>CM051623.1:41096920-42364131 GCA_028020825.1 Podargus strigoides
AAAAATTCACACCTATTGTTGTCTCCAGTTTAGCCCCCACCCCCCAAAAAATATTCCAAATAGAGTGTTTTCTCTCATTTGGCCTCAGTTAGATTTCACTCATCTTAAATCTGTCTAACCAGTTCCATGACTGCATCTTTTTTCGTGTGCTGAATCTGTATTAGTAGAACATAGCAAGTGGAATCAACAAGTTATTTCTAATTTCTACCAATGTAAGAACTGAATTCTGAACTTTTTTTTTTCAGGTTGCTTTTAGGATATTATTTTTCCCTAGCCATTCTAAACAGGATGGTGGGATTGTTTTTTTCTGTACATATCATACCCTGGATAGCATTCATCTAACAAAGTAACAGACATCTGCATTATTGACACCAATATCTGAAATAATTGCTTTAGACTCTCTTCTTGTACTCAGAGAAAAAAAAAAGTCATCTTTAGCAAAATGATTCATCTCTTCTTCAAAGAGATGCCTAAAATAGGTCAGATGAATTATACCATAAAAATGCCTTTCCGTTGGGTATAATGGCAAACCCAAACAATTTCGGTCATATATGTCACAGAATCACAGCTTAATGAACATCTAAAAGTATTAAGCGTTTCAGAATTCTCAATGTCTGCATCGTACAGCAGTCACATTTCAGAGACTGTTTTCTTGTGCTTATATGTATTTTTTCTTATATCTCAACACATAAACACAACTAATAATGATATTTGGTTGCCTTATTTTTGAATGTTGAATATAATATTGAAAACTGAAACTGTTAACTTAGTGTACTTATTTATTGACAGTCTGAGCAAAGTGTTAGATTTAGATATCTACTACCAAGAAATTTCATCTACTGATTCCACCTCAAAGGACAGTAGTTCTACCACAAGAAAGAAGAGACACCCAGCTGAGCGCAGGACTTCAATTTTAAGAGCTACCGAGCGGTAATTCATACAAAATAATAATAGGAAAAAATAAATGTTGTATATCCTTGCTGAGATATTCAAAATACTCATAAAAAGAGATACTTTCAAATTAGATTTTTTTTTTTTTTTTTAAATTCATGGAATCTTGCTAAATTAACTTGTATAGCTGAAAATTTCCCATCTTTATGGAGCAGGGACAACGCTAGTATGGTTGCTGTTCAGCCTACCTGCTAATTTTTGGCTTCCCTTATGCCAGATGAGATGCACAGACATCTGTTGTAAATCGCTGATCTAAAATCAAATCAAACTAAAGCAGAAACTAAAACTTGTGTTTCTGAGTCAGTTAGGCTTTCAGTAGAGTAGATGTGCATAGAACTTTCAGCCTGCTTTCTGCAGATGAGACACCAGCTTGCCTGCCTCCTTTTCCCGCTGTCCTGTGTCAGCACAATGTGTTTCTAGCCTGTGGTGGACAGACAGGAGGAAAACCCTCAAGGGAAGGTTTGCTCCAGCTCCTCTCTTCCCACATAGACTTCTGATGGGCTAAGGAAATTCATGTTCTTGCACTTGCCAATATATCCATGCCCATTGCACGTACAAGCACATAATTATGTATCTTTATATACCTGTGTCTTCATATATGTAAGAAAAATTTGGAAAGTTTTCTCTAGGTCAAAGGCTTAAGGGAAACGAAGCCTGGGATGATCTCTGAATTTGAAAATGTATCCATACTAATAGAGAAAATGATTGTAGAACATTTTGTGCCCCTTACACTTATTTTTTTGGGGGGGGGCATTTTTCAGATAGGATCTAAAATAGTTTTAGAAAGGTGTTGTGAAGGCATGGAATTAAAAATAGTAATATCAGGGAATTACCATGTAGTTTACACCCCTTGCAAAATGTTGCATTTCTAGGGTGGTTAATTACACCAAATCCATCACCCTGAGGTCTGGTTTAGATGAATGAGAATTTTGGCACTGAGCTTACAAAAAGGAATTCCTTAGCTTTTACTGTGTGCTGCTCTGATTGCATCCTAATTAGCCATAATGAAAAAAATCTGTGTAACTTTTAAATTTCCATTGTTACCTGTGAGGGAAGATGAATGCAATTAATAAACATTTCTGCACTTCAGTATCTCTGGAATTGGGTCACCTGGATCTAAAGACTACACAGTCTTTTCAGTCTACACAAGTGAAGCACTGAGTATTTTTTATGTGGCAGTTTACCTTTGACTCTGGCGTAGGACCAGTGGTGGAGTACACCTTTAGTGTAGAAAGACTTTTGTAATTAATTCAGAGTAATACACTTTTTAAATATCTTTTATTTTTAATCTTGCTCCATAGTAACAGCTGGTGCCAGGTCACCATTCCAGCTTGTCTGAGGTGGCTTCCAAAATACATCTTGCCATCTAAAAAAAAATAAATAATAATAATAATAAAATGAGATGGACTGTGAGCTCCACAGGCAGGTTGAAAACAGAGCAAACAAATTTACGCCAACTGAAAATCCGGTTCAGTAACCATCAGGCAAACGCTACTGCAAAGCACCCCCATGTTGTCAACTGGTTTATATCCTTTTATTATGTCCCCTTTGTAGAAGAACATGTTGTTCTCCTGTGTTCATCTCCTTTTAGTATATAGTGTGTTTGTTCCTTTATGCAGCTCAGGAAGAGACCTAGCAAAGTCAGTTGATTTTTTTTTCTTTCTCCTTTTATTTTTTCCCCCCAAGTGTGGAGGTTAAGCAGTTGATTAGGAGTGTTTACCAAGGTAAATGTTTTGACTTTAATTTCTAAAACACTTCTGTGCTTAATCCCTAGGTCGAGGGTTGCAGAAAGCCCCCTGGAAGAGAGTAAAACTGAAGATAATCCCTATGACTACAGACGACTGCTGCGGAAGACCTCACAGCGCCGGCGCCTTATCCAGCCGTTCTAGCTGCTGCTGCTGTTCCTGCTGCCATTCGGCTTTTATTAGCATAATCTTTTTTATCATTTTATACCATGTGCTTCCTTTTTTTTTTTTTAATCTCCAATGTTTTAAGTTTACAACGTGTGTGTTCAAGTGAATATGAATTACTGTGGTTTACAGCCCAACACCATTGCAAAGGGACACTGTCAGTCACTTATCATATACTTCAAAAAAACATAATATAAAAATCAGCTTTCTTTCAGATACCACTGCTACATCTTAAAATTATTAGACTTTAAGCAGCTTAAATCTAGTTTACTTTCCTCAGTGCCTATTTCTTTCTTTTTTGCATTTAGTCTCATCCAATGAAAATAGGTCATTTAGTTTATAGGTCCCTAGTTAAGCTTTCGAATTCCGATATACACCCTCAGAAAACCTTAGTTATTGTTTCTAATAAATTGTTTTACAGGAAAAAAAATTTACAAGAACACCATAGGGGAATTTCTGCTCATTTTGGGTTTATGATGCCTGAATTTTGGCAAGTGTTTTGTTTGTGGCAAGTATCCCTAATGAAAACAAACATAAATGATTAACTGGATAGCATACTATGCCAGTTTATTTCATTAGTGACTTTACTGCAAAGCTAGTAGCCAGTTTTAAAGGTCAATATTGTGTGTATAATCTTTATGTTGGAGAAGTCCATTCATGGGAAGTATATCCAGCCATCTCCTCCAGCTCTGAGCTCTGTGACTAAGTGATGAACTTTTAAATCCTGTTTGCTTTCTTCTCCTTTGCATCAGATTTTTAGGAATCTTAACCTCTGGGGTGCCAAGAAAGGAACAGAAATACACTCTCTGGTTGATTGCTGCCTAAATGTAATAATCCTTCTTAATCAGTTCCACTAGAAATTAAGTGGAAATTAAAGCAGTAGCCACCGTGATCGAATTTTCCCCCTGATTCCTTATTCAAAAGACCTTATTTCACAGAAACCATGCAGATAATTGCTGTGCTTTCTTTCAGGATTCATAATTGCATGTTCCCAGCTGCAAAGCAAGAGAAGGCAGATTTCACGATGGCAGTATAAAGGCCTGATGCTGCTGCCTTGCTTAGCTCTGCTGAATACTATGACTGGCAGCAGCAGCAAGCCCCAGAGGTTGGGTTTGTGTCTGTTCTCCACACACACTTAGCCCTTTCCCTAGAGACAGGTAACCATTGCTTCCCGATCTGTATCTAGTTATAAGGCTGTGCACCAGATTAAAATTTGCTGCACTGCAAAATTTGTGATAAATTGTTTCAGTTTTGAAATCTGTTTTGAAGTTACTTTCTCCTGTATTATTAAAATGGTAAAGTAAATAAAAAAGCACAAGGTAGTGGTACAGTTGGCTGTGTCTGAATTCCACCCAGAACTGACAAAAAACCGTGGACTGGGGCGTGCACGAGTGAGGCAGGGAAGAGCTCGCAGCAGCCTCTCGCCATGGAAAGCCCAAGTTACTGCCTGTGCGTCCGTAAAGCCGATGTGACCTGGAGACCGGGAAAGGCCTGTACTTTCAGAGATGCCCGGGCTGCTTTTCTTTTACTTTCTCACCAGGGCAGTGTTGAAAAACATCAAGACGTTGCCCTGAGATTTCAGGGGGGACAGCTCTAGTAACCATGTGGGTGTAGAGAGACAGCGGAGAGAGATGGCCTTGGCCGAGCGCAGCCTGGGAGCCCCTGGGCGCGGCTGTGAGGAGCTGTGGGGGTCCAGGGCTCTCCGAAGGACCAAATCCCGGCCTGGCATGGCCTCCCCTGCATCCCCCCTGGGGTTAGGGCTTGCAGTCCCTGCTGTGCTGGAGAGGCAGCGGCGGCAAGGAAGGGCCTCGTAGTGGGAAGGGGAGCGGCTGCTCTTCCCCGGGACCTGCTGCCTCCCCTGGGCTGGAGCGGGGCGGACGGCTCCGCCGGGCCGCCCATCCCCGGGGGGTTGCGGAGAGACCCCAAAGCGGCCCGGGGATGCAAGGAGAGATGCGGGGGCGGGCAGGAGCCAGGAGCCGCCCCCCAGGCAGCCGCGGCGTCGCGCAGGACTCCTCCCACCACCGCCGGGCGCAGCCCGGACCCCTGAGCGCGGCCCGGGGGCGGGAGGCGGCAGCGGGAGCTGCTCCCGCACCCGTCCCGCACGGGGCCCCTCCACCAGCCCCTAAGTTGAGGGCAGGGCCGGGGGGCGGTGGGGGCTCGGGAGGGCGGTCCCTTCCCCGCCCCGGGACTGCCCCACCGCTCGCCGCCTGCGGCAAGTGCTGTCCCGCCTCGCTCGCAGCCGCGGGAGTGACCCGGTGCGAGGGGTGAAGGGCGGGGGGAAATTGGGGACCCTTCCCTGTAGCCCCAGGGATCCATGTGCGAGCCCTCCCCTCGGGGCACCGGGCTGGGCCGCCGCGTCCGTCCCCGCCAAGGCCCGGAAAACCACCGAAGGGACCGCGGGGGCCGTCGGTGACGTGGAGGCGTCACGAAGCTGCCTCGAGCGACAACCCCCGTCCCTTCGGTGCAGGGTGCGGGGGACCCTCCTCGGCCGCCGCCGCTGCCCGCCCCGGCGGGGCACGTCCCGCAGCGCCGCCCGCCCCGTCCCAGGCAGGGGGCAGCGGCCGGGGCAGCGCGGCGCAGAGCGCCCCGGGGGCGCCCACGGGAGACGCTCCCACCCACGCGTGCCCGGGGCGCCCCCGCCCCTTCGACTGCCGCCGCCTGGCGCAGACGCACGCACTTACACACCCGCACACTCACACTCACGCACACTCGGTCGGGCCGCCTGGGCTGCAGCTCGCTGCTCTTCGCCCGCCCCGCCGGTTCGCCTCCGCCATGGCAAGCCCCGGCTCCGGCTTCTGGCCGTTCGGGGCCGAGGAGGGCTCCGCGGCAGCCGAGAGCCCCGGCACAGGTAGGGTAGCGCTGAGCAGCCGGGCGGGACCGGCCCGACGGAGCCGCTGAGCCGCCGCGGCAGCGCTGCCCGGTCGCTGGAGACCCATTTGCGGCGGCTCGGCCGGCGGGACGGAGCGGCAGGGACCGACGGCAGCTGTAGCCCGGCACGGCTCGGCTCGGCCGGGCGGGGGGTGCCCGGGGAGCGGTGTCGGACGAGGAGCCCCCGGCCCGCGCCCGTCCCCACGGACCCTCCGCTCCCTTTTCTCTTGCAGCCAGAGCCTGGTGCCAGGTTGCCCAGAAGTTCACGGGAGGGATCGGAAACAAACTCTGCGGTAAGGGCAGGGAGGCCCCGGCGGAGGCACGGCTGCGCGCCCGCGGAGCGCTGCGGACGGCCGCGTGCCCTGCTCGGGGGGGGGGGGTGTCGGGGGGAGGACGGGGGCCGCGCCCGCGGTGCTGAGGCCGTGTGTCCGTGTCGCTGTCAAGCCCTGCTCTACGGAGATGCCGAGAAGCCCGTGGAAACCGGCGCCAGGGCCGCTCCGGGGGCAGCGGAGCCGCGGCCGGCCTGCACTTGCGACAAAAAGCCCTGCGGCTGCCAAAGAGCGGAGGTGAACTACGCCTTCCTGCACTCAACAGGTAAGGGCGCTCCCGGACCAGCGGTTCGCTCGGGACACGGCCGGCACCCGCCCCGCGCGGCGGCTCCGCGGAGCTCCGCTCCTGCGGCCCCCCTGGCCCCGCGGCCGCTGTGCGGTCCTCAGACCCGCCACAAAAAAGCTAAAACCCCCAAAAAACCCAAACAAAAAACAACCCCCAAACAAATAATTAAAAAACCCCAGTGAAATCGCGGCGCGCTGGAGCGTGCAGGTTGCTCCTCCTGAGGAATAGTGACAGCAGCGACCTTCTGGTTGAAGTCCCTGCGATGTAATGAAGGTTCGAGGGGCGGAGGGACAAAGAGCCTTATCTTTCCGATTTATTTTAATTCGGGGTATTTTCGCACTCCATCTTTCCCGACCTCGGAGGAGGTGTCCCCGCAGCTTGACAGAAGAAACGAGGCGAGCGCGGCCCCGCCGCGGCAGAGCTGCTGCAGCGCCCGGTGCCGCTGCCTGGCCCGACCCCCCCGTACCCCGCGTTAGGGTTCTGCCGCTGCTCGGCTCTGCCTGGGCCGC
Organism: Podargus strigoides; assembly: GCA_028020825.1. Lineage (NCBI taxonomy): Eukaryota > Metazoa > Chordata > Aves > Caprimulgiformes > Podargidae > Podargus > Podargus strigoides. The sequence goes on from CM051623.1 coordinate 41,103,774, forward strand.
CGCGCTTCGGCTTAAGCAAAAGCTGTCACTGTCTGCACTGAGACACTGGGCAGCATCACCTCGGAAAAAGGCATTAAATTATCAACAAGTTACTTGGGGAGCCACAAGGAAGGTATTTTATTGCAAGGCAAACTGCAGTCTGTAGAGTGCTTCTTGCAGCGTTTGTTTTCCAGTCTTCATTTTTCCAGAGATTCGTTTTTTTCCTGTTTTTCTTGTTTTCCTGCTCTCTTTCTTAAAAATTGGTCTGAAATATACTGTGGGCAAAATTTGCTATTTTAAATAGGTTATTAAAACCTAACTATTCAGTCTTACACATTTTCTTACTAAATGAAAACAAAGCCTATTTGTATTGAACACAGTAAAAAGATTTCCTAAAGATAAATGGGAGAAGACTTGGTCCAAAATCTGTGTATGTGATCATAAAACAAAGTTAACTTTTAGTTTCTCCATTCCCAGATCTTCTGCCGGCATGCAATGGAGAAGTAACAACTATGTCTTTCCTCCAAGATGTTGTGGACATTTTACTTCAGTATGTGGTGAAAAGTTTTGATAGATCAACAAAAGTTATTGATTTCCACTACCCAAATGAGCTGCTGCAGGAATATAACTGGGAGCTGGCAGACCAGCCACAAACCTTGGAAGAAATTTTACTGAACTGCAGAACAACTCTGAAGTATGCAATTAAAACAGGTAATAGCCATGCTCGGTTTTTTACCCTGTACGGTCTCAGCCGTTGATTGAAGGTGTCATTACATTTTATCTTGAAAGGTTAAAGTTTGAAGCAGTGACAGTATTTTGTCACTTCCAGGCAATTTCTAGCAGAGACAGAAATCGTTTTCCTAAATGATAGAACACTCCGGCAGCCCCGTCCATCCCTGTGGCTGTCAGGGCAGCGTTGCACGCCCTTTCCCGTTTAAAATTAATGCTTCTGTGGGTCGGAGTTGCCGCGTGTGCTGCTGACCCTGGGAGCTCTGAGCGGCCATTTGCCGTGTCTGTCCTCACCTGCGGGACATGAAAACGGGGGAGTTTGGCAGAACTGTGCACAGGAGGATTGAGGGGTTTTTTGCGACTTCAGACTCGGGCAATAAAAACAGAGCCCGAATTGGTTTAATACCCTTTTGTTGGTGGTGTTTTTCACGGGGGATGTTTTTTCACGGTGGTGTTTTTCCCCTGCCTGTCGGGGACCCCCTCCTTAGTCGTGCCCCCCTGTGGGTTTCACGGCGGGGCGGCATCCCCGGCTCCGCTCCCGGTGCAATTTAAATTAAATAAACTGCGGCAAGCGGACAAAAAAACGTAGCTACAATTACGGCTGTGATTGAGAAATAATGTGGAGCGCAGGGAGCTCTTCGTGCGAATTTGAATTACTGAGAAATTGCTTAAAAATAAATGTGTAGCAATTACTGAAAGAGGCAAAAGGCTGATTTATGAGCAGAGGTTGAGGGGAAAACAAAAAACAGGTTTTGTCATCTTTTGGGAATGGAACAGACTGATCCCAGTAAAGATTGGGGGGGATCTGTGTAATCCTCCTGTTTAGAGGTGGAAATGTGCAGCTGAATGGTTTTGATGCACGAGTTCAGTGCTGCCAAAGCGTCTGTAAAATATTGGAATAAATAGTTAGATAAATGATGTCCACAGGAACAAAGTCGATCAGTCCAGTGATCCATGTGATGTGTCTGGGTACGGCATAGGAAACATTTTTTCACAGAAGGCTGTGAGACACAGGATCTGTGAATCTGGGAAATCAAAGAATAGGGTTTCTTAAGCAATTTTCGTTAATCTTTTTGTGTTACAGCCTGTTTCACATAATGGACCTATTTAATTTTGTGCATCCAAACAAAAGATCCTTTAAAACAATGCTACCATTTCCCTTCCTCCCCGTAAATACATAAGGCTTTCTCTTCTTGACATTTTTTATTTGTTTTAATGAAAATAATGTTTTCAATGTCCGAGAACCAATGCTGGGGGGGGTTGTGTGAGATGCGGTGGGGTTTGCCCGTGGGGCACAGAGCTTGGCTACCACTGCTCAGCTTCTGGAGGGTCTCCCCAGTCTGGGGGGGCTCAGGAAACCCGCGAATTTACACACGGAGCCCTTCGGCATGTGCTTCAGAGTAAGCCGCTTGAATTACCATCAGAGGAAGGACAATGCGGTGAGGTTTCTGGCGGCAGGGGTCTGCCTCTATTCCCGCTGCAGGAGCCCTTCGGACATGGCCCCTCCTGGGCATGGGGGGGCGGGCCTGGGCTGTGTTTGGCTGCAGAGGCCCGGGAGGCTGATTAGAAAGTAAATTGTATTGCTCAGATTAGCCTCATAGCTGGATCCCCAAGTCCCAGCACTTATCCCCAGTTGGGATTCGAGGAGTTGGATGGCTGATTTTTCAGCCAAGGGGCAGGTGTAGGATGCTCCCAGGTGTTACCTGCATGCTGTGGCTCACTGGGTAGCCTGGGGGAGCAGCACACAGATTTCTGCCCGCTTACCGGGTACCAGCATCCATCCCTGGCAAGAATTTTGTCTGAGAGAATATAAAAGGCAGCGTCTGCAAATGCAGGGAAAGATGCATGCGAAATGTGGTTCCAGTGCAACACTCACTGAGGAAATTGAAATGCGAGCATTTAAAAATGGCTTAGAAAGCCCAGGAGGGATGCGAGGAGGTGGCACTGGTGCAGCCTGGCTCCCTGGCAGGCACTGGTGCCAGTAGCAGGCTGTGTGTGCGGTGGGGCTGCGAGCAAGGCTAACGCCAGTGCTGCCAGCCGTGCCTTTATTCGTGCTGTCTGGCTTTGCCCAGTCCGTGTTGTTGCTCCCCTGTCAAGGCTGTGGAGGCTGCGTGTCAGTGCAACGGGATGTCTGTGCCTGAAACCAAGTGCAAGCAGGAGTGTGTTTGAGAGGAGGGTGTGTGGGGCAAAGGCACCGTCCTCAGCAGGGAAAGCCCATCCCTGACTGTCCCAGTGCTTCAGCCCTAGCTCTTGCCCATCATCTCCTGATTCGCTCTGGGATATGCATAAGTATGTTTTGTATTTCTAAACCCACCAGTAAGCAGTAATCTCCTATTATCACAGCTCCCCCCTCCCTGCACCCTGTCAGTCTATTTTCCAGTCACCTCTTTGTTCGGTGACAGCCATGACAAAGGATGTGTGTTTCAGGCAGACGGCACTTGGGTAGTGATTTTTGAGCATCTCTCCCAAACTGTTCTTGCCTGGCCGGTGGAGCCTGTCTTTTAAGCAAAGCCACAATTTTCCATGGCCGTCTAGCTGAGGGGAGAGAACTCAGGTGCCACATGGATGGGCAAACCCTTGCAGCCGAGGCCTGGGGTCAGATGGGGGCACAACATTCTCTGCTGTCACATTAAAGCCACGTTGCAGAAGGAAGGGCACTGGGTGGAGGGGGCTCTGTTACAGGTGTTGGTGCTGGCGGCTCTGCCAGCAGCCGTGCCAGCAGCAGCAGCTCCTGCTCTCCCTCTAGTAACGTCTCTGTGCCGGCACAATGCTGCTCCCCCCATCTCCCTCACTTCGGGGTGCAGCTGCTGCAACTCCAGTGTGCAGCCAGCCCTGTTCCTGTGGCAGCTCCCAAAGCAGGAGGTGTGCTGTGGGGTTTTCTTGAAGAAACAAGAGTGATAACAGGGCTGTCGCCTGGGGCTGGGTACGGGGCTGACGGAGAGTCGCCAAGACACTGCAGCTGCAAATACGAATTCTGCTATTCCCCAGCTTTTTGGTGTGGATTTATTTCCAAAGCAGGAGATTTTTGACCTCTCTGGGGCTTCCTGTAGCCCACAGTCACCAAAGGTTTTCAGCTCCTAATTTTCTGTTGCTTTCTGGCAGAATTTGGGAACCCACTCAGAGCCTGACTGTGGGATTGAACCTGAGCTATAAATAACAGAATCTCTCTCAAAATCCCATCGTCAGGGGGGATGCAGTCCTCTGCAGGCAGAGCCCCTGGCACAGAATCACTGTGGCTTTGGCAGTGATGGTGGGGCACACGTGTGCCTCAGGCCAATGTACCCCACTCGAGAGCGTGCAGGGTGGGGGCTGGATCCTGTTGGTCCTGCTGGGTCTCAGCACCATCCCCCAGCCCCTGAGGGGCTTGGCTGCCTGTCCTGGACAGCGTGCACCAGGGGAAGGTGGCAGTTCCTATCTCAGGTGGAGAGGGCTTGGTGCAAAACAGGCTGGATGGCAGCACCATGGGTCTGGACTCAGGTTAAGGGCGCAGGGAGGTGGATTTTGTGTGTGTGTCCCCCACCCCCAGCCCCTTTTCCCCTACTCTGGTCTGCCCGAACAGCCCAATTACTCTGCCTTTGTGTGCTGCAAGGTGGGAGCGGGAGAGCAATTCCCTGTGCTATTCTGCCAGCCATGTGTCCGTGCCTGATAAGAGGCCTCCGGAGACTGAAGATAAGTTTTCTCTTGATGCTGGTTCTGCATTTCCTCAGTCATCTTGCTCTATCTTTTGTTTTCCATGATGGCAATAACAGTGCGTTGTCTGTGGGTCAGGAGAGGTGTTTTCCAAGCAGTGGCTGCTGTCCTTTGAGTCAGATGGTGTTTTAAGTAATTGTGAACCATCTGTAATTTGTATCGGTAATTATGCCACTTAACAGGCACTTGTGGGGAGTAACTAGTAAAAACGGAGTTTTAATGGTTGCTGGGCTTAATGGCTCTAGGCACGTTTTCAAGAAAAATTTCTAACAGGATTTTAGAAAAAAATCGGGAGCCAGTTAGGTTAACCAGGTACCTGGACTACCAGCTCATTATGTTCTTGTGCATCATTCTGCTGGGACAGCAGTGCTGTTTTTCATGGGGTTTGTTTAAAATCACAATTGCAAGCAGCCAGGCGCTATTTGTAATCACACTCTGAGAGGGAAGAAATGACAAGGACCGCCACCTTTCCTGCCATCTTCGTACAATCGTCAGCCTTTGAGTCATGTGCAAAGCAGTCACCAAAATGTTCTGCTTTCTCATTTCTCCCTGTCTATTATAATCATTAGCCATTCATCACTGATGTTATATGTACTGGCAAGCTCTTCGGATGGTGTCTCGTGCATGCCTTTCAAACCTAGCCAGGCAAAAACACATCCAGTGACAACATGTGACACACTAACGGGAGCAAACAGCTATTTTTGTGAGGCAGCGATGTGCTAATTTTCAAGGCATATTGAGAGGATAATAGAGAACGTTGGAATTCATTACTCTGCATTCAGTGTAATTACTCTGATTTTACTGAGTTTGGAATGAGAAAGAAGCAAAATCCTGCCTTTCCCAAGAAAAGTATTTATTGCTATTTGCTTTGTTCTGTACCTTGAAAGCACTTGCTTCTCTACAGAAATCTGGAGGTAAATATACTGTTCAGCACTGAATAGTTTCATTCAGAGTCATCAGCCTTTTGATAATGTTTTCCATCTTCTGCAGGGCACCCTAGATATTTTAATCAACTTTCAACTGGATTGGACATGGTTGGATTGGCAGCAGACTGGCTGACATCAGCAGCAAATACTAATATGTAAGTAGCTTTTTTTTTCCATAATAATATTTAATACAGTTTTACCGTTATACTCTAAAATATTAGCAGCTGTAGCTGAATGAAAGAAAAAATACTTTAACATAAAAGTTGCTGGAAAAACAGTTGTCTGCTTTTTTAAATGGTTGCTACAGCTATTTACATGAAGACTTTCAACATTGTCCTGCAGACTGTCTTCTGTAAAATTCCATCATACAAATATGATGTCAGTTTTGAAACCCCCCCCCAAAAAATATACAGAAAAAAAAATGTATTATTTTGTATGCAGAAATATGTAAAATGAAAGGTGTGCTAAGTGAACAGTTGCATTCATGTCGAGGGATTATTAATCCACACTCAGAGCAGTTAGAGCCATTGCTCTCGGTAAGAAAGAGGTGCAGAATTTGAAGTTTGGGATTTTTTTCAGTTTGGGACTAGGAAGTATTTTTGTGCACTTGCTTAGCTTCATGCATTGTCTTGTCATCATGAAGAGGACTGCTGGTGTGTATGCTTCTAAACACACACACACAGGTTTTTACAAGGCGAAGGTCTAGCCCTGCTCAGCAGGTCTTGAACACAGGGCAAAGCCTTGAGCCTGGAAAAAGCAGGCAAGATTTGTTTCACTGAAATGGGTGGAAATGGAGTCTCAAGTGCTCTGAGCATTTCTCCTTCTAGACTTTTGACATCAAATCAGAAGGAAGATTATCATAAGTATTATAAAACAGAACACTACCCAGTGCAAGATAGAGTATATTGTGGCTATAATGTAATGTAATATTGGCAAAAGGTGTGTTAGTGTTGTAGACAAAAGCATTAAATATGAACATTACTACATTTCAGGTTCACCTATGAAATTGCTCCGGTGTTTGTACTTTTGGAGTATGTCACACTAAGGAAAATGAGAGAGATGGTTGGCTGGCCAGGGGGCTGTGGCGATGGGATATTTTCACCTGGTACATGATATTTCAAGCTTGCTTTATTTTTCAGACTATGCTATCTCCTGTAGTTAAACATAATTAAATATGCATGTTCAAGAGGACACTTGCTAATAACCACCAGTGGCCTCTTTGAGATAAAGTATTGCATGTTTATGAATTTTAGGGATGTGATTATGAGGGTCTGTTTGAGCAAATTGCACTGCATTATGAGCAGCTGTAATGGCACATGGGAAACATAATCAGAAGAGACATTTGCCTTGCAGTTTGTTTGCCCCCACTTTTTATGGATTACATGAAATAGAAAGACTGTTGTATTAATAATGGAGGGAAGAAACACAACAATGCTCTCCACCACCACAGGGGAAATTGGAGCAAAGAAGAAAAAATGTATCATCCCTTTAAGTAATTTTAGTGGGGTCAGCAGGATCCTGCCAATAGTACAGTATGCAGTTAGCTTTCCATGTGTGTGCTGGCCTCTTGAGCTCAGTGGGGGTACTTGGGTGGCTGGTTAATCTGAGTGCTTAAAAGCTCAGAAACTTGGTTCCTTCAAGGCAAGTGAATAAGGCAAAATATAAGTGTGATTAAATGTAGAGAAATCATTGACTCTGACAAACATGAAGACTTTTTTTTTTTTTTTTTTTTTTTAATTTTTCCACTTAGTCTTTTAATTTATACTCTTGTCACCTCTGATCTTACTCTGGAATTTCATTGCTAAAAATTTTGGCCTATCTATGTCACCAAATTGCAAAAAATTGAAAGAATTGACAATGGGCATAGCATCTTGGCTTGTCAAAAGAGAACAGATTGATAGCTGGTGAGGAAGAAGCCCTTCTGGAAACAAAGTTCATTGACCTAACGGAGAGGGAAAGAGCATTTGGACTATGGAGCAAAAGAAAGGCCACACTGATAACAGCCTGGGATGGATGTTCAGCTCCCAAGGGCAGAAAGGGTAAAGTTCATGCTGTGCGGAAGATCAGACAAGGCTCATCTTCAGCTTCTCATGTGTGAATGCACACATGGGAAGTGGTGCAGGAGTTTTGTCCTGGGCCTTTCCACAGAGGTGGACAAAAAGATGAGAAGAATTTGTATTACTTTCTGGCAGGTGGGTACCTGTGCTGGCTGTTTGCAGTTCTGCCCCCCTCATCCTTTCTTTCTCTGCAATTTCTGGTTTGTGCCAAGTGCATTTTTCTAATTCACTCACTTAAGGCAGGAATACCCAGAGTGCAGGTTCTGCTTTTTTAGGCAATAATCAAAATCATCTCTATACTGTCTTCTCATTTCAAACCATCACAGCTTCAGCTGAAGACTTTACTGTTGGGAAGAAAAAGTTCTCACTCTTTGCATTCTCTGGAATACAATATATAGTACCAATACCTGCAAAGCATAAAGGCCTGATTAGGGTCTCGAAATTCTGTAGGTGTGTTTTGTTGCCTGCAATTAACTGTGAGTGTAAACACAGCTGCAAAATTAAAGGCAGAATGTGGGCTTATTAATAAGCTTAAGGTTAAATGGCTAGGTAGTAAATACTAATAAGAAAGCCTGAAGAAACTTAACATTTCCATCTTGATTCTTTTGACACTGGGCCAATGACTTTGGACAAGATAGGCCAAATTTCTTCAACTTGGACACCTTAGTTCAGTCACCTCAATCATCAACAGCAGCCGTTACATGGCATCTGTATTTTTTAGGGGCAGGTACCTGAACATTTCCTCTTAATCTCTCCATTTCTTGTTTTGTCTTTTGTGAAAAGAGGTGTAGAAATATGTTCATACCTCTCAAGATACCTGAAAGGGGAAGAAAAAGCCCAATCTGTACTGACCCTTATGCCAGCGGTGCCATCCCTCTGTGGCATTTTCCCTTGGATTCACAGGAGGGCCAGTGAGGTCGGGGAAAGCCTGGGGCAGGGGCAACCTCACTGCAAGAGCAGAGCTAGGATGTTGATTAGAAATGAAGGGCACAGTTTGTAAGCTGTGGAACAGTGTATATATCTCCAGTGGGACAAATACAAGTCTTAGAAAAGTCAAAATGATGTTAAATTTGCCAGCATGTGTACCCTGCTTTCAGCAGAGCTACCTTGATGTGCTTAAAGGGTGGATTTTATCTTATCTCACGTTGGCTGTCCAAGCTTTGGATGTCTACCCTGGGCCAGTCACAACAGCTTTCATATAGTCAAGGGAGAGGGGTGGGTGCGTTTCCAGGGCAAGTCATCCCAGCAACCACAGGTAGCAACCTTAGGATGAGCTGAACCATCTTCTGGAAATGCTCTCTTGTGCTCTTCACTCTATTTTTAGATGGGTGAAAGTTGGGTTAGTTGAACTCTACCTCAGCTGCTCTCCGATTTGTTCATTTAAAAGCCTAAAACCATGATCAGTATACACCTTGGCTTTATATAAATACTTGTGCGTTAATGTCAATATATACTCAATCTGTATATATAAAAAGAATATACATATATATACAGGATAAAACTGATGGATTTTATGTATACCTGTGTGTATGTGCATACATATGCAAAAGTACTCAGACTCTGCCTCAGGTTCTGCATTATATTCCCATAGTGCTCATGCAGCATTAATGTATAACCAAACATTGTTTCACTGTAGATGCAGCGGCTCAGTTTGTAAAAATCTCAAAAAGGAAAAACAAAGTGCTTGTTTTGAATTTATGCATGAAATAGGGCAACAGAATAATGTAGAGCTGTCATCTGATACATCTTGAAATGGATAAAATACCCACTTGAAATGGGCATTTTAAGTCAATGTGTGCCAGTGATTTTAACACTAGTGTTAGGGACATCTAACCTTTTCCCTTTGCTCCCATCAGAGAACAAATAAAAAGAAAAATATGTGTTAGAATGACCCTTTTTCCTTTCTCTTCCCTCCCCCTACTCCAGCTGTCCAGAAGAGAGTATCTGTTGGGACTCACTGTGTGGGTTTCCTCAGAATCATAGAATCATAGAATAGCCTTGTTTGGAAGAGACCTTTAAGATCATCAAGTCCAACCAGAGCCAGGGCATGAAATGCCACCCTGATTTGGGAGGGGAGAGCACAGATTGGGTTGCACTTAGAAGACCCTTAGGAAGTTGCCTTGTGGTGGCGTCCACTGGGGATGTGGGACTGACTGGGGATTATGTGCTGATGGCATATGGAAAGAAAAGATCGAGGACTAAAGGAGAAATGGTAACAAAAATGAGGATGAAAGGAAACCCCAAGCATTTTTTGCAGCGGTAGTTTTTTTGCATAAATTGTTGTTTGGGTGTAGTAGATCCTGTTAATACATAGCCCAGCTGTGAGGAGCATAAGGAAGAAGAATCTGCCATTAGGCAGAAACATTAACATTAGAGTTAGAAAAACTGTAGCAAGACTTGTCATTTGTTCTGCAATAATATTACAATGCATAGAAAAAGTAACAGTATATTACTGTGGACTCCAGGTGGTGCCATATCTAACATGTATGCTATGTTGATTGCACGTTTCAAGATGTTCCCAGAAGTTAAAGAAAAAGGAATGGCAGCTATTCCCAGACTGGTTGCCTTCACATCAGAACATGTATGTGTTTCTGTTTTTTCCTGTTACTTCTGCTTGTGTGGTTGTATGATGAAGAAAATAAGTGATAGGGAATTTGTAGCCAACTGTCTTCATTTCTGTTATTCCTTCACTGGGAATTAAAAAAAAAAAAAAAAAGGAAAGGGCTGGCTTTTTGATATATACAGGGATGAGCTGTGCTGAAAAAACAGCTTTTTCTGTGGCTGAAACCCCAGAATCTACAAACCGCTGCCATTTTTTTCCTCTCACTTTCATCTGTATAAGTTGATGTAAATGATACAGACTATGTCAAACTGTAGGAACTTAACATCGGACCTCTGCACTTTCTGGCAGGAGTGTCTTTTGTTCAGGTCTCTCTGGGGCTACAGAAAATCGCTGTGAATGAAAATGTTTCTAGCTCGACAGGTACTGCTGTTATTCAATGAGCAGGTGATAACATACGTGAAGACAGTAATAAGGAAGTGCTGTGTGCGTGTACAGCAGAGCAGCTGTATGGCGGGGAATGGGCTTTGCTCTGGGTTTCTGTCTGTGAGCAAAGGCTTCAGCACACAGAGGTTTGTCACAGGCACTGACAGGCTCTGGCAGTGCAAGAGGTGAGGGGAGGTGGGCACAGGAGAACTGAGTGGTCCTCATGGGAGAAACAGTGTTTTGGTCTTTGAACAACCATACCGAAGTCATATTTCTGTCTGTATTGTGAGGATTGTTTCGAGCTTATGGCCATTTAAACCTCCTTGCATCTTATAGTGGAGAATGCATGTGCAGGAGGAAGGGGAAAAGGAAGGGTTACACCCAGGAGGGGCTGTGAGCTTTCTTCAGGCTTCATGGTCCCCTTCTAAATTTCTCTGCAGCTATGTGGCCTTGGTCAGAGAGGACTCTTTCATGGCTGGGGCTCAGCAAGATGCCATCCATGTTAGGTGACATCTTCCTGGCTGCCTCTTTTGACTTATCAGAGAACAGGTTTCCATTCTCTGCAAGTGTGAACAGTGTCTTAGAAACTGATCAGAAACATCTAAGAGGAAATCCCTCTGAGAATGCCCTTCATGGAAATAGTATGAGATGTGATACTCTGGGCTCTGCGTTGCAAAATAATTATCCCCAAAGCGGTCAGAGGGAAGGATATTTTACAAATGAGTAGCAACTCTCCAAAGTTGGCTGTACAGCTAGAAATGCATTATTCATGTGGAACTTACAGACCTAATAAGTCTTGCAAACAAGGTTCAGCACGATTATTTAAAATAACAAGTCCTATTAATCATTAGAGAATTTAATTGTATTCACAGTGATGGAATGTTAAACAATGTACCAAATTGTGCTATCAGTCTCAAAATAACGAAATGAGCTTTAATAATTGTGTTTTCATGCCAGGGAAGAAGCAGTTCCCTTAGCAAATCAAACATTCCAAAATCAAATATACAAGTAAATCCATAGAACAGCATCTGAAATCCATTACATTTTGAAAATATCTTGAAATTGCAGTTTTGTGCCTTCCTCAATCAAGTTTTTTATGAAGTATGTAATGGCACATCTTCTGGGGAAGAAACTTTGTCTGATTTAGCACGTCATTCTGATCTTCTTATGTTTAGACTCCTCAGTCTGATTCAAGTTTCTCTCAGCTGCAGTGGGATGGTCTTGTAAGATGATGGCCGTGGAACAAACAGTCTGTTAATGAGATACTATAATTTTTCCATACTCTGCACATGTGGTATGATAGTAAACACAGCTTGAAGTTATTCATAGAATCACAGAATGGTTTGGGTTGGAAGGGACCTCAAAGATCATCTAGTCCCAACCCTCCTGCCATGAGCAGGGACACCTCCCACTACACCAAGATGCTCAAAGCCCCATCCAACTTGGCCTTGAACACTTCTAGGGAGGGTGCAGGCGCAACTTCTCTGGGCAACCTGTGCCAGTGTCTCACCATCCTCACAGTCAAGAATTTCTTCCTAAGGTCTAATCTAAATCTACCCTCTTCCAGTTTAAAGCCATTACCACATGCCCTTATAAAAAGTCCCTCTCTAGCTTTCTTGTAGGCCCCTTCAGGTACTGGAAGGTGCTATAAGGTCTCCCTGGAGCCTTCTCCAGGCTGAACAACCCCAACTCTCTCAGCCCTCGGATCATCTTCATGGCCCTCCTCTGGACTCACTCCAGTGGGTCCAATTGTGTGTGTTTAGAAACGTGGAGATTTATTTCTTGACATTTTCAGTCACAAGCAAAGATTCCAGTATCATAGAATGGTTTGTTTCGAAGGGACCTCAAAGGTCATCTAGTTCCAGCCCCCCTGCCTTGGGCAGGGACACCTCCCACCAGATCAGGTTGCTCTCAGACAAGAATTTCAGCATCACAGACCAGGCTTTATTTTAATTTCTACAAATCTAGAGCTTCCATTACTATCAGTGGTTGAAGTTACTTCACAGTTGCCCCCAATATTACTGTAGTCAGAATCTGGACTCAGTCTGATGCCATGATTGATTCAGCTGCCAGTGGGAGAGAAAGGAAGGGAGGACTAATTCACCACTCCTAAGTAATTCCCTTCCTAATTTAGTAGTGCATCATGTTCCTAAATTAGGAGCTTCACTCTCTGTGCACAATCAGTGGAGAGGCACCTCTGGCAGGAAACTCTTGAGCATTCAAATTAGGAACTTAATATTCCTTAATTTAGAAGTTCCAGATCACCTTCAGGAGGGGTTCACCTACTTTTGACCATACACAGAGATCAGCCTCCTGATGTACGCAACCTACATTAGGTGCCTATAATAGGTTATGTGACTGTTCCAACCATGCATGTTCCCAGTAAGCCAGTCTTCCCAGAGCTGTTCAGCAGAATCATGACACATCTCTCACCCTGCTTCTGTTTATTTCTGTTTCACCAGTGATGGTGAAGTACACTGTAACTGCATAGGTCTGTCTTGGCCCAGGTATAATTTCACCGATATGTGCTTGCTCAGGACTTAATTCAATGTACTGTATTCACCAGTGTGTCATCAGAGGTTCTTTTATCTGCGCTGGTGCAGGAGCAGAGTGATGTACTTCAGGGCAGCTGTTCTGGACTGCACGTGACACAAGAGACCTTGACTCAGAGGGGTAAAAGTGATAGATGCCAGTTGTAAAAACCTGTTTTAGTCTATCATTTCAAACACAGTGAAAAATCTAAAAGGAAGGCCTCCTCCTGTGTTACTAGTGCATCAGCTTTAGGCTGCTGTGAATGTTCAGCTGTGCACATCCCTTTTTCAGTGTGGAGTAAGCAGCTGAAAGAGAGCTGCCTTCTCAGAATATTTTCATTGATCCACTCATCTATAAGGCAAGTCCTATTGCATTTTAACCCATTCCCTGTTGTGATTTTGACCCTGCCAGCTAGCACTTTCTTAGATATCATCCAGCAGTAGCTGGGAATAGCATGGAGCAGGGAATCACCTCTAGCAGGCAAAAATGACAAAGTCATTGTACTCTGAGGAGGGTGGTGCAGAAGGGAAAAGTTTAACTGTAGAGAACCAGTTGGGTTCAGGTTACAGAATAGTCCGTGGCCTTTTATTTGATAGTATAAAAACAGCTGAAGAGACTTGCAACTTTTACATGGATTCGATATTGAATTGAAGGCTATACAGACTCAGTCCGCAGTTCAAGGAATGACAAAAATACTGGCTGTAATTGGAAAGACACAGAGATTTCTTAAGCTCTGCTATTCTCCAACCCAGCAAGACTGTGCTCATGTAGTCTGCATCAGGTTTCCTAATTTCCCACCCCCTCTAGTAGCCACTGCAAGTAGGAATGCTTTGTCAGATACTCACCAGGGAAATAGCAGTACAACTCCTGCCTTAGTTTTGGAAGAGAAACCACAGAGTAAGAACTGGCAGTTCACCCAGTTAGAGAGCTAGGGGATCACAGAGAGGGGTGCCTCTGCCTCTGGCATCCTCTCATCTGCACTGCTCCTGGGGTGAAGCAGCTGCTGCCCGAGGCTTTGCTGGGAGTGTGGCTCCGTCAGCCACCGAGTGTGAAGGGAGGGTCTGTTGGCAGCTTGGGTATAAGATGTCAGCATTGTAGACAGCTGAATATACTCAGAGGGACCTCGTTCCCTGGAGGAGCACTGAGAGCATCTGTGGGAGGTGGATTTTCTGCAGTGGTGGGGGAGCAGCTTCACAGCCATAGCGCACATGGATTCCACACAGCAATTGGGTCAAAGGAGGCGGTTTGCAATAAATCACCACTTCAGCTTCTTACACACTGATTTCCCCTCATGGATGAGCCCTGTTACTTGCAGGGGATACAGCAAACTACACCAGTAGCTGTGGGAGAAGAGTGGCAAAGTTTTTTCTGAACAGTTTCAGAAATCTAAAATGGAGATTCTTGCCCATGAGACAGAAGGAAATTAGAAAGGGACTTCTGTCTCAAAGCAGACAGCTTGATAGACCTCCATTTCACACAGCGTGTAGGAGATTTTGGATTGGTTTCTGTGCAGAATGAAAAACTGATCTCTAGTCCCACCACTTTGTGTCATGTAGCATCGCCCTCTAGCCAGGCTACTTAGGAGGCAGTTTCCAGGACTGGCACCTGCAAGAAGCAGTCCATGGGGTGAGCTGTGTCGTGGGGCTTCCAGGGATTTGAGGACCCTGGAAATCATGTTTGCCATTTGGTGGCATAAATTATGAAGCCATAAGTTATACTTCTAAGCATACAGAGTAAGTAGGGAATGATTTTGTTTCCTCCTAAGGAAACTAAAAATCAAACTCGTAGATTCATGCATTCTTTCTTTGCATTACCTAATGTATAGTAACCAGAAAAGTATTGCTTGGTGGTATTCCAAGCCAGAGGGAAACAGTGAAAAAGTTGGTCTTATTTGAGGAGCAACTTAATTCAAGTGACTCCAAATCAAAGGAAAATCGTTTTCCAGAACAGCAGTGCTCTAGGGCAGCCTGTCCCAAAGGAGACATTCATTATTTGGGTCTAATCCTTCATCTGGCTGATACGTTGTGGCCTTTACACTGCCACAAGATCCTCCTGAACTCAGTGCAACATTTCTTATCCACAGATAATGCTGTAAAACCATGTGCACTTGAAAAAAAGAAGCTGCGAGTCTTGCTGGTTTAGAAAAGCAGTATAAAATTAAATACTTCAAAAATCCAAAAGATGGAAATACTGGATGTGTTGTGCAGAAACATTAATCATTAATATATTCATTTATATTAACTTTAAAAACTGAATAGCAGTAGCTAAAGGAAACAGTAGCAAACATATATCATTACAGTGTATTTAAAAACGTGATGGGACATGGTATACTCTTTTTGTAGGTAATTGAAGGAAAAGCTATAGCTTACAAAGAGACATTAAAGATAGGATTCATGACACTTAATTTTAATCACCTGAAGTGTAAGCATTTAATCTGAGTTTGTCTATGCATTTTTTTATAGCAAATAAAAAGAGAGCACGATCTGCAGATGACTACTCATCCTAATCTAAAATGGGTGCCAAAGCCTCAAGGATGAGGTGCCTTCTGGAAGTATCTTTTCTTCCCTGCTCTTGAGGGAGCCCAGACAGCAATCCTAGGCCAGACTCACATTTTTAGATGATTCAAATTAAGAGAGAAGTAGCCCAGCATAGGCATCCAGGGATCTCACAGGGGATTAAAGCCTAGGGGAGATGGAGAGGAAGGCACGTGTGCCACCTTTGCTGGTGTGTGGCTGGTGGGGTGAGGCTGGGGGGCCAGGTCTGCGGAGCACTGGGGTGCCAGTGAGCAAACCTGCAGACTTGGGAGAGGTCTCGGTTGCTGGATGGCTTGGCTTGCTCAGCATTTGGCAACTCACTCCTAATGAGCTCCCTCCACAGAGCTCGTGCCACTCTACATTGATGTGAGCAGGGAGAAACTGCAATCTAAAAAAACAGCTGTGGCCTTTGGGTCTCACAGCATTAGGATGGTTCTTCCTGACAGTTTCAGCCATGCTGGATTATGAGCAATTAATTTAGCAATCTATAAAAACAGAAACATCTGTGTTCAGTTAAGATAACAATTCCATACTTTTCAGCATCATAACACTTTTAATTATAATTCTTCCTTTTTCTAAAAGGCCTATTCATTATTGCACCTGTAATAAATTTACAGTGCCTTTTTACTTTACAAAGTCAACTATGAAGAAGTAGCTATCAGGCAAACAAATGTATTCCTAACAGCATTTGAAATTTTAGACCAAAGGAAGATTCCCCTGTCTCAAGATCACGATTTTTTTTTTTTCTGACTAGTAACATGCTTTCGTCATTAATGTAGAGCATTATCTATACCTTCTCCTTCACCATTGAATTTTAGCCCTATTTCTTTTCAGAGACAAATTGAGGGTCCTCTCTATTGGGGGTGTCTTTGTAGACTTCCATGCACCTTTTTGCAGTGCAGTGCTGCATGAGAGGAGGGAGGGAGGGAGAGAGCCACAGTGACAGCCCACTCCCACCCACGTGTCCTCCTGTCTCTGGCAAGTACAGGACAGTGGTGAAACTCTGGTCCTGCTGGCTTCTCCTAGCCTGGTTTTTCTTTCAGGACTGGCATCAGACAGTCTACCCTTTCTGACTCTGGTTCTCCCACCATAAGCCTTCAGATCTGCCTAACTCCTGTGTGGCTGTGTTCTGAAAGATGGAGTTCAAGCTCACTTGTATGGCCAAACAGTGTGTAGCCCCCATATTCCCAAAGGGGTCACAATTAATGTCCTCCTTCCCTGTTAGCCCACCTGAATCTGTCAGTAGTTCTGTCTAACCAGGCTTATTTCTGCAAATGTTTCCTTCTCTTTGACCTTTATATTTTTCTATGTTTATCTTTGTACTACACAGGCAACCGAATTTTCAGCACCATCCCAGGAATACTAAAGTTTAATATTCATCATCATTAAGAAAGTTTTCTTTGCTCTTAAAACTATATTTTTTTCCATTTTCACTTTCATCTCAGCTCTTTTAGAGCCTCTCAGGCAGTTGAAGTAATTTCTCTGATGTTATCCAGAAATGCAGAAACATAACAGCAGTCTTATATCTGTGACTGTATACACAGATTGAGCAATTTCATATTCAAAGTTTGTTTAGAAATTATAATTCCATTTGCCCTTCTGTGCACAGATTTTTGTATTTCTTCCCAGTTTGTCCCTAAACCTGTTTTGGTTCTTGACCACTGGATTCCCTTCAGTCTGTAAAAAGCCTTCAGGCAACCGAGCTATCAGCACTACATTCATTTTTGTCCCCAATGCTGTTTTAGCAGTGCCATGAGACTTAGTGAGGCAGCTGAGCTTGGCCATATTCCAGTGGATGCCTTTGGGCACTTGTGCTTAATTTTCTTCCTCATAGTAAACCATTCAAATCTCTATTTTCTTTTTAAAATCACTTCAAACAGTTGTATTTTCTATTAGAAAACCAAATTGCAATAGTAAATCTATTTTAACTAGCATGGAATAAGGAGCAAAATTCATCAGTGTAGTGTCATTGACTCAAAACTCAGTGAAATATATATGACTCTTCACTCTGGCATCTCTACCTGTATTATGTATTACACTACTTAGTATGTGCACATGAATAAATATAATAGAATACATATAATACATGAGTAAAGAGCAGATTAATTTTTTTTAAGTATGTAAATTCAGTTCTACCGTCACATAGCGTATCAATGAACTGTTGTTATGCTGGCAATATTTTAGCTACATTTCAATTTTTGCAAAGTTCAAAGATATTCCTAAACTTGGCAATTTTTCATAAGCCTCCTGATGCCAGCAGCCTCCTCATGGCCTCTCCTCCTCCCTGCTCTCACAACATTGCACTGCTGCACCCTGGGGCTCAGAAACCCACATGGCTGGGAAGAGGCTTCTGTATCTTCCGCTTATAGAGGTTTGTGGCTTGGTCACAGTCCAAGCCTTAATCTACAGGGCATTTGTACTTGGGAAAAGTCCACTGACTTTAGTGAAGCTCGTGGGAAATGTGTTTGTTCAAAAATTCAGTTTCATGAAATAAAGAACATGCCATGAAAAATACTGATGTGATGGCTGGGCAGGCCTATGTTGTTCAGTGTATAAATATTTCCTAGCACCTTGTGACCCCCAACTAGAAAAACAACCAGGCAAACTCCATCTCTAATCTGAGCATACCAGTAACCTGTGGTTTTAACAGACTAAAAAAAGTGTGTTAAAATCAAACATCTACCAGTTTCCAGAGTGCTGGTGCCTGCAGGTGCTGTGCACTTTCCACCCTGACAGGCAGCAGATATCATGGGGCTTGGTCCATGAGGATGGGGTAGAAATCTCCTCACCTGATGTCATTCAGCACCCACCCCAAACCAGCCCCCTCATGCTGGATGAATCCTTCTCCAGAGGTGCCTGTTTCCCCCAGGATGCAGAGGGACCCTGCTTGATAACTTAAGCCTGATTAGACTGGCTGCAATGAACCCAGTCTAATTCAGCAAAACACTTAAGCACAGGCACAAATCCCTTGTTGCTCATCTGAGCACATGGGTGTGCATTTCATTTGATAATCAGCTTGTGCAAAAGTCAGTCTGACATGCATATGTTTACGTTGCAGAATGTGTTTAATTCAGGGGCTAGGATGATTTGTTGTACTAGGTCCTTAAAAACTGATTTTAGGTCTACACAAGGTGTTCAGTGGCTGCTTGGTACACCTTGTTGGTATACTGCAGCCATGCCCCATGGAGGAGAGATATACCAACCCACTGCATTAAAAAAAATTAACATAGTATGAAAAATATCATTCACCTGAAGAAGTATTTTTCAGTTTGTCCCTGTATCATCAGTGAAACATGGCTCAAGAACAATTTGAACTTTGTCAAAATGTCTGAACAATGAAAAACTCTGTGGAGATCATAAAAACTTGTGGCATTTCAGCCAAAATGGTGAGATACAGGCATATGAAAAAAGGAGTTTGGAATGGAAACTCTTATGCCACCTTAACCACAGCAGTCAGGACTGTTAACAATAATTACCTCCTGAGCGATTTTTCAAACACAGTGGGTTTTTTTACTTACTAAATTGAAGGTACATGTTGTAGTTCAACTCTTTCTTCCTCTCTCTTTCATGAAGTTGATTTAGAATTGTTTTTCATTTCTGAAAGTGTTCATTATGAAGAGAGCCCTTAAGTATGCAGTGGAATCCCACTGACTTCATGGCCTTTAAGTGAAGCAGATGTGTGTAACCGTCATGTCCATCTCTTCCCCATCAGCTCTCTGCTGCTTGCATTACAGTTGAAGTCCTTGACAAAGCAATAGTGATTGCTTTGTGGTCGTCTGCTCTACTCCTGCAGTCTAGATGTCTTCCTTACTTCTTTCACATCTCAGACACCTGAAAAACTGATAGAGTTTTATCTCCTTGATCTTTTTTATAGTATTACATCCTGAGCTAATGGTGCTGCAGTATATGCAAAGAATTTCCATTTAATAATCTGTAGTTAAAATTACTTTGGACAATATTGTTACAGCTGTGTCTGAGTTAATAAAAATCAGATTCTTGGTGGTATAATTTGATATAAAAGTATTTCATCACTAGGATTTAAATTAGAATTATAAACCAACACTAGCTCAGACATTAAGTCATAAGAACTAGAGAAAATTAGGCTGACTTGCACTCCAGTATATAACTTCCACTTTTTATTCTGTACATACAGATTAAGTAATAGTCTTATTAGTAGTCCAGTTCTGATTTTAAACGGAAGTAGCTCTATTTATTAATGGGAGTTATTACTAGCTTTCACTGGCATGAGATCACAATTAGGCTTCCTATCTTAATTTCTCTCAGTATATTATTTTGCTAGAAGTTACATAGCAGAAGCACATCACTCTGGATGCCACAAACTAAATGAATTCTCTAGGGGAGAATTTTTTGTTTCAATGAATCAAGTTCGTAGCTGAATCTGTACAAGCAATAGAAGCTGCAGATATGCATCAAGAACAGAATTTGGGTCCATTGTCAGCCACAGTTGTGTATTTAATATTCCAGGAGGAAATCCAGATTAGAGTGATTGCTGTTTCTCTAATTGACTGTAGTGACCTGATATGAAGCCTCAGGTTACAGTGATCAGTTTCCAAAAAGTCTATGAATAGAATTACTGGTTGTGTGGGACTACTTGCTGAAGGGCTTGCAGTGTTTTATATTGAATTGGACAGTGTTGTGTTCTATATTGAAGTGTAGAGTTTTATATTAAATTGGATAAGAAATAAAAATAATAATAAATGTATTTTTTCAGAGTCACTTTTCTGTGAAGAAAGGAGCTGCAGCCTTGGGTATTGGTACAGATAGTGTGATTCTGATTAGATGTGATGAAAGGTAAGTAGAGATGCCAAATACAGCTCTTTTTATCGGTACATAGAAGAGGATCGTCAGGTCCTCAGCTCAGGGAGCGCATATAGGATGCAGTTGACAGTTGGTATAATCCATCGTAGTGCTATCATCTTGAGCAACCTTACACTGATTTATCCCACTTGAGGAACTGGCTCTGTCAGTGGCTTCTTTAGGGACAGGTTTTAGAGCCAGTCAAAAATCTTTGAAGTTCCCTTCCTCAAGGTTTTCTGATATTTCTTTTTCTTTCATCCTGAAGTGAAAAAAAAAAAAACTAAGTCAAACTAACAGTCATTCTTTACACATTCTGCTAAGAAATTAAGAAGTAGCTTGTTTTGATCAAAATGGAATATTTAGACACTCTCACATTTTCATCCATTAAAATGATCTCAGGTGTGCCATTTAAAGGAATAAAATATTGAGGCGCATTTGCTAATATAATTCTATTCCTTCGTGCCCCCACCATCCTTCTCAGCTGGACTGCATTGCCACAATGCCCTGGATGGGGACAGCCTTGCAAGGGGATATGCAGAGAAGGGTCTTGGTAGCATTGTGGGCAGCACAGGCAAGGGAGAGGGATGGCCCATGGGTGGGAGTAGTGCAGCACGCACCTAACCTACAGGCCCATAAGCACTACAAAACCAGTGTTAGATAACTCCTTATTTAACTCACCCAACTAAAAGGTTTGGATTCTCTGTGAAAACCCATTTTGAGAAAACAGATGTATATTAATAAAATCAAGACATTCTGATGAAGATTTTCAATTTTAGAAAAAAAAAAAACTTTCTACAGGACAAAAATTAATAGAACAGTCCTTACTGATTCTGCTGAGAATCTTTTCAATAGAAAATGCTCTATGAGTACCATATACCAGATTGTTATAAACTCTGGCGTAAATGGAAGGTTTTTGCTCCCACATTAAAAGAAGAGCACCAGCTAAGCAACTTACAGTGCTAATCACAGTGCCTGGATATTGATTTATGGTCTTACTATCTCTTTATTAACAAACTGAGTGCTCCTTGAAGAGGAATTAATGACAGCATCAACACAACCAACACACATCAAAATAAACCTCTGATTGTTTCTATTCACTAAAGACAGACATGAAACAATGAAGTGGTGTCTTCCTTTTCTTCTTGTGCAAATTCAGCATGATGATTTTCTTCGGAGACCACAATGCTTGCCCTGCCCACCCTGAAGTAAACAGGAGGATTACTGTGTATCTCACCAAATCCCAGGACAGAGCGAGCTGTTTGCACTGGATATGGGCTGGTGTGGTGGAGAGGACCCTTTGTGAAGATGTGGACCTGTGGGAGCGTGAGGGAGCACCACAAGATCTTTAGATGTTTCCAGCATGACCAAGCACACTTCTTGGTGACGCCTCTCTTCCTCATCCTGACCCACACCTGCCAAGTTTGCCTGGTTTTGCTCTATCATGGGACTATGTAAATGTGTGGAGAATTTCAAGCCAGGAAAACATGTAGAAAATTATGTTCTTTCTCATGCCCGAGACTGGACAAGCATACGTTTCTGTTGCCTCTTTTACTACAGACATGTTGGTAGCAATAGTGTCTTACCTGCGTGTTTGGGGTTGTAACACTTCAGTCTGGTGTGGCAGTAGTGAAGACTGTATATCGATGTGGGTAACATGAGAAGACTGCCACTAACACTCATTCTGTCCTCAGTGTCCTTTTGCTGCTGGGTCTCTTCTGCCTCCCCCAGTAGCCCTCCTGCCTCTGATGCTGCCTAGCACATCTCTTGTAACCCTCTGCCACATTATCTGGGTGAGATTTGTCTAAGGACAAGCCTGTTGTTCTGCAATGCTTCTAAGCGTTGCAGATTATCTGAGGTGATAACACATGAAAATGCTGTTGGCTAGTTCGCTAGATTAGAGGGGACAGGGGGGAAGGTATGTGCTCCAGCATGTATTTGGACTATACTCAAAGCCAGCCTACTGCTTGCTCCTTGGTAAAGCTTAGCATTGCTTAGACATTGCACTCTCCTGGCCATGAATTCCTGCACATACTCGACATGATCAGTCACTTGTCTTGGTAAAAAAATGTTGGCAATGCAGGGATCTGCCCAGCTTTGTGTGTGTTTCTATGTATAAACTCAATAAATTAAAAACCTCTAAAGACCAACATCTAAACTATGTTTGGAGGAAGAACTCATTGACTTCCTTCAACGTGGTTTGGGTTAGACAACTACTGCTTTTCCCTGAACATGTACATGTAACTGGAGGGAAATCACAGTGAGTTGAATACTCTTTAAACCTTGAACTTCTGCAAGAAAAATCAGGGCTAATTTTCAGACTTGTAGAGCTTTATATTTTCAGTTATTCTTTTAGTGTTCTAGATAAGTAAAATGCAGGACAGATTTTGAAAAAAGCTCAACAGCCCAAACACATTTCTACTGAAAAAATTGCTGTCTTATTGTGAGCTGTGTAAGGATGAAAACTTAGAAAACCTATCAGTGTCTTACTACAACAAATTAATAATACTTTTTTTTAAATTTATATCCATCCAAATGTCATGAAAACACTTGAGGTTTTTTTTATGCAAAATCAGAACTAAAACTAATGCATTTATTTCTTCCCCTGAATCTACTGTTTTGAGCTTTAGTAAAGGTTGTTCTTTTTTTATAGCAACAGGAAATCAGTGCTTAGCAAAAGAAAAAAATATGTCCAACTGCACTGAGAACTAAAAAGTCTTTAAAACATGATATTAATCTAAATGGACAACATTAAAAGCCAGTGAAGACTGTTCTTGTAATGTGGGGAGCTGTCATGTTTGTACTGCTGTTACATGTACTGTCTTTTCTTAGATAGTCTTTCTTGTAGCTAAAGTAAAGAAAACCTTAACCTCATTATTCACTATCAGCAATGTTTTATCTTATTAATTTACAGGATTTCATAAATTAGCCTTCAAGCCTTATACTACTGAGTCTGAATCTCAGGTAAATGGTTCATACTAAAGGTGTTACCAATACAGTATACAGGCAACACAAAGGGCCCGACAGTGCATTTCATGAGTCCAGACTGGTAGCTTCTTCTCATATCCTGCTTCAAGCAACTGCAAACATGTCATACACCTTACTATGGAATAGTTGCCCTGAAATGAGTCCATCCCTTGGGTGGAAACACAGAGACAACTGCGTACACCAGAGCTGAGTCACGCTGCTCAAGGCTGTGCAGCTCAGCCAGCATTTTTTGTGCCTGCTGAAAGGGGACCATGGGGTTTGACACCCATTGAGCTTCAGGGGACCCTGAGCTGAGCCTCTCCCAGGGAGCCTGGAGTATATTCCCAGGGCTGTAACATCACAAGGACTAGGAGGCTCCATGGAGCAGCATCAGTCTTTAAGGAGGGTGCCCATGAGATAACTTCTCTCAGTTACCATCGCCATATTGATGCAAGGTGGTTGACAAAATAATTAGGGTAAAAACTCATAGTAATGGTCAGAGTCTTTCTGTGCTCTTCAGTGCTGCATAAGCCTTGGGCAAAAAAGTCACCTGGTTCCTTATTTGGGTTTCCTGTTAACTGAAGAAGTAATGGCAAGAGCTGATTTCAAGATCTAATTTCTAATATAACTCTCTCTTGCTCCAGAGGGAAAATGATCCCATCAGACCTTGAAAGAAGAATTCTTGAAGCCAAACAAAAAGTAAGTTTACTATCTTTCCTGCTCCCAAAAAGAAAAAGAAAAAAAACAAAAAACAAAAGAGCTAGTTTTTTCCTTTGCTTGGTAAAACAATATAGACTTGCCCATTAACTTTTGGTATATTTCTTAAAAATGTAGCCTGGCAATTAGTGAGGCAAGAGTTGCTGAGAAAATATGTCTAGAGCTATTTTATGATGTCCATGAGCTATTTGGCCTTTTTTAATGTGTTCCTCTGCATAACATCATCCTTTTTTATATTATCAGCCTATGATGCAGTTTCTCAGCTGAATAGTGACAAAAACAGAATAAACATTTGGGTAATTTGTAGGTATTTTAACATGTTGAAAGTATTCCTCATAGTCATCAAAACAATGCAAGATAAACTACAATCCACAGATCTGTGAAAATGCACTACTTTTGTATATGTCCATTGATAGAAGCTAGAATTAAAACAGCATATAAAGTATGCAATGAACTTAGCACTGTGCCTTTAACAACATTTATGTAAATAATCATTAGAAACACAGCATTCAAAGCTCATTAATAACACAAATCTTCATTGAAAGCTTACTTTGTCTAAGAAAAGCAGTACAGTAGATAAAAATGAAAGGCAACATGGCAATAAGAATACCACCCAAACCTACTGACCTTGTATTTCACTTTGAGAAGTAAGTTTAGACCTGTTTGATAGTTTAAACCCCAGCTCTACAAAAAATGTAGCCACTCTTTACCTCTGTTGTTCTGATCACTGCTTATGAAATACATGAAATACTACTGCTTATGAAAATACAAAATACAAAGGAATTTAAAATGGAACACTGGTATAAATTATGGCATGTGATGGACAGTGAGCACTCTTTTGTGAGGTACAGCATTTTGGAGAGGGAATCCAAGAGGTGGTCTGTGGCCTCCGTGGAGGCTGCTCTCTCCCCACTCTGCAGGAGAGATGGGGCTGGAGGTGAGCCCTAGACCTCCCCTGTGCATTGCCCCAGGAGATACGCTCACACAAGATGATCCCACTGACAGGACTGGGCCACCACATGTTCGGACATTCACTGGGATAATTGTAATACAGCCCAGGGCACAGTCTGCCAGAGATATTTCTTGCACTGTGGTGCCTGGGGTGAAGTTAGTTTTGCATGACATCTTGAAGAGCAGACCTTCTTGTTTCAGGGAGGTGTCATGGCACAGAATTATTCTTCTGAGCCCTTACCTGTTTCATGCATCCTAATAAATGGAGGATACTGGTTTGGAAGTTTGCTGCCACCTTAAGGCAGAAACTATAATATCACATCTAAACTAAGAGAAAACCAGTGTAATGTGGCAGGGATGTCCTCTAGGAGAAACTTGTGGGCTCAGTGTGGAGGCAGCAGAAGAGGAGTTGGGGCTGCTGCAGGCTGAGGAGGCTGCAGCACTTTGACTTTGCCAAATACCTCTATTCTTTCTTGCAGGGATTTGTTCCCTTTCTGGTGAGTGCCACAGCTGGGACAACAGTGTACGGGGCGTTTGATCCCCTCATAGCTATTGCAGACATCTGCAAGAAATACAAAATCTGGATGCATGTGGATGTAAGTATCGTCCTGGAGGTGGGGGTTGGATTGCGAGGTGTAGTAGCATTAATTTATTCATTTTGGACAGTGTCATCTACAAAACTCGTATTTTGTTCCTGTAATTAAGTCTAACATCCAAGCACTGATTTCCCATTCCTCTGAAAGGCTTATGTCAGGGGGACATTTTAGGAGCACTTTTAGCAACTGGGACACTTAAGATGACCTAGTTTGAGGGCTTTGGGCCTTCAGCTTTATCTCTGAATGCCATTAGTACAAGAAATACATAAGAACTATACTGAGCACTGGCTCAGCTTCTGCAGCAGCTGCAAAATAAATCCACAAGGAAAAGGCTACATTTGTCTGGAATAAAGTACCCCAAATTGCTGAACAGATTGTGAATGTTTGAGAAATTTATCAGATTGGCTACTTAACTTTATCTGGGTTCTTGCCAATAAATCTTTCTAAAAGATCATCTTTCAGCCCTAGAATGGCACTTGTGTCATTTTTGCAAATCTGTTCTCCAGAAAGACTTGGTAATTGAATTTCCATAGGGGTGGATATCTTGCTTTTGGATTACAGTGTCAGCCAAAATTCAAATTCCCAATTCAAAGGAAGAATTTGTACTTACCTTGAACTACTTCTCAGTCAGATGAAACGCCAGCTTCTCCCAGATCATAGAAAGCAAATGAGTAGGGAGCAAGGAGCAGTGATCTGAAATATGATGAAAACTCACCAGAGCAGCTGAGATCCCAGTCTGGTTTGTTATCATCACTTAATCGCTAAAAGAGAAAAGGCAGTTTACCCGGGAGCAGCTCTGCAAGTCATTAATTACAGTGCGGGGCAGTCCAATGTGTCAGTGTCAGAGGAGGTGATGAGGCAGGGGTGAGCAGATGATAAAGGTTGGAACTCTGATGATGGGCTACAAACTGCTGCTTTCAGGCTACTGGAAGAAAATTGTTAGTACAGCTAATGCCTCAGGCCCCATTTGCCTGGTTGTTTTGAAATGTGCCACATCAGCAAGAAAAAAGAAAGGCCCTAAACTGATGTGAATGCACAGATGTCATCGTGGAGAAATGCAGAGTTCTCATTAAGATAATGTGTCTTGTCTTCTAGGGAGCGTGGGGTGGCGGGCTCCTGATGTCAAGAAAACACAAATGGAAGTTAAATGGCATTGAAAGGTATGATTTATTGATGTTAATTAAATACATTTATTAAATGCATTTTAATATACTTGTGATTACCATAGAAATGTCTAGAAATAAAAATCAGTGTTATTCTCAAGATACAGTATGAAGAAATGATGCGAACTGTCCTTCCAGTTGAAAGCATTGCTATCTGCCTTTGTTCAGTGCTGCAGTAATGTGGCGCTTTGTTTTGTAGTACAAACAGCAGACATTTCTTGTCTGCATTTTCATTCCTCCCAGCATAAATTCACAGCTCCAGAGTGATTTCTGCAGCATCCTCTGATACAGTGTCCAACATGAATTAGCAGTTGCATTTCTCTGAAGAAATTAATCTTGGAGGTCTTGCATGCTAGAGTCTAGGTATAAAAGGTGGATGCATCTGCAGTTTGGACAGGTGTCCTGGCAGTCACTGACCACTGCTCTGTCAGTTCTGGAGAGACTGTACCCCTCCAGGCTGTGTTAATGACTTCTTAGTAAATCTGTGCCTGGATATTCACAGTCGTTGAGCTCATGAACATTGCATATACGCATAGGTGAACATAAGTGATGCCAGTCCAATTCAGAATCTGGAAAGACTGAACGTAACAAACAGCTGCTTATTCAGAAACTTTTAGTTAAGATGTGGAACTTCTTGACATAGGATGTTAAGATTTACCTGTGTTGAAGGGAAGACAAACAAAAACCATTTGGGACTTCTGTGAGCCACAAATGACTGGGGGCTCAGAGGATGTTTGGAGAAAAGTCATATATGCTTATCCTGTTTTGTATTCTTCCCAGACACGTATTTAGGCTATTCGCTAGAGATAGTATACTAGGCTAGATGGAGTCACTGTCACATTTATGTATTTTCTGAAGCTCGTGCTGTTCAAGAGTAAATTATTACTCCCTTCCGCCTTTCTTATCTCTAAATTGAATTGCTGTTCCTTGCCAATTAAAATTACAAACAGCTTCCTCATCCTGTTCCTGAAGATTAGGAGGATACCTTCCTTTCTCTTACATCTCACATGCAAAATTTGGAAAGCAGCCAATAGTTCTATGAATTCGATTTAGTTAAGATTGCTTCCAGCATTCCAGACATACATATTGTGCATTAAAAGGACATATATCCACATAATCCAGCAAGTTAGAAAAATCAACTCAGTTGCCTGTGAGGACAGAGTATGAAAAAAAAAGAGTTTGCCTACCAAATTGCTGTCCAAATTCTGCTGAAATGAGAGGTCCAGGTTGAATCTATATTGGGGAATTTTCCAAATAATCTGCTTTAGATCCAGAACTCCACTAGATTTTATCTAATGTTTTGACAAGCATCATGTCTGTATATTTCACACTGAATTAATGAAATTTGTCATTTTCAATGCTGTTCTGCTGCTTGGACATAGCAGTGTCATTACAGTTTGTCCACATCTCAAATGTGGGTACCTTTAGAGCAGACTTACTAGACCTAACTTTTATGGACATTCCTGTTTTATGGTAGATACTCGAGCACAAACCAGTCATTACAGGTCTGGATAGAAGAGAACTGGAAGTGGTACTCATGTTTGATAGGGGAGAAAGGTACAAGGAGGTAGCATTAAATGGAGCACTCTGTGCTCTGAATTCTCCCATCCTTCTGATAACAGGCAGTCCAGCAAAAATAGTCCTGTTAAAGGCAGGAGGAGTTGCAGGGCCACCCATACTGTGCCCTCCAGTCCCCACGTGGCAGATTTCAAGCTGCTCTGAGGCACCCTGAAGGAATCATGTCCTGTGGTGTCTCCAGCAGATAGGTCTGGCCACCATAAGGAGTTTGGGTCTGGTGTCCCTCTCCCAGAGACTCAGGCAGGCAGTGACAGCAACGTGAGAAAAGCATGTTTGCCGCTGAGTGAGTGTTCCCATACAGGGTCTGGGCATCCTTCCCGCAGTGGCCACTGGTCAGTAAATGCAACTCGGTGTGTTTTTAATGATGGCTGAGGACCAAATTCTGCCAGTCTTGAATCTCGCCTGTCATCCATTTGAAATCTCTAAAGGAAAACTTCTCCTCTTTTTTTTCTGTCTGTGACTCACAGCCAAAAAAATCACATAGGTGCTTGATGCTGTTATTTGGGCAAACATGAGATGCTTTAAAAAAACATCTATGGATCCATGTAGCTTTTTCCCTTCACTGCTTATCTCAGTCAGCAATTTCAAGCACATGCAGATGGCTGAAGCCCAGAATAACAGATAACAAATGAAAAATGGTGGATTTTTATTTTACATAATTATTTTTTTTCTGTGTGCAATTGGGATGTAATTGCGGAAATAAATGACCTTAGAGTAAAGTAGATGTTTTAGGTGGATAATTAACATCTGGCTGTTGTCAGTAAATAATCCTTTTGCTTGAGAAGACCCATACCACTACTATTACCTGGAAGTCTCTTAAAGAATTTCTTCCTGATTCTGCATAGGGAGAGATAAAAAGTTAAAAAAATATCAAAGGAAAATCATAGACCTGAATGCATGTTCAGAATCATTAGCTTTGGTGTTGTAATCAGATGACTGACTGAGCTGATTAAAAGCTGCCAAGTACTTGAAAAGCCAAGCCAAGTGGCCAGATGTTGCCTGTGGAAGACTGTTCCCTACAGATTTTGCATCAGGCACTTGTGTAGTCCCATTTAAATAGGAAAGAAGAAAGCACAGAAGTGCTGTACGGTGACCATGTGAATTTTGGAGTTGCTTACTTTGAAGGAGTGGAAGCAATTTGGCAGGAAATTGATAAGGACATGCATAAACCTATAGTGCTGTCTCCAAATCCTACAAAGGAAAATATTGCCAGATTCCAGCCTGCTCATCTCTGTCCACATAAACTTTACCTGCAAGTGTGCCCTCGGTTCTTTAAGTTTTTACATGCCCCAGTTGACTGATTTGTACCAATTTATACCATCAAAACTCAAATCACTGAGCCACATGAAATCCTGTGTGCTATGCATCCTTGACAGCCTGCCAAATAGGACACAAATGTATACATCTATCAACTAATCATCATATGTAATAATAGTAATTAACAAATAGCCAGTCAAGCATAACACAAAATTAAAATAATAAACCACTGGTCAATCTTCCATTCAGCCCTTGCCACAGACCCAAATGTCTCATCTCTAAGCTGTATTGTGACAGTGCCCTGTTTGTTCACGAGATCTGGGCTGACAGTTATTTTTGCAGTGAATGTGTCCTAAAGGGAGGCAGTATCAGACTCTTTGGTGGAAGAGTGGATCAGTTCTATGTTTATTACCGTAGTAATTTTTGACCCAGTCATAGCCAGGCTAAAATTAAGGAGCTATGAAAATTTACCATCAGCAGAGCAGTGAGAAAAATTACTTTGGGCTGGGTTTTCCAAGTTACTCAGAGACTTAGAGGTACCCAGAAGTATTTAAACGACTCTTCAAACATGGCTATGTGAGCCACTTACTAAAATCTTACTGAAACTGGAATCAGTGGGAGGCAGTATGCTAGTTTGCCAGCTTCCTGTCTGCAATTTTAATGAACTGTGTGCCTTTGAAAAGTTCCTTAGTCAGGCAGGTGTTTTTAGGAAGTTTGCCCTGTGGTTATGAAGTATAGATGACTCCCCAGAAAGTTTAATACTGATTAAGTTTGGTGGATAGAGCAATTATCCTGTGGTAAGTTGCCAGAATTGTTATCCAAAAACCAGCTAGAGTGGATTAGGTCCCTTATGAAGGCATGGATTTCCTAATATCAGCCATGATCATTTTCAGCTTTGCTTGCTCAAAGAAAGGTGTACATTGTTACGTGTTCATTATTATTATTACTAAATGTCTCCATGGTTTCACCACCATAGAACAATGTCTGACTTTTATGTGATTTGCTGTCCCAGGGCCAATTCGGTGACCTGGAACCCTCACAAGATGATGGGTGTCCCACTGCAGTGTTCAGCCTTGCTAGTAAGAGAAGAGGTATGTCCCAATATACATGCTTCTCTGATCCTTTCTGACATTTTGCTTCTGAAAATCCTGGATGTTTTCTTCATAACTGTGTCATAGCTAATACTTATGTGATGAGGATTAGAAAAGAAACTGAGAAATAGACCTCTAGTCATGTGCTCAGGGTGTGGCTGCAAAAGGAACTAAAGTAGCTGTCTAGCAGAAATGGTAGATCCAGTTAATGGTAGTGTCTTTACAGAGTTTTGTGTCCATCGTTAAGTTGTGGGTGCATAACTGTAACCCCACTAGTTTCTGTGTAGCATAAAATGTAACTGTAGGCAAACTCTAGTCCCCTTAGGATGAATGGTATGGTATACATGCAGCATGACATTTGGTCCAGAATCTAAACATCATTACACTTCTGAGACTTTTATGACATTTCAGCCCAGCTCTGATCCATATATCCACTTTGGGGCACATGGAAATAAAATGGAAGACTAAGTTCACTTGGAATAAAAAGTAGACATTTCATTTAGTACTAGAATTTGAATTACCCTTCAAGCTTGCAATTTTCATATAACCATCAGTTACTGGGACAGCTGCTATACAACCACTACTTGCTAGACCAGCTATCAAAAAGCTGGTTGCTGTTTTGCTAACAGCTGTACAACAGATTGTATACAAAGTGACTGCACTTAGGAAGAGAGAATCTGGTGTTTATTTGCCCTCTGGGTCAGTATCCTGAGACAAATCCTGCCTGGTTAAAGTCAGTACCATCATTGACCTCTAGTGAGAACAGATGGCTGAGATTAGGAGAAAGCCAATATTTTTTCCCCCTCTCATTTTACTGTCTCAGTTTTGAGTTTCACATAAAGATTAAACTTGATAATAAAACAGCCAAGTTTTGATTCCATTTGGACTGGAAATTGCAGTTTCAGGCAACAGCCCTAAAGTATACCTTAAACTTGATTGAGGACTTAACTAGAGCCAGAACATGACTCTCTGCTTTCACTTTAAAAGATAAAAAGGAAACCTCATGCTTTCATGAGCCAGGTTTCTTCACCTTGTTGGCTTCTGGCCCTCCCACAAAGCTGCCTCTTGGAACCCAGGAATAGCTTTCACTGGCTGTTTAAAGGCCATATGCTCTTCTCTCTGTTCAAAGCTTTCTATACCACTTCAGCATCCAGTCTGCAGCTGAGGACTTTTCAGAAAAGAACTGTGCCTACAAAGAAAGAAAACAATGAAAATCAGAATTTCGGAGACCAAAGCAATGAGAAAAGTGGTGTGATACTGTTTAGATTAGTCACCAAATTGTCTTGGTCTGACTCAACCAGAAAAAAAAAGCCTTCCAAGGAAAGTAGGCAAAGGAACCAGAACAAGGAATAAAAAGCAAGATCCACAAGTGAACTTCTGCATAATGATGCTAGGAATCACAGTGTCCAGCCTTTTTTAAAAAAAAATGCCTTGTCTCTGGGAGTGGATTGCACATTGCTGGGTCAGGTAACAAGATGTCCTGGGCAGTGAATGGGATGTGAAAAACTTAATCCACTAAGCAACTAAGTCTGATTTTTTCCTTTTTATTGATCTTCCTGTTGCACTTGGACATGTATTCCACTGAATTTGGGTGTTTGTAATTTCTCGCCCAGAGCAACCCTCAAAACAGTAGTCACATCAGTGCCAACATCACTTTTTTTATGTCTTTGTTTCTATAAGGGATTGATGCAGAGTTGCAATCAAATGCATGCTTCCTACCTCTTTCAACAAGACAAGCACTACGACCTGTCTTACGACACGGGAGACAAGGCTTTGCAATGTGGACGGCACGTTGATGTCTTCAAGCTGTGGCTGATGTGGAGGGCAAAGGTAGGACTGCCTGCAATATATTTGTTTGCATTAAAATAATGCACACCAGATACAGAGTTTTGTTCTGTAATCATAATTTTAGAGAATACCTGACCTGAATTTCCCATATATAACATGAAAGAAAGAACATTATTATTTTCTGGGTTTTTATACTTTTAACAATTTAGCTTCAAAGCAGCACACATGATTCTGAAACTTAAACTCCATGGCTTTGCATAGCAGTTGCTGTATGTAATTGTAAGAGTCTTAACAGCACAAATCATATACCTAAGAATGTTGTTACAAATATTTCTGGAAAGAAAAAGATATTTTAATGACGTTCAGAAAATTAAACATGGCAAATCAGGACTGGAATACCTTGTTTCATTGCGTGCAGTAGATATGAAGTCATCTTTTGAAAGAGTGGAGGAAAATTCGTCAAAATCTCTTCTCTGGGAAATCTGAAAACACGGGCTCTAATGATCAATTCATCTGTATTTGTAGAATGTAGCTAAATAAGTTCTTTCATATATTTATCCAATCTATTATGTCAAGTTGTCTCAGGTTTGTTCAGAGGAGATGACATCACTGTTTTCATTTCCAGAAAGCCTTAAAGATCCTCATGTGCTTTATTAAAACTCTGAAAACATTTCTGAGACAGACATCAAACGTAGCTGGAGGTGTAGGAGTCTGTAAAGGAAGATGCAAGTTCCTGTGGTCGCAATAGCTGTTGTGCTAACAGGGTCTCCAGAGTGGCAGGCAGTTTTAGCCACGTCTCTCCAAGCCTTTCTTCCGGGGCTGTGGTAGTTCTACCCTGTTTTGAAATCTCTGTACATGGAGGGATAATGACATGGGCTTTTAAGTCAGTTCTGCACTGCCAGAAAAGATTTAGCAGGGACATCCATCCATTACTCAGAGTCATTTCTTGTTCTAAACTCCATTTTTTCAATATGCCCTGTACTGCTTTTTCTCTTCTCACACCCTGCTTGTAATATTGATGTTACAAAATAGGATCTGTGTTTCTTAAACAGTTTATCTATTCCAGCTGTTTATTCCCTTTCCTCCCTCATAAAGCTGGATCCTTTGTTTGTGGCATCACAGCTGGTGATTGCAGGAACAATTATGATGTCACAGAGGGAGGATTATGACTTCTGCCAGAGAAGAAAAAGCAGAATTTGCTGCAGCTCTTAAAAACACAGCTTCTGAGTTTGTATGGTGTCAATTAGAAAAGAGAGAAAAACACTGCAACAGCAGAGCAGTATCTAAACAAAATGTGCATTTTCACAGGCATCAGGCCAGGCTCTATCTGCCTGTTCCATGTTTAACTGAAAAAGAAAAAATATTCTTGGAAAAGCCCCCAGCACACCACGTCTGGAAGATTAAAATTCCCTATTCTGAAAATAGCCAGAGACTCCCCATGTCTGGAACTCAGCACCTTCCAGAGATCCTCCTCTGTGCCACTCCAGACTGTCTGGAACCATGCTCAGCCTCTCTGCAAAATCTACCAGCGAGGGCACCCTTCGTCAGAGATGTTAGCAATATTTTTCTGAGAACTGAGCTAATACCCAGTACTTATTTTGCAGAGGTGGCTATAGGGCAATCAGTGGCAAGAGCTAGAGACAAATGAGCTCTGCTTAGGAAAGCATCCTTTGACTTGTAGACTCAGATCCTTGATCTGTCCCACAGAGTCTTCTGAGAGGTGACTTATGCTGATGTTTTGGCAAGTGCTGCGTGGTGCTTTAGCTGTTCAGTTCACAGAACAGATAGTCACATAACATTTTCTCCCTTTGTTTCTAAAGGGAACCACAGGATTCGAAGCACAAATTGATAAGTGCTTGGAACTTGCAGAATACCTATACAATAAGATAAAGAACAGAGAAGGGTATGAAATGGTGTTTGATGGAAAGGTATGTATTGCAACTTTTTTTTTCCCATTTGGTCAACAGCACTTGCCTGAGACATCTGCTGGGATGCTAAAAACAGATCAAACAGAATCACAGAATCATCTAGGTTGGAAAAGACCTTGAAGATCATCTAGTCCAACTATCAACCTAACAAAGAGAGTCCGAACAGCACATGACAGAAAGTAGCGTCCCTTGTAACAAAACCTGTTGTTGTGCCAATATCTCTCTTCATCCCTGGGATCCAGGGACAAGGGAGATGTAGCAGCTGTGCATAAGATTTCAGTTTGCACAGTTTCACCCCACTGAAACTAAACACTGTCGTCTTAAGCTAACACAGCACACACAGAATTAGAACCAGCTCTTAAGTAATAGAAATAAGTTGCAGTTTCCTAATAGCAGGATCTGTTGAGTGCGAGGTTACAGTGCAACTCTGAAAGGACAGTTGTACAAAGTGCTTTTATCAGTATTCACAGGGGACATCACTGGATGACCCAGGGAGGCCAGCTGCACTGCAGCCCCTGCTGCGATGGGGTGCAGCACAGCAGGGCAGGGGCTAGTGTTGCTCAGGAGCCCAGCTGGCTCATGTGGCAGAGGTGACACCACTATGTGGGGTGCAAATATCTCCGGACATGTTTCTGTTGATGAGGTCTAGCTGAGTGCCAGGTGCTCAGCTGGAGCACAGTGCCCAGGGCAAGGTAGTGCAGCCTGGGTTGTGTTGCTGTACCTCTGAGCTGCACCGGACTGTCCTGTGTTCAGCCATCTCTTTGTGGACAATGCTTTCCAGCTGTGATAGCTGAGGACAGGACTGGTAGAGACCTCTGTTACAAAGTAAACTGGTGTTTTGCTTGTAAAAGAGTAAAAAAAAAAAAATCCCATTTGTTTTTTACCTCCTATTTGTGGTGGTTTTCACTCTCTGTATTTGCCCTCAAATGTTTTGTCTGTCAGAATGTTGCTCCTTGGTCATGATCACTTAGTGTGTGCTTAAGTGCTCTTGCAGCACAAGGATAAATGTCACCGTGTTTCTTCAAACAGAGATCACAGGCTCATACCCACATGCCACTATGTGATTTATTTCCTGCATCTCACACATCATCACTGAATTTGGTCCACTGGGTCTGAAGCTGAATAAAGGAACTGGCAGCAGTAGGAGTTGCTGTAACTCACACATTTAGCATCCAGCAAAGAGGAACATAGCAAGGCAGGCAGCTGTTGGGAGACTGCAAAAATACACAAAATGTCAACTGATTCTTACTTCATGCCTTCCTACTTGGTGCTCCCATGTAAGTTAAACTAGCTGAGACACTGTGGTGCATGCATATTAATATGGCAGCTAGGTGCATCAGACTGAGAAGTAATAAATTTCACTAAATATAAGAAAATCTTAGACTATGTACAACCTGTGATTCCTGTTTACAGAACCAGATTTTATATTATTCTGTCACGTAATAAAAGTAAATTACATGGTGCTCACCTCTAAATTACCTGTAATAGACTCTTGTCTTAACCACACAATCCCTTCAGCCTCTGGAGGGGACAGCACCTACAAAACCTAGATGATTCTCAGTAGGGGATAAATATATTTGCACAGCTGGATGATGTGTTTCTGCATCTGACACCCTGGGAATAAATTGCCTAAAATTATCTTTTCTGCATTAATAATGATGATGACTCTCAGTGGACCACAATAATGAAAAACGTTGACTGCTGTCACAATATGATGTATGAGAGGGGGGAAAGGCACAAACTTAATTGCAACTGAGATATTATGAGCATTTCTTACAGTATAAACTGTTGTTATTCTGTGTTTAGCCTCAGCACACAAATGTCTGCTTCTGGTATATACCTCCCAGCTTGCGCAGTGTGGAAGACAACGAAGAAAGAATGAGCCGCCTCATGAAGGTAAGCAGCATCCTGCAGGACACCATGTAGTGAACAGGGAAATCCTTGCAGGCAGGTAATCCTCAAAATGGTCTCCCAGGGCAAGGTCACCTCACGATATTCTGGCGAATGACACTTCTGTGGTCAATTCACTGCAGGTTAGGCTGGCACCACCTTCCTGTGGTCTCCAAGTTTGGTATTCCCTGAGTTTGCCTGGTCTCTGGAGCATGTATTTGATATCTGTGTATATTTCCTGAAGTTACTGTAGACTGCAACTGCTAAACCCAGCAAGTACAACAATAGCTTGAAAATACCATGACTCTCTGGTATATGAAAAGAAGACGAAAAACTATTTTAACAATATGTTTTGAGCACCACAAAAAACAGCTACTGAGTGGCTGTCAGCAATATTGAGAAAATGCAGGGGCGGAAATTCCCCATTGATTTTTAGAACAGGACAAAGAAACAGGATAAACACAATGTCTTTTCAATGAGCCATTTATTCCTTAATGTAGGTTAACTTTTTTATCAATATTGGATGTAATTTCATTTTAACTGCTTCTTGTAGCTCTTGATCATTTTTTAAAAAAAAAAAAGAAAACATGCTCTTTCTTTTGTTATAATAATAATAAGGATGATGGTAATAATGAAAATAATAAATATTATGATGATAATAATTATAGTAATGTTAATAATAGTAATAAGCATGATCATCATCCCCTGTTTTTTGTTACATTGCAGGTGGCACCAGTGATAAAAGCCAGGATGATGGAGTATGGAACGACCATGGTGAGCTATCAGCCCCTGGGAGACAAAGTGAACTTCTTCCGGATGGTTATCTCAAACCCCGCAGCAACTCACCAAGACATTGATTTCCTGATTGATGAAATAGAACGCCTGGGACAAGATTTATAATAATCAGGTGTGGAAGTCTGTTCCTGGACCTCTAAGTAGACAATTAAGTTGTCACAAACTGTGCGAATGTATTTGTAGTTTGTTCCAAAGTAAATATATTTCTATATTGTGGCGTTGGAGTAGAGTACAGTTTAAAATCAAGAAACATGGCTCCTTTAAAATCCTTTCCTGAGTTTTAGAATACCTCCTTAATAATTAGCTGCACAAAAAGCTGCATTGAAACAAATAAGGAAGAATAGAAGATACTTAAAATTTTATCCCCAATTTTAACAGAGCGACTACTTTAAATTAAAAGCCATCAGACTGAATGATGCCAAATTTGCCCAAAATGATGACAAAATCAAACTGGGGGATGTGGGAGGGGGCAGTGAGAAGCAGAGTATACAAGCTGTATGTTTAAAAGTGAAAGTATTTTGCCTTTTTCGTAGTATTAGAACAGAATTTCTAATTTACCTATAGCACATTTCAAATGTATTTAAATAAGTATAGTTTTACAAAAGGAAATATATATATATTAAAAAATCCTATTTTGTAAACTATATATTTTTATTTTGTATGGGTTATAAAACTACAAGGACAGAAGCTGAAAAATAACTAGGATTCTTTTTCTTTTGATGGAGGTGCCTCAAATATTTATTAATGCTTGTTTTAAAATATAAGCCCACATACTACATTCTTAAGAGGTACCAATACCTCATTTCTCCACGTCATATGAATGGTATATATCACCAGGGTTGATTACTGAAAAACCTCAAGAGTACTGCAGCTCTTAAAACCACTTAATAAGACCAATTACAGTACAACAATAGGATGCTATTATTCCTAATTATGTTTCCTACTTGGCCTAAGCAGACGCACAATCAATATACAGTGCCAACCAAGACTGAAATAAGGTTGTATTTGGATGTTTCTGTGTTCTGTGGTAAAAAAGCTTATCCAAAAAAAGTCATGTGTCTGAATAGATGCTTATCTTGGAACCATTTTTTTCTATGAGCGGTCCAAAACTACACTGAATATTAAAATGGACTGAAATTCTTACTAAAGAAATAGCATGACACCTCACAGCTACATTAAGAGGGTAGAGTCTTCTTACAGATGTACAGTTCTGCAAGACAAGGCCTAAATTAAATGTGACTGTAATCTGAGTGACAGGGATGGGGTCTAAGTAGCAAACTGCTTTGTCAAAGGTCTCTCCCAGTGCTGGACTCCATCCTTGTCTGCAACAGGTTTTGAAATTGCAAACAAAATTGAGATAAGGCTACATCTGGCTAAAACAGCCCACACAGAGCCTCACAGGCCTTTTTTAGAAACCATGGGCACAGCTCTTGCAGAATTCATGTGCTGCATCGATCCTTAACATTAGAGGTGACTCTGGCGTGGAAAGCGAAATTTACCATCTTTCCCCCCAACATCTGGAAGCATTGGTAAGAGTTCTGCGGCTCGGGCCTGTCTATTTATAACCCTACTAAAGTTTTGGTTTTAACTTTGCCTAAATTGCCAACTTTAATTTGTAAAGCAATATTGGCTTGCTGTCTCTAAAATACTTGAAGAGAAAAAAAAAGTGCAATGTGGTTTTAATTTTGTCTAAAATAGATAAATGGAGTATCGATTCAATGTAATATCACGAGGACATGAAGAGGAAATAAATTGTGTCTGTAATTGTGTTGCCTTTATTATATTGATAGTACTGTTTCGTCACCTCAGATTGAGGCTGTGCACTTTAGATTTAAACTGTACAATGTTGCAAATCAACATGTGTTGCTGTATAAGCTTGTACAATATATTATTGATATGTCATTATTTGTGTGGTAGTAGTATTGACTCTTGATATTGTAAGAACTACATTCACGCCGGTCCCTCTACTATATATCTTTGCTTGGTATTAAACTCTCCTCGTCAGCTTTTGGGCAGACCTCTCACTTCACGTCGATGGACTTCCATTGCTACCTACGATGCTTAGGGTTGCAAGTCAAGCTATAGAGGAGATACCAATTCTATCAGGAAGGACTTCAATGCAACCTTTGCTAAACGTGTTAAAATCAGCAGACTAATCACTGAAATACTGAGTAGAGCAGCAAATTATATTCTTCTTTCTTGATGGGAAAAAAGCAAGCAAAGAGCTTAAAAAGTAAAAATAGTACAGGGACAACGATGAAGGTGATCAGTAGCCTGGTTACATCTTGCATGTGCAATTCCGTTTTAAAGTGCTAAGTGCAAATAACGTATTTATTAGCTGTATGTGCCAAGCCAAGAGTTACATTTGGTGTTCCAGGAGAACCAGCATTTTTTTCCCACGTTTCTGTACTTACTGCAGCCAGGAAAGAGTGGCATAGCAACATGTTCTTGTGTTTGACCAAAGTATCTTATCTCTGTTGTTGATCTAAATCCAAATAAAGTGTAAAACGTGACTGTGGGTCTTTTCATTAGCGGCACTGTGAGCGTTTATCACTTGTGCCACTTTGGAGCAAGGCCCCAATAAAGAGAATGTTTAATTGTAACTTTCTATGTCTCCTGCCAGATTTTTTTCATGACAAGAAGCATTCTGTTAATTATCATAACATTAAAAGAACCAATTCCATCACCAGAACCTTTTGAGGCAGTACTCAACGCCAGCATACAAGTGTACGTCTGCCATCTGGTATTCCTTTACCTTATCTTTACAAGATGGGTTTAGTTGCTTTATTCTCCTCAGACAGGCTTAAGAACTTTTTGTTTTGTTTTGTCTTTTTATTTCATGAGAACTTATCCCCAAATTACTTATAGACTCCAATCAGCCTCTGGCACAGCAGTGAAAGCAGTCAGGGCACTTTCCAGGACAACACAGACTATACAATGGCAACAATTTAAAAAGATTATGAAATAAAGACAAAACAACTGATACAAAAATCAAGATTTTAATCCTCCTTTCACCTCTGGCTTATGGCCTCATTCCTCCAAAATCTGCGACCTGTCTGATCTATTTTCTTCCACCCTCTGAAGTGCTGCTCAGCCTGATGCCAGTAGCAGAGAAAGAAAACAAAACAGTGCCATGAAAGCAACAGTGGTCAGAGAGCTTATGCCTGAAATGAGATTTTCTGCATCATTTAAGTCTCCAGCAGAATTTGATATGAATGTCCATGCTGAGTACCTGGGCAGAGGCCAGCTAGGAGCTCTGTAAGGAAATAGATGGAGAAGATGTGAGGATAAGACACTTTTCCTTACCCTGATGAAGCTCTTCATTTGGCACTGGGAGAGGGAGCACTGGTTTAGTATTTTTTGAGTACTACTTCTGCAGAGGTGCATGAAGCTTGGACTTTGCTGTAAACTTGTTGCACCCAGAGCTGCATGGAGTCTCCCTAAGAGACAGGGCTGGAATAAATCTGTCCAACTGAGTTAAGCACAGAGTCCTGGCTGTGCTCAAGGAAGGCAAAATAATATTGCCAAGCAAGATGGAATTCAGGCAGCAGTCTGAGTGCCTGCTCTTCACAAAAGCTGATTTCTTTGTCATTCTGCTAGAACAAAAGCTCTGGTGTGCTATTTTTCTGCTCTTTATTACAAAACCCCCAAAAGAGCACTTTGTGCAGGGACAAACATGGATCTGGAAGAGGACATGACCTATTTTGTTGCAGCAGCATACCGACATGGTGATCTCATGTTTGCAGCTGGCAGGTCCCTGTGCTGCTGTGCAGTCCCATAAGGCTCCCAGGAGCCATTGCCCCCACAGGACACTCTGCCTTCCCCCACTGTGCTGCTGCTGCCTCTCTGCATCAGTCCCCTGCTCCACCTTCTCATGCCTCTCACCTGTTTCCCACAAAATGTATGTACACAACCATCTTAACCATCTTCATAACTTAATATGACCTTTTTTCCAAGGTTCCTTTGAAATATAGCCTACATATTTAATAAAAACTCCACTACAATGAGACTGGGATCACCAGTTCAAGAAGCAACTGTTCTTCCTGTGAAACACAGATCAAACAAACCTAACAGTTCCTGTACACAGCCTCATGTAGCTTTGACATACTGGCACATGGTACCCTCTGGGGTTTCACTCTGCGGTGCATCATTTTACCCAGAGACACACTCTGCCCATTACTGAAGATATCCATTCTTGCCTAAATTGATGCTGCTCTGGGTAATGGACAGAGTGAAAAATTGTGTCACATCAATAAAATACAGCAGAATATTTTACTGATAATGCCTGTGCGCTATGAGGAACTAGGAAATAAACTGAGCTGTTGAAACAGCTATTACAGGCACCATCCAGTGCTGCTGAACTACAGACTCAGAGCTGTGTCTGCACCAAAGAAAGCCACATTTCAAATTATATAAACCCTTTGGGTTTGGTTTTTTTTTTTTGTTTTGATTATTATTTTGTGGAGGGGGGAGCACATTGTGGGTACACAAACACTGGCACATGGTTTTGAAGTCCATAGCTGTAAAGAAAAGCAAGATCAAAAGTAAAAGCAATTTCTTGACACGATGTTTGCCTGAATACTCATCAGGTAATCGCTATGGTGGGGGCAGGGAACAGGGACTAACGCCAAAACAACAGTGTAGGTGGGTTCTCCTGCAGCTCTTGCAAATCCTCAGCCCTGGGGCCATGTTGGTCAGAGCTTGGGAGAGGCTGAGGGGCAGATGAGAGGTTCTCAGCCCAGATGGTCCGACAACACAACATGCACCACCTACAGACATGGCTGATGAAGTGGTTGGGTATCAACGATTTTGGCTACTTGTGAATGCTGCTTGCTCTTCTGCAAATGGCCTCCAGGAGGGACCCAGAGGGAAGCCCTCACCTACCCTATAGCACACAGCTCCAAGGAAGACAAGTTTAAATATCAAGTCAGTTGTATTAAACTCATGTTCCAGCATGGTTAAGGAAGGAACAGCAAGACAGAGGTTAAGGAGATGTAAATCTTTTATCTGACTTAGCCAGGCTAACTACCAAGTAGAAAAGCATTCTAGGTAGAAAGTGAGCCCCACAGCAAGCCATAGGATACTGTCTTGTCTTTAACGTGCTAATACCTTAGATTTATAATGTCTGAACTATCAGCTTTCTACCTGACCAGCCTAACTAAAGGGATTAAATCAACCATTAAGGGAAAGCCAAGTGCTGCAGCTGGAAGAATTACAGACTTGATTTTGTTCTTCACTGAGAAGACAGAACGGCTGCAGGTCATGATACTGTTCATTACAGCACTGAAGAATGCAGGTGAATAGATTTTACTCTGTCCTTTGGAGCAAGAAATTGGGTCTGAGGTCAGTCAAAGGAAAAGAAATATGTACCTCTTTTTGTATTACAATAAAAGCCTACGCATGTTGCTGCTGAAATTCTTGCATTACAAAGAAAGATGAAAAATATCTGTTCACATTACATGAACACAGCAAAGGCTATTTTCTCAGGACACAGAAAAGTCACAAGTCAAGCAAGGGTGGAAACCTCCAGTTCTCCCATTATTCTGCAACAGGCACATGACCTGCAACTGCATCAGCGACATAATCAGCATCTGCAACTCTGCATCAGCTCCAGCTGATGCCTGGTGCCAAATCTTCCAAAGACATTAAGATACTCAGCTTCCATGATGTGAACCCAGATTACTTAATCCCAGTCCTCTAGACTACTCACTTTCACCCTGTGACCCATAAACCCCTATGGATAATTTTCCAGAGCTCTGTGACTGCTAACTGAGAAGAATAAATTCATGTACTGCTCTGCAGTATGTGAAATTTCTAAAGGAGTCCTCATCTTCAACAGAAAGATTTTAGAGGCTCACAACACAAAAAAAAT
Source organism: Podargus strigoides (assembly GCA_028020825.1). NCBI lineage: Eukaryota > Metazoa > Chordata > Aves > Caprimulgiformes > Podargidae > Podargus > Podargus strigoides. The sequence continues at coordinate 41,146,615 of CM051623.1, forward strand.
TGAAAACCACACAACTAGGCAACCTTTCTTTTTAAAGCAATTCATTTTGCATTACAGCAACAGGGCCAGCACACTACTCATACCTGACCTGCACTGGGCACTGCAATCATACAAGATTTTAGTTATATTGCAGCTGAAAGATATGCTCTGCACAACAGGCATTAAACTAACATGCAAGACAGGGAGTATAAGAATAGGTATGCTTAATTTGCCCCAGTACCCTAGATACTTATTTTATATAATCCTGTATCAGTAAATTTGCATTTTCTCACACTTCCACACTTTCTGCATGACGGACTTCTATTTTCCTTCCCACCTTCCTCTGTCCTGCTAATGAAAGCAGTTCTGGAAGAAAGAACAGATGTTTGGGACTTGATGTAAACATGCTTTAACTGCTCTGAGAAACTAAAAGCAAATGGCTTGTGTTAAAATAGTTAGCTGCAGACCACAGCTTTTTAAAGAGAGTCTATAAAGAGCAATGAGGCAACGCGGCTGAGGACTGCACACACACCAGGACTGCCCAGCAGAGCTCCCCTGGTGCTCGTGTGCTGAGGGACAATGCCCACCGTAGGAAGCGACTCCACAACAGTGCCTGCCAAACAGCTTACCCTGCTAAAGCTAATCCAGGTAATTTCCCCATTCAGATGAACCACTGCTGTTCATTCTACATTGGCAATCAGCTGAAGCCCAAGCCTTGTAGCAGTAAAAGCTGTAACACTGTCAGCTTGAGAACGGAAAGCATGGAAGAGACGTGGTACACAGAGCTTGTCTCAGGACTTCGGTTCACATGGTGATTTTCCCTTTCACCAATCTTTCCTTCTGATCAGGAGAGACTGTCAAAATAAAACATGAAGCTTTCAGGCAATTCTCTGTAGCCATCTTTCAATTAGCTTGACTTTGGGACACAGGGAATTCTGAGCTGCATTTCCTTTCACTGGTTACCAGATACTTCCACCAGCAGGTTTGATAAATTTTCCTGGCTACTGAAAGCTCAAAGAAACCAGAACAACACCTCTGCACAGTGCCTGCAAAGAGGATTCCCAGAAACCGGGCCTTCCCAGGGGCCTCCCTTCCTGGGGGAGGTGGGATGGTGCACCTTCTTCCTGTAGCAGACACTGAGGTCCCACCTGGGAGCAAAACAGATCTAGATGAGTTATGAATCCGCTGCAACAAATTTATTTTCACATATATTCCCCATCCCTAATTCTATGGCTGTGGCTCTTGCATCAACAATTTGGGTAGCTACTCCAAACAAGCCTGTCTACACTAAATTTAGGAGAATGTCTACATTTAGCCTGTACCTGCGGCTAAACTGTAGCAGTTGTTCTACCACCCGATGCCCCCTCCTCAGCTGAGAAGGGGAATCAGGGAAAAAAGGGAGAAGCCCCGTGGGCTGAAGTAGAAACAGAGTTAATGAAATAACAAAACTAATACAATGACCAACATAAAGCATACTCAGCCTCATCCTTGAGGTCAGAAGCAGAAGACCAAGAGGGAAAAGCCCCAGGAAGAGAAACCTCACCCTCAGTGAGCTCCCTCCTTTTATAATGAGCATGATGAGGTGGTATGGGATACACCTGTGAGTCAGCTGCCTTGATTGGATCTCCCAGCTGACTCAGGGCTACTCATGGCCTGCCTGCATGGCTGGCCCATGGGCCTGTTCCTGGGAAATCAGGACTGAGAATAAGAATTAAATCTTGCTATTACTGATACTGATGAGAGTTGATGAGGATGATATAAAATATGAGGTGACTTAAGTAAGCTCTTACTACTCAGTGAGATTCATGACAGTTCTGAACAGAGACTTCGATAGAAATTTTTAGACTGCAAGACCATCCAAAGTTACTGTAATAACTTTGGATAAAAATATAATAATTTCCTGTTTGCAGTCTATAGATCAAATAATCTGTTCCAGGAATTAGTATCCAACAGGTAAATGAAAAATTTCAGGGTTATGAAATAGTGCAAGTGCCTCCATATCTCACTCCATCCTTTTACCTTCAATACAAATGAATTGCGATACTGCTTACTACAGAGGTGGTTTCCATGCTTACCCAAACATAGATCTGTCTATTTGTGTCTCACATTTACTAAAATTTAAGTAGATGTCAGTAGGTGAAAGAAATTATCACATTAAAGTGAAATACAAAATATGTACGATTAACAGCGGTGCTCAAAAATGTCAATGCATACACTGTACTTAGTGCCTTGTTTGTGCACAACACGGTTCAACGTGCATTGATTCATTTCTCCCTTTTCCATTTCTCTTAATTCAGTGTCAAGCTTTTATGAGCTTGTGCTGCAGGAAAATCTACAAGCAAAGCACGTACTATTGATATGACACTGGCAACCCAAGAGGTATGCACAGGTCATCTCACTAGTTTGCCATTGCTTCTGAAACAGTCTACCTTTTATTTACCACTGTGATAGACTTTGTCTTCTACAGATGATAATTTGCAATCACTTTTCTCCTTTACTTCGGCTAGTTCAGCTACAGTCATTATGAAAAAAAAAAAGAGATAAAAATCAAATTCAAAAAACCTTCCAGTGATTGGATCTGATTGTAGATGCAGCTGAAATTACTGATATTTTACTGTTCTTGAAAGCAATTTTCTTGCAGTAACTCTGGTAGGAATCTTAAATAAATTGTAGCTATTGATCACTAGCCTTCGTATTTCCCACACAGAAAGTCTGGCTCTTTGTCCACATTGTAGGCAGCCTCGCTTGCTCCTAGGCTTGTTTTTAGAGTAAGACAACTAATCGTTTTCAATTGGAAACTGAGCACATTTGACAGGACAGGTCACCACAGAGTCTGATCCAAGCAGACAGCATAGATGGAGACTGCACCAAGTTTGACTTCTGCATCATAGGGGACCTTGCGACTCCAAAAATACTCCTGCTCTCCTTCAGATACGTGAAAAACACCCTAATGCCGTGCATAAAGACATCATTCTGCAGGCTGTAACAGCCATCTCTCACAGCTCCTGCACTTTGGACCAAGAAGTGTTGAAAAAGTAATAATTATGCCTCAGGAGTACTCCATGGTACCCCAAAGAGACCTGGTCAAAGTGCTATGCAATGTGGATGTGGGCAACATGCTGGCCTTCAGTAGGGTGGATAGCCCATCCAGCTGGCCCAGGTTGTCTTTTGGGTCAGTCCACAGAGGTACAACAGACATAGTGAAAAGAGGGATGCATTAAATGAATCTGAGAGCTTTCCTGCTCCAGACAAACTCCTTGCAGAGGGATTAGGATGCACCAGCATATTTTTTTTCAAATGTATCTGATAAGGTACTACAGTAAGATGGTGAGTGGCTTCATTTTATCTCTGGCTGTCTTGGTGCTGATGGGAAGAGATCCTCAGAAATGGGGAATGACTTGTCCTCATGGGCATCAATGCCTCTCTGCAGAGCTCTGATAGTGCATCTCCTATGAGGCTGCTCTGCTGCTGCTCAAGGGAGTCCTCAGGGGTAGCTGGCAAACAGCTGTACTCCATTACCTGGTATGTGAATAATTAGAGCAGAAGGGATAGATTTTTGAGCAATGCCATAAATAGCTCTCTTCTCTGTGCCTTCCTGCTTTCCAGCCCACCAAGATGCTCCCTACTCCCCTTGTTCTTGGGAAAGGGAACTAATGCCACCTAAGCACTTCTCACCCCTGGGAAAACTCACCCTGTCTCAGGACCTTTGCTCATGCACAGCGTGAGCCAGACTCTGCCTTGCAGCAATTGCACCATCCCTACTCCTCCACCCAGCAAGGAGTCCAGCACTTCTTTTCTTTGTTGTCTTTTGCCTCTTCTGCAGGAAGATGAATGTATAGAATCATTGGCTCCAGGGTTAACTCAGTGCTATAAAATAATCAAATGGAAATGACTGTGTTCTTAGCTGCCTTATCCAGTAAGTCCCAGCAAGGAGACAGAGGTCTCTAGTATTATTTCAGCCAACAAGACCCTACCTTGAGGTCCTTACTGTCCGCAGTAGCTCTATAAGCAGAAATTCAGAAAACTAAAGATAGACACTGGTTTTTGGCTACCCGTCCCTAGTTTCAGTGTCCAGGCCCATGCACAAGGTGTTGGCTGTTGTCCATCATCCTTTGCTGTATTACTACATAGTCATTGAATGTGAACTAACTCAAAGTTGATTCCCATGAGGGATTGCCACAGGAATAGCAACAAGCAGCAGACAAAATAGGCTGAAGATCAAGAAAGGCTCACAGAAGAGGAGGTCTTCCCTCTCATTCAGTGGTTCAGTGTCTGGGACCTTCAAAAACAACACCATGAAGTCTCAGGTCCAAACTCTAATTTTGTCTAATGAGACCTGAATCCACATCAACACACTCCAATAAATTGCTCATTGGTGCTTACAAGGTCAAGAAATGCTCTTAATCCCTTCTGCTGACATGTGGTTTGAATGAAGCTATGATGGGGTTGGTACAAAACTGGTTAATAAATGTGCCCAAAGAGTTTTCTGTAGCTCACACAGAGAGTGGCTCTGCAGGAGCCTGTCCCAGACCTGATTTTGTTCAACTTCTCACTAATGGCTTGGACAGTGAAATACAGACTACATCTATCAGGTGCCTAGATGGTGCAGTGCAAGGAGGGGCAGAAGTCTGGAAAGAACAGAAGGGCAACTGCTGAATTCAAATCAATCTCAACAAACTGGAAAAATAGTCTGAAAAAATAGGTTAAAACTCAATAAAGGCAAGGACTAATCACAGCCATAGATTGGGAGGTGGGCTATTCAAAAAAGGGGCTCAATATTAGTGAACAATGTCCTATCAGAGAGAAAAAGGATGTAGTCATTCTGGAATTTACGACTAGGAAAATGGCTTGCACCACAGACTGAGCCATCCCTCTGATCTGGTCACCAGCGATGACTAGTACAGCGTCAGCTGGGATATAATACTCAGTTCTAGGCACCACACTTCCAAGAAGACATTAAAATAACAGCAACAATAATTATTAGCAATCTAAAAATGTACCATCTGCAAGGAAATACTGACAGTTGAACCGTCTGCCTAAAAAACATGTCAAAGTTATGATGAAAGTCCTCCAATATCTAGAAGTCTGCAGTAGAGAGGAAGGGATTATTTTTTTCTCTGTGGTCATGAAGGCTCAGACAAGAAATAATGTGATCAAACTCTAGAAGAAAAGATTCAATTCAATTCAAAGCTATTAGAAATAGCTTTCCAGTGGTAAAGGTAATAAAGCTTTGAAACAGCTTACCTTGGGAGACTGTGGAATGCTGGAGGTCTTCAGAACAGGGTGAATGAATGCTAAACACAGAATCACAGAATCACAGAATCACAGAATGGTAGGGGTTGGAAGGGACCTCTGAAGATCATCTAGTCCAACCCCCCTGTTAGAGCAGGATCCTAGAGTAGATCACACAGGAACACGTCCAGATGGGTTTTTAGTGTCTTCAGAGACAGAGACTCCACAACCTCTCTGGGCAGCCTGTGCCAGTGCTCTGTCACCCTCACAGTAAAGGGTTTTCTTATGTTAAGATTGAACCTCCTGTGTTCCAATTTGTGCCCATTGCCCCTTGTCCTGTCACTGGACACCACCAAGAAGAGTCTGGCCCCGTCTTCCTGACACCCACCCTTAAGATATTTATAAGAATTAATGAGATCCCCCCTCAGTCTCCTCTTCTCCAAGGTAAATAGACCCAGTTCCCTCAGCCCCTCCTCATATGGGAGATGCTCCAATCCCTTCATCATCTTAGTGGCCCTGCAGTGGGCTCTTTCCAGTAGCTCCATGTGCCTCTTGAACTGGGGAGCCCAGAACTGGACACAGTACTGCAGCTGAGGCCTCACCAGGGCAGAGTAGAGGAGGAGGAGAACCTCCCTTGACCTGCTGGCTACACTCCTCTTCATGCACCCCAGGACACCACTGGCTGCCTTGGCCGTGAGGGCACATTGCTGGCTCATGGTCAGCCTGATGTCTACCAGGACTCCCAGGTCCTTTTCCCCAGAGCTGCTCCCCAGCAGCTCAGCCCACAGCCTGGACTGATACATGGGGTTGTTCTTCCCCAGATGCAGGACCCTACACTTGCTCTTATTGCATTTCATTAAGTTTCTCCCTGCCCAGCTCTCCAGCCTGTCCAGGTCACACTGGATGTCACCACAGCCCTCTGGCATGTCAGCCACTCCTCCCAGCTTTGTATCATCAGCAAACTTGCTGAGGATACACTCTGTCCCTTCATCCAGGTTGTTAATGAATATATTGAATAGGACTGGACCCAGTACCTACCCCTGGGGAACACCACTAGTCACAGGCCTCCAACTAGACTCTGCCCCACTGACCACTACTCTCTGGGCTCTGTCCTTCAGCCAGTTCCCAATTCACCTCACTGCCCAATCATCCCATCCACATTTGATAAGTTTGGTTGTGAGGATGCCATGTGAGACAGTGTCAAAAGCCTTGCTGAAGTCAAGGTAGACCATGTCAACTGCCCTCCCCTCATCAATCCATCTAGTTATGGCCTCATAGAAGGCTATCAGGTTGGTCAAGCATGATTTCCCCTTGGTGAACCCATGTTCAGGAAGAGCTGATCCTGCTTTGAGCAGAAGGATGGACCCTCCTAAGGTCCTTCCTGCTGCATGTTTCTGTGACTCAAGGCAGCAGCCCTGGGTTAATCTGTGACTACCTGTAATTCCTTTCAGTGACACTTTTCAAGACTGTGTCAGTGCTGTGGATCAACATGAAGTTAATTTCTAGGAAATCCAGTGCAGCAAGAGAGCTGTAGAGATCTCAGGCAATCAGTGTCATAACAAATGTAAGGAAACATGCTGATTATCCTCCTTTGGCAAAGGCAGTGACCTTCTGAACTGCCATATCCCCGGACTGCTGCTACCCTATGATAACCATACAGTTAGTTATCTCCTCCCAAATCATTACATGTTTCAAGATACAGCAGAAAATTCATAAAAAAGATTCTCAAATCTGAGTACCGTGAGAGAGGTCAGAACAAGAAATCCTGATTACACTTGCAACTGGATTTTGAAGGTAACAAATTAAAAAGTGGACGAGAGAGGGAAGGAGGTGAGTTCAGACTCACTCCCACCAGCTCTGCTGGAGGAGCAGCCTGGGTGCTCGCCCTAACCCCTTAAAACCAGGTCTGGGGAAACAAACTCAGTCTTCTGTGTTTGCTTCAAATTCCTCAGCTTGGTTCGCATATATATTCTCACCACACCATGTGTTGGAACATTAATCATTTGTTTATACAGATATTACAAGATTTTAAGTAGATAAAACAGGGCCTTGAAGCTGACAGCCCTCCTATGACTGGCTGTGCTTTCAGGGCACAAGGAGGGAGAAGGGAGGTACGGGTGTAGGCGCAAGATGGCTGGACAGGGGGTGCAAATTGCCTGGGGGCTGGAGAAAGAGGAGAGGCAACAATGCTGCACATTGCAGGACAGTCCTGGTCTAGTCCTGGGTGAAATACAGAAGCCAGATCCAGCTGGTGGTGACTCCTCTTTAATTCATCTTTTCAGCTGGGTGATCTTGGATGCTCTCTCACCCTGACTCGCCTTGAAAATTAACCTAGTGCAGTGCTGAACAGGTGATAAAATATCCCTGTAGCCTTAGTTACTGACAGATATGTGTTGGAGGAAGGTAGCTGTAAATCCTGCTCCTCTACACCCACACAAGCTGAGTTTGATCCAGCCCCTGCCCAAGTTAGTGGCAAAATTCCCACTGACTGTAAATGGACTTGGACTGAGTTTATGAGCCACATAATTTATAGGATGTCTTGGCTGGCTGAACTAATGTCCATCTGTTTCAATGCCATTTACGACACCTAACAAATCGGTTGAGCCTGGGGGCTAGGCAAGGACTGACAGACAAATGCCAAATGGAAACCAGGACTGTCACTGCTGCTGCAAAACAGTGCTTCAGACACAGACATTTCTCAGGGAGCCTCCTCCAGAGCAGCACTCCCATGCTTGCTCTTCACCTCCCAGTCAAGGGGTACACGAGCAAGGGGTGCCTTTAGAGTCAGCTGGAGCAGGAGGAAGCAGTTGATTGCTCATCCTTACATTGCCCCACCAGGTCCTCACACCCTGTGGCAGGCGGTGGCTGGTCACAACCATTTGTCTGTTTTCTAGACAGGCAAAATGCTGCCAAACCATTACAAAGGTCTATAGGATTAAAAAAAATAATAAATTGGTTCCTGACTTGCACATACTTTTGGAGGTAAATATTCAGTTTTTATGCATGAGGGAATTAAAATAGGCACCAGAAACTGAGTAACAGCTACTATACTCTGTCAGTCCAATTCAGAAAGCATATTTATCTTCAAGTTGAACTGAAATGAACTTTTATTGTGAAAACAAAAAAATATATATGTATCCCCAGCCCCCCCTCATTGAATTTCTAATCAAGCAAATGATTGTGTTAGAACTAATGTTGTGCTGTGCTTTGGGATTATTTAGCCTTTTAAACCTTTTATATTTTTTCTTAATTTTGGTAAAGTTTTCAACAAAAATTGTTATTTCAAAATTAATGTCACATCTTCAGCTTAAAAATATGGAAATGATGTTTCTCAGGTTATAACTATGCTTCTGACCAGCATAAAGAGGTGATCAAAGCTGGTTTGATCCAAGTTACATTTGGAGCCCACCTTGCCATTTTCTACCCCCAGACCTCACTTCATTTCTGGAGGAGTTTTTCCTTCACCCCACACACTTGCCAAGCCCTTGGGAAAGAGTTCATCAACACCAGCCATGAGGTAGCTGGGGAGTGAGGTGGCCTTGCACTGCTTCCTGATGGGACCACATTTGTGCATTAATTACAGTGAAGTGAGTCAGTTCTCTCCTTCTGTATTGTTTTGCCTGTCACAGCTAGGTGAGGGCAAGGCAGAGGTGTGGGGAGAAGCAGCAGTTTAAACGTGACCACCCACCAGCCACAATGACAAGAGATGAGTCTGGTGCACCCCACGATGGATGCAGCTTTTCCCCACGCACACACTGGAAACGTGGGCTTTCAATAAAAACTTCCATCAGAGCAGAGTTACCATGTGTGCAAATTCACACATTTCAGTCTCATCAAGTCACGAATTTGTTTCTCACTCCTCGCTACAATTTCCTTGAAGGCGTATTTGTAGAGCATTGTACAGACAGAGGCAGCCTAGCAGCCATTCCACACAAAATGGTGGATTTTGTGAACCAGTGTTCTGTGACCTTACAGCCTCCTTCCACTCAGACCACTAGGCAGCTCTTTGGAGCTCAGACCACTAGGCAGCTCTTTGGAGTTGGAAGGAAATGAGACAAAACTAACCAAATGCTGTTGGTTAATGCCAAAACTTCTTATCAAACAGTAGAAGAGATCAAAGGCAAGAGCTGAAATGCACAGCTCTGATCTGTGCCTCTCATCAGTACCTCATTTTTTAAAAATTTCTTTTCCCTCTCATGTTTGTACCCATATCACACTTTGTCTTCATCCAGTTTTTAGTGCCATACATATAATATTTTTATCAATGAGGCACACATCAGAGATGAACTGCAATATAGAATTAAATCTACTAAGCTGTGAATAAAAGAAACCTTAGTTGTATTTTGCAGTTAACTTTCTGCCTAAAACCATTTACTTTTCTGTAGAGGATATTTTATATAATGTAGCTTAAAAAAGAAAAGCTCAAAGCATAGGCACCTCAACTGGTTTGGGGAAGAGCAAGTCAGAGAAATTATGGCAGGGCATGAAGTCAAGCTTTCACATTTCAGGCATTAATTGTCCACTAAGAAGGAAGGGCTGAAGCATAGGAGGAGGGTTAATTTTGGTGAGCACTAACAAAGAGCAGAGAGCTTCCTGGTGCTTTTATTTCTCAGTCTTGCTCCAATACAAATGAAGCCTGTCCAAGGCAAGCGGATGTGAAGACACTGCACTGGAATAATGAGATAATGTCTGCTCACAGTATTACCACCTCCAGTCAAGTCTTCTGCTGCAAGTAGTGTATACAGCAAAGCAGGGCTGGGCTGCAGCACCTTCGAGCATCCTGGCACACTGCAGAGCTAGCCACTGGGGCAATGCTTTCCTCTAGATCAAGACAGCATACATCAGAAGATGATGTTAAAAAAAAAAGTTGCACGTATTGAAGGTGCTTCAGAGCTAATGCCAGTTCCTACAACTTGCCTAATGCAGTTGGTGGCTGAAATCCTGATGTCTGTGTTTAGCCTGTATCCAGGGCTAAACAGTAGCAGCTGCTCTATCACCTGATGACCCCTCCCCAGCTGAGAACTGGAATCACTGAAAAAAGGGAGAAGCTCCATGGGTTGAAATAGAGACAGATTTAATGAAATAACAAAACTAATACAAACACCAACATAAAGTGTACAAGCTTATACTCAGCCTGGTCCTTTAGAGCAACAGAAGGAGCAGGAGATCAAGAAGAAAGAGCCTCAGGAAGATGAACTCCCCAGCTGTAGTAAACTCCTTTTATAACAAGCATGATTAGGTGGTATGGGATACACGTGTGACTCAGCTTGGGCCAGCTGCCCCAGCTGAAACTCCCAGCTCACTCAGGGCTACTAATGACCTGTCTGCCGTGGTTGGGCTATGGGGCTGTTCCTGGGAAACCGGGATACCTGACCATGCTGAAGTCAGAGATAAAAGTGCTGCTTGCTACCAACAGAGCTGGTTGGGTTTGATGGTACCTTTTTTGCATGTTGACAAGCTGCAGTGACAGAGGGACTGCATTTTGAGAGTAGGTAAGCCGGTACCCTCTCCAGACCCTGCACTTCTCAAGAGGACAAGCTTGCCACAGACTGACAATTTGGCCTTCCTAGAGCCAAACTGTAAAGCCACCCTGGGTATGTACTTATAAAATGATTACTCTAAAATGTTTAAAAAAAAATTCAGAAAACTTAGCGAATACAGTATACAGAAGCACTGCACTGCTATATAAATAAATAGAAGCTGGCACATTCAAAGGAGAGTGCAAGGTCCTGCCTGTGTTTTTAAGGCATCCTACAGACCCCCAAGGCAGCAATTACATTCTCTGTTAATTCTGCAGCGCTGTTTTTCTGCAAGATTCCATAATGCCAGGATAATAGAAGTGTTTTGAAAATATATGATGATATAAAATATATATGGAAATAAGCATTTGTTGAAAAATGAAAGTAACATTACCAAGGTCAATGAGACATTGTCTTTCATTCACTACCCTAAACTGATGTTTTCTATTAGAAGAGCTTTAGGTGGAATGTGCCTGGGTCCTTTTAAGCAGAAGAACAGGGATCAAGACAAGATTAACTAGGATGATGAAAAACTCAAATTACACATTAGCCTATGTTGTGTTAGCTTGTGCCTTTCTATACACACAAAAAAAGTGGATTACGCATGTATGCCCTATTATTCAACAGGTGTTAATGATTGTTAGCATTTACACAAAGTCCATTAAGTCAGCTGCATTTCATGGCTAGTGACTAATCTGCTACTTTTTCTATATCTTTAGAGAAATAACTTGGAAAATACTTAAAAGTATGTGATAGATTTCTCCCTCTTTATGAGCTGCTAAGACTACAAAAAAACCACTGCATTTTCTAAGCATGAATTAAGAGAGAATAAGAATTTTTTTTCTAATGAGTTTTGCATGTTCTCAGTCTAGCTGCTACTGCAAGAGTTGTAGTTTTAAAAAAGAAATAAACACAGCTGCATTTAGTTATAATGTTTAGTAAGCAACAAGCCTTACTACACAGAGATGCAATGAAGAAAAAAAAAAACTGTAGCTGAAGGGTAGTTTTAACAACCTCCCAGTTCTAAGATTCCGAAAACAAAACCCACGTGGTTCAATTTTTAAATGGCAGTTTTAAACTCACTGTAGTCTTCTATAAACCCAGTGAAGACAAGGATATTTCTGAAGTGGTTATGAGTTAGTTTGCAGAATTGTAAGAAAATTAGAAGGGTTTGGCTGCATACGTAGTTATAAATGGAAACTATTGTGTTAGACTGATTCTAGTATGGGAAATTACTTTCTCAGATATACACTTTTTATTTTTTGTAATAGATTTCAGGTTGTTTAATCTGCTTTGTAAACTAAACTATTGAGAAATGATGCATGAAAATATATTTATTTTTGGAGTCATCCCCTACTTTACAACAAAAGCCTACTGTATATTTTTTTTTCCTCCTTCTTGTTTGGATAGAGAGCCAGAAGCAAAATCTGCTTGCAAAACTCAACACTTACAATCATAGAATCATAGAATAATTATGGTTGGAAGGGACCTCCAGGGTCATCAAGTCCAACCTTTATCTCACCCTATTCCTAACCATTAGACCACTAGACCATGGCCTTAAGTACCTCATCAACCCTTTTTTTGAACACCCCCAGGAATGGGGACTCCACCACCTCCCTGGGTAGCCTGTTCCAATGTCTAACCACCCTCTCAGTAAAGAACTTCTTCCTAATAGCCAACCTAAACTTCTCCTGATGCAACTTGAGGCCATTTCCTCTCGTCCTATCACTAGTAATTTGGGAGAAGAGAGCAACACCATCCTCACTACAACCTCCTTTTAGGTAGTTATAGAGGGCAATAACATCTCCTCTCAGTCTCCTCTAGACTAAACAACCCCAGTTCCTTCAGCCGGTCTCTATAAGGCCTGTTTTCCAGACCTCTCACCAGCCTCGTTGCCCTTCTCTGGACTCACTCCAGCACCTCAATGTCCTTCTTATCCTGTGGTGCCCAGAACTGGACACAGTATTCAAGGTGTGGTCTCACGAGTGCCGAGTACAGGGGCACGATCACCTCCCTCCTCCTGCTGGTCACACCATTTCTGATACAGGCCAGGATGCCATTGGCCTTCTTGGCCACCTGGGCACACTGCTGGCTCGTGTTCAGTCGGCTGTCAGCCAACACCCTCAGGGCCTTTTCCACCAGGCAGCTTTCCAGCCTCTCTTCCCCAAGCCTGTAGCGCTGCATGGGGCTGTTGTGGCCGAAGTGCATGCTGATAGATGATGGAGAGCAGCTCGGCAAGTTCCTCTGCCGGCTCCCTCAGCACTCTCAGGTGGATCTCATCCGGCCCCAGAGACTTATGGGTGTCTAATTGACTCAGCAGGTCCTTCACTACTATTTCCTGGATTACGAGGGGTTTATTCTGATCTCCATCCCAATCTTCCAGCTCAGGGGACTGAATACCATGAGGATAACTGGTCTGGCCGTTAAAGACCGAGGCAAAGAAGGCATTAAGTACCTCAGCCTTTTCCTCATCCTTGGTAACAATGTTCCCCCTCGCATCCAATAAAGGATGGAGATTCTCCCTGCATCTTTTTTTACTGTTAATATATTTGTAAAAACTCTTCTTATTATCTTTTGCGGCACTGGCCAGGCTGAGTTCAAGCTGGGCTTTTGTGTCCCTAATGTTCTTCCTACACAACCTAACTAAATCCCTATACTCTTCCCAAGTAGCCTGCCCCTTCCTCCAAAGGTGGTAGACTCTCTTCTTTCTCCTAAACCCCAGCAGAAGCTCCCTGTTCAGCCAGGCCGGTCACTTTCCCCGCCAGTTTGTCTTACGACACCTGGGGACAGCCTGCTCCTGCATCTCTAACAATTTCTTCTTGAAAAAAGTCCATCCTTCCTGAACGCCTTTGCCCTCTAGGACTGTTCCCCAAGGGACTTTCTCAACCAGTGTTTTAAACAGGCTGAAGTCTGCCCTCCGGAAGTCCATGGTGAAAGTTTTGCTGCCCCCCCTCCTAACTGGGCTAAGGATCGAGAACTTGAGTAATCACATGGCCATTTGTATATTCAGATGGACACTTAATAACCACAATTATCTAATGAGAATAGATACACATATATAGCTTTATATATATAATTTGTTCTATGATGCTTAATGTGTTAGGAGTGATCACCAGTCCTCATTTTCTATCTGGTGTTTCAAAGGCTTTAATGTTCTTCTACAAATAGGAAGCAAATAATCTCTGCTTTCCTTAAGGTACTGCTTAAATTAAATCAGTAACATATCACACCTTACAGCAAAACACTATTGATGCTTCTCCCAGCTTTCCTTTGCCAAGCCCTAAAATGACAACACGCTGAACATTAAGTGTGACATTTTAATATTCAGCAAGAAATTGTCCAGCATTAACTCAGCTCACTTATTGCTTCTGAGTATCCTGGAGCTTCTTCTGGGTGCTGCTGCAGTATCTCTGAGAGCACTAGAAGATCTTGCTGTGGTCCACACTCAGGTGCATGTTTCCTCCCTTGGCTGCCATGGTCACCAGCACTGTTGCTCTTTTCAGGATACCAATCAGAAAAGCTATTTCTTCTCACAAGTACAGGCTTTCCTGTTGAAACAATGCCAGTAATTTCAAAGCTATCAGGCAGCTACTGAAATCAGTCTGAAAAATGCCATGTCGGCTAAAATACAGTGTAGTGACAGATGTGGAGCTAAAAATAGTGGTTTGACAATTTTTGGTAAAGTCAGGCCCTACTGAGAGATGTATTGCAGGCTCAGTCCCTCAAGGTCTGGGCACAGACATGGACTAGTGAGCAAGAAAAGCAATATGTGGAAAGAGCCAAGGGCTGGAGCGAGGACCATCTCACTGCTCCCTGGAGCACAACCCTTCTGGGGACTGGAGCATCTTTTGGCTTCTCTTGGACTAGATGTGCTGCAGCAAGGCACGATCTTGTTTTATTCTCTTTCCCAAAGATTTGGGTCCCCATTCCCTGAGGATTCTCTTGTGGAGGAAGAAACTGCTACTGTCCACTTAAAAAGCCACCAGAGATTTAGCACAGAGGCAGAGAGCCCTACCCTCCATAACAAATACTCATGCTAGGTGTGTTTCCATCATGTGCAATATAAAACCATGGGTGCTCTGCCCCTGGCAGACTCCTGAGCCCTAATTATTATATTATTGCATTACAAGTGTTTACCCAAGGAGCTTACCTTCTGTTTCTGCCTCTGAATATACCCCCTTTCATTAAACATCCCTCCCAAGTATTATCTGACCCTCCTTGCAGTTTTACCCCTACTATAACTCTCATTTCCATATCTTTCCTACAAATGAATGTGACAAATTGGTGTAAGCTGGACATCAGTTTTTTCCACTGAAAAAAAGAATTGACCCTTTTTTAATTTCATTGTTTTATTATTCTGCTTTCAACCAAGTAGGCCAAGCCTCACCCATCTACCCAAACCATTTAATCATGCAATATTTGTTACTTTTGTTTCTTTTTTTCCCTAGTACAGTTCCTAACACACACGGAGAAAACTTTTCAAGCTTGAATTCCCTGGTAGCATATTCTCAAATTTTCAGTGTCTTTCTAGAAAGATGTGATTAAAAATAGACAAAGGAATTGCTTTACAGACCTCAGCATTTTCTGGCTATTTTCTCCCACTAATTGCTGAAGTTGACCTCTAAAGCCAGGTTTACTACCTGATGGGTCATTTCAGTGTTTGAAAAAAAGACAGAAAAATGCAGTGGCCAGCTTTACCGAATCATTGTGTCAAACCTATATAAAGTCACCCTACCAATAAATTTAATGACAATGGACTAAATAGCATTCTACTAATGTAACAGGCTTATATTGCCAGACAGAGCAAGGGACTTTGTTATACCACACTACTGGCAAGCGTCTGCTTTTGTCTGTCATTTTCCTTCTCCAGACTCTGATTTTATTATCATATTGCTGTAATGAAAAGCACAAATCATCTGGACAGCAATGGCAAGGAGCCATACCTCACCGCTCTGATGTCACCAAATGACTATATTTCAAGGCTTTGTCATCATACAACTTCTGTGAAAAATACTGACTAGTTTGAGGGCTAGCATGCAAATAAACAGGAGCTGGCTACATGGGTCTCCTCTGAGTCACATCAGACAGATATTTCAACCCTGCCATTGCCTGTGCCCTTCACTCCTGGCTGGCTACAGCAGCTCCCTGCACAGCAGCTCCCTATGGAGCCTTCTGCACTCCTCCGTGGGGACCAGGGGCCAGGGCTCAGGATTTCCCCAGGGGGAAAGTCAAACATTACAGCACAGCAGGATAAGTTCTGTTTTCCCCATAGTTTGACACATTGCGAACAAGTGTTTCATTGCTATTGCTCTATTCGTAATCCAATTACTACATGTGTTGATCCCTCCCATCCGACAGCAGGAAATGCTGCTTTCTGAATTGCACACACTTATTGTGTCTTGTATGCAAAATTCCCACAGTAGAAATCGCAGAAATCGCTCTGTGATATTGTAGCATTTTTCAGGCTCAATTCCCTCTCCTTTAAATTAAGCAGGCACTGGACTGGAGCACTAACTCAACATTGTTTCAGCTTTCTGTCAATATTCAAATAGCCTCCCAGCAAACTAAGCCCACTCATGTGCTGAGAAACATCTGTGAGCAAATCTTACCTGGATCTTTGTGTAAAAAGCCACAGGATGGAGATCAAATCCAGAGAAACTGAGCGACCCTGCTTTAAAAGGCAGCTAAACTTTAACATCTTTAGATGAAACATTCCAGAAAGAGCTAGTGATTGAGATATGTAATGTGATATGTGGAAAACTGACCCCAATTTCTGGTTACTGACCCTCATCTTACCTGCTACGGCTGCAGAAAGCTGAAGTAGCTGTGAAAAGGCATGTGTGAATGCACTCAGACTCTGCCAAAGGTGATGATACATTTATACCAACAAGATGAATTAGCTGGGGGAAAACTGATGGGTTTTGGTTTTGAAAATTTTGCAAGCAATTGCTTCATTTAAGAAAAAAACAATCCAAAACTATACAAAAAACCAAGGTTTTTTTTCACTGCAAATCTTAATTACACCATTATGAAATTATATTTTGGGCTGAGATTTTTCCCCTTGTAAGTTGCTATCGGTGCATGTCAGGAGGGCAACACTGCTTGCATACCTGTGCTGTGCTTCTTCAACAGCAAGATGGAGTCAGAAGGGCACCAAGAAATTCTCACCCGTGAAAATAATGTAGGGTAAGAAAAGGTTATGAGAAAAGGAAACATGATAAACTCTTTCTCACCAGGAGCTGTATTAAACTACCCTTATTCAAGTGGTTCTCCAGGGGCTCTGTAAATCCACAAGGTAGGCACAATCCTGCCAGCAACAGCCTCTTGGTCAATGCTTTCCTTCAAGAAGGCATCCTGGTTCATCACTGCAGAACCATATTATTCTTCCCATTTAAAAAGCAAAACCTCTCATATCCAGCCATTTATGGCATGGTATGAACTCTAAAGCAGTATTTTTTGTGAAAAAGTGACAGTGATATTTGTACATTTAATGGTTGTAACAAAAATTAGCATTTGAAATCCATGTATCTCAAAATATCAATATAATCCTTAATTTGTAGATGGGTTAACAAAAAATACTTCTGTGGCCAATGTGGCACTGCAAGCTAGAGGCATATTTTGGACTGAGAAGTGGGACAAAAGCAATTAGATCTAATCACCATTAAAGCTTCAAATTCTGCAGCCCCACCTTGAAACGTAAGAAATTTTGAGGCACACGTCCTCACTACAGCTAATCTGTAGGAGCCTACTAGGTGGTGTTCTGGGCATAGCTTGAAAGACCTACATGTTGGTGTTGCTCATCAGGTGAGTGTTTAGGTCAGTGTAGTCCTTTCTGGACTACAAACTGGATCTCATTCCATAGACTCCTCCCACAGATTTCCCTTGTACAGAAATCAGATGGGGTTCAGCATGTACCCATGGAGACACTGCTCTGTCTTTTATTCAGGCATCCATGGTTAGAGATGGGGCAATGATACTTCATTCTCTCTCCTGCTTCAATGGATTTAGTCTTGTACCTCAAGGAAAAGTACCTTGCACTATAAATTTTTTTCGAGTGCTTATTGTTGGAGCCACTTTTTTTTCCCCCCCCTTGGGAAAAATATGGAGTTTTTGAGTAAAAGATGGTAAGTCTCACTCCAGAAAAGTATATTTATCCTAGGGGAGACATGCCTTCTTCTAGCTCAGAGTGATTAGTATGACTGTGCGCATTTCCTAAAAATAATTAGCACATGCTAACTAAGGTTTTTGTCTTTTCATTCACATGCTATTTTAATGTATATATATATATATATACACACATTTTATATATATATCTGTATATATATATATATACACCACATCTTATATCTCTACACACACTTGCACATACAGCTTGCACTGTATTGAATATATAAATGTATCGACAGCCTTCCCAAATTTGCTTACCTACATCACCCTTCAGAGTACAACAAATAGAAACAGTAGTAGTAGTGATTATACAACAGTACTATGTGCTTGAGTCTAACCAATATAAACATGTTACAAGGTGAACAGTGTTACATGAGAGGTGGCTGCTACAGTGTGCTATCAGCAGTGTCGCTGCCACATTCCAGTGCAAATACTATGGATATTTTGGGGTTTTGGCTTTGCTGAAGCATAAAGCATCATTTATGTGTTAAATACATGCAGACACTGCAGCTCTCCCCAAGAAAGCCCCTGTTACACTTAATTTGTTTCAAACAAATTTTAGTGTCCTCTCCTTCTGATGCCTGATGTTCATAGCCCAAAAAAAAGGTACAAGGTCTGTTTTTAATCTCTTTAAGGCAGAAAAGTACTGTCCTTTAGTGAAAGCAGATGGAAAAGCCTGGGATTCCAGGCAATTACACACACGTGGTGATCCAGGAATAGAGCAGCTGATGATGTTAAACTCTTTCAGCCCACTAGAATGGATGAGTCCTCTGTAAGGGTAGACTCAAAGGAGCAATATTCTTCAAATTGATGGATTATAACCCTTGAGAGCCACTTAAAAAGAATAGGAACTTAAGTAAAACATAGCCTGAAGGCAATACCTCTTGGTACATGATTAAATTTTCATTCTTAATGTGTCTGTGATGACCCAACATTGTAATTGGGCACATTAACAGAGAGTGACCCAAACAGTCCATATCTTGCCTCCATCATAGCAACTGAAATCTCTTTGAGACATGAAGAGTTCTGCAGCCCCAGCAGCAGCAAAGGACCTGTGTTAACACTTCATGATTGCATCTATTAAAAGTAATTACAATCATTAACCACCAAGCACAATAGACAAGAAAAGGGGAAAATACTGTGAAGCACAACAGACATATGAGATTTAAGTCACTTTCGCAGACTTCTAACACTGAGCTGTCATAGACTGTATAAGTCATTTAAGTTAAAGCGGACCAAGAGTCCTCCGAGGTGTAGTGTCATGGACTGCTAGTGAGCAACACCGAGTCCCCATGTTCTTGGTATCCAGCAGCCCATTCTGGTCCAGGGCAATGTACATATCTGAGGATTGTAGGTTATGTCTATGGCACACTCCCATTGAGTTTGTACTAAGTGATTCCTGCTCTGAAGTATGATATTTTTACTTCTATGCTCATCCAGATCTGTTTGTAGGGGCAAGAACTCAAGAGAGAGTGTCCCAGAGCTGCTTTCAGTGTACATTTCTCGGAGCTTGGCAGAGCTGCCTGCAAAATCAGAGGTCTGGACACTATGACTACATTCCTTAATCCTACAGAAGCATTTGAGGTCTGCCAACAAGAAGACTGCTATTCCAGATTATTATTTAGAACATGCTGAAATCATAGGTCAGAAGTATAAGTCAATATATTAAAGATCACTGCTGGATTTGCAAGAAGGCAGTTTTCTGAAAGAAGGATCATTGATCTCCAAACGAGGGATTTTACATCTGTTTTTAAGCCCCTCCTTCTCCAAATAGTTGCCAAAGTCTATCAGCAGAAGGGTGGGGATGAGCTGGGATGAAATGAAACACCTTTTTAGATTTAAGGGCATTTTAAGGTTGCTGGTTCTTCTTAAGTAAATTGAAATAAACTATTTCAATAAAACAGAATGATTTCATTCAAGAATAGCCAAAAAAGAGCATCCTGAGGATAATCGCATAGGGTTTTCCCCACCAAAAGTTCTAAAAGTCAAGATGAAATTTTGAAACAAATGTAGGTTGCTAACAGATCTGTAGCTGGCAATAATGTGGTGTGATAAGATGTATTGTGAATAACTAAACCAAGGTTTGGATGCTGTTCCATGTCTTCTTTGCAGCAGTGGCCAGTAGCTGTTTATCATATAGCTGGAAGGCACAGGTAGACTGCATTCTTCATGTTCTTTCATGGATTACTGTGTATCTTTCATGGACTTGCACTCAGCTATGACATTAATTGTGCAGTTATGCAGTGCTGGCTGTGATGACAAAGTTGGCTTCAGAAGTATCTGCCCTGGAGCCCCTGGTGACTATTGTAAATGTTTCAGTGACCTGGTTTACAGCATGGCCTCAAAACTAGCCATAACTTCACAATTTAGAGGCAGTAAAACTTCAGCATAGCACTGCAACATTTGTTCATGGCTTTGCAAAGACAGGAAGGAGCTTCTTAAACCAGCTTTCCCAGTGGAGCCAGCACACAGGCTTGACTTGATTCCCTACAGAAATGCAGTCCATTAGGCACTGTGGGGTGGACAGTCCTGGTCCCTTTATTAATTGGAGGAGATCTAGAAATCCAGCAAGTGTGAAACGTGGTGCACAGCTAAAGTAAACTGTAATGCAAAGGGGTGTCCTTCCCTGCTTCTCAGAGTCTTGCTATGACCCAAATATAATGGGCTAATTGGCTTGTATTGAATTTAGGACTCTGTTTCTCGTTAGAGGCGAGTCCACATTTGTTTCGTTAATCCCTTGCAGAAATGTCTACTGAATCCTCAAGTTCATTTTCACTGAGGTCTCTGTCACACTTGAGTCTTTTTCCCCAGTACAGGGAATTGCTGTACTTCCCCATATGGCTCCCATATTTCTGGAGTATATTTTTGTCTGTATATATATATATATATATATATATATATGTATATATGTTCTCCTACTCTGCCCTTCATTAAAGTAAACGTGTATTGTAAGATCTCTTTGTGACGTAGCCAATGCTTTCTTGGTACCTATGTCAAATGCACAGAACATTCTGCCATTCTCTGTATGCTTCCTATAGAGCAACTCTGCTGCCATGTCATGCTCAGCTGTTCAAATACCTGCTAGGCATGAAAATACTCAAGTTCCTTTGTAATTTTCAGAGAAATTGAACATCCCTAACAAAAGTCAGTAAGCCTGGAGACTGGGGATTTGCCTGAAACATTCAGTAAGAAACAGGGAAGAGACAAGTTCCATCACTTCCAGAAATTTTAATTCCTACATGAAAGCCACAGAAAATTACTATTTCCAGTTTGGAAATCCTGAGCCCTGTCCTGGAATTAGACATCTATGTCAGTGCTTTCTCACAACCACATGTAAGGAGATTTGAAATAGTAACAATGTCATTTTCCACAATAGCCTACTTAGGATGTTTTAGATAATTTGGTTTCAGTGGGGTCCTATACCTAAGGGGAATTTCAACCCATATCTGCCCCAAAAAAACAAATCCCCATTGTTTTTCCCTCTACTCACATGTAGATATTATATGTTTGTGAGTGTGTTTATGTAAAAACAAAGCCACGTAGTTAATTAACTTGCACAAAACACACTGAGCAAAGACCTCATTAGAATCAGGGGAAATGATGTTTTGTAAGGTATTGGTAGCATGTAAACTTGGAGCTGATTTACGTTAACATTAAAGTATGTACACTTAATTAGCATGGATTTTTAAATGGAAAATAGTCTCCCAGGATACTGTGGAACAATTCCTTATGTCTTCATTTGCAACAAATACTACTCGAAGAAACAGATTTCAGTGGGGACCAACCTCTGTTACACAAAAGAAGATGTATAAACTGGAAAAAGGTAGAACATGCACAGTAAGGGGGAAATGCTAGGATAATCTTCCTAGATCTCATAGAGAAAAGTGTCCTTATCCTGTATTCAGTTCTTGCCAAAAATAAGCAAGGTTCTCTTTTCTTTTGCAGCTATTCACATTCCAGCTTTTATAAAATGGAAGGTCTCACTGGCACCAGAGATATAACTGTGGTAATATCATGCTCACATAAACACTGAATAAATGGGCAGATTACAGGACAGACTTTGTGGCCCACAGTCTGTGCTTCCTTTTCCTTTCAATCATAAAAAGTTTCTTAACCAGAAATTGATTTTCACGTTCAGTTTTGCAATGCCTTAACACTCCTGTTTGGCACTTTTTCCTGGGACATCACCCACTGCAAATGTACAGAGCTGCTGACCTGTCATGAACAGAGGCACAAGCAAGTGAAGTACTAGTCAGTGCAATGAACCCCTGGGGTATAGAGCTGCAGAGACATAGGTCCTGGGAATGAGCAGAGCTTTAGAATTTGAACTCAGGTGCCTTCCCACCACCTTTTGCCTATAACTTTACATGCTAATTCAGCTAGACTGACAGTGGGAAGAACTGACTTCTTGAAACCTGAAGTTTTAATTTTGAAATCAGTGACAGCTATTTAAACACAACATATTTGCCTTTCTCCATATGTCGGATTGGATTTTGGGCAGGAGGACACAGACACTGGCTGCCTCAGGAGGATGAGGCTGTACTAAGTTTATGTGCTGTGGTGAGCACTTTCTCACATGAGCAGTCCTTGGGCTTCCATGGGCCATAAAGTCTCACCTGTCTAGAAACAGTGACCATATGCAACTCCAAACTGCAGAAGATCTCTTTGATATTTGTTTTATGTAAATGCATTCATACAAGCATGACACATCAAGACAAAACTGTTAGATAATATCACATATCTCTACATTGCTGAAAGGAAAATATTTATGGATAAGTGAAATACACACAGCTCTATCCAAGGAAGCAAACACAAGGTTATCACGTACATCAGCTGACAGTAACAGATGGCAGCACTAATTGTTTTTCGGAATGTTCATGTTGTTTTAACTTTCTCAAGGGCAATGCATGGACATGGTGTGTTTCTATATTACCAAATTTGTGCTGCTGCTTACCACCTTAGGTGGGATGACCCTGAGGCTTCTGATACAGGCAGAGAAGAGGGCTAAGCTGAGCTTCCTCTCCATGGCTCCCCTCTCTCTGCTTTTGTTTGGCTCCTGCTGTCCCCACAGCACCAAATTCTGGTCTTACCCCTCTGAAAGGCAGCTCAGCAGAAAACTAATCCTTTATTTCATTTTTGCGTGAGGTTAGTTTGTTACTAGTTAACTGAACCAAATCGACCTTTTGAAGGGATGAGCGTGGATGCCAAATAGCTGAGAAAAAGGGGGGACTGCACCCCTGGGGAGGGAGAGGGAGAGGAAGGAACAGGGAGGAATAGGCTTGCACTGTACAGTGCAAGCAGCAGCACACTGTCAATGTAACCAACAGATTTTTTTTTTAATAGCAGAATATGAATGGAGAAATATGTGAGCAAGCTTCAGTAATGATGCTTGATATTTCCATATACGGTGGAGAGGAGTTACAATGGTACAGATGCAGAGGGGTTGTCAAGGAAACAGACATGTTTTGCTTCAGATGTGCAGTGAAGCACATACTCCAGACACCCATATAGGCTCATTACCACTGCATTTGAATATCTCATAGCCATTAATACTGAATTTTACCCTCATAACACCTCTGTAGTATAGTGGCACTTTATTCCATTTTAAAAGGAATGAAAGCAGATAGATGGAGCCACCTGCCCAGTCGTACCAGCACTCTGTGGTCAGACCCCTGAAATCTAAACAAGAACAGAGCAGTTGTACCTATCATCCAGCCAGCGTTGCGACTTTGATATGGGTCAACAATAAACTACCAGGGAAGAGCATAAAAATAACAGAACTCCAGCTCCTGATACCAGCCACCAGACCGTAGAGAGCACCATAGTGGTTTCAGGATGTATGATGGGTTCAGAGTCACTGTTATGAGCTCTGTGTGTCAGAGCCTGTTCTGAAAACCTGTGTCAGAATCTTGGCAGTATCTTTTCTTCAAAACGGGGGTGTTCTCTAAGCTGTGGCTCAATCGCACAACATGAGCTATGGAAAGGAGAAATGGCATGTCCTGTTCTGTCAGTCTTTGGTTAGTTTTTGGCAAGGCACTGCATCCTTTTAGTCCTCCTTGGTCTGGACTAATAGTTAACTGAACATTAGTTCACTTAGATGGTTGATGATTACACTTTTGTCATTATTATTACAGACCTGACTTCAATAGTCCTCAAAAAGGGAAAACATCTGTGTCCTAAAACCATCCTTTATCTACTGTCTACTTTTGTTTAGGGAACTTCTTCATCTGCCCATAAGAAATATTTTTCTCAGATTTTTCTCAAATTTAAAATATGAACAAGCTGCAAAAAGACAAAAATAAATATCAGAGTACAGAATCTCATTTGTCTCTAAAAACAACCTTAAATAGTTCTGCCATGAAAGTTTAAGCCCCAAAACATTTCCGAGGCCTGTGATGTAGAAATTCCCAGATTTCTTCACACACACCCACTTTTTCTTTGTAATAAACAGACCAACACATCCCATTGTACCAAATGAGGTTAAGGGTTTAGCTGGAATCCACAGAAACTGAGGGAATAGAGTGACTGTAACCTCCTCTGTTTTCATTCTTTCACCATCTGTGTCTGCAGTGTTTTCATAAGTCAGATTAATTCAGTCTTTGAAGACCTCAGTGCTGACCTCAGGGCACCTAAGGCAAGTCAGTATGGATGTTCACATTCAGAACTCAAGACCAAAAGAAAAGCTACCTGAAACATAACATTTATTTTTACAGTGACTTGATCATTCAGAAATATGAGAGGAGAAATATAAAAAAAATCTGTATTGCTCAAAATGTTGTACAAGGCAAACTGCAGACTGTGCATTTCTTTCCTTTTGCAAACAAGTGTGTATGGGGGTTTAACATTCAATTGCTGCTCATCTAATTCTGTACAGAAATATCTAACAAATGGTTACAGTGAATATCAGCTGATTCGTATTGTGATACACTTGAAATATAAAAGACAAAAATTTGTAAAATTGTAAAAAGACAACGACTACAATGAGAATCTATCATGAACTGATTACAAATCAGAAGCCAGTGTAACTTGTAAAAAAACAATTTGGGCAAAGACTTGTCACAAACACAGCTGTTTAGTGTCTGGCAGCAAACTCAAAATACATCCTTTTCTTTGTACCCAAAGAGCTCGCTCATCCCTCACTTCCTGGACTCTGAAGGTCTCTTTAAAAGAAAAATGACTTAACTACAAAGGCAAAAGAAGCCAACAGTAGATAAAGAGATTGTTGTAACTACCTCAACTACGCCTACGGTAATTTCTCTACCATTTACCTGTAGCATTACCTACCTGATGAGCCCATCTGTCTCCAAGCCAGCAACACCTCCAATCTAGTGAGCAGCCATTTGTCAAAACCTTCCCCAGGGTTAGAGACCTGCCTTTTTACTGCCCTTATCAGCTAACTATTATTGCCACTTTTATGACAGCTAAGCTGAGGCAGTGATAAATAAGACCTTCCCCTGCTCAGGGCTTTTCACTGGAACAAAAAAAGTCCTCTCTAGTGGTCAAACCTGCTACTGGCAGCCTTGATGGGCACAGAAACACCTCCGGGGCAACGTGAAAGCAATCAGCACTTAACAGCCCTGAAATCAGAAAACTTCTTTCCTGTCTGTTTCTCAATAGGCTGCTGTTGCGCTCCATCCACAGCCTTCCCTGCATGGTCACACTCTGCAGACAGAGCCCAGCTTGCCTTTCGTCTTCATCTGCCTGCCTGCATGGATGAGAAATCTGGGGGGATGTTCCTGCACACGGGCTGGGGCCACTGTGGCAGGGGCAATGTTGGTGTCAAGTGCCTGAGCTTCTGCTATTGAATGCAGACACTGGGCATTTCAGGGAGGGGTTGTTACTTTTTGTAAGGTCCCACTCTTGTATAGCTACTCACCCTCCTGGAGGTGTAGAGACAGCTATTGTTACTGCCTGACTTCTAAAATGCTGTCAACAGGGCTATGGTGCTACTTTGGTGATCAGTCTGGGTATTTTAGTTTTGAAGTCTGAATTGAGAGCTTGAACATGGATGGAGTGGCTGTCACTTGAAGTAAGGATCCAGACCTCAGTGATGTAGCTGGTCAGTTAGCAACAGCAGTGCTACTGAGCAGTGCTACTTTTCAATTTACCAAAAATACTGTAATTCAGAATCCTCTTTCAAAGTTGTTACTCATTAGAAGTGTGCAGATCTATATGGATCTTTTAGATAGCTGGAATTCATGACTGAAGAGATTTCATAAGCTTCATTCCATAAATTTAGATGCACATGACCAGGAGCCCTCAACACTTCGCGATCAGAGTCAAGTCCAGTGAATTTATACCCTCTGTTTTCCCGGGAGGCACTGTGGTATGTAGCACATGCTACAGATGTGGTGAGCTGGAGCACACACAGAACGAACAGCCTTCTTTGAGTTATGTTAGAACCAGTTTTATTTTTTGAACAAGGACTATCCACAAGATTACCCCCAGTCCTAATACAGACCTCAGACTGGATACTTGCATAGTTGAGCACGCCATGCTGAACCTACCAGAACGGCATTTTTACAGTACAAAAATTAAGGCTATATGTTACAGTTCCAGCCTAAGTCTCTCTGTTGTCAAGTGACAGGTCCTGTGCCCCTACTGACTTATGAAAACTCAATTCACTTTGGGAATATCTCCATCCTACAGTGTCTTTAATTTCTAGGCATTTTGCTGAGATATTCAAACTAGGTTGGGCTCCTGGAACAAATTTCCCGTAAGCTGCAGTTAGATACAACACTGAATGTGGGCAACCTTCCAAGCAAAGTATTACTCACCCTTAGGAGTACAGCAATCTGCAACAAAATGCTACAACAGCAAAATAGCCTCAACGCACCCCAGCCATGCCTAAAGCTTAGCATTTCCTGGAGGTTGGTCAGGTCCCACATACTCCTGGCTCTTGTGAGGGCCAGGCTGCAGTGGGATCCTCTGTCACACCAATTCCTGAGCTTCAGCAAGGGGTCCCCCTTGCAGACCTAGTCTGGCCTGTTTACTCAGTGTTTCCAAGTGTTCTCTGACTTGTTTCTGGTCAAAAAATATCGTGTCCAATTTGGACAGAAACAGAACTTCAAAGACTTTGATACTTGCATTGTGATTTGGATACTGCCTGCAGAGCTGGCCAAATTCATTATCCCTTGTGTCTGTAGCCAAAGTTATGAAAGTGTTTTAACGCTTACGTTCCTTTTAGCAAACAGTGTCAAGCCAACAGATCAAGGGTCACAGACCAGTCATCGAGCATCATATACCTCCCACATTTGCCTTATGTAAATAAAATGCTAGGATTTACAGCTCAGTTTCCCCAGATCCTAACCATCAGCCACATTTATTGTGCACATGAGTACGCCTGTTACTTCTAGGACTTACACTTTGGCACTTACACATACCAATATCTTTTAAACAGACAATCTCCTTGCAGAATCAAGCTCTGCATTAACTATTTTCTTCATCACATAAAGCTCACTTGAAGGGAGTTTGCTAAGGGGTATTTCATATGAAATAACTGTCCACTATTACCAGGTATCAAGGATTGTTCCTTTTATTTTGCCCACTGGAATGCTTACTGATTATAAATCCAATTCAGAAACTGATAATGCTATCAGATTTATATCAGATGAGCTGTGTGGAGCAGACCAGGTTGGTAGAAAGAAAATTTTAATCCAGTTGTGCACTTTCATGGCCCTAAGAACAACTAGAAATAAAATGACTCCTGGCATAATTTCAAAAAAAGCCATATACAGTTCTACATGATGTAGATGCCATAATCTCAGAGACCATATCTAAATAAGTGTGGTTGGGGAAGAAAAGCGTCTTTACAACAGACTTCACCAAAATAGCTTTTATAAAAGGGATTTGTGACCAGAGCTAAAATGTCCATTTCCCCAACCATGTACTGCAAATCTTAGAAAACTTGTATTTCATTTTAGTCAGAATATTAACATTAGTGTCAGGACATTTGGGGTATGAACCTTATAGTCATTATTACACCAGCTGAAGTATTTGATGATTTGGATTACTTTGAAGCTAAAGATTATCAGTTCTGAAATAGATTTTTATCAGTAGCATGCTAATAATATTGTACATGTTTTTTAACATCTTATATGCAGAATAGGAACTGCTTTGTTTTGGCCTCTGGAAATCAATTGTCAGGAAGACTGGATGAAAGCAGGTATTTTCTATATAGTTGACTTTGAAGGCAATTGAACAGGTAAGAAAGAGAGGTATTCCCTCTTTTCCCAAGATGCAAGAGAATTCTCAAGTGTGCATGCACACATATGAACCTCAAAGAAGTTTTCAAGGACATCAATATTTCAACAGCCTTACTTAGAGCAAGGGATAGTACCAAGAGGTGGGAAACGCTGCAAGAGCAGTGTTACGGAAACAAGACATTGCTAGGTATGAAAAACAGAACTATGTGAATCAGTTAATGAATTTATATACTTCCAGAAGTGGGAACTGAGCAAATTAAAACCTCTGCTGAAAACAAGGCCTACAGGTAAAATGGTGCACTGAAGTCCACTCTGGATCTTACCCTAACTACAGAATAAAGATAAATGACTACATGCTTTGTCACAGCAGCAAGCACACGGTAGACTCTGGATTGACCCTTATGGCTGGCTTTATCAAATGTCATTTCCATAAAAAGTTATTGCTCTTGGGAGCAGAGTTGTATGATGTTAACGGATAACCTAAAATTGTGCACTCTGATTTTTCTCCATTTCACTTTGGGGTCTGGCTTACTCCTGCATTGCTCCCTTCAAACGTATTAAGTACCAAAGTTGCCTAGCAACACACAGACAGCTACAAAGGGGTTCTTCAAGGCCCACAGCAGGCTGGCACAATCACACTTGTGAACTTGCAGCACAGGGACACTACAAAAGGAAAGCAGGCTGCTTGCTGCCTTAGCTTGAGATACACAAGCAACAGGGAGGAAAGCTGGGCAAAGAAAAATACATCGTTGTTTTCAGCATTATAAGAGTTTTTACCTCTGTAAAACAAGACAAGAACAGTCTGTCAACATCCCACATGTACAGAGATCCTGAAGACACTTAGTACATGTCTTTATTATTGACTGCAGTATAACAGAAAAATACCCAAAGGAGACTTAAATGAGCAACATTAGGTAGCATTAGCAGTCAAGTGATGATAACGTGGAGCACAGAGAAGGCTCATTTATCTAATGAGAAGCAGTTCCCAATATAAACATAGTTAAGAGGTAATGATGAAAACTGAGGTTTGCATGCCAAACCCCACAAGTATATCCAGAGGTTTCCCGATATAAGATGGCACTTAATTAACCCAATTACCCAACTTAATGTTCCAGCTCAGCAAAATACTTAAGCATATTCAGGATAGATACTCTAATGTTACTGAAGTTTATAGAAGTTGGTAGGTGGGAAGTGCTTTGATGAAGAGGCAGAAATGAAGCCAAATGTGATAGATATCATTTTCAGATGAACAAATGTGGCATGTTGACCCTGGCTGGACCCCAGGTGCACACCAAAGCCACTCTATCACTCCCCTCCTTAGATGGACAGGGAAGAGAAAATATAACAAAAGGCTCATGGGTCAAGATAAGGACAGGGAGAGCTCAGCAATTACTGTCATGGGCAAAACAGACTCGACTCGGAAAATTAATTTAATTTATTATCAATCAAATCACAGTAGGGTAATGAGAAAGAAAACCAAATCTTAAAACACCTTCCCCCCTCCCCTCCCTTCTTCCCAGGCTTAACTTCACTCCTGAATTCTCTGCCTCCTCCCCCTGAGCAGCACAGAGGGATGGGGAACGGGGCTTGTAGTCAGTTCATCACATGTTGCCTCTGCCACTCCTTCCTTCTCAGGGCTCCTCCCTCCGCGGGTCCATAGGTCCTGCCAAGAACCTGCTCCAGCGCAGGCTTCCCACAGGGTCACAGCCTCCTTTGGGCATCCATGTGTATATATATATATATATATATATATATATATGTATTAACATGACATGCTTTTACTTCAAGCTTCTGCTAAAGACAGGCATTAACACTACATTTAAGGATGTATGGGTGTTGCACAAGTGATCAGACCCCTGAAGAGATATGTAAGGTGAATTTGAGAGAGCCACTCTACGCAGCAGTCAAGGATCAAGATGGTTTGGGCTGTTATGGAAAGAGCATAAACTGTACCAGCTGCTGAAGGCCAGAAGAGAAGGGGCAGTTTTGGATCCAGTC
The DNA here is from genome assembly GCA_028020825.1 of Podargus strigoides. Lineage (NCBI taxonomy): Eukaryota > Metazoa > Chordata > Aves > Caprimulgiformes > Podargidae > Podargus > Podargus strigoides. The sequence goes on from CM051623.1 coordinate 41,176,715, forward strand.
TGGAGGAGGGTGGTTCTCTTTTCCCCACTATTTCACAAATACTTCTTTTCTCCTTCCTCTGAATTTCATCCTTGGCTAATTTAGGCTATATTAATGATGTCTGTAATCCCTTCTTATAGAAATTCTTTCTTTGAGTACTTCAAATCAGTAAAAATGCAATCAGTGACAAACATATCATGTAAAATTTATCCTTTTTTGGTTTTAATGGAAAAGTCTGAAACAAATACCAATTTGGTATCAAATTGTCTGTTGGAAGAATCTGTTTCAAAATTATTTCTAAATGGATGTCATTTGACCACACCTCTCATTCGGATCTAATAAACAGTGTCTCCAAAAAGAAGAAACAGTTGTATGATTTAAAAGAATCATAAAGAATCTCTACTGAGAGCACATGAGCTTTACCTAGCACAGACCCTGACAAAAGAACAGCTGCGCTACTGCAAAGCACAGGATCAGGATAACCACCCCCCTGGCCCCAATACTGACAAAGCTTCCACATCTGACAGACAGCCTATGAAGCACCATGGCAGGACACATTTCTTCTTTTAAAAAAATGTACTCTCATTTTATTTCTCTGTATTACTAGGGGGTAGCAATGACCAAGATAAACCGTACTGCTCTTTTGACACAAGTATTTCATAGTACAGTAGCATCAAATGCAATTTTCATTTTCTCAGATCTACAGATACAATCGTGGGAACAGAAAAGAAGTGGACTAGATGATCACTAGAAATGTGTACTATTACTGTTCTTGTTTAGTGCCACTTCAGAAAACACAAGTAACTAATTCAGATAACATCTGTGAAATCCTGGCCCCAAAGAGGCAGTGGTAAAAATCACAATAGCTGCAATTAGCCTTCCTCAGAACAGAACATAAACACCAATGAAGCCTTATTGTTTTATTTATTTCAGTAAAGTTCTTTCAAAACATATTACAATATAATATTAACAGAGGCAAGTGTCTAATAAGGTAACATTTCAAAGTAGGAAATTTCATAAAAAAGCACCACTTGAAACTAGTGTCATTTTCACATTGTACTAAAATCTGCAGAGACCACAGAAGAGTGGAAGCATCCACAATATTAAAATAGACATAACATATACTGCCCAGTTTTGACTTCATATAAAGCATTAAAAAATATATTGGTAATAAAACATATTCAGGTAAAATCTTTGACTTCGCAAAACGTTTCACAATACAAAATGATGCAGGTTTTTTGCAAGCCAAATACTTTCTCCTCTTGTATGAGCAGCACCATACAACCTAAATTATTTTCCTCCTGTAATGGTCATGTTTTCTGTAACAATCTTGTTGCCCATTATCTGTTTAACATAAATGAAATAACGACCTGCCTTCCTTGGATGTATTAAGTTTAACTCTTTCTGTAAGCCAGATTCTGCTAGCCTCATACTTTATTACTTTATGAATGCCTCCATTGGAAATGGTCTCTGGCAGAAAGGATTGGAGAGACTTTCTCCAGCTATTTTAACCATATTCATGGACATAGTATCAAAAGATGCAAAAGAAAAGTTTTTAAATTAATTCCATACTTCACAGTATTATATTGTGCTACTAACAGAAAGAAACCATATGAAAAAATGAATTTGAAAAGTTCCAAAGCTGTAAATATAATTAATTAGATATACCTGTCAATAAAACATGCAATTCATTACAGCAAATGGGATAAGTGCCATAAATTTAGCATTCATTGTATATCATCTGATTCCTCTTGAACTTCATCTTATTTAGGATCATAGTGAACCACTTAATGTTGCATGATATGAAGCAATATATATCATTTTCATAGATGCAAAGGCTATATACTGTGCCATTAATTAGACTATCATAAATCCACACTGATTCCAACACACTTACTTCAAGTTCATGTTACTATAACCAAGGTCAACGAGCAGCCTGAGCTACAGATTCAGGTTTCTTTTTTGAAATGGAGAGATGCAAAAGAGGCTCAAATGATCAGCCTTTTCTTGCTTGAAATAAGGCTAAGCTTGCTGTAAGTTGTAATTAGTACTATGTATTTAATAAGACTTTTTTTTTTTTAATCATGTGAGTACCTTATGACAGATGACACTAGCAAAACACTATTGGATGCATTATCACCACCAGACAGGTGCAAAATATTGCATTTCTGACATGCATCTAAAAATCTACTCTGAATTTAAGGGCAATTATGGGCACTCCCCCTAGAATCCTCAGAGATTTACTACAGTGAAGAATTGATACTCTGAAATCACTCTTAGCTGTAGTAATGTTCACTTGTACCTCCCTGGTAGTTCCTGCATCCTTTAATAATGGTGCATTTAAATGCAATTACCACCACCATGTGCATAACACAGGATTTGAGCATCGGTCTCTTCCATATTCAAGCAAGTCCACTGATACTACAGTCTCACTCAAATAAAGCACACTCATACAAATCATGACATTAGATTTGCTTTATGCTATATATAGGCACATCCTTATTATCTTCAAATAACATCTGCATTTTGCTAAAGTATCTGCTACACAGGTTTAAATCCAGAATGGCTCTTAAATTGTCATTATACTAGGGAGTGGCAGCCTCTAACACAACTGCATAGAGCAAAACAGAAAAATAAGGGGGTTTGTCTGTGAGAAAGTGGCTTTCTTAACTTCCTCTAAAACAAACCCATAAGCATATCATTTCAACATCCTCTTCCCCTGAAGTCTTACCTTAAAAATACTCAGGTCTGCTCTCTGCAGAGCTTCTCTTACATCATGTGCATCCTTGTACAGAAATGAACTACTTGCTTCTGTGAGGAAGAAGCCCTTTGACCCCCTCCTCACAAAATCACCTCTTTGTAGAGAGGAGTTTGAGAAGATATGATGGCCCTGATATCACCTAGGAATCATTTCACTAGTTTGCCTTACTAAGAAGATGGATATGTCAGAAAAGTTTAACACCTGTGGCATCTCATCTTTGCTTAGTCTCAGTAGACTTCTAGAGTGAACTACCCAGAAAAACTGCTCTGCTCCTAGGTAATGCAATTCTTCTGTATATGAAACACACATGCTCTCATTCCAGAAGTCTCTCTACCACTACAAAACATCCTCTGTAACAATAACAGTATTTTGCAAACGTTGAACATCTTTAATATTAGCTTTATTCTATCCTTCCTTATGGCCTTGCAAGAATGAATGAGTCTGACTACACAAAGGCACCGACACCTCTGCCACAGACTTAGTGGACACCAGGATTGAATTTACTGTGGTTTGCATACTTATACTGGCTTCAACACAACAGCCAGTGAGGTATCTTGTGATGGACTGCTTAGACTTTGCAGTTGAAAGCAAGAAAAACTACTGTTCTCTGTTTGGAACAGAAGAGCAATTTGTCCAAAGCCTGTATAACTTTGAGTATACACTTGAAGAAAAAATGATGAGGGAAAGACAACCACAAATGTTAAGGACACAATTATAAAGTCACAAGTACAAACATAACCACCAGATACAAGTCTTGCATTTAGGTTCATGTTTCCACAGAAAATTATAGGAGAATATACAGGAAAAGCACTATGACAAACTTCAAAATAGGTGAAGAGCACCAGAAAGTGCATATATTTTAGATATACAAACACAGGCAGACTCCTACATTAAAGTCATATTGTGCATAGTATTCCTTCTTTCAGTAAGATTGATGTAAAACAGCCTGCAAGTGCCTTATTCATGTCCGTCTTCTGTAATTATATATGTGACATACATACATCTGTTCTTTAGTAGGGATGGTGAAAGAAGGCTAGAAAGGGTTGAGCCTTGTGACAAGGCATCCCATTTACTCCTAACAAAAGAAATGAGAAAGGAGAGTGAGGAGGAGAAAGGAGGAAACTCTCCATACAGATTAGAAAAAAAAAAAAAAGAATAATTTGATGGAAGAGTTGAGAGAAGACAAAATCAGTGTCATTGAATACACAATTTCTTTTTAGAATTAACTGAGTGACTTAACAAAAAACAAAACAAAACAAACAACTTTTTAAATTAAGTACTGTTCAGCAACATAAGTATGTTTGTGAATGGTGTTCCTTTTTGGTCAGAAAAATATTTTATCATTATTATTCAAAGAAAATTAAAATTTGTTTAATTTCCCAAAGTCTCATTTTCAAGACATTCTTCTAATACTTGTTTCTTTTTTTCAATATACTCTCACCTTTAAGAAAAGAATTCCTTCCTTCACATCCGCCAACTTTTCAGTGGCAAAAACTAAAAACAGGAAAGAGCCTTCCCAAATTACTTAAAAGCAGATTATTTACAAATTAAATTAGAACAGTCATTAGTTCTAATGTTTTTGTTGACAGCAATTATCGTATTTTGTAAAATCAATGTTCCATTTTTGACCCAGGTCCATTTCTATAATATTAAGCACGTATACTCCATTGTCACCATCGTATAACCTCTAGTTTGTGGCATGTTCTCTCCATTTATAGAAAGCACAACATTTCACAAGACATAGACAAACTAGCCTCAAAGTGCATTTAGTCTTGCTATTAGCTACAGTGAAGGAACTGAAAGCAGGTTTCCATTATTTGGCTGTGCTGCTTTCAGCTGCAGTACTAAAAGGTATGTATTTCCCCTCACCCACAACTTCTTGTGGTCCAGAAATAACTCATTCTAAGAGACTGCTTTATTAAAAATAAAAGGGTTTGACTTGAATGCAAAGTTCCCCTGCCTAAAGATGTTAACAGAGGTAAAATCTTGGAACACTGAAAGCTCTCTTTTCTTTAAATACTGAGCATTCAATTAAGATTATATTTAAATATTCCTAAAATTGAGAGCATTTTAGTGGGACAATCTGCTCACATTGACATAGTATCAGGTGTCAAATATGTATAGAATCAGAATAGAATCCAAATGCAATTTAAATCACAGTTCTGTGCTAACTTTACTGTACAGAAATTAAGATGAAATCCATAAAATAGATACACTAGTTCCATGTTCATGAGTGATCTGATTGATCCTTCCACGCACACAGTCAAGAGAAACTGATATCAGTGTTCCATTATGTACTTCGAAAGATGCACGGAGGGACACACTGGTCCATATGCTTCCCTCTGGCATCTGACCTCCAATCTGCTGAGCAATTGCTGTGGGTTGCATGTGATCCATGGTCAACTGATTGAGAGTCATTTTGAGCACACTGCATGAGTGGATTAGCTTTAAGTTAAATGCAAGGCTGGCAACACCCTTTTCAGTAAAAATGAAATACTTCTGTGCAAGCTGTCCAGAAGAAACTAACTGTATCTGTTTCTCATTGGACGAGACGAGGGTGAAATCCAGTAATTTGTTTCTCACAGCTCCAGTAGGCAGACCTGTAACAGAAACTGTGGCTGATATGGAACTAGAAACTGCTGAAGGGATCCAGATAAGGCTAAACATACTAATTCCAGAACTATCTCCAAAATATCGGACATTACACTGTGCAGGAGAAAGTATCTCAAAGCTAATCAGATCTCCAGCACCAACTTTTGTGGCCCCAGAAGCAGATATTGACGTGTCTCTGTAATTTACCCCAGATTTAAATACATTCATTAATTCTCTGTTGGTACCATTTCTATTGATATAAGAAATTAAGGAGAAGCCCTCCCGGACACATGTGTGACCCATGGAATACAATGCTTGGTGGAACACAAATTTGACAACACCAGTTTCAGTGAACTTTATAGCTCTGCCATCATGAGATAAACTTAGCATGTAAGGGTCAGAAACAGATATTATTTTAAAGGCAGGTCGATAGTTGGTTTGGTAATGCATTGCTGTTGACATCTGTGCACTGAGTGCCACAGCACCCGTGTCATGTGACAACCAAAACAAACTGAGTGGAGTATTAAGATCATAAATATTTAAGTCTTTACTTTGATTGCAGAATTGATTGGGGCTCCTCAAATACACAGAAAGAGTTTGGGTGGGCTCAACTTCAGCAGCACTGCTTAAACTAGTGCTCTGGAAATACTTTCCTTCTGGCTGTTCAATGCGAACACCACTCAGTTCATAGCCTTCCTCACTGCCATTTAGCTTTAAGGAAAGTTGCAAAAAATTCCTGCAGTTGTGCTTTACTGCAAAATTTAAGTCAGTCCACAACAGACCATGTTGCCTGAATACCAGGCTGTTATCTTCAATGGATAGGATTTCACAGGGAAGCTTTTCCTTTATCTTCAAGTTCAAGCCAGAGTAGACCTGAGAGATGCCAGACTTTACAGAGGGTAGAATGATGTTTGCAGCCCAGGACTCTGAGAGCTTGTTTTCACTGGCTGCTGAACAGACTGTATCACTGACAGTGGAACACGGCATGGCCACCATTCCATCTTCACATTTTAAACACGCCTGGCATTCCTGCATTTCCTTATTAAAGAAATACTCCTCTCCACACAGTCCCAAAGCTGCATCTTTCTCAGTAATTCCAAGGCATCGGAAACCACCTGTTCACAAGAAACAGACAATTTTTATTATCATGCTTTTAAAATATTAAATCTAAGAACTCTATAGCTCCACATGGAAGTATCTTTGATAACACATCTAATCATAAGAGAGGAAACAGAAGACAATTATGATGTTCAATCACTTTGCGCTATTAAAGGATCCTTGACAGCAAACACAGGAAATACTAGGGGTAACTCACCTTGTCCAAGTTGAATCCAGTGGTTTAGAGTGGGAAAGGAGCAAGACACAGCTGCACAGGGGCAATTCTAACCAAACCCTGTAATGGCTCACATACAATGATACTGCTGGAAGGGCACTCTTTCCCTTCCCGCAGGTGAAAGGCATGGTAACTAACTGGTGCACCAAGAAGCAAAGATATTTTCAGCTAACAGAATTCCCCTATACAAGGAGAAATGTGCACTGTCTGCCCATCCATGCTACAGGGTAGCACTGCTGTAGCTGTGATTGCTAAAGCAGTGCTTTTCAACCCAAGAGACATGGACCCTGGGCATTCTGTGTACAGTTTCTAGAGAACCTGCAAGAGACAAGTAGGAAAAACAAAATTGTAAACAGCAGGTTTAAAATCATTATGTGGAAGTCCACACATTTAAAAGGTGGAAAACCATTGCCCTAAGACACAGGACAGCAGTGGTTATGATAGTCTAAAGTTAAAATAAAACACTGCTGCAAACAGTAAAGAGGCTATGTAGAAGTGCCATTTGAAATTACTTTATTTGACATAAAGCAATTTTGTGCTGTTAAATGGTACACCCCAACCTCAGTGGATAAAAGAATGCACACCCAAAGAGCAGGTTTTTAAAACAGCCTGTAATTTTCTATGGCAATTTTTCAAAAGCATCACCAGCTGCCAGTGTCTCCAGCTGTAGCAAATGGTGCACAAAATCTTCGTGCATGGAGCCTTCAGGATCTAAATCACAGAATCATAGAATAGCCTTGGTTGGAAGAGAATACACAAAATCTAAGGCACCCTAAAGAACAGCCACTTGCAATTTGTGCCTCAAAGCTTAATCACTAATGCATTTGCTTCTGCTTTTTTATCACCGTAATCAAAACTCAACAATCATCTTTCTTATAGCTCTTCTTAAATATTCTTAACTATCTAAACACCGTGTCACACATTTGCTTTATTCCTCAGCTGGAAAGTTGCTATATCTAGGCTCAGATTTGCACTGAGACTGGAACTAAAACCACCTGACACGGACTGCAACAAGCCATTTTTCTCCATTGCTAACCCCAGGGTGGAGCTGGCTATGCAAACTGCTGATGCAGGCAGAAAAGCACACCACATGTACTGCAAATTGCAAGACAGAGCAGTATACACGCACCTGGTCCACTTAGGAGGTCAGAATATCAGCTAAAATTCACTTCTGGGACTACATTCTTCAGCAGAGAACACCAGACACTCTGCTAATTTATACAGGCTTCAGATACTCACCCTCATATCTCCTTGTCTATTTATGTTTGATTCCCTTAAGCGATGATTCTCCACTAGCACTGATATGCAGGACAATACGATTTATGATGTGAGAACATTCTTTCTGAGACCAGGTATCATTTTCTCAAAAGAGCTCACTGCAGAACAGTAAGACTTTTCCATTTGAAAAAAAGTCAAGAGAAACTTAACACTTTGTTCCTCCTGGAAGTGTCTGGCTTTTTTTACAAGAAACAAAAGCCAAATAAATACGATCACTTTTTTTTTTAAACTAAGAACATCCTAGAGGGAATACAGGAAAAAAATCCTGGGTAAGTTTTCCTTTTGAAATCAGTTTTAACAACAGTGTAACTGATCACATGACACTTCTTAACCAGTTCCTCTCATATCAATGGCTCCCCCATCACTGAGAAATACTGGATGAACTGTTATTAAGTACACAGATACAGCTGGTGCAGATAGCAGAGAAGGTCTGCAGTACTGCCTAGAGATACTTTTTATGCTATTTTTTTCTTGAAAATATTTTAATGTGTATTTAAGGATTTTTATAAATATCAAATTTTAGAAATACGTCTGGTGACTACTCTCACCAATTTGTTGTCTAGTCTTTTATTGGTCAGATCTGCAGCAGATGTTCTCCCTGCATGTACTTCAAATAGGCAACTTCAAAGCAACCCACGGGCCACTTTATACTGTGGACACAGTGGCAAAAGCAGCATCCTACCCTTTGCTCAGCAGAGGTCAAGCTGCAAATGACAGCCAAACCTCAGAAAGGCAGCACAGCAGCATGCTCTGACTGCTTCCTACTTCTCTTTACTGTCTGACAACCTCTCCCATCTCTTCCTGGCTCCTGCTCTGGGTACCATATTTTTAAACCCTCTATGTTAAATTTGGATTATCACAACTCAACACGGCTAATTACGAATCAGGGCTATCTGTCTAGGTTCTTATTCCTCTTCCCCCTGCATCCCACAGTAACTTCTACAGTAGGCCCTCTTCAGCTTACACAGCATTCTGGGGAGACTGCCTTTGGTTGACTCCACTTGGTGGGTTCACACCAAAGACAACAGTCTGACCATTCTCCTGTGATTGTCTAAGAAGGAAATGATGCACTGGACTCCACTTTCACTGACTAGTTATCTCCAACTGTCATTGATCCTTGATGACTAGCCTTTAATCAAATAACCTAACAACTCTCATCCCAGATGAAAGCAAGAAAAAGCAGCAGGGGAAGAAGGCTGACCTACAGGAAAGGGGAAGAGTGAAGGAGAGGCTCCTAGTTGCATGTTTCTTTATTGTTACTTGCTCCATCTCCCTTCACACTGTACAGTGAACACGAGTTGTTACAGATGCAACAACCTTTGCGTGCAGCTCAAGAAACCACATAAAACATCTGGAACTTGTATGTCAGATCACATCCTCATCTCCCCTACATTACCAAAACAGACATTCAGTTTCAGCCTCCCTTTTGACAAGTTAATTGCACTTGTATGAGATAATGAGCTATCATGAACAGACAGGCTAAAAGTAACAGTCCTTTCTAATAAAAAACAAAAAGAATGCTCTCTCTTCCATGACAGACAGGGACAATATTGACAGGACATTGATTCCTGATCCAGGTGATGGGAAATAGTTTCCTTTCATATCTTTACAAGCCACCGTTAAAACTGAGAGAGGAGGAATCAAGGGAAGAGTCCTTTCCTTTCAAAGACATTGCTACTGCCTTTCTGTGGTCTGACATACCACCACTATCTGTCTGCTTCTTGGCAGTATTTTGCCCTCACTTCCTTTCCTCCAGCAGTTGTATAGACCCACTCTTGGTCTGGGTCCCCCCACCACAGAATCCACTGGATAAATTTCTTACAGCCTTCCCTCTTCCAAGCCACAGACTACAGCAACACCAAATGGCTCCCACATTGGTGGCTTTCCTTTCCTGGGGCCAGGGCCTTGTGGGCTTCCTTCCACAAAACCACCAACTCACCAAACCCCCTCTCTTACTAAAGAAGAGACAAAGCCTTACACCTTTCCAATGCTCTGTTTCAAATTTTGTGCCCTAAGCTGTCTTGCCTCAAACTGCCCACCACTAAGGCTGTCTAAAAGTGTCTTACCTCTTCTTTTGTATGACTGATGGTAACTCCTCTACAGCATATGCCACATGAGGCAACACTAAGTGCTCTTTTCCTCTAGTCATTTCGTTTCCTGTGCTGCTTGTAGTAATACCATCCAACCCACCACAGTTCCTGCCTAGAGGCAGTAAGGACAATATAAGTGAGCCCATGTCCTCTTTTAACCCTTTCCTAGGACCAATTCCCACCCACTTTTTTCTCCATCAGTGGCAGGGCAGGAATAGGAGAAAAACACTCATAATCAGCTGAAAACAGCCCTTGCTCCTCAGAGAGGCCACCCTCTTCTTACAGAGGAGGAAATACATAAAATCTAAGGAAGCCCTCCCTTGGTTATTTGACTGGGACCCCTCAGGTATAGGTCACAACTGATGAAATGCTCTATTTGATCACAGAGTTGCATTCAGGTTTTTTTGCTTGACCAAAAACTAGACAAGTAGAAAACCTAGTACCTCAGTATAATTTGCTCAGTATGTCTATTAACTTTGCTTTTTAGTGTCTGACTGCCATGAGAAGTAATGAAGGCAAAGTCTGCAGTGCAGAACTCCAATCAAATCTGTTCTTAAATTTCTGAAAAATTGCACCAAGCCCTCACAAATGATGGAAACTGTTCAGTATTTCCTCAGTATTTGACAATATTGCTGCTAAAGGAGAACAAGATTGATGGAGAGAGTCCTTATAAGAACCTTTATTAGATCAAATCAAATATCTGCCCCAGTGCAGTAGAAGTAAAATGACAACTATTTTTCTCCATTAGGAATAATATCTTTGATTTTGACCCCATTTGCACCAGCATAAACAGGAAAGTCAGGTCATAAGTGAAAATTAAAACCAAAGCACATAAAACCCCAAGAAAATAAGTTAAAAGGGACCATCCAATGCTCCTAGTGCATATTATGTCCTAAATAGCCCATTGTCCACAAGATCTGCTATCAATTTACAGCTAAGTGTTTTTCAACTCCTTTGATTCCAACAAGCTGAGTATGTCATAACTCACAAACATACAGCCCTGAGTCCTTATCTCTCTCTTTGGTCTGTTCCTGAAGATCCAACTATCTTCATTCTTTAATTATCAAAGAATATAACTTACCTGGAGTATTCAGGCATTTTATCCTCTCACCACAAATGCTTGGAGATTCAGTGCATTCATCTCTGTCCTGTAAATCACAAGAATCATGTTGAAACACCTTAGCACAACTTAAATTTGAAACAGGCACTTCCTCAGGCTCTGTGACACTCATCTGCCAGTAAAGGCATATGCGGGGATGGAGAGGGGGCAGATCTCATAAGCATGTTGGAGCAAGACAACTGGTTTTGGATTTGCCACCTGTTTAAACAAGGTATGAAAAAGACTGCATGGAGTCCACAGAAAGCTAGTAGTGTGCAGATAATGAGCTAAATAGATTGGTTGTACAACTAATGCTTGTTACCACGCATGATCTCTAAAACAGTACCACATCCCCAAAAGCAATGCATCACTCGCAGAATCACAGAACTGCCTTGGCTGGAAGAGACCTCTAAGATCATCAGGTCCAACCATTAACCTAACAGTGCCAATTGATCACTACACCATGTCCCTTAGCACCTCATCTACACATCTCCATTAGTCTTAAGGACATTGTAACAGTCTTAGGAAAGGCTCTTAAAGACATTTAGTCTGGGAAGAAGGTGCTAACTGAAAAACACACAAGAAAGGTAAATGATAAAGCAGCATTTCCTGTCAACAAGCCCTCCCTTCACCCTACAGCAGGCAGAGGGGAAAGAATAACAGGGTACATTTGCATTTAAATGCTAGCATTAAAGAAAACGGAGACTAGCAGAGAGGCAACTGGACAGAGGCTTTCAGGTTCTCTTGTCAGTATCTTGGGCTGAGGTCACCAGCTGTTTGGGCTCATGTTAAGCTAAGAAGTGGCAGCAACACTTTGCAAACAAGACACTGCTTGAAATATCAAGTTCCCCATACATCTTAGGATTTCTCAACGAGAGAAAGGGATCAAAGAACCACCTTATTTTGCTTACCTTTTTTTTTTGTATTGTATAATAAAATGTATTTTATAATAAAATATATTTAACAATAACAGCATCTGTGTTCTATATTTTTATATGTTTGTATGTTATGTTTAAACTGGAACTCATTTTTACATTTGTTTTAACTGACAACTTTTGTTTCCAAACTTATAAATAAATATCTGAACTCTAGTTTTGCTTAGTAAAGCTTTCCTCTGCTTTTCAGAGATGTCTATAAGTTCCTGTAGAGTGGACCAGGATTACATAAACAAATTTAGCATGCATAAGTGTACACGTAACCTGTAGGATGTCTTTTCCTACTATGATAAAAAGAATGAAAGTCCTGCCAGCTGTCAGGTTTGGGAAAGTGTCACACCCAAAAGGCACAAACCAGTGTCCCACTTAGAGTAGTAAATGGTAAAGAGAAAACCCATAAAAAACTTCCGGCAGACTTTTAAGCGCCATAGACTCATTTGGTAAAACACATGCTTCAAACTGGATCTCTTTAGTTCTCCAAGTAGTTATTTCCAGAATGTTATCCCAGTATGTCAAACACAATACTTCATAAGCAATAACCGAAAGATACAGAATTATATTTCACCTGGCAAATCCGATCAGAGTTTGCAGAACACTCGGCCATTTGGAAAAAACCAGCGGGACACAATGTGCATTTTTCACATTGTGAAGGTGTCTTTTGGAAATTGCAAAATTCGTCACTTTCACAAAGGCCACAGTCCAGCAAAGACTCCCCAATATTAATCACTTTTGCATCCACTTCTACTTTATGCACAGAGTATGACTTCTGGAGATGATTTCTGACCTGGTTCTGAAGTCCTTGAAGATGACTTTCAAAATAATTTTGAATATCTTCTTGCAAACTCTGAAATGACATTTGTTTCACTGTGTCAAAAAGCATGCCGTACTGGACTTTGATCAGATCCATCTGCTCATACATTTTCCTTTGCTGTTCAAGAATCTCACGTTGCTGGCTAACCAACATGTGCTGCTGTTCAGCAAGTTTTTGCTGCAAATCGACAATGATCTGCTGCTGGCTTTTCAGCATTTCAACAAATTTCTCATGCCCTTTTGCAAGGTGCAGCTGTAGTATTAGGGCATCTTCAGAAGGAACTTCATTTTCTCCTGAAATACAAATGATCAATTATTGTCCAAGAAAAGTAATTTTCCAGCTTGCTGTATTATTTCTTCAAAGGCATTCATATTTTAACAAGTTAATGAGAAGTCTCGCTCAATTCAAGTCATGATTATAAAGCCAGCTCCTCTACTATCTTTGTAGCCCCTTCATGGGACCACAAGGTCTTCCATTTCATAAGCAGCAACATTTATCCTTGTAGACATTAAAAAAGTCATAATCAAGCCCCACGCTTCAGGGCATAAATTAATCAACACTGGGGCTCCCTAACAGATGAATCATTCCTATGTACATGTTCAAATACAGTAAAAAGTAAATGGTCAGCTTTGACTATAGAGGCAATAAAATGAGGTGAAAAAACTTGCTGAGAATACTAAGCTATTAAGGGTAGTAAAAGTAAGGGTCAATTGCAAAGGGCTGCAAAAGGAGTCTGCGAATACTGAGCAGCAGCAATAAAACAGCAAAAAGAAATTCAAAGGAGATAAAGGTGAAATGAGGCACCACTGGAAAAAAAAAATTAAAAAAATCTAAGTTTTTTATATCAAGTGTTGTACTTGTAGATTATTACCACCACTTGGAAACGATCTGGAGGTTATAGATGTTGAGCTACACAGCCATGTAATCATCAATTCAGTGCCCAACAGAAGTCAGAAAGGCACAGAAAATGCTAGGACCAATTAGAAAAGGAATACGTGACAGAAGAGAATGCATCATTATGACATTATATTAATCAATAGAGCATCTTTAATACAGCATGCAGTCCTGGTTCCCCATCTCAAAAAAGGGCACAGAACTCAAAAAGTTCACAAAAGGGCAGCAATGAAAATCTTATGTATGACACTGCTAGAATATGAGAAAGTAGGTAGCACTTTTCAGACTCAAAAGAAAGAAACCAAACAACTATGCTGTATTACACGTCTTAAAACAAAGGGATACTGAAGGACTCTTCACTCTTTCTTCCAATACAAGAATTAGGGGACATTAAATGAAGGCAGCAGTTTCAATATGTGTTAAAAGTTCAGTCTGGTCCAGAAGGTTGCTGGCCCAATACATAAAAAAAAAAACAGCTAGAGGCAAACTTTGAAATGCTCATATTTCACTCTCTCGTCTCTTTAATCACCTCTTACAATGTTTATATAACCTTGTCTACTTTTAATATCTCTGCCCGTTGTCAAATTTGCCTGAAATCAGCCCATAGGTTTGACAGATACTGGGCAGCAAGACAGTTGCAAACACACTGTGATTGCTTATCAAGATTTTTCATCAACCTACATGGGCTCCATTTGTGCTTGAGGCTGGAAAGACATTAACAAATACCTTTTCACAAAACTTTTGCTCTCAGAAGTCTGGCTTACAGCTGAGAATACAGGCAGAAAAGCACAGGTCTTTGCCAAGTATTTATTTTGGCTGTACAAGTGACACCACAATGCAAAACGACTATACCATGTATCAGCAAGACATATGTCTTCATAGCAGACGGAAAGCCTGTGAGGAAAAGGGCGGCCCTTACCTGGCCAAATAAAGCATATGCACCTAGAAAAATAGCTGATGAAAGCTGGCATACTGAGGCTTTGGCTACAACATTGACTTCTATTACTTAATTGTTTCTTGGTCGATCTCTCTGTAAGTCCCTCTCTGAGAGGGATTTCATCCTCTTGTTCTGCATTACCGATTTCTTACATGCTGGGGTCACATATGAGAACAGGGCTCCATGCTAGTACTGCAATACAGTTATTGATAAAAATATAAATGTAGTAAATAATGAGCATAATATTCTTATAATACCAGAAAACCTAAAATCTAAATGCATTCCCCTAGGAAACTGTGACATAGTACTAACAGCCATTGCATTTACTGTCAAATGAGTTGCATACATGTCTGCCTTTATTGGTAACTTTGGAAAGAGATGATCTTGACTTTAAGCTTGAAACGTTAACAAATCCAGGTTTGCAAGGAACAAATAGTAATGAAATTAACAGCATGAAATCACCCCTTTCTAGGCCTTTTGACCCTCTTTCTCAATGAAAAAGGAAAAAATAAATAAGCTTCACAGAGGTGAGGAAAAGTTCAACTGCACCACTTAAGAGTCAGCCCAGGGAACTGCCTTTGAGGAACTGCAAGAGGGAGTGAATCCTATAGTCACAGATGTATTTCCAAACCACTTTTTTTCCAAAACCACTTTTCTTTCAATTTTTAGTGGCTGAAATTCAGGGACCCATAACAATAACATTTTGAATGATTTCAGCCATCACAAATTCATAGATGGGGAGAACACAGGCTCTTCTAAGACAAAGTTATTGGGCTCTAATGTCCCTGTCCTGGGAATCTGGGCTTTTCTCACACAGGAGCAAAACTACTAAAGGAAAGAAAGGTTAACTAAAGCCCCAATTCAGTAAGAGACAAAGTAAAGCTTATTTTTAAGCACATACTGAAGGACCATTGTCTTCAGCCAGTAACTGTCTGACTTGCTGGTAGTAACAACAGCTATAATTTTAAGTACTGACTGCAGTGAAGTTTGCTCACATGATGGACCAGCCTTCTACTATCTCTGCCCTAACGGGCTTTACAGAACTTTGTAACAGCAGCTACATTTCAGTCAGTCAATTTAGCTTTGCTCCTTCTGCCTGTCTAAAGCTCAGCTGGTCAGAATATAAGGCCCAAAAAATCCTTTGTGACTGTTTTTTGATCTCATTTTTATTTTTATTTTTTGCAGTACTATGACTAAACTTATGCTTACCGGTACAAGAGGCCCTTCACTGCACAGTACAGTCAGTGCTACTGGCCATTCACAATGACAGAGCAACAGAGAGTATAATGAAGCTCTTGCACAAAGAGAAGACTCTACTGAAAATAAACTACATTCAGTTAAGCAGAAAGGATACCTTGTTTGTCAAAAGAATTCTGAAGTACAAGTCTAAAATAGCTTAGATGCAGTGTGCACTAAATGTGATCTTGTTTCCACTAACTATATGAAGGTAAGGCACAGTGAACCTGTCAAATGGGGATGTCTCTATCGCAAACATCTAAAATTATGAGAATTCCACTGCAAGTGATGTTTAAACATTAGTTGATGCCAGCAATCCTGCTTAAGTACCTTTCCACATGACCGAGACAAGCACCAAACATCTACATCCACTAGCAACATTCAGATGTTTCCATGACCACAGATGCAATATTACTTTCCTTGCACACACATGCCACATACAGTCATGGCAAGGTCTGTATTGCAGACATCTGCTTCATGCTTCCAGAATCAATCCATGGTGCAAACACATCGCATACAAACCTCTGCTATGTTTCCCTAGTATGCCTGGAATGGACATGTCATCCTGAAGGCACATTACATGGACAAGGTAACCCCCAAGCACAATCTACCACTGCAGAAGGGGCAGAGGCTAAAAGCAGGCAGTCATCCTACTGTGAGGATGGGAAGGAGAGATCCTGACTGGGACACAAGAGCACAGGGCCATCTGATGATGCCAGACACTCCTGGTAACCACAGGAGACAAGAGCCATGGGCTGCAGGCACTGCTCAGTGCACAGAGCAACAGCGTGAGAATCTACAACCTTGTTCACCAGGTTTGGCAGGCATGAGATACAGCAGCTACACATTATTTTGCCCAAATGCAGGTGTTTGCAGCTGCAGAGAAGTCTGCCCAAAAGAAAACAACAGAAAGATGGGTCTGATAGGGAAAATGAAGGATTTAATAGTTAATGAACGAGGAGAGAAACACAGAGTAATACAAAATAATAAAAACAGGTCCTGTGCATTCCTTCTTTTGGGATGCCAGTCTTTCAGCTGAATTAAGGTGTACTCATGGTGCTGCTGAGAAATAGTGACAATCTTGCAGACAAATGGGCTCATCTGGTTTGAAAATGGAGTACAAGCCTACATTCCAGCATCTTCAACTGGCCAGCAGAAGTGGTGGTTCAGCTGCAATTGGCAACAGCTTTCCAGACAGTAGCTGTGGTGCTGGTGATACTGACTGAAAAGATGACGATGATGTTTGTGCGATTCCCACAGCAGGGCTGTGCTGGTTCTGGCAGGCAGCTGGTGGACAGTAACAGTTACCTGCCTCATACAGATGAGCCTGCAAACACACTGCTTGGAATCAGATACAGCCCCTGATACTGGCCTGTATCTTGGAGGGCTGATATCAGACAGTCTTCAGCAACCATTCAAGTAGACTGCACCTCACTTGAATGGAGCTACACAACAGGTAGAACAACAGATTATCCTGCTCATCAAAGCACAGCATTCCCTGCCAGGTAAACTGGAGTGGAGGTCTCTCTCAGTGACTGAAGAATCATTGCAAATCTACTCATGCACTGTCACAGAGCTGGTAGTCATATGCAGGGTCAGGGCACCAGGTCTCCACCTGCGGACAGTGAATTAATACAGGCAGAAAAATGGCCTTAGGGTCAGCTAGGCAGTGTATTCCAGCTCCCCTGCCGTCTGAGGAGAGGGCAACACAAAGAAACACCCCATATGGCTGGCCTTAGAGCAATGTGCTGAAATGGTAACCAGACAGAAATGTTCCCCTAAAAACAAGAGAAAGACAGGAACAGCCACTGATTCCTGCTCCAGCAGGGGGATTGGACTAGATGATCTTTTGAGGTCCCTTCCAATTCCTAACATTCTGTGATTCTGCGATTCCTGAATAGGTGGTTTCCTGTTTTCAGCTGCAGCACCTTAGATGTGAAACTGAAGGACCAGACAGCATTCTGTTTCTTTCTTCTACCAGGAACTAACCATAGCTTTATCTTTGATGTAAAAATATTAGAAATCCCCAAGATAAATTCTCTGCACAGGGCTGCCAGAGAAACCACCTCTTTTGGGGTGATTAATTTAGGAAGAATTAGGAGGATGGGCAAGCTTGTAGAGGTAGCATCTGTCATAAGCCTGTGTTCTTGCTGACTGTGTGACAAGTTCCTAGAAGCTAACATAAATGCATGATTACCTAGACTGGAGGCGTACACCTGCGCTGTCCATAAAATGTATAGGCACCACCCTGCAGTCATGCAAAAGATATACCATGCACAGGAAAAAAACTTAATGCTCACTTAAGTCATGTGCTGAGCACATAGAGCAGCCTCATCTCACAAGACACTGCAGAGGACTGGGAACACATAGCAGCCACTCCAAGTACTGGAGGCCACTCTGTGCACTCCGACTAACCCCAGAGACTCCTAGAGCTCAGTGAAGTCTGTCTGCAGCATATTCACTACTGTACTCAAGAGGTCCCTAGATTTCCTTCAGAGGGATTCTCACTGGTCTCCATATGCTACTGAAACCATGCACAATTCCCCCTGAATCTGGTTGTTCTTCTCCAGTTACATCTGTACTGCACATCTATAAGACAAGCTCTTGCCACACCTGCATAATGAGATTTATCCACCATATTTAATGGCAGGAAAGCCACCGCCTCCACCATACAGACTGAACACAGCTCTAGAATGAGCTCTCAGTCTCCCCTAGCAGGGCTCTTCAGAAGACTAGAACTGCAGTATGTTCTTCATGATCCTTACCTGCATTTGCCTTCTCGTATTCACTGCATGCTGTTTGAGTAGCAGCTCTCCCCAGACAACCGTAAATGCACTTCCCCTACTCAGATGTCCGATTATCACATTTTGTTATTCTGTTTGTTCTAGTAGACAAGCCATGCTGGAACTGCTATGCAGAACCACCCTAATTTCCAAGAACCACACTCTAGCTGCAAATGGGGATTGAACGAGGTATTCTCTGCACTAATACGGGAAACCCACCCAAAAGGAGGTCTCAGGCAAATGCAGAGAATGCTACAAGTTACAGGCAGTGCAGAATACCAGACTCTTGCCCATACAGTGACTTGAAGGAAACCAAAGACTGTCAATATGGCTTATTTTTTTTGTTCCTGATGCCAACCACATGGAATTTTTGCTAGATGTCGATGAATCTAGTATGCTATTCTTCCACTCCTAGGAGAGAAAGCTGCCTTATGAAGGCCTGGGTCCAGTCTTTGGAACAGCCAAAACAAGTATATATGCCCTTTGTCCAGTCTGAACAGAAGTATGCCTACAGCAGGTCATCCACACCAACTGCCATGATTGCTGCAGCAGGCCTGGGCATGGGCTGGTGCCAGCCAGTGTCACTCACTAGCCACAAGGCAATAGCAGTGAGAGGGAAGAAATTCTGAGGGTGCAGTTGTCCTCATCCGAAAATTCTCCCTCACACATAGAAGCTCACGTGTTATCACAGGTTTGCTCACTGTGTGCTTCCATGCTGACAGTGCCTTTCATGAGATTACGTGGTTTAGCGGACAGTGCCGTACACTGCTTTCCCTCCAACATACAGGATGCTTCTCTCTGCCACAGGAAGGAGAATGAATGCACAAATCCATGACTGCCACTGGCCATAAGGTATAATCCATTCTTGATACATTCAAGAATTTTGTTCAAGGAAACTTCTAACCACACTCCTGTTCCTGCAAGACTTCACCCAGCACCAGGCCTGTAAAGAACATAAAATTGAAAGAGTACAGTGAACTCTATGTCGAGTCTCCAAAATCCCCAGCATCTTTACTCTCTGACCCTTTTGCTTTAATTTCCCTTATTCTGTTTTTCCACTGACCCACATCAGACAGGACAGAGGACATAACCCTAAGGCCTAGGAGATGAGGGGTGCATGTAACTCACCATGTTAGCTGGAAGTGCGGATGGTACTGGAGACTGGGCAGCACAGACTGATCTGGGTCCTCTAAAGACGGACAAAGACTAAGAGGATGTCTGGAGAAAGAGGTCATGCTGAGCTGGATGCTCTTCTTAAGACCTTCACGTAGATACAGCATGTCTGCTTTCAGCACCATCCAAAAAGTATTAGTCTACTCTGCCCATGCAGAATGCCCTTATTTGGCAGGGTTTGTATTACATAGAGACGAATTTTGGTAAGGACCAAGAAAATGCAAATATCCCGGGTTCTTTTGCAAATGGGAGTTATGATGACAGTATAAAGAATATGCACAGAAGCAGAAAAAATGAAGGCTAACCATACTGACTTCTGTGTTTTCTGTCCACCTTTGGTCACAGAGCATACAGTGGTTCTGTAAGACATCTGGGAGCAACATCAGTCAAGATGAAGGCAGACAGTGTCACTGCACTAGGCACAAGGGGGTTAAATCTCAGCCCTGGGACTGGAATCGCCACTAAGTGCTGGAGTCTGCTTTGGAAGAGATGTCACTTCACAAAGTAGACATCGGTAACGAGGCTTGGAACGTGCTCTGGTGTCTGAAGCAGCCACAGCCCTTGGATTAGCCACAAGGACGTGAAAAAGTTGAAATGACCTTCTTCATGCTTTCCATTAGCTTTCAACATCAATGGGGAATAAAATAAATCACCCTTTCTCATACATTTTATATCTTTCAGATAAAGCGTTAAACCAGAACCTGAACTGCTTTGTGATCATTAAAGATCTGCTGGTGCTTTTCATGTGGGTAAATCCACATATCCCAGGCAATTACATAATACATTCTCCCAACCTGGGAGTATAACCATGGACACACCACACTTCCTATAGGGATACTACATTGACCAGGGCTGTGCTCTCGTCAATCAACAGACAAATGCTCTGAATGATGTGCAGCAATTTCTTTTTTTGCTGGCTACTACAGCAAGACAATTAGTCAGCAGCAGCAAGGTTCTTACCAATGGCACCAGTCTGTTCATCGTGGGTGTGGGACCTACACACACCCCACTGAAGCCTGGTACAACGCTCCTATAAATTAAAAATACCAGACTGTGAAGAGAGAGACAGTGAGAGGTCTCACACTTGTCTAAACACAGCGCTAAAAAAGGTTTTGCCATGTCACATCTGCTGTGGGTCTCCTATGTGCACGTGGAGGGGAGATGAAGGGGAGCACAGACGGGAGCCAGGGCAGCAAATCCCCCGTGCGCCACGAACACCAGTGCCAGATCCGCCTCCTGGCTCTCCCAGAACGAGGTCTGGTGTGCCCACGCGGGAGCCCTTGCGGCCGGGCTCCCGGAGCTGCTGAAGCCCCGTGGCTCGGCAGGCTCCTCAGGACAGGCAGCACCTCGACGGGCCACGCCGAGCCGCCGCAGCCTGCAGGAACCCAGCAGAGTCCCGGCCGCGGCCCCGGCCCCTCAGGCCGCCCCGCACCTGGCTTGACGTCGCAGGTGAGCTGCACGCCCAGGGCAGCACCGCCCAGCTCGGGCGCGGCGTAGGCGAAGTCGTCCCCCGCGAACTGGGCGGCTCTCTCGGCGGCGCGCAGCAGGGCGGGCTCGGGGCAGCCCTCGGCGGGGGCGGTGCAGCCCGGGCTGCGGGGCCGCGGGCGCAGGCGGGGCGGCAGCCGGCACTCCAAGCCCTGGCAGGCCCGGCGGGTCCCGTTGGCGGCGCAGTCTCCGCCGGGGCAGGCCTCCGGCGCGGCGTGAGGGGCCGCGGGCGGCGCCTTGCCCTGCGGCGGCCGCAGCGGCGTGGCGGTGTGCAGGAAGGAGCGCGGCGGGCGGGCGGCCCTGCCGCCGCAGCGGGCTCCGCGACAGGGCGGCGGGGGCGCCTCGCCGCAGTGGGGTCCGCGGCAGGGCTCGGTGCTACCGGCCCTCGCGCCCAGCAGCGAGAGGCAGACGCCGAGCCAGCAGCGCGCCCACCACAACCGTCTCCCCGGCATCTCCGGCGCGCCTGCAAGAGAAGAGAGGCGGCGACGGGTCAGGGCAGCCGCCCCTCCTGCGGGGCGGCCCGGCCCGGGGTGCGCGGAGCCACGGGCCCCTCCTGCGGGGCGGCCCGGCCCGGGGTGCGCGGAGCCACGGACCCCCCATCCCTCTCCCCCTCGGCTTTGCGGGTCCCGCCAGAGCATCCCAAATCTGCGAAAAACTTTTTACACGGCCCCTCGCCCCGACCCGTCCCTCCCCGGCGTCTCCCGGCGTAACCTGCGGGAAGGTGCGGGGCAGCGCCCGGAGCGAGTGCGGCCTCGGAGCTGGGCTCCTCGGAGCGGCTGCCCGCAGCTGGACTGACCTCCTCCGACGGCTGGAGGGGAATGGAAACGTGCAACATTCCTGGGGCTTCGTTAGCATCAGATTTCCCAAGCGCCTCCCTTTAACTCCTTCGCTCCTCCAGCCCCTCCCGGCTCCCCGGGGCGGAGCAGGGGGCTCCCGCCGGGCTCCGGCGCTCCCGCGGGGGCCGGCGGCAGTTCTTCCCCGCAAGTGTTACCCCAAGGCGCCCGGCAGGGATATCCACACGTCTTTTAAGACGTTTTAAAATGTTCGTTTTGTACGTGTGTGCTCTCTGTGTTAAGCATATTCGAAGTTGGATGCTATTTTCCAATACGGATAACAAAACCCATCCATATTAAGGTGAGCTTTCATTCCGAGTGGTTTTATTTCGCCTGAAATATAATCATAACGACCCCCAAACAACAGAAACAAAGTACACGCGCGACGCAGTTTCCAATAAAGAAAATTTCACGCGGCTGGAAAAAGTTACTTCTGGTAGTTTGGATTTCTTGTTTCTCACTTTGACCGCGAATAACCCACATCAGAGATACCCGCGATCGGCAGCTGCCGTTTCTCCCAGGCTCCTACAGCCGCAGTGTACGCCGAAGCGGAGGGCTGATCCTGACTTTAAATGAGCCACGCGGCTGCGGAGATGTGTGTTGCTTTTTGATACAGCAACTTTCCCAGACCCGTCCTGGCAGCGCTCACAGCAGCGCACCTTTCTAGCGCTCCGGAGTGAAGAACTCCCCGCAGCAGGAGCCGCCTCACTTACCTAATCTCTTCCACATGCTGCTGGAAGAGATTTTCCCCAAAACAACACCAAGTACGCGTGTGTCCGCTGCAGCACAGATACAATAGCTATGGACAGAAAAACAATTACAGAAAAAAAAAATTATTTGTTCATTATCTTCAGCTTCCTTCCATCCGCGGGCTCACACATATGTAAATCTCTCACCGTAGCTTTGCGATGCTCTCACACAGTCCCTTTGCTGTCACTTATACAGGAAAGAGGAGAAACAGCACATTGTTCTTTTTTCCCCCTACAAATTATATTTGAAACCTTTTGGGAATCTCAATTTTTTTTTTTTTTTTTTTAAATCCAAACTGCTTGATTTACTGTTTTCCTTGCTACAGAAAAAAAATACATCACTTGCAACTGGCTGGCCATTTCTTGACTAAGGCTTATTTCTTTTGAAAACACTGGTTTGTCAAAACTGAAATGCTGTGCAGCAGCAAAGGCTCCAGATGCAGAGGGATGGTACCCCCAGCTGAATTCTGTGGGGCCAGTGACCTGCCAGGTTGCATGGCTCCTGCTGGGACAGAGAAACCTGGAAGCCCTGCCCGACAGAGTCCTACATGGAACACCCAACCGTTCCCAGACTCTTCCGTGATCTTCAACTGAAGTAGGACTCCAGGGTCAACTATTCCTGAGAGATTCTAAGTTTTCCTATGGTTTCTGATATCTCTACCACAAAAAGACATGGAATAAATTGGGATAAATCTCCAGGATCTGTCTCTCTAGGGAATCCACAATCTACCTGCATGACCTAATACTTCTTCTGAATGAATACCTCTGTATTTTCCCAGGTTCCTTGGTAGCTTTTGCAGCCAATACATTGCTACCACAGCTGTATTATTTTGGGGACTCATGCAAAGGTCATCTTTGGATCAGCTTCAGAAATGACATAGAAAAGCTCTAGAATGGGGTATGATTCCCAGAATAGCTACACCTGCCAGCTAATAATTCATGGAATGACATGAGAAGTGATATTCTCAGTCACAGCACAAATCAAGAGCAACCGTATTGAAATTGAGATGTTTATATACTGCTGGGAAAAATAAGAACAGTATTTAACTTCAAACCTCAATCTTAATAACAATATTTTTTCAGGGGAAAAAAAAAAGTCTTTGAATAGACAAACATTGTATCAGTGATTGTGCAAACAAGAGCACTCATGCATGTTTTTTGACTTTGGGACTGCCTATACTGCAGAATGCAGCAGTGTGAAACTGCCATCAGTTTGACGCTCAGCATAAGCATGCATATGCTGTCCTTTATGACTGAAAAACTGCAACAGTTAAATTGAAGGGGAGGAATGTTCTGCTGATGTCTAGTATATGGCATATAAGCTATATGACACTATTTGTACATACTGTCTACTGGTGCATAGGTGCCAGAGTCACTTAGCAAACTTGCCAAAGATCCAAACTGAAGTCAGTGACTTGTATGTCAATACCTATAAAGCACTACCTATCCCACTCTTGCTTTCCTTCCCTGCATGAGCTCTGCATGCGTGGGGAGAGCCTGTACTTCAAGTGTTTGCAAGATGGTTTGGTGTGAGGCATTGTTTTTTTCTCTTCATGGCATTTATCAGATTGGCTGTGTTCAGTACAGCTCCTGTGGTTCAGATCAGAGAAAGTAAGGAGGCCTCTACATCTACACTATGTGCAGTTTGGGGAGTGTACTTCAGACTTTGGAATGATTAAAATTCATACAGGATTGCTCTGAACCTGTACATCCCAAATCAAGTGCTGGTGCCCATTTGGTGTTTGTCCAGAAAAGATCTTATGTGTTAAGTTCATCCAAAAGGGACTCCCTCTGCAAGCACCACAACTGAACACGATAGGTGAGGAAGACAGATAATTGCTTCAAAACCGCCCTGCTGCTCCAAACCCCAGAAAGAACCCAAAATCAACTAGCTTAGCACCATCTTCAAGCAGACCCAGCAGCTCTAGCGCATCCTATGCAGCGGGAGGTGGGCTTTGCTCACCTCGAAATCCGTCTCACCGAGACCAAACAGACCCTTTACAGAGGCTCAGTATCCTCTCAAGGCCTGCCGGAGCCCATCGGGGGTCTGAGGGGGCCTGAGGGGCCCATAACCTTCCCAGGGCGAGGCCGGGGCGACAGCCAGCAGAGGGCAGCAGGACCCCGCGCCTGCCCGGCAGCCCCGTCCCGTCGTGTCCCGTCGTGTCCCGTCTCGAGAGAGGAAAAAAGGGGAAATAACATAGTTCAAAGGATATAAGTTACTGTTGGTAATTCGCACACAAGAAGAAGCCAAGTTACCTTGGGATATGGGTTATGAGAGTCAGAAAAAAGAAGTTATTCTATGTAAGAAGATCAATGCCTTAGATCTCAGGTGACCCATACCGCCAGCCCCCACCTGCAGAGAAGCAATAGCAACAATTCTGCAGCATAGGTACAAACAAAAGAGGAACCCTCTTTTCTAAATAAGTTTGGGAATGACGTGATTATCCAAAAAAATTTAAGGAATCGCCTACAATAATTTTTGTATAAGTTGATTAAAAAAGCACATCACATTAGGCTGATAGTACAAGTTTAGTCTTTGTAAGTTATATTTCTAGGGTTGAAATAGTACAAAGACGGGAAATACAAATGTTTTTCTCCAGCTACTGAGAGAAAACTAAATCTTTTTACAATGTAGTTTTTAATTGTACTAGAGCTGAGCAGGAGAATGCACACACCACAGCTTGAAAGGTTACTGATACCATTTCATTGTCTCCACAACCCAGTGTAGTTTCTCTGCACAACAGTGTGCTGCATCATATTGGTGTGCTAATGTGCTCCACAGTGGCTCCAAAAATGTGCTCTGTTTTGCAACTGTTCCTTATCTGTCCTGTGGATAAGCCTTCAGACTCGCACTCTGCCTATTCTAGGATTTTACAGCTGGAGCATACTACGAATACCTAGAAGCTGCTCATGGCTAGAATTGGTCACAGCTCAGAATTTACCTTTTCTGAGAAATCTCACCACTTTGAAATCTTAATTTGTCCCTATTTAGAATGAAAACTGTTAAAACATTTCCTAGGAAATAGACATTCCAGTAACAACTTCATTTGGGAAAAAAAGATCCACAGCATTTCTAGAAAGCAATAATTTCTTCTATAGCAGTGAAGCCCTGGAGCTCCTCATGTTCCCTGGATCCCTGAGACAAGGAGGAGGCCACCATACAGGAGTAGATCTGACTGAATGGAAAACTGGCAGCTAACCGGCCTAGCAGAAAACTATCAAAAGTTATCTGTATTCCATTATAAGGCTCGCTGAGATAAGCTTTCATAAAATGTTTCACTCTCAATGAACCAGCAACTTTTGGCAGAAAACATTCCAGCAGAATGGCGTTTCCAAAGAGATGCATTCACAGCAGGATGACACAATGATAAAAACATCCCAGTCTTGGCTACACTAGCTAATCAGCACAAGTTCATCACTACAAGTCTCACCCTCCTGAAGTAACAATCTTTGGGTCACCTTCTGTTCTCCTAATTGCTGACTGCACTCCTTCAGTAATGCCACATGAGCACTAGTACCACAGCACAGAATCCTTGTCAATGTATTTATACTTGGATAGAGAGAATCTCTTGGACAGAGATTTGCATTCTAATTTGTAGGCTTAAAGTCAAATACAGATTACCAGGCTGCCCAGAAATTCTCCAGATCAAAACACCTTAGCTGTCTTGTTCTGCAGGGTCCCTATATCATGGTAGTGGGAACAGTATGCAAGTGATGAAAAAAGATTTCTCTCAAGCAACTCTAGAGTTACATTTTAGAAGACCTTATTGTTTTCACAAGCCTTCATACAGAAGGTCTTCTACTAAGAGAAGAAGATGTGCTTGAAGTAGATCACACTAACGTACATTTGGGCTACCATGAACTGTGGAGCAGGGTCACCACCTGGATATAAATAATGTTTTTAAATAAATACCTAAGGGTTCCATATTAACTGCTGTATTGTTCCTAATGGCTAAAGGGCAACCTCAAATGTTGTCCTTCTTTTTCATTACAGGAGTAGCAGAAACTATCACTTACTAGTAAAACTGTCTCAGATTTTCCCATTATAAGATCTGGTTTGATTTTTTACCCTTTTGCCCATTTTCAACTGTTTGGATTGATGCATGCTCTGGTAGGTGTTTGCCTCTGGTAGTGGTCTACGGAAAAAAGTGTAGAGGCCATATAAAAAGCTATATACTGTATGCAAAGAATGTGACAGAAATTAATTTACATCAGCAGTTTTAATTCTGGCATTTCCCAAGTCATGAAAGTTTTATTTTCCAGCCTTAATAAAAGCTTTGGGTTTATATATGCTTATGTGTTAAATATTTGGTATAAAATAAATCACTGGCAGGTTACCACCTATCACAACCCCATGGCCCCTGTAAAAGTAAACATATGTAAGTATAGTGTAGGTTGGACTAAAATGTACCAGCTATTCTTGGAACATCAAAGAGCCCTGAGGGAAAAGAGATGGTAGTTAAAGAAAGTATTTTTAAAAGCTAATACAAGTGAAAACTGAGGAAAAGATCCCAGATCCACTAAAGTCAATGGTAATGCACCCAGAGCTGTAAATGGTGTCAGGATTTCATGCAGAAAAACAAAGCAGAAAAAAAACCCAAACCCCTAGAAAATCTGGAGCTAACTGGGTACAAGACTGGATTCTTTAAAAATCTTCAAATCATGAAACAATATTTTTCCAAAACAAAAAATATTTGGCTTAGTACAGAGTGTATGTGTAGAGGCTTTGACTTTTGTTACAGAACAGAACAGACTAAGAGATCTAGCATTCACTTCCAAAACTTCTGAACCATGACTTGTGAATATAGAAGTAGGACAAGATGGTCCTTTTTATATTCTACTTCAGTTGCTGGATACTGTTAATACAAGTCTTCTTGAAGCTTAAAAAAAAAAAAAAAAAAAAAGGAAAAAGAAGAAACTGTTTGAAATTATCTACTTAATGTTTTGAAAAGCTTCTGGCAATATTTCTTCTTATCAATTTATGTCTAACAGTCTGAAACAATGACTATGTCAAGCACTGGACAACAATGAAGAAATGAAATCTAACCAAGGCAAGTATTAGCTGTGAAATCTTCCAGTGAGCACTCCATACTAGAGACACATCAGATATGTATCTGGTAATGTTTCTACTTTGTTTTAGAAAAGTCTAGAATCGTTGTTAAAAATCAGGGCTTCAAGCTGGAATTCAAAATGACAAAATCTTGAGTGTTGTCTGTATTTCACTTATGCTGAAAAATATCACCGTTCAGTCTTGAGGCTGCCAAAGAGAACAAAAAAGACAGCTAGATCCCAAATAATTTTTATGCATACAACTTATAGCAGTGTAATTTTAGAAAGGCCAGGCTGCAGAGTTACAAGAAAGATGGGAATGCATCTTGGTGCCTTTTGCCTTCAGGGTGAAAATGGGAAGAAAACTCCAGTTGTAATAATTGCTACAGCCACTTTTTTCCTTCTTTTAATTCATGAGAATTTCTTGTTTTCCAGACTCACAAGGGAAGAAATAGCACAGGAGTGATACCATGAAGCATTTCTAGGTTTCCAGTTCTTTATCTTTGTTCACCTAAGAACAACTGAGATTTTTCATATACAGGAAAAAGTTTTTCAGCCTGTCCTGGTTTCTCAGGAACAGCCCCACAGCCCAGCCATGGCAGACAAGCCATGAGTAGCCCCGAGTCAGCTGGAAGTTTCAGTCAGGACAGCTGACCCAAGCTGACTCACAGGTGTGTCCCATACCACTTAATCATGCTTATTATAAAAGAAGGGAGTTTAGTGAAGGTGGGGAGTACTTCTTTCTGAGGTTCAGTTCTCTTAGTCTCCTTTTCATTTTTGCTGCTCCTGAGGACCAGGCTGAGTATAACCTTGTATACTTTATGTTGGTGATTGTATGAGTTTTGTTATTTCATTAAATCTGTTTCTATTTCAACCCACAGGGCTTTCCTTTTTTTTTTTTTTTTTTTTTTTTTTCTCCTTCTTTTTCTTTTTTCCTTCCCCCCCTGATTCCCCTTCTCAGCTGAGGAAGGATTATTGAGTGGTAGAAAAACTGCTGCAGTTTAGCCCTGGATATGGGCTAAATGTAGACACAGACATATCTGAGGAAAGGGCATTGTCATGCTGCAGCATGACAACATTGTAGCAGCTGACAACTTAGACTTGAGTATTTCTGTATGGAAGCTTATAATTGAAGAAAAAAAAAAGGTGGGGGAATGGGGAGGGCTAGTCTCAGAAAGATGACTAAATTAAGACTGTTTAAGCTACTAAATACCATAGACTTGATCCTCATTTGCCCCATGTGAAGGAGCTTTACTACAGATGTAAATCAGGTGCTCTGTGTGTTTTCTAAGCTATTATGAAACATTTTAGAACAAACATTGCACATTAGCTTATCTTAGTACCTTTCTATCAATAAGAAGAATTCAGTTTTCCTCTTAGGAGGGGAGCTATACTCTTGCTGTATATGAGAGAAGCAAATTCTCTTCCTTGGTTCCTAGTGCAGAATTCTGCACAGTAACTCAAAAGGTTCTCAGCAATAATGCTCTAGTGTCTGGTGGTCTCTCAAATACTCTTTGTAAATAGTTTACATTGATCTTTGCTCCAAGCTGTGAGATGTTTATGGATCTTTTTTTTCCAGTATGGCTATTTGCCCACCATCAAGACCCAAGACCTTATTTTGGTAATCCTAAAAATAGTCTAGGATCAATTACAAAGACTCTTCCTCAACAACGCAGTTCTAAAATAAATTTAAAGCCTAAGATTTTGGCAAAAAAACACATTGACAGTCAAACTGGAAATGTTTCAAATGCTGATTGATCAAGACCCAGCTGAGTTTATTCTACTGAAGATAGATTTTCATCAGATAGTCCAAGAAGAGTGTTTGTTTTGGCCTCTGTTTCTAGAAATAATATTAACCTGGCAAATATTTTGTTTCTATAAAGAAAAAAAGTTGAGCAGGCTAAATATCTGTGTCTTTCTTCTCATGTACTACACTAGTTTCGCTTACATCCTGTGTTTGCTCAGTATTTTCAGGAGCTGTGTTAGAGTTTCTGTGTTGTGGTTAAATTGCCTATCTAGCTGCCTGAGGTACCTACCTGGCCAGAGTTGGTGAGAAGGTCACAGTCCAATGCAGGTATTCTCAAACACATCTGAGACCTACAGAAGTATTCCCTGCCCATTTTGCACCCATAAAGATTTGATTCATAGACAGTTGAAGTGCAGATTTCCAGGTGTTTAGGCACAGCACCATAGCTAATGGGACCAAAATATTTTTTTATTCTCTGAGGTGACATTTAGCTCTTTTGATGTTCTTAGGTGACTTTAAATGACTTTAACAACCTGGTTACAAATGTCCAGTGGCAGGGTCGGAAAACTAACTCAGGTCTTCCAAACTCTTGCTTAGTTCCCTTGCCTAACTCTGCATTGCTTTATTAACAGTCTTCTGTGCTTTAAGGGAAAGAGCAGGCTTCCTTACCCTCTAGAAATGTTTGAGGCAGATACATTGGAGAACATGACCCAGAGTTACTAGATGAAAAGCAGCCCATAAGAGAGATTAAACCTATGGAAATTTTCATTTTTAATTGAAGAGGATTACGCTTTTCATATAACCCTTGAAGAGGAAAAGTAGTGTATAGTGTTGTCAAGACTACCTTCACTTTGAGACAAGAACATATTTGCAAAGCTGTAAATGCTTAAGACTTCTTTTCTGAAGTATTTTTACATAAATGAGATGTTTCTTTTGTATGTCTGTATCATAAGGCAAGGAATTCTTTCTGCATAGGAAAGGAAAACTGAATACAGGAAAGAAAATATGATTAAAGATGCTGCATTGGTCTCTTGCAGTCCTATTACCATTACAACAGTCTATAACCAGAGCAAAGTGTAAAGTTTGCTTTTCACAGGCTTCACAAGTAACAAATCAAGTACATGCCATGTATGTAACAATACTGGCTGCTTCAAAAATCAAATACTAGCACAGAGTATAAACAAACAGGGTGGACTTAACATGGGTATGGGACAAGCACTTCCTGAACTGCTTTGCTGAAATACAGCCATAAACTAGAACACACTCCTTTTCTGTAACATTCTGAACAAAATTGGTTAAGAGCTTGAAGTTATTTGTTAAGTCGACTTCAGAAAGTAATCTGCTTACTTTCAGAGAAATGCTGTCAGCCAAAAGATCTTTCATGCTTATCATATTTTTAGAGCAGAAGGAACAGTTTTCTCAAAGGCAAGCTACATTATTTGAAATACTTTCTGCAAAAATTTTACTCAAAAACCAAAGCCACATCCTGCCTTAATGTGTCCTGCAAGAAACTCTTATAATGATCACTGACATAGCTAGTACATAGGAACCCTCATCCCCAGCAATATGAAAGACTAGTAAAGCATATGATTCTTGCTGGAATACTTAAGCTGTATAATGATTTTAACTACTGTTGCTGGATCAAAGCTTGCTTTACCTTATTCTCATAGAAAGCTCTGTTTTGGACAGCAGATGGTTGTGTCACTAGGCAAGAATACATGTTTGACAACTGGACACTCAAACTGTCATATAAGGAAAATATGACAGTATTTAAAATATTATTTATAGCCATATTCTAAAAATAATACAGACTGTACATTGCAACTGAGAGATGTAGGAACTTGAGTTATTAAATTCCTACTAAAAAAATAGCTACCGAAGGAAGCACAATGCCATTGTCAAGTTCCTCTTTTACATATTATTGATTCTATTAAATTCAAATAGAGCTCATATCCAACTTGTGTTTTATGAAAAACTATATTGTCAATATCATCTCAAAACCACTGTTAGCTTACTACATCAAACCATCAAGCATGAGCTTAAGACTACCGCTACAGTGTGTTAAACTCTAGGATGTAGCTTTTCTTTTAGCATTCTCCATAGAAGATTCTGGTAGGGTGGAAACTGATGAATATTTGCTTAACAATTGTCCTGTATCTTACACAAATCTAACATAATGTTCTGAGATAGCAGACAGGACAAAGCTGTCATGGTATGACAAAGCTCTTTGCCTCAAATTTTTGTATTACACATACCTTTTCTGTAGACATAACTTGTGCTGCTATGACATCACTTTGGTTCACTGTGACCTACCAGAATGGCTTGTCTGTGTACCCAAGTTCCATCTGTTGATTTCATATGCCTGACCTAACTTCCTATGCACCTCCCTTCTAGGTGGGGAAAGATGAAACTTTATCAGTTTTCTCCATCCACTTCCATATTTAGTTCAAGGACTTGAGGCAAGTTCTGCTTCCTACTTTGGCTCCTTATGAGCTACACACCTAAAACCTATTCTGCAGAAACTATCAGGATCTTCTGCCGTAGAAAAAAAAATAGGTCTGAAGATTATTTCTGAAGGTTTCCATCAGTTCCTTGCAGACAGTGCTTACACTGATGGGAAACAAGTGATTGTGCAAAACCTTCACTTCTCACTTTTTCACATTAGAAAAGAAAATACAGTTAGTTTATAGTGCTAATATCCCTCACCCTATAAGCACATTACAACTGGCCAATACACTATACATATGCTTTAAGTGACAGATGTATTTAGTATAAACAGAGAACTTTGCAGCCTAATATTGACATGCGGCTACAGAAAATCAAATGCATGTGCAAAAAGATGTAACCCAGCATTTGGACTGGAAAGCTACTCACTGAGCTAGATGAGTAAATACATACATGGATTTTGGGGATACTTTCTGACAAGCAAAAAATATTGACAAGTATTTCCATAAAGCTTTTTATAAAACACTGAAAATTATGGGACATGGTGGGGGGTGGTGGTGTGTGAGATACAGGTTTATTTTCAACACTGAATAACAGAAAAATCTCAACTTCTTAATTTTATTTTGTTTTCAATCGCTATTATATAGCCAAAATAAGATGGTTAAGTGTTTCAAAGGCTTTTGTGGGCCTCCAGGCAATGGGCTAAATGACAATAGTCATGTGAATGTAAGCAAAGTCAACAGGAGCAAGTAAAGGATGAAGTTAGACACTGGTGTGACCAGAGGACCAACTTCAGAGCTGACTCTCACATGAGTTAACACAGGTTGACTTTTGGATGGAAGACATTTCAAATGAACATTCTACTTGTGTAAATCATGCTTATAACTTTTTAACCATCAGGAAAAAAAGTGCACAGGGAAATAAATCACAGAGGAAAAGTAAGGAAAGGGTTGAACATGTTAAAATGAGTAAAATACATCATTAACTTATTTCTACTAAAGGAGCCAGTTAATTCCATCTACTTTTGTCTTCAAATGCCTTTTATATTCACTTCAGTAAGAAGCTTCAAAACCTTGCTCATATCATGCTTAGTTTGTCATACATGTGAAATCTAACACACGGCATTAATAAAATCAGATGTCCTGTCTAAAATGATGCTTCTCATTAAGCTAACTTTTGCACACATTGCTCTGAGCAATGCTAAAAAGCTGATCTTGTAAAGCTAAAGAAATAATGTTAATAATAAATTATGACATTTTCAAATGAAGACCCTCTGGTTACAATTTTCTAGTTAATAACAAATAGCATTCTGCATAAGTTAGATGAGATTTCAATATTCTGTTTCACAACATTTACAAGTTTCCTTTTAGGGCTTCAGACAATTTCATTTTATCATAAGATTAATAAAGCTAATAAACAAGATGGGCTTTTCCTGCCTCAGCTGCAATTTGTGTTAGATGCTCAGTTCTCACAGGGAAGAAGTGGACTGACTTGAACAGATGTTTTCGAAGAACAGAAAGGGATATCCACTATTTATAAACAGTCACAAGAAATATGGATGTACACAGAGTGGTATTTATATGTGAGAGCTGGAAAACTTAGGCTCTAAAACTCATTGAACCCAGGGCAAAAGGCTTGCTCAGGCATCTCTGGCTTTTGAATCAAGGCCTTTGAAATTTTAACAGTGTAAAGCCTGGACCTGTAGACTGTTGCCTGAACATATTCTGTATGTACAAATGGAAGCCATGGACTAACCTGAGGTCCTACCATACACTGAGGAAAAAAAAGTGGAAATCCATCTTCAAATCATAATAGTGGGCAAAACTCTAGTAACTAAGATGGGATCATAAACTATTCAGAAGTACTTCTGTCCTAATTTCCTGTAGTTGAAAGTATGAATTTGCTAGCTTCACTGCTGGTGTTTTCAGATAGAATTTGAACCTCTTCTTCAGCTTTTCATCCAGGCTGAGGTTTTGTTTTGCTTTTGTTTTTCCACTGTAAGAACCAATGCAAATAAGCGTTCCTATGAATAGTTACTGAGAAAGAATTATATTATTGGTTTTGAGTCGCAGAAAGATGCCACCAAAAGGATGGAAGGACAGATGGGCAGAAAGAAATTAATCTGGTCATATACCCATTCTCCAGCTTGTTGAGTTTTAGCTTCTTCATTTGTTCTAATTTTAAAGAATTTTATGTGATGTGCTTATTAACTATACAATGCAGTAATTCGGTTTGCTGTGATTTTTCAGAAGCTATTTTTTGTAATTATTGCGTATAAACTCTCAAATGAGAGCTTTCCATCTTTCTCATTGGAAGTTTTATAGTTTACAGGTCTTCCATAGTATTGCATAATCACAAAGGAATATTAAAAAAAAAAAAAATCTTAAATAGAAGTTATTCTTATTGGAAGAGCAGAAGACCTATAGTTGCTGCTTGCTTATCCCTATACTTTCTGCTTTTGGCCTTATAATCTAGGAAGATGCCAAACAGAGATAATTTTTTTTTTCCAGAATGCCCTGACATCGCAGTTTGACATGGTGCTGTGATTCACTTCACACTAATTGCAATCTCTTTAAAGTTTCTGGACAAAACAGTCTTAATGAAAGAAATTATCTGGTGTACTCCAGAGGATACTCCAGAGGATCATCCAATCCATATCTGTAGCAAAACATTACTTTTTTGCTAATGAAGTGCTGGTTTCCTGATACTAGAAACGTATCTATTTGTTTCCCTTCAAAAACAGATGTTCTATTTTAACTATATGCTGCTTTATAGAAATTTACATTACAATGAAATGCAATCCACAAGGACTGTGGAGGTTAATGAAGCTCCTCTGAGTTGAGGACATATGACAGCATATCTACCCAGTGATTTACTCTCCCATGATAAGAAAAGGAAAAGAATGATTTGTAATTGCATGAGTTAGATCTTGAGTCATGCAACTGCTGTGAAACACACAATTGCAACGTGGGTGGGGCATGTGTTTCTTCTTTCCATTAGAAAATGAAAAGCTTTTAGACAAGAGCAGAATGGAGGGATGGAATTCTAGGGAATGATTCTGCTGCACATTCATTTTAGCTGAGAAAGGAGAAAACAAATTAGAAAGCATTACATATTTCCACCTGGTCTTGCCACAAACTTTGCCTCTCTCTAGCGTTAGGGGACACACTGTTAATCAAGTTCATATCTGCCACAGCATTTCCCTCACCACATTTCTTCCTTATGAATACATGATGGCCTCCACCCATCCCACTGCAGCACAACGCTCATGCTTCTGAATGCAGCCCAAAAACTTATCAGATAGCATTCAAGATTTTCTGGGATTTCTATGATTTTCTCCTTGCTTTTTAGAGGTATGTGCTTCTCATCTTCACTATTCCTCTTAGAGAGAATGATGACTGTTACAGCCAGGTACAAGGAAAGCTGGAAAATATTGCCATTCAACTTTCTTAGCCTTATTTCAGGATACTTGGAGAGGACAGGAACAAATCTAGCTACACAGAAAACAAAGATTCATTTGCACAAGCAGAATAGATGTTTTCTGCATTATCATAACAAATATCTTGG
The DNA here is from genome assembly GCA_028020825.1 of Podargus strigoides. Taxonomy (NCBI): domain Eukaryota; kingdom Metazoa; phylum Chordata; class Aves; order Caprimulgiformes; family Podargidae; genus Podargus; species Podargus strigoides. The sequence continues at coordinate 41,212,491 of CM051623.1, forward strand.
TCATGTATTTTAACAACACCCAAATAAGTGCGAAACCACTAGTGTAATCAGGGTGTGCCCACGTTACTGGTAGGGTACATACAGAAGTGAAAAAACACTCTTTGACAACAAAATGCACCATCAAATATGATTCTTTTAATATATCCAAAGTGTTCGTTGCAAAGTGCTGATTTCAAAATTGACTTTGGGATAATTTAAAAAAAAAAAATTAATTGCTGATCGATCTTTTGAAATTACTTCTTTCTTTGGCACCATAATGATCCCAAAAGCTAAAAGGAGCAACTGGAAAGCAAGTCTACAAAGAGAATATGCAGTATCCATGGAATCTCGGACTCCCAAGCTGCTCAACTAGTAACTGTTTATTAAGAATGTGTATGTTTTTTCAAATGCTAAGAAGATTGCCAAATTTAGATCTATTTTCACGTGCCTGGCCGTATACACAGTTCTGACCTCAGCAAAGTCTCTGGTATATTTTAGCCAGCTTCTCAGTGAAGTAACTTGGGATTTTTTAAATAACATGAGCAGAACAATGTACTATTCCCTAAATGCATTTTTAAATATGGCTGAGCTGTCTCAGCTGGAATTTTTCAAAGCAATTACCCCTTGAAGCACTGAAACATTTGCTGTGCAAAACATAGTGGTAATTTAAAATGCTGCCATCCTTCTGCTATAATTATTTTATCTCCAGCAGTGTGGAGGAACGGAATATGGGATTTCTTGGCTGGTTTGGAGCAAAACCTGATGTTTTAATATAAATTGCCTGTAAACATAAGATTAAGTTGAACTACCTGATGACTTTTCTAACCTGAAGTAACAGAAGTAGGAAATGGTGACACCGTCACCCTTGTTCACGACACTTCACTGCGGGTCAGGGTCCCCGCGAGGGGAAGCCGCCCCCAGGAGCGGGCCCGGCTCCTCCGGCAGCAGCAGAACCGCCTTCAGGGCCCGGGCAGCGGGGCGCCCACCCAGGCTCTGCGGGGCGGCCGGCCTCGGGCGGAGGGCGGCGCTGCGTGCTCCCCGGGGCGGCTCCCGCGGCGGTGGCCGGCCCAGAGCGCCAGGCAGCCCGCGGGACGGCCCCACTTTCTCCAGGCGGAGGGCGTGAGAGCTCCTGCTGTGCCGGGCTGCTGCACAGCCGCCCGCGCCTCCTGCTTGCAGCGCCTCCGGGAGCCCGCGGCCCCCGGCCGCCACGGTAAGGCGGACAGGGAGGGATCAGCCTGATCCCCAGGGGCTCCCAGCGCCAGCCTGGCACCCCGACGGGGCGGGAAGCGCGATGCGCCTGGCCGTGGCGTGGCAGGGGGCGCGGGGTGAGAAATCATGCCGGCAGATACCGGTGCTCGGGGCTGGGGAGTTGCGGCAAACCCCGCTCCAGGCACGGCTTGCGGTGCCCCTGGAGGGCGGCAGCCCGGGGTGGGCAGCGCGGATGCCCGCAGAGGGGAGCGGCCAGCCCCGCCGTGCCTCCTCGCCGCCCAGGAAGCCTGTGGCGAGAGCCACCTCACTCACCGGCCTCTCCCCTCGGGACGGGGAGGCTTCCGCCGCCAGACGTGGCTTCGGAGGGCTGAAACGGGGTACCCCGGTGGGATTTAGTGCCGCGGTGCTGGGTCCTGGCGTTGGTAGTTCGCTTGGGTAGGGTTACCCTGAGTCAGACCTTCACTGCGCCCAGCCCGAGAGGGCGAAGCAGGAGGTCTGTGGTTTGCAGGGCAGGATCGCCAGAGCTTCCCTGCGGCCTGGCGAGGCGGGTGGCACACACACTGCCCTGGTTCGGGTGGCGGCATTGGGAAGGTGAAGGCAGGCAGGAGAAACCGCAGACCCAGCGGCCAAAAACACACCGTGTGCATGTGCTGATCTGTCAGTCTTAAACTCTGCATGTAAGAAGGTGGCGTGGTTATGGCAAAACAGCCAGTATAGACTTCCAAGGAACACAATTGACATCTCTGCTGCTGGTGTGTTTGGCCACGGGGTTGAGGGGAGAAATAGATGTGTCTCCCGGCTTTGAGAAGGCCCGTCCTGCATGGTACCCTCATCTGAATACTATGGAGAAGTAACATAAATACAGTCTCCACAAGTTTGGGATGTTTTTTCAAATCGCCAAAAGAGAAGTTACTAAAGTCATTCGTTGTCACACTGGGAAGATGTACTTGTTAGGGTGTTTTAGGCAGCATATTATCCAGCGTGTCTTAACTGTCATTAAAAATTTGGATGCAGGAATACAGCCTACAAGCAAAATATGCAGGGTGCCACCAAGCTGGGACAGACAGCTTGACTTTTTGAGATCCCTTCCTACTCTAGATTACTCTGATTCTGTGATTAGCATGGCTCCAGCTTGATTCTGCCCCTCAAAACCTCTGTTCGCAGCATTTGGGCAGTCGTTTTTCCTCTTTGGTAATAGTTCCCCTTTGTGAATTACATGACATGCATGTTTTGTCATCTGTTCCTGACTGGCTTCTAAAACATACTCATTTCACATATGACTCTATTGATGTCACTGTTAATTAATTACCCTGCTGCTGCACAACAGTGGTGTAAATGTAGTGTTTCCAGGACTTGATTTAGTACATCTGTTTCATTAGAGACAAATATGTAAGCCCCAGTGCTTCAGAGGGCTGGACTAGATAACCTGCTCCACTTGTGTAGGCTCCTACTCATTTGTCTTCAATAACTTTAGAAGTTGTTTTTTTTTCAAGAAGCTTTGTAAAGAATGTGAATTTAGGTTAAAACTTTGTACTTAAAATGGAATGTTTAAGTTTTTTCTGAACCTGTTCAGTTCCGTTTTCCCCTATGGGCTTTCTAAGGAGACTATTACATTTAATTGTATTTCATGCTTTGTGCAAGCATTGCTTAAAAATGGAGATAATTTGGTTTGAAATACGAATTACAAATGTCTTTGGGAGGTTTAGTCAATGGAGCATTACAGATAGCTGAGTGATCCTTGATTTATATTCTCAGAGAATTCTGATCCATCTGGGAGTATACATAGCTGGAAAAATGTACTCTCTCTGAAAGGGTACTTTTAATCATTTCTTGTGTTTTATCTTTCTTGTTTAAATACCTCCTGTGGGTATTACAGACTCTTCTAGTGTTTGGAGGCAAATATGACTGAAGGCTCAAAGTAATTATTGAGTAAATTGTGTTTTAATTGTTCGTGCTGGAATTTGTGATTATTTGATGTGCATTATCTTCAAGCAGGGTGTGATGCCTTTGAAGTGCTGGTTTATTTAGTTATCAAATGTATTTATTCCAGCTGAGTTTGATTTTTACAGATCAAAGGTCTGATTCTCACTGTATTTGAGAAGTATCTACTAGATCACACACTATAACTTGTGCACCTGTGGATCAGGCTGTAAACTTGATGTTTTCTTAATTTATAAAGCTTTATAGACTAGCACATTTGGGTTGGTAACAATTTGCACGAAGAGGGCAATGGTATGAACAGAGGGGCCTGCTGGATGTTGTGACAGCTTAGCTGAGTACTGTGGTGTTGGATTTCTTAGGTAGTAAAGAATTTACCCAACCCACTAAGATTTTGCTTTTGCCGTATTTCACCTTTCCTGTTAGAAGAAATGTCTTATAGCAATGAGGGGAACAAGAGGCAGAAAGCTTTTCTTCTCTTGCTCTGCAGTATGTGGTGAAGGGAGCGGTAGGACTAGGGTAACCTGTGGATAGAGGGATCAGCTATTACATTTCTTTGGCCCTACAAAATGCCTGAGAAAACTACCAGTCTGGTGTACTGCTGGGGCCGAAAGGACGGGATGCCTTGTTCAAGAGAGGACCTGTCTTGTTTGCATATTCATGAACATCTGTCCTTTGAGAAGAAGATCTTGGAACGTGGGTTTTTTTGCAAGAGTGTTTATGTTTCAGAGGTGGCTTTGCAGGAATGTAGCTGAATTTGGTTTTTCTGCTTATCATTCAGATATCAAGGCCCCTATCCTTTCCTGCTCTCTCTACATCTGTTTTTCTTTCCCAGTGACCTTTTTTCATCTTTCATTTTAGTATGTCTTGACTTGTTCTGTTGTAGGCCCATCTGACCTGTTGTGATGATGACTTCACACGGTCAGGTGCTGATCTAGGGTGAAAGTGAAAATAAGACCTTATTTGCCTGCAGCAATATAGAAGCTGTAGCTTGTTTCTTTTGGAAGGTGTCACAAATAAGATTTTGTTACATGGCTTTGGTTTAGCAGCAGTTTAGGATTTATTAATATTTTTGAGATAGATCACAAGATTAGGTTGTGTACTTATTAACAGCACTTAATCATCAGCCAATTTAACAGAGAGATTCAATGGAATTTGTTACAATCAAAGTAGTGACTTAGTTAAAGATTCAAGAATGGTGAGGGTCACCCGAAACTTACAGCAGGAGGTTACAGATGGAGGTTAAATCAAATCACATGTACAGGTGGACAGACAAACAATTCTGAACCAAACCACACAGGCATACGCACGCAGACAGTCAGGCAAATACTTCTGAACCAAATTGCATGTGCGCACACACACAGAGAGGTTAACCTATGATTAAATTTTCTGTTTTTGTGAGTTTCATGAATTACTCACTTATGTGCTGGCATTCATCAACGGACCGCTGGTGAACCTCGCAAAATCATTGACAGACGATCTTGCGGTCCTTGTGAAATCTCCCCTGAGAGGTGTCCCAGCTCAGGGGGAGATCCTGGATCACACAGCCTGCTGCAGTCCAACAGAGCTCAAGAAGTCTCACTTTTGGATCACTATTTATAGGATCTTGAGATGATTGGCTTTGGTCCAAGTATTCTGCATCCTGGCTACAATTTATGCTGAGTCTAGTAGACAATTTAGGCAGCAGGTGGCTCAGGCTGGCCATCCCAGCTCCAGGATACTGCACTTGCAACTGAGATAACAACACAATGAGAGGTTTTTCCCAAAGCATGGGTGGTTTATCCTGATGGTTTATCCTGATTATTCCCAGGCGTGGCCAGAGAGTGCCTGATGCCCAAGTCACTGCACTTGTAACCGAGATAACAGCACAATGGGGCTTATCCTGAGATCTTGAGGTGGCCTGGGCAGCTGCACTGCCACAGAAGGTCACTAGTGAGAATGGTACCTCATCCATGCAGACCTTCCAAAGCATTTCTTAGATTGGGCAGGATCCTCCTCAGCCTGCTTTAGACATTAGCATTTTAGTTAGTCACCTGAGGTTCTGAGTCACCTTTGTGGTCAATAGAGAGAGATAGATACTGCTAAAATTTGTTTCAGCTGCCCAGTTTTAGACACCTACCGTGAATCATGCTCTATAAAATTGCCATTCTTTCCCTTCAGTGACTAAAAAGAACCTGGGATGACTGGGTCAGATGCAGATGTCATAGAAACTCCACCATATGTCTTTTCATGGTTAGGGGTGATCTATGATACAAGAAAATTGCTCTTGGAAAAGCAGGCATTTTAAACTACTTTTCTTATCATCCAGCCTATTGATTGATAGCTACCCTAGATGTTAACAGTATAGCTGCCTGTGTAGAATATAGTATGTTGCACTGTGAAAGAAAGAAGCTAGGGTGCTGTGTTCTTAAGTTTCTGTAGGAGACTTGAGCATCTACATGAGCATACGTGAACATGTGTTCCTCACCATACCTCAGTATTAATTTATAACATTGCTCCTGGGCTGTGAATGAAAAGGAAACACAAATTACTTTGGTCTGACTTAAAACTTTAATGTGAGAATTCACAAACTAGTTTGATAATGACTGTTTAAGAAGTTTAAGTCTGCTATTAGTTTCAAAGCCTTTCTTCCAATAAAGTGACCTTTTAGATCTGTGGCTAGCTAATTGTTCTCATAATTTTTGCTACAGGAAGCTACGTCAGCCTCCACACAGCACTGTTTCTTCTTGTTGAGCACTGATCCAGCATGTCATGAGTTTAGGCTCAAATAAATTAGGGCTACAGTTATTAGAAGCATTAGGAGTATTTTGAGGAGTAGATGCATTATGAATCCTAGAAGAAAAAGTACATGTGAACCAAATTTTTCTATGATACTCTGTTTAGAAATGCATTCAGAAACATTTCTGATAGAAGTTTTGCACTGGATACATCTCCTCAGTCCATTTCCATTTTTACTTTCACTCTGTATTTGCTTGTAATCTAAAGCAGTGGATGTAAAAGTGCGACAGTAATGCTGATATTAAAGGATGAAACTCCCTGTGTATCTGCTGTCAGTGATAGGCAGACCCTACATGGCTGATACCACTAACAATGGAAAGTTCTCAGTTGTCCTCAGGCAATCTAACTGATATAATAAAAATTTTGATGAAAATCTCATCACTGTACCTACATGTATCAGAGAGAGTGGAGATGTTTGGGGAGCAAATCTGCTTCTAGCAGCATTGCTTGTCAATCAAGCACAGAGAGAACAGGGAGGAGCCAAAATTATAGAAGCACTCACTGCATGCTTTTGCTGATAAAAGTTGCAAATGACGTTTTGAGTCCTCAGTTTTAGCAAAATAATATATTTGCCTAGAAGGCAGCTTACCAAGAGAATGGGCAAGCTCTACAGGATTGTCACTTGCCTGCTGGCATCAAGTCCATATAGGCAGCAAATGAAAACTTGCTCCTCAGTGGCCTTAGTTGATCTGTTTTGGTACTCTCACTGCATCTTCAGGTAGCCCAGGCTGTAGATACATGACTACTTTTCTTCCACTTCAGAGTAAGATTTTGGTGTACTTTTGAAGATTTTCTAGTACTTTCTAACAGTACTAGAAGGCCCCATTCTCTTACTTGCTATGGGAATTTCACTGAAGCACAGAAATAAGAAGGATGTATCAGCCCAAAAAAGCATTTTTGAAAAAATAGTAATTTAAATAACAGTCAAGTGTACATTACTGTTCTCTGTGCTTTTTGATGAATTTTTATATTTAGAAGATCTGCTGTACATGTGGCTTTGAGGGCCTAAGTTGCTGAGATAATCCTGAGCAAGTGAGAATACATACTAAAAATGTGAACACAGATAACATTCCCAAATACTTGTTGTGCTTACAGCTTAGTTTTGTACTTTGGTGACCACATCTTCATGACTGAGGGGAAGCCGGCAGACCTCATGTTTGAGAGAGCATACTGGCCAGTGTGCCAGTTCTAGGAAGGGATTCAGCATGAACTTTACTGCAGTTTTGTCCCATGGAGGCCATGTTCTTCAATGAAATTCAGCGAAGTCTTTCATATTTGTCACTAGGTTGACCTCCTTTGTCTCTCCTGTGGCATAATGGAGTTGCTATCTCTAACCAGATCAATTGTTCCATCCCTCCTCCACTTGGTAAGGAAAAAAGGAGAGGGAGGCAGTGGCATTTCCTTCTCATGGAAAACTTTACAGAAATGGAAGAATTACACTGGAAATATCACAAGGTTCTTCTCCTCTTGTTGCGTTTTCTTCCCATAACTGTTTCCTTTGTGCAGTTCAGGGCTTGCTGGCCTGTGGCATACCATCTGTGGTGACTCCAAGCTTCCACTTTCCTTACAGATCTTTGAAACCCGCTGCTTATAGCTGTTTGTGATCACTGTGTGTTATATAGACTGAAACAGCTTTTCTAGGTGAAACGTTAATAATGGGCCTTGAAATTGCACCCAACTCTTTAGTTAGTAGTAAAGCTGAGAAAAAAGTTTAGGAAAAAATCTTCATTTAGTTTTTCTACCACTAACTATGGTACTGAGTGCTGCACTTTGGTGAAATACCTATAAATTCATGTTAAAGCATTACTTGCTTCATTTGATTTTAATACACAAACTGTTTATGAAACAGACAGATGGGTTCAATAAATTTTTTACACATTTGCTTTCATCCTTTTGCTTCACTCTTATCTGTTAGAGCATTTTATGCTAGTATTTTTTCCTCTTTCAGTCTTCCTTTCCCACACCATGTGTGCCCTCCGTTAAACATTTCTGCTAGTAATAAGAACATGTAATTATAAGAGATAAAGTGGTGACTTAGAACTTTTACCAATGACTAGGGCCTAGGAGTAAGTTATTTGTATGTGTAGACAGCTCTGTCATGGACCCTTATAGCCTATCTTGCACTTAGCTCTAATGGCTCATTGTAGGAGGGAGTGAATGTTGGAAAAGATGAGCCATTGATTATTCAATGTAGCAGATCCTGCACTTAAATTTTGTACTGCAACTTGTCATTCCTTTTTTCCTCTTCCTAAGTTTGTGCTATTGTTTTCATTATTCCACACTTAACATGTCTTGATTCTATAGGGAATTGGGGAGGGGAAGGATTTTCCGCCATAGTGAATCCCTGTATGCCTTCCTCTCTCATCTGTAGGCTTCGTAGGCTTCCTTGTTGACTGTTTTCTGCTTATTAGACAATCTGTTCATGTGGAATCAGTCTATGTTATGGATTGTGAAGCTAAATATAAAAATCTTCATTTAGTAGGGAGCCACGAGATGCACTTCTCATAGCTCAGAGACCTGAGGATAAGGGAATTCTGGGAATAGTTCAAAAGTACCAAGTGGGAATGAAATACTTACAGCCCATCTGCTCCGTTGCAGGGAGAAGTTAGGCTGAACATTCTGCTGGATCAAAAAATTATTAATAATTGCACTATTCTCACTTGCTGGCAATTTTTTTAAGTACAAGACAGTCTCTTGTTAGGTAAGTTCCGCAGAGCAATGTTGGGTAACTGGAAAAAACAGGAAGGAGAACATTACACCAACATCAGCAAACTACAGAAGGAATGTGGAAACAGAACAAATTTGTGCTACTCAGGCTTATGTTAGTCTTTCACTGTTCTGCTCTCCCATCAAGGCAAGGCATGAGAGGGACCTAGAACTGAGATTCATATTTTCTGGTAACTTGTACGTCTGCAGTTGTTTATACCTGAGTAGAGCAGAAGTAGACATATTATCAACAAAAGGTGGATGAGCCTAGGTCAGCTGGTGGTTCATGAGCTGAATCCAGCCCAGGGGACACACTTCCATCCAGCTTTCTGCCTTTCCCAGGAGAAGATAAATCAGGAGAATGAAGATCTTGTTCCTGTGTGCTAGTGATCTGGCACAGAATAGGGAATTGTTTCTTCTGCCAGTCTGGGTGAAGATGTAGGACTGGAAATACGTCTTCTCCTACCATTTCATTCTACACAGAGAGTTTGTGCTGCCTGCATTGTTTATGGGGAGAAAGTTCCCAAACTGGACAATTCTCAGGAAATAATTCTGTGAAAAAGGAAAATGAAGATGACCGAGTCTGTAGCCGTACAGTATTTCTGTAATGTTCTTAGTCCAGTAGGCCAGACTGAAGTGCATTGTCTGCTGAGGGGATACTATATAAAGATGAACGGAAGTAGCACTGCTTTAGAGCTCTATAAAAGCTCCTTTGGGAGCTGACAGGAGGCTACAAAGTGAAGTTCTGGTGCACAGAAATTGCTCCTCAGCTTTCTTCTCCCTGAGTTTGTGCTTTATACTGGAGTTTCTTTTTCCCTCTTGCATAAGATGCTTTGAACTCACAGTTCACAGCTACTTAAGTACATTTGGGGTACATTATCTGGAGTCCAGGATCCATACTCTGTGCCTGAGAGTGAATGTAGGGAGGAGCTTGGTGAATGAGCTGTCTTGCACCCAGCCTGCATGCCATGTCCCTCTACAGTCCTTTTCCGTAGCCATAGCGTACACAGCCTGTCGCTGGTTAAATGTTCTTCCTGCCTCTCTCTTCTTAGCACCAAAGCCCTTTGCTAACCCCTCCTCTGGCCTTGAGTAACTTCCTCCTGACGTACTGTGGACAAGCTTTTAGGTAGTCCCTTGTTCCTCTCAGCCTCTCTTAGCTGAGGCTATGGGACCATTCAGTAATCTTGCCATCCTGCCTCACCCTAACAACAGGACCCACAGCTGCTTCTCCCAAACACCACTCTCAGCAAGTGGGATACAGAAGAGAGTTACATGTTTGGGACAGTGCATAGGGAAGGGGGGAAGGCTGTGGAGTGCAGAGGTGATGGATGCTGAGGCAGCGTTATCTGAAGGACGGCCTCAGACTCAGTGTCCCGTGGTGCTTTACAAACATACTAAACCTCTTTTTCTCTCTCACCAATGGAAAATGAAGTACTCAAAAATATATCACTGAAAAACATGGTGGTGTACTTGTGCTCAGTTGGTGTACTCATGAACAGGAGTTCCTGTGGTGTTTAAATTATCATTATCATCTTGGCAAAACAAGGTTAAAATACAACTGCTGTCATCATTAAAGTGCAGCAGTGGAGCTTTCATGTCTATGAAGTCTGGGTCTTTCGGACTAATAAAGTCTTCTTCCAAATTCATCCTAACGGCAGGCTTGTTCCTGAATACAAGTGAGTTTGCTGTTTTGGAAATTCACAGTTAAAAAGGAAACAAGCTTTCAAGAGGTTTAATTGTATAAATGGCATAGTTACAATTTCTATGAAACAGAAGTAGGATCTGTGAGTTTGGGGTGCTCTTATCTAAAGATATTTGTGCTTGCTGGGTGGATGATTCTGGAGTTACTAATAAACTTAAATACCAAGTGTGCCTTTAGTCTTGCTGGAGTCATTATGAGCAATGTGCTATAAGAGAACAAGGCAACTGGAGTCAAAATAGGTTCCATAATGTATGTAAAAATGTATCTGGAGCAGTCAATGGAAAATGCTGTGAAGTGTTTTTTGTGGCGTGGTCACCTGAAGGTGCTCTAGTGCCCCAGGTTAACATTAGAAAATGATTCTCTCACATGATGTATTTATCTGCTGTTTTTATTTTAATCCAACGCAAAATATGACTTACTTTTAAACTAGGAAGGATACTTTGCAAGTGTATCAGTCTTCCTGCAGCTCCTAGTGCTTTAGTGTGTCACTTTTAGTCCATCCTGAGCAGAGTTATGACATGTCACACCCATCCCTGAGATGAATATGCAATGTAAGCTGCAGATAAACCTATAGTCATTGGCACACCAGATTTCCCAGAAGAATAGGTGGTATGAGTAAGAAGCTGCTTTCAGAGTTATCTATGTGTGCAAGCTTTTTCTTGGAAAATGCCACACTTATCAATGATAGGGAAATGCAGTGCTGGAAGCAGTTTATTTGCTTTTGATCCATCCTTTTCAAAATATGAGTTAGTATTAAACCAGAAGAGAGTTACAGTGTGATGTTATGTACGGAAGAAGAGAAAAGTCAACATTATAATTGCCAAATCTAGTTGTCATTTTGAAAGCTTGGGGGCAGCTGCCATTTCTACTTTATCACTCCAAAACTTCAGTTTCCTTTTTTAGCATCTACTAGAATTAGTAACTAATTGGATTATTCTTCTAAGCTGAATTTTGCACAGACAGATGTTCGCGTATTTTACTTCATAAATATTGACCTAAGGACTTTCTACTAGACATGATGCAACAGCTGGTTAAGGAACTTCCACCCTGCCTCACTTAAGTGCATAAGAGACACTTGAGTAGTCAGAGTTTATCTTGACATCTACCTGTAAAATCATTGTAAGAAACCTAGTTAGGTCTATCTCAGACCTGCAGTCAATTCGGCCAGCAAGTTGTCTCCAACAGTGGCTAGCATCACATGCTTCAGAAGGAGGTACAAGAAATCCTGTGCTAAAGGTATGGTGTAACCTGTCTATCCTAGACTCATAGAATAGCCTTGGTTGGAAAAGACCTCTCAGATCATCTAGTCCTTTACTCTGGTTCCAAATTGGCAGAGCCTTTGTTTTAGATCTGGAAACATAAGGTTCATTGTCCTTGCTTGAATCTCTGAAATTCCAACACTTCTAGCTATAACTGCTTGTAGAGAAAACCAACTCCTCAGCCTGCTAACTCACCATTTTTGATGATGAGTTTCACAGTTATGCTGTGCATGTTTCACTGAAACAGTTGTGCAGATTTTCAGTTTCATTTACTATCCCATTGATTTTGTGTTATAAGCTGGGGCGAAATGATGCCTTAGTAACTTTCCTCGAGGTTTTGGTGCATTTTTTTAATCACACAAATTAAGCATCTGTTTCCTGTGACAATCAGTTACCCCCTTTCCAGCTTTACTCTTTATGGTGGGGCTTCTGTCAGTTTCATCTCTCTTCCCTAGTTATATATTTTTTTTTTTTTCCTGTGTTTGATATGGGATGTTCTACTTTGCATAGTCTGCCATAGGTGAGGGTGAATCTCTGAATTGAGTAATTTAATCATTGGGTTACTAGTGAGTCTCTCTAAAACATTAAAGATTTCTTCATTCCACTCCAGAAAGCATTTAAGCATTAAGCATTGGGAGAAAGTTAGAATGCTGATAGTGGTCATGTGGACAGTCAAACAGCTAGTGTTCATTTTGGTGGACTTTGCATTCTGACCCTTCCACACTGTAGTGTGGGGACTAGGAGGTGAATGTGTGCTTTTGATCTTTCTGTGTGACTTGTAAAAATATATTTTGTGTATTTTTATCCTTGCTATTTGCATATGTAACAGTTTAAGAATAACAACAATGCTTTGAATTTTATTAATGTATCTGTAACTGTTTACCAGATTACTAAGTGGACTGGTTCTTAATATTGTTCGTGGCATGAATCCGTTTTATGTCTTTGTTCTACTGATATCATGCTGGTCTTCATTCCTTTTTCCTTTGTAGCCCTTAGATTGATTAAACTGCATCAACTCAACTGAGACTGAGTTACAGAGATGGTAATCTCGTGTGCGTTACCGTTGGTGTTTCCTGTTTGATATTGCACAAGGGTTTTGAGCTTGTTTTCAGATTGCAAGTGCAGAAGCCTTGTTACTTAGACTAAGACCGCTCTTCCTGTTGAAAGGGGCAGGCTTTCAGCAATTTTCAGAGCTACCAGATACTCACAGATCAAACTCTACTTAGTAGAGTACCATGCCTGTGTTTTTTGAGCTACACCATATGGTCACCCTGTCAGCTTTCATGATATTTTTAATAGTTTCTTTTTTAAGCAGGGTGAATTTTGTGCCATTGTTTTACTACTAGTTCTGTTAACTTCATGCCAAGTGGTAATTATTCTATCAAACAGTTCCATTTCCTATGTATTGTTCATAGACATCGTGCTGTTGTCTTGTGTAAGTGTGCAAATCACAAAACTTTCTTCATTCTTAAAAAAATAAACTGGTTTTATTATTCTCTCTAATATCTTAACAAATCAAGATGTATGCACCTATGCAGAATTCATTTTAATTACAGAGTTCATATAGACCAGGAAAGGCAGTTCCTGCTCCACCTGTCAGTGCATGACACTAAAAAACATAGGTGAGGTTCTACTTAACCCAGATAAGATTGTGCACCTTGAGACTGAGTGCAAGGACTGCTTCTCCATTCTTGCATCTGAACAAGAAATTTCTCAGTGTTTCTCTTTGTTGTCCTTAAATACTGGACTGTCCTGTGGGAAAAGAGTGTTGTTTACTGCCAGCAAAGTATGTTGCTCAAGCAAGCGCAACAAGTTGGACCAGGGAGTGTCTCCTGTCCATCTCTGTGGGCTAGCTTTCGTTCTGTGCATCTGCCAAATTTCTCTGTTAGAAGTAAGATAACTTAATTCCAGCTTCCTAGCACATAGCTCAAAAAATATAGAAATTTACGTCTCAATTTCGAAATAAGGCATATATGAAGTAGGTATTTAGGAAAGGGAAGAAGTTTTGTGTAGGCCTGTTGCCCAGTTTAGAAATACAGTGCACAGGAGTTTGGTATTGTCATCCAGGGCAGCGGGGCTGGTTCTTGTGAAAAGGAAATGGTTGGAGGCCCCTCACAGGGGCATCTGAATGGGCGCAAGTAGGTCTTTGGAAATGGCAACAAAGCCTGTGATGAAAAGGCAGACACTACAAAAGACAGACACTAACAGGTAAGAAGTAGGAGCAAATCTGCAGAAACCATATTTTTTCATTGGGTGAGCTGAAATACAGAGATGCTAGAAGTACAGAGAGTACAATAAAATCCAAGAATTTTGTTATTTACGTCTCTTAGTTTAGATTTAAGTTCTTTTTATCAGCAAAGAGGTTACTAAATCTGAAATTGGGAAGGTAAAAAAAAAAGTGGGTCTAGCAGGTCTGGGGGTCTTCTGGTAAATTGTGGGATGAATAAGTGTATTGATGAGTCAAAATGCAATGAGTCAAAATTTATGCATTATAGAAACTTGTGAGAGTTCAATAAGCATAAACTAAATAGTGAGACTTGGTGATTAAAACAGCAAGCTGAAGAGAAAATGCCCCAACCCCTTAGATACACAGTATGACAAATGTGTGAGTATTTTAAAAAAAAAAAAAAAAAGGAAAAAGAGGTTTTTATGAATGTTTAATGCAACACTGAGAATGAGAAATTTGGGGGAAATAAGACAAGGAATAGCCCTGCCTGTATGCTTGGTGTTACATTAAAAAGTGGTCTAGAAGACATCAATTTGAAAAGCAATCACTTTAAAAATAAGTTAGGTTTCACTTGTATGCCTTCCCATGAGGCCCTCCTTAGCATATTTATTCTTGACAACCGCAACTTCCTCTTTTTATTTTAATTCTGATTTTTTTTCTCTGCTTAAAATCTTATGCATAACAGGGAAAACTTACTGTAAAAGTACTGTCTTTTTTTCTTCTTCAGTTTATTGTAGTTGATACTGATTTTAAGAGTTGCTAGTATTAGTACTATACACAGAAAAACCTGACAGAAAAGTTACTGTTTAGGGGATTAGAGTAGGATGGAGTTTGAAACAGTATTCTTCTGAGGACTTTGGTAAATCTTTTCCTTTTTTTTTTTTGTTAATAATAGCTCATACACCTGCAGGTTTCGTTTGAGTTTCTGGTTTGAATAAGTTCAAGGCTATTTATAAAAGTGAAAAGAATTTGCTGGCCCAAAATGCAGCAACATCTTCCTTGAATGAGATAGTTCCCAAATCTGCATATTGTTTTGTCTGTTTGTTCCTACTGTGGCAATCAAATAAAAGGAATGGAAATGACTGTGGAGAGGAGTCAAAGAGGAGGAGAGTGGATGGACACTCTTGCAGTTCCACAATCTGGGAACTCATTTTACTGTCTTTTGCTTTTCTGGGTCTTGATGAAATCCCTGATGAATTTGGAGAGTTCTTATATTAGTTTAAGCGATCATTCAGTATGCTGTAACATAAAAATATTTTCAGGATATTCGGTGATTATGATGTTGATTTTGTCTTCCTAACCCCAGTCAATTAAAATTCAAGAGAAAAAAAAATATATCAGTAGGGACAATGGCTTGGTGACAGGCTTTATTAGTCTGGTGACGACAATGGATATCTGTTCATTGAAAGTGACACTTGGAAGGGACACGGACCTATTTCCTTCTCAAGATATATGTTGAGGCCTTCTCCCTTCCCACGTGTGTAAGGTAAAGAAAACCAACCTAGTATTAAATGTCATTTATTTGAGTTGATAAGAAAAAGTCATCAGTGACTAACTCAGCTTCAGTTTACAGTGGAAATTTTTACAGAATTCTTTGCACATTGCTTTTTCATAGGATTACATTATTTTTCTTATGAATCATAGAATCGTATCATAGAATGGTTTGGGTTGGAAGGGACCTCAAAGATCATCTAGTTCCAACCCCCCAGCCATGGGCAGGGACACCTCCCATTAGACCAGGTTGCTCAGAGTCCTGTCCAATCTGGCCTTGAACACTTCCAGGGAGGGGGCAGCCACAGCTTCTCTGGGCAGCCTGTGCCAGTGTCTCACCACCCTCACAGTAAATAATTTCTTCCTAATAGCTAATCTAAATGTACCCTCTTCCAGTTTAAAGCCATTATCCCTCGTCCTATCGCTAAATGCCCTTGTAAAAAGTCCCTCTCCAGTTTTCTCATAGGCTCCTTCAGGTACTGGAAGGAATTGAATGTGTCTGAAGATTCAGAAAATCATATAATTGCAAAGAAAGAAACTCTAAATTTACTAGAACCTGTAAAAATCCTGTAATTTGGTGAAAGCGTTGTATAATCCAATATTCAATTTTCTTGCCTTTTTTTTTTACTACTGAAGAGGGTTCTTAGGTGGTTTTTTTTTCCTTTTTAGACAGTTCTTATTCCTCCTGTTGATAAGATCTCCTGGTTGTAACCCAAGAGTAATTTTTTTGCCATTTTTAATTTCTGTTCTGGAAAAATATAGCAAAGGAGGATTTCAGTTTGTCAGAGGAGCCAGTATGAAGACTTTTTCCTGAGAGTAGATCTAGCCAGTACTTAAAAAACCCCACAAAAACATTCAAATGGCTACAGCTGATAAGATTCCCCCAGCAGATGTTTTGTCCTCCTGAATCAGAGAACAGGAAAACAAAATTATTCAGTATTATTTAAGCACTGATGGGATACTTGTCAGTATGAACTGTAGCTCGATTTTCTGCCACATAACGAATCTGACTTCACTCTGCCATATCAAATAAGTGCCATTTTATCTATCCTTTTTAAGAAAATTGATTCTCCAAGTGCCAGGTGTGTAGGAAGCTACACAGCTGTTGATTCAAATAAATTAATTGAGATTCAGTAGTCATTTACCCAACCCGTATACCGCTGAATCTACAGAAGCTGAATTTTATATAGAAAACTCTGTATGATAACTGTGATACATACAGAGTGAGTGAGCTGTCCAGTGTGGGTTTGTCACTTGGAAATGAAGCAGATAAGATTACTTTAGCTCTCCATTTGCTCATCAAGTCCAACCATTAACCTTGTTTGGTTATACCAGCTACAAAAAAAAGTCTAAAGCAGGTTGCATATGGCACGAGCCCAACTGATGAAAGCTGTACATGCCTCCTCCTAATAAATTCTGGTGTCGGGGATAACACAAGTAGTAAGATGACAAGTGGAAATTCGGCCAGTATTGCTTATGTAGATGCCAGAAAAACCCAAGCCCAAAGGAGACAAAGCAGCTCAGGTTGCTCCAGTTTTAACTGTCATATAAAAGACATGCTACCAAATAATTCTCAAACAACAGATACTGACTTAAGTGGTTCATTGGCCTTTATCATTTAATTACAGAATAGTTATATAACTCAAGATGCTCTTTTAAAGGAAAAGCATTAAGATTGAAGAACAGGATACTTGCTGGTCATCTTTTCTTGCCAGTCTTTATAGTCATTAGATTTGTTCGTGTCCTCAGTTGATTGCAGTGTCTTGCATCAGGTTGGTCCTTATGCTGTAAGGTGCTATGGTGGGTTGACCTTGGCTGGCCACCAGGTGCCCACCAGGCTGCTCTATCACTCCCCCTCCTCAGGAGAACAGTGGGAGTAAATACAATGGAGAAGCTCATGGGTTGAGATAAGGACCATGAGATCACTTACCAATTATTGTGGAGCAAAACACACTCAATATAGGGCAATTAATTTAATTTATTGCCAATTAATAAGACAGTAGAATAATGAGAAACAAGAATAAAACTAAAAACATCTTTACTCCATCTCTCTCTTCTTCCCAGGCTCAGCTTCACTCCCAACTCTTCTACCTCTTCCCCTTCAAGCAGCACAGGGGAATGGGGATTGTGGTCAGTTCATAATGCTTTGTCTTTGCTGCTTTTTCCTCCTCTGTTTCCCTGCTCCAGCGTGAGAGCCCTCCCATGGGAGACAGTCCTTCATGAACTTCTCCAATGTGAGACCTTCCCACAGGCTGCAGTTCTTCAAGAATTGCTCCAGTGTGAGTCCCTCACAGGGTCACAAGTCCCAGAAAAGCTCTGTGTGGGCTTTTCTCCATGGGCTGCAGTTCCTGCCAGGAGCCTGCTCCAGCATGGGTGCGCCATGGCCTGCAGCTTCCTGCAGGGCATGTCTACCTGCTCCAGCTTGGGGTCCTTCATGGACTGCAGCATGGATATCTGCTCTAGTGTGGTCCTCCATGAGCTGCAGGGGAACAACCTGCTTCACCATGAGCTGCAGTGGTATCTCTGTTTTGATGCCTGGAGCACCTCCTCTCCCTCCTTCTTCACTGACCTTGGTAGGGCTGTTTCTCTCACATGTTCTCACTCCTCTCTTACAGCTGCTGTACAGTACTTTTTACCTTTTCTTAAATATGTTGCAGAGGTGCCACCAGCATCACTGGTGCTTAGGCCAGCACTAAGTCCATCTTGAAGCCAGCTGGAACTACTGTCTTTCTCTGACATGGGAGCACTCCTGGTGTCTTCTCACAGAAGCTACCCTTGCAGCACCCCCACTACCAAAACCTTGCCTCATAAACCCAATACTGGTGCACACAAACCCAGTGAACCAGTAGGACTACTTTAAACATTTAAGTTTAACCCTGGTTTGAACCCTAGTTCTATGCAATCAGTACCAGAGTTCTTAATCCCTTGCAGGCTTGAGTCTCTTAAGAAAATTATGTTTATAGGTCTTGTCTCTGGCAGTGTTTCCTGTCAGACACCCTTCTACACTACTTCTCTCCCTGCAAAGGAACATATTTATGAGAAAGAGGAAGAGGATTATTACAGAAGCTGTATCTTCCCAGTATCTCAGCACCACCATTGTGTGGTGCTGTCCTCACACCCCCCTCTTGCAACAAGAGCCACCATTTACTGTCATGCAGCATATACCCATTTTCCTTGTCTTAGTGCTCTCCCTCAAATGTCTTGAGGTTGGGTAAGACTGGAGTTCTCTCAGTGCACTAGTATTTGAAAGAAAATAGGGAGAAATATTGAGACAAAAAAAGATGGTCATGTACCTAACCATTACCAGGTGCTGCGGGAGATAACACCTAATAAACTCTTGTTGCATTAGTCATCTAAGCCAAAGAAAGCAAGCTTTCAAGATTAAGTATTCATGAATTTCTCAACCTCAGACTTTGTTTCCTTCTCTATCTCTCACTAGCTGTGTTTCTTTGATGTTTAAGATACAACCATGGTTTATTAGCCAGTGGCTTCCTGTGAAACGTAAAAAATACAAGGAGGTTGTTGGAACTCCTAATAAGTGTAGAGCCCAAGTGTGTGTTTAAGCTTATACAGGACTGAGATTCTGATCTGTCAGTAGTTATTTCTAAACTATGGATGGAGGTTTTTGCAAGTCGTGAACAGTTGTTTGAAAGTTAATTGGGAATGCAATATAAAAAAACATTGCATATACTCTGGTTTTGACCACTGCTGGCTTTGAAATGAACTTGTGATAATTCCTTGTCTGTGTACTTTTTTCTTTCAGATGGAGCAAACATGTGATGATATAGATGAAATGTTCAGCAATTTACTAGGGGAGATGGACATGCTGACCCAGGTAAATAATTCTTTTTTTCCCATCAAAATTAGAAAAATAGCTGTTATGTGTTAGAGGAGAGAGGCAACCTTTCTAGATTTTTCATGTACCTCCACTCTGAATAAATACAGATGCATTATTTTGAAAAACCTTCAACTAAATTTCTCTGCTTGACGTTTGAAACAAGTGGCCTGAAGATTAAGATATTATCAGTGCAGGCTAGATTGTTAGAGAGAGCTAACTTCTTATGACACTCTCTCCAAAAAAAAACCCAAATAAGTTTATTTGAAAATTATTTTTTTATTATCTTTATTAAAAACAAGTTTAAATTCCTCTGGACTTGGTCCCAAGAAATTGAAAGACTCTATCAAATCAACAAGAGTTTGAGTCAGAATTTTCAAGTCTAAATGCTTTGCATACATGGGTAAATGGGATTTAGCCTGAGTGTCAAATGTAAACTTTGGAAATGAAAGCAACAGTTTGAATATTTCCTGTCTGGGAAGGGAGAGGGGTTAACAGAGATCATCTGCTGTCAGTTTAGTGGCTGGCCCAGCCTCAAACCATGACAACACATAATCTTTGGCAAAATGGAAAAATACTAAGTTACAGCTAGGGTGGCATTCAAGAATTTATTGAGACGTTATTGCCAGTGCAGAATACACTCTTGAAAGTAAACTATAAAACAGCATGAGCCTATTTCTGAACCTATAGTCATGGATTACTTCATTCAAAACCTGATGAAAGGAGAATTTTTATTTCTAAAAAAACCCCACAACATCAATAAATTTGTTATATTTTAAGCAATTCATGCTTGAAAACACCTAAGGTGTGATCTTGGATTCTGTGTGAGTTTGATTGCTTACAGCCTCTGTTTTGAGGGTTCATTCTTGGTGAATCCCAGTGCTTGCCAAATTAAATACCAATAATTTTGAGCCACAGAACAGGGATTGTGCTTAAACTGTGTAAAAAACAAGATTTCCCGTGACATTCTTAGCTGTCAAATCACAATAGTTAGCCCCTTGGTACCCTTTCTGGTTTTTAAGGGCTTTTTATGACCATGCATATTTATTTTATACGTATGTATATAAAGGGGGGGGGTGTTTAGGGTAATTTACTTTCATTATTTTGCTTTGAAAATTAACAAAAGACTGCTTGTGAAAAATTTTACCTCCTCAGACTTGACACAGTGTTGTTACTGGTACAAGCAGTGGAAAGAGAGTAAGAGAGGGAACTGCTTCTCTCTCTGCTTTTCAGAGCAGTACTGGGTGGGACGGGACATGTTCCTAAGGTGGAGGCTGAGTCCTCCTCCTCTCTGAAGTGCTGGCATCATCTTTTACCCCTCAGCATTGTATGGGAGGAGACAGTCATGTCTGAAAGCCTGAAGACTTTCAGTTAACAGACTTGCATCTGTTAATTCCTTTAGACTCTTAATTCCCAAAATGAGACTGTAGATAGTTTTTCACCCTTTTTCACCAGTCTGTCTGTTCCTAAAGCAAGTGTAAATGATAGAAATAGCAGAAAAGCCCAATTCTGAATTTTCATTTATTTTTCAGCTTTGTTAATGCAATGTGAAGGGATCTCTGTGTGCTTCTATGTACTTGATTTTAATTTTTTTTTTAGTATTTTGTTTTCTCTTTAATTTCCCTTTGCATGTACTTTCATTTTTTTTCTGTGCTTTTATTGCCATTATAAGATTAGTAATGAAAGTATTTCCTTTATGTTTTTGCAGTCGGTTTCACTGATACATTTTGTGCCCTCCCTTTTTATCTTTTTTTTTTTTTTCTTGAGCACTGTAAAACTCTTTCATGTGCTTTATTTCTCCCTCTTCCCCTATTTATACTGTGTCTATTTTTATGAGAGTGAGCATTAACATGGGAACAGTGTTTAAAGTTGTCACTGCTTTGGTTTCCATCTCTATATAACTTCAGAAGAAACCAACATGTTTTGGGTGGGAAACATGTGAAAAGAGCTGCCAAGAAAAACATTTGCATTAATTTTCATGGAAAATGCCTGTCAGTTTCAGGCAAGTCTAAGAAATGTAAATGCCTCTGGTACAAATTGAGTATGAGCAGTACTAGACAAACGTCTCACAGGGATGTATAAACAAGGGTATAGCTTGTAGTATATATGAAGTAATCCTTCCATTCTGCGCAGCATTGATAAGACCTCAACAGGGAAAGTGTGTCCAGTGTTAGCACTGCATTTTGAGGAGAAGGAGAGTCCACTGGAGAAAATCCAGAGGAAAGCAGAGTCATGAGAAGGAAAAGAAATGACCTGTAAGAAAAGATTGCACAGAGGTTGTTTTGTCTAGGGAAGAGGAGACTGATAAAAATCTTAAAAATATATCAAAGGCAACATCTGAGCAGAAAGGAGTATGTGGTTCCTCATGTCCCTGGAAAGGAGGACAACAGGGAATGGTCTTCAGCTGCAGCAAAGGAAGTTCAGGTTTTACATCACGAGAAAGGTTTGATGGCAGGATTAGTTATGTCAATAGTGAAGCAGTGGAACAGATTGCCAGCAGTAATATGGAATTTATCTAATAGGAAGTTTTTCAAATCAGGTTAGGTATACGTTTCTCAGGTATGACCCAGGTATAACTGCCCTGCTATAGGACAGGTGCGTGGTCTAGATAGACCCTTGAAATTCCTTCCAGTCTTGTCTACAGTGTTTGCTTATTAGAGCTATTGCCTTCCTCGCTGTGGAAGGGAAAATTTATCTTTTTCTATGTCCACTGTATGTACTTTTCCTAACTTGTCCTGGTTCCCCAGGCACAGACCCATGGGCCAGCCATGCAGGCAGGCCATGAGTAGCCCCAAGTCAGCTGGGAGATCCAATCAAGGCAGCTGACTCACAGGTGTATCCCATACCACCTCATCATGCTCATTATAAAAGGAGGGAGCTCAGTGAGGGTGGAGTTCCTCCTCTCCCTGAGGCTCCTCCCTTGTGGTCTTCTGTTCCTGCTGTCAACATCAAGGAGGGGGCTGAGTAGAACCTTCCATATTTTATGTTGATTGATTGTTTCAGTTTTGTTATTTTGTTAAACCTGTTTCTACTTCAACTCACAGGCCTTCTGCCTTTTTCCCCAATTCTCCCTCTCAACTGGGGAGGGAGCACTGGGTGGTGGACTAACTGCTGTGGTTTAGCCCTGAGTACTGGCTAAACATTGACGCTTGTGAAGCACAGATTCCCTGCCTACTTCCTAAACAACAAGCCACAAACTAGGAATTCTCTTTTTAACTATGCAAATTTGCAGTTTACATTGCAAAGAGCAGTGTGTTTTGTTGTTTGTTGTGTTTGGGGTTTTTTTTGCGAAGAGCATGAGAAAGTAACAGCTAGGTTACATTTATATTAGTAAACAAAGCACTTTGGAGGAAATGGCTCTGCATAGCTCAAATGTGCACACAGCTATACTCTTTCAACACTCTCCTCCTGTCCCACTTCAAAAAAACCACCAAAACAAAAAAAAATCAGTCTAACTTTTTCCATGGTCCCTATTAAAAACAGCCTTAGCCTCCACTGTTCGCCACACCAAGCCTGGGTATTGCCTGAGAAGAGTTGCAGTTGGCATGGGTCAACATTGTATTGAGAAGCATGCAAACCATTGAACACTTGGCATGATCGTGAGACTGTGCTTGAACCCTTGTCCTATTTAGTGTACCAGTCTAGGCTTCATCCCAGAAACTAGTGTGTCATTCTGTTCCTTGAAGAAGAATCGATTTCATTAGACAGATTTGGGTAATTGATTTACAAATGTTAATGTCTGTAATGGTAATCATGTCATCGAACACTTGTTTTTTTCTTCTACTTTAACAGAGTTTAGGAGTGGAGACTGTACAACCTCCATCCCCAAAAGTGTCCAACAATGAATTTAGCTTTACAGTTGGTTTTAAAGATTTAAATGGTAAGTAGCTGAATGAATTCTTTCATGCTTTTTATGCTTATTTAAAATACCTCACAGCAACAAACGAGCAGAAAAACTTCAGGTACCCTTGATCAAATAAACCCCAAACCAAACCCCAAAGCAAAAAACCCCCTGGTTTTGGGGGGTTTTTTTGAGAGGGAGGGTATGTTTTTATGTCTCAATTTAGGAAACTTGAAAGGGGACAAATTTTTTTAAAGGGTCATTGCCCAGTCTTATATAGAAGTCAGACTTTGTAAAACGTCTGAGTGTAGAGCAAAGCAAAAGTGATAAGTTTGTCAAATTAATTTCTAAAATGCAACCTTTTTTCATGTAAAGAAGACGGAGTTCCTCAGCATGAGGTCAGAACTCCATAAACATTTTTGTCCAGTGGAAGTACTGGCTTCAGCCGCTTCCGCTTTACAATGCTTGTTCTCATTCTGGTTTGCACTGTGACTCTTGCATGTACAGCTGCTTGTTGAGGCTGTGTGACAAATCAAATGAGGTAATTTATCCAAGTGTTACAACAGAACACTTCCTTTGGTTTTGTTTGTGCTTTTTTTCTTTTTACTGGGGGCTGGTTGTTTGGATTTGCTTGAGTTGGTTTTAACCTGTGTTTTTGTCCCAGAATCCATTCATTATTAAGCTACCTAATGCCTCTACCAGCAAAGTGGGTAGAGGTATGTAAATAGAGGGGATCATAAGCCAACTTTCCTACTGAAAAGAAAAGCTTATGAAAATTCTCTACTATCATAACAGGTAAAGCAGAATAAACTGAGACGGTCTAGTGACAAGTTCATACTTACTCTGATGAATGATCTGTTCTTTGTTGGATTATATTAGCATTTTTGAGTATCTAGTTCAGCACTCTCCATCCCTTTCCAAAATCCCTCTTAAACCTTTACCAATTTGTGATTTTTTAATTTTTTTTTTAATGCGACTCTTCAAAGAGATTTAAATGTCTGAATCTGTTGGTTCTTAAATAACCCTTCTCTTCTGGAAAGCTAAATCATCCTACAGGATGTTATTCCACAGATCTCTTATACCATGGCTAGTTTAAACAACCAAAGAAATTGCATATGAAGTTCCAGTATAGGGTTTTATCTTATACTCTGACAGAGTGGAAGACAGAAAGCAAAAGTTACAATATTTCTATCTGGCTGATAAGATGGTTTTGAAAAAGAGACTCTCTTGTTTGTTCGTTTGCTTAAAAGATCCTCAAAAATCTGCATATTACATGAGTTATGTCACAGATGCTGATCATACAATTACTGATGTGCTACAAATGATACCATACAATTTTGTGTGTCTTAGAACTCTCTGTTTGCGCTTCATGTTAATTTTTGAGTTGTAGAATAGTAGTAATATATGAAGATATTCTTGATATGGGCCTCAGTTATGCAGTTTGTTGTGTGCTATACCAAAACTTACTAAGCATTTATGTATGTACTTAACTTAAGGGAGCTAGTGGAATTTCTTGCATCCATATCACTAAGCATGTGCCCAGAAACCCTGCTGGATCAGGGCCAGGTTTTGTAACATTGTAAGGGCCTGAGACTGTATCACTGAAAGTGAAGCTTCCTGTCCTGTGTAATTTGTATTCATGAGTTCCTTGTACTCTGAACTTCAGTGTGACCAGATTAATGGCTGTTCCTCAAACACGTCTGTTTTCTTGAACCCATTTAAAATGTTGTTTCCTTTCCCATAACCCTTATATCTTACAGTAACCATGCCTTCTGCAGTTTAATCTCAAATGAACTGGAAACATAGTGTTTTGCATTGTAGTCACACTGTGGTTTTCTGTACAGAATCCCTAAGTGCCCTAGAGGACAAAGACCTGGATGCTTTAATGGCTGATCTTGTAGCAGACATAAATGATGTTGAACAGAGAACTTTACAAGCCCAGAAGACTTCTTCTGGCAAACAGCAAAGTATGGTCATTCAGCCTTCAACAGGCTTGGATAGCAGCATTTATTGTAAAGCAAGTCCCTATATTACCATTACCGGACGGTTTGGGGATGACTTGCCCCCTCCACCTCCAGACCCCAATTTGGACCTACCACCACCGCCACCTCCTCCTGAGCCACTCACCCAGGTAAGCCAGGGTAAAACCTTGTTCTAAGTGTTCAATAGTTATTGTAATTTTGCAAGTGGCATTTGGCATTGGAACAACAGTGAATGTCCCAGGTAGCAACATCTTGGGAAGGTTCTGCAGTGATGAAACATGCATGAACTGTTGAATGAGAGTTTTCTGTTACTGTGGGCTCAGCAATTTCTACCTGTTCCTTGACCTATTGCCCATTTCTTTGCCTTTCTGATCATCATTTTGATAGCCCAAGACAGGCATAAATCATTGCAAATGGTTTACTGTAACAGAAAACTTGTCACTGAATTTTTTTAATAAGCACAGATCAGGTAATAGTTTCTCATAGAGAAGTTGGCTTTGGCATCAGTGCAAAGCATGGCCAAAGATCCCACCATTTCGTGAAGATGTCACTGTGTTTGTTCATGATCATACGGTTCTGTGGATGTTTCCTGGATCCATCCCTAACTGATTTCTTGCAATAGGAAAAGCTGTTCAGTTGTGTAAGACTCAACATTCGCCAGGGTGCAAGGCTAAGCACAAGAAGTATCCCTCCTAGTCCCAACACAGAATCACTCTGTTCTTCTTAGTCTTGTCTTTGAAGGGAAGTAATGAAGACCATCTGCAAGATGGGACAAGTGCTGTTTATTTAGGAGATACCCAAGTTATCAGTAGGTACTCTTGAGAAACAATTGGCTTACTGTACACTAACATTTCAGAGTTATCACAGCCTCTTCCATGTTTATGTTTCTTGCAGATCTGTTTTAACAACTGAAATCAAACATATTTCTACTAGAAGCATTAAAACTTCATTTCTCTGACATGAGGTTGTGGAGAGGGAGATAATGTAAGCATTCTGCCCTGTCACAGCCCTGTGGGGAGAGTATATGCATTAGAAGTGTGATGCAGCCCAAAACCCACAAATCTGAAATCATGAAAGATCTGGAGGTATCTCTTTCAATATTCATACGCATAGTAACTGTGACAGAGAGAAGATGTTTACATTTAGGGAATGGAAAGATTTTAGGGAATGTGAAAAGTGCCCTGTCAGCCCACATTGAACTGTACTGGTCAGTTTTGCTTAAAACCATGGGCAATTTGTTGCAGTTTAAAAGTCCACACAAACCGAGTATGAATCACCTCAACATCACCGCTGCCTCTGTGTTCAGCATCATACAGCAAACATACTTAGCAAAAGGAACAGAAAAATTCATAGGAAGAGGACCTTTCTGTTAATATGAAAAGTGATTCACTGGATAAAGCTTCATTTGTTGTATAGGACCTTTCAGTGCTGTTTGAAGAGTGAAAGTTGTAGACATGTGGGAGGAACTTGCCATTTTTCTGTGTCTCGAAGATACTAGTTAACTTCCTATCTTGAAGGAGTATGAACATTTGCAAAAACAGCAGCTAAACAGCTTCAGAAGCTGAAGTCTTTTATTTAACTGGTATAACTGATGTAGAAGAGGTGCTATCGAGGTTCTAGGTATCTAAGTTCTATCCATTGTCCTACAAACATGTCCCGACCTTGATTTAGACTCATGACCTTTAGGGAATCATAGAATCATTTCGGTTGGAAATGACCTTTAAGATCATCAAGTCTAACCATTAACCTTGCATTTCCAAGTCCACCACTAAATCATGTCCCTCAGCACCATGTCTACACATCTTTTAAGTACCTCCAGGGATGGTGACTCAACCACTTCCCTGGGCAGCCTGTTCCAATACCTGATAACCCTTTCAGTAATAAATTTTTCGTAATAGCCAATCTAACCCTCCCCTATCACAACTTCAGGCCATTTCCTCCTGTCCTATCGCTTGTTACTTGGGAGAAGAACCGACCCCCACCTAGCTACAACCTCCTTTCAGGTAGTTGTAGAGAGCAGTAAGGTTTCCCCTCAGCCTCCTTTTCTCCAGACTAAACAACCCCAGTTCCGTCAGCTGCTTCTCATAAAACTTGTTCTCCATACCTGTGGAGAAAATAAAAAGACCTTTTTTAACCAATTGCCTGGTATTTATAGTGGAGAATTTGACAACAGCAAACATGCTTGAAACTATCTCTTTCAGGTTGCACACCTCACCTTGTATCTTTGACATCCTAAAGGATGCTTGCATGCAGGGGAAACAGTGACAAAAGTTGCTTAATTCAGCGAGAGAGATGCTAGTCAGGAATACTTTAGTTATGGTTGATCCTGCCTCAAAGCTAGAGATGAATAAGATAACCTTCTTACCTCTTTTTTTTGCTATGAATCTATGATGTCTCTGTAAGAAGGAAGAGGTGGCAATGCCTAGTTAGGCCTAGTTTCTTGCAAGTGTGTCTCACATGACTTACAGCCATCCTGGGTTTTTCTTAGTCTCTGAAGACCACTAAAATGCCAACTTTAGTGTAGAAAATGGAGGCTGAAGGTAACACAGAGGAAAATCTTGTGTGGAAGCAGGACAGGAACTTTCTCCCACAGTCATTGACTGGAAGTTGTGTGTGCCTGTAACACAAAATCCTACTTCTTTAAAACAAAAGCAACTGTGAGAGAGAGCAACAGGGACAGTAAAAATCGGTGAAGAGGCAAGAAAGCAAAGACAAGACAGTTTTTCAATAGCGGGGAGCAGGGATTTAAAGTTGGAAAGAAACGGATCCCTCCAGTAGTACTCGTGGTCCAAGGCAGCCCCAGGAACCAGTTTCTTGCTATCCAACATGTACTTTTCCAACTCTGTATGTGACTGGGAGAGACTACTGGAAGCCAGATGACAAAAAGAAATGGTCACAAGCTATACACCAGTCACAGAGGCAACAGAAGGCACTGGCATCTGGTACGTGTACCTAAAACTCTCAGTAGCTAGGGATCCAGCAAGAAACAACTCTTTTCAGGTAAACATAAATCCTGGCCTTACCTAACAAGAAGTATACCAAATGTCTTGTGTCTTTTCAGGAAGAACGAGAGGCACAGGCTAAAGCTGACAAGATTAAGCTTGCATTGGAGAAACTGAAGGAAGCCAAAGTTAAAAAGGTGAGCCTTGAAATGGTGAATGCTACCCTAAGAGCTATCAGCAAAGTACCTATTATCATTCTTCTCAATAATAAAGTTCTTACTAAAATCGCTAGGCTTTTCCATATTTTGTCTGTAATGTGAGACATCAACAGATATTCCATGGAGCTATCTTGTCATCTGCCTGAAGATAAGTCTCTGGGAGAATTCTACCTCTGAGGGACTTATTTTTCAGAGGACTTGGAAGGCTCTGCCTCTTTTTTTTCCCCAGTGTTGGGGCAAAGCCCACTATTCTGATAGATTGCTTTAGAGAAAGTGGAACGTACATAACAATTTTGCTTACTTACACTGTGCTGATTCCATAAGTATTAAACTTTTATTCTACAGTGAATGTGTACAGGTAATCCCAATTAAATTAATTAGGGTCTTGCTAAATCTTTTTGCAGCAGTGTAGTATTGTACAAGGATAATAGAAATTATTTTAGACCAACAAATTAGAAAGCTTCCATCCAGTGTCTGCACAGCGCTGCAGTGTGTCATGTAATTATGTCCACTCATCCTGAGTGTAATGAATGAATGAAGGGCTGCAAAGATGATTAAGAAATCTCTCCTATGAGGAAAGGCTGAGACAGCTGAGACTGCGTAGCCTAGAGAAGAGAAGGCTCTGGGGGAAACTTGTCAATCTATAGAAATACCTGAAGAGAGAGTGCAAAGATGATGGAGCCAGGATCTTTTCAGTGGTGCCCAGTGACAGGACCAGAGGCAATGGGCACAGACTGAAACACAGGAGATTCTGTGTGAACATCAGGAAACACTTCTTCACTGAGAGTGACTGAGCATTGGCACAGGTTTGCCAGGGAGGTTGTGGAGTCTCCCTCCTTGGAGATACTCAAAAGCCATTTGGACAAGGTTCTGGACAATGGCCTCTAGGTGGCCCTGCTTGAGCAGGGGTTTGGACTGGATGACCTCCAGAGGTTCCTTTCAGTCTCAACTACTCTGATTCTCTAAAGATGGAAGCCACGTGCATGTTTCTGGGTAGTCAACTATAACCAGACAAAAATACCCTTTTTTCCCCAGATGTTTTGTAGATTATGCATATACAACATTTATTTTTCTCTGTAATCTGCACTATGGCTCAGTTGCTTATTTTGGAGAGGAAGATACTTACAAGGGTTGAAATCAAAGTGAGTTCACATTTTTTTGTTACATTTGCTTTTACTTTTCAGAGACAGTGTAGGTTTTCTCTTGGGGATCATCACTCTCTGATTCTACTTGATCGTTAACAGCGATTTGTCTCTGTTAGTACCAAAGCTTCTTATGCACCTGTTTTAAAATAAGGAGCTATTTAAACAAGACTGTATGGAGAAGTCCTCCCAACTCACCAGTTTAGTTCCTGTTTCCATGTACAGATCCTGTAGATAATTTTTCTTCTGTTTTCAGTAGTAATGGAGCATTTTAAGTACTCCCCTTATAATGTATTTGCAGTTCTTTATCACATTTTATGTAATTCAGCATTTTCTTGCATTGTTCCTCACTGAAAAAAAGTGCACACTGTTTCTTCTTTAACAAATACTTCACAATATGAAGAAATAGTGAGTGTCTTAGGTTAATTTGGTCAATACTGGTAACTCATCTGTTTGGTTATTGATGGGTGTTGAACTACTGCCCATCTTAGTACAATCTGATTTTAGGTTACTCTGTTGGCATGGCAAGATTCTTGAATTCTTTTTCTCATTTATAACTAAACTTTCCACATTTCTAGCTTGCATTATGGACACTCTGTCAATTTGTGCACTTGGTTTCCCTATCAAGCATTTAGATTTAGAGAGGAGATTAACTTCTGCTTTTTTTCCATAGCAATATCGCCTTTCCTGAAGTCATGCACAGGACAAGGTTCAATTTCCTTTTTTTGAGAAAAGGTCTTTATTTTGGTGGCAATATAATGTGAAAGCTTCCAAGGTGTTTTATTCCCTCAGCTCACTGTGGGACAGGGTGCCTTTGAATCAGTAATAACATTCAGCCTTAATCTTTCTTATCTGTTAGAAGATTCAGACTAGCCTTTTACTTGCTTCTGAAATTAACTGACTCTTCTGTGACTCTGTACTCAGCTTGTTGTCAAGGTGTACATGTACGATAACAGCACGAAGTCACTAATGGTGGATGAGCGTCAGGTGACACGGGATGTTTTAGACAATCTCTTTGAGAAAACCCATTGCGACTGCAGCGTCGACTGGTGTCTGTATGAAATGTACCCAGAGCTGCAAATTGGTAAGTAGTGTAGTGACAGAGCATATAACAAATAGATGTAGTGCATCCTATGCTATTTGTAATCTTGAAAAGATAATTAATAGCATTTCTCCTGCCCATGTGTCCACTGGTGTTGGAACATTGGAGTCTCTAAGCTGAGGGATGCTGCAGGAATGCACTTGGGCCGTTTTTGCTCTAAAAGTGACTCTTTCATTTGTCTGTGCTGTGAGCTGCAGAAGGCTCCTTGCCCACTGCTATTTCCATTATTCTATTTTGCACAAAATGAAGGGGCCATGTGAATTTGATTATGTTTGTGAAGGCAGTGACCCAAACACACCAGTACTCAACTCTACTCTTTGAAGAGAAGTTGCAGTGCTGAAGTGCTGTCAGCAGGTGGTTACATACTGGCTGGAGCACCTCCTCTATGGGGACAGGCTGAGGGAGTTGGGGTTGTTCAGCCTGGAGAAGAGAAGGCTCCAGGGAGACCTTTTAGCGGCCTTCCAGTACCTGAAGGGCCCTACAAGAAAGCTGGAGAGGGACTTTTTACAAGGGCATGTAGCAATAGGATGAGGGGTAATGACTTTAAACTGGAAGAGGGTACATTTAGACTAGATATTAGGAAGAAATTCTTGACTGTGAGGGTGGTGAGACACTGGAACAGGTTGCCCAGGGAAGTTGTGGCTGCCCCCTCCCTGGAAGTGTTCAAGGCCAGGTTGAATGGGGCTCTGAGCAACCTGGTCTAGTGGGAGGTGTCCCTGCCCATGGCAGGGAGGTTGGAACTAGATGATCTTTGAGGTCCCTTCCAACCCAAACCATTCTATGATTCTCTGATAAACAAATATTGTAATTAAACAAGACTGAGAAGCATTTCAGTAATTTCTAATGCTTTTCACTGGTGATAGTAATTTTCTTAAGTGTCGTTGTGAACAGGATACTGCTCTCTGATGGCACCTTATGTTCTGGTACTGCTGCTGGTGGTATGGTACTGCTCTGCTGGTGGTACCTTATGATTTAGGAAGTAACTGCCCTGGCCTCCAGGTCCCTAGAAAATATCTGGGCAAAACTTACGTATTCTTTGGTGCAACTTAATGAGTTTTGTTTCAGAAAGGCTTCAAGGCCTGATTAAGAATGGAGTATTCTTTAATTATGAGTTATTTCAGAATCTTTTTATTGCCCAGGCTGTAAAGGTATTCCCATCCAAAGGAAAAGGAAAATTACCACAACTTTCTTCCATGGTTGCATTTGGCGTAGAGGAATGGGAAGTTGTCAAACAGCCTTTAGCATTCTCAATTTACAGGCTCCCAGCAGAGATGTAAAAAGTCACAAAGTTAAATATCAGTATTGCACTTTGAGTCCCAGAAATAATAATCCTGCTAAACTTAAAGAAATGTAAAAATAGCTGGAAAAAGCCTGACTGCTCATGAGCAAGGAGATACTCTTCTGCTTGTAAGAATGGCAGAGACATTAACTGCCAGTCTGTTCTTTCTACTCCATTAAGATGATACTTGAAGCAATATTGGTGCATTCTTTTGTACCTGCTTATCTTAACTAAGGAAACACTTGAAATGTCATTAGGCCTTATAAATGTCACAAATGTAATTTTGAATAATTTTAGAGTGTTTTCTTGTCTTGGAAAGTTGCTCCCTCTGATCTAGTATGACTTGAACAAACTTTTCTGAGTGTTAGGATGACAGCATATTGTATTTCAGATTGTTTTCTAAATCTCCATTATCATTAAGAAGAATGTACTTGTATTTCTTCATGATCTGGATAGACTTTTTGAATTCTCCATCACACAATTAAAACTGAAGTCATCAGGGAGATTATGTGCTACACTGGTAGTATAGTAGATTAGTTGGATTCATAGTTAGAATTCATAGTTAGATTATTTTAATTTTTTTTTTGGTAGGTAAAAATTACTTGTGTTACTTTAGTCCCAGTTAGGGTATTGGTATAGTAAGAAATTACTCTCATAATGAATAAAAACTATTTTAAAAGCCAGGGAAGAAGAGAAGTAGGAAAGGAAATCAGTAGTTGGTTCAGGAAAAAAGGAAAAGTCTCTGAACTCCTGATGCAGAGGTCTGTCACCAGGTCCAAATGATCTGGGAAAGGGAGCCTTTTTGTTTGCAGAAGGGAATTTCAATATGGATGGAATGGTACATATTCTTTCTTCTGCTTCCAGTGCACAGCAACATGCAGTTAATTTTGCTCAAAAAACCATGAAATATTCTTTATTCTTGTCAGTATGCTTCTTGGCAGTTCTAGATAGCTCTATTACTATCGGCATGCTTAGAAATCAGGCTTTCCTGCCCTTTCCCTTTCTGCCTCCATGTTAGTATTCAAGAGAATAAAACTTATGTTTACTTTAAGAAGCAAATCTAAGCAGCAGATATTTCAGGCTGAACTGAAAGTCCAACCCAATTTTATTTCAGAAGATCCTTGACAGAGTATCTTATATATACTGTTATTTTGAAAGATGATCATTGCAAATAAAATAAACTACAGTTTTAGATTAATTGCATGTTAAATATCTCAAATAAACTTAGTAATGAGATGGTCATATAACACTGAGCTGTACATACCAGATGTATTTTGCAATAAAGAGTATTGCCTTATAATAGGCATCCAGATTTGACAGGTTTTTTTGTAACAATAATTATAAAAAAGACCCTCCTGAGGATGATAAGATCATATGTTTTATATAAGAAAAGCATGGTACTGGAAATGAACAAATAAAGTATATCTGACAAAAATTAGTGTTAAATAACTACTGTTACAAATTGAGAATTATTTTATGGCTATCCTTGACTATAAGATACTGTTTACCCTTCAAACTGTTACTTGGATTTTATATAGTGCTTTATATTTCCAGTGCATTGCAGAAGTATCAGTTGCTGAATGAAAAGTGTTATGTTACTTGTGTTGTTAAAAGTTGCTGTGTACATGCGAACTGGCCCTGAAGCTAATCTCATTTTGTGAATTAAATTAATTAACGACATTTAGTTTTTATAAGACATACTGAACCCTTGTCAAAAGTTACACGAAGCATTATGGAAAACCTACAAAATGTATGCTCTGTTATCTCCTCTTATACTAGGCAGTCTAGACCATTGAAAGATGTGATCGCCACAGACCACTGAAAGGGGGGTACACCTTTTCCCAGGGAACTGCCAAAATCATACTGAAAATTGGAGCTAGGTGAATTCCCTGCCCCAATACTGAATTTGTAGAAAAACACATTTTGGGTCCTTCCAAAATTGCATGTCAAATTATGCTCAATTCGTTTTCCTTCCAAAGTGACTGTTCAGCTACTTTGTACAAGTGAAACTGCAGAAGAGATCGGCGTTACTTAACCTCAGCTTACCCTGTGGCTTTCCTGGGTGGAGGATCTGGGTTCAGATCAGCTCAGGAAGGGAGAGAACTGACACTAGGTCTCCCACATCTCTGGTGAGGTTTTTAACTACAGAGTTGCTGGGTGAAACGGTGTATCTTCACATCAGTTCTTGGTCTGTATTCCTATTTCCTTTGTTTTGCTATTTCTGTTTTTAAATAGTTGCTTGAAACAAAACATTTTATTTTCAGTGCATAGAATTCTTCCTGCTGACAAAAAGCAATTTTTCATTTGTTCCAAAAGTAAAAAGACAAGGAAATACTGCTTTTTTTTTTCAATTCAATAGCCAAAGCAAATATATAACCCCACAAATCAAACTGCAAACCTTAAAAAACAAAATCAAAGAAAAGCAGAAAGCCTTTGAGAGACATGGGTGTAACAATCTACTCCTGGTGGGTCCCTGTTCCATCCTTTGCAGTCTTCAGGCAACAACACAGAGATGCAGGAGGAATCCAGAAACTTGCCAGAGCTACATAAGGCATCTTCTGTAGCTGATTTGCCCTTCCACATGGCACTATTTTGATGTGGTTTTGCTCCCTTCTGTGCAGTGGAAAAGAGTGCTGGGCTGTCCAGCTCTGAGCAAACATCAAATAATGATTACATTCTTACACAGGAATTTCTGCAGCCTCAGGAGAGGGGAGAGAGAGTTTGAGTATCTTACATTACCTTTTCTGTCTCTCCAGAAAGATTTTTTGAAGACCATGAAAATGTTGTTGAAGTGTTGTCAGACTGGACACGAGACACTGAGAATAAGATTCTGTTTTTGGAAAAAAGTGAAAAATATGCTTTATTTAAAAATCCCCAGGTAAGCTAACATGATATTTGGATATGAGTCAAAATAATGTCGTTCAGTCTGTATGCCGTCTATTGCATTATTAATTCACTTTCAGCTCTGTCAGTTTGGAATTAGAGAAAGCAAAACTTGTACTTTGAACAAAAGAAACGCAGACCGTTGAATGCAAGGATTTGAAAATTAGTGCTTTCTATTCTTTTCTGATACTATTTTAAAGTCCTGTCTGAAGTCATAAAAAATGAAGCATGTAGTTCTCCATTGGTACTCCACTAAGCTGTTGCTTAGGCACAGCACTCAGAACTGGAGTGAGATGGCACAGCTGTAAAAACCTGGCCTTTGTCATTTCTACAGTTTCTCCACTATTTCTACTGATGAAAATCAACATTTCCTTGAAGGTTCAGGTTTTGCCAGTTGTATGTGAAACTTCAGGAAGTGTATGCTGAGTACTATGGAGAGTTTATCTGGATTTCATTTAGACTGGGGAGAAGAATTAGGTGAACAGTATCTTGTGCATGCTAACTTTGTAAAAAGAGGGTCTGCACACTGAATTACATCAAGTTATTCAGGATAGGTGTGTACACAAATCATTCATTTCTTGTGATATGTGGTCAAAACCATATAAACACCCTAGCACATACAGTTGATGGATTCTAGGGCGCTAGATATTTTCCCCCTGTTGGCGGTCTGTTAGCTCACTGAGTATCTGGTTTGGTCCTGAGGGTGGCAAGAGAAAAATGAGCAATTCAGCATTGCCGAAAAAATGAGTCAAATATGTAATTTGGCAGGAAATCTCACCAGGCTGCTCGTTAGGAAGCTGGGTTTTGTTTTTTTTTTGAATGAGCCAGTGTTTCAAATAAAACCTGGAGAGAGGAAGTTTCCTTCATTGACATAACAAGTATTCATGGTCAGGGAAAGAAAACTTACTCTGCAGGGTACATGGATTGCTGTTGATTTTTAATATGAAACAGCAAAGCCAAGTTTGGAAGTAAAACTTCATGCCTCAAGTTGCCATACTTTCTAATGCACATAAACATACTTAGCAGCAGAAGTTTGATTGTACATTTGATTCATAGAGTGGTAGTGTCACTTGGGCAAGTGGCTTAGGGCAAGGCTGTGAACCTCCCATAAGAAGTAAATCTTTGATGAAGATTCTGGGCATTTTGATTGCAATGAAGTTTAGAAATAAGCGTGACCTAAACCAAAAGCAGAATAAGAGAGTAGCTCTGTCCTCCCATCTTGGGACATGATGAGCTTGATCTGGACATGTCTGTCATCCTTGAGCTTCAGTGCCACTGTGAAAAGCTCTAAAATGAACAATCCAAGGAAACTGCATCAGTTGCAGCTATCACACTGTTGAAATATTTTAGCAGTAATAAAGTCTAACCATCTGTCAGACTTAATAAACTCAAACATTGTGAGACAGGCAGAATAGTACAGTCACATTGGTGGTTTGTCTTTTTGGCAAAAAATAATCAGTGTTGTACAGATACAGCTCACACTAGATAATGAAACAGTGAAATATATCAACTAGAGTCCCTGAAACCAAGTGGAAATACTGAGTTGGTGGGGGGCAGGGAGTATGATTACCTAACTAACTACTTAATGGAAATGATGGTGTAACCAATGGGAAACTGAAATCCAGTGGTCTGATGCTATATTCTCAGTATATTCGGCCTCCTCCTAGCTCAGTCAAGATTGCCTCGTAATTCATTTTGTGTGTACAGAAATTGCAGAATGCTTTTTTTTTTTTGACACAGCCAGTGGTGGTAATACAGCAGCAGTTGGATTCTTTGTTGGTCTTATTTAGTGCTCATTCCGTCAGTTTGTCTGTGGAGATCTCACAGTTTTGTAACTTGCAGATATTTTTCTGGAAAAAAAGAGGCAAATTCCAAAGGTGGCCAGGTGCCTAGAATTTATTCTTAGACAAATTAGTGATAGAAAATTTTCATTACAGAGGTTTGATGCAATTAAATGCTTTTAAAAAAAATAAATATTATAAAGGTATCCAGATGCATTGCTAAAACAAGTGGACCTCTGGAGAAGGTCTGTGACCTGTGCCAACATTAATTGTACTCTCCAATAATTTTCTGCAGCTTTGTTTCTGAAAACAATTTTTTAAAGTATAAGGAATATATATATAAAGGAATGTAAATACAAAGGAATATATATTTTATATATATATCTGTAAGGAATATAAATGCATAAAGGAATACATTTTAGAAAAAGCATCTGCAAAATCCTCAAGTGTCCCCTCTTCACGAAGACAGGCACGTTTTTGCTGTTTTCTCACTGTGATACAATTTACCCTGCAGGGAACTCAAAGTAAAGACCGTTCCATGAATGGCATCAGTGACTCATCTACAGAGATGGAGTGTCACGAGCCTGTGACTAAAGAGTGAAACAAAAATACATCTTGGTACATGTGCAAATAAAGAAAACCTTTATAACATAGGAAAGGTGATGCTTTGTCATGTGGTTGAGTGATGCTGTGCTTGACTTCTGAAAGGAAAGGTTGTCAAGTCTCAACACCTCTTTTCAAAAAGCTCAAAGAATAATTCTCAGCTAAAAAAGACTCTAAAAAAAGAAAACTGTAGGAAATGCTTTTGCTTCATTTAAACAGGATTACTTGTAAGGGGCAGCTAAATCTAAACTCCTGACTGTAAATGCTGATCACGCTCTCAGAACGCTGTATTTGATTTTTGCTTACACGGATTTGGATTTCCTGTGTTTCTCTTTTGCTGATACAAGCAGACAGGGTAAATTCAAACAGTGCAGGTGGTACCACATATGTGTGTGTTTTGTGTTGTGTTGTTTTGGACAGTATTTATGAAAACAAATGAAAATCTGTACAGTGAGTACTTTATGCTTCTGCAACCTCATATAAAAGCCACAAGCAAGAGCTATACCCTCCAGTGGAGAACCCATACACTGAAGGAGGTGGAGTAAGAATTTGTAATGTCTTTTATAACAGGACAGCTATAGTGAGTTTCATGCTTCAGTATTTATTTTGAAGTCAGTGAACTAGGGCTAGTATCCAACAGGTGATACTTTTGGTTTTCACCACTTTGGCCACCTTTATGAATCAAGGTTTTTCTTTAGTCTCCACTGTTACCCAGTGAAGGAAATATAGAAGGGTGGCAGGGGACTTGCTTATTGAGTGTGGTGGCAAATGCACGAAGAAATAGAAGTGAGAAAAGGGAAGTGTTTTTCACTGTACTCCCAGTCTTTAGCAATCTTCATTTGTCTATTAGCGTATCTCAGACACATGGTATAGTTTCAAGTTGAAGATGCTATTTCTATAAATATTTTTCTTTTTCTGCCTTGGGTCAGTAACATAGAAACCGTCTTTACACATTTGAACCATTTTGCAGATGACTTTTAATCAGCCTATTAAGTGCTTTGCTGTTAGCTGCATCCTAGCCTATTTATGTCTTTCATTTGTTCTGTGTTCTCCCCTCTTTGATGATGAAGAACATCATCCTCAAGGCAATTAAAATCAGCTGTAGTGATTTCTTCAAACATTACAAAATCAAGTAAACAGAGTCGAAAATAATTTTTGAGAGGCTTCAAAAGAGCTTTGCCTTTAGCTTCACTTATTTATTTACATTTGTAATCATCAGAGCAATTATAGGTATCTTTTAATATTTTGTTGTGCGTTTTTCTAGGGGACACATCATGATGGTTGATGGTTGGACTAGATGATCTTCAAGGTCTTGTCCAATCTAGATGACTCTGTGATTCTGTGATGCAGGTTGCAGACATGACCACGTTCTATTTTTTTTGCGCAAACCGTGCTGCATTCAGTACGCAGTTGCAGTGGGCTGAAATGGGATGTGAGCTGGCTGGTTCTTGCCTCATTCTGAGTACAGTTTGCATGAGCATAGATGGGCAGCTCATTGCACAAACATACTTGTGAGTACGGAGAAGCTGCCTACTTTGCTGCATACTGTCTGATCTGTGCTGTTGCAGACCTTGCAGATCTTCTGGATAAACGGTTTCAATAGCTTGGAAGCAAAAATACAACCAAAGGGGAAGCAGAGGGAAAATGATGCCTTCAACACTTATTTTTTGCTATGTACTGACAGGTAGCTGCTGCATTCCAGCTTGGATAGGTCTGTGTATGAAAAAAGGTGAAAGGAATGAGAGAGGTGCTGTTTCATTTAGGAAATTCTTTCTTACAAATGTAGACATGGAATGTCAGTCAGAGTTTGGCAGTGCAGTAGTTAAGGCTACTGTTTCCACCGTGATCCAAATGGTTTTGTTGGCGTGCCACAGAGATGTTCTTTGAAACTATTCAAAATACCTTCCGACTTCCACTGTTTGAGGGTTACACAGTGGAGAGAGATACAGCCTGATTTATTTTTACCTGCCTTTCCACACAAAAGCACATGGCTGTATCCC
This sequence comes from Podargus strigoides, assembly GCA_028020825.1. NCBI lineage: Eukaryota > Metazoa > Chordata > Aves > Caprimulgiformes > Podargidae > Podargus > Podargus strigoides. The sequence goes on from CM051623.1 coordinate 41,251,388, forward strand.
TAAGTGGAAAGGCTGTATGTGTAGACTAGTGGTACTTTACAGTACAAAGCACAAAGTTAAATTAAGATGACTATAAAACCTTTACAGGATTTTCTTTTGTGCATGTGCAGTGTCCTGCTAATGTAAAGCTATAGATGGATCATCAGCTAGTTTTGCCACTATCCTGCATAAGCACTGAGGGAAATGCTGCCATAATGTCTCTTAAGGATGTCATACCTGGCTAGCAGTACATGCCAAAACTGCCACTGTAGCTCTGCATTACTTTGAGTCAGACAGAAGGTCATGGAAGAGCAAATGGCTTTCTTGTCAACTTCAGCTGGTCTAGGGTGTGTAGGCACAGGGAATAATTCAGCAAAAACACTCAATTGATCATCTCTACAGCAAATAATCCAACCAGTGCAAACAAAGCAAACTGAATGACAAAGTGTGACAGCTTACTTTGTTTTGTTTGTTAAAATAACCCTGTGTGCTTGCCTTCTTATGTTCTCAGCCCAAGAGGATGAATCCATCCTGAAGTAAGCTCTGCTCACTAATCAAGAGAACGACATTGTCTTTTGAATGTAAAAAATAGTTAATTCTTAAATCTGTAGACATATGCAGAGAGCTGCCCTGTAGCCACATTTTGTCCTATTAATGACCTGGCATCCCAAACCAAACATGCTTTCCCAGTGGTGTCCTCAGACAGGAAAGAGCTTGCCTTTTATCATGACCTTTGACTACTGGACTGGGAATGACCTCTTGTGGACACATGTGGTTTGCCTTCTTGTAGAATGAAAGCTTCTGATCAAAAATAGGAGACCACACAGTGATAAAACAAGTACAGTGTACAGTCTACTTGCCAGGTTTTTACCCAATGACAAATAATAGGTACAGAGACACAAAGGAGGTAATCAGTAATAAATGAAATGTGTGCTGACAGGTGAAAGATGACAGTGTAACATTGGTTACAATCTGTGTAACATTGGTTTAGGTGACAAAGCCCTCTTTCCCTAATGAAAAAGCTGCTTTCTTCAAGATCCAGCATGGATATCATTACAAACTTTCTCTCTTTACCATTGATTATGTCAGTACAGGGGGGTCTGTGCTTCTGCTAAATAAATGCCAGATGCCTGAATGTGAATTGGTTGTAATCAGAGGAGCTTTGTTTTGTTATTATCTGTGCACTGAAGGCTGACTGAGCCAGATGAATACTCTCCCCACCAGCAGTAAAGCTGATGAGCCAAACCTTGTTCAGCCAGTGATAGGGCGTACTTACCTTGATAAATCTTCATTGTGTATTTTAGGGGTTGTACTATGTCTTTATAATGATCTATAGAAGAAGAAGGCTTATAGCTTGCATGGTGCTCTACTTTCCAAATCCTTTCCAAGTTCTGGAGGCCCAATGCAGCCTAACAGTGCCCTCTGAGGTCTCTCTTCATACCTTCATCAATGCAAAAATGTGTTTGCCAACATCAAACTAGCAGTGCTGTGATAGTGCTCCCTGTCAAGAAGAGCTGTTGCACATGTACAGAGGACTTGGTTGCAGCTGCTCAGAACAGTATCTTTTTTACCAGTGGTATGAGTGGCATATTGTCACTCAGTCACACCTGTGGCTTTGGACTGCATAGGCAGATATCGCTGTATGGGTTGTAATGAGAACACACTTTTAAGTGGGTTTTCTTTTGAGCTGGTTTGGGTTTTTTCCATTATGAATACTGTCTTCAGATGTAGTCATGAAGCTGTGGTCCTTAGTGTTTGCTTACCTTCATCCATGGACTAAAATTGTGCCCAGGCAGTCTGGAGCCAGCTATGTGCTGCTGCATATCCTAGAGAAGAACATTACTGTATTTCCTAGTGTAACTGTCTATTGTATTGAATGCTCAAGTTTCTTATGTTCATACCACAGACATGGCCAAATTGCAGGTGGCTGTGTTTCTGATGTCTCCCATCTGACTTCATGTGAATTTTTAAGAAAGCAGTTTTTAAAGAATTGTTTTTGAAATTATCCACACCTCTTCCCCTTCCTTTCCTGGTACCTCTCCAAAAACCGTCTGCTACGAGGTTTGCGTTCTGGCAGACAGCTGTTCACAGCACTACCTGAAAAAGAAGATGTGGTTGTGTGGCAGAGCAGGGTTTCACTTCAGATAAATCTCATTGCTGTAAACATGGTATGCTGGCAGGGCAGACTGGCTGCTTGTTTATTTGTTTCTTAAACTGTAGCAACAGCATGCTTCTTCATTTACATACATCTCATTTGTATTTTGGTAATGTTTGCATTTGTGTTGCAGTTTAGTTGTGGAGTTCTAGGCATGTAAATATGTTGCCATGTTCTCTTGAGACGTGAAAAAATGTAGAGAGATGAAAAGTCAGATAAACTTAGTTTTCTTCCTACAGAATTGCTGAAGTATTACAGAATTAGGAGTAAATTTAAAGTAGACAGCTTTCAAAATTTGTTGAGTTTTTACAATTTTGTCTATTTCCTAGACAATGGTGTTTGTTCTGCAAACTTATCTTTTTGACTAATTCCAGGGAAATCAGTAAGACTGTCTCGTGCATCAGATGTTTTCCAAACCCAAGCTCCTCTTCCACATGTACTTTTCTTCAGAAAATGATAAATCATGAGAACTTTGAGTGTTATCATTCTGGCATCAAGCCCATGGATCCAAATGCTACTTGATGCATGGCGTAGGTCCTTGATCTATCTGCTTCCTTCATGCCCAGCTTGCCTCACTGTCTGCAGGCAGCTGGGCTCTGCTGTCTGGCCATGCTTGCTGTTGAGCAAAACCACTGCACATGCTGTGGCACAGAAGTCCTGACATGCTCCTGAGCTACCTTCCCACTGCCTGAATTTGCACATATGTCCAAGTGCTGTCCTTTTGTCTATCTGTACAATGCAGATGGATGCAAAATGGATTTTGCTGTTTAACAGCGGGTGAATTTATTTTTACTGGTAACTGTGTGCATGAGGCGCTCTGCTTCCTTGTTTGCAGGGGCAGACAGGCACAGGGTCTTCTGAGGGTGGCTGCAGCTTTGTGGCGGCCCTCTGTCATAGAAGCGGAGGCTAATTTCAAAGTGTAGGCTTTTGTTTCAGTATGCTGCAGCACATGTGCCAAGGTGTCATGGTGATCACTTCTTCTAATTTCTTCTAGATTTTTAAATACATTCTTCATTACATAAAAATACTTTGTGGAGCATGACCAGGAGTTTAAAAGTGGAAAGTAGAAACTCTGGATAAAGGCTTTGGCATATAAGCACTTATATGAAAAATTGAGACCTGAGTTACATCTAGAGTGCCAGATATGAAGCGTGCAAATTACCAGATTGGGTTGTTAGGCAAAATGCTTTCTAGACTTTGGATACTGCATTGTATTCGTCATATATCAGCATGCAATAAAATGTTACATTCTCTACAGCCTGTAATAATGTAGGAAGCAGTGAAAATTGGAGTGACAAAATCAAACCCATTGATCACAGCTGAAAACATAAATCAGTGTTTTTAAAATTTCAGGAGGCTGTGTATACATAGGCAAAAGTAATTTTTATTACTTTTGATTTATATTCAAAATAAAGAATTAAAACTCATGAGCAGGCAGCTGTGATTTAAGTTTTCTATAAGAAGAGTCCATAAGCATATGCCTATTGCATCTGCTGGCTTGGCCACTCAGTATTGAAAGACTGCGTAACTACTGAATGGGTTTGTAGTGACTGAGATAGATACTTGTATTGCTGTCTTTATAATAAGCATCAATTTTTTTTTGTGTCTTAATCAGAATTTCTACCTGGCAAGCAAAGGGAAGAACGAAAGCAAAGAGATGAATGATAAAAACAAAGAGGCTTTACTGGAGGTAAGCTAGCTTTCTAGGTTGATGATGCAAATGTCACCTAAACTCTGCCACCATCTGCTCTGCAACAGCAGTGTGTAGTTCTTCGTGGGCAAAATGTGTAACAACACGAAGCTCTGTGATAGTTGGTGGTTTTGTGCATAAGGGTTAATATGTGGATTTTCCTCTGCATCTGCTGCTCACCATTAGATTGTATCCCCTATCAGACAAATTAAACAATGGAGAATTATTTGTTGTTAAAGAGCCCAAGGCCATGAAATGTTTTTACTTAGCATTTCTATCAAGAGTAATGCCATGATACAATAAAAGCAGTGTTATACAAATATGAATAAAAGAAATAGCTGTGTCACACCCTTAGGCCAACGCTCATGACTTTATATTGTTAGTAAGGTTGATCAGTAGAAAACAATTATCTTTTGGGTTAGAAGTAGTTGTACTTCTCACTACCTCAAATTATTAGCTGTACTACAACAGAAAAAGAACCTTTGCGCTTTTCCAGAAAGTCTGTTTAGCTTCTTGCCTTTCCTGCTGAAGTTTTACTTCAGTTGAATGTTTGAGAGAGAAGAATACAGAGCTATATGAAAGAGAAGATTATCACAGTTCTCCTGGCAAGCATTTTGACTTTGGTAAAAGTTCACAAAGGAAATGCTGTTCATAGGTGACTGAGGATTCCCATTTCAAAATTAGTGTATCTCATGAAGGCACAAGATGTCAACCAGCAGAAGTCCTGGTAAATTCAAAATTAAAACATTAAGTGGTAAATGTGTTGGCATTAAAAGTTACCCAACATTAGGTCCTTCAAGCAAACAATGAGGTATATTTGATTAAACAGTGTTGTAAATGCTACCATGTATTTCAAAGTGAAAGCAGAGATTGAGGGGGGTCTTCAGCTGCTTTTAGAGCTCTAAGCAGTCTGTAAAGAATCTCTCTACAAAAGTATTTCACTACAGAATCTATAGATACAGCAATAGAGGAAAACCAACCACAGCAATACCAACCATTCTGTTTTATTGCCTTCACTGAGTACATCTATGTCTATTTAAAACTTTTGTAAGTTTTTGCTTGACCATCTAGAGAAGAGAGGGTTTGAGCCCTCTTTTCCAGTGTGAGCACCCAACTTGCATGACCAAGTTACCACATTAGCTTGGAAATGTTTCCTTTGCCTAAGGTATTCTTCTCCCTGGTAACTGCATTCCCCATATTCATATGTTCACTGTCACAGGAAATGTCTCTATTTTGCAAGGGAGCATTTTTCTGCTGTTTATTAATAGAGTTGTGCTTAAATCAATTTATTTTTGTGCATTATTATTCTTGTTGCACAGGAAAGCTTCTGTGGGACATCTGTCATTGTGCCAGAGCTTGAAGGGGCCCTTTATTTAAAAGAAGATGGAAAAAAGTCCTGGAAGAGGCGTTATTTTCTTCTACGAGCTTCTGGAATTTATTATGTACCCAAAGGGAAAACCAAGGTCAGGAAGCCAAATAATCCTTTTAGCAATAAAACAATTCATGGGGGTGAAAGTGAAGAACTCCCAAGGCGATATTTTAAGAGCACTGTCTGGTGCGTCTGAGAGGGTTGGGGTGGTTTTGGTTTGACTACACCACTTGTGCAAATATTAGAATGTACTCACTGAATCCTGTCATGTTTCTCTCCTTTTGATTTGTATGGATAGATAAAAACATTAATGAAATAGCATCCCTCCGGAAGTCAGTAGGGGAAAGAAAAACAGCACAGCACCCTTCAGCTGGTGTTATACTGCCAAAATGCTTCACTGTTCCTGTGGGTTCCCTGTGGAAGACTGTTTAAAATGTTCTCAAGTAAACTAATTTCTTATCACGAAAGAGGTGGAATTTTAGTTTCATATTGACTTTCTGCACCAGTAACCAGCATGCAAAAATGCTATACATTTTTTCCTACAGTTATCTTTACCTAGAGAATGTAATGTGCCTTTTAAAGCTTTTTAAGACTGCCCTGTGTGTAGAAAGAAGTGAGACAGAAGCGTCTACCTGACTGTTTTGCCAATTAGTAGGCCCAGTAGAAAGGACACAGCCAGCAGCAGACCAACAATCCAGTACGCAGGTTCTATTTCATGTAAAGGGGTCAGTATATAGAGGATTGCTGGGGGTACAAACAAGTCAGATAGATCACGAAGAGCAGACATCAACCCCAGCGACCCCAGGAATGACACAATATTGCTCATAACAGATGGAACAAACAGAGACACGAGATAACCCACAGAGCAGATGGGAGACAACCAGGAGAACAAGGCAGTTACATATGACAGAGGTAACCCCATGTTGCCTCCCCACAAAGCCTGTGTTTGAATGTGCCAGACCTGACTGGGACCCGGTTCCATGAGGAGTCAGGAGGTCCTTCCCCAACAGGAAACTCTGTGAAGTGCGTCCACTCCACAGACAGACACTCCAGCCCTTCCTGCAAGTGGGCCCAGCTTTTATCCCCAAACAGGACACCTGGCGCTTGTTATCAAAATGCAGGGCACCTGGGGCTTGTTTACCCAGGGGCTCTCCTTGCAAGGCCGGCCGCACCCTGGAGGAAAGCCAAAAGGTAAACTTATCCCCTCCTCTTAAAGGGCTGTGGGAGCCACCCATATGTCAATCTTAATTCAGGGCTGGGGGTTCAGACCCCAGCACTTCACTGACCAAATCAAATGCACTGACATTTGGTACTGCAAAATATTTAAAGCATCTGAATTGCCAGCACTGGAGAAGCATAGGGGTCTTGGACATGTTGCACATAAGGGCAGCTGGCTTGTCATTTCCACAGTGATGAGGTAGAATGGTGGCTTCTGGGACAGGTGGTTTGGGGTTTTTTTAATTATTTTTTGGGCTTTTTTTATATTCTGAAAATACCACTCCTGTTACCACTTACAGCTCTTCTAATGCTTCACATGTGAAAATTCTGGTGCTGCTGATGGATCTTTACTATTATGATTTGTGCTCTGAAACTTAACTGTTCTGCTATTCCCTGACTAAATTATAAAGGAAAAAAAAAATTGATAGCTTGTAAAGGGATACCATGCTACTGCTCCAGTGACCTGTGTTTATAACCAGATCTCAGTGAAACACAGACCTAGATTACCTTGCTGCTTTCACAGCAATTTATTTTGACTTTCTGATCCTGAAGTAACGGCTTTCAGTCCTCAAATCATGTTGCACACACACAACATCCTATCAGTTAGGAACTAGAATGCTATTTGGAAGGCGCTCAAGGCTCAATCTTACTTGCAAGCTGAATTTGTATATAAACCCAAGTACATATTGTAATGAAAATATCAGTAAGAATGAGAATAGCATAAAAGAACCACCATATGTGGAAATATAAGCCCATTCTTAGGGGTAGAGAGGGTTTGTGGTTTCTTGTTTCTTTTTTTTCACAATTTCCTGATTTCTCAGTTTAGCCAACAGTGAGCATGTAACACAGCCATTTTTGCATTCCCACTCAAAGGATTGCAGAAGTTATGGTTTGTATGCAGAATTCTGCACTGAGAAGTGTGCCACCAGCAGAAACATCATTACTTTAGCAACATACTGTGAACAAGCAAATATTATGATAAACAGAAAAGGAATGATGCCAGGAAATTTGAGAAAATTCAAAGCAAAACAGATGAAATGTATGCTTATTTCCTGATGACAGTCTTTTACAGTGACAGTTGTTACATATACCGAAGAAAAAGAAGCTCCCAAAGCAATGCTGTATCTATTTTACTAAAGTTATTTCTTACTACAGTGTTCTATTTGGTCTGACTAGCCTTAAGCCAAAATCTCCACAAAGAGCAATAAAGCACAGCACAAACTGTAACAACAGCAAAATGTTGCCCTGTTATTTCTAACATGTACTGACCCTCTTCCGATCATTGGTTTAAGAATGCACACACTTAAAATTCATCTTTCTTCAGTCAACTTCATGACAGTTAAAAAATTAGAAAGCTTTGGCATTCATGCACTTGAAAAAGGTCCTATTAATGAGCTTCATATCAAAATTTAATTTGTTCTAACAATGATGTGCTTCGTTTTCATTTGTAGACATCACGGGATCTGGCATGCTTCATTCAGTTTGAGAATATGAACATTTACTACGGTTCTCAACACAAAGTGAAATATAAGGCACCTACAGATCACTGCTTTGTCTTAAAGGTACTGTATTCGAAAAATCAGTTCTGAAAATGTCATATACAGTTTCTTTTATATGTAATCATGTTTAAGTTTTAAGCTCCAGGGACCCTGATGAGATAGAATACCTCCTGCAAAATCATGTCTGTTTTCTTTTTCACTTCATTCTTGATCAGCAACATATCTTTAGAACCTTAATTTTAAGAACTGGCAGTCCTGTGATATATGTCTACACTGCATCTGTAAAGTTGTCTTCAAAACAAGGCTGAATATGCTTCCAGTGACTGACTGTTCAGGTGACTGGACACATCTGGACAAATGGTGCACAAGGCAGATGTGTGATGAGAAGACTGGCAGTCCCTAATGTTGACATTATGAGCACTGTGGACTATATACTGAAAAAGTATGTCTACTTTTTATCTGCAGTGTAGTCATACCTCTTGAGTGGTTTGTTGAGCTGAGATGCAAAATCTTGCAGGAATAGACATCTCAGATGGCATATTTTATTGCATAACTATTTGTAGGAGGAGTGCAAAAGACATTGTTCACCCACCCATGAAAACCAGTGCTTGCTGTGGAAGTAAGTACCTCATTACTGCCTCTCCAGGTAATGGCACTGCAAAGAGGCTGGGAATTCTGCATTTCTCTCAGGAAGGGAAAAGAAGCCCATGCTTTTCACATAGATCATATAGCAGAAATGAAGCTTTGAGGTTGCAGTAATTAGGCCTTGCTCGCTATTTATCATTAATACAGGTTTTAGAATACAGTGGGATTACTTTGTACAAGATGGAAGATAATCTTGTTGCTGCTTCACTGTTTAAAGGTCTACGGTGCAAACAAGATATTAGACTGTACAGTATCTTGCCATCTCAGAAAAAAAGTATGGGAAGCTTCCATGTCAGAAGTCACTTATAATACCACATTTCTGGCTGCAGCTTCATGCTTAAAGCATGTTTTTATTCAGTTTCAAAATATCTGCTAGCCTGATTTACACATGGCCAAGCAGAAATGATTTATAGACCCAGACTTATTTTCTGAATCAGATGTATCTTAATTAACACAGATGAGCAGTTTTAATACTATAGTTCTCTGCAAAATGATCTGCAAAAAACACTTTATCCTTTTTTTTGTAAAACTGGGGTGAGCCTTCTGAAGTTAACAGGTAAGCATTATTTCTGAAAAATACAATTTCTAATGAAAAATATGAAAAGGGGAGCGGATTCAAAAAATAAGGGGAAGTTGATTTTCTAAACAGATGACTCATCAGAGAAGTATCTGACTAATAACAGTTATTCAAATTCTGTTCAGATGAAAAGAAAAGCATGATTTTTGAAGTGTATGTAGCAATATGTTGAACTATTCACAATGATTAGGAAAACTTTCTGGACTTACTGATGTATTTTGTGAAAAGAGGCATGGTATTAAATAAGAACTTAAAACAACAAAAAGTCACAACTAAAATATTAAAGTCACAACTTGACTTTATTGGATGTGTGATGTTAGCACTGTACCCTCAACATGAAGAGACATGCGAAGAACAAGATAAAAGATCACTAGGGAAAGCTTTATGTGTAATAGGCTTATAAATGTATGAAAGCTACTTAGCAAAACTGTTTGCTCTGGTACTTCTAAAATGTGTTTGCAGTATACTAGAATAAACACCATACTGAGAAGATCATTTCTTATTGCCAACCCAACCAATGTGTGTCTTTATGGAGGGAAGAGCCCTCAAGAAGAGCAGAGCATTCCTGCCAATTTTGTGTTTATGTGCCAGGCATCACCAAAAACTTATGGGAAAGAGGAACCCTATAACTAATATTAATCACAACCCTGGTGACTTGGTTTTAGCTAGAACAATGAGATTTTGAAGGTTGTCTTACACTGCCCTGAACTATATGGATTTTTGCCTCGAAAGTCTTCATGACATTTCTTTGACTGTTGTTTCACCTTGATCTCTCTAAATGGGATACGGGCTTTTCCTCCAGTTTCTTCTCTTATGCTACAGTCAAGCGAGGGGCTGGCAGGGACAGGGTGACTTTGGTCCTACTGCCTGTCCTAGCTAACATGCATCCAATCACTGGGAGCTGGCAGCTCCCTCTGTCCTGTTTCTTTTTTAATCTAGCCATTTAATTTCAACCTCAGTGTTCATACCTGGGTTACTCAGCTGATGCTGGCTTGGGTACTGGTGTTAGTATAACAAGATCATACACATCATGGGTAGGTCGCTTTGATACTTAGCCAGAAGCTGGGGTAGATTTTGCAGCCTGTGATGTTGGAGCTGCACCTAGACTAGCTATTTTAAACTAGCTCAAATGTAAATGTTCTTAACTTATCCATCCTATAGGATGTTCCTCTTACAGCTAAAGAAGCATGATGTGTTGTGAGTGCTCCTTACCTATTGTTGCTTCCCTTTACATCAGCACCCTGTTGTATATACTGTAGCTCAGAGCAAAAATGGGGTGTTTTTTCCTTATTTGTTATCTATCAAGTCACTGAGTAGATAATGAGGAAAAGGTTGGTGTGCCAGAAACAATGCAAAAGCACATCACAGTGTCTGCCAGCAAAAGAGAGAGCACTTTGCTGAGTTTGTTCAGGAGTTTCCTTTCAGGATGATTCAGGAGACAACTGCAGAAACTGAACAAAGCAGTTGCTTCCTCATATTGGCTCCTCTCAGGCAGCAGAAAGCCCAGCTGGGACCAACCGAAAAGAGCACAGCTGCCTGGCGGGTGTCAGAGATCAGGGTCACCTTTAGCTGTCCATGTGCAGCAAACCAGAACCAATGTGGATGGGTCCTGAGGATGAGAGTGCAGCCTGGCACAGAGGCTCTGACAGATTGGCTTTCAGGAATCCTTGGGTTTTGGGACATCGAGGCCATGGTCTAATGGTCTAGTGGTTAGGGAGATGATGGGATAAAGGTTGGACTTGATTATCCTGGGGGTCCTTTCCAGCCGTAGTGATTCTATGATCTATAAAGCTTGAAGAACTGTTTAATTTCCTAGTAGCTACTTGGTCTGTACTGAACTATAACCTTATTCAATTGAATTGTTCGATACCACTGCTAGACAAGCCTTCCTCCCTAAAAGTATGTCCCATATTTAAAAAACAAACCCAACACATATTAAAAATAGAGCCTCTGAATAAAATTAATACTTTTGGGGCATCCTCCTGTGAACAAGATTCTTCCTATTTTCTACTCAGCTTAAATTTAATGCTTACAAAAATTTAAAGATCCCACCCTTCATTTGGACATCAGATAAAGTGAGTCTTTTCTTAATGGAGACCTCCATATGCAGAAAAGAGGAAAGGAAAGGGCACCCAAGTGTGAAAGAAGACCCTCAAAGATGCATCTGTCAAGGTCAGATCTGTCCCTCTGTTCCAGGCAGAGGAGGCAGGAGAGTAATTTCACACACTGCATACAGCAAGTGCACAAGTTGGAGTGGCTTGGTTCCTCACAGTCACCTTTGTATTTACAAATGCAAATTTTTATGCATAGATTCTCCATATATCTTCTCTTTCGCCATCTACTATGTTACATGGGAAATGCTGTAGAAATGGATGGGACTTTTTGTGATTTATTTCACATTTTGAAGCTGAAAGGCCTCACAACAAAGAGATTCCACCATGAAGGAAGGGATCTGTTCATCGTGCTAGCAACAGTATCTATTGCACTGAGCAGAAATTATAAATGTAATATTTAATTTGTGCATTAAGGGTGTCTGTGAGTGTGTGTGTGTGTGCATCCACGCACATACTAGTCCAGGAGCTGGTTTTGTCACACCATGTTGAAAAATCTTTCAAAGCAGACAAATAGCAAGGTAATCTATATGCAAATTTGCTGGTTTAGTCAGCCTGATGTGCCTGTGACAAAGAGTGGATTTAATTATAGTTTATTGGTGCTGGTTGTGCTTGAGTAATCTGGAGGTAATGATGCATAATACTGAATTAATCTAGGATGAAAAAAATTGGTTTCCTGGGGATAAACTGAGACAAAGGCATATCATCCTCTCTTTCCACAGCTGGGTACATTTTCCTGTGGCAGTCTAAACAGTTAAGTTTTCCTGGTGTCATTTGGAAACTATTATTTTTTTAAAAAAAAAATGCTAATGATCCAAAGAATTTTGGAAGTAAATTTTCAAGAATAGCTTCTGTTTGCAACAGTGGCATCATTCTAGCAGGTAATTTGGTATTCAGTCACTCCCCTCCTCCCTCACACCCAGTATGTTCCATCACAGAGTGAGTCATGTACATAATGCATTCAGCACAATGACTGTTACAAAGGTGGAAGGTGAGAATTAGCAGTGTTTGAGATAGAAAATGGTAGGAAAAATGGTAGAACAAATGGCTAGTGCAGGAGACAAGGAAAGAAAACAGGAGATTTTCTGTTTCTTTATGTGAAAGATTTGAAAATTGTTGTGTTAGCATGAATGCTTCAGATACTTTTCAGAGTAAAATTCATTGCTAGATAAACTGTAAAGGCAAAAGTAAAAATACTCTTTATTACAGAACACTTTCAGATATGTGGGATTATAGTAATCGTATATACACACAGTTTTGCAAGATTAAGTCATACACAATGGGGAGAATAAGGACAGAGAATGGACAGTGAGAAACAGAATATAATAGCATTGAAAAATATTATTTGCTGCATAAAGAAGTCCTCTTTTGTTACAATGGCTACTACATATATTTTAAATGACCCAAAATTTTTGCCTCAGTCATTAGAGAAATGTAGGTCAAAAGAACAATTTCCTTATAATAGGACAGTTACTATTTTTTCTGTATAGTTTACATATGTCTTCAAAAGATTAGTTAAGCCTGGTAGTCTCAATGCAAGGAGTGCATAGCATCAGAATTTAATCACATTTAATAGTAGATGGCAAATTTGAACCACTTCAGTGTGATTTTTGAAAGGTGCTGAGTATTAATTCTACTTGCAGTCATGGGAGCCCGAAGAGTCTCAGCTTTTCTGAGAAGCTAGCTCAATATAGCACAAGTTCATTGGTAGAAGATAAGGTATCCAAAAACATTGACCATTTTGTGAAAATTTGGCCTAAAGCCAAAGCTTTTGATCCAAAGTTAGTCACTCTTTATGCTTCTGGCTGTTGTTTCTGCCTCAGAGACTGAGCAATGATCCATATATTTTGGGGCAAGGAATTCAATGAGATGCCTGAATAACTTCAGTTTACTTTTCATCTTCAGTGTTGGAAGAAGGCAAAGCAGAAGAACATTTTTTTGGGATAATCTCTAATTTCATGCACATATGGCCTTTAGTCATTTGTTTTGGCACAAACCATAGAAACCACATCATTCAGTTCCCATTTATTCAGGTTTTCAATGTGTTCTATCTTTTTTCCTTAGGCAAAGAGTTTACTTTATATCTGAAAATGTAATCTGTGCACAAATATTTTTTAAACCTCTCCAGAAAATAAACTCTTTATATTCAAGTGCTTCTGCTTTCTTTATCTCTAGACAGTTTATACTTGTAGGGGAGACAGAGGAGAACACTAGGTTCTGTTCCAAACCTTTTCAGTGCTTTTCCAGGTGGAACATGGCACATCCTTTTGCTGAGGCCTTAACAAGTAACTGGACAGGTGTCCAACACTTCCAAAAATCAGGCCAAATGATGTGACTAATTCATCATTATTAAGAGTTTTGACATGAACAGAGAAAAAAGTTCACTTTATTAGTAGTCAAATTATGTTGCATTTTAATACACTGTATTATTTCAAAGCACTATTCCATTTTTTTCTGTGAGATAAATTCGGGAGTTCCTTTCTACTTGCATATTACGACTTTTCATTCAAACTATGACTTCTGAGGTGGTTGCTTTTTGAACAGTTGTCTTTCATAATGCATTTGGTGCTGCATGTTTCAGAGGCAAAGGTGATAAACCTTTCCAGAGGAGGTTTTACTTTGCTGTCAGATGAATTTCATGACCTTTCAGGACACGGTATGCACCATATGACAAAACAATTTACCTGTCATTATGTGTGAGATGTGTAAGCTGTGACACACTGAGATTAGTGTTACTTTGCCTAAAAATACAGTATTTCTCACATGACTGTCATGATGGGTATTGTTATGATCTCTGTTAGTCTCACAGAGAGGTTATTACAGGGAATATGAATTTAGTTTAGCAAAACTTTCTCTGTCATTGATAAAGTTACACATAAAAAGAGAGCCAGTGCTTTTTCTTGGAAAGTGAGAGACAATACAGTTCTTAGCTGCTACGAAATGAAGATACAGACTGCCTGCATGGCTTTGTGTTTAACCTTCTTTATGAGAGCTGGGTGTTCAGCAGCTTGCTAGTTTGGTCCCTAATTGACAGAATATACTTGTTACTCTGCATTTAATCATGGTTGCTGCTTGGAGTAATTTAATCAAGGAACTGATTGGGGTCATTTGGAATAGGCCCCACTGGTGAATGTCAGTAGTTAAGATGGATTGCCCAGTGGAAACAATAGCTAGTAAAAGATAGGGTAGAGGGTAGGTGGTAAATAGCATGGGACACTCTAGCCTTCTTCACTGACAGTTCCATCGCAACTTCTCAGGATGGTGAGAACCCCACAGCCTCAAAACATTCATAGACAGGGTAAGCAGTGAGGTCAGGAAGCTTGCTGATGATGCTACATTATTCAGATCAATGAGGAAAGGGCAGACTGAAGAATTCTGGAAAGCCATTGGTGAGGTTCTGGACAATAAAATCATAAATAATATATGGTCTAGATATAATGTGCATAGGGACAAAAGCAATCAGAACTTCGCCTGTGAAATTACTAACTTTGAGCTGACCTGTACCATTCAGGAACAAGATGCTGGTATGGTATATAACTCGATCAGTGATGGTCAGATGTGTAAATCAAGCATAGGAATGATTAGGAAAGGCATAGATGATAAAATAGTGAAGGTTGTCATACCATGTTACAAATTTCCCCTCACCTGTGCAGTTCTGGTCTTCTCATCTCAGAGAGGATATAATAAACTTGGAGGAGCAACAAGGATAAGCAGAGGTAAGGAATGATTTTGACATGAAGCATGGCTGCAGAGACTAGAAGTCTGTAGGCTAGAAAAGAGACAACTTGCCAGGAATAGGATGCAGATCCTGGGCTCAGGAGTGGCATGGAGAGGTGTGGATAGGGGTCAGCCACTTTGTGTCTATTCCAAAACAAGAACGTTACACAAAGCTAGTAGCAGACAGGTTCAGAGTAAAAGGAGGTGGTTCTTCATAGAGTGTGTAGCAGATCTGGGAAGATTTTTGCTAAAAGATGTAGTGGGTGCCAGAACTCATTCTGGGGCCAGTAAAAATACGAAGTACTTGGAGGAGAAATGAGTTGAAGGACCTAAATAATGAGAAACCCCCTCTGGCTCAGAAAATCCCCTGAGCTGAAAATAGTGGCAGACAGGGAGAACACAGAGAAGGAAGTATCATATATGCTTGTCCTGTTCTTTCTCTTCCCTCAGTTTCTATTTGTGGCTAGTGTCAAAGTCCAAATATCAGATTTGGGGACCTTTGATCTGACACAATACAGGTGTTCTTGTGAAACTAGTATTTCTCTAGGGTGTCCCAGAGGAGAGGTCTGCAGCAGCCCCTCTGCGCTCCCCAGCAGCAGATCCCCATGGCAGGGCTGTGTCTATGTGCAGCATCATTACCTAGCTTGCTCTATGCCTTGTCCTCCTATGCCTTGTTTATGCAGTGTGCACTTTGTTCCAGAAGTTTGCATGAATCTGTTAAATTATAGAAGTCTTTCTTTTTTTCTTCTAATGAAAAAGTGTTGGTAGGTGTGGTGTTTGAAAATGAGGGGAGGTTTTACAGACCCATTGGACTTCATTGTCATGAAAAAGGACAAAAATAAAATCCTTGCTTTTTTCATTTTTGAAAGCTTTGGGCGCCATCTGCTGGGTTCAGTAGGACCTTACACACCAAAGCAAAACTGCTAGTTGAAAAGTGCTTGAAGAATTGAATTTATGTAAAATTGCAGTATCTTTGTTTGCACCTCCTGGTTCTTTTGGCTCTGTTGGTGATAACATAACCCAGGTCTATGGGAGATACTCTGCCACACAGATAAGTGCCCACTTACAGTTCCCTTTTAAAGATACCATTCAGACTGAATTCTCTAATGTGTTTCACTGTGTTTGGTCACATAATGGAGAAATGGTGGGAGGAAGTAAGGATTGTCAGGCATTTTGTCCTGTCCCCCTGTTGCAATAGCAGAGACCACTCTGAGCAGCATTCAGGCTGTCTGAGGCTGCCAGAGATGGGGACAGGGAGATGCTGGGCAGCTCGAGAAGGCTGTTTGTCCAAAGGCCCTGGTTGCTATCACTGTTTGATATGTGGCATTGGTGTATAGCAGCAAGATACAGCCCTGTACACTGAACTGTGGTGAGGGGTGGTGTGTGAGTGTCCTGGGTGGGTCAGGGCGAGGTCCATGGGAGGGGCATGGTGCCTGCTCTGCAGTTAAGGCACCTGGTGACAGTAAGCTGGCACATCTCTGGGCTTGCAACATGAGATGTCCCTAGCTCTCACCTTGTGAGTACCCAAGAGCAAGGTAATAGAATAAGGTAGCCATGGGCCCTTCCAGTGGTCTGAAGCAGGCTTTGCATATTCATCGTCCACGGGAGATGGCCAGCCATGTGTTTGCAGAAAAAGGGCAAACGGTATGACCTGTATGAGCAGCTGAGTTCAAACACACAGGGACCTGCAGTTACCCACAGCACTGCCTTGGGATACATCTGTCACTGTGAGACCTCTCAAGAGTAATATCCCCTTGTTTTTTTCTTCCGAACAGTTATCTCCTTGGTATGTTCACTCTTGCTCCATAATTTGATGATACAGGGCTTTGGCAGCAATACTGGCTTGTGCCGTCCCATCCTCTCATCCATCCCTTGCTACTTGTTCTCTCCCCAAGATACAGTGCCCTTTATCCCCACACTGTATGTGAGGCCATGCTGTGTACTGCTGAGTTTTAAAAAAATAAACCAAAACTACAGCATGAGGAAATGGGTTATATTTAACCCAGATCAGTTCCTCTTTTTTTTGAATTACAGTGTGGCCTCATGAACAGTTGGGTCAGCACAAGCAAGGGAAGCCTGGTGTCTGCAGCACTGAGAGGGGAGCAGGGACGCATGGCTAAAGAGCAAGACTCTATTCAGCTATGCCTTTGAACCCCTGGATCACCCAGCCATGGTCAGAGTTTGGCCTCCATGCTGGGGATGGCCCAGCCACCAGCAGGCATCTGTGAGGAGACATTGGTGCCTACATCAGCCCTGGGCTTGCAGGCTGCTCACGCTGCTCTGCACTGTGAAGGATCCAGCCAAGTTCCCCACATCCAGCACTGCTCTGGTTTGGGGGCTTAGTGATGTGTATAAAACCAGGGTCCTTGCTGATAGGTGGAGGTATGCTTTGAATTTTCAACTGCCCAGGCCAATAAGAGAGTGGCTTGACAAGTGAATCCTTGGAGCATATTTAGCTGCTCTTTTGTGTGTTCATGAGATTTCATTAGCTGTGTACCTATAGTTTATAAGAATATATATAGAAGTGAACACATAAGTAAGGGATAATAAGTTGTTTTCATTATTTTCCTTGTGTATCAAGAGATGGCAGTATATTATTCAATCCGAATAACTGAAGACTTAGAGCCTTCTCTGCTGTAGCAGGGCAACCAAATTCCTGCGGTTTTAGAGAGGATGTTCAGTCTCAGGCAAGTAGGCAGCCTGGCATTTTGGTGATCTTTGAGTTGCAATGGTACTTCACCACATACCACTACTACACTGATCAGTAAGAGGAAGAGATCCTAAATTGTGTCCAAAAGAACAAAAAAAGGTTTAAAAATGGTAAAGGTCAAAACACAAACAAACAAAAAAGATGACTTCTGATGGTGTTGCACTTTGAGTGATAGTCTATCTAGAACATATGGCAGTATTACAAAACTGTTGGCAAACAACAGCAAGAGTAAAGCAGAATAAAAATGTATAGGAAGAAAGCTAGAACTAGGCCCAAAGAAGGGCAGTCAATTAGACAGAAAAATCTGTTTCAACTGAGAGTTTATGCTGAAACATATTTAACATACTCTTTGAAAAACTAATTACGTTCAGTGTTCAGTCTGGATGCCTTACAGATGACAAACCACAATGAGAAACAGATTTCCTTCCAGTGTTTATACATTGAGTGTTAGACCTTGAACCACAGCATTTGTAGACTTCATTGAACTCTAGATCATTATTACATTTCTGTAGCCCTTGAATTCATATTACAATGCATTAAAATTATTTTGAGCAAATGCTGCCGGTGGCAACTCACATAAAGCTCACAATCACCGTATTTTTTATATTTTCTTATACTCTGTCGTTGCCACTTCTCTTTTTTTTCCCAAATAATCTTCAAGTTAACATGATGCCTATAGGCAGTGATCTCACTGAGATCACTAAGCACTTCCTTCACACTTTTGTATAGTGACTTGATTTCTGTGTTCGTCTTAATTTATGAATCAATATCTTTCAGCACCCCCAGATTCAAAAAGAGTCACAGTATATCAAGTTCTTATGCTGCGATGATCAAGAAACCCTGCATCAGTGGGTAACAGGAATAAGAATTGCCAAGGTGAGATTAAAATTAAATTTAGTTACGTATGTTTTCTGTAACATCCTGTCTTCTTCAGGTTACTGACTGTCATCACCTCAACTGGAAATACTGTGGCAGGAGTTGACATTCATGCTAATTTTACCTTAGATAGAAAGAGCTGAAGGGTATGACCAGGATGGATTTGCTGAATGTTCCTGTACCCTAGTTATCAGTGTGTTTTTCTCATTAACATGAGGTTGAATTCTGTGGCTATAAAACTCAGGTACTCATAAAACTCACTCCACAGTTATCTGGCACAATAATAGTATGCTGTGGCTAAAGATGTGCAAGCTCTGGTCAGTCCAGCTGTGACATCTTTCAGATAGTTCTGCCCAAATTGTCTGCCTCACCCTCTTCGAAAAGATCCGAATTCACAGACCATTTTGGTTTGCACAAAATATTAAAGGAGATGCATTTATACATAGCCCAGTATACTGGCTGTATCTGGCTACACAGACCCACTCCTGCTAGATATATATTCTTTTCTGCCAGTTCTGCTGCGACGTGACATCCCACAAATGTGTGGGGTGAACATCAAATTATTTTGTGTCTTACACTGACAGAGCTGTTTGCTCTAGAGCCCAGGATTCAGTGACCCAAGTTTCCAGTCTGAAAATGTAATACTTGGAAAGCGTTGGAAAAAGATATTTACTGAGAACAGTTGGTTTTAAAGCCAAGTTTCAAGATGTTTACAGATACCAAAACAAACATAAAATGTGAGAATGATATCAGTAGCACTGTGTTTGGTCACAGGGATTCATGTTTTATTGCTCTATTATGGAGATACTTTCCACCCAGCCCTATACAGAAATAGGTATAGCACTTGTGGAAAGTTTTTTTTTTTAACAAAATTGGGCAGAAAAGAATGGGATGAGAAAAATCGGAGAGCAAAATGAATGCTTGGCCTATTTCAAGCTTAACACCATGCTTGTTGTATTGTTTGATTGCTTTGCAGTATGGCAAGACACTCTATGATAATTACAAATGTGCAGTGAAGAAAGCTGGCTTGTCCTCTCGGTGGGTGAATCAAGGGACGGTGGAACCAGCTGCCCCTGCAGGATCCTCATCAGCAGGTACTGATGCTGACACAGCAGTTGAAATCATGTTTATTGCCCTCTTCTGTCATCATCAGTGTTGCACATAATCTTTGTTCAGAAAACTATTCCATGGATTCAGCAAGATAATATCTTGTTCTAGAAAGCCCAGCACAGCTCTCTCTTTAAAGTTAGAACTTGAAGAGTACAAAGACAGCCCACCAAGGATCAGTTTACATCCATGTGATTTAATAAGGTATTTTTCTGTTGGCATCTGAATACAAATCCTTTGTCCTCCCTCTACTTTTTGGAAACTGATGGTCCATGTCATCAAGCGTTCTGTTTGCCCATCTCTACACTGGCTGTATCAGACAGAGCTTTTCTTCCAATGAGTAAAAGGATTGAGTGGGATATTCTGAGAATGATCATTTCAAAAAGAGATTCTTATAGGGTAGGCCACTCTCTTGCCTAGCCTTTCACTCATTTGCATGGTAATAGTGTGGGTGTTAGGAGAAGGATACAGAGGAAGAAAGGATTGAGTTATTCTCAAACTTTACTTTTCCAGTAACTTCACCTGTTTCATCATTGTGCAGATAAAACAGTGCATGACACTAGGTGTAACTTGCATGAATGTTTTTAGTTTACATGCTTGAAGTATGCTTTATTTATTAGGAAGGACATGCTGGCCCAGCACCTACTGTCATAAGACAGGCAAAGTCAAAATCGGTGTTGGCAGTTAATATTCTGACCTGCTGTAGACAACTCAAAATCCTACAAACACCTTTCCAAGGCTTTAGTTTGCCTTTTCTCAGTTCATGTGAGAACAGGGTGGTCTTTCTACTATTCCTTGGAGTCAAGTCATGGTAATAAATGCACATTTGGGGTGGGGAGACCCAGTAGCAGACTGTTTTGAGTTCAGGGGACTTTTTGATGGGGGGCAGTACTTCAGCGAGGGTGGACAGTCATGGAGCATTTTGTGTTCTGGTGTTGATGGCAGTAGAGGGGTGGCTGGCCAGTGGGGCTCCACGCTGGTGCTGCAGCCTGTACTGGATATGGGCAGGATCGAGACCTTATAAAGTATATTATACATCTGTATAACTTCAGCTCCTGACTACAGTCCGAGAACACTGCATGTGATCATAAAATATACTATTAATCTTAACTAATTTATCCCATTAAATTGTTAAGTAGCCTGGAAAGATTTTAGTCATGTATGTTGTCTCTGTGGAAATCTCTCTGAAGGATCATTAGCGTTCTAATTGAGGCAAGTCACTGTGATTCTTGCTGTCTTAAGAGTTATCATTACTACCCTATATAAAACCTGGGGCCCGACTATTATTAGTTTTA
The DNA here is from genome assembly GCA_028020825.1 of Podargus strigoides. Taxonomy (NCBI): domain Eukaryota; kingdom Metazoa; phylum Chordata; class Aves; order Caprimulgiformes; family Podargidae; genus Podargus; species Podargus strigoides. The sequence continues at coordinate 41,272,336 of CM051623.1, forward strand.
ATGTAAGGTGTCTTGTTTGTTTTCCTTATGTTATGAGCTTAATATGAAAAGTCACAAAGTAAGCCCGAAGTAGAAAGCAGAAATCTTCATGGATTTTACTGAATTATCTATAAAAAACCTGTAATGAGTAGCTTCTTGGTGGAAGTTGTTAATATGTTTTAATAGAGTTTTTCTTAGTTTGCTATTCCCTGATCTGGTTAACATCACAACAATGTAACACTCACTTCCCTTTGTCTCCTCTCCTTGTCACAGGTGCTGTTCAGGCAAATGGACAGATTCCCCAAATTGTTCGTCGTTCCAGTGTGGAATTTCCAGAGACTCAGAAGAAAGTGGATGCATCAGAGGTACAGGTCAGCAGTTACCAGCAGTGCATTAGTTAAATGTCACCTGTGAACCAGTTCTCCAAGTTTGTTTTTCTTACTTGTGGTCTTCCCCCCTCAAAGGGCCAATGTACTGTTGTGACAAACATTTGGCTCCTGGGCAAAGTGGCTCGTTCCTTGCTGCCCCTCCTTATGCTTTACACACTCCAAACATTGCACCCAGTGCACAGAAGGAGCCACCAATAGGAGGTGAAGGCACAGCCATCTGCCAGTTTCATTCTTCAGAACAAATAGGTGTGAGTTCGTGTAGCACAGATAGGAATGTGCCCATGCTGCCAAAACCTCACTGCTGTCTGTCTCTGCCAGAAAGCAGGTCTTGCCTTAGTAAAACAAAGGATACAGTAGTGTTTTTGGCAGGGAACACTGTGCACAGCTGAAGATGAGTGCGTAAGAACAGAGAAAGTGGGAAGAAGTAAGGGAAAACATTACATGTTTTCATTAGGCTCTAAATGTATTCCTTGGTGAAGCTTCAAATTTTGTCTGCTTGCGCCATCTCTGGCTGTAGGGTACAGTTTGACGACTTTAAAAACATCCTACAGAAAAAAAAACCCACCCTGCATTTGTTTGGAGTTCATTATTCAGTCTCTCCATCATGCATAAAGTGCACAGGGCAAGTGAAATGAAATTCCTAGGATTTTTCTCTCACCTGCATTATGTGTCCTGTGCTTCTTGTTTCTGTCTTTTTAAAGGAGGAACTCAAAAGATCTGTTCTGAACCTCACTTCCTCACCTGTGGAACTCAGCCAGTGGTTCCGTCCTCCCACGTCTCATTTACTTCCATCTTTGTAGGCAAGGAGAGCAAGGAAGAGGAGGCATAAACGTTATACTTAGCTTATGCCAGAATTAGTACTGCTGACTGCAGGGCTGAGAGCACTTTTCTCGAGCAGAAGCAAATGTGTTGCTTTCTTCATCTCACAGCTGCTACAAGCCTGGCACCAAAGGATCAAGCTGAAGTCTTTCAGGGTGCACTGTGTTACAGTTAGAGCACTAAGCTAGCTGGATCTAAACTGATACATTAGCATAACTAGATATGAATGTGTTACAAAGCTTTGTTTTCAGGACAGCAGACTTCCCCACAAGAACAGATAGCATGTTTCTGTAATAACTGTCAACAGCTACCAGCTGCTACCTGGGGGAAAAGAAAGGAAAAAAAAAAAAAAAAAAGTAGATTATATTTAGACATCACCAAATGGGCTTTATTTATCTTCAGAGTGTTGACTAGCAAACACAATTTAAAAGAAAAGCCACAAAAAATTTTGTCAAAAGAAACATCCCCATAATGAACTGCCATCCTACATTTTATTTTTCTTAATTTGTATGATGGATGCTTTGATTAATTTTTCCTTCAAAAAAGGTGTCCAAGGGTTTGAATATCTCATGACCTTGCAAACATGGCTAGAACTTAGTGACTTCAAGGACCCATTTGTCCACTATAGATACAGAAGTGGAGGAGGAGTGTGCATGTGCCTTGCCCAGCAGGCAGAAGACTTCTCCCCAGGCTTATTCGTGGCCCTTGCCAGGTCACTGGTAGAAAATCTTTCCCCTGCTGTGCACCCCACAGAATTGCGACAGATGGCTTTCCGAAGTGCCTCTCTTCACAGTGCTTTGCAGTGCTCTCCCTCCCGCACTGAGGGGGCCCAGTGCACTACCTGGAGGGTGAATGTGTCTCGCACCATGCTGCAGAGTGCTGGGGACAGTGAAACCAAGCACAGAAGCTTTACACTCCCAAATATCTCCACCTTCTTCCCAGTTCACTGCTGTTGTATCTAATGAGTTTTGCAGAGATAGATAACTTCATTATTTGAGCTTTATCCAGTGATGCAGTGGTCACAGCTAGAATGGGAGACAAGGATACATGAGGGATAAAAAGCAGATGTAGTTTTGGCACTTATGTCCTCAAATCTTTTTGAGTATTTTTGGATGTAAAAACACACCACAGATTATTTTTTTTTAAAGTCATGTTCTCAGGGAATGAACAGCAGGGTGGAACATCAAGAAAGTATCTTTATATGTCTTACTAACTGCAATTCCTTGAAATTTTAAAAGCACTCATTTTCTGAGGGCAGCAGTCGAAGCAGCACTATGAATACTGTCAACAGAGAGATTTCCACTGTCAAAGTTCTGTAGGCAGCTTCAGAAAGAAAACAAAATACTATTTGCAGTTTTCAGGCAAAATGTTCTCTACTTCATTTCACTGTCTACTACACTCTTCTCATGTATTTTCACATCTTCTCATTGTTCTTTGGCAGTGGCATTAGTTTATACATGCACTGACTGCATCTTGTCCTTTTATTCCTTCTGCTTATTAAAGGTTAAGTCAAATAACATCAGTGCACCTGGCCTGGCACAGTCAGTGATGAGGCCAGAGAAATACCAGGGTAAGAGGAACTCCCTGCAGCCTCCTCCTCCACCTGAAAGGCGGTCATCTGCTATTTCCATCTCACCAATTCTACCCTCCAAAGTCAAACGAGACAGCGGCATTTACCTAACAGATCCAGACAGCTTTCCAGCACCGCCACCTGCATTGAAGATTGAGTTTCCTCCACCACCACCATCTGATTTCTGTGAACCTCCTCCTGATTTTGTGCCTCCACCACCACCAGCCTCCAGCAGCAGTAATGGAGACCTGCCATTGCCCCCTCCACCTCCACCTGTCTCCAGTAAGCCACTGCCCCTGACAAAGAAACCTGTGCCACTTCCTGCAAAAAGGCTAGAAAACATGGGACAAGCTGGAGAGCCACGATCAGCTGGGCCACCTCCAACTGGGGGTGGAGGCAAGCAAGCAGATTTCATGTCTGACCTAATGAAAGCTCTTGAGAAGAAAAGGGGCAGCAGCTCCTGAGCTCTGGGAGCAGGTGGACTTCAAGCCATAGCTGTTTTCATGAGGCATCATGGAAGGTCAATCTGAATCAGGCTCGTCCAGGAGGAATTCTCCTTCAGAGTTCCTCCTGGGGGTCTCAAGAAGTAAAAGTCGAGTGCTCTCTGTCTCCCACTTTGTCCCTATAACCTGCTCCTTTCCCCTAACCCCACCCCCCACCATGAACTACCATTCCAGCATCAGGCCAAGGTAAGAATTGGCTGTAGAGTCTTGCTTCACTCCATCAGGACAGCCAGGGATGGTGGAGCAGCACTCACAGAGCCGGCCAGTGAGTGAAATGCATCTTCTGTGGCTGCCTCTATAGTGCCTCTATAGTAGAATTGGAGTGGAGGAAAAAACAACAACGCTCTCATGTGAATTTTGAGAAGTGGGAAGATCCCTTTTCACAAAAAAAAATAATTATTTTGAAATCTTGTACCCTTTCCTTGGTAGGCATGGATTGCTTTTTCCTGTTGTTTTTTTCCTGTTGGTTTCTTGTCTACAAACTGTACCTGTAAATAATCAGTCTTCTAAAAGACTCTGTAATTGTCATGTACCTGATAGAAAAAAAAATGTGGGAGGAGGCATTCCTATTTGTTCTGCCTTTTTGATTCTCCATTGTTCATTTAGGCAGCATTCATTGTGAATTCTAAAATAAAAATAGCTTCTATTTTATATCTGTCCAAAGTGTCATAGTTAATGATCAGGCATTTTACTGGCAGTTGGTACCACCTCAAATGCTTCAAGAAGTTTTTGCTAGAGAGCAATGAGGTCTCTTCTCAGTCTCCTCTTCTCCAGACTAAATAACCCCAGTTCCTGTTTTCCAGACCTCTCACCAGCCTCGCTGCCCTTCTCTGGACTCGCTCCAGCACCTCAATGTCCTTCTTATCCTGTGGTGCCCAGAACTGGACACAGTACTCAAGGTGTGGTCTCACAAGTGCCGAGTACAGGGGCACGATCACCTCCCTACTCCTGCTGGTCACACCATTTCTGATACAGGCCAGGATGCCATTGGCCTTCTTGGCCACCTGGCCACACTGCTGGCTCATGTTCAGTCGGCTGTCAACCAACACCCCCAAGTCCTTTTCCACCAGGCAGCTTTCCAGCCACTCTTCCCCAAGCCTGTAGCGCTGCATGGGGTTGTTGTGACCGAAGTGCATGACCCGGCACTTGCCTTTGTTAAACCTCATACAATTGGCCTCAGCCCATCACTTCAGCCGGTCCAGATCCCACTGCAGGGCCTCCCTACCCTCAGGCAGATCGACACTCCCACTCAATTTCGTGTCATCTGCAAATTTACTGAGGGTGCACTCAATCCCCTCATCCAGGTCATTGATAAAAACATTAAACAATGTTTTGTTTAGAGAGAGCCCTGAGGGACACCGCTTGTGACCGGTCTCCATCTGGATTTAACTCCATTCACCACAACTCTCTGGGCTCGGCCATCCAGCCAGTTTTTAACCCAGCAAAGAGTCCACCTGTCTAACCCATGAGCCGCCAGCTTCTGCAGCAGAATGCTGTGGGAAACAGTGTCAAATGCCTTACTGAAGCCCAGGTAGACAACATCCACCGCTTTTCCCTCATCCACTAGGTGGGTCACCTGATCATAGGAGGAGATCAGGTTGGTTAAACAGGACTTGCCCTTCATGAACCCATGCTGGGTGGACCTGATCCCCCCCGTTGTCCTGCACTTGCCGCGTGATCTCCCCCAACATGAACCGTTCCATAAGCTTCCCCGGTACCGAGATCAGACTGACAGGCCTGTAGTTCCCCAGATCCTCCTTCCTGCCTTTCTTGTATATGGGTGTCTCGTTGGCAAGTTTCCAGGGACCTCACCTGATAACCAGGACTGCTGATAGATGATGGAGAGCAGCTTGGCAAGTTCCTCCACCAGCTCCCTTAGCACTCTCAGGTGGAAGGAAGCTCTTGGAAGGAGCTGGTGGGGAGGACATTGAGGGACACAAGCAGAACTTTGGGATGCACAGAAGGTGTTTCAGAATGGGGATGCATCAGCCAGGGAAGTGCCAGATGCGTCATTATAAAAAGTTTATGTGACATCCCACAACTTCATCTCTTTTCACTTGAGACAAGTTGAAGGTAAGGCATGTTTTTCCTGCAGTATTCATGCTCATCCCAAGTTACTCTGGTATAGCCATGGGACAGCCACCCCCTTTCCTCCTTCCTTTTTTTTTGTTTGTCAGCAGTGTAAGCACTGGAAGAGTAAGTAAGTAAAGCTCACATCATGGATATGGGGATGAGGGGATGTCTTATGACTTCTGTTAACCACTTCTTTGCTCTGCAGCCTATGGTTGAAGGTCTAGCACTGCTAGCAAGTTGCTACAGCTTGTACACCTGTGTCTCTACTGCTATACAAAAGAGGACGAGGATGCAAGCTTGACTGCTGGCCTAGTGCTCACCCACACTGCCAAAGAGGGCCCAAGCACAGTCCCAGGCATAATTCAAGGAACTGCCCAAGCCAGGCACCATTCCCAGAAGACAACATGGACAAGTCTAAAGCAGGTTTTACTAAAGCAGAGATACCCTGTGGTGCGGACATGGCCAGTTAGGGTACCAGTTCATGGGCCAAGGGACTAGTTCCTGGCCCTCTTACCAATATAGAGAGAGCCCATGCAATGCTTCCTAGTCTTCTAGCTCCCTCGCTTTCACTGAACTGAGCAAAAAGCTCTCACCAAGAGAACTATGTTTAGTAATAACACAAATGTTACCCAGAAGTTTTGAATTGACATGCTAGAACATTCAAAAGGTATCATATCATCTCCAAACAGCCAAACTGAGAACAGCTCTCAAGACCAGCACAAGGCTCATAAGCTTAGTACAAGCTTTAGTTCCATGTGCAGGAGAAAAAATACTAACTAGCTAAAAGTAGGAGGGTTAAAACGAGGGTTAAAAAAAAAAAGGATTAATGTTTCCCAATAGCTTTCAATATGTAACTAAGGTAAGCATTATCCAGAATCACTGAACGCTAAAGAGCTGGGTGCCATTTTCTGACAAGGTATTAGGAGTACACATCAACACACTTAGGTGACAATAGCTGTCTGCTGTCCAACTATTTTTAAATCAATTTTCTTTTTTGAAATATACACCCAGCATCAAACTAAAGCAGACCATGTCCTTAGAAAAATGTTGCACAATTAGCTAGTTTCTCTGAATTCACAAAGCACAGACTTGTACACAACTTTCCTAGCATTCACTTTTCTCACCAGAACCCTCAGCCTCCTGCCCTATTTCCTCCCTTCTCTTTTGTTACAGCACAATAAACTAATTTTTATACATTTTACATCTGCAGTCAATAACTCATGCACTTAATCTTACACAAAAGAAAAAGTCGAGCATTCTTTGAAACAAAAATAATCAAAGCCTACAGAAAACTTCAGAAATCAATTAAAATGCTGTGATGATTAGACCTCTATCAACTATTTTGTGTATATACGTGGTTGCATTGAATTTCTGAAATGTAAGTATTCAAACTCTCCGTTCAAAGAACAGAGCTACCATCTTAATCATACACAATTATCTGGCTTTATTTAGTACAAAAAAGATGCTGCAAAATACAAAAACGTCTTCCTTTCCAAGACTGTAAGTCAAAGCATTTGTAAAAAAATGAAAATTAATCCTTCCACCTCTAATCTATTGCCATATGAAATTGTCTTATTCCTGTAGATTTCAGTAGTATGTACATTACTAGAGATTACAGTATTTTAGTCTAAAAGATCTGAAATTGCAGCATGTTATTTTTAACCTTTCCCCATACCTCATACAGAAGCAGTCTCGGCAGCTGTCTTCTTTGGGCTCTTACATCACTAATATGGAAGAAGGACCTACTTCAAGCGACCAGTTTTCTATCAGTCCTTAGGATTAGAAGGTTAAGAGTCACGTGGAAAAGTCCACATGTGGGGGACCAACACTGCTGATGCCGATAACTGTCTTCTGCTACAGAAAGAGGATAAGAGTACCAATAAAAACCTGTTTGATTACCACCCACAGTATTTTTACTCCCCATCTGCTCTTGCATCACTGCTGTGTTTATGTAATGTGAAAAATGAGGCAGCTCTGGAACTGTAGGTGAAACACAAAAATTTGGGGGAATATAACATGAAACATAGCATTAATTCTTACATTGTCATAATAAACCATAATGATTAAAATCTGAAAGTGGAAAGGGAGGTGGTATGAAATTCTCTACTTTTACAAAACAGTTAAAAGGTAGTGTTGAAATAACTACTTCAGGTGTTTTTCACACACTCTCAGTCAGGCACTTTGAGAGTGCATAAGAAACTTAAGTGGATCATGTAGCAAAACCATAGGACAGAACTATTATTTATGGGTAATCATTGAGAGTCTCACAGTAACTGGGAAATATGCCTATTCTGTTTGCAGGAACAAAACAGAAGAGCTTCAGTATTCTTAAGACAGGAATTCTAATGGTCTTGCGGAATATTCTGAGGCTGTGTGATCACCATTAACAGTCAGTGCTGACTATTATGAAATCAGAATAGTTACTAAACAAAGACGATGCAAACTGCATGGTAAAACTAGGGGGAAAAAAGTAATGAAGATTTGCTTTCACCTAAATCAAGGAAAAGGACATGACTTAGTCCATGAATGAAGTCCTGGAGAAGAGAAGTAGCTGACCTACTCTCTGCAGCCAGTATATGACACCATTTTTCAGGGACTGCTACATTCTTTCAGATGTTTTTCCAGAACCTGACAAAAGCCTCACCATGATCACAGTGGGCAGTACATATCCCTGCTTGTCAAACAGCTCCCATTTGCAATGTTCTGGTTTTATATTGTGGTGCTGGAGGCTTTCTTTACTTGCAACTATGGGTGAAGCAGAGGTCCACTGGCTCCTGTTACTAGCAGGATTTTACATCTATAAAACATTTTGAAGAAAAAAGCAGTATAAAAATGCTTTGTATTTATGCAATTATTCCACAAGGTAAAGATGTATAGGCAGCAGTGTTTGGCCCACACACAAAAGAAACTTATTGGATGTTTGCTTCAACACAGAGTTCTTTCCTTTCACCTAATTGGACACCAGGGCCCAAGTTGCAGAGCTGCTGTCTTTACCCTGCAGGCAGAAACACGTTCACCTTCAAATCATCACTTATTTGCGGTGTAACCCACTCCACTGCAGGTGGTAATGCTGCTGTTCACACATTCCATCACAACATGCTATTTCACTCGTAATCAACCAAGAAGAGACATCAACACAAATGTTTCAATAGGTTGGGAATGCAGTCCACTGCTGAAGGGCTTCTACAGACCCCCCCAGCAGCCCAATCCTCTTACCTGGAGGTGTTGCCATCTCAAACACTAATCCCAATGGTTGCAGAAGAGCACTTACTACCAGCACTTACTCCTGCACAAGGAACATTAACCCAGGCTGAACTTGTGTATGTTGGTTAAACTTCCGACTGGACTTTCAGAAAACTGTATTTAAATATCTATATTTAAATATCTATATACTACTATTTACATTTGAACAACTGCATTTATATTTGAACAGCTCGCTCTCTCTCAGAGGAAACCATCCTGAATAATTTTGTTGATTACGGATACGAAGGCATTCAAATATTTTTTAGTCACTGAAAGATTTCTAATATTATTTTTTTTCCACACTAATTATATTTGTAGAAATAGATTTGTGAAATTATACTACTTAATAGCCCCTATTTCAGAATCAAGTGCCACTCAAGAAATCTGGAGATTCTAATCCATTTTGGATTTGGGAAGAGATGAGGTAACGTCAAGAAGTAACAAAGCCCCCAAAATAAGTGATTTTTGTTGTAAATTTTCTAGCTTAACATTGGACCTGATTGCTTATGTATTCATTTTGGCTTAATTATACACCAAGTTTTGTAATGTGGAATTGGAGTATCAAACTAGTCTCTCTCTATTTCTCAGAAGACTTCTATGTAACCACTTCAGTTGAATTTAAATACTTTCCTAGCAAGATTTTTGGTAGTCCCTTACAGCACCAGGTGGCTGGATACAAAAGGTATATTGACCTGACTACATACGCAGTGACATACTTCCAAGTCCTTTTCCATGTCCAACCCGTGAAAATTTCCCAAAGCATTATATCCATGCATCAAGAATCCTTCTACTACTATCGAAAGATATACTTTCAAAGAGCAGTGGGCCAGGCTTGATAGGCATCTGACACAGGCAAAGATACTAAAATTTATTTTGGGGCAAGTCACTCCCAAGACAGACATCTTTGCTCACTATTTAACTGAATTTTGTTGTCAGTTTAGTGCGACAAAACAAGGTCAAAAAGAGAAAAGGTGGCAAGGTCCAAGGGTAAGATGATCCTTTGTTCCAACTCTGCAAAAGACTTAAGAACATTTATGTCTTCAGAATACAATTATATTTGAACAGTGTGTAACAGCAAGGAGAACATTTATCAAAATACTGTATGATTAAAACTAGCTTAGATGGATTTTAAATTGACCAGCCATTAAGTTATTGAGACCCACCTGATAAGCAATGAATTCTGAGAGATAAGTGTGACAGTTCAGCAGAATTTAAACATTTGGACTTCAATTAATGCACAGATGAATCTGAAGACTAGAGTTATAAATGCCAATATAATTTGCTGACGCAACCATACATACTGGTCCGTTTCTTTAATCTTTAGACTTTATAAAGTTGGTTGGTCTTGCCTAGCAGAGTAGCAAATTCCAGTCCACAAAGTATAAGGGAAAGAAGCTCCTGTGGCTTGATCTATTAATCCTATTTGAAGGCCTGAGCTTAGACCCCAATCATTTTTCTTGCTTGTTCCAATTTCGCTCAAGATGAACAGCTTACTTTAAGATCCTTGGCCCAAGCCGGGGGGCGCAGGGAGTAGCCAGCTTTCTCTGCAGCCTGCTGTCTCCGGAAGGGATGTTGTAAAATATGCTGTAGGAGATGAACCTGGAAGCAATTAAAATGGGTAAGTTTTTATACAAAATGTTTTCCAGCAAAGAAAAGTCTCCACCACTTAATATTATGCACCCTTCTGGCTCCAGAAACTGCTCCATGTGTTTCTCACTATTATTAGTACTACTATTAATATAGTCACTACTATTTATATTATACTTAATACTATTAATAGTTTTGTGAACATTTTTAATAGTAATCGGTATTAGTACAATGTTGGTCAAAGTGTAATACAGGTTCAAGGCGCAAATGCAACAACGCTTTCATTAACAATTATGCCAGTTGTTAATAAATATGTCAATAAAGAAATAATTTACCTCTGAGAAATCATTCACATTCGCTTTTTGCACTGCTGATTCTGCCATCCAATTCCTAAGTATGTATCTAGGATTAACAGCTGAAACCAAAAGTCAGTCATGTTAAATTTAGTTAGACATATTCAACAAAAGCAAAACACAGTCTTTGAAATCTTCAAGGAGGTTTAATTTGCAGATCAAGAAAAATGCATAAAAAAGAAAAGGAATGAATCAATCTATTTATTTTTATGAGCTGCTAAAAGGATTTTTTTAAAACTTGCACAATCAGGAATTCCAAAGTGCCAAACAAAAATTAGAATAGTACAAAAAAGCACACAGATAGACAAAGGATTTCCCATTACGAACACCATCAGACTTTTCAAATGTGATGGTTTACCATGGCCTAGGTTCCTGCTACATTGCTGGAAAGTGTATTTCAATGCTGTCAGTACATTCCTGGAGATCATAAAAATGAATATTATTTAATGTAAAAAGGAATTACTGAGATATTCATTAAAGTATATGTATTTAGATATTCCTTCTTCTATATCATATCTCAAGAGTTTGGCCATAAAAGTCTTTAATGTTGGATTTCAGCTGTATTTTTTAGCAACTACTTTTTCAACTTTGTCATTGCTTTTTTGTTTTGGGGCTGGGGGGTGGGGTGACACATGAACAACACAACAGGTTTCCATAACTGCTGTATCTTCTTGGAAACACCCATGACAGCTGCACTGCTTCTCTGGCATGTTCCATGCTGATTGTGTCTAATTAGTGGTAACGAGACTGTAGGGACATTGAAAATGAAACTGCTGAATTAGTAACCCAGGCTGTATCTTACAGGACAGCAACTAACAACTCTGCCAAACTATGCTGAGGACAATTCTCATAAGCACACATGGCTTTTATTACCAATTTTTTAGCAGACATTGTCAACGCAACTCTTTTACTTTTGCTCGGCCATTAAAGCCTAGGATTCTGCTTCAGAAATTTTTCTCATTAATTAATGATCAAAACAATGTTACAGACTGATAGGAACAAACATTTCAAGCTTGCATTGTAAATCTTAATTTGACACTGGTCTGCATATTTTCCCAAATTCAGTATCTGATTATTACCTGAAGAGATTAATTGGTGATACCAGAGGCATTATCACCCATGGACTGGAAACCAAAAGTCCATTTATGGCCATACACAAACTTCATCTGTTCTTTCCCCTTCCATTGATGTCCCATCAGGTTTTGTATGTGTTCAAAACTCATATTTTATATAATGTTTAAAAAATAGTGTTTTCCCACTTGGCAAAATAATTTGCTATGGCCAAGTATGTGCCTTAATCCAGTAAATGGGTTTTCAATAGTAAACTGTGATAACAATATAAAAAGAATATTCATAAGGCGGAGAAGTTAACAAATGAATCATACAAAAAATGATAATTCACATGAAAACCATGACTCGTATTAGCAGGAGTGTATTTCTCCCAGAAATACATTCTTAACAATTGCAAATTGACAAGTTTCACAGTGGTGTTAAAAATATCTGTAATTAACACAAGTGACAAGATAATTATGAGAGAACAAGACAAGCCAGATAAGAAAAGGACAAAGGAGAAGAAATTTTGTGCCCTTATGAGCATTTTATGCTCTGGTCTAGACTTTTTAACGTACTTCTTTTCTGAAGAAATATAATGATAGACTTGTACAGGGATTTGGATTGTCAAAACTTTCTGATCAACTACTAAGAAGCTATGTGTAAGCAGTACAAGATAAAGTGCTACTAAGGACTAAAAATTAAATGGAGAAAAAAATGAACATAATGAATAAGTGATAAACTTGAAATGCTTCAAGGTAATTACTCTGAGAAGTGACCTATTCTACTAGACTTAGCCGCGGCAAACTTTAAAAGCGGCCATCTCGGCAGCTCCCTCAGAGCAAGCGGCACGCGGAGCAGAGAGCGGCGGCTGGCCGACTGAGTCAGGCATGTGGAGAGCGGCGTGAGGAGAGCAGCACGCGGAGAGGACTAGCTAGATAGACCATAGACCACATAGACCATGGTTGCAAGGTGCCCAAAAACTGTTGTGAAAAAGAATATGGGGACTCGGATGGATCCTCCGAGCAGACATGCAGCTGTTCAGGGTTCTGGCTGCAGCGAATGCCTGAGCATGGCACTGGTACCAGAGGGAGCCAGTGATCCCATGTGTGTGCGGTGCGAGCAGATAAATGATCTGGTCGGGCAGGTGGTTAAACTGATGGAGGAGGTAGAAAGACTTAGAACTATTAGAGACTGTGAAAGAGAAATAGATTGGTGGAGCTTCACCCTGAGGCAAGGGCAGTCGGAAAAGGGTGAGCAAGTGATGGATCCCCTCCCCTCCTGTCATCAGACAGAAGCAGAGGGTTCAGGAGACAGTTAAGAATGGAGGGTGGTCCGTCCTCAGAGAGGCAAGCAAAAACCCTCCCAACCCCCTTCACCCTCCCAGTTGCCCTTGAGTAACAGGTACCAGGCCTTGGAACTTCAGGGAGAGGTAAATGAAGTTGGAGGGGTAGATCAGTCTCCTGAATCACCTAAGGCTTGTCAGTCACCCCGACACCTTAGGACTTCTTCAATTAAGAAGAAAAGGAGGGTAATTGTAGTGGGCAACTCCCTTCTGAGGGGAACAGAAGGGCCCATCTGTTGACCGGACCCATCCCACAGGGAAGTCTGCTGCCTCCCTGGGGTTCGGATTAGAGACATTAAAAAGAAACTTCCTAATCTTGTAAAGCCCTCCAATTACTACCCACTGCTGGTTTTTCAGGTTGGCAGGGACGAAATTATTACAAGAAGTGCAAGGGCAATGAAGAGTGACTTCAGGGCCCTGGGACGGCTGGTTAAGGGGTCTGGAGTGCAAGTAGTGTTTGCCTCCATACCTCCTGCAAGAATTGGTGAAGAGATAAGCAGGAAGAGTTTACAGATTAATGAATGGATGCGTAACTGGTGCCAAAGGCAGGGCTTTGGGTTCTTTGATCATGGGCTGCTATATGAGACACCTGGCCTGGTGGCAGGTGGGATGCATTTGTCCCAGAGGGGGAGAAGGCTTTTGGGGCAGGAGTTAGCAGGGCTCATTGAGAGGGCTTTAAACTAGATGTGAAGGGGGAAGGGGAGAGAACTGGGTCTGTTAGGGACGAGCCCAAGAGCAATATGCTAGGGCCTGAAGGAAGGTGGTCTAGGGAGGATTTTCGATCACTGAAGAGAAGGGATAGATGTTTAGGCCCTGACCACAAGGCCTCCTGCCTCCCAGGGGTCCCACCAGTGCACTCTGCTTGCTACCTGAAATGCCTGTACACCAATGCACGCAGTATGGGGAATAAACAGGAGGAGGTAGAGGTCTGTGTGCGGTCTAAAGGTTATGACCTGGTGGCAATTACAGAGACATGGTGGGACAGCTCACATGACTGGAATGTGGTCATGGATGGCTATGTCATTTTTAGGAAAGATCGGTCAGTGAAGCGAGGTGGTGGAGTTGCTCTCTATGTGAGGGAGCAACTAGAATGTATTGAGTTTTCTCCAGGGACTGATGAGGGGCAAGTTGAAAGTCTGTGGGTAAGAATTAAGGGGCAGGCAGGCATGGGTGATACAGTTGTGGGGGTCTATTACAGACCTCCTGATCAGGACAAGGGAGTTGATGAGGCTTTCTACAGGCCACTGAAAGCAGCCTTGCAACTACAGGCCTTGGTCCTCATGGGGGATTTTAACTACCCCAATATCTGCTGGAAGACTTACACAGCCAGCCATTCACAGTCTAGGAGGTTCCTCCAGTGCATTGATGACTTACTAATGATGAGGGAAAGGTGATGAATAATGAGGTGATAATGGCAATATATTCAAGGCCAGTCAATATTAAGGCAGCAATGACAAATTTAGTGAGACTTACCAACTTATATTAAAATCTAGAGAGCCCTAACAGTTTTGTCTTTAACATGAAATGCTGGGTACAGTCATGTTACCCAGCAATGCTGGGTACAATCATGTTCTTACGGGCCAGTAATTCTCAATTTCTTAAAGGAAATCAAAAGTGGAAAAATAATGAAACAAGTCCACGAGCCCTAAAGCATAGAACAAGATGAAGGCCTGACATCTCCTGAACCACTAAATGAAATTGTAAACAAGGGGGTAGAAAAACTTAATAGAAAAAATAAATATTAAAAGGTAAACAAAAATTAAAGGAAAGAAAAATAAACAAGTAGGTAAATGAGGACTGTCATGGAATAGAGCACTGCTGGACATCTGAGTTGGATCGCATCAATGTCTACATTCACATATGGTGCGACAGAGGTCAGAGCAGCCTTTCTACGTACTGACAGGAAACGCCTTCTTCATGAGGTCTTCAACCCTTGTGATTTCAGTCACACAAAATATCAACAGACATGCGCTCTGTCATTCAAACCAGCAGAATCTAAAGAGCAGCAACTTGGACTAGTAGTTGTGGTGCATTTCCATGATCTCACACTCTTGGGCCTCAGTAAGCTGATATGACTACAACTGTTTCACAACAGAAGGGGGTCGGCAGGCCAGTTTCTTCATAAACACAGACAATTAAATTAAGGATTTTTTTTTTTTTAAGGAGGGGAAAGGGAGAGTCCCAAAGGAGGAAGCAAGCCTCATTGTAGCCAAGGAACTTCTTTATCATTTAGTTACGTAAAAAGTACATAGACATTCACAGGTCTAGCTGTACACATGGCTAGATTCTAATCACAAGAGTGGGTGAAACCAGAGATAGCCACAGTGAATGTATTGTATTACAAGATTTGAGCAGTGTAACGAGAGTTTCTCCTCTTCAGAAAAACAGTACATTTTAGTTCTCCTCAAAAGGAAAAATAACACTGAAGAAACTTATGTAAATAGGTACTTGCCACCTCCAAGCATATGAATTCCTCTGGATTGTTTTACTCACTTGTCATTCTTGTTCTTCTCTTGGTGTCTGAATCACCCTTGTTACTATACATGAAAAACAAACCAAAAGAAAATGCTTTAGCTAATTAGTGTTACACATTTATTTTTAGAAATATTTTATTTGACTTTCATTAAAATCATTAAGTGTTCTGCTTTTGTGTTCAGTGGAAACAGGTGTGAATCTCTAAGAATGATTAAGCTTGGAAAAAATGCACACTTTCTCATAGTTTTTGTATGTTCTATTGATTTTTTTTTCCCTAAGAATTGTATTTACTGACTAAAATTTCCAGGTACCTGATAGGTACTTCTTTTCACTACTATCAGCCATGCATACTATATATGACTAAGAAAAACATGTTACATTCTTTATTGATTTAAGACAAAAGAAGTGGTAGGAAGTTCTAACATGCATATCCCTATCTATGCAACACCAGAGGTTTCTAAACACTGTCTGTGTGTTCAGAACTGTTCAACTTCCACCCTCTGTCATCCTAAAGCAATATTATTATACAGTAAAAAATATATGTATTACCAGTAATGAAACACTGTTCATTCCTATTTATTTGCAAAGCCCAACTTTCAGATTCTTGGACTGAATCTGTACGACTGGTATTTTAACAATAATTATAAACCAAAGATATCTGATCATTGCTCAATGAAGGACAAAAAGTATGGACAAAACATACAATCCCATGTTGTTTTTATGTACTTGTGTGTCAAAACAGAACTACAATAATAGTTATTATAGAATAGAACCATAAAGACAAAAAAGGTTTATCAAACCATGTTTGGGCTTGTTTACCAAACCCGTGAAATACTATGGAAAATCATTGCAGATTAAAGTTGCCTACTTCTGGCAAATACACATCTGGTGTCATTTTTACACTTGAAACTGCATCAGACTTACCGATTTAATCTCAAGAGGTACATAGTAACCCATTCTGTAAATAACTTGTGTTTACCCAGATCCTGGAGAGCCCAGAACTCCTAGAGATAAAGAAACAGTTAGTGGCAGGTAATCGGAATTTTGTTCCTGTTAAGCAAAACCCAAAGTAAGCAAATGAATATTAAAAGGATATACGAAGAAACATATAATGACCCCTCAAGGAATTTTCTCCCCTCAAATTGTACTAATATATTTTCCTCTGTATTTAAATTACTTCTTTTTGCTAGCACAATAAATCCATATTAATCCATCTTTGTTATGGCAAATTCTATGTAAACAACCCCAGCAATTCACCCCTATTTTTCCTTGGTTTATTGTCTGACCTATTTTATTTTTTAGGCTACAGAACTACAGTTTTTACTCTCTTCTGAGTTTTGTACATGGATCAAATCTATTTGTAGAGACTTCCCCCTACCCCCCACAAAAAAAAAATTGTGGAATAAAAAACCCAGATTGATAAAGAAAGATAAGGTGTGGAGAAAAAGGGAAACTTAGGGCTACAGGGACAGGAGAAGACTGAGGAGAATAATAGAGACAGTAGGAGAAGAAGAAGGGAGAGAAGACAGAACTTTGAAAAGGCAAACAAAGAGCTTGGGGTTACAGCCTCCAGTGCTGGACAACAACCACCAACTAGGCTTCCCTGGCTGACTACACTGAGCTAACAGCTGCTTCATATTGCTTGGTTGAGAGGGAGTAGCCAAAGCTCACAGACAAAAACTGAATTTCAGAGAAAGAACAGATTAGAAAGAAATGGACAGAGATAAAAGGAGGTAAACAGCAGACATATAAGAAAAAAAATGGGCAAAAATTAAGTAAGGGAAAATTAAAAGCAAGAACAAAAGTTTTGGTATCTGTGGGTTTTTTTTTTAAAGGGAGTCCAAAAATATAATGAAAACCACATTTGAGTATAAAAATTACTTCAAATTACAGAAGTGACTAAGAGCTGAGGGTCAGGCAGGTGAATAACAGTGTGAGAGTCAAGCATTTTTTTCAAGGATGTGCAGGGTTAGGCTGCTTTAGCAGGAATTTCAGAATGTTTCCTGTTAATACTAAATGTAAAGACTGTCCTGCAGTGCTCCCAAGGGGTTCTGGCATTTTTATGTCAATTTTGGTGTGCAGCTGAAAAAAATATGTCATCTACAAACCAATATGAGAGCTTACTTCACTGCTGACAAAGTATTAGTGCATGAATAAACAGCAGGTGACATTATTTTAATATTAAAAAAAAACCCAAACTTAAAACCTAAAACTTTTTACCAGCATAAAACTGTACCTGCTTTACCACATCAGTTTTGGGACTCAGAACTTGTGGGCTAAATAATTTCATTGTGTGAAAAAAAAAGTCAGCTGCTACCCAGTGAAGGCTGGAAATGACCCTCAGTGTAGTAACAGGGTCCCAGCTACACCACAATTGTTAGTTCCTCAGCCTGCACCTTCAAAGAAGGGGGGATGGAGTTGCCATAAATGCCAGGACTGCAGTAGTCTGGGAGTGGCTCCATACTGCAGGACGGTGGCTTCCCTTCTTCCTGTTGCATGTAGGCCACTAAGAAATGGAAAAATCCCTTGTATTCTATGGCATAAATACCTTCTCTTACAAACACATCTATCCTCTTACCACTCACACTCAGTACAAACCATTAATTCCACAGCTACAGATCTCTCTATTTCTGTTGCTTACCACTAGAAAATCTCAACTTTTTAACTATTAATGGCTTCAAGTTCATAGAAAAGGTCAGGTTAGACCTCTTACTTAATGGAAGAAAACAAGGAAAACCAGAGAATTACTTAGCTATCTAGGACACAACTGGAAAAAGAAACAGTAACTCCTTATTTTCATTCTAAGTTTTACACACATTCTGCTCTCTAAAACAACCTTGTAAATCAACCTGCTCTCATTTTAAATTAGATTCAAAGACAAACCAGAAATAAGGCAGAAGGTACGGAAAGGCAATGACATTTCCCAGGCAAAGCGAACAATATTCCTCACATGGAAAAGGCACTGTATTAAAGGCAAAAAAAAAAAAAAAAAAAAAGAAAAAAAAATCCTTTTGGCTCTTGCAAAAAGGCTCCCTTCTTTCCTCTCCAGATCAGGTACCTACAAACTTTATTTTCAGAATTTCCCCTCTATATTTGAATCCAATTATTATTTGCCTAACATCTCACTCCAGTTCAAACATTGCAGCCATATTGTCACTTCTAAAGACTGCACTATATCCAGGTAAGGAGTTTATATCTCTTTTATTTTAATACTCTCATCTCTTTTATGATTATACTTGGTCCTGAAGTACAAGTTTAGGCTGAGTTAGCAGCAATACAGGATGGGATAGCAGGCCAAGTAGGACACAATGACAAAATGTAATCCTATGCTTTAAGCTTTATTTAGAACCAATCTTGTGCTCAAGGAAGAGCAGAGGCCACTATGGGCTGAGATTCTAGCAAGAGTTTATGATGAGATCCCACTTGTCATTAGATATTGAGATAAGCTGATGGGCCTGAGAGCAGATGTTTAGGTCACCTGGTAAACCCATGTTAGGAATAGTTTGATCAACCCGAGGCTGAAGTTCTCCTTATGAGCACTGTCCAACTTCATTTGTGTATTACAAAATACTCTAAGAAGGTATTCTTAAGCAAAAAAATCAACCAACCAACCAAAAATAAACAAGGAGAGGGAAGGAAGAGAAGTTCTTCCTAGCAGACCCATCTTAAATGTGAAGAAAATCACATTCCCACCTGTGCATGAATATTTATAACTAGTCATACTGGACTGGTACCAGAGCCTGAAAATTTTACTTCAGCACTAACGTACTTCAGCACTTAACGTACCTTTCATCAGCACTCTTTGTTAATGTATCCTTCATTACTAGACACAGGCTTAACATGGGGTTGTAGCATAACAGAGATATATTAGTCTCCCTGTCTCTTGATAATGCTACAGTGACTTTTCCCAGGCACATCATGGCTTGAGACATTCTCTATTACACCAGGGTTATGTCTAGCCTGATTTGCTCATTTTATATTAAGTACTCCTAAAACTAGGTGCTTGTATTAATTAATACCTCAGGAATATGGAGCTCCTTTAACTGGTCTTCAGTAATTTCACTGAGCTGTCGAAATGTCATTGTAAAATCAGCCTTTGTATCTTCCATGAGCTAGCAAAAAAAGGTACTTCTATCAGAGTTTTTAAAGTATGGGGTATCAGTCCAGATGTTTGCCAACAAAATTTGCAAAGCAAACTCACTTTTAGGAGGAAAGCAATCAAATAATTATCATCCTCATTCTCCCCAAGAAGACCTAATTTTGTTTTGAATAGTTCTGTGAACCTGACAATAGTAACAAAGTTAGGAAATTGTCACATAACATAATTTATAGTATTGTGACTACAAGGTCAGAGTTCTGGAACTGCATACCACCTGTAGTAACGCTCACCATATCCCTCCAAAATCTGGGAAGCTCTGCAAAAACAAAAGAAATGTCAAATTCTATGGAACTGCAATACCACTGTGGGTACAATCCTACTGTACACTAAACAATGCAAACTTCTTCTGTCTGATATCTCACAAACATGGATATTGTGGATCTGTAGTGGGAAAAAGACTGACAGGAAACATTTTAACATGCTTCAAAGATATAAGTAGCTGATGCAAAACCCAAAAAAATAATGTTCTTCCATTTCATATTGAGTAAGAAGTCCTGAGTTTAAACTCCACAAAAGATTCATATTAGGAATCTTTACAATAGAATATTAAAATACTACCTCATTACTTCAGAAGGATGTATGGTCTTCATAAGTAAGCATCTTTAAGAACAAGCTAGACAAACTTAAAATAGAAAACTACAGACCAAGGTCCTACTTAGGGAAAGGAGGACAGACCACCCTAACATCTAGGACTACTTTCCAGTCCTATTTTTCTACTATTTATGATCAAGGAAAACCTTTCTCCCCTTCCTCCACCTTATTCTGCCAATAATTAGTTCAGAATCAATTTCCACTTATGAAAAAAGCTTCTAAAAGCTAATCCCTTTCTTTCCTGTGCATATGGTGATAAGACGTTCTCCCATCTCACCAGTTCTTTTAAGTGTTAGGGTATTTCAAAGATTACTTACAGTGGCTTTTGCCTGGGATTCAATAAAGGTTTTAGAGCTTGTAACAGCTTGCTCAGATTAAACAGCCCAACATTCGCCTGGTTTCCTATTTTATACCTCCTTTCATCATCAGATGTGTTTGGAACAAAATCTGTTTCAAACAAAACATTATATTTTCACAACAGAGTAATTAAAATAAACAATGTTAAAATATTGAAGTGCAATAATTTTTATACTTTCACAGCAAACTAATAAAAGCCCCAAAGTTACTAAATATTTAAAATTAGATCACAAGAATATTTATAGTGAATTAACTCAAGATCTATTATCTGCAAACCTAAGGAATACATCCCTCACAGACAAGTTCCCATATGTCACGAGTGAAGTGCTGGGGTCTGAACCCCAAGCCCTGAATTAAGGTTGACATATGGGTGGTTCCCATGGCCCTTTAAAAGGAGGGGATGAGTTTGCCTTTTGGCTTTCCTCCAAGGTGCAGCCAGCCTTGTAAGGAAAGCCCTTGGGTAAACAAGCCCCAGGTGCCCTGCATTGGGTAAATGAGTGCCAGGTGTCCTGCTTTGGGCATAAAAGCTGGGACCACTTGCAGGAAGGGTGGAGTGTTTATCTGCGAGGTGGATGCACTTTGCAGAGTTTCTCTGTTGGGGAAGGACCTCCTGACTCCCTGCAACTGGGCCCCAGTCAGGTTTGGCATTTGCAAACATGGGCTTTGTGGGGAAACAACATGTGGCTACTTCTATCCTATACAATCAGCCTATTGACTTGGTTGTCTCTCATTTTTTCTATGAGAGCCTTTGTTTCTTTGTTTATTCCACCTATTATTGGTCGTGCTGTGTCATTCCTGGGCTTGATGTCTATTATGTGTGATCTGTTTGACTTGTTTGTACCCCCAGCGATCACCCATATACTGACTTTCCTATGTACAATAGAATCTGGTTACTGGATTGTTTTGTTGCTGGCTGCATCCTTTGTGCTAGGCCTAGTGATTGGCAAAACACACAAGTCATATTTTCCTACTTGAAGATACAAGAGAAATTCATATGTTTAAACAGAAAAAAGATCATTTTTACACTAAAAACAATGTCTTATTCAATGTTTTTACTACATATAGCACTACTACTTAGCACACAAACTAAGCAAACAACTGTACAACCATATTCACGTTTTGTAAGTATTTTTTGAAAAATAACATGTATAAACATGTATTCAAATAAACAGACCACCTAAGCAAGATTTGTTTCAGCTGTACAAGCAAGCTTTAAGTATTCACATAAAAATTAGGGCTAACGTGTTCCAGTGTGCAAATCCATTATTTGGGAGATAATAAATACTTGCTACACAAGTTACACATATCCAGAAGTAAAATGTATGCATATCTACAGCACAGTCTCTGAATGCATGCAGTATGAACCCCTTCCTCAGATCAAATGCAGATAAGCTGATTAATACACACAGCATTGCCTGAGTCATCAGAGCACATGAATAACGAATGGAGCAGTAAGGAGGAGACCTGTGACACATCTGTCAGACCTGGTGATTGGTTCAAATCTGAATTTTAACTCTAAAGCATTTCACCTGGTTCTAGGGTGTACTGGCTCTAGCTGGGACAGTTAATTTTCTTCATAGCAGCCTGTACAGTCCTGTGTTTTAGACTTGTAAATAGAACAGTGTTGATAACACACCAGTGTTTTAGCTATTGCTGAGCAGTGCTTGCACAGTATCAAGGCCTTCTCTGTTCTCGCTCTGCAACCCCAGCAAGTTAGGCTAGGGGTGGGAACAGCTGGGACAGCTGACCCCAACTGACCAAAGTGATATTCCATACCATATAATGTCATGCTCAGCAATAAAAACTGGCAGGAGTTTTACCAAGGCAGTTGCTGCTTGAGGACTGACTAGCCATCAGTCTGCTGGTGGAAGGTGAAATACCCACTGCTGGTTCTGAAGCTTACTCAGATACAACCTCCAAACCATAATCTAATAATATGCATTTATGTACATACTGGACCTGTATCTATCAATCCCAGACTGACTGAGTTCATACTTTCAAAGAAGTGTTGCCATGACTGGGTAGGTTTGATTTGTTTTCTTCCAACGTATAATTAGCTGCTGTGACTATAAAGCTAGAGCATGATGTATGCAAAGTTGCCATATACCACTTTTGCTTTTGGCTGCTTACAGCAACATGCAGTTTTTAGTTTTCTAGGTTTCTGTGGTAGCATCTGTTCAATTATGAAGTTCAATTGGAAACATCCTCATGAAAATGGGCTTAATAGTAATATTTCATTAACAAGACTTTAAGCTCTTGAAATGCAACCTGTATAGTATATCATAAAACTGGCCTCTGATACAATTTTTTCTTTAAAACTCTTCAAACAATACACGTTTGGGATTTTTCTGCTAACAACATTAGGAGTTTCCACGCACTCAGAAACTACAAAAATAATTTATTTTAAGGAAAAAAATATATTTAAAAACAGGTACTACACTCACTTGGGTCATAGGAGTCCATAAATCCAAATGGACCATAATCTATTGTTATGGATAATAAACTGAAGTTATCTGTATTGCACACACCTACAATTAAACAACATGGAAAAACATAAGTTAAAATTCCACCTGAAACCTGCAGTCACTAGAAAATCTGCTGTGAAACAGATCCACTAAATCTATAGAACTTTGGAGCAGTTACCTTTCAGAAATCAGACTCTGGAAAATAAACTTGTCTCTCTGATTCTTGACCTGGCATGTATTTTAAGTATGAAAATGAGAAACTGTTTGCTACATTATCTTGCATCTGGTTTCTGTACCTAGGTGGTACTGTTTCCTTTCACTTTCAGTGCTACACCTTATTGAAACACCATCCTGCAAATTGGTCATTAGCTGCTTCCTTGCCATTTGGTGCTGTATTAGCAAGATAATGCTATTTTATTTTTCATAATATAAATCTGGAACAAAGGTGGACAGCACTGTATCCTATACACAATAAAGGTCACGTTTTTATGTAGATGCATCCTGTCTTTGTATACCAGAATTCTTGCTCCCATATTTGTGCTTCTATCAGATACAGTCATGCTTTGAAAGATCAGAAAGTGCTTCTAACTCTGTTACGAAAAAACTTATATATTAATGCATAAGATACTGCTGTAGGCAAAGGCATCAGAAGAACTGAAAAAACAAAGTGACAAATAAAAACTATCTTTAAGTATATGATTATAAAGAATCACTCCTGTAAGGTCAATGCCACCTACTAGAGCTTACCATGAGCAAACCCCACAGACATCCACAATGCAATCAGATCCGCTGTCTCTGATACGACTGTAGCAAAAAATTCCTAAAATCACATATATCTTTTACTTCAAGTCCTCTGAATCAAGATATGGAATACAATAAATACCATAAACATTTGATTCACTTTAGAAATATATCATACATTCTGTTTTTAAATGTATATCTGTCTGTCAGGACTTTTCATTGATGTTCTAAATGATGTGACTGCACAATAACCTTTTCCTGCAAAGACTATAGTTAAATAAGTACATACAGATGCCCTAAATGAAATTTTGAGGTAAAAAAAAGAAACAAAGACACTATATATACTAATGTATATACTAGTATATACTACATATACATTTACACTAGAAAAAGCATAATTCATCACTTCATGACTGCTCACTCAAAATCTGAGCAGTAAGAGAAGAAAAAAATAACAGAAAACGGAAGCTTCCCAATAAACATCTCCATAATGAAAAGTGGTAAAGAATATCCATATTTGACTTTAAGGAAAAAAAACTTCAAGAAGCAGTTTTTTACTGAAGAGAATTAACAAACTTTTGCTAATAAAACCTGGAAGCTTACTACAAATTTTAAAACCTTTTAGAACTTGAAACTTTGAAAAGCTTTGTATAGTTTATGTTCACATGCTTGTGGAAAATAAAAATAACTTTTAAAAAAGACTTACCAGATATCTATTTGAATCATTCATGGCTATTGATGGAAAATGTTCCTGGATAATAAAATCTAGCAATCTTCTGTAATATGAAAGGCAGAATTTTTTAAACAAAACTGGTACTTGTAGAACTGATCATTCAAAATTTTTTGTTTTCAAACAGCTAAATGCTGATCTACAGCTTGCTGCAAACAGGTATTATACAATTCAATCTATTTATTCCAATGAGTCTTGGATTAAGCCCTTCCAAATGCTTAGAGATAAAACCTAAGGTTCCAGTCATAAATAGAGACTGCCGTATAGAGTAAAAATTATTCCCGCGTGTTAAACTTTCAGAGTACACCAGGATTTGGTTTCGCATGCAGTAATATCAATTTCTTAGGGTAAAAAAAAGTC
Source organism: Podargus strigoides (assembly GCA_028020825.1). NCBI lineage: Eukaryota > Metazoa > Chordata > Aves > Caprimulgiformes > Podargidae > Podargus > Podargus strigoides. The sequence continues at coordinate 41,297,125 of CM051623.1, forward strand.
TGTGTATCCAAAAATATGTATATGATTACAAGGAATAATTCTACATCAGAATTCTCACAAAGAATATTTTATGGCTGAATTCTTATGAAGCAGGGTTACTTGTCATAGTAACTGGCCACTTCCAAAACAATGCTGCACAGTCCTACAAGATAGGCTCAGAAAACTGGAATACATGTGTTAAAAATTGCAATGCCTGTCAGACACATATCTTTGCAGATCTAAGCTTTACAGCACAGCAGCTGGCGTTTAGGATGTTTAGGAGCTCACTTGTAGGACCCTCTTGTTGTCAGAGCCAGCCAGGGCCACTGGCACAGGATGCAGTAAGCACCATCTACACATGGGATAGGCAACCTGGGCAAGGGTTATGCAGCTGCGCACATGAATATCTAGATTTTACCTTCTAATCGGGTTGTTGGAGCAAATCACCTCAAACTGTGATGATTTTATCAGAGAACCTAGTAACCTGACTCTTAAGAGTGTCCAACCTATTGCCTCTGAATTTTAGCTTGTTGCTCCAGGACATCCTCTTTCATGAGGACCTTCTCTGAAGAGGAAGCACAGAGAGCGGCACTAGCCTTGGCCTGCTCTTGGCCACTCTTTCTGAGGCCCACTCCAAAACAGGCAGGAAGGAGTCATCTATTCTGCGTTGAGTACATGTGATCATTACATACAAACCCAATGGGCCACAAATACTTTAACCAAGAAAAAACAAACCAAATCTTAAAATCAGTTCCTTAATTCAGTCTTTCAGTTTCACAATGAAAACCTGCTGTGAGATTTTTAAAAAAAGGAGAGAGACACACCACAGAATCATGCAGGAAGGTAAACTGAATTATCAGTTACTTCAATGTACAACTGCTGCTATGAGCTCTTGCTTGTTTTTAAGCACCCCAGAACAATTTCTACTGCAAGTAATTATCAACCACTACACTGTCCCTGAGGAAAAATGACCAATTTTAAAATATTTATATTAGAACTAGAAGTCTGTCATACTAATTGCTTGAAGTGGAATAACACACACAAATTAATATTGCTAAGATGCCTAAAACTGTGCAATAATTTCTTACCTAGTACATTTCTCTAGTTCTGCATGTTTCTGGAGAGCCTACATCATACAACATACTTATGGTAGTGATTTAGTTCATATTTCTGTTAATTTAGCTTCACAGACAACTATGAGAAATATAGGAACTTACACTCTTAATTTACAAATTTTTCCAAAACAAACAACTCCTCCTTAGTGCTTAGTTACCAGAACTATTTTAGCTATGAAACCTTTCCTATTTTGTAAGATCCAGGCCTTCAAAAACATCTAGAGGGTTTTGCCGTTATGAGGTAAGATCTTTTGTATGCTTGTAGAAAAACAGCAAGTTATCTTCCTAAATTATGCAATCTTTCTTTCTAAATAATGTCTAAACTCCAACTGTAGATATGCATTCTAATATATACTTGATTGTTAAGAAAACTAATATAATTACTATTAAGATTAAATTCAAACCTTTGTAAGTCCAGTTCCCCAGAATGAGCTAAGATTTCTAAGGATCCTATACGAAACCATGACTTGGCAAGACGTAGCACTACTGCACCTGAAATACAGACATATGTGTTTAAATGGAAACAGAGTATCAGCAAAACAAAAGAGTTCTATAGCAAAAGCCATCATGTGCTGTTTCTACAGACACAGAATTTACATATGTATACTTAAACTGGTATTTTTGTAAGTATGCTCAATGCATAACAGATTAACATGTATAATATTACATTACTACCTACCTATTTTAATGACAAAGCTTAATTTGTTATACCAGCAAACACAGGCAAAATTCCAGTACTGCATTAGTACCAGAATTACTCCAGAGACACTCTCAGAAAAGAAAGAACCAACATAAATGGATTTTTCCTCATGCTGTGCCATCCCACTCTTTTTCAGAGCAGGTGTAGATGATGTAGCAATGGCACAGTGACAGTAGGATTCCCACTGTCCTAGTATTGCTATCGAAACAATGGAATATTTCCCTAGTTTTCAGTATCATTTTTGTAATGGCAAGAGAAAATTAAATTATACCCCTACAACACATGTGCCACAATCATCACAGACTTGTTCAGAGAGCTTCATTTCTTTAAAAGATATGTTTCAGACTGAATTTGTCAGGAGAGGTTTTATAATCTTAATAAATGAAATTAAGCCTATTTAGTATTTTTTATTACACATATAAGACATTAAAATTCATTTCTGCAATGGAGAATTAAGTTACAGTGTTGCAACATATTATTTTGAAATGTGTTCATTACCTCTTTCTTTCTTAATATTTCCATTGTAAAACTGGTCTCTCCACACATCATCATCACTTACAACTAAGCTGTAGCAAACAAGAAAGGACCATTAAAAAGTTATCTCAGAAAAAATAATTTACAATAAAGATCAAGTCATATCTTATATAACCTTATTTCTTTAATAAAAAGAAAAATCTTTTTGCTGGCATAGCTTTGTAAATACAAATGACACAAGCAAACAGAAAGTCAAGGCTTACCAAGCTTCATTAACAAGATACATTTATTTTGTATTTATACAATGTTGTTCAATTTCCATTACTTACACTGTTCTTGGGAAGAGGACTGCATTCAAAAAAAAAAGTACAGAATTCGTGTGGAACCTCAATGATTGATTAGCACGATGGTAACATTTTAAGAAGTTCCCTGAGGACAGCAGCATAAACAGAAAAACAGAGAAACCAGAAACCAAATTGTTCTATCAGATGGAGGTTGCCCTTTATGTGAGCCAAAACTGTTTTCTCAGGAACTTGGGGGGCTGATCTGGGACCCTTAGCAATCAGGAACACCTCAAATAGTATCAACACACAAAAAAAAGGCATAATTTTGATGATACATTACAATTATTCCTTTCTTCTGCACTGCTACTTGTATTTGGATATTTGAAAACAATCTCTTCCATTCATTGGCCTTAAAATTCTGCACATCCTATAAATTATCATGTTTATCCAAATATTGAGATTTGGGTGTGCTTGGAACAATTTTGCTTGCTCTAAAATATTTCACAACTTACATTCATATTAGAATAAAATACGCAATTTCAATGTATTTTCTGTTCTGTCATGAAAAAATAAAATGGAATCAATCCTCACAAACTATGCAAGGACATCACATACCCCTAAGGTTAACATGTAGCAAGTTCCCTCTCCAAAGGATTAGACTGACAATCCAGCAGAAGTTATGCTTGGTGCTATCTTCTGAAAGAGGTGCTGTTGCCTCAATAGGCAGAGAAGACTTCTTGTTCAAGAGTCTAGCAGCAGGAAAATTTAGCTCATTTTGTATAATTCTTTATCTTTGCTTGCTGATAACTGGAAAACTTTCTTCTGTTCAGGAGAGTCATGGACCTGTTGGAGTGAGTCCAGCAGAGGGCCACAAAAACAGTCAGAAGGATGGAACACCTCTCCCGTGAGGAAAGGCTCAGAGAGCTGGGGTTGTTCAGCCTGGAGAAGGCTCCGGGGAGACCTTATTGCAGCCTTTCAGTACTTACAGGTGGCTTATAAGAAAGATGGGGACAACTTTTTTAGCAGGCCCTGCTGCAACAGGACAAGGGGTAATGGTTTTAAACTAAGAGAGGGTAGATTCAGACTAGATATAGGAAAGAAATTTTTAATGAAGAGGGTGGTGAGACACTGGCACAGGTTCCCCAGAGAGGTGGTAGATGCTCCATCCCTGGGAACATTCAAGGTCAGGGTGGACAGGGCTCTAAGCAACCTGATCTACTGAAAGATGTCCCTGATCACTGCAGGGGGGTTGGACTAGATGACCTTTAGAGGTCCCTTCCAACTTAAACTGTTCTACAATTCAAACTAGTTGGGTGGCATGGTATTTGAAATTTAATGTAGCTGCTTATAGCTGCTATCTATTAGGTAGCTGAATATTGCAAACGAGACAGAACCAAACTTTCCTTAGAGGTACACAGAAAAGGACAAGAAGCAAACCTAATATTCCATTCATAAATATGAGTGAAGACAGTCACAGAGTTAAAACAACTCCCAAGTGTTAAAGTTTGAGAGTGCACTAGATTCCGGTTTTACATACTTTACCACCAGAATTTTAGAAAGAATTTGGTTGGACCAAAAACACGAGGTATGCATATAAACAGATACAAAAAATCATGAAAAGGAATGATTTTTCTGAATTCTTACACAGTGCAGTGGCTTTGAAACTAAATTATTATTATTATATTTGGTATTTTTGAAGGTATCTAGTAGCTATCCAAACTGTATGTTCTCTGTTAACTGCAAAGAACACACAGTGTTCCAGGAGGGAAAAAGTACCTAGAAATCAAACTGCTCCCATTACTGGAACTATACTGATACAAGCAACATTATGATTTTTTTAAAAAAAAAGACTCTTTAGATCATGTATGATTGGTATGTCTGTAGGAATGAGTACAAAAAGTGCTGACAAAATGAGATCGAAGAAAATCATAATCCTTCAAGAAAAACCAAAAATTTTCAAAACCAGGGAACGAACCCCAGACACTAACAAAATATTGTGTGCATCACAACACTAGGGGACAGGAGTCAGAATAATAATACTACTAAATTTTACTGTTTTAAACAGATCTGTGCCAGAAGGGTTGTTTCTTTTGAACTATGTAACTCTTAGCAGGCTCTCTGCAAAATTCCTCCAGAATACCAGCACTTACCTTATTACTGACAGAAAATCCATAGAGGCATCGACATTTGGTTAGTTACTAATACAAGTTAAGGGATGTGCAACACCTAAGAGCTGGCCAGATAGCTGAGCAGCCACATAAAGATACCTACATTCCCACTACGAAAAGGGATTTCCAATGGTCCCTGTAGTCGGTAAGTACCATTACTTGAGAAAAGGCAGCAGGAGACCAGACGTACACAGGAAATGAAGCACTGAAATTGCTTTTACGCTAGAGAAGCTGGAACAGCATTCACAGAAGGATGGATGGATTATATCCCTCCCTAGCCCTGGCTCTAGCTTAAGGGCTAGACTTTACACTCCCAAGTGCTCTTCTTGCTGTTTTGCATGAACATCAAGCCCTGTGCAAGTAAGGGCCACTCTGAAAATTATATATATTGGCTCAATTTTTGACCTAATGCATAACACTACAAACTGGTAGTCCCAGTATGTGACTAAAATAGTACCATATGAAGAAATGTTCTTTACCTGGCAGTACAGTCATAATCTGTAGCACCTCATTGGGAACACAGCACTTAAAATTAATAGAGCAAACCAACCCACTGGGTGTTCTGGGATAAGCTGTAAGGCTTTTCCCCACACTTCTGCCAAGACCTAACATGACCTCTGTAAGTGCATCCCACCAGGCTCAGTGCAACAGCTCCCCATTGGGAAGAATATGGATATCAGCTGGGGTTTTTCCAAATTAAGTCTTGCTAACAGTCTGGAGAGCTTGTACAGCAGTTAGGGCATTTAACCAATTTGCCGGCACACTGTGTACTCAATAGAACTTGTGCACAGTTAAGCAGTAATTTCATATTGGTTTTGCACTGAACAATTTGTTGAGACAAAAGCAAAGAAAGGCTTGCCAGATGCTTTCCTGCTGATATTCAGACAGATTTAAAGTTCTGCATTAACAGCCAACAGCAAAGGGGTCTCATGGTGAAGTCAGTGAATAAACCATCAAAAATGTCATTTACAACACTGCATTTTAACAGAGCAAATTTGTTAGAATTAATGCTAGAGAGATTTGCAGACACTGCAAATACAGACACGTAGCCATGTGGCAGCTGAGTACAGGCCTTTTCTGCAGAACATTTCCTTTCTTTAAAGCCTGAAATGCTGGAGTACAGACATGAGACCACTTGGAACACAAACTGAATTTGACATTTTAAACACAATCATCTGAAAAATTCAGTTTACTTAATTCTGAGAAAATCATTCAAATGAGTGAATGTATGAGTCTTCTTTGGTTCAAACAGAATTAGTTTTAAATTATTTTTTTACAGAATCTCCCCTCTCTGCTCAAGGGGTGTTTGCACAAGCAAGGAATTGAGAGCAATTACCTACATTCAGTACTACCTCCAATATTAACGTTTATTCATCTGACTGACAATTTTTCCAACCAATCTGAAAAACTGCAGCTAGGTGACTATGACAATACAGAAATAGCCACTTTCAACATTTTCCTCCTTGGCCTGATTTGAGAAAAAAATCAGCCAAATGCTTATCTTTAGTTAATAAAGACTCATTTATTAACTATGTAAAATGTATTAATAGACTCACTGATTATCCACATATGCTAAAGGTAATTATTATTATTATTTATAGGGCAGGAATCTAGTCCTTGTTTTGCAAGTCTCTTGGTGAGCAACAAGGGAGAGAACGATTTTTGGGCTTTTTTTAAGAGAAGAAACCCTTGATTGCAATATCATAAAAGCTGGAGAAGGGAGTTATGTCAGATACAATCACTCAATCTAACTTCCACTTCTTTACAAAATGAACCAGATTTCAAATTAAGGTAATTCAGTTAAGATAGTCCAAGTGAGCAACAGCTGTTCACTGCAAGACACAGTCAGTACACAATATCATATTTATATATGATTATGCAGTATATAAAATAAATGAGATAAATATGATAAACATGATAAATAAATATGATTATACAGTATATAAATATGATTATACAGTACTATTCAGTATATTCATCAGTGATTTGGATGAGGGAATAAAGTCCTCTGTCAGCAAGTTTGCTGATGACACAAAACTGGCTGACACACCAGAAGGCTGTGCCTTCTGACCTGTGCCTAGGTCAGAGAGACCTAGACAGGCTGGAGAGTTGGGCGGGGAGAAATTTAATGAAATATAACAAGGGCAAGTGTAGAGTCTTGCATCTGGGGAAGAACAACCCCACGTGCCAGTATAAGTTGGGGGCTGACCTGCTGGAGAGCAGCATAGGGGAAAGAGACCTGGGGGTCCTGGTGGACAGCAGGATGACCATGAGCCAGCAATGTGCCCTTGTGGCCAAGAAGGCCAATGGCATCCTGGGGTGTATTAGAAGGGATGTGCTTAGTAGGTCGAGAAAGGGAACATCTCCCTTATGAGGAAAGGCTGAGGGAGCTGGGTCTCTTTAGCTTGGAGGAGACTGAGGGGTGACCTCATTAATGTTTATAAATATGTCAAGGGTGAGTGTCATGAGGATGGAGCCAGGCTCTTCTCAGTGACATCCAATGACAGGACAAGGGGCAATGGGTACAAGCTGGAACACAGGAGGTTCCGCATAAATGTGAGGAAGAACTTCTTCACAGTGAGGGTGACAGAGCACTGGAACAGGCTGCCCAGAGATGTTGTGGAGTCTCCTTCTCTGGAGACATTCAAAACCCGCCTGGACATGTTCCTGTGTGACCTGATCTAGGTATTCCTGCTCCGGCAGGGGGACTGGACTAGATGATCTTCTGAGGTCCCTTCCAGTCCCTAACATTCTGTGATTTGGTAAATGAAGTAGTACTTTAAAGCATACCAAAGGCAAAAGTGAATGAATTAATTGCTGGAGCTCATTATTACTGGAAAGTTTTATCCAAAAATCTACGAAACTGGAGGATATATTTTGTTCTGATTGCAGACATATGAAAAGAAAGACCTATCCTCTTGGAAACTAACTGTCCTGCTTTATTGATGCTCTGTGAAATCCAGTCACAAAACTACCTGTAATTTAGGACGATGTGAAAAAGAAATGAAAAATACCTAGCAGCTCTGCTTGTAGGAATTCCAAGATAGTGCATAGCCTCACTACACAAAAATTCTCGCACAGAAGAGCGAAGCACAGCTCTTCCATCGCCATTCCTATGGAGAACAGAAAAATAAGGAATAGGTCATAAAATCAAAGTAAGTTTCAAAAAGAAAACATCCAGTTTTGGTGTCCATACATTAACTGCAACTTACCTGGAGTATGGGGTCTTTCCTGACCCCTTTAACTGTAGTTCCCACCTCTCACCATGCCTGCAAAAATACCATCAGCATTTCTAACAGTATTCCTTGGGCTATGCATTGATCAGCTAAATCAATACAGAGTTGAATCAGTCACTTAAAAAAGTCACACCTGTTTGTATATATTCCGATCAAGTGGGCTCTTCCATCACCCAGCTGACCTGCCCAGCTCCCAAACTGACAAAAATGAAAATCAAGTTATTTTCTTCTAGCATTTATAGCAGTTATATTTTAAACAGTACAAATTACATGTAGCTTGTCTGTGATCTACACAATATAATGACAGATTTCCTTAGGTAATCATTAAGATATTGATCCCTAAAGCTGCACTTCCATACTCACATCAATCTGAATCAGAAAAACACGGGAAAAAAAATATGCCAGTAAACTTCATTTTTTTCTCTACCTTCCAGCTATGAAGTTCAGCTACATCCCAATCTCTTTTGTATAATGAGTCTTTAAACTAACACAGCTTGTAATTTTTTTTTAAATTGCAAATTACAAATCAAATTCTACCAATCTTTTCCATTAATAATCTTAGCTCTTAGTAATCATAGTATTGATGAATTCAGTGAGGCTCTGTCCTCCTTCACTCCTCTGAGCTGATAATACCCGTCATGAATCAGAGCTTGTCAGGCTGCAGCGGTGCTAAGCAGACAGCGCAGCTAATAGAAGTTAAAAAGATCATTTGCTTCTGGCATAAACAGAAGCAGAGAAAGCAGACATGGTACTGTGAAATACTATTATAGTTCTCTTCCATCTGCAGCCCCTTATGAAGAACAAATCTGTAAACTGTTCATAAGCATTCATATACTTCCAGGTGATACCAAAGTATCATTCACTTGAAAACACCTACACAATTCCACCTGGAAGAATGAGTGTTACAGTTACCTGATAACCTCCATATCTATGGGCCAGTGGAACAGACCCAAGTATCATTTTCCTACCACTGACGAACTGAAGAAAATCAGATGTTTCTTTGACAGATATATCCAGATCCAAAATATTTTCAAGAGCCTCCTGGAGAAAAAAATAATACAGATGGTACTTGAATATGATCAAATTTTCAGTCATATTGAATGTGTTTTCTCTACCAGTTTCATTATTAAGACACGTCACAATAAGTTTTATGTGTTCTACTTGTTTAAAGTATATATTGACAGGATGCTTTCACAATAAATAGCATATGACTACAATACCCTAATGCGTGCCTTAACAATCTCTATTAATTAGATGGGAACAAAAAAAATAGTAGCGAACCTTTGAAACAGCCACAAGACGAACTCTAGATTTAAAAGGTGTAGGATAGACAACTGAAAAAACGCAGTTTCTCACATTACGAACATAATTTTCCTGGATCACATCAATTGGAAAGGGATCTATAAACAAGAAATACGCATTTTCAAAAAACCCCAATTAACCATTCTTAATACCTCTCCTCTTAAATCAAATAAAAATACTTCAGAAACAATTAAAAACACACTTTTTACCACAATGTATATTAAACCTGCATGTCCAGAGGACAAACAGTTGTAAAACACTGGATTAACACTGTGTGGTTTAATATCTTCATGGATTTTTGCTTGCAAGAATCTTACCATTCCATGTTAACTATAAAACCCCAGTACCTCGTGGCCATTGTTTTGTAAAGGCGGTAGGTCATTTAGCATCTCTGGAGACTGGCCGTTAGCCGTGTTCCTCAGCACCTCTGACAAACCCTGTTACAGCCAGCTGCCACAATATTTATCACTGATTATTATTTCTTAATGCTCACAAGTAATTGTATCACCTGAAATTATTTCTGTAATGTTAGCATATAAATTATCTGTATTATTACGGGTGATTCTGTATTCCTGAGAGCTACACCACTTTGTGCACTCCAAATCAGGTTATCAATTTTGCATTAACACATAATTGTGACTCACACGTCTTTCCATTATGATAAACTGGGGGGGGAAGCTCCTTATGGCCAACCTAGTTTTAATTTTAAAAGTATTAAGTATTTGACTGAGTATGTAAGGTTACTGCTTTAGCAGCTGCCACAGGCCCAGGCAGCAGCAGCACGGGGCGTACCGAGGAGGCTCCGGGAGGAGAGGGTCCATGCGCAGAGGTCGGCGGCCCCGCGCTGCCGCCGGCACTGACCCGGCGCAGGGTGAGAGGCGTTCGGGCCCAGGGGAGCCCGGCAGAGCCCGCGGGAGGCGCACAGCGGGGCCGCCCGCCCAGCCCTGGCCCCGGCCCCACAGGCCCAGGCCAGGCAGGCGGCCAGCCACGGCGGCCACCACATGTCCCCAGACCTCGCCTCCACCAAGTCCCCTAAGAAACCGACTTGAACCTCCCTGCCCGCGGGAAGAGCCCTCCTCTGCTGCCTCTCCCCAGAGACTTCAGGGGAGCGCTGGTGCCTTCTCCGAGCGGAAGGACACCCGCCTTTCCGCCGCCCAGCCCTCAGCCGCGCTCGGCGCCCCGAGGGACCGGCGGGCAGCGACACGAGGAAGGGCCCCTCCGCCCGCCCGGATGTCCTCCCGGCTCCCCTGCCAGAGGGTGGCGGCGCCGGGCTTCCGCGTCCGGGTCCTGGCCGTGCCGGAAGGCGGTGCCGGCGCGGGGGGCTGGGGGACACCATGGCCTTGCGCTGGTGGTGGCGGTGCGGCGCCTCCTCCCGCCGGGCGCCGCCGCTCGGCTCCCTACCGCGCCTCCGCCCGCCGGGGCCCGGCTCCTGCACCCTGCCGCCCCTGGTCGCCAGCGCGGCGGTGAGTGCGGCGGGCGGGCGCCTGGAGGTCACCGGGAATGAATGGGGCGGCGGGGGGGCCCGAGCGGGGCTGAGGGGTCGGGAGGTCACAGCTGCCGCGGGGCCGCCGGTCCTTCGGCCTCTCGCAGCCCGCGTCTGCCCGCCCGGGAAGCGCTCAGGCCCGGAGGCCGCTGCGGGCGGAGAGCTCCCTGCCCGCGGGCTGGTGGAGGGCTTTCGGTGCCAGGTTAAATGGGGACATAAGGGTTTTCGGGGCAGGATTGGTTACCTCTGTGGGGAAGAACCTCTCGGTGTCTTCTCTAGGTGGAAGCAAGGAAAGGGGTTCTCATTACTGTGGGATTTTCAGCGTGTTTGTAAGTTGTAATGGGGAGCAGCTCTCACCGCGTTCGTTTACACCTTCCCCACAAGGCCAGCCTGCTGTTCTGAGCGGCAGTGAAGTCTGGTGGCTGTGACATGTCCAGCACCGTGCATCACCCAGGCTTACAGTGATCAGCAGCAATCTAAAAGAAAAAGTCTGTGCCCTCACCGAAGGCAGAATAGGAAGAGGTGGGCTATTTCTTAACACCAGGAAGCGGTGAGAGGTGTGAGAGGATGCACTTATGAGGGCATCGGCCATAGGGCTGGGCACTGAAGTCAGACCGCAGTGAGCTGCAAATCTATGATAACTTAAGGTTCCTCTCCTTTCTTTTCTTCCTCTCCTTCCCTTGTCTCCTCCCCTGGCCTTTTTTCATCCTGTGCACAAGGAGGATGGAAGGGTGCCCTGGAGCTGTTGCAGTGCTCTTGTTTCTCTCCCTGTGTCCAGGCAGAGAGACTTCAGGCTGCATACAAGGAGACACTGAGGCATGAGGAGCAAGTTGGGGGAATTCTTCTTCAGTTCTGGGTCTCCTTGAGCATTTCCGAGTGGGCTTTTGGAGAGGCAGTTTGGTGAACGTAATGATTTCAGGTTGGGTAAGCCCTGCTGGGCCCCTGAGTGAGCATGCACTCCAGGGCAGGGCTGGGTAATTCTCAGCAGTGTTGCCAGGAGCAGAGCAAAAGGTGCATTTCCTTTCTTAGCTTATCTCTGCTGTAATCGTGTACCTTGGACCTCGCCTTTGCCCACGCTCCTTGGCTTCAGCTGCAGGGAGAGATCATTGGAGAGACTGCAAGGTTTGAAGGTTAGGTTCCTGACATCTCACAGGGAGGAGGTGCAGGTGTAAATTATCATAAGAAGCAAGCTGAATTAAAATTACTTAAGGGGAAAACAAGGACATGTTCTTCTTCTGTAACTGTGGTAGTTGGCGGAAACAGCTCTTGTCCTTTTCCCTGTGCCTTGACTGACAAATCTGCCAGCCCAGATTTATCTGCAAGACAGGGAATGTTTGAGAATTGCACCTTCCATAAGTGCAAAAGCAAAGTTTCATTAGAGCAGTTCTGGGAAGCTGACTGATACACCTTGTGTGCTGTTCTTGCAAGGGGAGAAAGTCCAACACTCCTGAGCAGAAGAGTCAGTTTAAGTCAGAAGCTAATGCACATATTGGCAGATATGTCTCACATGATATGGAAGGAAATTCTGAGAGTCCTTTTGCTGCTGTGTTTTAAAAATGGGGAAGTAGAGGAGTGCTGATGAACAGACACTTTTGTTTTTATCAAATGTTTTCTGTCCGTTTAAAGTTCTATTAAAATAACCCTGATTTTTCTTTGTGCAGATGTGTCATTTTACCCAAGGAAATTCAACTTTGTCATTTCCAAAAATATGTAATATATTTTGGCGGTAAGTTGGAGATCCATATCGTTGTGTAATGGGTAAAAACATAGTTATTGGGTGAACTGGGTAGTTACACCTGTGAGCTGTAAACTTTGAAAATGAGGTTATTTGCTCTGGTCCTTAGTTGGATAATTCTGCTGTGCTGCTATGGCACTGAGTCTGAATCTAAGTCCTCCACCCTGGAGAGCAACAGGCAAACCAAGAATGCCCCAAGAAAACCCATATGGTTCACTTTAGAAAAGGAAACATAGTAAGAGGCATAAACTTCAACTCCAAGGAACATAAAAAAAAAATCAGGCCTAAGCCTAATGCATCCAGGTGAAGCTTTCACCCTTTACTGATGAACTTTCACAGCATCATCATGCTACCTGCAAGTATTGATATAATTTATAATGTAGCTGGGTGTGCAAAGGAGAACTTTCAAGTCCAAGTCAGGAATATTTTTCCAGGAGTATACAGGAGAAGGAAGAAAGTAGCAGAATAATTGTGTCACTAGGAGATGAAGGCTTTATCTCCAAATGTACACTCTACTATCAGTATTGTATTCAAAAGGAATACATTGAGAGTAGTTTTATATGTGTCAGAAGACTTCTGTAATTTGTTAAGGGCCAGAGGGGAGTGTTTGACAAATGCTGCACTTTGCCAGCTCCTAAAAATCTACAGTCATCAATACGTAGCTGTGCTGTGCTTGCACCTTATTAGCTGGCTGAAGTGAGTGTTTTGATGCCTTCTGCTTATATTTTAGCCATCTGGTTAAATTTTGTGTGAGGGGAGAGGAAGAGAAGGAAATGCTTCAAAATGTTTCTGTTTTGGGAATCAGGGAAAGTTTGCTTTTAACAACATTACTCTCTTGAAAAACACTGTCACCAGGTTTTATCATACAAGTACATCCCACTTGTGCAGCTGCAGTAAGACAGTTAGTGATGAAAAATACCAAGACCCTTTTCAACTTGGTAGAAAAGACTTGAAGAATCTCTATGAAGATATTAAAAAGGTAAGGGATTTTGGTGAGCATTCTAGGGTGTTGTGATGATTTTCATTTTAATAGCAACCATTGCTTTTCAGGATAGCTATTCAAAGAATATTCTTTATGTTTATGAACAGCTGTCTGAAACTTAAACAGAAGACAAAGAGAGCATTTCTACATCTCTTATAGAACCAGAGTGCAATTTTTTTTTCCTCCTGATTTACACTGCTGTAATACATCATTTATGTCTCAGATTACCTGCAGTAATTTTAAAAAAAACATCTTATCTTGAGTGTATTGAATGCAGGCAATAACCTTATACATTCATACTGTTTTACTTACACTAACAGATTGGTTTTGTGACTTTTATGGTAATATGCTCTTTTCCTTTTTATAGGAATTACTTGTATCTGCAGCAGAACTTAAGGAAATGTGTGATTATTACTTTGATGGGAAAGGAAAGGCCTTTCGACCAATGATTGTGGTGCTAATGGCAAGGGCTTGCAACATTCACCATAATAATTCCAGGTGAGTTGGTCACTTTTAGATTTATGGACATATGTCATACCTGAAATTTATCAATTTGTGTTCCCAAAAAATATATCTAGTAACTTTATGAAAACAAAAAGCTCCTCAGTAAAACCTGAATTTAAGTTCCATCGTGAAGTTGTGTTTTTGTAGTTAGCAGTGCAAAAGGAACTACTGGGTTTATTACATGCTTCCATGTGTAAAATTGTGGACTACACTGCAGTTGTAACTGGCGAAGGATAAATAATATTGCCAAATTCTGATATTTGTAAGGCTTTTAGTCAATTTTAGTTTTTTACATAAATGCTTCGTTAGAACCTTTAATACTCCTTGAAACTATATGAACTTAATTAAAAGTATTTTTTATTTGTAACCATTCCTGTAGCTATTAAACCCTTGTCACAAGTAAGAACTTTGCTGCAAGAAGAGACTTTCATAGCTTTTTTTTGTAATTATGCAGAAAAGCCATTAAGCAGGTGATATGATTATATTTAAAGCCGTGAGACATTCAAAACAATCAGAGATTTTATTTTTTGTCCCCTCTAGGAGCAAGTTTCTACACTTGTAAGATTCTAAATGTAAGATTCTAAGCGTAGAGCTGGTGTAATCCTCATGTTCTCCAAGTTACTTGTCATTTGTAAGCAGTTTTAAATGAGCAGAGCATCATGCTTACCCTGTACTATATCACTCCTCGCTCTGGCTGATTGTAAATGCTTCTCTCCACACGTTCCTATCAGTTATTATGTTTGCATTTTGAGGAAAGGTGTTGGCTGGAGTGTTCTCTGCCTTCCAGCTATGCTTCCAGTCTTCCCTCATATAGAATTTCAAATACGAAATCTTTCATCCCTTGCCAGAAGCGTTTCTAGACTAATTTATCAGTCTTAAGGGATTTCTTTCAGCACTCTCATAGTTTTTTCCTTAGTGGTAGGTTAATGCCTTGGTGGACTTGATTTCTACCTCAGAGCATGACATATATTTTGCTACTTGATATGAGCACCTCTCCCAGTGTACCCCCTTCTATGTGAATATAATTCTGAAGGAGAAAGCAAAACCTAGTTCGCAGTGTCCTGTCCTGTCTGTGCCAATGTGTATTTTAGGAAAACATTGTCCAGGATTAATGAACTTCACCCCAGCCTGATTTTGTTCTCCATTCAGTACTGCTTCTTATCATTGTCTTAGAGGCAGCAAAAGGAACAGTAACAATTGTGAAACTCCTCAGGATGTCCTTTGTGACAGCACTGAGTGGCTTAATATTTTCATGAGTGATCTTGACATGAAGAACAGGATCGTGGTTATGGGACTTTTTGATGACAAAATCATTCTCGATGATTGGCCGTCCATGGTGGAATGAAAGGCAGCATAATAAAATAAAAATTTCTGCTTGAGTTTGTTAGGGTGTAACCCCAATATGATTTGTAGCCACCTTCTCAGAACAGAACAGAAATGTTTCACCAAAGGAAGAGAATCAAATCCCAGGGTATTTGTCTTTTACCTTCTTTGCCTCATGCTGCTTTTCTCTAAGCCTATGGTTGTAATTCAAATTCACATATATTTATATAAGTCTTCAGTGTACTGGTTTTAGGTTCATGCATGATGACCAATGTCTTTTGAGGGTTGGGTAGGCCATGCCAAAAGAACATACTTTCATATTGTGGATATCTACTTACTGTGAGTTGAAGAAGTTTTACGGGCATTTTCTTCTCTTTTACTGTTTTCTTGAGGCAGGCTGTGTTACACTTGCTTTCTATATACATATACTTCTAGTTCACACTGGCACTAGTTTCATTATCGTTACTTCTTAAAGCAGCATTGCTTTCAGATGACAAATTTTTCTTCCAGCTTTTTACTGTTTGTGAGGAAAATTGTATATGTAGGGAAGGAAACACTGCATATTTGTAACTTTGCTACTCTGCTGTAGACCTGAGGGAAAGAAATACTTACTTTTCATACTGTTTCTCCCGACATTTTTTTTAAGATGTTTTTCCTCTTTCAACTTGTCATTTCCCTTAAAGCATTTTATCATTCTTTTCCTCAGTTAATATTGATTCTTCTCCCAGACTTGTTTTACTCTGTTGAAGCTTTGGTTCCCACACATGTAATCAAGGATATTGGCCACATCATCTGTAGACTTGTGGAGTGGGACAATATCCTGTGCTGTTCATCTCTAGCATATTTTTTATTCTGCCTCTGGGGTTTGTATTACTGATGTTGAGTTTCTGCTTCATCTTGCTGTCACTCTCAACTGTCATAGAACTTGCTGGACCCGGCATGCTTTTGCCTGTTCTTTCATTTGTTTTATTTTGTTGGTTTTGTTCTTTTTCTTTTGTGCAATGCTAGTAGAAAATGTAATATTCTTCCTTGTTTGGCTATTATAATAACAGGGTACAACTTTGTTAAGGTTATAGGTCCTGATTTGATGAGGCAGCCCACAGAGACCTCTTTGTCCTCACAGAGACCCACCAGAGTAGCTGAGACTTCTCCAGTGAATGGAGGGGAACATCCAGGTAGCTCTGTTTACAGGTTAGGTGACATGATAGTTTATGTTTAGATTTGAAGAAGGCTAAGTATTTAGAATACCCTCAGCAGATTAACTGTCTTTCTAGAGTGAGGTCACTTTATTGTATTCATAATGAAGAGAATGACAGTTGTATAAAGAATCTGAACTATTATCAAAAAGATAAGTGTCTGAAGCATTCAAATTGTTCTGTGCTGGTATGTTGGTTTGTCTTCCTTGAAGATCCAAGTGTCACAAGTCCAACCTTGAGTCGTTGGGCGATGGCTTTTTGCTTAATGATAGCAAGTTAGCTTTGTGCAAGAGTGAGAATTGTGAAGAGTTTAAGCTGAGGTCATGCAAACCCTCAATTTCACACATCCTCTGGCATTTCTTCACATACCTGTGCAGAATTGCACAGAATTATCACTTAGCCTCACTGGACCCAATGTTTCTGTTTAGGCTGTGTTCTCTGGAGGTGTTTGCAAATAGGATTTTTTATTTCTATTTCTGCAACCAAAATGAGAGAGACAAACAAATAAGAGAAGGTCAAAGAAGTATGGAGACATCTCAATCGAGAAAATAGTGAGCATAAACGATTCAGGAGGAAAAAGGGTTCAGAATAGTGTGAGAAATACTTAAATTTAATGACCTGACTAAACTTGGTAGAATAATATTTCCTAAATAGATGAGGACCTGCCAGTAACCTTAGTCCTGCTTTCTTTCCCTCCTCCAAGCTATGGTTGTCAGATGCCTGTACTGTATGCTGATTTTCGTTGTTTGTAATTTGCTCCTGCATTAACACATCCGTTCTTTATGCTTCCCCCAGTTTGCAGTGCCCTTCTGTGTCACAGTGCTTCTGAAATGTTCGTTTCTTTCAGCCACAAAAAGTGCTTTGAGGAGTGTGGTCATAACACAGAAATATTGGAAGTTCTTTTGCACGTTTCCTGTCTTTAAACTGCCAATATTTAGATACTGGCAGGCGCATTTCCAAGCGCTTAGTTGCAGAATATAAATATTATTTTGTGTTGTTTTGACCTCAACCCCCTGCCTTGTTTTTTTTTATGAGGAGGGATATTTGAAGGGAGAGGTGTGTTTGGTTGTTTTTTTCACTTGTAAGATCAGCCTTGGTCTTGTTCAGTGTTCAGGAAACAAGTTCTGTATAGACCTCAGGGTACTGGAGGTTGATAAAAGCTTATCCCAGAAACAAGCAGGGGGGTCCTACTGAAAAATAGAACATGAAAAAATAATATAATGCATGTGTAAAAAGATATACTTACAGTTGTATAAAAATTTTGTGTAAATATATATCATCTTGAGGTGCCTTTACTTTGAGAATGACCTAAAAATGGCATCTTTCCACTTACTGGACTTGTAGGGACGCAGTTATCCATTGACTTTTTTTGCTTTTTGCTTTCTGCTACTTTTTGCTTTTGTTTTGCAGGCGAAGCAGAATGAAAAATGGCAGGGAATGAGAAGGATCCTGTTTCTTGTGTGTTTTCCTTAAAATAGGCATGCTCTGATTCAGAATTACTCTCACAAGATGTTTGTAGGAAACTATTGCACATTCTTTTGCCAGCAACGGGAAGAACCGTGCTTGAGACCTTGCAGAAATAGTAGGTTACAAAAACCCCTTCAGGTTAAATTATTACATTTGATACAACATTCTGGGAACCAGACACATGAACCATGAGTGTTCCTATGCCATTTTTAGTCATTGTCAGAGGTGAAATGCACTATAATGCAGAACTTTTCAAAACCTGCTTTTGAAATGTCTGTCCTTGTGCTGTCTTCATACTATTGAAAGATTTTGGTGTGTCGGTGAGTGTTGCCATTTACTGCTACTTCCCAGCAGGAAGTCCAGTCTGCTGACATAATTAATGAAAAAGGGAATCCCCAAAAGGAGACCAGTGCATGAAAGAGGCTGGAGATCTTTACAGTTTTTTGAAGGTAAGTTCTCCTGCTTAGTAACAGTAGTTTCTTTTGGAAAACTTACACTGAACTAGCATTTGATTAAATTACTAGCCCACAATAAAACTTACCTTCGAACAACCGTGAAGGTTTCCAACTCTTACTTGCTGTTGTGTGAAAGCCACATTTTCACAGCTTATGAACCACACATCCTGCTATTGTTCAGATGTAGAACTCCCACTGACAGCAGTGCAGAGTTCTGCATAGAGGCAGGTGTCAGAACACAATGTTATGTCAGCAGACTGCAAGATGTTCTTTCATTTTGTGATTAATCACTAGATTTTAATAGACAATGCAAGATTTTAAATTCCCTTCAGCTGAGCTGAAATTATTATCTTCTGTTTCTCTCAGCTCTTTCTGTTCTGCTGGAAAACAGTATGATTTGCTCTTTTATCTGTATACCAGAAGTATGGTATCTATACTGAGCAGTAATTTTCTTTTGTTGGGTTTTTTTGGTCATTAGTTTGGGCTTTTTTCTTTTATTTGGTTTGTTGTTTTTTTGATGTCCATGTGGGCTTTTCACAGCTAGAAGGCAAGGCTGACTGGGACAGCCATTTCTGGGATCCTGCATGCAACCTATGATGAAAACAGGTAGAAAAAGAGAAATAGATAGATACTAGAACAAGGCAGTGGCAGTTGGATACTAAGGTAGATTGTCCTTTGTGTGAGCTAGGTTGGCTCTTTTATGTTCATTTTGCCAGCCTTGTTCCCTAGATATTTGTTTCTGTTCTTCCATTGCCTTCTTTTCACCTAGTTTAAAAAATAAAGTAGGTGTGAACTACTGAGAATTGAATTCTGTGATTCTGTGAATCATCAGTGTTAGAGCTTCCCAAAGGCTGAATTTCAGTAAGTGTTAGGTAGTTAGTGTGTACAGTCCAGAAGTGATTGCAGTATAATTCCAGTTAATTCCTCAGGCTTTTGAAGGACCTCTGAGGTCTTCAGGTATCACTGAATCACAGAATGGTTGGGAAGGGACCTCTGGAGATCATCCAGTCCAGCCCCCCTGCCAGAGCAGGTTCACCTAGAGCAGGTGGCACAGGATGGCATCCAGGCGGGTTTTGAATGTCTCCAGAGAAGGAGACTCCACCACCTCTCTGGGCAGCCTGTTCCAGTGCTCTGTCACCCTCACAGTAGTTTTTCCTCATGTTCGGGTGGAACTTCCTGTGTTCCAGTTTGTGCCCATTGCCCCTTGTCTTGTCACTGGCCACCACTGGAAAGAGTCTGGCCCCATCCTCTTGACACCCGCCCTTTAGATATTTATGAGCATTGATAAGATCCCTTCTAAGTCTTCTCCAGGCTAAACAGACCCAGGTCTCTCAGCCTTTCCTCATAAGAGAGATGCTCCAGTCCCCTCATCATCTTTGTAGCCCTCTGCTGGACTCTCTCCAGAACTTTCTTGTCTCTTTTGAACTGAGGAGCCCAGAACTGAGCACAGTGCTCCAGATGCAGTTTCACCAGGGCAGAGTAGAGGGGGAAGAGAACCTCCCTTGACCTGCTGGCCGCACTCTTAATGCACCCCAGGATACCATTGGCCTTCTTGGCCACAAGGGCACATTGCTGGCTCATGGTTAAATTCTTGCCTGCCAGGATGCCCAGGTCCTTCTCCGTAGAGCTGCTTTCCAGCAGGTCAACCCCTAACCTGTACTGGTGCATGGGGTTGTTCCTCCCTAGGTGCAGGACTCTGTACTTGCCTTTGTTGAACTTCATGAGGTTCCTCTCTGCCCAACTCTCCAGCCTGTCCAGGTCTCACTGAGTGACAGCACTGCCTTCTGGTATATCAGCCACTCCTTAATAAGGATGGAAACCTCCCATTGTACTTACTGTAGTAACGTGATCTTACTTTCTCTTGTCTTCCTAATTCCAGGTTTGAAAGATGGGGTTCAGACCGTGGAAAAGCTGCAGCAGCTTTAGTAGACATTTCTTTTAGTGTATTGCAGCACATATAATCAATTTAATTATTTCAGTTTTGATTGTTTTTTCCTTTTAGGGAGGTGCAAGCAAGCCAGCGCTCTGTGGCTATAATTGCTGAGATGATCCACACAGCTAGCCTAGTTCATGATGATGTTATTGATGATGCAAATTCTCGCAGAGGAAAAATGACAGTCAATCAAATCTGGGGAGAGAGGAAGGTGAGTTTTCTATTATGTGCAAGACTTGTCTTTGAGTTTCAGCAGAGCACAAATACCTAGGGTTTTTGTCACATTACTATCCCTAGGCACAGTCTTGGGATATGCCAGAAAAAGTATGAAGAAGTGTGTCCAGATTGTGGGTAAGACAAATGTGTGTTCCTTTTCAGAACTCTTGGAAGCATTAGATAATGTATGATTGTAGTATGATTCCTCCTGATTTTATGTTCCCTATGCCATTCTCTGCAGTGCTGTTGGAATGCTTTGAACTTGTACCTCATCCAGAACACTCTGTTACTCTGATTCAGTAGTAAATGCAAAAAGATTTTCAGTCAGCATTTTTTTTTAAATTATTTTTTTGAGAAACATGTTTCTTTATAGAGCATGAAAAGGAAGATCTTAATCAGAAAATGCAAGGAAAGAAGTACACTGCTGATGCATCATGGCAATTCAGAGCTAACGTGGTGTAACAGTCACAACAGAATGGTCAAATAGAGAAGTAATGTTCAAAAAAACTTCACAGACAAACATATTCAGATATTGCATACAGGGAGGACAGTGCTTATGCAGACAAGTATAGACAGCACTATAAGATAGGCATTCAAAAATGGTTCAGATTTTAATATTTGGTTGTCTTCTGTTTTCTCTCTTACAATGAGACATCTGTGCTTTATGTAGGAAAAATAATGTGATGTGAGTGGACCTGCCAAATAAAGGAAATTGTATTGTCTGTACTAACACTTACAGGAGAAGATTTAAAAGATAATTTTTTTTTTTAAATTCTTAGGCTGTTCTAGCTGGTGACTTCATCCTCTCAGCTGCTTCTGTAGCTCTAGCACGAATTGGAAACACTACTATCATCTCTGTTCTAACTCAGGTGATTGAAGATCTGGTGCGTGGTAAGGTCTTTTTCTATTTTTATCTTCAGATTTGCTTGCCTAAGCAGTAAACTCACGAATAAAAACTCCCATCTGTGCGACTTTTCAGGTGAATTCCTCCAGTTGGGTTCCAAGGAAAATGAGAATGAGAGATTTGCTCACTACCTCGAGAAGACTTTTAAGAAGACTGCGAGTCTTATAGCAAACAGTTGTAAAGCAGTATGTACGTCTGTCTCTTCTAAAGTTAGCACACCACACTGTAAGCTTCACAGCTAAACTCCTAGTTATTGCTGTTTTCTTTGGAGGCCCTACAGAGCAAACCCTTTAAATGCTATTCTGTCAGAATGTGAATGGGTTTGAGATTGTGCATTTTATCACAGTTCAGCTGTGTAGCCTCCAATATTGGTTTTAACTTTTTTCTGTTTTATATTCATACATGGATTTATTGTTATCCTCACTTGAATCAAAATAAGGTTCACAGTGGCAGCCTTTGATTTATGAAATTCTGCAGCTTTGAGACAGTGGTTTTAATCTCAGTTGATAATTCTTGAGCCTGTAATTTGATTTTAAGTCTTCTTTGACATCTGGTCCTGCTCACTGGTGCCAAGTGGGACCTTAAATGATAACAGTGGGAGGAAACAACTAACTGTGTATATTTTGCATTACACTGTAAAAAAACAGAAGCATGTACTTCTTGATTTGTCTGGGGTTTTTAATTATGAATTGCTATATCTAGCCCTGTCTGTCACTCAGTTCTTTTATTTCATTACAAAAAGATCTGATTCAAGATAATGTTCTTATTAAAAAAACAAGTATAGTTTTAGTGCAGAAAATGGAGAAGGTGGGCAATACTCTCACCCAAAAGAGGGTTTTAATTTTATTTTTTTTTTTTATTAAAGGCGGTATAGCTGGTGTATGCTATAGCAAGAGGGAGTTCTAAGAGAATTAGACTAAAAATCTGTGCTGGTGTTAGTCATCCTCCTTTGTTCTCAGAGAATGGGTACATTTGTGCAACAGACCACAGTTGAAAATTGCTTAAATCAAAAGGATCATATAAAATGAGAGACACAGATTTTGTGGGAAGGGAAAATATCTTTTGTTGTGTTCAGAGGAAAGAAATTAATTCTTCTTGATTGCTTATATTAATGGCAATATGACCCTGGCATGAATTTCCCTTTGCAAGTCTTCATTTACATTAGTGGGCAACTGGACTAGTAAGGAGCATCACATTATTCTGCTACCCCAATAAAAACAGAGAAATTTTTATATTCACTTTGACAGTCTTCCTAAAAGAACCTTCACAGATAGAAGAAATCATGTTCACTCTGGGTGGGTTCTCCTTATGAATGTACTATATTGAGTTTTTTCCTTTTCAGAACTCACAGGAGTTAAAGATTTAAGCACTTGCCTCCAGATTGTGGCTGTGATGCTGGTGAAGGGGGTGTTTGGCTACTTTTCTTCTAGTGATTGTTCTGTGTTGTTCTATTGCCAAATTGCTGGAATTTTATATGCAGTAAAATTTGTGTTATAAAGTCAAAACGAGAGAGGGGTCTGTATGGCAAAACCATACTTACTGCACACAGTAGCAATGACTTGTATGTATATGTTTCCCTCAGTTTCTTTCTGCATGGATTAGGAGAACTCTATTGACATCAATGAAAAGAGGATTTATTTGTTTGGGATTTGAGGGGTTGTGTTTTGGGGGGACACGTTGTTTAGATGGTTTTGGCTACTAAGGAAAAGGATGGTATCAGAAGGGAGTTTTTCTGCAGTGAAAATTATAAGCAAGATATCAGTTCTAGCTTGAAAGGAAATTCAGTTGGGAAAGCAGGAGTATTCATTTCTTGTTTGCAGGGACAAAGCTAAGGCATGAGATTTTTGTTTTCAGAACATCAGTTTATAACCAGGCTGGTGTGTCAGTAGAAGCAGTGCATTTCGTGTTAATGACAGGGAAAAGGTGTTATTTGTTTCTGTGCATAAATAAGATAAAAGTATTAACTGGGAAAATGTTGAACAAGTTCAGGTGGCATCTTAGAATTCTACAGTGTCATGTCTTAGAGATGGAAGAGAATAATATTCCTGGAAAAATGTCTAAATAGATAGTATGTCACCACTGGTCTAATCACTGTATTAGCTACCTTCTGCATCGGCAAAGCATTACTGCATTTAAATCAAAGTCCTTTAAGTTAGCAAGATATTTTTTTAATGGACAGAACAGTCTGTTTAAGATATTGGAGCCATTCCAGTCTCCAGTTTATTTCTACAATAGTTCTGCATGGGGGAATGTTACCAAATTTGCAGTCAAAGTAATACATTGCAAAAGGAAATGGCAGATGGCCCAGAGGGTCACTGAAGCCTTAGTTACTGAAAGGCATTTTACAGAGAAACACGAGAGGTGACTTTGGTTCAAGAATTCAGAAACAATAAAGCTGAAGTGGAATTTCTATTAGTCATCAGGCAAGCTGGAGATGGCAAAATAAGCTGAGCAGGTTCTCTTTCTGTCTTTTTTTTTATCCTGCTGTAATGTGAATTCCTAACCCTCATAAAGCTGTTTGTTTTGCACAGCATACTTTCAGAAGAGGGTTTAAATCATGCTTGTTTTGAGATAAGTGTGAAGTTGCATTAGAGATTCTTGATTTCTCTATTAGGAGAAAGCATGCACCCTCCTCATGTAGGGCAAGGCTGTGTATGGAAGGTCTGCCTTATGGACTGAAGAAAAGGAATAGTTTGCAGCTCTGGATATACCTGTGAGCTCCAGCTTCAACTAGTTCATAGTTTGGTGTGTGCACAGAGCTCCATCAGAAAAACCTACCAGGGCGTGGAACTGTTGGCTAGGAAAATAAGACCTCTGATCCCCATCAGCAAAATTGATCCCCTCAGCCCAACTAGGCATGCAGGCTACAATGAAGTCCAATGACAGATGTGGGGTAATAGCATCAGTTCATATATTATGGTCAGCCAGTAAATTTCCTTATTTATTATTTAAAATACAGTAACTCCTGTGAGGGTATTTCTTCTTCATAATGAAGGTTTGCCATGAAAAAGATTAGCATAAATATATCAGATATTCAGGCAGATAATCTTCACTTCTGTAAAAGTTCAATTCTTAATAAGCAAGTGCTTGGTTAACATATTAAAATATTAATTACTTGAGGAAATGTCAAATGCATGAAAATGCAGATGCAGGACAAGAGAGTTTGTCTGCTGGGGGGCAGGGGCGTGGCAGGGCTTCTGCTGGCTAGACATCTTCCTCTCCCAGGTAGGCCTTCATAACCCATCTCCCAAGTGTGGTTACCAAAAAGGACTGGAAGAGCCTGGAGGAAAAGTCAGCAGTATGTCCTGCAGCAGTGAAGACTGGACTCGATGATCTTCAAGGTCTTTTCCGACCTAGATGATTCTGTGATTCTGTAATAAGCACATACTGGGCTGCATCACTACCAGCATAGCCAGCACAGCATGGAAGTGATATGTTTCCTCTATTCAGCACACATGAGACCTCAAGGCTGTGCTCCCTCATACCAGACAGACATTCACATTGTGGAGTGAGTTCAGTGAAGGGCCACCACTACGCCAAGAGCTGGTTTTAGTCTCGAGTAGAGAAGGCTAAGGGGGAATCCTACTGGTGTCTTGAGCTATATATTGTGAGGGTGTAGAGGGATGGAGAGATGTGCAGTGAAAGGAGAAGTTGTACTATGGAAAAATTCAATTAGCTGTTAGGAAAAATTTCTCCATGAGGTTGATCAAACATTGGAACAGGTTGCCCAGACAGGGTGTGGGATCTTTACCCTTGGAGATGCTCAGAACTCAACTGGACGCAGCCCTGAGCAACCTGATCTAACTGTGAAGTAAGCTCTGCTTTAAGCAGAAGACTGGACCAAATAACTTTCAGAGTTCCCTTCCAACCTAAACTATTTTGTGATTCCACTGGAAAGCAGAGCAGTGCTCCTGTCTGGAGAAACAGTGGTGGATAAGCCACAAATGAGAAGGCAGGATCCTGATTGCTTGAGGAGAAAGGCTGGAAAAGGGGAAGATTTTAGAGCCTTTTCCTTTCCATGGTGTCCACAAATCTAGGTGTGTGAGAGCAAACATGTTTTGTACTGTTTATACAAGCGTATCCCTGCCCAGCAGTAGCTTTTCCTCTCTGACCTACAGGGCACTGGTATAGATGTGCAAGTGCTTTCAACTCCAGTTGCTGTATTCTCACATGATAAATAACAGAGCGGATGCATCTACCCAGAGCTGACGACAGAATATTTTATGGATGTGAAACTCAGTAAAGAGGCAAGATTGGTTTATAGTCTCTCATGTAATATAAAATAATAGAACCAATTTTTTATTTTAGGAAGTATGTTTGAAAGAATGCCAAGCAGATTGACTTACTTTCCTGAATTCAAAGAACCTTTCTAAAGAACTTGTTCTACTTGGTATTAGGAAGGATTTTTCATCAGGATTTAGTGGAGGACAAGTCTGAATTCTTGCAAGATTAAATTTGTAATCAAACAGTCATATCAGGGGAGCTATGGGATGTTTTCAAAGGGTGAGCTTTATCGTTTAAACATACATCATTGTATTGACATTGTAATCCTGATTTGTATTTGTAAATGCGTGCTATTATCCCAGTATGGCTTCATTTAAACTTCATCACTCTCAGAGAGACAGACTGACTGGGACAAGGCCACCTGCCTGCATCCTAGTGAGTGTCCAGGCGGGTGCAATAACCCACAAAAGCAATTTGAGACATTGGTTCCTGAAGGAACCCCCTGGTAGACAGGACCAAGTCATGTTGCAGGTTTATGATGTGGTCATGGTCAGAGAGTTGCTCACTTCAGGTGTGATAGGCATATCAAGGTCCTGGATTCTTTAATTTTTTTGTCCTCAGAACTGTTCATAACCTAAACAGGAGCTATGAAGGTCTTCTCTTGCAAAGATGAAAGAATGAATTTTGCATTGATGAATTTTGCTTGTGTTACATTCTGTAACTCATGCCTCTGTTTTTTAAATGTAGATAGACTGCTGTGATTCTTCATATAGGTAATGTCTGCATCCCCAGAAAACTGTCCACCTGCAGGAATAGTTCTGCTCTGACCTTTCAGATTGAATGAGAAAGCTCTTCTCTTTACATGGCACTTCCTCTCCCCGTCTACCAACTTGTGCCCGCTCTGACCCTTTGCCAGGAACCAGGATTTTGTCACTGTTCTACTGAAGTCTGTATTTTAATTCTCCACATGAAATGTGGTGGTAGATAAAGATTTCATTGGAACAGGGTAGATGCAGTCCCCCTGCCTTGCTGATATTTTTTGATTTATATTACAGAAGCAACCCAAAGTTTGCTAGGCATGGTACAGCAGTAGATGATGTTAGCTCTTCGGGGCAAATATTGCTATTTAAGAGACAAGCATCAAAAGGAGGATAAAAGGGCAAAATGTTCTAGTTTGATAGTCCCTAGGAACATCTATTTAACTGTCTCACATTTGCAGTTCATTGTTTTAATAGCCTTCGGAATTTTGTATGCCTACATAAATAGCATTATTTTCCTACTCTCCTCTCCTCCTCTTTTAAATAAAATTGGGAAATGTGAGACGCTGTGAATGCCTCAGGCATCCAGATTCCTCTGGGTCTTAACTATTATCCACAGATGCAGGTTATGACTGGGAGGTGTTCTGATGCTCAGTTATGAAATGCACTGATGCATGAAATAATAGTCTCTAATCTTGTGTGAGTTGCATTTATTAGGATATAATATTGTTTCTTATTTCCATCTTCATGTTCACCTTCAAAGCTACTCCTGGGCTCACTTTTCATTTGGGGTTGGGTTTTGGGGTTTTTTGTTGGGGTTTTTTGGTGTTTTTTTTATAATGATCCTACCTTAGCTCTTAAAGAGGAATTTTTTTATATATACATATTTTTATGTCATGCGGTTTTCCTAGCATGTATTTTTAGTCTTACATTAAGTGAAATGTATCTTTACTCCTGTTACTCACAGCAGATTCGGAATATCTGCGCTAAACCAGAATGGATTTTTGCCCCCTGTTCGTAATTGCTGCATCGAAGGCTGAAATAAATCAGAGTATTTAAATATAACCAAACTCATTTTGCAAAGTGTAAAATCAATACATAAATGCAAAAGCATAAATGCTCTTACTTTGCAGCAAGATACTAATTCTCAAATCTTAGTTTGTGTCCTATATTTTAGCTTTGTGGAGTTCTTTCAACAAAACTCTCTCTCAAGCAGTCAGTTCTTTTATCTGTACTCAATTAAAATGTTTTATTTCTTTATCTCAGTTTAGTGATACTTGATACTTTTGTCTAGCTTGGTGTATGTTCTTCATTCACTGTCTTTTCTTAGCCACTAACCATTCCGTGATACCTGTGTCCATAAGTTAATCAGCTCATCTTCCTGAGCAATTCAGTTATAGTTAATATTACCCTTAAAAATAATCTTCCTTATCTCAACTGTCCCTCCTATACTGGGTGCAACACATCCAGTTTTGCGGATCTTTTATGAAGCATGTAATGTTCATTTATCTGTTGTCTGACCTCCAATTATCCCCTGACTGATTTACATAGGTAATAAATTTAATTCCCTTGTCACTGGACCGTATATGACTACTAGCCTGCATGTGCAGTGCATCCACATTTCTTCTCTTTTCATCCTTGCATTATAATTTCTAAGTCTGATAAATATTTAATAAAACTAATCTCTTTCCAGACTTGAATATATTTTTAATACTGCACTGCTGTTCAGCCTTGTTTTCTAATAAGCTTGGCTATTTGTGTGTGTCCATGAACAGAGATAAGCAAGAATGTGCTCCTGAGTCAGCTGTTTTTCCTTTCCCAGATCAATACTGTCTGTGCTTGCTGTAACACACCTATGGTCAGGGACTAAAGTGGATGCTAACTAAAGCTTTCTATTTACTTGATTTTTTTTTATTTATTTTTTTTTCTTTTCAGGTTTCAATTCTAGGCTGCCCCGATCCCAAAGTTCATGAGATTGCATACCAGTATGGAAAAAATGTTGGCATAGCTTTTCAGGTAGTGCTTTTCTTGAACTAGAGGGAATCTAAACTTTTCCAAACTGCCTTAGAAATCAAAGCGGGTTGTCTTAATCCTTTCTATAAATCTTCTCTTATCAAGGATTATTCTGTATTTAGTTCATGTTCAAAGAAGAGAAAGTTTTAAAATAATCTGTATGTTTCTCTCTTTCCAGCTAATAGATGATGTGCTGGATTTTACATCATGTGCCGATCGTTTGGGGAAACCAACAGCAGCAGATCTCAAGCTTGGATTAGCCACAGGCCCCGTCTTGTTTGCTTGTCGACAGGTAAGTCAACAGGAATCTATTCCCCCAAACCAAAAAGTGTACGCTGCTCTTCACAGCACACACAGAGGTCCAGCTCAAACACATCAAGTCTACAGTTTAAGTGAGGAGCATGGCCCAGGCATGTATGAAAAATTAGTGCATTCAAGATCAGCTGGATTTAGTGTGCACATACGTGTTCTTTCAGACTGAGAAACACCTTCCTACAAGTCCTCTTACCATTAGGCCCTCATATCAAAAGCAGCACTACTCTTTTGCTGCCCCAGTTCAAGTGCTTAACCTTTGCAAAGCAGGAGGTATTCAGAGAGTTTTAGCATGTTTTCTGCAGTTCATTCCTAAGTAGCTTCTTGCTTATGTTCTTTCCTGAGACATCCTGTTCTCCCCAGGCTTGACATTTATGTAGGCTTTTTGCAAACTTCTGGGCTTTGTATCCATCCTTGGGCCAAGAACGTAAGGCTCTGCCTAGCTTTTAGGTGGGCACCTCTATTTATTGGATTTCATCTCTTATCTTCGAATCTTATCCAGTAACAAATGTGGGAGGCTTTCCCTTCTAAAGGTAAATGTAATAGTAGTTCGGATAAAAGTTGTATCATAAATAAAATAAGCTTAAAATTGGTCAAGATTTTTAGTGGCTTAAAAATGATTTGGTGGAGTACAAATTAAACAGAAGTGCCAGCAGCACCAAAAGAAACATTAAAATTGGTGCTAATCCATAAAAGGGGAGGGAGGGAACTGGTTTAATGCACTTTGCTTAAGCTTCTGGTTCACCTCAGAAAAGATTTGGGTCTTAGAAAGCTGTCCTTCCTATGAGACTTCACAGTGTGATAGAAAAACTGGCACAACCAGTTCCAGCAGAGCTCTAGTCTGTGATCTCATTGGAATTGTTCAAGAGCTTGACATGGGAAAAGTTTTAAATAATTAAAAAAAAAACAAACCAAAAAACAAACGACTTCATGACATTTACTTCCCGCTCTTTCGTAAAGAGCTCAGTGCGGTGGGAGGTGGAACACAC
Organism: Podargus strigoides; assembly: GCA_028020825.1. NCBI lineage: Eukaryota > Metazoa > Chordata > Aves > Caprimulgiformes > Podargidae > Podargus > Podargus strigoides. The sequence continues at coordinate 41,326,877 of CM051623.1, forward strand.
GCATGGGTTTTGTTTCCTCATCCTTTGGGCATTTACAAGGACATGTATCAGAAAAGACAGGAAAGCGGAGTATCAGCCACTTAAGAATGCAGATGAGTGCATGCTGAGAACAACCTCCGTGTTCTCAGTTCCTCCCCTCAGGCTCATCTGGGGGAATTCACAAATTTGAATCATTGTTCCAGAATTTGGTGATAAGCAGCAGGATCTTGTTAGTCATCAGCAACTGGAGTTGTCTAAAGAACAGTGAGAGATTCAGGTACAGAATGAGGATGCAATTGTGAAATGGTTGGCTTGGTTTGTGTGTTAAAGCTCCTTGTAGAGAGAAACAAGCACATGTTGCAAATAAATCTGATTTTGGCAGAGAATGGTGACACTGATTGTCTTGTGGGTGTTGAATATTCCATTTCTTTAAATTAAAACTATTCTTTTATTCATTTGCTTGGGTTGGCCCTCTCTGACTTTCAACTTCATCTATCAATTAATTAGCTTTGTAAGATAAATGAGTTTAAGTTCATAATATGGAAATACAAGAAAAGAAAATCGGTCAGTTCAGACTTTGAAATCTTACTTGCTCTTTGTTGTCACTCCTAAACACTTCTCCTCATTTATATCTTTGAGAGATGGGAAGCACACATTTTTGTATGACCATCTTGCAAAGTTTTCCGCATTAACTGGAAGGCTTCTTTGCTGAAAATTTCCTGCTGTTTTCATGAAATTGGAAGAACACCACTACAGACTTAAGTGATCAATATAAACAAAGTATAAGTGCTGAAAAAAAATTGAGCTTCGACAGACACTTAACTGTGCTGCTACTAAAAGATGTTTCATCTGTTTGTATCCAACAAGAAAAAGGGTAAGCCAGGACTAAGCCAAGATAGTCCAAAATAAAATTGTTAGTTATAGGCTGTCTTTTCTCTTGAAATTAGCATTACTGCTGTCCTGCATACCCTTTACTATATCTGGTAATCCTCATGCTGTCTTCTTGACAAATACACTTTAGTTCTAAATGTGCTCTGGAACCTCAGTGACAGCCGCCTTTTCTTCTTGCCCTCTCCCCTCCCTCTGAAATACATTGTTGTGCATTAGAACATTAAGGAGAGGCCTTACACAAAATGTTTAGGTTTATGTGAGGCCTATTTATTCATTATTTAAAGTTAGTTCACTCAGTTGAAAAAAAAAAAATATTATTTTTTTTAAAGAAATACACTAGCATGAGGATGGGACCAGTCTTTTTTTCAGTGGTGCCCAGTGACAGGACAAGGGGCAATGGGCACAAACTTGATCATAGGAAGTTCCATCTAAACATGAAGAGGAACTTCTTTACTGTGAGGGTGGCAGAATGAAGGTTTACTTTTGTTGTAAGCATTCCTGTCAAATGCTTATATACTGCCCACTAAATCTGCAGAACTGCTAATAACAGCTTTGCATCACAGGTTTGGGGATTTTTATATTCTTTAGTGCTTAAATATAAAAAGTGAAAGCAAATGCATCCTATGTCATTGTAAATATGAATAATAGGAAAATGGATTATATGAACATTGCAATTAAATTGTCATTACATGGGAAGAAAGCTACAATCTAGAGAAAGCCAAGTATGAGTCACCAATAAACTTATAAATGTATCTTCTAAGAAGACCACCTACGACTAATAGGGAAATGTCACAACAGAGAGGGATGCTACTTGTTTGTTCCCTAACAAACAAGTTTGTAGATCTACCGTTTCAGGACCAAAGGTGAACAGGAATAGGAGATCATTGTTTACAAGTGTACGGCAATAAAATAATCTGTTTGTGCATCTTGTCTGAAAGGGTTATAGTCAAACACCTCTTTCCTTTAAAAATAATTCTTCTGCAGAGTAGCTGGCTTGAGTTGTGGCCTTAGTTTTTGTTAAGCACCAGGTTTTTCCATTTCTGGACTGTCTGAAGAACGTGCCTGCATTAGATAAATGATGCAGTGACTTTCTCAGACAACTGACTTCAGTTATCTACCTGATTTGTAAGGAATTGAGTGTGCAGTACTAACTACAGATTTTATGTGATTGCAAACAAAATGCATTATAGTTGTCTTTTTTCTCTTAGAAAAATCTGTCCTGAGCTTTCCACAGGCAGAGCCTGTGTACATAAAATACCAGAGCAATGGAAAGCGTAAGTGGATATAAGTCAAAGGTATCATGAAGGGTTTTACAGGTTGAACTGTGCAGTATAGGTATAACAAACCTCCTGGGTTTGTACATCTGGGGGAGGTGTGCCAACACTAACCATCATTTGTGATGTAAGAATACCCCAACCAGAGTTTGGAATATACTGTGCACACCCCTGGATGTAGCCACATCAGAAATTGCCACGCTGGATCACCTGCTCAACATGATGGAATGGCAGGTGCTAACTTCTGTTACCAACTGGCTGCAGCCAACAGAGCCAGCCATTTTCAGTTTTGATTGCTTGGGCTTTGCTATACTGCTGTGCTATGCAGATTGCAGGTATTAACGTAGAGCTATACCTGTAGCAACAACAGTGGCAGGGGAAGCGGTCTGCACTTGTGTTTCTTTTTGACATTAGCATGCAGGCAGCTGCAACAAAAAACTCATAAGTAGTACAAAACCTTCTCCCGTTGTGCTTAGTTTCCAGAAATGAATGCTATGATAATGAGACGATTCAGTAAGCCAGGAGACGTCGAACGTGCTCGGAAATATGTGTTGCAGGTAGGACAGATACCAAATATTTCATTCCTGAAGTGGGTCTGAAATTCATTGCCTCTGAAGTAAAATAGCAGGGCTGCATTTTCAAATACATATGAAGTAGCATGCTATGTACAAATCCGAGTTAGTAGTCTTCAGCTGCCTTACTGGCACAGTGTTTTAGCAGAAACACTAGGTACTGAAGAGCTTTTCTTTCTTTTTTCCTTCCAATAGCCTAAAATCCACATAATAAAAGTAAAAAGCTCATGCATGAACTTGGTTCCTTCAGCTGAAGAGTAGCTGTATCCAACTGGTGTAAGTGGCACATAATTATCAGTCAGTCTTGTAACTGCAGTGCACACTCCATATCAGTTTTAATTGACCCTAGTTCGGAAAAGACTGAATAATTGTCTGTGCAAAATTAATGCCTATTTTGTCAGCATACCATGGGTTTTTGTACCTATTTAGGGCAGGAGGGGAGGAGTTAAACCATTAGTCTGTAATCCTACTGAAGAATATGCTAATACCAGTGTTGTTTTTTGCAAGTATACTTAAATTTAGCATGGATGAGTTTTGGTATTCTGAAGCTTCGGGGAAGAGATGAAGGATTCAATTAATATAGAACGAGTCCTCTTCCTTTCCCCTTCAGAATATAATTACATGTTCAGAGCACTTACAGCCCTTAAAACTGCCCCCTGTAACTGGAAGAGGCAAAGGGCAGGAGGGGGGCTGACCAGTTAATCCATTACCTTTAACTGTCTTCTTACATAAGAGTGACGGTGTGCAGCAAACAACCTACCTCGCCCAGCGCTACTGCCATGAAGCTACGAGAGAGATCAGCAAACTACGGCCATCCCCTGAAAGAGAAGCCCTCATTCAGCTGACGGAAATGGTACTCATGCGAGACAAGTGAGACAACTCCTTCACTCATTCTGGCAGCTACTTACCAGACTGTGCCTAAATTTACTTCAAAAGTTACTTGCTTCCAACACAGCCTACCAAAATATTTTTTAAATATTTTTTTTTTGAAGTTTTACTTTTTTTTTTAAAAAAGTTTCAAGTGTTTTATTGTGGGAAGCCATACAATTCAGAGCAAATCAAATTGTGCTGTACAATTGTTTTAGTGGGGGCTATTAATTGTAGGGGGTGGGGAAGATGTTTACATGTTGATGCACAAAGGCCACAATGAGAATAAACATAAATCAATCCATGAGAACTGAAGTTGCTCCAAATTTCACTTGTTCACACTAATAAACAGAGCATGCACGTTACTGTCTATTTGGTAAGCTCCTATGAAGAGAGATGGTTTGAATGCTTTCTTGGCTGTTAAACTACTCAAGTATGGGGAACTGTATATACAGAAACTGGTTTATTATAAAAGTCTACATATAGACTTTAATTGGTTACATACATGAAGAAGTTTTCCAATTCATAATGAAATACAGGTATGTTGTTGGTTGCCACTTGTAGGAGTTAACAAGATGCAGAATTTGAGATTGCTACAGTTAAGAGATGAAAGGCTCAGTATTTCTAACTCACACTGAAAATGAATGATTCAACAGCCAGTCAAAGCTTCAACTCCATCACCTTCCAGCACTCATTTAGAGAGTACATGCAATAACCTCCTAGAAGTCTGCTTTGAAGTCCCAGACACATTCCTCTTACAGTAATTATCCAGTACTACCACATTCCTTTTCTGGTTATTTAAGCCACAGAAGGGAAGTACATCATGTCTACCTATCTCTGCCTGTGACCCCTTAACACAATGGCCAAGTTCCTGTCATGTTTGTTCCTCCTTTGTCATATCTCGAGGACAGGCTGCTGTCCCTGCTTAGCTGGGCACATCAAGCCAGGTACGGTTTCCACTGAGAAAAGTCAGTTACAGATGGTGTCCAACTCACTGCATCTAGATAACTGGAGTCAAGCAAGAAGCCTTGCTAAAATTAATTCTGGAAGAAAGAACTTCTAAAAGTATGTATAAGTGTGTAATTCAGGTTTCATATCTAATTTATTTGCCCTCTGTCAGTGATAAAGTCACGTTACAAACATTTGCTTTTTAGTACATTGCCTGGGATAACACAGCCATGATTTCGCTACGTTAGCACTCCAAACTTATTTGCCAAGCCAACCAACAAAGTAATGGACAAGACCTTTGGTTCACTTATATATTTATGAATGGAAAAAGTCATAATGTAAATTTACTCATTAAAAAAACTTGGGTACAAATTACACATACATAAGACCACCCATTTTTTGATTCACATGGACACCTTAGACCCAAACAACTCATTGTAATAGACTTTAGTGAGAATACTCCAGGTAAAGATTACAACAATTGGAAGCATCTTGGATTTTTAAAAAAGTATATTTCAATACATAAGTTTGTATGCATGCTTTAAACAAATATAGTTCAAGAATGAGCAAAGAGTCTAAACAAAAAGTAGTATGACCAGCACTAACATTAAACTCCTCATCCAGATTTTAATATGTTAGTCTAACGTAGTGTTAGTTACCATGCTGTACTGAAAAATGTAATGGCACAATCTGAATCATGGTTCATTAAATATTATACCCTACTTCCCCAGAATATTTAGGCTGGTCATAAAATTAACAATGCATAAGTAAATAAGTATAACCAGTTATAGACAGTTGCTTGTTTTACAAATTGCTATCAGGTAAGACATACTGTCTCCAAAGACTTCGAGAGATGAACGTTCAGTCATACCACTAAAACAGTATGGCCTGAAGAAATGGGCACATTTGTTTTTTTGAAAGTATATTAAGACAATTCTGTTAGCTCTTAGTTACCCCTTGTAAATAATCATGGTATGACTGAATACAAGACCCGACTTTGAAAAGCAAAGGATTTTAATCAGCATAGTGCATGATTGATTCAACATAATTCCCAGGAAACAAGCCAGTTACTCGATTGCAAACTCCTTCATACCAGCCGTCATCATTCTTCTTTATCACATAAATGATTGCACCCTCCATAAACGACAGCTCATCGTCTTTGTCCTTTGTATAGTCATATATAGCAACAACTGTGGATTGAACAGGGACAAGTTTAGCATTTTATTAATAGCACCACCAGTATGAACATTTTTTGAAGTACAACTATTTTTTAAGAGACTAGTTTGCTCTCCTGGGATTTTCCACAGTGAATTCAGATGTATGTCCTGCACACAGTCTGCCTAGGAGTGAAGATGGAAGATGGCAGTTCTGCCTAGAGGGGTAACACAGGTACCCTACCCCATTTCCTACGTGCTACAGTACCAGCCAGATCATGACAAAACTTGCAGCATTGCTGTTGACAAAATGGTCGTCGTCAGAACACAGACAACTCCATAGGCGAGAAATCAGCATCTCAGTTACTCACGGGAAGAGACATTTACTATACGAGTCCATACCCAAGTACAATTTATAGTCTGCTGATCTAGAGTCAACTGGTAAGTCTCAAGGAAGCCTCACTACATTTTATAGTTGAAAGTCTAATGATCCACCCTAGCTCTCTAGTTTGATGGGACAGAGCTTGGACTTTCTGGCCTTTTTGCAACACTATTTTTAGATGTTTGCTCAGCAATCCTGAGGCAGCTACAGACACAGTCAAGCAGCTCAGCAAAGATGAAAGCCATCCAATATACTCATAATGAAGGATTTTTTTTCTTATCCATCCTAGAATGCTTGGAGGTATTTTATAATCCTTCTTTAGAGGGATTATATTTTATCACATTAGGTGTATCCACAGACAAACTAAGAAAATAATGATTTGAGTTCTGACTTAGCAGAGACAATGATTGTTTTCATCAGACCCAAGCTAAGTCCTCCATCCCCTTCAGGTACCATTAATCCCGTGATACTGCAGTTACACAGAGTTGCTAAACTTCTCTTACCTTTCTCTATATAGTTTTTAGGAGCCCAGGCAGGATCTCCATCTGCGTAGGGATCACTGTACTGCACAACAGCAGCCTCCTCATCCTCATAATCCACAGGGGGTGGGGGCGGCGGAGGAGGAGAGTCATCGAACATCGGCATCTCATCGGGAGGCGGTGGGGGGGGAGGAGTCGGGCTATCGGCAACTAGAAACGTTTGGAGATTATTTTTTTTCTCTTAAATCAAAACCGTGTGGAGATGCAAACAAACCTGAGGCTGCACACTGTAAATAAAAGGGGTGGGGGGGCAACACACATAGCATGCACTAGAATACCATGCACTGATTAGAAACAGAGGCTCTGTATTAACATCTACAACATACAACTACATTTGTTATTAGTGGTCAAATCTCTGTATAAATGCTACTAGAGTCAAAGCACATGCTGCAGGGCATAAGCTGAACACCAGCAGAGGGGAAAGCTTCCTGCTCCGACGCCCATGCGCCAAGGGGCTAGCTGCAGCGGTTAGCTATGGGAGGACTCCGAGTGGCACCCTCTGAGCCAGGCAGCAACAGGCCTCTGGACTGGACCAGCAGCTTGATTATTTTTTAACAAATCCCTTATCTATAACAATCACTTTATTTCTGAACACTGCTTCCTTGTATCCCTTCTCTCTCAAAGCTAGCATTAAGGGGACAAAAACATCTGGTAGGGATCATAAGAAAGGGGAGAGACTAGTGTTTAAGATTTAACCAGGTAAGAGGAAAGCCAAGTAATCCTGCAGAAGAAAAGCTTTGTTCAGATCCTTATCTTGCAGACTAGCCTCTGTGTGTGCATACATCCAGGATTCAACTAACAAATGGAAAACTACAACAGGCAGCTGCTGCTCTTGAGGTAAAAAGTGCGCAAGGAATTAAATGTATAATCCAAAATGTCAAATCCCTGCCCTGAGATCCTCCAATCAGCACAATTACAAGTTGCTTTGGGAAAGGGAAAAAGAGAAAGGCATTATGGTACAAATCATTCTTAAAATCAGTTCATCAAATAGTTTTCAGTAACACTCACTGCAGCTGGCAGCAAAGGAGAGAGAGCACACTCAGATGCAAGACCTCAAGTCACTTATCCCATTCCTTGGGAGCTGTGGTCCACTACACACGGACCCAGGAGTAAGCACTATGAAACCAGAAGTTACTGAAAGAAAGCTACTGTCACTAAACTTTGTTATGAAGCAATACAGCTTTAATTACAAGAGACTTGGGAGTCTGCACATTGAAAACGCAGGCTGAGAACCACTGCTCTAGAAAGGGTTTGACTGGAAGGAGGCATCAGGTTGGGCACGTGCTCCAGAATGTGTAGCTCCAGCACACTACACTGATTCTGAGACGGCAGCCAAGCTGCAGGGCAAAGAAAGAACAACAGTGTGATGCTTTAGCTACTGCTAGTTACAATGGCACTGGAGATCAGAAATAGGGTTTCTGTTTGCTTTAATGCACTCTACTTTCGCCTGGCCACTACTCCTGCAGTAGTGACTAGAAGGACTAACCATTGCTCTTCAGCCACATGCCCCTCACAAGATGCCTGAGCGCTGCTCCCATGTCCTAGCTGGGTCAGACTGGCCGTGCTGCTATAGGGGAAACCAAATCTCCTGCGAGGGGGCAGAGGCTGCCTCAGCCCTGGCACCCAGCCTGCTCTCTACCCCTTGAAGAGCTAATGCTGTACTTCACCTGCAAGCCAAACTCCTCTTCAAATTGACCAGCAGAGCTGTATACCCCACAGCTCTCTGCATCAGTATGACTGGCTGCCACTGTATTAGTGATTCCTCTCCCATACAGAAGCCCATTTATGTCACTTGGAGACAGACTAACAAAGTCTTTGGCCGAGTGAATGCTAGGTCTTGCCCGTGTTACTGAATAGCACTCACAGGCAGGCTTCATTAATCCACCACAGACACATGACAACACTGTTTATGAATGGATTGGGTTTGTGCAGTAGTTTCGGCACATCCTTCACAAAATGTATTTCTCCCCTTAATTTCTGTCTGCAGCCAGGAAAAAAAACCAATATTGAAACAACAATCCTTTGAGATCTTGAGAAATCCTTACCTTAAGAAATTCAAAAAGTTGTTATTCAACAATGAAGTTGCTTATTTGAAAAGAAGAAAAGAGGGCAGGAAATGCAACTGTGAAAGCACTAACACGTCCCCTAACTGAGGTGCAGTGCAGAAACTGCCTGCTTTATGAGAAACATTTAAAACAATTCAACTTCACATTTAAACAAGGAGAGAGAATGGAACAGAAAATTAGATAAGTGCCACTCCATGCAAGTATCCCCCTGCCTCCTGGATTTTAACCTCGACTTTTCCTGGTTCTGAACTTGGAACAGGCAGACTCTACAATTGCATTGCTTTTCCTAGGGGAGAGACAAAAAAGCATACAGAAAACCACACTAAATGAGAAAGGGTAAAAGGACCAGTATTTATACAGCTCCAAATTAAGAGATCTTCTCTTGTATGTATTAACATCCCTGTTCTTTAGATGGGCACCAGCAGACGACTCCTGAAAGGGCTAGGTGTAATACAGCAACTACATCCAATCAGTTGGATGTACAGCAACTTACATCCAATCAATTGTCCCTGGGCACCGGACACACTGGAAAACTGCTCCGAAGGAGATACCCACAGTTTGGGCACAGGGCGCAGGAAAAAAGAAAAGGCATTGCACAGTTTCTAAGCCCTCTGTCCTTGTCCTCTGAAAGGAGTCCACAGTGCAGAGGATGTTGTTTTCCAAACTCACAGATCTTTATGATAAGGTAAAGACAAGCCTACCCACGTCTCCCTAACTCCACTCCCCCGTACATTTCTTGCAGAAACCGGCAGATGAAAGTCTAGCACACAATGCCAAAACTCAACAACAGCCTCTACAGCCAGTTTTGCTGAGTGTATGCGCAGACTGCCACACGCACTCCTGCCTCTGAAATGAGGCAGCGGCAGCTCAAAGCCATACTCGTTACATAACTTTCAAACCCAAGGGACTGTTAAAAGAAAGAACATAAAAAGAACAATTCCTAAGACCAGATTTCAAGCTTCAGCTATTTTTGCTGCAATATCATTCACAAGTCAGCTTGCATTTTGTTGTTGCACACACGAGTAAGTCTGTCCCTTTCACCTCTGCTCTCCCAAGGGCTGTGTTATCTCCAGGAGGACAATACTTGGAACAATTCAGAAGCAGGTGCCAATTTTCTCAAGTTTATCTGCAAGTGAAGACATTCTGTAACCTCCATCTTCAGTAGGTTTACCTCTACACTTTGAATTTTGGAAAGGTTCATCAACACGACTTTCTGGCATACTGTCATCAACATGATTCTTACTATTTACCTAGCACAATACCAAAACACCTTCTTTTTCAATGAGAACCAGTGAGATGGCTGCTGTCTCTAGGGGAATGCTCAGAACATGATCACTTAAAAGCTCTAATGGGAAGCGGAACAGCAGCACTAGTCAGATCTGGGGGCCCCTAAATGTATGTGGGAACTATATAGCTACTATGTAATAGTAGCCCCTGAGATACTAGCAAACTTTGCTATGGCTCCAGAACACTTTAAAAACATACTTGCATCATGTCCTGTCTACATTGCATTCATTCTGCTGTTTACAGAACTGCAATGTACTTCTACAGCAAAGATGTCCCCAGATCAGGAACATGACTTTACACCTGCACTAACATTTTTGGACAGTTAACACTCACCTGAAATGAATCAAGCAGTAATGGTCAAAGCAGAGTTACCAGTATAAAACACCTTGCAGCACAGATCATAGCCAGGGAGCACATCTCTTGCAAACCTAACAAGCAGAGCTATGCTGCAAGAAGCTCAGTAGGGAAATCTGGCTGGAGAACACAAAGAAATAGAGAATGAAAGGCTGCCAAGAGGAGAAATACCTTACAAGCTCCTTTGTAATGGCACTAGATCATAAGTCTGCACATTGTCAATTGACCGTCCAGCTTCCTGAAAACTACTACAGTATTAGAGTCAATGGTTACACAAGTACATGTTTTGACAGTCTACATAAGCCTTGCTAATAAAAACTAATCAATTATCCCTAGTGAAAAAGCCTCAGGCAGGATGATTCAAGATGAAATTAATATTTTTAATTAAGATGCATTTCTATATTCACACCAAGCAGATGCCACATATTTCACACTGTATTTCTATAATAAATTTGCAGTTCAGAACTTAAATGGGTCAGTAATAATCATGCACATGTTATAAAACATTGAAGAGTGTGCCCTTCAGCTCCAATAGCATATTGACACTAGAATGCAAGATGGTATTAGCTTCTGGAAAAGGAAACAAAATAGAGTCCGACTTGCCAGCCATGCATGCTAGAAGAAAGTAGGCTCTACCCTTTAACAGCTCAGCTTGTCCAAACTTACTGTTTTCCTGCACCCTGGCCACGAAGCCTGTGAGAGGTATCTGTGGAGTCAACTGAGGCATAGGGGGAGGGGGTGGAGCGATAGAAACTGGTAGCAAAACACACACCATATCGGGGAAAGTCAAACAGACAAAGGAAAAAAAAAAAAGGAAACAAACAAAAGCAGCCGTCAGTAACGAGGACCACAAAACAAAGTATGTAAAGAACAACGAGAACACACACACGGAAGAACCTTCTTCAAGCTTGTGTTTCAGACAAGGCTGAATTCGTGGTTGGCCAATCGAGGGTCAAAAAGCAAAGCATGCCCCTGTGTGCAGCTGAACAAAAAGCCGAGCGCAAGGCTGTGTATCTGGAAGCTCACAGGGTGCTCAAGCGAAGGGACTTGCTCTGCTTCCCTTGGGGAGCACACAAAAACCTGAGATTTTAATCTTGCAGCCAAATAAGGATTACTCAAATTTCGTAGTTATCTTTTAAAAGTACACTACTAGAAGCAGAGGTGATGTTTCGCAGGATTCTGGATTCCTCCTCAAAAATAGAGCACTGCATCGAGTGCAGCAAAGCAGCACTGACACAGCAAAGACAACTGCTTTACAAAGGAAACAATGCAGCAACTTCAATACTTAATACTCATACAGTTAGCACCACATGTAATTTTGTTCTGCTGGGGCAGGGGGCTGGCTTACCATGTTTTTGTTTTACATAGAAACAGGGACTTTGTTGCTCATTGGTAGGAAAACCAGGTGAGTTTAGAGCAGAATGGAGCTTTACTTTATCAAGTCTTCTGTGGTCAGAGGCACTCAGCAACCTACGAGGCTGGCAAAGGCTTCAACAGCTACCACTGGCTACACTAGCGCACATTGCTCCCAAGGAAGCACTTGCAAGCTTGTCTTCTCTGAAATATGTACCTGTTTGGTGAGTAATGAAATACAAGACACAGGGCACCCGTGCTCAGAGATGCTGCACTGACAGCTGAGATGTTCAACTCTTCCTTCTACAAGTAGGAAGGTGGCATAGTAGCAGCAGGGCATGACATGAAAATTATCAGCAGAAGTGGGGTAAAGAAAAAAATAAAGAAAAAAAACAACAAAAATCAACTAATTCGTTTATACTGTGCCCCTTCTGAGTGGAATTTCTCTTGCACTGAAGCAGAGAAATTCCTGTGAAGGTGGGAATTCAGCAAAGTAATCCAGTTGGAACCAAGCTTGAAAGAGGTTCTGTACTTTGAAGTAAGCAAGTTTTAAATAAAGCCGTAACTAAGATTAATGTTTGATGAATAAAAACAGAGCATTTAGTTCATTACAAAACCAATAATCAAATAAATTGTACGGAAGAAATGATCAGTAAAAAGGGGAGAACAAACAGGTTTGTCACAAAACTGAAGTAAACATCTAAGAAAAAACCAGAATATTTGATAGCATGAAAAGTAAAACCTTAAGGAAACATGGGACTTGGACTTAATGTCAAGACAGTAGCATTAAAAAAATAAAAAAGATCACCAGCTACAGAAACAGAAGAAAATAGTTTAAAAAGTAGAAAAACACACCCATCAAAATACTGTTTAAAACTGTTGACAATCAGTATTTTGAAAACACCAGAGAGGGTAGATTAAGGAACAGCACCTGCATTTGAGCAAAAAATTGCTTTGGACAAATGTAAATGTTCAGAAACAGTGGTGTGCACAGCATTTAAGACAACTGAACTGTTCCTGGAAGTAAAGCCCCGTTTATTCAATGGAACACAACTGTTCAAACAGGAAGGAGTTTCTGTTGTTATGGTGAATTATTTGGGTGAATAAGAGTGTGGAGGAAAATGAAAGGCCAGAATGGGTGCGAGAGAGTGGGAGGAAAATCAGGATTCAAAAGAAAAAAAATAGATAGGTACTGTGTATGCACATAAAAATGCTTTCTAATAAACTTAATACTTCTAAACCACTGAAAAAACTCTTTACCTCAGCGTCTCAAACATTTTATATGTATTCTTCCCTTAAGCGTAAATACACAACAGCAAACACTGGTCCAAAGTGATCTTCAGCCCAAACATCAATACTTCTTTTTAAAAGAAATATCACTCTGAAGTTTAATGAGTTGGCACACTGAAGACCACCACTAGAAACCATTAAAGGACTATCACTCCTCTGTGTGTATCTGGTCAAAATTTAGGGAAACGACAAGGAAGTTTCCCGATAGAAACAGCTTTCTACCAACACTCAAGGAGATCCTTATTTTGCAGATCTTTCTGCAGTGAACCTCATTTGCCCTGTTGGGTAGGTAGGCAGGATGTTGCTGACTAAAACCTGCTCACTTGCCCATGGTATCCATCCCTTCCCTCATTCACCTCCATCTGTACTACTACTATTGTGGAAGAGCAGAGGAGGAGTCTGCTAAAAACAGAGAGACTGAGCTCTTCTTTAACAGTCAAGGCTAAAGCTAGAAACAAAGAAGAAACTTGGAATCAGTAAAGAATTTAGGAAAGAGACAGACAGGGAGGAACTGTGTAATGGGAAAAGTTTGTTAGATGAGCACTGTACTCTGACAGTACTCTCTTGTACTAGCCCAGAAGCAAAGGGACTGTACTACAACTGTATTAGGTCTCCTGCAAAAAAAAAATCTGGTTTTAGTTTATGTTCTCCAAGCACACCTGAAATGCTAAGTATAATGTGTCCATAATTAGATAGGCAATCATAATAATTTCTTGTCATGAGTAACAGCAAACAAGTCAGAGGGGAAAACAGTATAATTGCACATAGTGCAATCACTGTACAACTTCAATATGGTTTTTCTTGTTTGTTTTTCCTTCTATTTTAGGAAAGAAAGCAATAATCTCATTGATGCTCTTAAATGAATTAAAATGCCATGCATGCTTTTACAATCATTTTGCTCAAAACAGTTTGTGATTTCAGAGCTCAGAAGCTTACTTGAATTTTGAGAATAAAGAGGCCCGCCATTAACATGAGGTTGAGCAGAAAATGGGGCAGTCACAGAAGGATTCCGTCTGTATCCACCAGAAGATGCTGAAGAAGTGGTAGAGTTGTGTCGTGAGATTTGCCTGGTCATTGTGCCATACTGGGAACCAGGAGCTGAACCCGGAGCAGCTGAAAAGTATTAGCCAGAGGAACCAAGGAAAAGACTTAAGCAGAGCATTACTTGGGATAGAATGCAGAAAACAGAAAAAAGCCCAGAATATGGGAAATACTTGATTACAGGTCTCCAGTAATTTAAGGCCAGTAACAGGAGATTAACAGAAAACATCCCTGTTATAATCAATGAGAAAAAACACACAGGACATAAACCAACACTCATATAAAGGGCATTCAAGAAATGCCGAGAACTTCTTTGAGAGACTGATTCAGTTTTCCAGTCCAATCCAGCTTCCAACTCCTAAGCATATCTCAATTATTCTACATGCAATACCCTTTATTAAAAAGTACACAGAAAAAAATCCACATTCTGCTCAAAGCAAATGTTTTCCATTGTGAACCAGAACTTGTCTCCAATCTAATATAAAAAGACACTCTAACAAAACAGTAAAACAAATGTCATGAGCTTCAGACACTTGGCACATTTATCAATCATATTTGCTAGTTGTGCTTTTATATTGATGGAATTTGCACTAACAAATCAGCTCACCAGTGCCAGCTCACAGAAAGACGTGTCACTCATCCTTCAGGCTGAACATGCAATTTTTACCTTCCCCATGCTTGCTGAACAAACTTCAAGGTTAATAAAACAATTTAAGTTCTCTTTTGTATTAACCTCTGACAGACACAGAATCACACTTTGCAAACTAATGAATCTCACACATTGAGGTCACATGGATCAATGCAATTTTTAAATGCAAAAATTGTTTTGCAGTAAGGTGCTTTGTGCTTTTATATACATATGTATATATCTTATATAAATATATATAAATATATACAAAAATGCACACACACACACACACATATACACAAACAGTGTGTGATCAGAAGTTTGCAGTCCTGTAATGCTATTCAATGTCACTTTCGCTTAACACTTCAGTAAGGGAAAGTGCAAAGGGTTATAGAATCGTAGAAAGGTTTGTATTGGAAGGGAACTTATGTGGATAAAAGCCTCCAAAGCTAGGTTTAATAACACAATCAATTAATTTTGTCATCAGCCTGTGTGTGATAGGAAAGGGTGGGGTATTTTTTCCTGCCTGTTTTGAAAAGTACTTTTAGATCCCATCCTAACAGTTACATGTAATGCTTGAAGCATTTTTTTTGAAAACTATTAAGTTTGTATCCTCAAGTCTTCTGGTGTGTAACCCACCTGCAGCATTACAGAATCAAACCCAAGCCACTGTGACGGACACTTCCACTTTTCAGTCACCTTACACCCATGGGATGGAACACATACATCACCCTACTTATCAGCTATCATTTTTAAGCCAGAGTGCAACTGTTGTGGCTTAGTTTCAGCTGCAGGAATGATACAGTAGAACACAAATACTCGATCTGATTTTGAGTTCTTACAGACCAGACTAAATGGATCTTAGCTTTATTGGGAACAGAGATTTCAAGCAACCAACAGCCTTTTCCCCGTACCTTGTGTATTTACCTTCAGAGGCTTTAACCACAGGAAATTAGTGGAGATTAGATTTGTTTAGAAACAATCAAAAAAAATTCCAGAACTGATTTTTATACTAAAATCATGTAGACCCCACAACAGAAGAAAAAAACCCCTCACTAAGTCCATTAGGAAGAGGTGATTACTGATTATGCAGCATGACTGCAATCACTTCAGCTTTGATACAAGTCTCACCTATCAGACTGCCCATCGGGAGAGGTGGTAGCAGTGGTGGTGCTGGCGGGGCTCCAGGAGGAGGAGGAACAGAAATATGTGCTAATGAAATAGTTTATATTCCCAATTAGGCCATATATTAAAAAAAACCCAAAACAAATAAGAAAGCATGGGCACTTGATAGGCTTCCCAAATAAATGCAGAAATTCAACTTCAGTCAACTGATACAAACTCAGGCCCTGATCCTACACAGGGTTCTGTACCTGCAGATCTTTATTCTCATTGATTTTTACGGGATGCCAGATGACAGTATGATTTCATGCCTATTTGTACCACTGCAGGATCGGAAACACCTGGGAAAGGAAAGCCTACATGGGCGTAAGGAAGTGAAAACTTGTCATCTGAGGAACAGAGATTTAAGAGGTGCAACAGCAAAATTACATTACATTGGAACTTCGCTGTTTTCTTGTGCAAATTAGCTTTATGTGCTTACAAAACACACAGATAGTAAACAAGTGACTGAGTTTGTTTATTACCAAGGTAATAATCCTGTTGACTTTTAATAAAGAACGATCCTACACATTTTCACCATTCATCATTTTTAAAGACAAGCGAGTATGTTTTCTATGCAAGAGATCCTGCATGGTTCTCTCTTACTATTGTGCTCTCTTACACACACTAGTTCTTCTCTCAATGATCTCCCATCTTAGCAACTTCAGGCAGTAATTGTAGCATCAACAACACTGGTGGAAAAGCCTGAATTCTACTACTAGCAGTGTTTTTGTAGGTCATCTTCTGTGTTTTATTTGAAGACTTTTATTTAATTAAAAAAAGAACACGTACATGCCATCATTGGCAGATAGTAAAGTTAGCAGGCTATTTCAGAACACAACATTTCCCAAACCTGTACATAGTTGCTGCTGCTTCTCAGGGCATCCAGAAATGCCAAATTGTAGATAGGCAATTAAAAATATACATAAGCTTTAAAAGGATACATCTCTCTCTCCTTCTATCCCCACCCCCCCTTCATTATCTTGTAAAAACATGGACCAACAACGGTGTTTTAACTATCTGCTATTCTGTAAGTGATTGTCCTGGAAGCACTTTTGGTAAAGAATAAAAACTTTGGACAGCCCTCAACACACAGATTTCCTCACTAAGACTGTACTTCAGGACAGTTTCTACCCCATCATATTCCATCAAAATCCCTCTGCAAACACAAGCGACTGACACTGCAGCCTTAAATTACCACAGCAAGAGTCCCACATACCTGGTCCAATGGTTGGCGGGGAAGGTGTAGGCACGGCAATGGGAATGCCAATACTGCTGCTGCCACTGTTCTCTCGACTGCCGCTTCCTCCACTACTACCGCTAGGAAAGAAAACACAGCTGTTAGTGCAGCATTTCCTACAAAGGGCTATCAACAGTCACACTGCCTGTGCGAGCTCCGCTGGCCTAACTCAATTACAGACTGTTGAAAAATCTCCTAAAAAATGCCTCTGTCTCTATGTACAATTGCAAACAGCTAATCAAGTCTCAATGTATTACACTCCTAATAAATGCAATTAGCTAAGATGATAAACATCACTACGCATAAAATGTCTAATTAAATACTTTAAAAAATAAAAAGGTACACAACCATACCAGTTCTAGGCAATGGAGCAACAACTGCAGGAACAGTCTTGTAATAATTGAAAGTAATAAGCTGGGGCTGGAAGTGTTCATCCCTAAACTGTAAATAATTATTTAAGATTATTTATGCTGTTGGCTGAAGGAACATTTCCTCTACTGAGAAGTTTGGACTGAAAACTTTTAACTGAGAACAACCATAGTAAACCAGTTGGCATGGAGTGTGGTGTAGGGTATGGTGTGGATAATTTTCTGTATATCCAACACTCCTCCCCACCCATACACACACTTTTTATGTGTGAGAAATTTGTTCCCAAAATAGTCTGAAAGGTAACAGTACAGCCAGGTTATAATTTGTCTAAGTACCATTATATAATACACAAATTAGAGGCCAGCAATACAGATTTTTACATAACATACTTCTAGTGAACTACTGGATAACATTTCTACACATGCCTTTGGAGACCATAACACTTGTTTTCATAGAGGGAGCTGAAAAAGAATAAAGATTCAGGCGGAATCTGTCTTTATGCTTATCCAAGAGCACTCCGTAGGGCAAGGCTTGAATTTACATGGATTAAATGAATATAAAAAGGAAACTAAGTAGTCAAGATGTTTTGAAGCCAAAACACCACTTTAACCCATCTACGCTAATTAAAGAGTATTCAGTGATGTTACAGTTTATTTACCATTCCTGCGAAGCTACAAATCAGTGCTGTCAAGAGTCAAGCACAAATCATTCACATATATCTTAAGAAAATAACACTGTTACAAAAAAGAAACTCAGTGATCTGAAATGGACACCAAGATAATCCTTTCAAAACTAGTGTTCTGTCTGCTGAAGACCTTGATCTTGTCACCATGGTTGCAGCTGAATTTCTAACTGCAATCTACATAAAAGAAGATCTTGTGAGACAAGAGTAGGGAGCATTCACAGTCTGCAGCAACACAGATTAACAAGATCTTCATTGCAGCCACACTTAGAAGTTATTTAATTCTGACAGTATTTCATGATCAACTGATCCAGCAGTCCAAAATACTCTCTCAACCCCTGTTAGTGACGTACCGTGTTTAACTACCTACTGGAAGTCAAAAAAAAGAAGAAAAAAAAAAAAAAAAAAGAAAAAGCTAACGTCTTACTTCTAACTACATTGAATTCTTTGTCTGTTTTTCCCCTGCAGTTTGAAGGCTATGATAAAAATCAAATTGAAAAAAACTGAACTCACTGAAGAGGCTCAGAGAAAGATCTAGCCCTACAATTCAAGAAAAAAATAACATTAAAAATAAAAAAACAAGGTACACTTGGAACACCCTTCTCATCCAAAACACACTGTACTCTTTCAGAGCCCTTAAGCATGTGGAAACAACTGGCTGATGCCAGTATCTGTGCTGTGAATAGGTTTTATTTTCTACTTCTATCATGCTAGCACTGATTATAAGCATTAAGTTTTAGCTAAAAGAAAGCAAGCAGCTCTTTCACACTACCTTCATTACAGTGTTTCTAATAACAGAAATTTCCCTTTGCAATTAGTAGTCTTGGGTAAAAAAAAAAAAAAAAAAGCCTAAATGTATTTTAGGCTAAGGTTAATAATGCAGCTTTAAACCCACCAGGGCCTATCACTACCCTACCTGGAAGTTTTGCTTAGTCTTGGGAAACAAATACCACAGAACAAAATAAATTGATTATATAAAACAAGGCCTGTAGTTACAGAAGTTGCTAGATACAATGAGGCTTCTACAGAGGATGAAGAGATTTCTGTGTCTTGGAGAAATCAACAATACAGTGAAGTTCTGTTAATGCAGAGTGGTAGAGCAACTCACCTTTTGCCTTCCAACAAAAAGCCAACAGGCACAAAGCTTCAAAGCTTTTCTGTGACTTTAGTAACATCAGCATGCCAGGCAGGAAAGAGTTACAGTGAGAAAACTCTCTACCTGTGTGTTCTTGGTCTCTGGTTCAATGAAGCCGTCCTTCCCGGACTGTGCTGACTGCCCAGTCTGGCAGGACTGGTCATGTAATCATTGGGGACTGTTGGCGGTTTGACTGGCTCCAGGGTTTTGTAAGGTGTATTTCGTCTGGTAAAGGAAAAAAGATTTGAAGACAGAAAGATAAAGGATCAGAAAGGATAAATGAATGAAGTAGTGAAGCCATTTGTTTTCTTAAGTTTTCATGCGAGATCACTGCACAGTGACCCACATTGCAGTATATTAAACAAATTCCACAGGGTGGTTTAGACAGGTCACATTCAACTCTCTGAAGTGCTGTTATGTAGATAGATCCATACAAGTTGGCTTACAGCACATAAACTGATTAAAAAAGTCTGAACTAAATTTACCACCCAAAATAAGTTATCTGAACTACGTAACATACAACAGTTACACCTGTGTAATATTCCAGGGTTACCTTTCAGTACATTGCACACGACAAACTCTTCCACTATAACAATTTCCTCTTTCCCTCCTTCCCCTCCCCTCCAAATGCTTAACTGTCCTAAAAGCATTCTTGGCTAACGGTATTCCAACTCATTAAGACGGAGTAAGGCTGAAAGATTCACAGAACAAGTGACATATGCAATCACCAGTGCTCTTCCTAGTAGCATTGTTTCATGCAGTAATCAAGCAATCTCATATCACTTAAGCAGATCTTAAAGTGCTTCACAAATGAGCTTCATTGTCTCCATTTTGCAGCCCAAGAAAATGAAGCCCAGAGACTTCACCTAATAGACTGCATCGCATCAGAAATATACCACAGATCCTTCGAGATCTGTTTACCAGACGCATTACTGCCTTAAGAACAGTGCATTTATTGTACTGAACTGCAGAGCTCTTCAGTTCTCACCAGTAACTAAGAGATCCCTTGCAAGACATGGAATTTGGCAATGCACGAGCTAAGCAAACCCAAAAATACTAAACTACTGGCATTTAATCATTTGTTCAATTACTGGTTATAAGTGAGTTGTTAGTTATACAGCTTCCTGGTATTTTAAGAAACTTACTGACTCCCCTTTTACAATATGGAATGCAACAGTACTAAATTTTAACTACAACATTTTATTATTAAAACCTCCCAAAGAGAGAAGTGGAAATACCATAATTGTTTACATGCACTGTGGTGTTTGTAAATTAAGTTTTTCTATATAAAGAACTCCAGATTATTTCAATATGCAGACTGCCACCACCTATAGATACGCCAAAAGAGATTAGTCGTGGGAAAAATAAAAAAAGCTTTGCATTCCAGTTTTAAGAGATCGAGCCCTAAATACCACCAAATAAAGTGATAAGCAAGGAAGGTTTTAAATGTGCTTCCAACAGAAATAACCTTGGAAACTAATGGTTAAAGTATTCTGCCTTGAAATGTACTGGCAATAGGAACTACTACTCAGCTCTGTAGTAGTACTATTTATTTTGCCTGTAGAATTTAAAAATATTGTCAAAAGCAAACCCCCACATCCTCAGGTTCAGCTATGCCTCAGTTTCTCCTTTGTTCTACTCAAATTCATTGAAAAACTCAAACTCCTAAGCACCAGAGAAACCAAAACCAGTTGTTTCTATCACTCAAGTCCAATCCTTCCTTTTGCTTTTCTGCCAACCTTACATGGAGGAGAACAACGTGCCCTCGTACCCAAGAAGGCCAGTGGTATCCTGGGATGCATGAAGAGGAGTGTGGCCAGCAGGTCAAGGGAGGTTCTCCTCCCCCACTACTCTGCCCTGGTGAGGCCTCCTCTGGAGTACTGTGTCCAGTTCTGGGCTCCCCAGTTCAAGAGGCACATGGAGCTACTGGAAAGAGTCCAGTGCAGGGCCACTAAGATGATGAAGGGATTGGAGCATCTCCCATATGAGGAGAGGCTGAGGGAACTGGGTCTCTTTCGCTTGGAGAAGAGGAGACTGAGGGGGGATCTCATTAATGCTTAAAAATATCTAAAAGGGGGGAGTAAAGAAGACAGGGCCAGACTCTTCTCGGTGGTGTCCAGTGACACCAGGGGCAATGGGCATAAATTGGAACACAGGAGGTTCAGTCTCAACATAATGAAACACTTCTTTACTGTGAGGGTGACAGAGCACTGGCACAGGCTGCCCAGAGAGGTTGTGGAGTCTCCATCTCTGGAGACATTTAAAACCCATCTGGACGTGTTCCTGTGTGATCTACTCGAGGATCCTGCTCTAGCAGGGGGGTTGGACTAGATGATCTTCAGAGGTCCCTTCCAACCCCTACCATTCTGTGATTCTGTGAAAACACTCTTTCCTGACACTGCCCAGTGCTCTCTACCCAATGCTTTGGTGTGGTGCTGACGCCCATTGCCTCCAGGGAGAGCTACAGGGAGTCCAAGGCCGTCTTTTGCCCCAGGACCCTCAAAGTATGACTGCAACTACTCCCTCATCCAGCTCCAGCAATTCACTTGTTCTCCTGTGGCACTTCCAACCTGAGCATCCAAGGTTTTCCACAGCCCCTCCCAGGTCCAGTGAAGAGATCCCTTTTCCCTTTTCAGCGATGTTTGTGCAGGATTTCCTCCCCACTATATTCCTTTGGATACTCCTGCCCTGGAGGGACAAGCTGCACAACAGGCAGCACATAGTTAAAGGTCCATGTTACACACCAAGCTGATTCTGATTTTACATGCTTATCTATGTCTTCTGGATCAAAGGGAGAAGAGTAGTATCCTTGAGGTTTCTAGCAATTTTTTCTGTATATAGTAGGGAAACAGTCATGCCTATGATATTTCATGCTTTGGCAGAACAGGGCTGCTCAAGACAAGAGCTGTACTTCCTGAACGAAAAGGGCAGATAGAAATCTCTGTTCCAAACCCACATTATTCCTCCCCCTCAGCCAACTGCTGCCTCTTGTCAAGCTCCTCTGGAAATGACGTTCAGTTGATTAATCCTTATCAGGCATCAGCTAAGGCAACCAAACAGCTCTGGCTTGTTCAGGGGGGAGCATTAGAGAGAGGCAGCTCACCAGCACATCAGCACTGCTGTTTCACTAGTAGATGTCCAAGAGGACACGAAAGTGCTACCCAGCTTCCCAGAGCTGATAAACAACTCTCCCTCAGCTGGGATAAGAGAGACAATTGGAATACTGATTGCATGCCCTTCAGCAATGGGAATTTTCACAAAATATGCAGAGGAAACCTCTAGGGTAATTTCTCTGCAAAATACACAACAAACACTGCCATCGTGAAGCGGCAAAGCATCAAATCAGGATTAAAAATCATTAAGTCTTCAACAAAAGGAGTTGCTGCTTCAAATTTTCCTTCACCATTGCTCCTGATCCATCTCATTATTCCTCATTTTTCCAGCTCCTCACTTCTCTCAGACAACATACCTGAAACAAACAACCATGCTAGCCAGCTTTACAGTGCCTCAGTCACCCACACTAAAAGTGACAAATAAGTAGAAGGTCTTGTTTAGGATGTCTTTTGGAAGATGTTGCACCGTTCGACAGACAAAACCATACGGCATGTGCTCTGAGCTTCTCAAGTATTAATGTTTTGGACCCTAGCAATAACTACTTGCTGGCACACCAAGATAAGCAGATTCCACTCCCCACAGGTCCACAGCAGCAAAACAGAAGCTATGGCAGGGAACTCTGGTCACAGTGGGACTCGGGAATAGCAAAATCCTTCCTCATTTAAGCATAAAAATGCACAAGCCTGCAAGAATCAATGTTCTTAATGTGTTCACAATGCCACAAATTTTGCTTAGACAATGCAGTAAATACAGCACCAACACCCATTTCATACCTCTTATAATACTGACAAGTAAGTAGACAAAAACTTTGACAATGAAGTCTTTCCCTCACTGAAGTTAAAACCTTACTGATATTCTTTTGTGTCTCTCAGGATTTCTCCCCAAATACCAGGAATAATAAAAGCCTCCTCGTTTACCCATATCTATAATATCTTTCCCCATGAAAAAACATTCTTTCAAAAGGTCATCACGAAAATAAGAGTCAGTGCAGCTCAAGGGGTTTATACAGAAAAGGTAATTGTCTTTTTTGCTAAAGGCAATCAGAATTGCCATCTATCCACACATTTAAGAAACACCAACACCAGCACAATTAAAACTTTCTATTACACAGCAGGACCAAGCAGTCTCCATTCTTACCCCAGAGTTCCCCGGCCTGACATGGGAGGACTTGGTGGTTTTTGTGTAGGCGGATTTGTTCTTGACAAGGTGCCAGTTCTTGCAGGCTGGTTATTTCCATGCTGAAATAAGGGAAAACATGATTTTATTTTTATAACAGAGCAGCTCTATTATTGACAGCTTTTTTTTTTAAGTGTAAGAATGTGAAGTGAGAATTCCCAGACAGCTGTCAAACAGCAAGTTTTCAGCTACACGCAAGACAGATACCAGTAAATACAAAGAGTCTAAATACAAGCTTAATGTCATTTTTGCTATTAATTTACAACAGATATCAGAAAGGTAGGCAATTGACAGGTTCATGCACAGATCTCTTACATTCTCTTTCCTTTAAAGGGAAGCCACATTTGTGTTCATCTCCATTCAGGTGTTAATAATTTAAATCAAACTTTAACACTGACAGTACAATACAGTCAGCATGGGCCCAGAATCCCTCAATTTGCCCCTGCTATTTGACTAGTAGAGTCATTCAGGTTGTCTGGGAAGTCTCCTGCAAAAAAATGTAAGTGAAGGGAATCAAGGCATCTACTGAATTCAGAGCGAAGCACTACACGTGTTAGAGAAATTAATGTATCTATGTACAAATGCAGGTATCAATGTATCGCTGATACATTGACACATACTAAACGCTGTAAATAAAAAAAAAATCAAGTATAGCATGTTTAATCTAAATATCCTATGGAAAGCAGAGGGAGCATAAGAGAGCGCTAGTTTTCAGTTTTAATGGCTCTGCAGCCTTTACTATCAGTCAACATGAGGCACTGTGGGTCAAAGGAGAAATAACACTTCTTACCTTGGCTTTTAGCCACTTAACGTTGGCAAAAAAAAAGGGGGGGAAAAAGGCAGAAATTAATGGCAGATCCATCACAACTGATAGGACAGGTTAAACTACAGATAATCACATTTTTTAAAAATCACTTGTGTCTACTGATAGTCAGCTACACCCCAGTACACTAACAGAGATTTTACTGGCTCACTTCACCATTGATAGTTCTGTGTCTGACGAAGTGACCACAGGAAAAGCACTTGTGTCAAAATTAAGTTTAGCTAAGCTCTGCCAGATTTGTTTGCCAGGCTCCTCATGGGCAGTAAAGGGTTGAAAAGCCCTTCGCTGACCATTCCAAATCCAAACCCAAATCAATGCTATTTCAATGGCAATGTGCACTTAAGAATTCGTTCACAAAACCACAGTTTCAGCTATATGGCGCAGAATAGACTTGCCCGTTGTTTTGACACTTAACCTTTTTGTGTTTTGAAGAAATTCTAGCTGCTGCATTGAATGGTAAATAAAGAAAAGGGAGCTCTCAAACAGGATGCGGTACAGTGCTTTGCGCCTCTGGTTTACTGATTGAAATCTGATTCAAGACAGCACAGCACTGGCTGCTCAAAACTGTGTTGGCAGTGCTCTAATGATTGTTATTCTGAAATTTTAGTTCTTAGAATCAAGTCATTATATGATTCCACTATATCATTTTTACAGCATTCTTGATTGCAGAGGAAAAAATATTATGGAAACTTGGCCTCATAAGGAAAACAAATGTAAAATTTTAAATAAATTCAAGTTGAGGGGAAGCCTCATGTTTTTGAATGGGGAAAAGGATTAGTTTTACTAATTTTAAAAAAACAAGCATTGAGAAAAACCCAAAACATAAAATAATCCCAATGCTTTTTTGAGGTTGTTTGGAAATAAACTGTCACTTCCAGAACAAGCCTCCTAAAGCACAGCTTTTCTAACTGGTTTGCACCTTTTTCTCCTCCTCCTCCAAGAAACATAGGTCAGTTTAAAGGCATCCATGAACTCAGAAAAAAAATAAATTAAAACATGTTATATAGCAATGCGCATATGTGAGATTTCTGACAGGACCTGAAAATCAGCTGGGGTTACAAATCAAAAGAGGCTGAAAGTCTCTGCCCTTAAATTATTCATATTACAAAAACAGAAACACAAAACCCACTTCAAAATTCAAATGAAAATGTTTAGCCGTGGTAAGTAAATTTCAAGGTCATCCCATTCACTCCCCATCTGGGCAGAGGTTCATCAGCAGAGTGGCAGAATTAAAGCATTTAAACCATTTCTGTCTCCACATACTTATTTCATGGATAAACACAAAAGCTCAGTTTCCAGGATGCCAGGGTAGTCTCCCAAGTATTGTATTTTTAAAACAGGCTTTTACCAATGAACTTTGCTTTCCCCTCTCACAGGAATACATGACCCTTCCCCTTACTTCACCAGGTGCCAAGGGCAATGGCATAATACAAGGAATATGTTAAAAGAGACCAAAAAGTGAAACTCTTGGTCCCACCCCTCCCTAGTAAGCCACAAATAGAAACCTTTGAAAGGCTTATAAGGAAGGGTGCCTTGGTTTCTTACCCAGCCTCTACCACTAAATTTGCCTGCCTCAAAAATATAAAGCCAAAAAGCTTTCTCTCTTCCCTTATGCAGTGTCACTCAGCACTTATGGTGAGTCTTTCCACCTCCTCCTCAATCATTGTTACATTCTGCCTCCACTGCAGCAACAATATGAGTATCAACATCTAGCAATGATTCAGGAATCTTCTTATTTTGAACCTTTCTACTCCTAAGTACTGTTTAGCATATTAAACATATATCTGAAGTCCAACAGCTCCTGACCTTTACTCCTATCTCTACCACTAAATCAAGTGAGCTTCAACTCTTGCTGCCAGTTAAACAATATACTGACAGATACACATGTTTCTTTATTGTGCAGAATAATTAATAACTATTGTCACACCACTTTCTATAAGTAAAAAGCTCTTTACATGTCCTCTCTGTTGCTGGCAATATAAACAAGAGTCATACAGGCAGGAACACACAGAAGGCAGGAACACAAAGGGAACATGGATTCTTACAGGAGAGGAGCTTCTGATCCAAAAGGCAGAAGGGAGGAAAGCAAATGAATTGAAGCAAGTTCAAGCATACGGCTATTTAATCATGGTTAATAAGCTAATTAATTAGCAGGAAACATTTTCTTATATTTATTCACTGAGCTTATGAGGTCAACCTTGCTGCATATTTCTTGGTCGGAAAACCAAATGGAGTGCTTTCTAAGCAATTTAAAAAAATTGCTTGGAACTGGGAACAGTTTAGGCAAGCTGGGTCTGGACTCACTATGATTTTAAGAAAAATGGGAGGAAAAAACCAGTAGAAAATCAAAAGGAAAAGAAGGTACATATTTAATGTAGGTTCAACCATGTCTCTACAAATGCCTCTAGACGAGCCAGATGGCAGAACATGACCATCACCAACTGCCTGATCAGTACCGAGAAGGTCAGAGTCAGGAAGGAAGGAAATGCATGGCACGTGGAAGAGAAGCAGTAGCATACATAAGGTTCACAGCTTGAAGAGGGAAGAGACTGTTCTGAGAGGGATCTATAAAGTAAGAGACAGGAGGTTCAAAAGGAAAAAAGCTGAGTTAAATGAAGAGCAGCACTGAGAACTCCTGCAGAAGCTGTAAGGAGCACAACTCCCTTCACCTCCTGCTAGTTGTATTACCGTACACACAGGAGACAGTTTTCAGCCTGATACCAGCATCCTGGATGACGTACGTATCACAACAAAAACACAGTGTGTAGGCTTGCTGGGGATGCTTGTGATGCCGAGGCAAAGAACTAGATAGATCATGATGTTCCCAGAAACAAGACAGCATGGTAAGCAGCAGTATTGGTTGGGGTTTCTTACGAGCATCACAGCAGAGAGATGTTTTAAAGAAACAAGCAGAACAATTTTGCCTTTCCAGGGAAAACCTGCCAAGCATGTGGCAGTCCTGGATAAAGCTTACCCAAAATTAAGAGAAAGAAACTACAGTCTCAAGAAATAGGAGTCAACCTTGCTGCATTTCCAAAAGATCAGAGCCAGGGCAGGGGCACATGCGCAGGGTTTGGACAGTGTGGGAGAACAAGTTGGCCAAGGACTGAGAGCCAGCAGTGGGCTGGAAAGGAGTCATGCAATTAAGGCAACAGGCAAAACAGGTGTTCACAACAGCCATGCAAGGCAATTATCAAAGCCAGAAGTGAGGCTGCTTCTGACTGATGCCAGGAATTCAGAGCACCTGGACCAAAAATTTTAGCTGTGGGTTTGGACAGGACAAGCAATGTTTTGGGACAGTCACACATTGACTGTAAGTACTGAGTAAGAGGCTTACTTGCTTAAGGCAACTGTTTCAGCAGGTCCAGCATGCTCAGTTCTGGTAGTCTAAACAGCACAAAAATACCTGCCAACAATGGCAGTACTGCAAGTTTCTGCAACTGAGGCTGAATGGACATGACCAAGAACAGCATGAAAGGGTAGGGTTTGAGGCAACCAGAAATACCTAATGGTAGCCAAAGGATGTCCAGATATTTGAGGGACTCTGCTGCCTGGCCTCAGGAGGCAGACATCAAACTGTTTTTAATAGTTTCCATGCCAAGTAACAAGCCATGGGGGAACATTAGTCATGATTCAGGGAACCAGAAAGCTATTATTTGACCTATAAACTGTGTTTGGGAAACTAGGGATAGGGACATCCCTAGTTGTCCTAGCTTGCACATAGGAGCAAAATCCTTATCACTCTTATGTCCAGCAAGTTTCTCCTGCACGTTTCAGCTATGAACTCTCCAATTTCAGACTGCAGAACCTTCAAATACCTGTGCAGGTTGGTTGTACTTCCCCTGCTGTATGTCATTCACTATTTCTCCAACTCCTGAATTTAGAGCCAATTTCACTCTATATCCTGCCATATATAGGATCACTGAAAGCCATCATCAAAGACCATCCAATATGAATGCTTATCTATGGAAACAAAGGTATAAAAACTGTGACATTAATAGTAAGCCTCTGGCAAACTCAGAACTTTATTATGTATGCTCTATAAAAGCAACGACCAGCCTTAGATCTGTTACCTTTGACCAGTAATCAGTCATCAACCTCATCAGGAAATAAAAATGACTGCTCTCGATGACTCTTTAGTCAACCTCCCCTTTTACTTAAAAAAGGCATTTCCTTTATTAGTCAAGGGAGTATTATCTGAGACATCCTTACAGAAAGGCAGCTGGCCATAAGAACTTTTGAAGTGCTATTATGTATCTGCAGCTACGCAATTCAAGTGCACCACAGGCATCCTCATAGATTTTTGCACAAGATTGTCTCCTGTCTCATCAATGGAGCAGTTTTGGAGTACCACATGATGACACAGTCAGAGCAAGAAGAGCAGCCGGAAGCGTATTTGTACATGAAGGTCTGGGATGCCCAAGGAAAAGATACAGTAAAGCACCAAGTCTAGAACATGGTTTCCTTACAGAAATAAAGATACAGACTTAGGGAGAATATGCAATCAAAGATGTTTTTCAGAAGGCAGACTGTATGTGGGCGTCAGACTCTCAGGGTACACACTCCTGCCACCAGTTCCACGCAGCTTTAAAGAAATCATTCCTGTGTCTCAATTTCCTTATCAGAATGTGTCAGAAGCCTTTTTTTTGTACTTTATTTCCTTATAGTCTATTGTATGCTAGTTTATTTTGAGAAAATTTGGGTTCCAAATAAGTATTTCTTTCAAAATTGAACATGAGTAGGTAAGTCTCTCTTCAGAGAAATTTTACCTTTATCTTTTACCTATATATAACGTCTCCAAGTATTAATTGCAACCTAGCAATCACAGTCTTCTGTTAACAGTAACTAGATGCAGCTTGTCAGTATTGCTTCGCTCCTTTATTTCTTCTTCTCCTCTTTTTTTTTTTTTTTTTTTTTTAAGTTTTCAAACTGAGCAGGCAAAAATTTTCAAGTCACATTTGAGCTTAAAATGGTTTTGCTTATTAAGCTGCTGTCAACATGGAGAAACTTGCTTGTGGATGACTGATAGACAAACTTAAGACTACTGAGTGGTAGGGGAACAACATTGTTCAGAGAAAGATACCTGGATTACTGCCTTAAAATACTTCATGATTTTTGAATTCTTTGAGTTGGTAACTTTGAATCTAGCTACAATAAAATAAAGTCATGTAAAAAAAAAATAATTCTTCTCAAAATCAGAAAATAGAGACCTCATAGTTTTGAGTTTTCTTTGCAAGCAGAAAGCCTCGAAACCTATGTTGTTTCAGATGACACTACACACACTTCTGAATTTCCAGTAGCAAGTGCCCCATCAAGAGCACATGGTGTCAACACTCACAACAGAGTCATTAGAGCTGGCAACAGGAAGAGTTACTTTTTCCCCCCAGAGAGGCGTTCTTTACCCTACAGCAATGTTTACTGTTTGGCCGTGACCCCAGAGGGATGATGTGACATTAATGAAATTGGCAACATGACATCCTTTGAAGCATGAGTGTCTGATAGAGGCTAATACAGGGACAAAGGCAGCAGAGGCTCAGGTTCAGAATGCCTATCTCACTTTGGTTTTATTACAGTGAATTATTAATACTCAAGTGGCTAACACAAAAGGTTTTATCCCAAAGGTGAAGCAGGCACAATTAAGGAGCCTTCTGACCTCACATCAGCATCTCGACGACATTTTTGTTTTGCACCAACACATGTAAGCATGAGGGCTGCAGGTGAGAAGGGCAGCCTGGGAAGAGTAACAAGGGTGAGAACAAGGCTCCATTCTCTAAGCTTAGTATTTGGTAAATTTTGGCCTAATCCCTACTTCAAGGGAGTTCTTCTAGCTTCCATTTGTTTGAGAAATATTTCTGAATGCTTAACTACTGTTTGACTTCCTGGGCTAGAGAGCTTCTTACAGTTTTAATGGACTGAAATGCAAGTGTCTTACAGTGACAAAATTCTGAATTTTTTCTTAAAGCTGAAAAGTGATCAATCTTCATACACAATTCAAGTTTGGTTTTGAAGAATTATTAGTTCAATGAAACAAACTCAATCCAATTATAGCTATTAGGCATTTCAATTTAGCATATATTCAATGTTTTATTTGCCTTTACCATAAGGAATTTCAATTTCCTACTTAGCTGTCATTTTACAAATTTCTGCAATTCCACCTGCCTCCTATTAGAAAAAAATGTTATAATAAATTCAAAGGCCAAATTCAGGGCTTTTAAGGCAGCTTCCAAGCTTCCTCCACCTTCTCCCCCCTCTTAAACTGAGGATTTTCTGTATGAGTAATTGTATTTGACCTATTTATTTGCTAGCACACTACCTTTTTTTCCCTTTCACAAAAGAAGGGGAAGAGAAGGAAGAAAATGTTAAAGTAGCCTCTGCCTAATAATTATAAACCTAGCTGTACACAGGAAGGTAAGCTCTCACATCATGACAGTTACTGTTATTTACCAAGAATGACTTCAGCTACATTCCTCTATCCCCACAGGGTGACAGCTGAGCAACAACTTAACAGACCCTCAAAAATGCGTGCTTGTGTGTTTGTCGGAGCTATCTACACATAATAGTTGTGTTGCAAGAGAAAGCCTTCTCACTAGCAAACCAATTTTAAAAGTCCTGATTTTGACTGATGCTATCCTTGGCTTCATAGACATGTATATAAAAAACCCCCTCAACTTTACTCCTTTTGGAGACTTCATCTGCATCTGCCCCTGCAAAGGGAAGGGACAGGGAGTAGAGCAGCTGGGGCAACTTGGGGCTGCCATGGAGCTTTCAGGCTGAAGGAGAAAGCACCTCTGCGATGCTAGGATGCTTTACAAAAGCTTTTCTACCAAGAAGCTGCTGGAGGAAGAAACAGCACTGCCTTCTCCTGTGTGACCTGACCTAGGTGTTCCTGCTCTGGCAGGGGGATTGGACTAGATGATCTTTTGAGGTCCCTTCCAATCCCTAACATTCTGTGATTCTGTGATTCCAAGGAGGTGTCTCCCATCAAGGAGGAAACATGCTATAGAGATAAGCTGCTTACCATCACTGCCACCCCCACCCTCATCACTTGCCCCCACAAAAACTGCTGCATGTGTGTGAGACAGAGGGTGGCATGTAGAGCCCTTTTCCATGCCCCAAGCATAAGTATCTGCTTTTGCGTGCGCTCTACACAGCCATGAGAAGCAGAGACACACACAAAGATGATGAGCTGTTAGTATGCATAGGTGTTTCTGCATTTGCTCAGATGAAAGATGTACAGGGGAAAGACAGTATTTAGTCTGAAGACTACCCATCTTTCTGGGGTTTTTGTTGTTGTTTTTTGTTTGTGGTTTTTTAATTCTGTAAGAGTATTTTTATTTACACTTTAAATATAAAACAATTCAGGAACACACTTTAAAATTTACTGCATACTTTAATGACATTTTTCCCAGGATTGGTATTTCATAAAATAAAAAGTAGAAACAGGCTACTATCCAGCCCATATCTTTGATTTCTCTTCCTTCTATTTTTCCTTTCTGTTTCTTTATCAGATCCTGCACCAGAACACAACAGAGTCCCATTAACAGCAATAAATTGTCATCTACAGATTTTACCATTGCATAATTTTTATTTAACACTTAAATGTCAATGTATGTGGTACTGTATTTCACTGACAGTTACCGCAGCAGAAGACATTCAAGGACCTGCAAGGTAGTCAAACTGACAATTGGTATAAGCAGAACTTCTCGAAAAACATGGTTTCTAAGGCCTTATCAGACATGTTGCTGTCCAACTTGGGGTGAAATCTTTGATCAAGAAAGTAAGACTTAACAGTCTGAAGCACCTTCTGAGACCATTCTGGGTAAGACAAAGTTTATAACTCAATTTATTGTATGCTTCCCCCTAATTTTTATGCTTGAGATTGTCAGCGTTATCCATTATTTGTGCTGACTTCCAACAGGACCTGATCCAGTTTAAGTTGTTTTGGTTTGATTTTCTTGTAACAGCACTAGCTACATGTAGGTTTGCAGACAAATCAAGCTACTTCCTTCAGAGCTCTGATCTGTGTCACTCTCAGAATCCCAGCTATATGATGGCTAAAAACCTGTAATTATGTTATTCACTACCCTCAGCCCACTCTTCTCAACAGTGTGTCCAGTGAATTTCAACACTGGTGAAGGTGTCAAATGCATGACAGCCATCTTGAACCTGAGGCCAAGCTGGCAGCTCATTTCATTTGTGTAACAAGTCTACATAGTAGAAAAATGATGTTGGCATTTTCTAAGTGTTTCATGCCTTCCACAGTCATAAAACAGACAGGCAAATCACTCGAAGAAATGATAGCAATCTATAATATGTAGCTGGCTTGTAATGAGTTGCTAATTTGCTTATTACTCAAAGCTATTTTACCTCTGAACAGACAAGTTTTTGCAACTGCTACACCTTAACTTCAGCATTTATGGCTCAACCAACCTGTTTTGAGCCTGCACAATACAAGTAGTTCAGCAAAGCATCAAGTTCAGAGACTAACAGTAATTATTCTACTTTCAAAAAGTCTTCTACAACACTTGATCCATGACGCACTGAAATGCAGAAACCAAACATTGAATTTGTGGGTTCCTGTATTCTCTATTCATAGAGCTTTCTCCTTGAATGCCAGAGACTGTACTGGAAAATTATCAATT
This sequence comes from Podargus strigoides, assembly GCA_028020825.1. Lineage (NCBI taxonomy): Eukaryota > Metazoa > Chordata > Aves > Caprimulgiformes > Podargidae > Podargus > Podargus strigoides. Next base: position 41,359,844 of record CM051623.1, read on the forward strand.
TCTCTGACCCCAGTGTTTCTACCTTACAGCAATTCAGGGCATGTCTTTCAGGCTTCTACACAGGATTGTGCTTCATTCAGTCTGACTTAAATTATTTGTGTAAAATCACCCTAAGAGTTACAGGTTTAGTACAGGTTTAGCTACAGACAAAACAAAGAAAAAAAAAATCAGGTAATCCAAAGTCACTACATTAATTCATAGCCTAGAGCTGTCATGGTATAGAGCTGCTTTCTAACTTGTGCTGGAATTAGATTTCTGTGGGCATTCAGAGGGTTACTACAAAGCAGGAGGTATCGTGGCACTCTTTTGTGTCAAGTAATTCTGAAAGATCTGTTCCTCAAGAGCTCAGTGATTCAAAGGACACATGATGGGCTGATCTAGCTGCACAACTGACTGACCAGAGCACATCAAGCTTTAGAGGATACACGGGTGTTGAATAAAAGCTTTTTAATGCCATTCAAGGAAAGATTGTTGTGAACTGAATATACCTGGAAGGCCTGCTCTAGGGGAATACAAAGCTTTTCTTGTAAAAAAACGTCCATGGAGCAAAGGGTGTCACATTAATTCACTTCAACTCATATTCAACTTCAACTTTGCTTCAACTATGACCATTTCAAGGGAGGTAGACATAAATTTATGAAGGCTTTTATTTAGAGAAAAGGAAAATGAGGCTGTCAACAGCACAAATGGCAGAGACACATCAAATGCTACTGAGGTTTCAAGGCCAACTAGTTGACCTCCTTTCTCCTGACCACCCTCCAAAAAACCCCAACAAAAAAATGCCACACCACCAGCCAGCTTCCCTGTAACAGATGACTTAATTTTTCTCAAAAACAAAAGAAATAAAGGGAGTGGCAAAGACAATCAGAGGAAGGAGTGATAGTTCTAAAAGTCAGTCATGGCTTTTTTGACAAGTCATTAGCCTAAGATCATGAGCCATTATTTCCAGACAATGTAACTTCCATTGACAGTCACAAGGTTATGGCAAACATTTCCCAAAAAACCCTCACTGTAAAACAATCCATTTTATTATTGGAATATTTGTACGTGGGAGCATATCAAAGCCATAATTCTTCCAACCATAAATGAACTGAGCATTTTAATGTCAGTAACGTTCTGCCCCAACCCTATCTCCTGCTCTGTGTTACTTGAAGTCCTCAAGTGTCCAGGTATTCTTACCTTTACGCCATGGCCAACATCATCCAGCACCGTGTAGTCTATAGGTTTTCGAATATACCTTACAGGACGTTCCATGTTCGCTGGCGCTATAATTTTGTGAGTTCTCGATGTGTTCTTATTGGTCGTCAAAATGCCTATCTCTCTGCGAGCGACCTTTTCTTTATGGATGTCCACAGTCTAGATTAAAAACAAGAAAGTATGGGTTTCTTTAGACATTTGCTGTTTTCTTTACAGAGCTATCTACACACTTAGGCTTCACTATTAGACAAAGTCTGAACCAAGTTAATGCTGCTGGAAGGATGCCAGTTTATTGATGAAATTAGTTTAATCTACATTAACATTTTTGAAAATTACAGTTTAATGAAATAACCAATATTAATAATAAAATTACAATTATACATTACTGCTTTGACACTCTAAAGACACTATGCAGAGAGAATCCTTGCAGATTAACCCTCAACATTCTTATGACTGACACTAGTAATAAATTATTCCAACTCCACAGCTGGGAAACCAGGACAGACAAGCTAAGCAATTTGCCTGCAGCCCCAGAGGGGGACCAAGCTTGGGAAGTCTGTGCAGTAATTTCTTTCAGCAAAGCCATCAGTGCATATCAGAGAAAGAGTCAGCACAGGGAAGGACTAATTTCAGCACTGGGGCTAGTTTCAGTCATGCTGTTTATAGCAGCTTTACTAAAAGAATAAAACAGAGCCTTAAAGATGCAAGTAAAGGAATATAAAATATGCTGAGCTCCATCATTTTATTAGGAAATACCTAAAGAGACAAAAGAAAGGTCAGTCCAGCAGTCTCTGAAGGATCAAACTAAGTTTGACAGAACAAACATATGCTTCTACATGCAATATAACCACTGCTTAAATCCCAGCTGAAGGAGAACAAGTACAAATCAAGCACCAGATGGCATAAGAAGTCCCACCTCTAGGAAGCCTATTTCAAGATTCAGGGATTGAACTTAGTTGTTTAAGTACCTACTAGAACCTTAGGATCTCATTGCAGGAGATATCTGACAAAAAAACACCACTCTAAGTGAACAAAACCTATCAAGCCACCACTTTTTCCACTAAGGAAAGTAATTCTCAGTTTGTAAGCATGGATTCCTCCTGGAAAGGATGTCATAGAAACAGACAGTCAAAGTTCAGAAAGAAAGAAAAATCCTTGTCCATCAGCACTCATTTGGGTACATCTCATCTAAAAAGGATATTGTGATGTGCAAGGTTTTGTTTAGCAAAGTAGAGTCAACGATGAAGCATAAAATTTGTTTATATTTCACTTCTACATGAGGCAAGATGAAAAAAGCAACGATCCAGGAAATGACCATTTCTAGGAAAGCCAGCATTCAGTGTTCAGAGTTCACTATGAAATGACTTCAATTGAACTGTTTTTTTCATTAACTGGTACACATGCTCAAATAATCTTAAATACTCCTGAGTAAGTACAGAAAGAAATAAAATCCTCCTTAACAGCTTTGATACATGGCATTGCAGACTCCAAGTGGGAATGCAAGCAGAGAAGCACCTAAAAGCAATGACATCAAGCAAGCTTATTTTCACAGCTTAAAGCTAAATAAGAGACAACTTGTAACATCACAAAAGGTTGTTTTACTTTGGAAGTGCATGAAATCTTAATATAACTAAGAGTTGTGATTTTCTAGCGCAATGCAAGACATTGAATGTGTATGTCTGTAATAGCTTATTTGGAATAAGTTAATTAAATATCCCAATAAAGCTTTGGTGCAAGCTTTATTGTTCTAAATACTCATGTTCTGAAAAATCCAGAAGTCAGGAATAAAAAAAGCATCTTTCCAGAATGAGACAATCCTGTACATCAGGCATTTACCACTACTTCACTATCAGTCATCAGCCACTGCCCCCACATTTGGTCTGGCAGCCAATTTCACAAATGACAGAGCAAAGACTTAAGAACAAGACTACTCTTATTTCTTCAGCTCCAGCTATTATTTATTATTTTCCTTTTTGAGACTAAAATATACATGCTAGTTCTGCCTTCTATTTGCTTTCAGCGAGATCAAGAAACATTGTCTGAGTGCTACATGTTCTGAAATAGTCTCTCTTCCAGTTTCTCTGTACAACCTGAACCCTTTCATTCAATGATAATACCAGGTTGCATACTATCTTACAAAACTCTTTAATAATACACAATTCTTCATATTTTGTAATACAGGAACAGGGCATAGGTGGAAAAAACCCCTTAGTGTTATCTAAATGACATAGCAATATAGGAAGCTGAGAAGAATATCAATTAAAGGCACATACGACTGTTTTAAAAGAGGGTATTTTAAAATGCTACTATATCCCTTGAAATAATTCCATACTTCTACTTCATTCTCACAAACAGCATCTGTTGTTACTAATACATTCATTTTTTGTTCAGTGCATGGACAAAAATTAACATTGATATCAAAAAAAAAAAGCCCAAAACCAAACCAAAACAAAGCCCTTCACAGTACAAAAAGATGCATCTTTCCCTAGCAGGTAGTTCATGACAACTAACTTTTCCTCCCTGCAATGAACAATGGAAATTCCAGGAAGAGATGCTGTACCATACATGCTTTGGAAAATGACAAGTAATCTTGCAACAAATTCTTGTTAACAAAAAAAAGCCTCTTAAAACAGGAAAAGAGCATACGTTAATTATATCAGAAAGCTTATCCAAAATTAAATACAGAGCAGTGATTCATGAAATCTTTCCACAGATTTCAGTAATGCAAACCAAGCAAAGAGAAGACTATCTGTACCACAGTGTAGGGCAAGCAACTTACGGTACATATGTATATACTGAAAGGCACGCACGCATGCCTGTGCAAGAGACTAATTTGCTGTTCAGAGCAAATGAGACTGCAACTCTTACCACATCTGGTACACTGCCACTATGCAAAGCAGAGGCTCCCAGCATATGCTGTGCCCAGAGCAATATGCTGCCCATCAGCTACTAGACAGCATCTTGCTTCAAGAAGAAATGATTTTTCTAGGAAATTACTTTTTCTAGATTTGTAAAGACTGCATGTTATTGCTATGTGATCATTATGCAATACAAAGCATCTAACAGTTGTTAATTTCTGTATTTTTATTTATATCCGTTTGCTTGATGCTGATGTGGAAGTTTATTGTTTAGTCATAGGCAATGTTTTTCAATTCCAAAAGAGGAAAAACCCAAAACACAAGCAATTTTTAGCAGGACAGCATAACTATCCAGTCAGACAAGAGTTAAGCCCAAGAGAGACAAGCCACCTATACCAAGTAACAGACTAACTAGTCCATTCTCAAAGCTCTGGCCACAGTTGGCATGGGTAGCTATGAGTAAGCGTCCACTCCAATATGGTAACAAGACAGCGAAACAGTAGTTAGGTTTGTGATTTTATGCACAAAACCTACTTTAAAACGTCAAAGATGGAGACGAACAAAGTATGGCAAAACAGTTTGGCTTAATGCAGGTTAACAAGCAATAACAGTCAAACCAGCTTCAAGTACGTTTGCCCTACGCTGAAACATAAATATGTAGCATAACTTAAAATTTGGGGAATAGGGATGGGATTCTTACTTCTAGACAACATAATCCAGCAGGAAAAAAATCCAGCATTGTACTGATTCAGAGAAGAGGGGGAAGACAGACTTTCCAAAAGCACGTTTCCTTTGGGAAGGAATTTAAACTAAATCATCTAACAAACCCCTCTGCCATTTTAACTGGCTGCCAGGGACCATGTCAGCTAATCCCAGAAGCAAAGTTAAACTTGGAGGCTGAAGGAACTGTTAATGATTAGATGCCTCCACTATCTGTCTGCTTCAAAGCATATTAAAAAAACCAAAAAACAAAAACCAAACAAAACCAAACATGTGATCAACAGGATGAAGAGTTAAAATTTAACTGTTTGCTTCCTCAGAAGTAGCCTCAAGGCCAAGTGGAGCACAGCAATGATACAGTAAATAGTTTTTCTTTTCTCTTCTTCTGTGCTGCAGACCCCACTCTACCCATGTGCTACAGTGTGCAATCTCAAACACTTTACAAGAAACAGGGACTGCAGTACATTTGGCCAAGCTAATTTGAGGATATCTAAATGTTTTCATAAAGCCCACATATACAGGGATATTTTTTTTTTTAAAAAAAAAAAAAAAAAAAAAAAAAAGAACTTCAAGCTTTGACAGTCTTTTTGATCCTGAACCTCTGCAACTCAAATTCATGAGCCTAATACTCACACAGCCACAACTTCTCTCAGACCTGATGAAGAGCAGGGGGAAAAAAAAAAAATCTCTATGAAAAACCTCAGCTAACCAGGCACTGCCAACTTCAGGCCGTCCTTAAGGACAAAACCACTCACTGCACTAATAGCACAGATTTACACCAAGCAAATACCCTTTAGAGTTGTGTTAAAGTAACCAATACTCCAGAAATGTTGTGCAGGAAATCTCCATTTCAGGTTTCCTACTCTGCTTCTCCCCAATTCCTCAAGAATGAAGCTGCAACAGCACCTCACCTGGCAGAGGGGACAGGAGAAGCACTGTGGGATGCTGCACAGCTATCGTACCAGCAAGCTGGAAGAAGCTGATAGGCTTTTGGGAAGACTGGAGTAACAGTTAGAGGAGTCCTCAACAGTGAAAATGGTGGCTATCAGATAAATGCAGTAGACAAACAACCCCCCCAGAAGAGAGTCTAAGATACATTGTAGGAAGCTACAAATTAAAACTCACAAAAAAACCCTCCCATCAACACTGTCCCCCCTCCCCCCAAAAAAATTTAAAAAAAAAAAATTACACCACCACACACTTTCACCCCTGAATTTAAGGATGAGCAAAGTGTCACTTCAAGGGCATTTTCTTGATTTAAAAATCTAACATCCAAAACACAGACAAAAATCCTAAAATTACACCACCATTTTTACTAACAGTTTTTCAGGCCATTTCATACAATGGTTTTAAGAACTTATTTTCACATCATGAACGTCCTTCAAGTAAGTGTCTTGTGATACAAGTCAGTAACTTTTCAGTATGTTCCTACGCTCCCTCAGACAAGAAGGAACATAGGCTCAAACTCCACAGGATTCCTCAAGCTGCTACTTTAGAGAAGGCAAGGAGAAAAGGAAGGCGAAACAGCTTGTTATTAGCAACAGCCTTCTGTAATTTTGACATTGTTTCCCTTTTTCGCTTTTGCAGTTTGTGGTTGAATATAGGGTTGGGTCTGTTACTAACACTTTATCTCAAAGTAGTAAAGCCCTGGTTACAGGGTAATCAGTGTTATACACATCTAAATGTTAGCAGAATGGATCAGAATTATTTTATACAAGCAAAACCGCAGACAAGACATATCAGCCCTGCTCACAGCGCAACCCATTACCACTTCCCACCCCCACCTTCCCAGCATCGTTGGGACACTTACTAAGTCTTAACCACACTTACTAAATCTTTGTAACCTGTTCTGCAAAAAGTTGGTGCCGTATTTCCTGAAAGTAATCCGTTACATACCTCGAGTACTGTGTGCAGTTTTGGGCACCTCAATGTAAAAAGGACATAAAACTATTAGAGCTGTCCAGAGGAGGGCAACCAAGATGGTGAAAGGTCTTGAGGGCAAGCCTTTCAAACAGTGGCTGAGGTTCATTCAGCTTGGAGAAGAAAAGGCTGCAGGGTGACCTCATAGCAGTCTACAACTTCCTCAAGGGGGACAGCAGAGGTCAGGTGCTGATCTCTCTCTAGTGACCAGTGATGGGTTCTTCACTGAGAAGGTGGCCAGTCACTGGCACAGGCTCTCACGGAAGTGGTCAGGGCCCCAGGCCTATCAGAGCTCAAGGAACATCTGGACAGCACTGTTAGAATCATATGGTTAGTTTTAGGTAGTCCTGCAAGGAGCAGGGAGTTGGACTCGATGTTCCTTACAAGTCCCTTCCAACTTGAGATGATTCTATGCTAAAGCCAGCATTACTGAAAGGCAAGTTAGTGGAGAGAACAGTATTTCATTCATTCTGTACCTGAAAGCAGTGAAATTCCCTTAACCAAAGGGCATTGCTGGCAATATAAAGAATGGCATAAGGAAAAAAAAAAAAAAAGTAAAGTAAGATTTCTAGTCAAAACCATGCCAATTGGAACACTACATTTGACATATCAAGTCAGGCTAGCAATTCGTCAAATATAGTATCTCCTTTTAGCAGAAACTGTGCACAATGTTACATAAAATACTGGGCAAAGATGTAGCTTTCAGATTGTGATACGTGGGGCAGCAAGTGGTGCAGAGAAAGGAGTTCAGTTTTCTTCCTCGAGCTCCAGGGCAATTGTCTGGATTCCAAGCTTGCTTGCTTATGTTTGAATACAAAAGGTAAAATCTGTTCTACTACCTGTAAAAATGAGCCACAGCTTCAGATTTAGTTGCTCATAGCAGTAAAATACATAATAGCTGAATGTCACAAACATTGTAACAAACACCAACAAACATTTTTCTAGCAAATACCCATTTCTATTAAGTACTACAAGCTCATACACTCAGACCATAAACTGTAGCGTTAACAAAGGAAACATAACTTAAGAAACAAACACTAAGGTGCTTTCGGCATCCCTTAATAAAGAAAAACACCCAAACCCTCACCCTTTGCAATTTGTTCCTATATGCAGCTTTAATACAGGCCCTTATTATTATTTTCCAAAACTGCAGATTTCAGTGTCTTGCTATATAGTTTACACAAGCTTCCCTGGAAAAAAAAACCCAAAACGGATAACATTAACCTGTCCTGTTTTAGAAATACAGATTTAACCCACTGCTACTTCCATAAAGAAAGCATACTAAATAAGACAAAATAAATGAGTTGTGGTTAATTGAATAATGGCACTGAAGAGATCCCGGACAACGCACACTGTGCAGGCTACCTGCAAGGAAGTCAGTTTGACCTACAAAAAGGACAATAAAATCCCCAGCTTTAATGAGTTCAGCTATACAGCTAACTTCTTCAGGGAGAGCATCATTTTATGCTGCTATTTTGTGAAGGAAATTCAAATGAAAACTTAGTATGTTCAACACAGGGAAATGTGAATATATTTTCACTGCAAGAGAAATACAGAATAGATAATTATGGGTATCAAGCATGAAAAAAACCTAACTGAGTAGTTTGGGGGTTTTATGACATCACATACAATCAGATGTCTACACAATGTTGCAAATTATCTTTCATTAACTCTTGATGAAAGTGCAAGTAACTTAAGTATTTGACTTGATTACTATTGCTTATTTATTGTCTGATCCTCATCAAGAGTGTTCAAGAAACTCATGAATTTACCTACAGAAGTAAAATAATTTATTTCCATCTCTTGTCCAAGAGAGTTCCAGTGCTAACTAAGCCCAACCTCACTGGAGATGCAGAGAGCAGAGCGCCAGTACAGCTGGCACCACTCATCGTCATTTATCATTATGCACACGCTCATTTGTGCCATGGGGATCTTCTCCAAGGTATGAGGCTCCACTGGCACTGGGAATTATAACCGTCAATTCCATTGACTAGAAATAGTTTGAATACCTCAGCTGTATATGTACCAACTCAGTTATAGACCGAAACTGGGTGGTTTGGTGCACATCTGCCTCTTACCAGTTCTTCAGTCAGACATCTGGTTATGTTAACCAACATCTGAGAAGCACGTAAAAAAACTGAAAGAAACTTGGCCAGAGGCACTGCCCTGTTATCAGTGACTGGTAGGGTCAATCCTATATAAGGTAGCAGACTGATGCAACCTTTTATCACACCCAGTTTGCCCTCAGTTATGTGAAATTCAAGTCCCTAATTACCTTTGAACAAATCTTCATCTGAAGGTACCATACTATACCAGGAGCTTTATACTGGTTATCTTTCACAGTAAAAAGGGGAAAGATCCTCCTCACCATTCCCCACCCCCCTCCAAGAGATGAATTCAAGACATCTTTAATCACCCCTTGGACAGTCACCAGAATCAAGTCTGCTGAAGTACTGTCAGCTTATCAGTCTATCCACAGAAGAAAACCAGAGCTAGCAACAAGAAGGAGTTACTAGAGAGGAAGAAAAAAAAAAAAGGTGCCTTTTTTTTTTTCTTCAGTTCCCCAAATTCTTTTAAGACTGTTAGTATTTCAAGGCTTTATTATTTCATATATACAAACCTTCAATCCAAGTTTCACTAAGGCTAAAAGTCAGTTGCCTGAACACCAGTGTCTAATGACATCTGAGAATCCTCAGAATACCCTGCCATGCCTTCTGAAGCTGCACCATGAAAGACAGGTCTCCTGTCACCTCTGAAGCATTCAGACATCTAAGTCTTACCTTGTGTGTTTGCTTTATATGTGGTGCTGGCAATGCAGGAAGCAACTGAAATAGATTTAAGAGTTCTATTTCCAGAGCTGCAAATACAGCAATGTTTTCCTGTAGGTTTACAGATAGAAGTTTCTCACACATTCCCTTCAGCATATAGACAAGTTACAATAGCAGGACAGGCTCTCCAGAAAGCTTGATCTCCTGAAGTCCTGGTAAATCCAGGCCTCTTAAGGTAAAAGGCTAGAGTCATCAGATAAACCGTGTCTCATGTAATCTGATATGACACCTTCCTTTTCCTGCACACGGTTCACAATCAAGAGCTTTTACAGATTAACACAATGAACTAAGGCCATCGACATATCCACCAGCAACTTGCACAGCATATATAAAACATTTGCCATCATCAGAGGGGGAAAGGCACTAGACAGAATAGAGGGAAAATAATTAAATAAAAACTAAGTCCTATTTCCAGAGGTAACACATATGTAAATGCACACACTTTTTATATATTTATATACATAAACAATATGTATTTTTAATATATATATATAAAAACACAATGCTAACAATGCATTTTACTAATATCATCCAATATTATTGGATGATACTACCCTCGGGGGAGGGGAGGGTTGAAAAGTCATGGTTGTGGTTTTTACTTTGACAGTTTATCACTGGATTTCTTCAATTATGTTTGAATGCAGATTATGTGCCACTTTAATCCCATGGAGCCAGCCCTCGACTTAAGAATTTAAATCTTTTTCTTAATATACACTAGCAGATTTTCTCATATTCTCCTAGCAATCACCACCAGCATAAAGCAGACTAGATTTCAGCAAAGGTTTGAAGATATTTTCTGCCTTTATATAAGTATTTTTCCTAGGACATTAGGACAGAGGGGGGAAGTGGGGGATGGGGCAGGAGTGTCAAGGAGAGCAGTACACGGTACACATCCCATTTACGCAGGACAGTTTGCTTACTGTATGGTTTTAGAATTCAGAAGCACAGAATGTAAACCAATAAAGCACATAGTCCATAGCATGTCCTGCTCCAGAATTACATTTCTTAAGCTGTACCAATTTCCATGCAAGGCATAATTAATAAAAAATTGGTTCCTGACCAACAGAACATGTGCTTGCAAGTGTTAAAATACCCATGTTTTAAAAAAAATAAATAAATTTAAAAAAAAAAAAAAAAAAAAAAGGAGAGAGGGCTTGTTGATAAGCCTCTTTAAAATCAAGAAGCTGACAACAAGAGCTAGAGAAACAGGCTTAGAGCTTCCTGGCCATAGATAAACAGCCTCACCTTTAGCCCTCTTGCTCTTACAGCTCTTCCAAAAGGAAGACTAGGATTCACTGAGAACTGGACTCAAAGATCCCAATTTCCAAAATACAGTCTGTGAAGTGGCACATACACCTATACAACAGCATTGAAAAGGAGAGCTAAGAGAGGTCTGTTCAGCTAAAGGATTATTTTTCTAGATGCTTTTCAGAGTATCCGACTGGCAAATTTAGTCACACATTCTGCTGAAGAAACTGAGCAGAAAGGGGATACAGGGCAAGGACAGATCAGAGGGACTGGGAGTGGGTGCATGACATTCCAGGACAAGAATCAGAGCAAAGAAACCAGCCCACTCATCCAAGAGCCAGACTTGAGTTTGTGCCTGATTTTTCTTTCCTGGAGCCAACTGGAAATGGAAAGACCGCTACGGAGGACACATTCATCCTTCAGACAGGACAGAAGGAAAGAAGCTTCTCACATTATTCTCTAATGGCTGCTTCAGAGCATGTCCATGCAAGATGCCGAGAACATAAAATGGGGCAGCTGAAGGAAATCACAGAATCACAGAATGTTAGGGATTGGAAGGGACCTTAAAAGATCATCTAGTCCAACCCCCCTGCCAGAGCAGGAATACCTAGATCAGGTCACACAGGAACATGTCCAGGCGGGTTTTGAATGTCTCCAGAGAAGGAGACTCCACAACCTCTCTGGGCAGCCTGTTCCAGTGTTCTGTCACCCTCACTGTGAAGAAATTCTTCCTCACATTTATGTGGAACCTCCTATGTTCCAGCTTACACCCATTGCCCCTTGTCCTATCATTGGATGTCACTGAGAAGAGCCTGGCTCCATCCTCATGACACTCACCCTTGACATATTTATAAACATTAATGAGGCCACCCCTCAGTCTCCTCTTCTCCAAGCTAAAGAGACCCAGCTCCCTCAGCCTTTCCTCATAAGGGAGATGTTCCACTCCCTTAATCATCTTTGTGGCTCTACGCTGGACTCTCTCGAGCAGTTCCCTGTCCTTCTTGAACTGGGGGGCCCAGAACTGGACACAATACTCCAGATGTGGCCTCACCAAGGCAGAATAGAGGGGAAGGAGAACCCTTCAGCAAGTCTCACCTGTGAAATGCCACCTCATAGAATTAGGCTCCATAAATGAGGAACATTTATGGAGAGATACAAGGGCATCTCTTTCACCCCCTGCCCCCACCTTCCCCAACTGAAAGGAAGATGATGTCAACACAGAGCATAAGGAGGGGAGTTCTGCAGGAGTATCTTTGGGAACAGGGATAGGGACGTGGGAAGGAAGACTGGCAGATGGCAACTAAAGGCAAAAGGAGTTTAAATCCTACAGGGGGAGAGATTTTTAGCAGCTCTACAGAGGCCCTCATTATGGAAAGAAAACAGTTCAGACAACAGTCCTCCCTCCTCCCCGCTGCACTGGTGAAATGCCAGAAGCACTTTGAAGAAGTTCACATAAGCATGGGGGAAATGGAACTTCAATCATCTGGAGTATGGAGGTCAGACAGTGCTGCAGAAGCAGCTGGCCCTGCTTGCAGGAGGCAGCTGTCTGCTAGGACGTCAGTTGAGTGAAGGGAAGAGGTGGGATGGGTCTGTGGCTAGGAGCAAGAGCCTGGAAAACGGCAGATTGAAGCTCTATTCCTGGCTCTGCCAGACTTCCTGTGCTACGCCAAGCAAGTCGCTACACTGCTCGGGCCAGCTTCTCAGAGCTGCCCACCTGCAGCAGCTTTGAGAACAGGCACAGAGCATTGGTGGACACAGGTACAGACAACGCTGCTGTAGCCGTCTGTTCCAGCACAGTGAAACACAGTGACAAAGATATCCAATATTACTCTGTAAAACAGCTTCCACCTATGTTTTTAATGGGTAGTGAAAATGCAGAAGTCAGTTATGGATCATACTTCCTGTGCTTTGGCAAAATCCGCTGCCGTTTTTAACCATTTGAGCAAACCAAACATACATACACTTCAATAAGTGGTGCATTCTGAACATTACTAAAAAAAAAATCAAGGCCTCCAATGACCTCTGACAGATGTTCATGGGGAGTACAACATGAATTTTCACATTCTAGCTGACTTTTTTTGGGGTCTTTCAAATTCAACTGCTAGTTCAAATCCCTCTTAAAGAGTCTAACAAACAGGTGGGAAAAAAAAAGCATCACTAATGTAGATCTCTGTGGGAGGACAGAGAAAAGGGGAGACAGGGAGATCATTTGCAATTATCTTTCACCTGCCTCTGAAAGTCTGTGGCTTTTCAGCATCAAAAGCTGTGAGTGGGGGGTCAGAGAAGTAGCTTCCATGCTGTTATTCCCTGTTCTAACACAAAATCCTTGATCACTCTGAATACACCTTCCAGTATTTGCTAGAGATTCAGCTGTGACTGAACACCACACATCACAACTTCACAGTTGCTGTATGACAGCAAGTACACACCCAGCTCTGCATCGCATCAAAACCACAGTGCATGGCAAATTAACAATTGCCAACTATCCACTTGAGTTTCATGCTATATGACAAACACCTTTTTGAAGGACAGTTCTCTTACTGAGTCCTCCCTCTGCCCCCTCATCTTCCCTTCACCAAGACAGGATTCTGATAAAGGAACAACCAACGTACATCCCATCTCCTCTAGTGAGCTATAGATGGGCTACACAGTTAACTGAATAGACATTTCAATGATTAACTAACACCAGTTGCATTGCTAATACAAGTTTCCAGAGGAAAAGCTATCTAAATAGAACCAAAGACTTATTAATTATACAAGCCTGAAATGCAAAAATCTGCTGATTAAAAACAGTCTTAAAAATGGAAGACCCTTCAAAAGAGAAGTGTTTCAAGTGTACAGTCCTATTTATTGATTTTGACAGAACAGTTGGGATGTGCAGTCATAACAAGTTATGTTTGTATTCAGTCTTAAAAAGCACAAAAAGCAGATAAATGCTTTTGATTATGCAAAGTCAAAATCCCAACTGTATGTGTATTTCAGCACCTGAAAGTAGATTTTTAGTAATTTAAAATTTCTTATTTGCTGAGGATTCCTCAAGATATGCATGCATGAGTAGCTCATTAAAAAAAAAAAAAAAAAGCTTATTTAAGCTCCCACATGAAAGTTTCTGCATTTTAAAGCAGCTGAATGAGTCCTTTTCCTTACTTGAAGCAATGCACTTGTCTAGAATTAAAGAAAACATACAAATCTAAATATATTCTTGACTGAAGGAAAGCACAAGGACATAAACCAAAATTAAAAGGCTTCTTCAGTAGTTTGGGACACACTAAAGAACCACCATGGGAGTAGAACAAAACTGTATGTTGAACGAAAAGCATTTTGCATGCCAAAAAAAGCAACTTCATAGGAGATGAACATGTGCAATTGCAAAGAGCACTGCAGGTGGCTGAAAAGGAAACCATCTAAAAAAAGCCTATAAAAAAAATAAACTCAATAGAACAAGTCTGAACTTTCTGAAAGTTTGTCTGAGGTGAGGATCTGATAAAGCTGGAATAACAGCAAACCAGAATGCTCATGGCCAAACAACAACAAAAACAACCCCAAAGCCAAACCCCTCACATTTAGCTGTAATTTGGCATTTCAAATTGAAGGGGGACAACGGGACAGGACCCACCAAAAGAAGCAAGCTAACACAGCCTTAGCTTTATCCCCTCTTTAGTGCCTTAGTTTATCACCTCTAATAGCACAAATAAAATATTTTCCAGTAATAAATGTTATATTACGTGGTTGGAATAGAGGATTTATTGCATATCTCAAAGTAATCATTATGCTGAAGAATAACAGAACTCCCACATAAAACCTATTTTGATTTGTTACATGTACTTACTTGAAAGCTTTCTGAACTAATTTTCAGGCACAAACTTTTCTTAAAATAACAAAAAGAAAAAAAAAACCCAACAAAAATCCCCAAACCAACAAAAAAAACGCACAAGCAAAACCCACAAGCAAAACCCACATACACACACAAAAACTTCTCTCCCAAGCATTCCCCTTCTCCACATGAATTCAGGGCCTATGAGGTGTCCAAGATTGACAGTCCTGGGACAGACTATTTCCCTAAGACATAAAACAGGGACAATACATGTGGAAATGACACTGAGTATCCTTTAGCCACCTGTCAACATAATTTTGATTACAAATCATTTAAGGAACAGTGTTATTTCTATATCTCTGATCATACCTCAATTTGATGGCAGTGATATAAGCTGGTTTTCAGTTGGGTCAGCACCGCACTGAGAGTAACTGAGAGTAACTCAGGAGTATTAATTACAGTGACAGATGGCTAAATGCTATATTATCTACACCACAGCTTACCACACATGAAATTTCTTTTTCTCTTCTTTTGTTTCCTAAAAGTTCAAATATTGAAGATTAACAGTTCTCTTCTGGAGAAAACACAAAGTTCTGGATTTTTTTTTCCAAGATTTTGTACAAAGCAATCAAGTCTCTATGGCAAACAACTTTGTTACAACACAAAGCCACAAAGATGATGAAGGGAGTGGAACATCTCCCTCATGAGGAAAGGCCAAGGGAGCTGGGTCTCTTTAGCTTGGAGAAGAGGAGACTGAGGGGTGACCTCATTAATGTTTATAAATATGTAAAGGGTGAGTGTCATGAGGATGGAGCCACGCTCTTCTCAGTGACATCCAATGATAGGACAAGGGGCAATGGATGCAAGCTGGAACATAGGAGGTTCCACATAAATGTGAGGAAGGATTTCTTCACAGTGAGGGTAACAGAACACTGGAACAGGCTGCCCAGAGAGGTTGTGGAGTCTCCTTCTCTGGAGACATTCAAAACCCACCTGGACATGTTCCTGTGTGACCTGACCTAGGTGTTCCTGCTCTGGCAGGGGGTTGGACTAGATGATCTTTTGAGGTCCCTTCCAATCCCTAACATTCTGTGATTCTGTGAACACCATGAGGTGCTACTCCAGTGGGAGGATAGTCAGCAATAGCCATTTTTTATCTCTTGTCCGCATTTCTGGTGAGTCTTATCAGTAAAATATGATGGCAGGAACAACCCTTAGCCACTATAGACCCCACTTAAAAAGTTTTCAGTATACTTACTCCACTCTGCAGTTCACTTGCTACCCATACTACTACCTTCAGCATACTATTGCAGTGAAGAGCTCTCCCATATCACTTTTAACATCAAACCAACTAGCATATGACAAGCTCCTCACTTCTGTTCTCAAAGACAAATACAGAACAAGTCCCTCTGTTTAACTCTCTGACCCAGTCACCTGATTCTCAAACCCCCTTCAGTAACCAGCTACCCCTTCTGAAGTACATGAACAGAGGACGAGCTTAAATCATCATGAACCTCACTCAGCTCAAACTTCTTCTGAAATCCCATTTTCCACAGCATTGTGCATGGAAGTCTATCAAGATATTCTAGCAAAAAAGGAGAGTTAACAAAAATGCCATCATGTTTGCTAAGACTGCGTTACTATTTTGGACTGAGTCATACAGACTTCTCGTAATTTAGGATATATTAAGTAAAAGCAGAAGGCAGATAAGTAAATCATAATCATGTATGACAGTCACCAGTTTAATAGGGTGGGGAGGAAGGGACAGGGCAGAAATGGAACTGCTAAGGCTGCTCTACTTCTCCATTTCCATTTTAATTTCCACACACAACTAGAACAGGAAGTTGCACATTGTTTCTGTAAATGGATTTCCCTTAGCCTCCTACTCTTGGCCACAACTGATATGAAACACTGCAATCATATCTGCTGGAAACATCCACACAGCCTCAACAGTTGTAGCAGCACTTACTCCATACTGAGCCAGAACTTTCCCCAGTCAAAATTTTTCCAGACTAAGGCTGGGCACTCTGGCAGAAGACCCTGGCCCAGGAAGAAACCATGCCACCAGTCAACACCTTCTCCAGGACTGCCTCTCAGATTCATACATGCATGCACTCAGCAGCGAATTCTTGGCTCCATCCTCTGCAAGTGCACCTGAACACAAATGCTGTTGCCTTATAGCAGGCTGAAAGCCAGTACAAGTCTTGAAGTGAAGTCTTGTGTGTATGCAGAGAAGAGGACATCACTATGTCCCTTCTGCTGAATGGATTATGAATTTACTGTAACGGTAATGGGATTAGTCAGACTGATCATGTGTTCAGAAATTTGACATTTCCACTGTGAAGTTATTAGCATAATGATTAAACTTGATTGCAAACTGCCTGTGTCAGCCACTGGGGATGACACACACAAAGAAGCCTGTAGAAAGCAGCAACCACAAGTCTGTAGTTTTCAAGATCTTGCCTCCAGGATAATTGAGCCCACAACTGGGGGGAATACAGAGAACAAAACACTGTCTGGCACAAGAGAATGGCAGGGAAAAAAAGAGAACAGCCATCTCTTAATGTCACTTTAGGCAAAAGTTAGACATACTCTACACAAACACTGTTTAAAGCCAATCAAGGAAGGTACACTGGTGCTCTGGTGAAAGTGCTCCCAACACTGTGGTGGGTTACAAGCTCTGAACCACACTGCAATGTTTCAAGAGAAGGCCTTACAGCTCCACAGTAACAAGCACCACAGACTCATGCATGACTGGCCACTGACCCGTGCAATACTGGACAGCTAAACACATGCTGAAGAGTTACTGAACTTCTGCACAGGAAAGTGGCTGGGATCAATATACTGCTACAGGTACCTTAATCAGGGAGGGAGGTGTAGATGAGGAGTAAAGTATTTCCCTGAGACAATTTAACAGACTACAGAAAGACAGCTGTGCAAACTTCTGTGGCCTGCCTGATCCCCACAGCTTTGGTAAAGCCTGGTTTTCCTAAGGGAGGTCAATGTACTTTTTGGACTTGTGTATATCCATCCAGCAATACAGACAGTGTTTGCTCCCAGAAGTATATAGCTAATGTGAATAACAACTACGCATTTGTTTTAATAACTACCACAATGAAGAAATCTAGGCAAATAGGCAGGAGGGGAAGAATACACAGGAAAAGTATCTTTATTTGGGTAAGATCTGCAGTCTGCTCACAGTCTGTTTTTCCAGGATGTTTGCTTAAGTCACATAATTGTTCGCAGAACCTCTGCTTTCTAAAAATGCATTTGGAAAGATTCATACCACATCTTCCTTATTCTGTTTCTACTGATCAGATGATGCTTTTAAACAATATCGAACTAGGTGACCTGTCATTATCCAATAATAACAACCAGTCAGCAGCATTCTCTCAATCTTATTTCAGGCAAACACTTCACATAGAAAACAGTCTTTATAAAGTTTTTCAAATCATTTCCAAAAGAATAAGTGTGTTTGATACATTTATTCGAAGTAATTCACCAAGCTCTAGTAGAGAGCATCTCTGAAGAGTTTCTGCATTGACTGAAGTACTACATATTTAATGCAGCCCAGGGAAATATAGTTTCATCAAGATGTTGAGCTGAAAATCAGATGCAAGTAACTTAGTGTTGTGGTCCCATCAAGCTCCTTTTCCTCCCAGGTCTGGAGGTTTAGAAGTAAGAAACAAGCTAACTGGGACTGAAGCTTGATATTCTCTCTGCCAGCCAAGAGGCACGCTGTGCTGCAGGAAGAATGCTTAAAGCAGAAAAATCCCAAGTGATTTAACTTGAATTTCTCTCAGGGAGAGCTTACGGAAACCATCCCCCACTTCCTGAAGTGCAATTATTTGTTAGTGTGCCACAGCCTGTACTAAGAAAAGGAAAACCAAAATATTTCAACCAAAATACCATGAACACCCCCAGAAATTCTCTCCTCCAGTTTTAGCATCCAGATGCCAGAGTAGCACCAAAGACTACCACTACACCAGGAATGCTTCAAAACTGGAATATATGAAGGACAAGTACTTCTGTGGTCAGCTGTCATGCTACTGTCAAAATAAGGCTCTGATGGATACGTTACCAGGTCACATGGATGAATGCCATTCACATAGCACAGAAACAGATATACTTAATTATACATCAGTTTAGGAGGAGACTAAAACAGCGATACATAAGTGGTGAGCAGATCATCCTCAGTGTGCAGAGAGGAAAAAAAAAAAAAAAAAAGACAGTCTAGCTCCTATCAGCTTACGGGTTTATAACCTTGTCTGTGCTGTCCCTTAACATGAGATTTAGGGCATATGAAACTAAATCCAAACACTATAGCACAGGTAAGAGATTAGATAGTTGAGAAAGTCTAATTTGTTTCAGGCTGTTTGACTGGACTTTTCTCTTTACCTTAACGACCCATAATTACATGAAGACAGCACATTTCTGGTATGACTTACAGGTTGCACCTCCCGCATGGAGAGTGTCCTCAGCTACTTCAGCCTCTCGCTTATTACCACAGCAGGCAAAGAGTGCCTGGGGTTGGAGCACTCAATAACATAGTATTTCCACTCTCAAATGCCATGTTTCGTCTGCCAAGACACATATGCAGATCAACTGCAAAATTTCAAGCTAAGTTTATTTTTTAAAATACATTCAAGTTTAAATAGTAGTTGAATTTCTTCTAATTAAGAGGAATAAATAATTTGCTAGTCCACATGACCTGGCATGTCATTAGCTTGCCATACATCAGGTATCAGCTATTAGAGAGCAAAGATACATACAGTTCTCAAAAACTTCAGTAACACATTTTCCAGTCTAGTTGAGGAGACAGGCCTTATCCACAGTACAACTCCTCTCTTTTAGCCCTGTACTGCATCTGGCCACTGCTGCATCTTGCCCAATACTTAACACACATAATAAAATCCTATAAATGGACAAAGAAGGATCAGCTTCCCAAAGAAGATGTTTACCTCCTTTCCAGTCAGATAAAGGTTGATTTGTGGTTTGAAGGCTAATCCTGCAACCTTATACAGCCTAGTTCTGAACACAGTTCAATAATATAACTTAAAAAGGAAAAAACAATCCCATAAGACACTGAGTTCAACAAGAAACCAGAATTTCCTACAATCAAATCAAGCCCTTCAGTCATTATTCAATATTTTCTTGTTCTTATATTTTCAAAAGGTGGCCCAACTAACCTTTCCTGAAGCAATTATATGTTTTATTATTTTCATCACGACCCCTCTTAACTCTAAGGTCCCCATCCTACTGTTCTCACTTTGTACAGAAGCCTGATAGCTTTTAATCACACCCTTGTTGCTGTTGGTTTTGCCGCATTCAGGAATTTGAGGTCGCATGACAAGTTGAGGTTGACATGGCATTATTTTTCTCTTGCAAGCAAGGACCAGAGAAGCCAATTAGAGAAATAGCAAGCCATGCTTCAAGCCCCATGTGACACCACACTGAATTGTACTGATGGATCCATTGTACATAAACATCACAGGACAACACATGAGGGGAAAAAAGCAAGTGCTTTTAGGCACAAATGGGAGACGCTACAAAACCACTGCACCTTAGCATTCATACAAGGGTACATTCAGGAAAAAGTCATAGCTATTTAAGAGATTCTCAAAGATAAAGCAAATAAAATATAAGATCTGTGATCTTATGGTCACATACTAACATTTTCATGTCCATAAGATATAATGAGGCACAGGATTAGGCAAATTATTAATCTAACATAACAGTTTGCTAGAACCAGGAATAAATATTAGAAAGGAAAATGACAGCTTTAGTAAACTATTTTTTGAAATTGAGGAAGAGGCAGACATACTTTTATGGTGGTTCCTTCTACATGTGTCCTTCAGTCAGTGTTCCAAACGGGAATGAACAAATGAAAAGGCGAATCATGGCCTCCACTAGTTGTCACTCAAACTCTGCTAGTCCAAAACATATTCTGATTTTTCTCAAAAAAAACCCAAACTCCTACACACAGTACACCTTTTAACCAAACAAATACACAGTTTTGTTTTCATCACCACCACGATGCTCTTTCCATCATGGCACTAGCAGCAGGCTCAGTTAAGAATCAACAATATTCTCCAGCGGAATAAGTAGTCCTGAAAAAATAACATTCATGGTAACCTATTTCTAATTAGGTGTTTACCCATAAATGATATCAATTAATACAATTTCACACACACTTTTTTCCATTACAATAAAGAGAAACTTTTCACTTTGTGCTCTGTGACTGCCTCATCTGTCCCAGACGATGCTGGGGACGGGATACACACCAGGGCACAGCAGCCACATGACAAGTATTCACTAAGTTTAACACAGCTGGACAGATTTCCACCCTTCATACAAACTTTTTCAAAGTTACGATAAAACAACATAAGTTGTCGCAGCTTTAGAACAGTAGCCAGTAAATCATTAATATACCTCCCATGAACTAATAACAGACTTTGATCGCTGCATATATATAAACCTGTAAGGGGGCTTTTAGAAGACATGCATAACAGATACCAACGGGTTCCAAAAGGCTGCTAGTAAAGAACAAAGTCAAACCAGCAGCAGTATACAGAGTGGCAGAATGTTACTGCTGGCTTATAAAACTCTCACGTGAATCATTGCTTGGTTTTCCATCTGCAGGTCAACATTAACTAAGCATGCCCTCTAATAAAATCAGTTGGCAGAAAGGACTAAGTAATTCCCTTCTGAACAAGTCATCCAGCCGCAAGCACCCAGCAGCATGGGTTCAGGTGGCTTGAGTGACAGACTATGAAGAGGGGTAGCTTCAGTGATGCAGTACAACCAAAACTCATCTGCTGCACAGTAAGATTACTGTACTTGGTTTTCCCCTCCTTTTCCCCAGAGTCAACTCAAGGATAGCACTACCCAGCTACCATGAAAACCACATCCCAAATAGCTGCATTAGATGGCACAGATACAGTGACTGATTTAATGCTTGGGTAGCTGGTTACTTGCTGCTGTGCTAGACAATGTTCTTATAACCATCACCTCATACACCGCATTTCTTTTTTGCTTTGCCACTAAAAAACTGACAGGAATGAGAAAACCCTAGCTCCTGTTTTACATTGAATTATTCACATGTGAAGACTGCTGGTTTACTGAGACTTGAAACAGAGGGAAAATCAATTTCAGGCAACAATCTGATTAGATGCATCTGAAGGAAAAAAAGATGACTCCTTGAAAAGTCCAATATGTGACTTTACAGCAGGTTAGTGACGCATTTCATTTATGTGGCATATCTTCCAGATATGAGAGGTTTTCATTAAAAAAGAAAGACTGCACAGACACCCTTGACTCCTTTGTTGCACAGTTATCAAAAAGGCCTTTCAAGGTAATGTTCACAGTCCTGGGATTTCTGGCTTTGATTTTAGAAAAAACATGAGGCTGCATCAGGCCTCTTAGTATTTAATGAGGTATCTAGAGCTTACAGCCAAATACCCATTGTTTTAATGGTCTAAAACACACTGAAAACTATGCATTCAGATTGCCTTTCTACCAGACTCTGGAATGGGAATCAGCATATTAAGGAATTCACTTCAGTCGTCTTCGAAAGTTAGCAACTTCCCCCATTCCCCAAAGAACCATTCAAAGCCTGCATTCACACACACAGAAAAAACAGTAGGAATAAAGTGACAGGAAACAAAAGTTTCTGATTCAGTTTCTTCTTCTCCATCAAAGTAACTGCCCCTCCCCATCACAGAAAGGCTGACAGTTGCGGATGCTCTCTCATAGGTGTAGATAATAAGTATCATGAGGATTTTTCTGTTTCTTTTGGTTTGATTTTTGTTGCCATTGTTCATGTGTTGAGTTTTTTTTGACTGTATCAGCTGAACTGTACAGGAATTTCACACAGACCGTATGTGCATTCGTTTGTGGTCATGAAAAGAATTTCTCAACAGAACAGCTGATAAGGCAACACTTATGCATTATACTACATTCCAAGCAATTTATACATATCGTGTAGAAGTTGATATGTACAAAGTTAACAACAACTTTCATAAGCAGACAGATAACCAGAGCAAGCTCAGTACAAATTCTTGGAGCGCTGGCCTCTATCACAGAGAGTACAGGAAGAACAGGATGTGAAGCAAAGGCCACAGAGATAACTGTCAGCACTTTACTAGGAGAGGGAACATCACCCAACGCAAGGTTAATCTAAACAAAAGGTGCAAGCTTCTTTACTGTATTTAGAATATTTGTGTCTGCTGACAAGCAAGGGCAGTCCAAGAGAACTAGAGAAAAGACATTATGTTTCTAATGCATACAACATTAGATGATGCTCTAGTTCTGGCAGAAACACTTTGTCTCTTCACACACTCTTGGACTTGCGGAAAGTTTGTATGGAAGTAGAGCTTGCAAGGATTTGTAGATGTGGAGTGGCAGTTTCTCCCCTGACTTTGTAATTGTCTCCCCTCTTACCTTTGGTTCCTACAGCTTATGAGATGCCTTGCAAGGATACAAAGTCAGCTTTTAGCTTTTTTTTAGCTTTTATCAGCTCTACTGCAGTGTAACACTGAAGAGCAGTCACACCAGAGCGTAACCTGTTCCAGTGCTGCACCACCCTTCAAAATAAAAAGTATTTTCCCAACTCCATGTACTAACCTGTCAAGCTTCAACTTGTGGCTAACTGTTCAACATTACGATGTCACTACCAAGAGAAAGACTAACTGCAAAGATGATGAAGCCAGACTTAAGTATTTGTAGGTCACCATTACATCACTACTTTGCCTCTTTGCCAGACTAAACAAGCACAACTCCTTCAACCCCTCCTTGTAGGCTGCATGCTCCATGCCCCTGACCATCTCCACTGGACTATCTTCAGTTTCCCTACATCACTCTTGAATGAGGCAGGAGTGACCAAAGAAATGGACACAGAACTCCAGGTGAAGCCTCATCACTGCAGAGCAAATGATAATCACTGCTCTTCACGTGCCAGCCACACTCTTCCCACACAGCCCTGCCACACTATTTATTCAGATGGCCTTGTGTTGTTGGCTCATGCTCAGCACAGCATGCACCAGCACAGAAGCTCCTTTTCTGCTGGACAGCTACTCACACAGTCACCTCCCAGCACATACAAACGCACCAGGCTATTCCACCTCAGGTGTAGGTCCTTGCACCTTGCCCAGTTTCCCAAGGCTTTTGCTGGCTCAGTCCTCAAGTTTCTCAAGGTTCCACTGTACTGAAGCTCTGCCATTCAGCATATGAATCACCTTTTTTAATTTAGAGTTATCCCCAGATTTGCTGAGGACATGCTTTGTGTCCTGAATTGTCTCCAGAGAATATTCTGAACAGTGTGGGCTCAGGTATTAACCCTGCTTGTTAGCAGCCATCAACCATTTGCTAGTTCTGCCTAAACTTTCTTTCCTATTAGCAGTCTTTTTGCCCAGCACATACATTCTTCATGTCAGAGAACAAGATCAGAGTTTTAAGCATCCTCTTCTTTTTAAGGAGACAGCTTCAGTGTAAAAGTACCTGGATAGCTGTCCTTTGGAAGCACAGTCATCACCAAGAGGATCTGGAGAAGTCTTCTGCTCCCATCTGTAAGTGTACTGAGGTACTTTACATAATTGCTTGTTTTGAGGTGTGACCACCCTACCCACATTCATCGACAGATGATTTGTCACATTTTCTACTCTATTTCTTGGCTTTCAAACATAAACTTGAACTGTGTTGTGATCATATACCACAATCCATTAATGTATCACATTAATCCAAAGGACACACACACACACACACACTCAGAAAAAGCTCTTTCCCACAAACTCCAACATAAAGAGTCCTCACTGTACGCGCACTGCCTTATGCCTCTTCAAACATCAGAGACCTGCTGAGCACCTAACAGCTCTTGTGCTCTTCTTCCCCGGCATCAAACACCAGTTACTGTGTTCTCAACTTAGGAGCTCACTCGTTAAAGCCTCAAAACATCCTCAGCAGAGCTTCTCCGAAACCTAATCCACATCAGTCCTGACTGGTTGTTTACCCAATGGAAAGGGTCTCAGTCTTCGGGGACAGGAGTGGTGTGTGTGTGATTCAATACAAGAAAAGGCAACATTTGTGTATTTCATTATTGCCCCTGACTTTAGCAATACAACTATACCATAGAAACAGAAAGCATTTGGCTTTCTGCTTGCATGCAGTATTTGAATTACACATGCAATAAATTAAGACATACATGGTGACAGGCAAGATTCTTCTAAACTAATTCAGGGATTTTATTTGGTTTTTGGTTGGTGGTTTTTTTTTAGTTCTAAAAGCTTCTAACTTTTAATGGCAAAAAAAGATGCACTCCTCTTCCCCCACCCCCCCCCCGAGAGTTATGCTTTCAGAACACACTGTTTTGTAATAGTCTCTATTTTGCATTAGAGGAGAGTTTCAGATGCTGAAGAAAATCTTAACACTGAATGTTTAAGGGGTGCAGTGGGGGCAAATCAGCATTTCTTAAAAAGGAGTCTACTGCTTCCTTCATGCTTCAAGAGACATGGATTTAAATACTGAGCTATTTAAAAACTGTTCATGTCCAGGGAAAAAAAAAAAAAAGAATAGTTGCTACACCCAGTACTGCAGCTGCTCTGACATAAATGTGAGCACTGATCTGCTACATTTTTCCGTTTTGACATAGTAAACAAGAATGTCCCTGTCAGCCTCTCTCGTCTGATGAATCTGGCTATCCCATCTTCACTCTCCAGAAGTTTGTGGAAGTGAAGCAGCAAAAATTTATCTTAAAGTACATGTTTAAGACAGCTCTTGTTTCCAAGAGGAGGGAGGGAAGAGAGGAGAACCAAGAAACAGCAAGTTGAAAGAGCAAACCAACACAGACTCACATTTCTACAGGAGCAGTTTTCTCTTGTGAAATATTTAAGCTATGAAGAGCTGAATTTTTAAAAGATGCTGATTTTCAGAATGAAGGAAGGGATACAAGAAGATTTTAAAAATTTTTTATTGAAGAACTGACTTATTGGCTCAGGGACCCATGCAAGAACAGCGCAAATGAACATAAGCTTAAACAGCAAACTAGAATTTCATTTAATACACATAGGAAATAAACATAATGAAGCATAAACTGCATTCAGAGCACAAATATACAGTGTCTTGCTTAATTCTTCATCAGGGTACATGAAAAATCCTGGGTTTATTTAGTTGTAGCACACCTTAAGAAACATCATATATTGAATATTAAGGTCTTCATTCCTTCCTTGCCTCAATGTCTAAGGTCCTTCCTGGTGTCTCCCATTGCAGGCTGACCCCAGTGTCCCACAGGGAAAGTTGGAATGGCACACCATGACAGCGCAGCACTCAGGCTGGCTCTGCTTTCACATCTTAGATCAAAACTAGCTTAACTCCTACATGAAACTCCCCTTCTAAGTATGGCCATTCTCAAGGCAAATAAAAACAAACTAAAGCACCAAATAGGCACTGACAGAAATATGCAGTGTAAGTGTGACTGCAACAGAAAGCTTGATGATAGGGAGACGCGGTGTATATGCCTTAATGCCTTTAGTGATGCTCATGTTGGTCCAAAGTATAGACTTGCTGTGTTTTTTCCCTCAAATCTTGCCTAACAGGATGAGTAGGATCTCTTACACCGGAAGGGTTTGCAAACTTCTCCAGAACAGTGAACAGGTCTCTGCTCTGCGGTATCAGAGCAGCTTGGAAAGGTCAAGTCAGCTTAGCAAAGCTCAAAGTCAGTATCAAGGGTTTAAGCCAAAGAGCTATGCTCTATGTGCACAGCTCTACAGACCGGGTGTAGTAAATATGTGGCAGATCACCCCAGACCCACATACTGCAGCTGAAAGTCAACTATGACTGCAGAAAATACAGATGCAGCTGGGCAGGCTTCTGCTCTGGCTGCTTTGCAAAAGCCATTCCTGGAGCTGTTCACTGCCTCTCTGTGCTCAAAGCAGCACTCCCTCACCACAGTGTGATTACTTTCCCTTTGCTCTTAACAAGAACCCAAAGTTGAATTAATTTTTTCCTATAAAAGCAAACTTTCCATCTGTAAAATTAAGCTCCAGTAACAAGAATAGAACACACCACTCCATCACCTAACTTTTAATGAGTGTTTTTTCCAGTAAAGAAGGTACATAGCTAGGAAAAATACTGAGTGACTACTAACCAAGATTAGCTATCCAGTCATTTAGCCTAGAGTCATTCTGGAAAACATGCATAAAGAACTGAAACACGGTAGTGGAACAGAAACTGCCTCCTGATCAGAAGAGCCACAAAATTTTCTTCCATATAAAGAAGAAAGGTTTCTTAAACCAGAAAAACTATCAAATTGTACCTTATCTCACAGATATCTGCTCTACATTGCAAAACCCAAAATTGAGTAATTGACTGGCAATGCCTCAGATTTGTGTTTCTAGGCAATACTTCTTCCATGGAGAATTCCATTTTGAGAATAAGTTCATCCTCATGCTTTAGTGGCATGAAAATGTTCACATCTGATATAAGCACAAGGAAAGACACCCTGAAGACCTTGGAGAATTTAGAAACAGTCTATTAAAGCAATTGCACAGCAGAATCAAGATATGTAGTTGAAGCATTTGAGCAGAAACATTTCAAAGCAAATAGCTGAGCTGGTATGTCTGCATTATCTATATCCATTTTAATGCTACAAAGTTAGTCTGCAGAGGTTGATTTATAAGCAAGGATTAGTTTCAGGAAAGACCAACTAGGACAGAAACTAAAGCAAGTGACCTTGCTAAACACTCCTCAAAAGCTCTACAAAGCACTGATTGTTCACAGTCTTTAGCAAACAGTTCATGTATCAGGTGACTCAATAGCTTTCAGCATATTGCCTTCAATTCAAGCAGCAAACAGTACAGAGGGTTAACGCCTTTTGTGCTAGTATCAAACATTTTGGCTTTTTTTATGGTTAGTCATATCAGTGGGCCAATGAGATTTAACAATAACTGTGTCACACACACTGTAGCTCTGAAACACATGAGAAAAGATGTGCTTGGTATAAAAGGGAATCCAATGCTTGGGAAAGCCTACAAATTCAGTCCTCTATCCACTCCTTTCTTCCGAGGTAGTCATAATCCTAGCATCAAAAAATCTCTGAAACAAGAAACTTATCAACAGCAATTGTACTTCCTCCTACTTTCCCGTTTCAGTGGCAGGTACTCTTTACAGCTCTTAACACGGTGTAGTTTTTAGCACATACTAGCTTGAGGAGCATTTTGAAAGGTTTGTTGCTAGGAGGGCCCTTCCACATGCACTGGAATCTTCTCCCTGATGACATGCTTTCAGTGAACCACTGTGCTGCCATTTAACAGAAAGATTAGAAACAGAGAGATTTAGAAACCACAATTACTCTAAAAGAACAGTCAAAAGAGGTTAGCAGGGCCTACAGGGAGAGAGACAGCAGAGGCTGTGAGAAAGCACTTTCTTTCAAGTCTAAGGTGTACTACCAACAGGGTACTGGTTGACCAACTAAGGTGTTTAATTCACTGGCTACACTGAAGAACATTTTAGGTTAAATCCTCTGAGATTCCTTTATGAAATATATCAGATAAGAATAGGACGTTAAGCCCAGCAATGATCCAACTGAATTTCAGCAAGAGCATATGACAGAGTGGACACTGGGCCCTCAGCAACTCATCCAAGACCACTTCAGAACAGCAATGTAAAGGAGAAATAAGGGATAGGATCCACTCAGTTCCTTCCTTGGCACTAGTATGGCACAGCAGCAGCAACTGTCCCCCCTCAGCAGCAGCCAGCTGGAGTGAAGGTTCATCCAAGGGAACACAAGGCTCTCACTGACAAGGACAGGCCTGTTCTTTCCTGTCATCTATTTCCATGCCCTCCCTGCATCAACTTTAGCAATACTGCAATCACAATACAAATTGGTCAGCTCACTTATCCAACCATCTTGGCTTGGATGAAGTGACTTGAGCAGGTAGTTGCAGCCTGTGCACCCCTCTCCCTCTCCCACACAGCTCATGAAATTACATACTGCAAAGGATATGACAACTGACGTTCCTGCATACGTTGCAACATTAAATAAAATACCATCACTCATATGGTACTTCTATCTGAGTTTCCTTCAGAAACAGAATCCTTTTCTCTACCTCTCCAAGATCTGAGGCTGCAGTTGAGGCAATCTTAATGATTAACTCCTGTTTTAAACCAAACAATCTCGGAGCTTCTTGATAAAGGAACTGTTTTATTTCAGTCATGACCTCTATCACAAAGTGGTTTTCATAAATATTTTTAAAAGCCTTACTGTTTTCTATTATGTTATTCTGAGAATTCAAAAAAGTCAACATAAACTACCCAGCCCAATAATACAAGAGACAAGATAATGCCTCCTCCAACATTGTCAGTCCTCTATTAAAAAAAAAATATATTTTACCTGGGAGATATGGTTGATGGAAGACTCCATCCTCCGTAGCTGGGATGCTTGGATGTCCAGTAGTTGTAATACATTGTTGGCCAGTGCATTGATCTGATAAGCAACACTGGCTAGAGATTGAGTTGTGTAGGCTTTGGTCTCTTCTAATGCTTTCCTTTTATCTGGAGCCTGTAAAGCAAAAAAAACAACAAGATGTTTGCTGAAGGCCAGGAAAAGAGTGAGGGGTGGGGAAAAGGACAGGAACAAAAAAATGCAACCTATATTTAGAAGAATCTGTAATCAAGAAGATCTGACTGTGCAGTCAAATTACTCAATCTGCAGCTAAATTAAAAAAATTCTTAGTAATAAAGAGCAGATAAAGAATTTGAAAACTATTTAACCGTAACAGTACACGCCAAGAAACAATTCATTCAGTAGAAAAACCAACACTATCATGATTTGTTGGAGCCTAGTTTCTAAAGCCGGCCCGATCCTTCATTTCCAGAAAAGCCTCAAATTCCCCAGGAACACAGAAACGCAGCATTTGCCATCTCTTACGAGGTCATGCAGCCCAAGCCAGTTAAAGACAGAATAATATTTTCCCACAGTTGGGTGTCCCCTACTGCACATGCCACGTAGAAAGCCAACCCTCCAGCTATGCTGACTACTCCTCCCACAGTCCAGGAGAAGGGCGAGCAGAGGATCAGGATGGCATGCACAGAGGGCTCCTTCATACTGGAGTATTTGTGACATTACCCCTCCTCACACAAAAGCTTAATAAACTTTCCTTGACAGCTGAAGAAGTTCATCATTGACTGATAAGACACACATATTTTGAAGCATCAAAAAGGAGCACAGCTTCCCCTCAAAGGATAAAAATGTAAGGAAAGGATCGTTTTCCCATAGAAATTCCACCTTGCTAAGGTAAAGTCCTCAATCTGTCCCAGGGTATCGCTCCCTGGTCAGAGGGCAGGTCCAAGAGCAGCAACTGCATACATGACTTGAATTGCATGGTCCATCCCTTCCCACTGGCAGATGGCAGGTACCCAATGCCAAGACCACCTGGAAAATACCCGTGCACCTCACTCTGAGGTGCTCCCTGTATCGCAGCTTGGGAGCTGGCAGTGGAGGCTAAATACTTCATCCGTTACCCAACATACAAACTGCAGCTATCCAGAATTCTCTTCTCTCTGTAGGAAAGGTCCACTGCATAAGGAAGGATTTGCAGTACCTGATGACTCAGTCTAGCATTTCTTCTGTATTTTATTTATTTGTGGAATAGTCAGGTGACCTCAGAAACCAAAAGGAAAGGTTCATATTAATAGTCCTTTCCAGATAGACTCTATTTTTATTGTTGATTTCTTTGAATAGCACTTAACACACACTGTATGCAAGTTACAATATTAAGCACAAAGTCAGGAAACGAAGAAATTGTTTGCATTTAACTGAGCCCAGTGTTTTCCAGTTTCCATGCACTCATTCATTCTTAAATCCTGCCTCTTATTTATTCCCTCAATATTTTAGTTTAATATCCAAAAATTTTAAATGTGCCTCTGAGTTAACGTATGAAAAGATGCAACAACTAATAAGGAAATCTTCTCATCTCTCCTGCTTTAAGGAGAAAAATCTTAAAGGCAAGCTGTTCATACACACTGTAAAGTTGCAGTATGACCTAAATAGTGCAACACAAGCTATGCTACCTTTTAAAGATCTTTTTAAACAAGAGTGAATTCCGCCCCAATCCAGGAAATTTGTTCACATTCATGTTTAACATTCCTAGCAGTGTTCTGACAAGTATTAGAACACTTGGTTAATGCCATCCTTCAGATTCACATACAGATGCGTTCTACAATGTGAAGCAGCAAGAACAGCCTAACACAATCCGTTGGCAAAAGGTAAAATCGCTATTGCATGTACTAAGGCCACAGTACACAAAATCCCATTTTTTAGTATTCCCAAATGCAAACAAAGCTACCTTTCACCTAAAAAGAATATTGACATTTCTAGCTGTCAGAAAACATTAGCAGGAGTCATTTTGCATGTTTAGAAAACAAACTTTGGTGGTGAAGGATCTGTAAAACAACTACTAAAGGTTCAAGAAGAAAGTTTCCCAAAGCACCTTGGCTTTCCAAAGAGGCATTATGAACTTCAAATCACCACTATCAATGATTTTAAAAACACTGTCCTACTAAGCTGGAGCCTAAAGAAAAAAAATTGATTATTTATACTTGAACTTCTACCACTGTGGACACTGGTGAAAGTGCAGGTAGCAGCTTCAGCGGTACCCAAAATAAAAGGTTTAATGAACTAGACACAGCCAATAACACGGCAGTCAACACGATTCTAACTTCATATAAACTCAAGTATAGATCTACAGTCTTTACTCCAGCAGTTTTATTATGAAGTTTCAATCAAACAGTGTTAGGCTGAACACTAACAGGTTACAAAACCACAGCACTCAATTACCGAGTGTTGTCAAATGAGAAAACCTCAGTGTATAAAAAGTTTCTTTTCTTCTCTAATGATTTGTTGATCAAATGCCTTGTGCTCATTTGCCTAAGCACCTAACGTTTTAGTTATTTGCTTAAATGACTGGTTTGGCAGTGAGATGAGACACACAGTTGTGATGTGGAATGTATTTCATGTCCTAGCAGAATTAGGTTAGAAATATTTTCATGTTTTCAGATAATCCAGGCAATTTCAGTTTGCAGTTTAACAGTTCAAATCAGAACTAACTTGACATACCGTATTTTGCATTTTTTAATGAGGACTGTTGGTATCTGCCAGATATAAGCCAAAAGCTTCATAGCAAGCAAAACAGGGAGGGGAGAGGGAGAAGCCAAGAGCTATGTGGCAGCACTGGAAGGAGCAGGGATTCCAGTGCTCTTCAACTGTTACTTTCATCTCCCTTTTTAAGCAAAAACTAAAAGCACTACAGAAGATAATGCACATCCTTACAAGTCTTCAGATACCTTAGTATGACACATGAGCACCAGTTAACTATTCAAATTTAAAGATGACACAATATAAAGTCTATCAACTGACCTTAATTTCCTAATGGTTCAGAATTACTTTATCATCTTATATTAAAAGCTTCAAAGATACTGTTGTTTCTCCAGTAGTCCTTGATATAAATGGAAGTTTAAGTGTCCTTTAGTAGCAAAGTGAATATTCTTTAAATCCAGAACATCACAGCTTTTGAAGTTTCTCTCAAAGTAAGCTCCCACCTGTATCCCCAGTTCACCCTTAACAGTCATGTTACTATGGCAAAATTGCAGTTTGAAATTGCTTTCACATAACTAGGTTTAATACCAAGAAAAAGAAAGCCTCTCATACAAATTAAGTGGATACATAAAGAGACAATTAAACTAGCATGGCATTCCCCACTACATTTATCATGATTTTTTTTTTTTTCAAATTCAAACTCATATCATAAATTTTCCTTAAAGAGTTTACATAATTACTATAGTCAAGTCAAAACTGATTCTGCACCTAAGCAATTGTCACAGTAAGAAGAGAGTAAAAGCTTATTTACTGGTTTTTCAGTGCAGTATCAGGTCAAGGTCAAATGATGAGGAACCTGTTGATCACTTAGCAGCTGATCTTTACAAGTCATACAGTCAATCAGTCTTTTGTTCCTCTCTCCAAACTGCCACCACATAGGCACATCCCCACAACAGTGTCCATGCAGTGTTCAAACCATCTGCCCTCCCAGATTTCTCTCTCTCAGCTAATTTCCACTGCCTTCTAGTTCATACAGCATGCAACTACATGTACAAGCTTCCTCCAAAACTCACGTCAGGTCACACTGCAAAGCATCTTCGGAAGCCATAATTTCTGTTGCAAGCACATGGGTCCATACCCATACCATGCTTGAAACTCCCTGCAAGATAACATGCCCCACCAGAACAGCTGGCTCCATTCAACAAAGGTCAGAAAGCAGCTCATCAGATCACACCAAGACTGGCCATCCTAGCAGAAACGAACTAATTTGCCTCCTCAGTATGTGGCATGTGTTGCTCCACATTTTTCAGCTTCAGCTGTTGGAATATATGTAAACT
This sequence comes from Podargus strigoides, assembly GCA_028020825.1. Lineage (NCBI taxonomy): Eukaryota > Metazoa > Chordata > Aves > Caprimulgiformes > Podargidae > Podargus > Podargus strigoides. The sequence goes on from CM051623.1 coordinate 41,392,852, forward strand.
AAAGCACAGGAAAACCCATCCAGAATAAACTAACAGAGCACTGCCCTAAAGCAGCCAAATAATAACTAAGCTAAACAGAACTATTAATTGTTCAGTGCCCAATACCTGTTCAGATGCTTGGCATTCTGTTCAAGCCCTTGATCACTCTCAGCAATCAAGCTACAGGAATAGCTTTACATTCAGTTTTATATGCCTTTGCTGTTATTGCTCATGCACATTTAATAAATTCAACAGTGCAGTACATTTGTGTTTGCTTCACAAGTAAATACAGGATAATTACTTAGTTTTACATCTTGCTTGTCTTTTTAAAAAGACTTCCACCTTTCATTAACTGATTAAAGAGAAAATTAGAATTACTACAATCAGTTGCCACATGGATTTAGCTATCTCTATCACATATTAGCATTCACAGAATGCAACTATGCCATTCAAAGTCATCAATACGCCCATTTGTATTCTCTTTTGTTCACATTGTCACTTATGTATCTTTGATATTTACAGAATGCATACTTCCTGATAAGATGAATACTATAGCTCAGGTTTCAAAGTTCTGTTGCCTTCACTAAGGTCTTGCTTAGAGATCTGGTCCCAGCAAACTCAGGAAGGAAATTTTACTTTTTTAGAAAAAAATCAATCAAACCAAAACAACTCCTAACAAAAACTTCTATCTTAAATTAGCTACAACCTACAGCATCTCATTTTTCAAGTCAATTGGAAATACTTTTATAGAATGGTAAAGATGTACATCCAGGCAGTGGCTTGGAGACTCCAAGATACTGGGATTTAACCTCCCTGAGAACTAGCTGGGAATGCTTCAAGGTGGAAGGAACATATTTCTGAAAAGTGACATCCCCACTCTGAAAACAAGGGCACCCAAACCTCCCTAAAGCAAGAGCTTGTAACGTTATGTGGAACTTACAGATGCAGCTACAAGTTTGAAGTTACTGCTTCACTGATCTGACAATGCTTGTAATAACTCACAGAGCAGATCTGAAGGGTTTATTTGTTACCCCTGACTGCTAATGGCAAAAGGCTTGGGCATTTTTAAACTATTCACAATGTATGTGCATCTTAGACCAAGTATTCCACATACAAGCTGCAGTACTGTGTTTCAAAAGGTTTTAATATGCCATACACACTAGATAATGTTTACCTACTGAGTCAAAAGTCTATCTGACACTGAATATCAAGAACCATAAATCCAGAGATCACTGTAAATAACCGAGGAGCTACATACTGAAATAGGGAAGTAGCCCATGGATACAGGTTCCCCCTTGTCCACAGTTCATGAAGCTTGTTGGACTGCTTTGCAAACACACCGCATCATGGTAGACTTTTTGGCTGTTACTGATAGTTATTACATCAGAATATCATACTAAATGAGAAGAAAGTCAAACTGGCAAGCCACAGGAACAAGTGCCACAAGTTTCTATATTCTGAAGAACCTTCAGGAGCCAACTACCTGCCTGGAAGCCATCCAAGGAGGTCTAAACAGACTGTGGTTATTACTAGCAGGTGCTCAGCAGGGAGCATTCAGGGTTTTTCTCATCACAGGTATAGCCTTAAGGGATAGATATTATTCCAGAGTGGCAGGGGAAACTAAGGCTTCAAAATTTACAAATAGGGGTTGCTATGTATGTCATCCAGGTAAGGACAGAGTATGAATCAGATATCAGTTCCTCACTGATCAGCACCTCAATTCCCCCACTGAAAAATGAAGTAAGCCATCAGGAGAGTTAGTTTAGAAGTTTAAACTCAACCTTTGCCCAACATACTACTACAAGAGACATCCTCGCATAGCACCACAGATGATACTTCAGCAGGTCACACTTCGTCTGTCTACCTTCAACATATTCAGTCCCAGATCAGCTACCAGCAGTATTCTTGTTACTGTAGCCACCTGCTCTGCAATTCATATTGTTGCCATCATCTGTAAAAACAAGTGTGGGAAATTTAAAAAGAAAGCATTTACACAGGGATAAGGAACAGGAAGGGACTTGGCACAAGCACAGCCTGATAAAACGACAGGGCAAACCCAGCCTCGATACGAAGGGGAACTGAAGCCAAAAACTCACATGTTCCAGAGCACAGGCAAATCTCACCTAAAATTCTGCATCACAAAGGTAAGTACTACGATATGAGCAGTAGAAAAATGTTCAAGTGTTTTACAGAAGTGATTTGCCATAACTTGTCACTTTGTCGTATTTTTCTACCATTCCTGAATTTGGGGGGAGTTAAAAGCTCAAGATTTTCATTACCCAGTAACTTGCAAGCTGTTAATAGCAACATATTGCAGTCACTGAACAGGTCTGCCTCCTGTCCAAGGCCCTTTCTACAGGGGACTGGCAGTCAATCCTTCACTGACAGGGTACACAAGAAATACAGACTGTCCAACACAACTCCCACTACACGTACTGAGACCTGATGTCAAATAGAAGCACCAAAGCTCGCAACCACTTAAATAACTGGTTGTTCCAGGAGTACGAAGGAATTTAAAGACAGGTGAGGTACAGAAGGAAACTTAACCATTCAGAACAGTTCTAAAACCCAAGATCCCTCTCACTACAGTAATGCCAAAATTAAAAACAAGATAATGAAATTCTTTCAAGCCCATCCAGTAAACAGTAATTATTTTCATCTACTGAGGCAGAAATCCTCAATAAACACAGCCAGGCCAGCATCTACAATTCAACTCAAGTGAACTTCCTTCCAGCATCCACAACAAAAAGGTCCATTGGTATGAAATAATATGTCTGTTGAGTTTCTCCAAGGTAAGATGTAGTAACTCAGCTATACTAAATGCAGAGGAACTGGTAGAACTTGAAATCTTTTGTCCCCAGGTAAAGACCTTGCACAATAAAGCTGGCTGGCATGTAGTCAAGGCACCAGACTATAAGGTGATCACTACCACAGCAACAACCACACCACAGCCCAAAAGCAAAATTTCAGTCTGTTTCTGTTTAGAAACACTATCTTGACAAAAATAATTGACTAGTCATCTATCCACCTCAAGGATCACGACACATATCGAATTATTGTAGTTTAACGAACATAGGACAGTGTAACAAGCACTGAATAAATTCACAAGCTCTGTTTCAGACAGGCCCTTCCCCCAAATCCTGTACATGCTAGACAATCAGCTAGAGGCAAATCCTTCATTTCCATCAATAATATTCCCCTGACCAGTCCTGAATAGCCTTGATAGCAAATTAGCATTTCTATGGGCCGAGACCAATTTAGCCAATCTGCCTGTGTCCTTGCTGATTTTCTTTTACTTGAAAGTTGCTTTTCATTGTGTTGATTAACTGTAAAAAGAAGAGACTCAATTTTTCTAATCATTATCTCTTTTGGGAAAGGTAGAGGGAGAAAAGTTCTTCATTAAGGGGAGAAGTTCATTCCAAAGGAGAGTTTAAAGGACATGCATATATTATTTAGACACACACATACACTCCACAGTAATAAAAGCGTATTGGTCTCGGTAACAAAAAATGCAAGAAGAATACGTACGTTGAAGTTTCAGGGGAAAAAAAAAAAAAAAAAAAAAAGTGTTTCGCTTTCTCAAGATACACTGGTACAGGTTATCATCAGATCCCAGCCTATTCTGGCCTGCACGTACACAGCAGAGAACCATGTCTTTGAGATTAAGCTTCCAATAACTACCTTACTCTAAATATGTTTTTACTGAAGCTAAGACATGTCCACAAGATGTAGCATTCACAACACTCTGATGTAGACTTCAACAGGTCTGTAAAGAAGGGCAGAAGTAGCCTAGAAAAACACGTTGGTTTTTTTTTTAACAATAAGAAGTTTGGGGTTTGGTTGTTTTTTTTTAAAAAAAAAAAAAAAAAAAAAATCAACTTAGGAATTCCATTTTAATCCAGGCTGCAAACATTAGAGCAAGAAACAAATCTATCCAATAGGAGCGCGACTTACAAAGCAATGCTGACTCTGACAGATGGAGCCTGGGAAGATATATGCCAGCTGCTCTGTTAACAGCATTTTCTGCCCAATACAGCAGTGTTCATGTTGGCTCTGGCCTAAACCACTTCCTTTATTAAAAAAAATAAAATTAAAAATTAAAATTAAAATTAAAAAAAATAAATTAAAAAAAAATATATATATATAAAAAAATATTGTTGAAAGCACAATTTTCAATTCTCCTGCCAAATCCAATAGAGATGTCATAGTAAACATATATGTTGGCACAATACATTTTTAATGTCAATTGTTATAGTCTGTATACAACCAAAATAGCACGCAGCACTGAACCAAAATGACAGAAGCAGACATGCCCATGTGTCATTTTCTCCCAACTTTTGTACACTGAATTTATAGTAAGACTTCAAGACTGCATATGCAGCAAGCTCAAGACATATGGTCTGAGTCTTCTTTTCTGTGTTTTACGTGATTTAGACAACACAAGCTTCAGGACAGAAACTACATCTTCCATTCCTGTAAAGCACTGCACAGTATTAGCAGGTACAGCTGCTTCAAAATTACACTTTAAACTTCCTTGCAGTGCCTATGATTTGCCTTATGACATCAAATACACAAATTTCTTCAGAGGTGACATAAAGCAGGCTCTGACATCAGAGACATCAGGCAGAGCTGCAAATACAGACTAATGTCACCCTCGGACTGTCAGCCAGGAAAAGAAACCCTTGGCACTTCCATAGCAGTCTTCCTCCTTCTACACGAAGAAAGCTACCCAAGGCTTTGGAGCATATGATTATTTCAGCACGCTAGACAGGAGATAATAGGGAATTAGAGAACTTACGTTCCACTTGTTTCCTTAATGCTGCCTCTCAAATATTGATCTTTTGTTTTCTATTTGTAACGGGGCTTGAAATCAAAATGGCTTTCTGTTTGATTTAACTGCCAGCACCTACCCACAAATTTTAGCTCATCAAGCAAGGACATGCTCACTAATAAGTCCGAGACTTATTTTCCACTTTTTTTTTTTGGTGGGAAGAGAAAGGAGACACTTTAACATTTATTAGTTACCTTAATATCCTCTTACAGTGGCAGCAATACAGAACCTAACCAGAGCAAAAAATCAGAGCTGGGTAGATTTTCATGCCATGCAAGCCTTTGAATCAAGGAAGCTCAGAGCACCTGTTTTGGGGCAAAGCTCTTCAGCTTACATTGTATGAGAAAGTTCCTTTTCATAATATTGATAACAATCGTTCCTTCTATGGATTTTATTTACCTCTTCAGTTTACTCTCAAGGACTGGCGAGTGTTCAGACAGTCACAAGTTTTTTATATCAGTTTTGACAAATCAAACTGAAGTAATAAGCCCAGAACACTACAATAGATTCATATCTGAAGACAAGCAATATGCTAAAATTTGATGACTTTTTACAGGCAACCATCCAAGACTACTTTCTTTCCAGATCCTCACTACCATCTAGGCAGGCCTGAAATCATACCAGGCAGCATTAAGCAAACAAGGTTAAGACACAAGATTTAGCATAAAGGATCAAATTAGGGTCACCTCAGCATGTCCTGGTATCACAGGTTATATGTCAACAACGCTCTGAACCCACACAACAGAGTAACCTCAACTGCCATTTGCAAGACAGCTGAATACTGAATGTCAGCATCTGCAAAAGGGTTCATCCAAAAGCAAGCAGGCCCAAAACTACGCTCTGCACTGCAGCATGTTTCTCTACATGGAGATGTCACAGGACAACAAAGAGGGGAGGGAAGGGGGGAAGGAGAGCATGGAAAGTCATTAGCAGGCCTGTCCAGCTCCAGGAAGAATCTCATGGCACTAAAAAGTAGAGCCAAGAGTCACGCGGGCCTTTTGACATCCAGCAAACGTCTGGACTGCGAGTGCTCCTAATTCAGGAAGCACTCTCATGTTTAAGAAAGTCACTTTTGACACACAGTCACTGCCCAGATTTTACAGTTCAGGCAGTTCCCAAACATCACAGTATTTTTAAAACAAAGAAGAAAACAACGGCCATTACAGGGTCAAATTCTCCTCGTAGCACTACACTGCTGACTATTTAGTATCTTGAAGATCAATATACCCACTCCAGCAGGAAACCATCCAAGGGCTTGCACATACGTCACAACACTGGCACAACGTGCTTAGACCAGAAACCCGTGGATCCCCACAGTTTTGTAGCAGCTTGCTTCCCAGCACAAGGCATACTCAAATAGCGCACATGCTATACAGTGATCTCACAGTAATAATGGACTGCAATACAAGGACTGATTGTTTTTACAAGAATTTGAATATAAGTGGAGAAAAATCAGCCTAGTTTCTATCTGATCACATAAACAGCTGCTAATATTGCTTACTTTTATGTACTCCTGGACCTGACAGTACATTTTACTTGATAGTCGTTGTAAGCACACTACATCCAGTTTCTTTTTAAGAAGTAGTATGTATTATGTTAAAATTTAAAAACTTGTTAGCAACAGCATTCCAGAGCGTTACATACACAAGTTCATTTGAATACTGGGTTATTTCAATTGCTACAAGTAGGAACTTAGCTCCTCAAAAAAACCAAACACACAAATGGGGAAAAAAAACCCAGATGGCTCAGGAGAATGGAGAAGAGAAGGAGAAAGAGAGAGAGGGGAATGGTGGGTCAATAACATACTGTTTCTTTCCCCAATCAACAACATGAACAGGACAGCAGGCAACAATAAATAAATAAATATGGTAATCTCCACATCCAGCAGATAAAACTTAACTTACAGAAACAAACAGAAGACAGAAAGCAAGTTCTTGAATACAAAATAATCAAATTCAGGAGTGAGGGGGTTGTTTTGTTTTATTTTTTTAAACAAAGTCCTTGGAGAGACAGTTGCTGTGGGTGGTGTTAGCACAGCAGTAGTTCAAGTGAGTAACTTTTCCTAGAAATACAGCTGCAATTCCTCTAGCAGACACAATTATAGCAAAGTTTCTAACCCATATTGAAGTTCCACTGGTGTTTTGACTCTGCTCCTTCACATGGTTTTAAAGACTGCTTCTCCTTCATATACAATGTAGAAGAGGGCTGCTTTATGCAGATGCAGGAGGTGCAGAGAGTCATACAGATGACAGCAGTGCTTGCACTTCCATAAAACCAGATGCACGAGAATAGTCACATCCACACCCCATCCTCCCCTCCAGTAGTAACACAACCTCCAAACTATACGATTTCAGAACTTGTAGTAGGGCCACCAGGACACCTTGCTACTATCTCGTCTGTAACCAGCTCGACAGATGAGAGGCCTTATTACAGCCACAGAAGAGCTGTGTTCAGAGAAACAGTCCTTTCACCACAGGAACACATCAGCCGCAGTTGTGTATCCACCCATACCCACACTGCCATGTATCTGCACATCTGTGTGCCCCAGAGGAAGCTGAGCGCTGCCCCCATCTAGTTAAAACACAGGGGAGGCGGCCAAGGGAAGACAGGCGCAGGCTCCCACGTGGAGCAGCATGTGGGACAGTGTATCTGGTATATCCAACTGATTCAAAGCTTGGGGTGGCCCCTCTACATTGCAAGAGAAGCAGAAGTAGTCCAAGCAAATTATACGTCAATTAAGTCTGCTGGCAAGGCTTAGCTACCAGAGGTAAGATTCCTACTATGATGCGAGCAGATGCAAGGAAGCCCAGGACTGGAACAATTACATTTCATAAGCTCTATTCAAAACTCTTTAATTTAAAACAGCAAGAAGTTGCTGTGTCAGTAGCAGAAATAAGTTATACCCTAAAAACATGCTTGCAATTTTACCAAATAATATACAGTATTCCTACATGAATAGGGGAGGCAGAAAAGGAAAGACTTTTAATATTAAAGTGTCTAAACAATGAAGATATGTCCAGAACAAGACTGGAGACTGGTCTTTTTACCACCTCCCCTCCTAGCCAGCTCTTACAAGAACTGCTTTTCAGCTTCCCACCTTGTTGTTTTTATAAAGGAAATTGGAAAGAAAAAAAAAAAACAAACCACACAACAAAACATATCTTTTCTGTTCAACAACTATAGAAATTCATTTTCTTAGTCACAAAAAGAGAATTTTATCATCATCATGAATGGCCACATTTTTGCACCCACTATACTTAATGATGATGTATTTTTCTTAACTTTCACAGTGGTTAGCTTGCATTTAGTCATTTTCTGAGGAGGCAAGAAGCTTAAGTGAGTTGCTTTTGCTCATTATTTATGTTCTCTATTTGCATAACTCCTTCAAAACTGGTCCATTAAACACCTCTTCCCTTCCAAGGCCAATTTTAAAAAGCCTCCTGCTTTATGAGACTGACAAGCATGACTCACAGTATTCCCCACAGTCATTCCCCCAGGCCTCCTGGGATGTTATACCACCAGTAAGTACCTGCCTTAGTTCGTACTCCCCCACTCCAGTGCTGCTGCAGCAACCCCTTAGAGCAATCTGGGAAAAAAGTAAAGCTACATATCCAGCTGTCTGCTGTAGGCAGGAAGCAAACAGTAAGAGTATTTGCTTTTAGTATTGTCCTACCACATCACAGTTCACAAGAGAGTGGCTGAAGAGAGACACACAATGAAGGAAGGTTACATGCTCTCCCTCATTCCTCCTCTGCTTTCCTCTTCTACCAGGAATTTAAGAGTTGCTCAAGACTCTCAACTTGCTTTCCAATTATCCTTAAAACCATTCCCATTTTCTGTCAGCAAGACAGTTATTTAACATGGATTATTCTTTATCAACTCTTAAGCCCCCTTTCCATGCCTAAGGAACACGCTCAAATCTCCCATACATCCCACGTTCAGGACCAAAACCAGCAACTTCTCTCCCCTCAGCAGAGAAGCAGCAGCCCACAGGTACCATACCCCTGCATACTTGGCTCCAATCCCCAGTAAACATGCCTCTCATAATTACAACAAATACCTCACTCTGTCTCTAAGCAGTCAATATTCACTGCAGAGTACTGACAGGAGCTGATTTTACAGTTCTTGTTCATGGGTAGTAGTAGGTTTCCAAAGAGGGAACATGCTAGAAAGCTCTCCATTGACTGTTATCCTTCTCCATTGTTTTAAAGGACAGACCGCTGAAGGGGAACAACATACACATCTAGAAATGACACAGCCATCACTACTCAAGTGATACATGACTTCTTACAAAGCAAGCAGCATTGTATGAGCCCAAGCTTCATCATCATCTATAGCACCAACAATTTTTTTAACATCCAAAGCTAAAGATACCTTAGAAATTCAATACAAAACCTGTTGCCATTTAAGACAACATGTACTTGTAATGCTCAGAGACAAGTCTTGGGACTACTGCGGCAACCAAATCATTTCAGTGCTGGGAGAACATATGGTATGCTGCAGCAAGAAACACACCCACTGTGTATGAAGAGAGCCCTTGTAGAGTCAAGCACTTCCAAACAGACACACATTTTATCTAATGCAGCTAAAGCCAGGAGTTTGCATCACAGAAACAATAGCTCCTCCCAGAGATTTAGAAATCCTGCACGTCAGACAGCAAATCAAAATCCAAACAATCCCCAGCCAGGTCTCCAAGGATCTTTCCAACATAAATGCATTGATCCATCATATCTCTATTTGTTAGTCTGATACTCTCTGAACCTTGACTGAAGCATCATCCAAGCCACCTGCCACAAGGCCTCACAGTGGGAACCCTGGAGGCTATCATATTTTATAAAAACCGTTCAGAATCAGGTCCAGCTCTGCTTTGTGGATTCATACCTACTAACATATGTTAACAGAACACCATTCCCCTGATAAGTCCATCTTTCCCACACTGTTAAGAGATCCAAAGCCCTCCAAGCAGCGAAGTTTTATTAAGTCCTTTCCACTCCATCTCAGACTAACAAAAGGACTGTCTGAACAAGACATTTCTTATAAAGGAAAGGCCTGGCTGCATATATCCAAGAGGCCTCCTAAGAATTTTACTAGTAGACAGAATGAAAACAGTCCCCTTGCACACCACATCTCCCCAGCTGCCTTCTGTTTCCTCTGTATCCTGCTCATCACGACTTCCCCAGGTGGTTATAGGCCACTTCACAGCCAGAGCCTTAGCCTCAGCTCTGTGCCAATAAATATAACCTAAAAAATAAGTGTATATAAATGCCTTCAGTGGCTGCAGGTTTCCAATTATTCAAACACATGGCAGTAGAAGCTGTTTGTCTGAAAGGCATCATGAAAAACAGCTGCATAATTTAAGCTGCAAGGCAGTAAAAGATGCAGTTAAATAATAGAAAGAGATTAATTAAAAGAAATAGGCAAGGGAAAAGAGATTTTCAGATGAGATCTGAAATGAGACTGAAAGTCAATGAGGTAGAGAGCAAATGTACGTGTTTCAGAGGCAGAAGCTGTGATGAGAGCACAGCAGCAAAAGAGAAAGTCCACAGTATTTGGCAGTAGGAGTAAGGGAGACAACAGGTCTAGGAAACTGCCTGCAGCAAGCAGATAGGAGACTTCAACAATGAGAGAGAAATCAGCAAATTCACATTAACATCAGAGGCTAGGAGAAGCACCTGGAAAGAGAGAAACGTCACTGGTAACACCTCGTGACATAACAGTGACTAACATTATTAGGTGTACAAATGTGAAAAGACAAGCCATGACATGGCATTCTGCAGCTTAGATGTTACTAGCAGTTTGGTGCAACTGCCTGGACACCTTGTTCTTCTCTTGTCTATTTGTTTTATGCAGATATTTTCTTATCTTAGGCTCCAGAAAACACAGAATTATTGCATGGGGACAGTTCCAGTATTAATTCATAGCACACCTGCTACAATAAAGTCTAATAAGATGCGCAACTGACCATGATTACCACAGGACAAATACTGGTTGGCAGATTTGTTGACCCCACAGTACAAGAAGGAGATCAGAGGATGAAAGTGAAGATATGCATCTGGGGAAGATCAGCTGGGAAAAAAAACCAACCAAACAAACAAAAAAACCTCACACTTGCTTATAAAGTATAGCTTACAAAAAACATCTTGTGAAATACTGATGTGAAAGTAGCCAGAACAGTCTACACTTTGTTTTTTTCCCAAGGATGTCAAATAATTGTTATGCTTCAAGTAGTAAATATACAATTTTTTTTCTTCGAACTATTTATAACCTTAAGACCACCCAGTAAGAACATTATGTTCAACTCAAAGGATGTCAAACCAGCATTTGTTTTAGTAAACCTCCTCTGCCCAAGTTCTGAGAGGCCTCCCTGCTTTCTTAACAGAAGCAGGAACAGTACTACATTTTACTCCTATTTGTCTTTGAGGTTACAAGAAAATTAGGAAAGCTATGTCTCTTCCCCATGAGTTCTTTAACTGCTCATCATTACAGTATCAGAGCGTCCTTGCACACAAAGCAGCATTCTTGCTCTTTAACTTCTCCTGTAGAAAGAGTACAGAGCTGATTATTTTGGGCTCTTTCAAGAGGGAGGGAGGAAGGAAGAGGGAGGGAAGACACTATCACAAATATATCTACTATCTTATCACAAGAAATATAAAGGAAGCTGTATCTCATTGCAGAAGAAACAACCTTTACTGTTCTTTTAAAATATTCCACCATGGCAGAAAATACAGCACAGCACACATCATCTGCAGCTGTTACGAAGCGAGAGGCCCAAATCAAGAGAAGTTTTGAATTTCAGAACCTCTTTAAGTTTGTCAAACCCAGCACTTACTAACTGAACTTACTTGATCTGGAATCTCTGACTATTACATTATTAAACTCACCTTGTAAGCAGTCAATCTTTTTCAGATTAAAACTAATTTCTTTTGTCATCTTAGCCAGCAGGTTGGCTACCAATTTCATCTCATGTTAATACAGACTGTTAAATCTTACAAGTTGTGTCCGAAAATGCTGCACTCCTGTTTCACTCCAAGCTGAAAGTCTCCTGCAGGGTGTCCCCCCCTTCTTCTAAAATAAGAAGTAACAAATAGTAACAAATCTACACTCTGCAAAGCGTACCTGGCTTCTGTTATCAGCATTAAGAGCTTGCATAAGTAATGAGTAACAGTATTTGCACAGTTACAAGCAAAGGTGACATCTACACTCTTATTAATTAACCCAAGGAAAAAAAGGCATTCCTTCTAATACGAAGAGGAGTTTAGAGTTCCGCTTTCCTTTGCTGTACAATAAATGGATTCTTCAAAGAACCCACCTGTTAGAAGTGCTGTATCTTTTATTTCACTACCTAAGCCGATGAAACACTTGACTGAGCCCCTCCAGTGCAGTAGAAAGTCATGCTGACAGGCTGGAGGTGGAGGAGGAAAGGCACCTGCAGATACCATCTTCCTCACAGAGCTCTGTTCAGGAGCACAATCAAGACCTATTCTCCACAGCACCCTGGCCTTGGCCCCCAGGGGCTCTGTGCAAGTTTTGAGCTGCAAAGGGTTATTTCTACAATCCACAGGAGACATCAAGTCTCTGTCTGCAGCAGCTGCCTCACCAGCAAGGTCAGGAAAAGGGAGGAACCACACTGAGGCACCCTGTCTACTGTTAGGAATTCAGCAGTTACTTCTCTCTACTCAGGGACAGGGGGAAGGGAGGATCCCTGTGACCAAGCCCACCCACCAGCGCTCAGATCTAGGGGGCTGGTAGTGGAAGGAACAGCATCAGAGGAACACTGCTTCGGGTAACACAAATATTAAAGAGAACAAGAACGCTTGGGTAATTATGAACAAGCCTGGACACTGAGTAACTGAGGGCCCACAAGTCATCTCCTCAAATAAAAACCACACCATGCTCTTTTTGACTCCAAGTTACTAATTAAGGATCAAACACAGGCGCAGAGAGATCAAGATACCCTCTTATCCCTCAAGGATGTCTTGCTACACCAGAACTGACCCTTTGTCCACATAGCTGCCACCCTGTTGTTCTACAGATAAATTAACATTTCAGTCACCAGAACTGTCAAACACAGACTGCTTTCACTAACGAGAAAGAGAGCGGTATCCTGTAGTGCCTCTGCCAAGACAGAGACCCACCAACATGCAGACAGGCAGTACTGTAAGCATGATGTAACTCCAGAAGTTTGCAAAGCCAAAAATTAGAATCTCAAGGTTCTTATGAGAGGATACTGTGAAAATCTTAAAAAGTAATTGCTGCTAATGTGTTCATTGCTGGTTTCAGGTGTGTGTTTTCCCCAAAGGATTCATTGCACAGTCTCTGTGGACATTGTCTCCGCATTCCTGCAAACATGCACTTTTTGCTGTGTTGTAGTATAATAGAGGCAATTTGGAAAGGGATGGGGGAACCCTTGTGCACGGCACTGGAAGTCCAATCAATCAGGTTCTGTTCCCAAATCTGACAGCACGTCCCTATATGACCTTCCACAAGTCAGTTATAAATTCTATGCCTTCATTTATGCTTCTGTAAAACAAAGACAATTCAAAATACTAAATAAAGATATTGGGAAGTTGCATGAGTGTTTTTGTTTCAGAGTTTGGGACTTTTAGTAGTTAGATCAGTAGCACAGATACTAACAGGACCTTTGCCCTCGGAGGTACAGTATTTCCTACTTGTACACAGTCTCCTCCTGTAATTTTAACCATCATTACAATGTGATTCACTTTATAAGTCCTCCTCAAGGCCCATCTATTTTCTCTTTACCATAAGAGCTACTTACTGCAACGAGGTCCCAGAGATCGGGAAGGAGGCAAGTGTTTGACAGTTCCCCCCCTTACTCATGTCCCCTTTCTTCCTTCCAGCAATTCCACAGGGCTGGGTGCAGTGAGCACAGCACAGAGCGCAAGGATCACGCTTAAGCTGACCACAAACAACCTGCAAATTCCTTCCTTCCAATGTATGTGCAAACCGAAGGGAGTGGACAGTGCTTCCTTTGTGGAAGCAGTACACACCTGTAAAAGCTTACCCCAATCCACTTTTCTTTGGCTGATTAAGTAGCACAGTACAGACACAATCATCTGCTGAAATATTAATGGAAAATGGAGCAGAAAATGCAGCAGACATCTCACCAGCTTCTTTAAACAAAAGTACTAAAATTAATGAAAACATTTCAAATTTGGAAAAGCCAATCTTGTATCACCTACCTCCTTTGCACACAAAGCAGACATACAACATTCTAGGATCTGTTTCCTGCATATGCAGGATAATCGCTTGCTGATTCAGTGAAGCTGCACTATTGTCTTATTGCTGCTTTCGAGCTAAATATAAAGCTGTGTTTTCCAAAACACAGACAACGCACTGGCACAGAAAATCTACACAAAGCACGGAAGAGCTACAAGTCTAATCTACCAACCTGTACTGAAACTATTACTATTAAAAAAACCAAAACCAAACACACACCCCCACAGAAGAGCCCATGCCTTTTATACTGATGGCAAACATTTGCTTAAACTACCTTAAAGAACAGTGTTTAAAAGTATAAGCTAACATCTTAAAGAGTATGATTTAAACCTACAAAGCACAATGGATGGGTCATCCACATTTTATCATGTTGCTCTCAAGCTCTCTAATTTTGAACGGTATTTTGGTGTTACAGAAAGTGAACGGTCTTCATTTGCTTTTTTTGTTAAACATTCCAAATTTAGCAATGAAACAAGGAAAAAAAAAAAAAATTTAAAAAAAAAAAAATCACTGTATTTACTCTCAATATAAACTAATTAACCTATGAACATGAAAGCATGCAAGATCTCACAGCATGTAAAAGATTTGTATTAGTGACAATTTAAGAAGTTTATCCTTTTAAAGCAGGTCATTTCCTGAATTAGACATTCTGAGTGAACTTCTTTGTACTGAACTAAGTTAAGCCACTTTCCATACACCAGGCAACGAAACCAAGTACCAGATCAGTTACCAACACTTCAGAAAAAAAGAAACACCACCAAAAAAAAAGTTATTTCCTTTCCAATACATACTATCTACTGTATAGGTTGCATGTTCTGTGCTTCCTATCAAACAGATAGGATTTCTATATGCATACTGAAAGGTAACATAATTTGTGAAACCTCTTGCATGTAACACTTCTGCTCAGCCTCACACATTTATTTTTCTACCAACTGAAAAGAGACTAAGTCTCCTGTAACAGAAGTCAAATCTGTCTTTGCTTTTGACTGTTTTACCCAGAATAGCTTGTTAACTCACCATTCAGTTTCCACATACCAGTTGGAAGCTGCAGAAGGAAATAACATGACAACAGAAAAACACGCATTTAGGCAACACAGCACTTACTTCCTTAAAAGGTCTTTCACTTAATTTATTTTCTACAGCTGCTAAATCCACCCACTAGAGACCATCAAGATCAGAATTTACACAAGTAGTACATATTCCAAGCTATTAATTTACAGGTTCTCACAGTCATATTAAAATCACAGTTTACAAAAAAAATTACAAAGGGATCTTCCCAAGTGGCCTAGAAGGAAAAAGACTGACGAAAACTATGTATCTGCCTATGGATAAACAGGACTATACGATTTAGATAGTAGGGGAGAGATGTAAGTAGTGTTTTACAGCACAGAGAGGCCCCTCTGCACACCAGTCAACTCAAGCTGTTCAAAAGAAAGTCATCAGTGCAGTAACACTGCAGGCGCCGGTTTCCGGTGCCATTTCTAATTTACAATAACTAGCTTATGAAGCATAAGTTAATTAAAAACCGAAAATAATTCAATTCAGCCAGGAAACTGACTGGAGAATCTCTCTGGAAGTTAATTTTTTCAGCTGAAGAATCATAATTAGAACTGTAAGTGCTTTAACTCCATATGTTATTTCTGTATTAGTACTGATACAGTTCCTACTGTTTAGGATACTGATAATAGTGCAGTACCTCAGAAAATCCTCACTAGTATCTCAGCTTCATGCTATAGATTTTCAGATAAACACTTTTGTTTATAGGTACATGGAAAGGGGCTAGTCCCAGATTTTATTTGCAGGCAAAAGATTTGGGGAATGCATTAGGTTCTAGAACTTATATTTGTACAGCATCTATGAAGAAGTTTCATTTATTTCCATTACAAGACAGTTTCATCACTCCTCCCCTAGCTTAATCCACTATACATTATTATAAAGGCTTGCTTGTGAACTGACGTACATCTCCATCCCAAGACAGCAATCATACCGCTAAAGAGTGCCAGAAGAAAACACTTAAAAAATATTATTAAATATGTAATTTCTCTGTATTTAAGAAAACTTACTTCAAGAGACAAAACCATGCTTACAGTTAAAGATACAAGGTTCAAAGTCTGCTCTTAAAACTGTTCAGAGTTTAAATCTCTGATCTAAAAGAAAATAGGAACCTAATTTTCTACCTGCTTGCCACTGAAGCTTCTGACCAGAAACATAAGACATTTTAAATCTTGTCACAGAATAAATACAGCAATGTGCTTATAATGCCTTTTTCATTCTATTCAAAGCCCAAATCCCCATCAATAACGTCGTAACTTCCTTTAACTACTACTTCTACATTTGGTTTCCTTTCCCTTTTTTCTGTCTCCCTCTCTCTCCCATCCCCCCAAGACTGCCACCATACTATACTTACCTTTTCACACTGCAGATCTTCCATAGAAACTTATTTGTTCTGCTTCTCCCAAATTCTTTTCCCTTCCTATCAGATAAACCTTCTAGATAACCAGAATACACATGGTCTGGAAGGCAAACTATGTTACTGCCTGGCATTCCGCTTTATTCACAATTTGCCTTACCTAGAAACAGCTTCCCACCTTTCTAAGAACGGTGATTTTCAAGTTGAGAGTCTCAGATGCTGTCATCTTTCCCAAATACTTCAGGAAAATGATGTTTATTGTCAATAGAGCAACATTCACTATTAGTGAGCCAAGTACCACCCAGGTGAGTTTTTTCACCCCCGTCCTCACTTTTTTTAAGGACTCCCTAAAGACATTAAAGACATTCTCTTCAAAAAATTAGCACGACCGAAATTTTACGAGAATTATTCCCTGATTAAGTGAAAGACAGAACAAGACTCATATTTTCAGTTCAAAAAGACAGATATAGTTTGGGTGTAACGATATTGGAGATGGGAAATTACTTTCCTCTTTAAGTGAGCAAAGAATATAAAACACAAGATTGAGAACATCCAGAGTTCTGAATAAATATCTAAGCGCTACTACAATTACTATAAATTGTTAGCATCAACACTCAGAATAGTCAAACTTCTTCCATCTCAATGCAGAGTGGGTGACAGTGCACAGTAAGTTTTCCTATTAAGGAGTACATAGACTTTCCCACAGAAAAGAGAAAAAAATCTCCAAATCCAAACCTATCCAAACTCTAAGAGGCCAGACTGAACCAGTTACATGCTAGGGGATCAGTTACGATGTGTAGCCACTTCTGAACTATTTTAACAGCCACTTCATGGCCAGATTCTCTGTTCTGGCCTGCCTTTTTTATAAAATGCTCAATTACACTAAAAACAAATACTTTGTATTATGCATTGGTTAAGCCTCCTCCTCTTCTTTCCTCCCTTCCCATCCCACAATACATACACACTCCCAAATGTGATAACCCAGTGCCCTGTGTCATAGCTCCTAATCCTGCAGTGGCCCCACCACAGGCACTGGCAGAATAATCTGTTCAATAGTCCAACTGGAGAGCAGATGGCTTTGTACAAAGTGCTGATTAAAAAACCCACCTCCATCACACATTAAAAAAAAAAAAAAAGTAATTTTATCAATATATTAGCCATTTTTACTGAGTAAACGTACAATGAGTGTACAATACAAGTGAGGTACACATTTTTCAAAGCTACTGAGCAAGTCCTCATTAGGAATTTTAGAACTCCAGCTTCCTTTCAAAAGGGGTAAACACAGCTGTACACGAAACAGACCATACCAATCCCACATCCAGCTGACCTTGATACCCAAGGTGATAATGAGCTACCATTTTTAAAAATAAATAAATAAATAAATAAAGCCCACCCCAAACTTCCTCAAGTGTTGGGTTTTTTGGTTTGTTTGCTTGAAGAAAGGAAAGACAAGTGTTAGGACTCTGAAGAAAATTATGTATCTGAAGACTCTCTAACTTTCTGACGTAGGGAAAAAGTCAGGAGCAGGAGACAGGTCAAAACTTGTGCCTCAATTACCATGCTCATGTATTTGTCATATTTCCCATGAGTAAAACCAAATGAACCTCGCCTCTTAGAAGCATTTATATCAGCAGCTTTCTTTGGGTGGAGCAAACAACTCAGAAGAGTAAATAGACATTAACTCATACTACCTCACATACCAAAAAAAAAAGTTTTTTAAAAAATATGGCTTGTTAGAGTAGCTTTAATCCAAGCAGCTCATTAAATATATATATTTCACTTCGTATTATTAAAGCTGTGTTTTCAAATTTCCTGCAGCTCCATAACTAAAAAGAGTAATACAGCTTACCCACAATGACAGATACGAGAGAATTTAATAACCTGTACTAAATACTAGACAGCTTGTAAAATGAACTTGTTGAATCTAATACTAGTCTACCTGTGATGAGTAAGTAAACTGAGGTATATTTGCTTTTCCCCTTCATTTTTTTTTGCTAGAAAGAAACCGCAAAAGTTGAATTTGAGCACCTCTGGATGGTTCTGTATCGACATCAGTATGATCACAGACTTACAGAGTTATGTGCTGCAAATCCTGGGAAAAAAAATAATAATAGCAAACTGTGCTTAAAGTGGTTTTACAGGTACAGATTTAAAACAAGGCCAAGATGTACCGACAATCTAAGAGAAAAAAAATCCACACCAGGTGATGGAGACACACTACAACCGACGGAGCCTCTTCCAGCGCCGGAGACCCGGCTGGAACGCCTGCTGCAGGGCGTGTGATGCGGCCGGGAGGCACAGATTGCCATTTTGAAACACCACCTCGCGCTCGCACACCAGTGCCCGCACACTGGCAGCTTCCTGCCCCCGCAAGCCGCTCACGGCCGCGATGCGGACCTCCGCGCCCCACGCCACGAGCGCGGTTCCCGCGGCCTCTCCGAGAGCCGCACGCCGAGGAGGACCCAGCGCAGGGCTCCCACGGCGGCTCCCCTCCGAGGACCGGACTGCGTGATGTCAGCGGCGTGCGGGCCCCTTCCGCTCCCCACACGCCCGCTGCGGATGGCGGCCCCGCGCTGCCGGCGCGGCTCTGGCGGAGCGCTCCACGTGAGGCACGGGGCCGCGCGGTGCGGAGCCTCAGCGGCCGTCATCTACCGCCGCCCCGGGCCCGCCAGCTTCCCCGGAGGGAGCGAGGGGAAACCTGAGATACCGGGTCTGAGCCGCCCACACGGGGAGCCTCACCGGCCCGCACGCCCCGCTCACCCCCACCCCGGCCCGGGGAGGTCGCCTGGATGTGACTCATAGTAAATAAATACCCGGGGGGGGGGAGGAAAATAAAAAAAAATAAAAAAATAAAAAAAAAGACACACCCTCCGAGCCGGCCTGACATAATAACCCCCTCCCTTCCCCTCCGGAACGGGGGGAGGGAAGCCCGGCCGTTCGGCTGGAAAAGTTGAAAGAAAAGGCAAACCCGGGGGCACGGCTGCGGGCGGGCAGCGGCGGGGGGCGGCGGGGAGCGGGGGGGCAGCAGGGAGCCGCGCTGCCCCTCAGGCGGCTCCGGCCCCGCCGCCCGCACTGGGGAGCCGAGCCCAGACGAGCCTCCCCGCCCCACCGGCGGCCCCGGCGCACTGCCCCGCCGCCGCTCACCTGGATGTAATTGTTTTCGCAGTAGTCGGCGACTCGAGTGAGGTTCTGGTAGCTCTCGAGCAGAGCTCGCTTGCCAGAAGGGATTTCCTCCTCTAGCAACATCTGCAACTCTGCCATTTTCCACCCCTCCGCATCGCTTCCTCTGGCATTAAAGAGACAGCAGCAGCGCCGGGCTCGCAACCCGCCTGGTATTGTGGGATTCCTCCCCGCCTCGCTTTCGTGAGCCCTCGCTTTCCCCACCCATCCAGGAGAGGGGGGGGAAAGGAGAAGGGAAAAAAAAAAAAAAAAAAAAGAAAAAAGAGAAAAGCCCACCCCCCGCGTTGCAAAGCAAGGTGGGAGCTGTAGGCGGTGCCGCGCCCCGCAGAGCGCATGCGCGGGATGAGGGGGCGGGCGTGAGTTTGGGCCGGCACCCGCCGCCGTTGCCGCTGGGAGATGGCGGTTCCCAAGGGTGGCTTGCTCCGCCCGGCCGCTGCGGGGAGCGGCGGGAGGCAGCAGGGCTGTCGTGCCGTCCTTCGGGGTGCTTAGAGACGAAGGGAGACGCCCGTGTCCTTCCCCGGCCCCCCTCAGAAACAGCCCCAGTCCCACCACTGCTGCCCTGAGGCAGCGCCTCCCTTCAGGAGAAGCCAAAAGGGTCTGCGCGGGAAGCACTGCCCTGGTTATCCGGCCTCCCGTCAGGCTGGAAATTTGTAACATTACAACAAAATTGGTAAAACAATAGGACCATCACGATTGGGGCGATTAGTCCCTTCCCAGGGGTATCCCGAGGGGCAAGAAGAAATACTGAATCTAAGCTGTGTAGATCTTTGTGAAGGCCTGCCCAGAAGTAATAATTGACAATTAGCATTTTTCTGGGTTTAGTTCCATAAGAGGGGCTTGACTGAGCTTCAGCTTATTTGGCTTAAGTAAATACATTATTCCTGCCCCTCTTCTACCTCAGCTGATAATCATTGTTCAGGGCTGCCTCTGGCTGTTGCGAAGGTATGGAAGAGGTCTGGTGATCATTCAGTACAATCTTCCTTACATGTGGGGTTTTTTTTGTAAGCAAAATCCTGTTTCTGTGATCACAGCAGAAGAAAAGCCAACAGCAGCAGGTGGTTTCTCTGCCAGGATGTCCAAGCCTGCCTTTGCAATGAGTAACGGGCCCAGGAGAAGCTGTCTCCAAGGCCTGTTATTCGTGCCTTGGCTTTGTGTGCTGTGTATACACAGTTACAAATGCAGCCGGTATTCATCCTTGCATTTTGGTAGCTGTCCTAGAGAAACACACGCAGCGGTGAAAAATCAGTACATTTCAGAAAAAGTATTCTCAAGCACATTATAGTAAGAGCAGACTGCCTCATATCTGCATAGTCGTATGGCGTTTTCATGTCCTCTGGAGTGTATCTTCTGTTTGCAGCACTGAAAACCGTTCTGGTCAGGATGCTTTGGTATACCTGCTGATGTGTCTACATCAAGGTAGAGAGAGGGAGAACAAATCTCCCTTCCCCTCCGAGGCCAGCAAAGTCTAGCATCTCAGTGTAGAACCATGGAAGTGAGGATGAATGGTAGGCAGACAGGGAAGGACCAGTGTGGCCTGGGAAGGTCTTTGCAGCTAGAGTTATTAAAAAACCACACATTGGCTGGGAAGAGCTAGATGGGTGCTGAGAGGGATGTTCAAGTGCTGTCTGGGACAGCAGAGGAAGGAGCAGGTACATTCGCAGCACTTGCTGTGGGATAGAAGTGCATCTACATTACTATCTTATGATGGTTAATTCATTTGGCAGCTTAGCAAAATTGTTTCCAAAGTGGCTTCAATAACTCTCTTTAGGACAGCAAGTAATTTCCAATAAAAACATTTTATTTTGGATTCCAAGTACCCTTTTAATGTAAAATAATTACATTTGGTCTGCAAGAGTATTGAGATATAGATGAGTTTTTAATGGGTCCCAGAGCAAGTGTGACCAGAAACCATTCTGGGCACTGGCTTCTCCTTGTTTCCAGCTATCGTGATACAAAGACAAATTTGATTTCTCTGTTCAGCCTGGCTGCAGATTGCTTAAAACCCCTTGGCTTAGATGAGTCTGTAATTGCCTACAGATCACAGACTGGCTTCACGGACGCTGTTAACATCCTCAAATGTAGCACAACTCTTGCCGGCTCTTCTTAAAATGTTATTGCTGCCCCTGCACCAAGAGACGGCAGATGTGTGGAGCCTTGCACATCAACTTTTTTCAGTATGAGAAAAATCAGTGGTGTGTGTTTTGCTAAATGTATTGTGTTTCACTGCGATGGGCAACCCAGACCTACAAGCAGATGGCACGTCAGCAGCGGAGCGGCGCAGTGCTGGCTCCCAGAAAACACACCCACTTCAAGCAGTAGAGCAGAGGCTCCAGGAGGGCTTACAGCCCCTTTCCCTCCTACGGATCTCGACCCAAAAGGCTTTACATAAACCAAAAAACTACCAACTCTACCTCAAACTGTGCTCGCAAGTCAAGAAGACCTTGGAAGATCGCGTCAAAGAGCGCCACCTCGTGACATCTGCATTAGTGACTTTTCTTCAGCCTTTCTGGCACTGCCGGGCGTTATCCCGGTGCCTGGTGGGTTGACCTGTGGTACATACAGAAACGCAAACTGGCTCCACCCTGAGCTGCGTCAACTCCAGCGGTTCTTTTTAACTTAGTGCCGTACAACCACGGCAGTACTGCTGCGAGGGTCACACAATGCAAGATGCTCTGGGAGTTGTGGTGTGGACATGCTCATCTGATTAGATCAGCAGACCTTATTAGCTCCTGCCCCATGCTAGCCCTCCTGCTTTCAAAATGACCCTCTGCAGGGTCACTTGAGTGTCTTTGCAGTGTGTTCCTCGTGTCTGAGGTTCTTGGAGGGTTTTTGACTCAGATGCAATAGAACCAAGCTGGCTCCATGAGTGTGCATAGTGCGTACACCGAGCGATTCCAAAGCATCTGGAAACACAGACATTTGGGTAGCTATGCCAAATCTAGCAGAACCAGCACTGAGCCAGAGCAAATAAACCTTGGACTTGAGCTGACATTTGCTGAAGACACTGGTGTGCATCTGAACTGTGTTTGCTGGATTTTTCTTTAGAAACTATCTTTTTCTGTTGTTAGGGTTTTTTTTTTAATTATCACACTTTGCCATTGCTCCAGACAATAAACTTCCAATTAGAAGGAAAAGTTAACGAACTTACTCAAGATATTCCAAGAGTGCAAAAGAGCTGGAAATGAAAATTTTCCTCGCTTGGGCAGCTGGACTAGTAGAGATAAAAATATAATGATGCTCTTCAAACTTCACCCAAATGATCATCTGACTGAGATGCCATCCAGAGTAAAATGTGCTTATATACCTCTCTGTGTCTCAACTGTCTGTCTGAGATTTGCTCCTCCTCAGTGGGGCATGATGATTTCCAGGGGCAATACTGTCCTTCTGGGACATAGCCCATTTTTGACCAGAAGAGAAAACTGTGACTATATTCTAAACACACCTGTTCAGAACAGCATCAAAGAAGCAGCATCAAAGCAATTTCTCTTGCACTGTAATTTGTGTAGCTCTGTAACTGTCTATTCCCTTTTCTAGGCTATGGATTGACAAGTGTCTTGATTTTCCCTTGGGAACATTACTTACCCTTTATTTTTTTTGGACTGTTTCTCAGCAGGATCAATTTCTGATTTGGTTGTTCAGCTGCACAAGCACTTTTAACAGTGCAATGGAAAGGGAGATGAGGGATCTGAGAGGGCAGCTGGAAGCACAGAGGACGTAGGGGCTGTTCAGGTCAGCCACATCTGCTCTACTGCCAAATTCCAAGTCTAATTTTTTTTTTCCTGGGAGCAAAAGTCACCT
Organism: Podargus strigoides; assembly: GCA_028020825.1. NCBI lineage: Eukaryota > Metazoa > Chordata > Aves > Caprimulgiformes > Podargidae > Podargus > Podargus strigoides. Next base: position 41,416,287 of record CM051623.1, read on the forward strand.
TTTTGGTATTTCCTACACCAAATTAGAAGTAGCCACCCAAGAAGCTACATAGCTATGCTTTAAATCTAGCCCACAGAGCCTTACTTAAGAACCAGAATAATTAACCATATTGATATTTCAGTAATCATCATGGGGTGTCTGAGTATTGCAGAGATGAATGGGGCTGTTCCCACTTCTCAGGGACAATTTGTTAGGATCTCTGCACTCTCGTGGGCACCTCAATGTGCCCTTTTTTCCAAATAATATTTTTAAGGTTTTCATCACAGCTGTAATAACCAGAGATGCTCCCTCCTGCCTCACCATGGGAGCAGGGGTGTTTGGGGTAGGGCTGCATCCCTGAGCTTGGTCCAGGGACCTCATCAGACCCCCCATGCCAGTTGCTAGGCAGCCAGAGAGCTCTGTGCAGCAGAGCCAGCACACGCCAGCCAGGCATTGCTAGGCAGCCTGAGCTGCCGGAGAGCACAAAAATAATAAGATTCAAAACTGTGGCTTCGAGGATGCACAAGATAAGAGCGGCACAAAAAATAAATAGTTTTACTGTATTTTGACATGACCTTTCTCCTCTAATATATTTTCACTTGCAGGATTTGCCTTCTGTGTCAACTTCATTTTTAATAAAACTCTTCATCCCTCCTGTGTGCTTATCTTTGCTCCTCAGCAGTGCTCTGGTGTCAACAGTCCTTCCTTTTCTCTAACCTCTACTACCCTTTTCTCAATCTATCATCTCGGTTGTTCCCCTCGCATGCTCTGCTGGATCCCTCGTTTCTTTGGCCTCTTTCATTTTGGTCTTCATTCTTTCATCTTTCTCAGCTCAGCCTCCAGCCACTAGGTTGCCTCCTGACTTTGCCTTTCCATTTTCACTGCATCAAAGAATTCCTTCCATATCTTCTGTTCCCAGCTCCTAACCTAGGTCCCTTCTGCTGCCATCACTCGTAGCTGCCCATCACAAGGTGGTCTTATTTTCTTAATCCCTCAAAAAACTGGCAAGGCAGAGGGGGCATTCACTGCCATAAAAGCGTGGGAAAAGTGGAGGATCTAGACCCCAGTGATTCAGCCATACGTATGCAGAACCTCAAGAAAGACCATTTCTTTCTTCCTAGACCTAAACCAAGTAACGTGGGTATTGTGTGACAAGTGACAAGACAGCTTGCTTCTTACACCAGTAATGAAGGTGGCTAAACTATTTTGTTGTAAAAACATTTTAAGGACGGGCTGGCTTTAAAGTAACCGCTTAAAGCAGGAGATGGATTTCTGGCAGTAATCAGTTTTTATTAGCAAATGGGTTTTGGCCTTCTTTTATTTAATGGCTTTGGGAGATAGATAGTTTAAATATGAAAAGAATCAGTTCCATTGCAAGGGATAGGCACTGAGTGAAAGTCAGTTTTCTGAATAAACCCATGCAGGTTTGGCCTACTCATTAGAGGGTAGGTTGGAATTTCCTGATGAAATAGCTGTTTGTTGGAGGATGCCAGTCCTTTAAAATGGAAGACTTTCTTTGATATGTATATATGAAATAAAACTTTCCCTGGGAAAGATTTTTCACCCTGCATAGAGCTTCTGGTCAAAAGCAGACAGAGAGACACCTTGCCTAGGAAAAAGTAATATTTGGATAATTAGCGGTGAAAGGGTATATAGCAGATCCAAAGGCAAGTCTCCCATGTCCCTGACTTGAAAGCAGTCACTGAAAGGTGGATGCCCCATGTCAGCAGCGTCCTACTCGCTTGGCTCTTTGGAATTAGTATCCCTAGCAGAAAAAAAACACTGCTTAAAGTCTTGAAAAATGTTTTGAAGTCTGAACACACCATTAGCACCACTTCTGTTCTATTTTGCATTGCTTGATAAAGGCTATGAGAGTAACACAAACAAAAACATTCCAGGGGGAATGCATATACCAGTAGAGCCACTCCAGTCTTAGTGGGGCTTACTGGCTCAGAAATTATTTGCAGGGTCATCAAGATGTCTTGAGATCACTGGCTAGTGCTGAACCCAGAGATAATAAGCTCGTCTGGACTATATTTACTATATACAGAACTGAGGTGTCTCTGCTGTTCCTTGGAGCATCTCTAATATCCAGGTTTTTCTGTTCTCCATCAGTTCCCAGTCTTCCATGATCCCAGATAATGGAGAGTTGACTGTAATAATACCATCATCTAGTTTATATGCACCTCTAAATTGATTAGTCCACACTCATGGCTATACCTAACTGCAATCTTTAGCCTAATTTATTTCCTATCTTCAGTACTAGGTTTATGTACATTAATTGGATGGGTAAAAAACAGAAAGCAGTCAACACCTATGTTTCAGTTCTCAGTGTTTCAGAGCTAACATTTGATCAATCTCTGGATTTTTGAAAATTTTTATAAATTGAAGTCATTTATATATGTCCATTTTTATGCTAAATCAAAAGAAATAAAAGATTCATCAAAATGTTCTTAGCATAATGCAAAGCATTAAAAGAATATAGTACTGTGGAGATAATTTAATTGCACAATTGCAATTTTTCATTGTATTTGAGGAAATGTGAGTATGGGTAGGAATTACTTTTATACACTTTCTATTTAAAAGATTGGCATTTTTGTAAGCCCCACAGTGTTATTGATGCAGATTAAAAGCATTCGTATTCTGTACTGATTAATTGGTATGCCTATTTTGCATTTAAATATATACTTCATTGAATTGCAGCTTTCCATCATAAAGCAGAAAAGAAAAAATAATTAAATGATAACATCGTGCTACTGCAGAAAGAGTGCTATTTTCCCCAATAAAAATAAATATTTGACAGCAGTTCTGCAGTGATAATATTTTTCAGCACAATATTTGGATAGCAAAATAAGGCACAGCATAATAGTATTATTTTTCAGCAAGTAAAAACACATTACAGTTATTGGGTCTGTTCCAGCTCCCACTGAAACAGTAAAGCTTCAAGTGAAAGCAATATTGAATCTATGGGGTTCAGCAGTGTTTGAAAAGGAGTATCTTCAATAGGTGTTGAAGGCAAAAGGAATGGGATTGGATGCACCGCAACCCTCAAACGCAGTTGTCTACTAGAAAATCATTTCCACGCTAAGATAACATTGTCATCCTCCTTGGTATTGTCCCAGTCAGAGCCCAAACACAGACTGTGCAGATAATGAAGGTAAAAAGTCATTACACATAGACTAAGGCTAATCTCTGTCGGGAACATTTTAGAATAAATCAGGCCATTTAGTGCAATCCAACAGAATTTGAAGGGCAAGCATTGGCTATTCAAAATAAATAGGGGGTTTCTTTCCTCTTACTTTTCATTACATAACAGGAACAATCTCTTGTGCCTATGAGATTGATTACATGTCTCAAACTTAGTTTAGATATTAATCAATCTCAGCAACCACTTATTGTTTTGTGTAGCATAATGCAGTAAAAATTGTCCTTTAATTACCACTAATGAGAGCTACCTGCAGTGAAAGTGAATATATGCCATTGGAAACTGACTTGGTTCAGAGGGCAGCAAATGCAAATATGAACTACCTTTATGATGCACAGGCACATTTAGAAGTATGTAAATTACCAATGGCAGGTTCCTGCTATGCTCAACTATTTGATGTCAACATTAGCTGTGAATGTTTCAATTTCTTTGGACATAACCATAATAATCCCACAGTATTTCTCTGGCCATTGTGTTTCCTAAAGGGCTGGGGTCTTTTAAACACTGTCATGTAATAAAAAGGTACTTACTCAGTATAAAAAAATTTCTAACATACTTTAAAATAACTCTGAGTATGAATTGGGTTAATTATGCTTGCCATCACTTCTCATTAAATGTCTGACCCTTCACTCTGTATCTGACATGTCTATACTTCTCAAAATTGCTTTGGTGTATCAGGTGGAGCTTCTCTAGGTTTCACTGGGCACTGCAAGGGCCAGGGGATTTTCTCTGCATTTATTCTTTTTGAATACACAGTATCACTGTGATGGATAATGGTACAGAGGGATTGTATCCCCTGGCACCTGGAGTATAACAGTAGGCTGAATTCTGGGACAAGAGAGTGGAGAGGTTGGCAGGAGCCAGAAAGAAGGGGCATGTATAGGTGTGAAAGAGGAGAAGAAGAATAGGTCAAGAAGAACTACGATGAGATGCAGATTGTTTAGGTATGTGGTGTAACAGGATGGGCTGATCAGGCAGAGAAGCAGCAGGCTGAGCATAGCACTATGAAATAGAGACACTTCCCACACAGGACATAGGCTTGGACTCAGGAACTAATTCTCTCTCATTTTTTCACAATAGCTACAAAATTCACAGAAAACTGTGGACAACAGTCTACAATCATTCCCAGTTATTCCTGCTACTTAAAGGTCATTTGCTGTAGATCTGAAAAGCCAAATTCTGATGTTGGTCACTGAACTCTTAGAGGGTTGAAGCAATATATCGACCAGTTAATTAACTAGTGAGTGCCATCATCCTGTGGTCTCATAGGCAGCGTGATACTTGGCTGGGTATCATCATACAACCTAATAAAAGGAGCAAGTCTCTTTTATCGTAGAAATTTGTTGCAATAGTGTCTCTTTTGAAACCTCTTTTGGTTTCCAGTGGAAGAAAAAATGTTTTGTCAAAAATAATTAGGCTGAATATCTTTGTTCAAATGGCTGATATACATAATTTTAAATTATTTTTATTGTGTGGCCTGAAAGGGTCCTTATCTCATTTCAGATAAAAGAATTCAGTATTCAAATGCTTTCTTGTTCTGCATTAGGAAAAGAGCAGCGAATCTGACATATGGTACCTCATTCATATACATTATGTCTTCATAACTGAAAAAGCCTCATTTCAGTTAACTCTTAGTGTTATTTACAATATCCTCATGCTATAATAGTCTATAGAACAATAAAAGTGCTATAAAATGATTTTCCATTACAGTTTTGTGGTGGATACAAACTGCATCAACCTGTAAGGCAAGCCTATAGCTTGTTACCCTGTTGCTGCAGTTCAACTGAAAGGCAGCCAGGTGGTGTTGGTTGAAGTAGCAGTGAGTCAGTCACAACCCTGCTACCTTCCAGCATGGTCACCACTAGCCATGACACACTAGCATTCATCTGGCAGCTACTAACTGTTCCCTTGGCACATGGCAGACACCTGCATTTTCTGGATCAGAGTATCACTTATTTTACCCTTTAGGCACTATTAGTAAGAGTTAGCAAATGACTATGAGAATATTGTGAATATGAGTAGAAGATACTAATAGGAATGCCTAGCAGGTCATCCAGTCCATCTCTTGAATATGGCAAAATTGTCCCCTGTACTTCATAGTTTTTTATGCTGTCTAATTTTAAATGTTCTTACTGAAAACGGCCTGGAGCTTCCAATACATCAGCTGTCAGACTGGTCCACAGCCTGCTATGGTACTGCACAACTTGTGCAATGCTAAGGGTGACATTGCCATATGAATTTTCACAGATTTGCATATGAATGTGCTTTTCAAAGGTTTAGTGAAGCCACAGGGGAGTATATTTATTTATAAGTGCCCAGGAACAAGGGTCACAGCAACAATCTAACAATTCATGTTTAATCCATTGATAGGGCTTATTCACAAAATAGATTGTATAAATTATGCTGTCCAATACATAACCATTTTTGTGTGAAAGTTTTTAATTAAATAAAAGGAAGTATTTTGTCTCAAAGTAGCTCACAAGCTACAAAAGATAAAATAAGCTAAAAGGGTTATTCATCGTGAAATAAGAGTTTTCCTATGTAGAGTAGTACCAGAACAATTTCCTCAATTTCTAATTCATGCCTTAATGTATGTCAGAAATCCCACAACAGCACATTGGGTTTGTGTGTGCCCCTCCTCCCCCCAGGCAGATCTCTCATATCATTTATCTTCTGAATTTGTGTAGGAAAACTTCAAAATACTGAAAGAATGTGTTTTAGTGGTGACTTGGCAGTGTTAGTTAATGGTTGGACTTGATGATCTTAGAGGTCTTTTCCAGCCAAGGCTATTCTATGATTCTATGTTTTGCCCTCAATTGGCATGTATTTATTTATTAAAGTACGTGATACACCAGTTGTTTTACATAATAGTGGTTAAAACTGCAAACTCTGTTTGATACAACTCACATTTCTTAACCTTCTCTGTGGGTTAGTAGGAAAAGGTTTAGTCACAAGAGTTTCTTTTCATGTAAATCAGTAGTCTGAAAGCTAAATTCAGGGCACAAAGACAACATATAAGTCTCTGATTCTAGCTGGAGGCTTGGATGAATGGTATTTCTTCCTTCTCACTATTCCTGAAATTCAGGAATCTGTTTTGATATTTGATTATATTACTCAATAATTAATTCAGGATAATTTAGTACATCTTCTTCTACCAATTAAAGTTATTTGGTTTTGCTCAACCATTTCTCAACATCATACCTGTAGAAAGGAAAGGGCAGAAATCTGTTTACTATAAAACATATCACCATATCTATTATTCAGGGAGGGCCACATTACATGAATGAAATTATGTTACAGCGGGATGAAAGAATTGATCCTAATCTACCTACCTAATTCAGATGTTTAGGACACACTTGACTTCGTGTGGGTGTGAATAAATAAGCATCTCTACCTCATAAATACAAAAGCACCAATTAAAAAAAAAAAAAAAAAAAGTGTGATCCAGCAGGACAGAAATGCCTCTTACTGTATTGCCAAAGTGCTTCAGCTCAACTGCAGGAGCCTGGTTCTTCACTATAAGATGGTGTAACTAATCCTGGTGACAATACCAACTATGCCACGACCATGGAGGTTTGCTGAAACATCTGCATCCATGCACAAGGATTATGGTGGCATAGTTATGTAGCCAAGGCTTGGACGTCCTTGCACAGCCCCACCAAGACAAATCTGTAGCAAGGACTTGGCCAGCACCTTTAAACAGTTTAGCTGAATTTGGTTTACTCTGACTGAAATGAATAGAGGAGCATTTACGAGAGCAGTTCCAGAGGCAGATCAGTTAGCAACAATCAGCAGCTGTGGATGCACAAGAGATGGTCACCTCTTCGGCCATCTCGGAAGTAGCTGGCAGGGAATATGTGAATGCAGCTTGTGTTCTCGGAAAGAGGTTTAAAAATTTACTTACTTTATTAAAATGTAATTTAACTCTCACAATTAAAAGGGGTTAGAACTTGAAAATTAGTAATTTGTGTCTATTTTGTTTTTAATTCCCAGCCTTTGACTAAAGGAGGAATTCAGTTTCACTACAGAGTGAGTTGATATCCTTGTTCTAGAGCACCATTCTGCTCTTCTGAATAGTGCCTTATCTGCGAGCTACTCTCATAAATGAAGACATTTTGTGCACACATGGTGTACATTTTAAAAAGCTTCAGTGTGTTAACAAACTGCTCTGAATATAGTGGGCCCCACCAGGAAGCACATAATTTGAGGCACATGAGACAGACGCAGTCTGGAGGAAGTAAGGATGGTGCATATGGAATGACTGAGCAGGCACCACAGAGCTGCTTTCTGGGGCAGGCATGAGCTTTCATTTACTTTTAATATAACTGTTTTAAATATGTTTTCTCAAGTTATTTCCAACCCCTTTTCTACATCTCTTCAATAATGTAAAATATCCAGATCCATTGAGGACTTATCCTGCTTCTTTTTACCCCCAAATTTCCCATTTCAAGACATGTAAGACAACTTCATATTTTCAATATCTGAGATTAAAAATGTAATGATTTTAACATCTTTGTGCATATTTATTCTGTTATTATTGATTCCCTATACCAGTTATGCCACAGAGATTCTATAATGAAATACACCAAAATGCTGTTTTAGTGGTGCAGATGACAGCATCCAGCAAACATGAAACTCCTTCACAATGATTTAGAAAATATCCATCTGTGAGTCCTACTGTGAATGCAGACCAAGAGTCAAGAAATAAGGGTAATAGCAGCTGGCAGAAGAAAACCACAAGGCCAGAATTCCTGGCAGCCAAGGGCTCCACCTTGTAAATGTACACAGGACTTAATTTTACTATTGCGAAATCTGTGGGATGCTCAGGATGTTGAGCTTGATCATGTACATAATCACAGACTTAGCACAACTGCTATTTTGTCTTCAAAAGAGATGTAGTCGGGCTATGGTTACAGTGGTTTAGTCTCTAAACCACTCTCATTGAATGTCTCTCATTCCTTTCTCTGCTCCCCCCACCCCATCTTGGATTTGTTTGTGCAGAAGAAACGGGTGGGAGCTTGGTGGGAGTGGGGTCAGAAGGCTTGTACAGCCAGGAGAGCACCCCACTGCCACATAAGCCACAGCACAACCCACCTAGTCCAGGGAGGAACGGGCTCTCCAGTCTCTTCCTTTGGTCTATTTAAAGCTAATATATTGTTTTTATCAATAACTCATAATGTATTCATTAATTTAATATATAACATCGCTGTTTTATATACTATGTATGTACAAATGTATGTGTATATAGATGGTCATTGCATTGTTTCCTCGATTATAAAACAGAAATATGTTTGTGTACTTTCTCCAAAGATTTCAATATTTTTAAAATTTTTGAAAAATGAAGTCAGTAAGTAGTGATCACAGTACATTTATCATGACACAGAAATTCGGACTTTGGGATAGACAACCCTACTAATCAAAAGCTTTAGTTTTTAAGACTTTTTTTTTTTTTCAGAACTACCATGCAAAAGAATGAGAAAGCACACCGAAAGTTATTAAGTAAAAAAAACCAGCCACCCCCTCCTGCAAAGGTTAGAAACTGGATTGAGCTGCTTATAATGCATGATTTGTTAAGGTGGCTGACAGACATTTATCCCAAGGGTTCATGCAAGTCAAAGGTAATCTGCAAAGTAATGTGTAGCTCCCTTTTTAAGAAAATCTTTAGAAATTCAGAGGCCTTCCCACCTGCAGGATTTTTAACTGACAGTGAAACAGTAATATACCAGGAGAGTGAACAGAGTAAAAAGAAAAGATCTTTAATTACAGTAATTAAAACCTGATTTTTTATTTACATTAAAAGGAAAATCAAGGGAGATCTAGTTATCTGCAGGTTCTAAATTCAGATCTTCTTAAATCAGCATGTATAGATTAATACCATCTGAGAGTTTTACATGAGCCAGCAAAGAGTATTATAGACTGTTAATAATCATTCTCAGTCAGTTTTCAAACATTGGAGAAGTTCCAGAGCACTGAAAGAAAGCAAAGGTTGTGTCAATATTGAAAAAAGGTTGTAGTCCTATCAGCTTAATATTGATCCCAAGTATATGACAGAATGACTGATAGGAGATTCCATTAAGAAAGAATTAAAGAAGAATAATTTAATTAATGCAAATTAATAGGAATATATAGAAAGGTATACATATATTCAGGATAACTCAATATCCTTTTCTGTGAGAATACAAGTTTGATAGACAAATGTAACTGCATTGGAGAAATGTATACTTCTGTAAATATCTGACTGAATAAAATTTTGATTGAGAAGCTACAATAATTTTTTTTTAAAATAAATTATTGTTGTAATAGAAAATCACTATGGTGCATATTAAATTAAAAAAATGGCTGACAGACTTCAGATGTGGTCATAAAGGGTGTACGAACCTTGACTCCTTCTTGTTTAACTTATTTTGAATACAAAGAATTTCTACAAGAAAACAACAAAATCACTGCTGGTAAAATTTGCAGAGAGCACAGTGATTAGGAGAGTGACAAATAATGAAAAGAACAGACTGGCACGATAGAATAATCTGATAAGCTAGTGGTAAAACCAGCATAACTGAATACCAAGTATTATTCCATCACTCCGAACAAAAGCTTGATAATCAGTGAGTACACACTTAGAATGTGGGTCCTATGCTGCAAGCAGGTATGAGGATCCTGTGCTTTGAGGCCTTCACATCCAAAAGGTTCAAGGAATTCTGGACGTACAAATGAGAACATTGAGTTTGGAAAAGGCAATCCCAGTCCTCTGTTTCCTCTGATATTAATGCAAGTATTACTGCAGCACTGTACCTAGCAGTAGTATCTGTGGTTCAAGAAAGATGTTAAAATATTGGAAAGACATAAGAATGAAAGAATGAATTCACTTGAGTGAAAGCATCAGTGAATTCAATTCTAAATTAAAGAAATCAAGGTGTTGCTTGACTTCTATTTATAAAGATTTGTAGGATTGTTGGAGAACCCTTCAGGAGAATAATAGTGAGCTCTCTAATCCAGTAAGCAAAGCTACAGAAAGTTTAAAAGCAGTTAAGCAAAGCCAGGCAAACACATAGAAGAAATAGAGCATATTTTGTTGTTCTGTTTCTTTTGTATGGCAAATTTGTAGTACTAACTTTTGATTTCAGGTTGTTTTAAAGAGATCTATATGACACTGAAGAATCGAGCTTTTTAATGGGTACATCTTTGGTTAAAGACTTATAATGCCTCCTGAAACTGCCCTCTGCCCTCTACTAGATCACTCAGTGTGACAAACAGACTCCAACGTAACTGTTGTCACAGTGACGTGGCTGCCCAGCTCACTGCTTTGTTTAGGGTTGCATTTTTATCTTTCTTTGCAGCAGACTGACTTGACCTTTAAACACCTCTGTTTAAGTGCATTCAAAGACTTCTATTGATTCAATGATCATTTTTATTTCATGCAGCCTAATTATCTCTGCTTCTTGGGTTTTTTTAGAAACCAACAATAATTTACTTTGAAAACTATTCAGCAGGTTCTTTGATTTTTTTTTTTCTATGTTTTGGGGAACAAGAACTGACAGCTGTCTTTCCTCATTAACCTTTCTGGCATTTACAGAAGCTTTGATATTAAGCTTCTCATGCTGAACATATGTTATAGTAACCAGAACATTTTAGTGCAAAGGAAAGTGAAAAAAACAAGACACTTAATTTCCTAAATTTTCATCCATCTCATTTATTCATCCAATAATCTTCTGCTTAAGAATTCCTGGCCTAAGAATGGCAAAATCCAGGAGGTTCTGATCTGGAGATGCTGTACGTTGCTGTAGTTCACCTGTCTCCCCCACCTCAGTGAAATGGACAGGCCTTATCACAAAACTCTGAAGCAGAGATGACTCCTTTATTTCAGCCAAGCAGAAATGATCTAACAGTATAAACTGAAATAGTTCCTGAATGCCCAATTTCTTTCTCAATAAAGCTTCCCAGATAAACTTCCTTGGATAATGTCCAGTACCAGACCTGACCTGAATACGAGAGTGAAAAAGCCATGGTTTATAGCTGGAAAAAGTGTCTAGCTGGCACTGACTTCTAAGGAAGTCTATGTTTTTTTACTGGGACTCACACAGCAACAGAGCTGGGTGCTTATGGGGATTGTAATGAAGTAGTAGTCCTGTGCTGAGACACTCAGTTACACTCAGTCTTAAATCCTGAGAACTTGTTTATCGGAGGACTCACTCCAGTAAATCACCTCTAACTTGTTAGATTAGGTTGTTGAAACACATTGACCAAAACCACAGTGGTATATTTTCTGCCTGAATAAATAGCCAAAAGTATAAACATGCGCCTGAAAACACTTGACTTCCGTTATCTTTGCCAGTTATATTCCAGATTTTGCACACTGCTAAACGTGTGTCATGAAAACATTTCCACAAAGTCATTTTTCAGATTCTCTAGGAAGAACAATAACATTCCTTGGCCAGAATTTTTAAAGAGCATGAATAAACTAAAGGTTTTTTGTTTTTTTCCCCTTCCAGATATTGGAAAAAAAAAAATCACAAGAGCTGTCTGCTATAAATATGCCGTTGCATAAGCACATTAATATGATACAGTCACAGTATTTTTTTTGCTATTCCCAAGAGGCAAATTACACAAGGAGAGGCTTCTAAAACTTGAGCAGCAGTAGTTGTGAAGATAAGAAGCACAAATGTCAAAACAGAAATAATATATCAGACATAGTTAGATTTTTCAGAGTCAAATTGTACTCATTTGCATTATGAAAATGTGTAACACCATAAATATCCCCAAATCTACCAAGTAACTCCAAATTTATATCGCTGTAAATGACAGCACAATTTGACCTCCAGATATTGTGTTTTTTACTGAAGGGAAAAGAATAAGTATTTGTTAAGAGCTGTCTGCTGCTGTTGTTTATAGTAAGACACAGTTTGTCATTGCTGCAAGATGAAACTACATACTTTTCAAAGCTCAGTTCATGGCTGTGTAAGGGAACAGGATTTTTTGAATGTTCTTTTGAGAATATGTGAAATCTGAACAATTCTCTTATAACTAACTATCTGCTGACTCTACAAGAATGATACCTTGAGGCAGTAAGGAAAACTGAACTTTATTAAAAATTTCATAAATGAATAGTAAGCTTGGAGAAAAAAAAAAGAGGGGCTGAAGACACAATATGGCACTGCATTATACTTTAGACCTTCAAAGGTATAAACTTGTAACAGGTTTTGACTTCATAAGTACTATATAATTCAATACAAAGTCAGATGCTGCTAAACATCTTGGGAAATCTGGTCATATTTTGTTCTTCAAAGAGCATTTTATGAAAAGGATCTAAGCTTATACTTGCGTTTTTGCATCATCTTTTTTGAAATATGTGAGAAGTGGGGAGGCATGGAGGAAACAAAAATGCAGCTCAAAATATTGATTACTGAAAGACCTTAGATACCTGAATTGAATAGCTCAAAAGAGATTTAAAATGGGATATATTACCTTTAACACCTTTGACAACGTGGAGCCTAATCCTTAGGCAAAGCAGCTGCCATTAATAATGGTAAAAATAATTCCATTACTTAATCCCCAACTGTGAAATGAATCGGTATTTCTAGTCGAGTTATTAAGGAGAGTATCTGAACCTCACAAGGAAGCTTCCATCCCCAAAAGCATTCTTGCTTGTGTCAAACTAGTCCTTTGCCCAAACAGCTTTTCCTGAAGAACAGGGATTGGTCTACATAGGTGGACAAACTTCAACTGCTGTTTTTGCCATATTGATGCAAGGCAAATAGTTCTCTTACTCAAGGGCTGTTGATTTTGACACAAGTATCCTTCCTGATTTCACTAAAAAATCCTGTAAGTAAATGTCATTTGATACATCAGCCTTTCTGCAATAAACAATGTAGAAAACTACCTCTCATGAAAAGCTCTACCCTTCTTAGACCAGATGAATCTTTCCATTGATCTTCAGCATGTAAATTTGACTTAGAAATTGTAATGCTAATTTTGTTCTTCATAATTATGACTATTAGATTTTAAATAATTCATTGTCCCTCCCTGCTGGATTACATACTTCAAAAAGTAAGCTTTGTTAAAATTACATGCTCTTGGATCTAGTAGCTTACAGAACTTGTTCATAATGCATATGAGAGTATGGTCTACTTTCTTAAGAACCGTTTTAAAATATTTCTGTAAAATACACTGCTCTGATTCAGACCCTTGAGGGAGCAATAGGCATAATTGGTTCCAGCTTCTGCTTTTCACTTGCATAATTTAACTAACTCCTTTGTCCCTCAAGTAAAATGAAGGTGCTCTTCAAGCTGGACTGTGGTGTAGCTTGGCACTGGAAGCAGCTTACACACAGCACAAAATTAGGACTGTAAGGTAGCTTAACACACCAGGCTTTGATAGACTATCCTGTGCCATAACACTGCTGGACTCAATAACCGTCTCTGATCCATCTGTGAAGGAGAGGTCCAAGGTCACACTCAGGATCACGCTTGTCTGCCTTTTCTCCAGACATCCCCTAAGTGTACTCCTTCAGGGACTACAGCAGCATGCTTCCATAGAAGATTTTATGTGTCTCAACACTGCCAGGAATGCCTCGTATTAGCAATTCATGGGATTTCCAGAAGTAGTTTGTAAAACACCAAGTGAAGTGTGAGGACAGCAAAGCACTGAGATATGTTAAGTGGCACGCGTTGCACTCGCTGCCAAATCACACTGGTAGCAGAGTACCATGGCCTCTCCTCTCTCACATCTCAACTAATGGGCATCACTGTTTGGTCTTTCTATCACTGTTCCCAATGTTTAGCTTCTCAAACATGGGATTAAAATAAGAGTAAGAGCTGGTCATACTTACAATTGCTTTTGAGACTGCTCTTGTGGAGCAATAGAAACACAGCCCATTTCAACACATAGATTTTAGAAGCATGTTGTCATTCCCAATAGGTATTCAGCAGATGACAGAGAAATATCATATAATTTTGTTCCCTAAATAATGGCATCTAGATCCTCAGCTTGAGATAAAGCTGCAGATCCATTCCTTGATGTCTGCAACAGGTGAGAGGGTCTCCTTTATTACCTGCACTCCACATTTGATTATTGTTAACCCTACATGGAAATCACTGCAATGAGAATGCAAAACGTATACGCCGGGACAGCTAACAGCAATGCTAATTAGTATTATATGTGAGCATTTAAATTAACTAGTCATTTGTGATATATTCTCACAGGCTCACCAGTGCTAAAAATTTGCCTCTCATTTACTATTTCATCTTTGTCTCAGGACATGATGGTACTGATTATTTTGGGTTACTTCTAGTGCCTCATTCTGAATCTGCAGATCTCACACTCTCACACATCTTCAGTGCAAAGAGGGCAGCTTCTGTTTCTGTGCACAGCCATCAAATAGGTTGTCATTTGCATCTCTCTAAAACCTACTTCCAGTGAAAGTCTGGGAACATTCATTATGAAAATGCAGATTGCATTTATCTTAAATTGATTAAAATGGAAAACGTCATTATAGATTTTCTCAGGTAAATAGAATTTACACATCAGCTGGCCTCACAAGAGGCCCTTAATTTTTTTATTTTTTTGCAGTTAACTCCTTGCATGCTCAAAGAATCCATATATATACAGAGACCCACTTATCTTCAAACAAACACTTCCCTTTGATCTGAGCTTGTGTCATTCCTGCCTTCATGGACTGAAAAGACGATAGATCTTAGTATGTAGCTCACAGGAGCTTTAGAAATCTATCACTGAAAACAAAAAATTCAGATAAATTCATCTGTAATATTCATGTGAGTGGAACAGTGGTGTTCATAACATGGGTTCAGCATTTACCCAGTGCAGGGAATGCTATTTGAACACCTCTGAAGCGTCAGCTTCTCTCCAGCAAAGCTCTCCCTGGCCAGCTGGATGCTGACCTTGTGGAATGTACTAGCTCAGCAGAGCAGGGGCTGATCTGCTCTAATTCCCTCTCTCTGGAGCTTTTCTTTCCCACCAGAGGGCATAAACTGTGAGCACACAACTGCCTTCAGAGGAATTTAAAATACATATTGTGTACTAGGTAAATGAACTGACTCGAATGCCAAGATTTTGTACTCGATTCTATTCAAAGGGGCTATTAAATCATCCTGTTGCTCACTGAGTAAATTATTCCACTTGCTACAAAAGCAGTTGGTTTAGCATACTTTTGTTTGACTTCGTAGAGTGCTGGATGCGCAGTGCTTTTGAATAAGGCCATTCATTTCTGTAGCTACTGAGCTAGCTGGTGGTACCATACCAGTATTCACCCTCTTCTCTGAATACCACGGAAATAGTTACTCTCTGGGTTCTAGGCTTTTACAAACTCATGCCTCAAATTTCAATGTAATAGAAGCCATTAAAGCTATTACAAAAATACATGGCTACAGTGGGAATTTAGGTGAATTATGTGGAACTAGGTATGGGCAGGAGGATGGGTGTGAGGAGGAGAGAAAGCAGCCAGGCAGACTGCCAGAGTGGAGGGGGATCTGAGGATAACCGAGGGCCACAACATGGGTGGAACAGGGCACGTTTTGAAATGTTCATTATCATGCAATTGTAGCTATACAAGCAGGAAAGAGAAAGGGTGGGAAGAGGAAGGAAGCAAAGAAAAAGAAATAAGGTAAAAAAAATGAAAAAAATAAAGGAGAGAGCGGTTTCCTCAGTCCACACGGGAGACGCTCCCCGGGATCGGCACTTGAACGGCTTCTGGGGCCGGGATGGAACCCGCCATGACCCAGCGCTGCTCGGGGAGGCCGCTGGGGACAGGCCGGCCCGGGGGCTCCTCCTCGGCCTCAGCCCGGCCGCCGGCGCCGCCCGCCGCCCTCGCCCTTCGCTGCGAGCGACTGCCCGAGCGGCAGCGGCCTGCGGTGGCAGCGGGAGGAAGAGAAGGCGCTGAGGGGGAATGGCGGCGGGACACCTGTGCGGGGCCAGGCCGGGCCGCAGGTCACGGCGGGCGGACTACGCTTCCCGGCGTGCCGCTGGCGGCCTCGGGGCGGTACGAGGGGAGGGGAAGGGCGCCGCTGCGGGGGACATAACATGGGCGCCTGAAGCCGGGGCGAAGGTACGGGTGGGTTGTTGGCTGGGCCGGGGGTGTTGCGGGCCGCGGCCGGTCCGAGGCGTCGGGCGGGTTGTGCCCAGCCCCGCCGAGGGAGGAGGGCTGCGGGAGGGGGGGCCGGGCGCGGCAGGGGCCAGGCACCAGGCTCCCCGCCCCGCTGCTGCCGGCGGGTGGCTGCCTATGGACCGGCGCCTCTCAGCCCCTCTCCCGTGCAGTCGGCTGCAAAAAAAAGCCAAGCCGCGCCGAGGGAGGCTGAGCTGAGCCCGCCCCGCCGGACGCGGCCCGGCGGCCGAGCAGGAGGCGGCAGGCGGTGAGGGGACGGGACGGGGTCATGGCGGAGACCGGCTCTGTGCACGCCACCAGGTTCGAGGCGGCCGTGAAGGTGATCCAGAGCCTGCCCAAGAATGGTAAGTGCGGCCTGGGGGGCGGCGGGGGAGAAGTGTCGGTGTGTGGGTGCGTGGCCTGGCCGCCTGGCTGGCACCTGCGGGGCACGGCGGGCGGGCGGCGGAGAGGCTCTTCTCCTGGCGGCGGCCCTTTCCTCCGGGGCCGGGGGAGCCGCCCTCGCTCGGCCCCTCCGGGCCAGACGCCTGTCAGCAGGCGGCGGCTGGAGAACCGCTTGGAAATGTCCGTTTGAGTGCTGCTGTCCGCCTCTCCTGAAGACACGCCGGTTCGGGGGCTTCCGAGCGCCTCGAGAGTCCCTCAGGCGGGCGCTCAGAGGGGGCTGTCAGCTCCCCTCGGCCTCCCTGAAATCCTCAAGTTGGTTTGATGGCTTCGGAGCCGTTGTTATGAGTTCCCTCTGCGGAAAGAGTTAACGGAACGGAAAAGCAAAACAATCAGAATGTATCTTTTTCATGAGTAATAATAATAATAATTAAAAAGTTGGTTATTACATGCATCATTAATTTTGGTGGAAGTAAAACTAGGTTTGTTGAGATACTAAGGTAAAGATCACTGTAAACTTCTAAGGACCAGAATCGAACATCAAAGTGTTTGATTTAATGGACTGGTTATGATCCGTCCTGCCAGCTGTTAGAGTTCTGTATTTACATTTCCTCCCTCTACAGAAGCATGTTCCACAAAGGGAGAAAAGTAAAGCAGGGTAAACAGTGAAACTGTTATTGACAGTGCTGTCAGATACCTGAAGTAAACAAAAACACTGCAGAAGGCTGTATTTTGGATTTGTTGTGTTTGTTTTGTGGGGTTTTGTTTGTTTGGGTGGTTTTGTTTTAGTTCTGGAGTCTCAGTAAGTTACTCTTTGTAACAGTAAAGTGACATGCAAGATACTTTGTTTACTTTGAGCTGACCTATCCCCTTAAACTGAGTGAAAGGACACTTGCTTTGTGTTACTTATTATTTTTTTTGTGTGTGTATTCTAATTGTGGAGTCTGACCTTACCAGTAATAAAGGTTATAGTCCCTTAAACTCAGTCTGAAATTTGTCTGTAAAGTAAATATTGTCATTGGTGCTAGTTCATGGAAGATGAAACAATGACTTAAATTGTACTGTGAATCAGGCTGTAACAAACTGCAGATTATTTTCTCAAAGACATACTAAGATTGCAAAATACTTGTTAATATTCTGGATTACAATTTTAATTGTATTTTAAAATGCTTTCACTAGGTTCATTCCAGCCAACGAATGAAATGATGCTCAAGTTCTATAGCTTTTATAAGCAAGCAACCCAAGGACCCTGTAACATTCCACGACCTGGATTTTGGGATCCAATTGGTAGATATAAATGGTAATTTTTAATAAGTTGTTGTTCTGTTTTGGTTTTTTTAATGCTTGGAGTGGAGATGTTTAGAAGAGTGGCACTTGGAGAAAGAGTTTAGTGAGTTTATCTCTTAGAAAAAGAATATTGACAGCCTTTGATGCTTGAATTAATTTTCTATCTTGTGTTCTAACTTTCTAGCTCAGAAAATTTATAACTTCTCAGAGTTGCAGGTGAAAACATTTCCTCGAGTTCTGCAGGTGGGCAGGCTTTTCTTGGGCAAACACCATCATGGTGCAGTGTTTATCCCATGTTGTAAAATGAAATTGTAGGTGCACTGCAGAATGAGTGATGTGGATGAGTGTCTGGAATTCTTCCTTCTCAAGTTTTCATGTATGATGTGAGCCTGAAGTAAATAAGTGCTTATTGACAGCTGTTGATGTAGCTTCAAGCACTTGGGGAGAGGTCTGGTTTATGTGTCTTTCTGGTTTATCTGCTCACTGGCAGGGCTTCCTACTGTCTGTATTTTCCTTGTGCTGGGAAGACTTCTAATTCACCAAATTGCTAAGATCTGTTTGAAAAGCCATGTGAATGCTTTGCTTATTATATTTTGATAATGATTTGTCCGGAAGAGCAAGTACTATTGCTGTCTTTATGATTATGATCTTCTTGGGATATGTGTAATGATTCCTTTGACTTTTTTTTTTTTTTTTGTCTTCCTTCCTCCCCAGTCTCCCCAAGTCAGGGTGAAGGGGATGTCTTTGCACAGGACTAGGGCAGTAAGCTTCCACCCACGTGGTTGGTTGTAGCTGAAATGTGAGCCACCAACCTCGAGGTTTTGCTGTAAGTGGGACAAATACTCTGGCAAGGGAAAGGGACAGTGTCAAATCAAGTGCAAAACTGAGTAAAGAAATGTTTTATTCCAGTCTTCTGACAGATTTCTTGTGCGATACTGGTAAATTTGATTGGAGTTTTCTGTCTTGCAGAGTTGGAGATGAGAGATTTTTTGGGGTCATAAGTAGCTGCTGTGGTAACTGGGAGTGATGGTTAAACTATTTGCCAGCTAGACTGATGTCTTTCCCCAGCTGCAGAACTTGAAAAGGACAAATTTTTGTTGTAGCCTGTTCTGACTTGCTGACAACTGTTTGCAAGTGCTGTCTGAAGTGTCTGTACCTGCTCTTTTTCTGCAGCAGAGGGTCTTAAAAGAAATCAACTTAATCAAAAGGGAAATATGTGTCTGTCATATCTGGGCTTGTTAACAACTTACTGGGTACAAAATCATAGCTGGTCAGTAAGGAACTCTTCAGTCCATAGGCTGTTCAGTTTGTTGCTGCTTTGTTGATGTACCACTATGTGATTATTCTAGCAAATTGTGTATTTGGACTTTAAAAAACAGTAATTGGGAATTGTTACTGCATTTTATTTGTATCAGAGAAACTTTGAGCATTACGTAACTGACCTACTTAAGGCCAGACTGAAAAAAATCCAGTAAGCCTTGAAGATACTGAACATGTATGTGACTTTCTTTCTTAGGGATGCTTGGAGTGCCTTGGGAGACATGTCCAAAGAAGAAGCCATGATAGCTTATGTTGAAGAAATGAAAAAGGTAAGTTTGCTAATGAGTGGAAGGGATCTTCTAGAACAAATGTTCCAGAAATAAACTAGGGAACATGAGGAGGTTCTTGCTGACTACTACTGTGAAAGCTCTAAATGAGTTATTCTCTTTGTGAACTGTTTGGCCCATGGGAAGAAGAAAATTACGTAATTCCTTCCAAAGCTATAGAATTTTGGTTGTTTTCAGGGAAACATGAGAACTCTAGCTGATATGAAGCATAAATGACAGAGCTAAAGAAAGTGAAGTATTGAAATTGTGGTAAAGGGGGCAGTGGGGAAAACAGTGGAACTTGAAGTAGAACAAAAGGAAAGATGATATACTGCAAACTGCCTCAGTTCTCAGAGCTGAGAGAAGTAAGTGATCCTTATCTTGGAAAGGAAAAAAACCAACCTTCCAGAAGGACATCAGGAGCAAGAGGCTCACTCTTATGACTGGAGACACGAGTATAATCGAATCTGTAAACTTAATCATCTTTGATTTTTTTTTTATTTTTTTTTTCAAGAAGAACTCAGCAACCTGAATTTTCTGTACTTGTTATGAAAATATTCCTTGTAAATTATAGCTGCAGTCAGTTAAAATTGAGTAATTTGGTCTGTATTTGGAATGGACATGTAACTTGTAAACAGTCATAGTTACTACATTAAGCAGGAACTGCAGCATTAACCAAAGTAAACATTCAGAATTAAAGTTTCTTGTCTTTTATTAATTAACCCTTTTCACTGCAGTCTTTTCACTGAAGCTTTTCTAGGTGGCCTTTCCAGTTTAAAGATTATTTACTGTCAATTTGGATAAAAGTATAATTGTAATCTATTATTATAACGAGGTTAGCATCAAGGAGAGAAAATGTAAGTTCTACTCCAAATACACTTGCTTTTTTCCTAGTCCACTCCCTTGGCATTTACTTCTTAACGTGTTTAATGATGGATACAACAAAAACTTTTACTAAGCAAAGAGCCGGAGTCCGACTACTGTTCTTTTTCCTGTCTGTAATTTTGGGAATTTAGTTCCTGCTGGTATTACTGTAGCTGTTTTAAAATGAAAAATAATCAACTCCAGAAAACACAGGAGGCCAAATATTATTCACATGGTCAAAAATCCCACTAAATTTTAATAATTCCTTTTGAATGTGTGCCACAAGATTTAGTGTTTCATTTCAAGTCTCAGATTCAAAATGTGTTGATACTTCAGTAGAGTACCTTATTTTTTTTCAATGCAGTAATTGGTTTGGTCAGCACACTAAAACTAAGTGAAACTGCAATATTTGTTCTAAAAAAAAAACCCCTAGTAAGCCTTCTGTGAGGAAGTCTACTTACTGTCCCTAATGAAGCACAAATATTCTGCCTCTGTACAGATTACATGTAGGGATTGGAGAGCAAATGACTTCTTGCCTCGCTCAGCTTTGAAACTGGGGAATCTGTTTACCCTGCTTTGGTGCTGTTTCAGCTCTCACATTTGAAATACTGGCTTCAGCTTTTCCAACCCGATTGATTCTACTTGAAATGTCAATGGAAGTGCATTTCAAATGGATCCACTGGGTTGTTCTATCAGCACATACTGCACTAATCCTTGTGGTGTTACTGTGGGTATTCCACTGTTGCTGCATAGGTATCCCTGTCTAAAGGGGAAAAAAACCCACTTGTATACTGATATTGCAGGATTGTGTTTAAGGGTGTATAAGATTGTCATATATTGCTCCTCTGCCCCCAGGGGGGCATGTCCCTAGCATTTGCACATTGTGTTTGTGCTGTACATGTATGAGATGATCCTATCATAAGTTACTTTTATTATAAGCTCGTTTTGTGCTGCTTTCCCCGCCCCCCCCCTCCCCCCCAATGTGGTAGCCTTGAAAGTTGCAGTTATTGAGGAATGTGTCTGGGTGAGGTTTTGAAGTGCTAGTGGGAGATGACCAAATATGTCTTGATCTTAACTAAGATGAATCTGAGCTCAGGTGCATTTTGTTTAAGGTTAATTTGTATTCCAAGTAGCATTTCTGAAATTTTCTATTGTAATACTACTTAAACTAACTTATTTACACTTCAGATATATTGTTTTGTTGTATATTAGAAATGAGTGATTTCTTAGCATAAAGTGTTAACGCTATATGGTGTTTCTAATTTAAAACAAGAGTCTTCATATATGAATTGGCTGACATCCAAAGCAAGCAGTAATTCAGGATGCATAAAAACTTATTTTGCACTTTCAAATTTTAAGACTGTATATTATGCCTAGTGGCTATATAACAGTTGATTTTGTTTGTGGAAGTATTTGGTCTTTTCTCGCTCACCTAAAAGCTAGCAGTTACAAAACTTTTACTTTCAGAAACTGTGCAGTAAGATTCTAAGAATTGCTACAAGTTGCAGAGTATATTGAAGTCTGTTTAGAATTGAGCAGTTATGTGCAGACATGAAGCAGCTGATAGTGAAGACTGTAGAAGTAAATACGTAGCAAATACAAATGTTATTCTAGAATAGTTTTCTTGTTTCTCTCAACGCTGTTGAAGTTAAAAAAAAAGTTTATTTAAAAAAAAAAATCACAAAACTGTCCTGTCTCTGGTTCATGTCCAGCTCTGTATCTGAGCACTGAGCATTTCTCTCTAACAAATATGGAATGATTTATGTACACTGAATAGATCAGAGAAGTAGCAATGAAATTGTGGTTTGATAGGATCACTTTCTCTCGGTATCCTTGATCGGTTTGCAAGTATGAACTTGTTACCTGCCAACCTGCTCGGAGCTCCTGCTTTGTGAAGTAATGCTGCAGCTTTTGCTTGTACTACTTAGTGACGTGCTTGGTGCTTTTGAGCAGCATGTTCTGTGGCAACTTGTGTCTCCATCTGTTGCTTTCTTGGTGCTCTTCTGGGGGAGGAAGTGTACTGTAGCTCTTAGTTTGCTTCTATATGAGTCTCTTCCTATAGATGTTGCCTCTTCTAAAAAATACTAATAAAAAAGTAGATTATGAAAGAGGAACAAAGCTATCAGTAAAAAGCTTAGTTGAAAGAACTTAAACTAGACTGGGACAATAATATCATATGCTTTAAAAATAATTTTCAATTATTGAATCTCTTTAATCTATTTTAGATTTAAGATTTGCATTCCTATCAGATGATCAAAGGTATTGGTTTTATAATTTAAACTTCAGGAGTTCTTATCAAAGGAAGAGCTCCAAATGACTTCAAGAGCAGAATTTGGTTCTAGTTTGCTCTGATAAGTATGTCTTTGCACTGTCCCAATTTTGCTGTATTCTGTCCATTTTGTTGTTTGGGTTTAGATGGACCCAGTAGGGCACTTTTGATCTGCTCCTTACGTTCCATTGAAGATGGCAGGGTTTGAAAAGTACCAAGAACCCTCTAAGAAATAAATGTCTTCCTCTTTCATTTTCTCTGTGGGAAGACTTGTCTGTAAAATAAATTGCATCAGATAACAGCAGCCTGTTGAATTTTGAGCTGGTTTAGTCTGAAATTGAAATAATGGATTCCAAGGTCCACTAACACTGTGCTGAGGCAGTCCTTTAGTGGTGGCAAATGCATTAGCTCTCCCATCTTCTCTTCGCCTAAAAAACATTAACACAGCCAGTTAAGATTCTTGTTTGGCAAATTAAGTTTGTTATTTTCACTTAATTTAAAAAAAAAAAAAAAAAATCAGAATAATGTGTCATGTGACTTTAGTAAAATGTTACTGAGTTTTACAGTGACTGAGAGTTTCTAAAATCAGTTGAAATGAATGATTAAAATGCTGTTTCATAAGATGCTTCATATTTTGGACTTGTGCAGATTCTTGAGAGTATGCCAATGACGGACAAAGTTGAAGAATTACTACAAGTAATAGGCCCGTTCTATGAAATAGTAGAAGATAAAAAGAACAGAGGATCTGACCTAACCTCAGGTTCGGACAAATACCTTCCTTTGTACTACTAATAATCAAAACTCCAGATTTTTTGGGGGCTTGTTTTCTATAAATTATTTTAAAGCTAAATGTTGCATCTTTCTGTTCGTTCTCTTTACCATATGGCAGTTCGAATGGAGAAAGTCTCAAGGTATTTAGAAGGTAGGAATAATAAATTATGTGTAAGTCCATCTTTTCCATTGTTTTGGTGCTGTAGTAACTTCCTGCTATGACTTGTGACTTCTGGGCTTGCCACTTCATTAGGCTGGATTTTGTTTTATTTTGCTTTTAAGGTACAAAAAGTTAGACCCAGGAAGCTGCACTCTTAGTCCTTGTCTACAGGCTTTTTGAGCTGCTGAAGGAAGCCTCTTCCTGAAAAAATAAGAGTATTAAACAAATACCTCCTCCAACCAAATCTAATTTCTGCCTTTCCATTAATACGAGGAACAACTATTGGGAATGTGTACTGCTACATCCTGATGTGGCTGTGGATTAGCAAACTGCATGCAGATCTGGTAATCCAGCTCTGTCATCTGTTATAAAATAAAATTTAAAAAAAATCCACAGTCAAAATCCATAAAGCATGGATTTAATCATGGTTTCTCTAATACATAAAAAATCTAAAATGGGTTTGTGAAACTTTCAAGTTAAGTTTTCTGAGGCTCAAGTTCATGAAGGGAATATCTATTTAAACATTTTAAATCTCTGACAAGTGGCAAACCGAGTGGTGTCATAGCTGCATAAAAATCAGTGTGGTGATTTTTATTTAGCAATACTGCTGTGAGAATGTTTTGCTAGTAACAGTTATGTTACAGGTAATGTGTTCATAAGTTTGTAATATAAGGCTTACAGTTGTTTAAAACTAGCTTAAAATTACTTCTAAGTTTTGCCTTGTTACATTTCAATTTTTGAAACACTTTTTAAAAAAACAAGCCATTGCACAAATTATTTGGTTGAATGTGTTTAAGACTTAGGAGTCAGCTGGCTGAGTTACCTTTTGTGTGTGGCTTTTCCTCCTACCTTAAAGGAGCATAGTTTTGATTTTGGTTTTGGTATCAAGTCTCAGAGAAACAGAAATAGTTGTTCATTGTTTTTGACGAAAGGTAGGGGTAGAAGTTTTTGAATGGTCAGTTTGGAAGCTCTATGACTTTTTTTCTTAACTAAAATTGTGTATGCTTCATGTCTGGGATTTAATGGGCTTGCCTGACAGCTGGATTTAGGGGCAAGATTGTAAGAGTATCAGTAGATTCAGGTCAGTGATCTGTGTAATAAGGATTTACTTGGACTTGGTGTCTATGGCACAGTGCCAAAAGCCACTTTGTAAAAAAGTAACTTATCTAGGCAAACTGAGAAGTATGCAAGTTAAGCCATAACTGTTTCAATAACAATTTTAGCATACTTCTTTCTTAAAGAGGCAGCTTAAACATAAGGCAGTGTAAGTATATCAGAATAGCAAATTCCAGCTTTATCTTGTTCTGTCAGTATTGCAATAAATCTGGTAATATGTCGTCATTCATACAGTTTAAAGCTGCAACGTCTAATTATGCCACAATGAGTTAAGACAAAATTTTCACAAAGTCCGTTGTATGTTAAACTTCATCATTGCATTTAAGACTTTGAAATCCTTTCTTCAGCACTCTTACCACTTCCCTGATTAAAAGTGATGCTGAAAATAATTATTATTGTTTACAGTACAGGTCTCAAAGTATTTCACAGAATTATGGAAGCATGAAGTACCTTCAGTCTTCCAGATACATGGTAAAAATAGAACCAATCTGCCCAAGTCTGTGTTTGAGATGGTGTAGACACTGGTGACAATATTGTTAAAAGTCGATACACGGTTATATTTGGATAGTGTTAGTTCCTCCAGTCCTGTTTCTTCCCCTGCCCCTAAACCCCTTCTCTCTGTAGCTTCTGTTGTGGAAGGTGTTTTTTCATGGGCAGACAATTGGTATGTTCCTGGAAGCTGGGACCCTTCTCTTGAGATTCTTCATACTGTACTCCCCCCATCTTCTGGCTCATTCTGTTTTGAGTTCACCTTCCATTCTTCCACCAAATTTTAATCTATATGAAGATCTATTAGACAACTAGGACAAACTTGTCAGATCCATGGGTTACAAATATCCAGAGTTGGATGTGTTGGTAAAGAAAGGAAAATAGACAATTATCTCCAAGAGGCTGAGCAAATCTGAGGGGTATTTCAAAAGCATGTAACCTGGATAGCGTTGTGGAATCTCATCCTGCAGCTGCGTGAGAAGCTTAGGTTCTCTGGAGAGTTCAGTCAGTAGTCCCTTTGACAGGTATGAAGTACTAATTCACAGAGAAAATTATTGACAAATTATTTTCAGGTACATAAAATGCTAGACATCAAAGAAGGAAGTGGGCTCTTAGCTGTCATAGTGCTGCAGAAGTGAATAGGTCACTGTTGCTGTATTACAGAAGCACCCTTTTGTTTGCAGGTGCTGGAAGAGTAGAGGGAGGACTGTTGGGTAAGGTGAGGGGGTGCCTTAGAAAAGCAACCTTTTAACTTTTTGCACTTGCTAATAAATGCACAAGAAATCTGACATCCAAGCCAATGCTAAAAAGACAAAGAAGCTTCAGAATACCATTGATCAGTGAATTAGAAATTTTCAGAACAGGCATTGAAGCTTTCTGATTATGTTATACCCAGAGAAGCCAAAGGTGGGCTCAAATTGGCACCCTACTGATCTGATACTGGGCAAAAAATATTGAGAGTTTCAGAGCCAAGTCATCTTTCTGAATGTTTCCTTGAGAATGTTTGTGGATGTTGTCTTGTTTTCTGAAGTAAGTAAATCCAAAGGGGGGCAAGAAAATCCCTACCTGTCAGGCCCGTACTAAGTTATTTCAACAACTAAGCAAAGTATCTGAAACCGTTCACAAGTTCTTCAGTAGAATTTCCCTGTGTACTCTTTCTGCTTTGTGACAAGGCATTTAATCTGTTTTAAAATCCTACTAAATAAAGATGACCATTCACCTTTATGCTGAGTAATGGTGCTCTTTGTAAGCCTTTGTGAAGACCAAATGTTGCCTCCAGTAATGGCATGTTATGCACTGCAGAGGCTGTGGAAAGTTTCAGCATTATAATACTCCTAAACTTTGTCATCCTAATGAGTGTTTCTCTCCTGAAAACTTTACTCCCGGCTGTATTGCAATTGCACCAGATGAAGCCCTGTTGAAGCAAGGTGACTCATATTGCTGCATGTGCTGGCTTTGGGCAGTGCCGATTGCAGTGTAGTATGTTTGTGTTAGGAGCCCATACAGGGCACTGCTTCAGTAGCAGCTTGTGTGAATTGCAGAATTTGCTCAGGGTCTTCCTGCACTGGATATAGGAGCTAGGTTTCAAAGATGATACTCACTGAGATCTATGTAATTTTAGAACAAGCCAATACATATAAACACTTCTATTGCAAAGGCGGTAGGCTTGGAGGGGAGGACTGCACTTGAAAGAAGTGAGCCTGTTCTTAACTATTACTTTCCAGGTAGAAACACTTACTCTTAAAATGCAATATATTTTCCATCTGTGCTTCTGTAGATTGCATATGATTAGTTTCTCTTTTCAAATGGTTTTATTTTCTCAAATAGCTTCTCGCGTTACTTTCAGCATCTTTGCTTTGTAATGGAACATTTCGTGGCAAGCTCTTCCTGCTTGTGTGTGGGCCTCTTCTGTGAAACGCCCTCTGTTTGCTTCATAAGCTCACGCTGTCATTTCTGTTTGACTTCAGATATACTTCCTAAAGTGATTTCCTTCTTTCTCCTTCCTCTTTTCATCACTAGGGTTTTTAAGGAACTCAATGGCTGTGAATCTTCTTAATGCTTTGTAAGAAGAGGGAAAAAAAGAACTAAAATCCCTGTTACTCTCAAATTGCTGTGCTTTAGTAGGATGTGTTGAATGGGTGGCAGCACCACAGATGGAAGGTGCATTAAGGCATGGCAAGTGTGGGGCAGGAGGAGCTAGCTGGTGGCTGGGTGAGAGAGATTTTTAAAATTCCATCCTTTAAACTTTTTCTCCTCTTCTAGTTCCCAATGAGAGGCTAACAGCTATACTCGAGGTTACAGATTATATTCAGGGAAGCTATTGTGAAACCTACTATACAAATATTTTTGTTAATATCTCAGTAGTTTAGTAGTTTACCTTCAGAATCATCTAGAACATTCTCTGCAGTGTTTGCTGCAGGATGGGATTATTGCAGGATTAAGGGCTGGGCCAGCAAGTGCCAAAGTCAGTGGAGAGTCTCAATGAGATGTGGCTTGTCCTGTTGCAATATATACCTGCTTCAGGCTTTCCAGATCAGATCTGAGCCTAGTTTGTGATTTGACTTCAAACTGATGGTTTTATGCCAGTGCTGTCTAACAATGCTGGAAATTAGGGCAGAGCATCAGTATAGCTCAAGCCTGAGGATATCAAAAGCTTCTTTCTCATACAGAGTAGTAGAGAATATATCACTACAGAGCGAGCAGCAGACTATCCACATGTGACAATACAGGAATAAAAAACGTTTCTTTTAAAGTGGAGGGAGCTAAGAGGAGCTTTCTTCCATGAAAAGAAAAGCCTATCTATATTCTGTTTTATGCTGGACTGAGTCAACAGGAAGTTTTTGTGCATAACTGGTCATTAGACCCGGATTATTTTTTTTCCTTCAGCCAAAACAACAGTTCCTTGGAAAATTGGAAAACAAGCTGTCAAAAGCTCTTTAGGCTTTGAGAATCTAGTACGTTACCCACTTGCTATAAAATGTGGTATCTTACATTTTAGAGGTGTTACTTGTCTCTTGTGATGAGAGAACTGAAATCCAGATTTCTGCAGCTCTGTTCTACAAAGACAAGCTACAAAGAAGTAGTAGACAGAGGTCCAGAAGACTGGGGAAGAATACATGTAGATAGTCATATCTTGATTCCTCTCGGAAAAGTGCCCAGTGGGCATGGGCTGGTGTATCATGCATAACTTTGTTATAGCAAAAGTAATTACTTTAATCATAGCCTCTAAGATATATGGAAAAGCTATCTGTGAGGATGTGTTTAATATGGTCTTTGTAAAAGGCTGTTCAACTGGTAGACTTGGACTATGTGGCAGGAGAATACAATCTTAATGCTATTTCCTATTTGTTTTGTTTTTTTTCTTGTACAGGGCAAAACAATTTTTGATTCAGGCTACAATATTGTAGCCCAGAGTTTCTGAATTACAGGTGACTCAGTAGTATGGTTTTCTGCTGCTTTCGAGCATAATTCGGTTTTCTTTATGGGGTTCTGAATTCACCATGTTCATGTTTTGCATTTTCTGGGACAAAACTCAAGAGGGTAATGCTTCTCTCTACTTGCCACACAAAGGAAAAGTTCCAAATGTTGACTGTATTTCTTTCACACAGAAGAGAGCTTAGCAAGTCCTGCTCATTCTCCCAGAGGGAAGTAGTACCATGGGGACCTCCTGGATCCTGGAATGATGTTACTATTGTTGCAAGTTACTATAAATATCTAAGAAGCAGCTATTCTTCCTCTTCATTCTCTCATGTGATTGTTGGCTAAGGTGTTGACAGTAAGTTGGCAAAGCATGGATCCACTGGTCTGGCAAAGCCTGGATCTACTGGTCTCGCTGCAAATGCACCATGTAACTGAGCTGCATGTGCCTGATGGCCTTGTACTCTGCATGTCTGGTGGCCTTCATGGAACTACTGGCAAGTGCTGGGAATGCCTGTGGGGCAGCTGCTGTTCTCCTGGAGCTGCTCTCTGGCAGGAAATCCCAGGCAGGTTATCTCTACTGGCAGAAGGCTCAGGGGTGTCTGGGAGGAGGAAAATGTATCTAAGTCAACCCAAAAACTTGGTAACCTTATTTATATGGAAAGTATTCTGAAAAATCAAGGAAACAGGTCCTGGTGATACAGATGGAGATGAGAAACTCTATAGATAGTGAAGAGTGTAAAGGTCTAGGGTAACTAGTCAGTAATCTTAAATACCATACTTGCAAGTTAATATAAATGTCTGAGAAGCTGCTATTGTCTGTATTTGTTCATATCCACAACTATTGTTTTGCTGTTTATAAATGGTAAATAAAGATGTGAATTTTGTTGATTAAATTGTTTTATGAAATACAGTGGTGTCTGAGTGTAACAGCTTGCAAAGCACATAAGTGGAGAGAAGAATGCTGACAAAACAAGATTGTAGTCTTTTGGAGTATATAAAAAGGAGAAGAGGCTTCTTTTCATGTTATAGTAAAGTTTAGGAAGACTAAACAATAAAAAAAGGAAAATTGTATTGAGAAAAATCTGGCTGTCACAATCTGTGTGCTTAGGGAATACATTTTTCAGAAAACTCAATGCACTTAAAGTGATAAGAGTGGTAGTTCAACTAAGGAATTTTATATTTTTCTGTCTCTATTTTGACAGATCATTCTAAGATCTCTTTATTTGTGATGGCATCTCCTTTGAGTACTGTAGAACAGATGTTGCAGAGCAGGCTGGGCCCCTGGAAGTTTTCTTTGTAGTGTGCTATATTAAAAAGAATGGAAGGAAATGAGGATATAGAAACTTGTTCTGGTTAAAGAGCTTATTGCTCCCATATGCTTTATCACGGAGATCACTCCTTGCAGTATTGGGATGCATCATTTTTAAAAAGGAGGTGGAGATTTGTTTAACTAAGTGTATCAGAAATGGCAGAATGCGGTTGCATAAACTTGAAATTCAAGCAGCCTGCTTGGCTCAGTAACAAGCATGAAACATCAGGTTGTGATGGCAAGAAAAGAATTCCAGTTACCTGATTATCAAAACAATTTCATACAGCATATAGGTGTCTCTGAGACTTGACATGATTTTGACAAAGCTTGAGACTACTTAAATATAGGAGTGCAAAGAGGTTTCTATATAAGGTGATAATAAGTGTAGGTCATGGAAATAATCTTTTAGTGGTTAAGATTTTGCTGCTATTGAGCAGATAGTACAGTTGTAGTATTTTACAAAACCAATTTTTATTAAATTATGAGGGCATACATAGCTAGTTAAATGTTTTATTATATGTTTCACCTGCTGTTGTAGACTGTCTCCTGATCACTGGTATTTGCAGAGTGTAAGAGGCTGTAGGACTTGTGTGAGGCTACTGTGTTGTGCTGAGACAACCATCAGTACAGCTCCAGCAGTGCATGTTAATTTTGTGTAAGAGTTATGTGCCTGCTCAGAAAACCAAAAATACAAGGCATTTGAGAAAAACCTGTTAGGCTAGGCTTTCTTTGTAAAATGACCCTTGAGCTGGGGCAGATCCACAGAGGCATTTAAGCTCCTAAGTCCCATCTGGGTAACAAAAATTGCCTTGAAACATGTGGGGAGTTAGAAATCAAATATATATTTTCAAGAAACTTGACCCCATTATAAAGGTCATTAAGAAGAATTGTAGTGCTGCCTTTAAATAAATATATTTAGAATTGCTTTTAGTAGAGCTGACACAAGAAAACGAACATCTAGTGAAAGTCTGTAGAGAAGCTGTGTGTCTGTTCTTCACATCCTTTCCATCTCACCATTTTCTTTTGTTAAATCCTTCTTCCTTCTGTTTGTATGTTGTTACTGTTACACAGCTCTTACTATATAGCATTTTAAAAAAAAACAACAATCCCGGCTTTTACAGAATATAACTACTTGTATGGCTACAGAGCAGTACAGCTTTGATTTGGAAAACTCTCACAAATCTCACAGTTTGGTGGTGTAGGCAGTGAGATGAAAATAATAAACCAAGAGGGATTCTATAGTATCTAAACCAAGGAAACAGAAAAAGCTACTAACATTTTTCCTGCTGTTGAAGTGGGTAAACAGAAAGAATAAAGGGGTGGAGGGATGGGTGAGATAGGCACAAAGAAAATAAGGTTTTAAAAGCTTGCTTGACTTGTATCATTCATATTAGAAGATAGATACCTCAGGGAGTAGCCATTAACCTACCAACAGGGGCTGTAGAAGTCACTACTGGCTGGCTCTGTTTAGTCTTTAACCCTGTCACTCGCTATATTAGTTATCGTTGCAGGTTTCTTAGTAGATATTCTGAGCAATAAGGAGAATGACAGCAAACTCTGGTTTTACCATGTAGTAAAAGCAATTGGGGATGAACCTAATGAGGACAGCAGTGTAAGGGTTCTGAGGAAAAGTACGCAATTAAGAGTGGTATTTCAGGTGGCCAAAACTCTGTGCAATGCTGTGTTCTTCAGAGTGCATCAAAATGATGATGCTTCATGGTTTTTAGGAGCACTGTTGCTAAGAATGACTTTGTTGAATAAATATGATCTTGATGGATTTCAGTTATTCAGGTGTCCCATGGCATGCTACCATAAATCTATCACTGTTGATAGAGTCTCTCAGTTCCACCTCTTTAAATAAATATACACAATGTATCACTTTAAATGTTTCCCCAAATGAATAATCTATTTACTGAAATTAAGCGAAGAGAGAACATGCTTGAATCTTCAAAGATCTTCCCTTCAAAAAGACAAAAAGTAAATCTTAAGAAAAAAGCTTGTGGTATGGATGAATTTTTTTTTACAGTATCTTTGGCAACATAAGGAGGTTTACCGTTTTAATTCACCTTCCTTCGCAGCTAAATGTTCCTCCTAGTCTTGTCTTTCCTGTTTACTGCTACCCACGACTGGGTAGGAATTATGGATGATTATGCACTCATCCCCTTTTGGTTTCAAAGGGAAGGGTGATGCCTGCCTTACCATGTCAAGGGAGCTGTCTGTGCTTACTGATCATGCTGTGAGGACTTAACTGCTACCTTATCCTCCTCACACTGCTGCTTCTCTGAAAAACATCTTGAGAATTGGGTTTCACAATAAATGAAACATGCTTATCAGAAATAAACTGGGAATATGTTGGGGTTTTTCTTTTGTGAAACAAATTTCCTTGCAAATAGGAAGTGTTCTTCAGTGAGGAGAAAATGAGCATGTGATCACTTATATTGTTGTAGTCTACAAGACAGACGAATAGCTTTTCCAGTTCTCTTTTTACAATAAAGAAGCTTTTTTTAAAAAAAAATCTTCACATAAAAGTTGCATTAAATCAATCCAAAACAGTGATGCAGGGTGCCAACAGAAACCTTACCTTGCAGTAAAATTAAGGTGAACGGGATATTTTACATATTCATTATTTCTATTTGAGAAGTTAAGGTGTTGTGTGTGCTTTTCGTTGTTGTTTTGTTTTGTTTTTTATAAAGCACTATGGATAAGCTTTGAAACTAGAGGAATGTGGGAAGGCTCTTCATTGCAAGATTAAAGCAGCTCCGAATTACCACACAGCAAAGAAAGTAGTGGAGCTGGTTTGGCAGCTCTGGTATAACTGGATATTAATTTGCTGTTTAATGTTAAGCCTAAACGTAAGAATTAATCCTTCAAGGTTCTGACAAGGGAATGTAGAAATTATGCAAATGGAATGCTGTGGTGACTATTAAAACAGACTTCAGCCTTGGAGTCAACATGTAAAATGTGCAAGTAGAAACTGTTCCCTCTTTGTACCTTAATCACTCTGTCCTAATATAGGAGGCTTATATGATCATTAGGATGTATTTAACCATATCTTTTTTACAGGAGGTGGTAGAAGTGTCCCTTAGATTCTCTGTATTTTTTAAGAATATACCTTGCAAGTCTTCATACAGTCACAGTAAATTGTTTGTGATCCTTGGAGTGATCAAAGATTGGGAAAGCAAGGATTTAGGAGTTACTTTGTCTTTTTTTGAGATTTTTTTTTTAAAATTATCTAATTAGATATGTAAACAAATAAACAGTATATTTATTTCGTCATCTTTTTCACACAAATTGGATAATTTATTTCCATATGCCCTTTGCCAGATAAAGATCTCTATAAACTTGAGTCTTTTTACCACATTTTGTGTCTGCCTAAATTGTTGCAGGAGAGGATGGATGGGATATTGTATTTACCTTTTTACGTGAGAATCATGTGGTTCACATAACTGAATAGAATGTTTTAAAATTTGCCTTTGAGTTGAGAGCAGTTTTGAAGCATTTCAGCCCAAAAGGGAACTTCCATAAAAATGCTGACTTCTGGGTTTAAAAGAGCACGGCCCCATTGGTCCTAGATAAAACATTACTGCAGCTATACCGTAAATACGGGTAACAGTTCTGGTTTGAAGCTTGGTAGTGAAAGTGGCCTGCTGTCTCTTTCCAGTAGGCTTCCTCAGAATCATTGAGACTCTCTTCACCAGTTGTCAGGCACTCTGTGGCGAGCCACAAAAGAGAAACATTAAACCAATTAAGGAAGAGCTTACAGAAATAAAGCTGACATTGTTTGGTACATCTTCTAATACAGAAATACTTTTGTAGAACTATGACTAATAGTTTGAGGAGGGGGAGGGTTTGTTTCTCTTAAAATACATCCATTTTTCCTTTTTGATTTTTTTCTTAGACCTTAGTAATGTCATGAATTCCACTGCAAATATAAAGGCTGTGAATGGGAAAGCTGAAAGTAGTGACAGCGGAGCAGAATCAGAAGAAGAAGGGCTTCCTGAAGAGGAAGAAAAAGAACCACAGCTAAATGGCAAGGGTATGTTTTCTCCACTTGGACCATTGTCTCTTCCAAAGTTATTCTTAACCACCTAAGTGGCAGAAAATCCTATACTACTTCAGGAGAACTAGATGCAAATACATGTGGATGCGTATGTGAAAAATGGCAGTGTCTCTCCCTGGGTTTTAAGATTTAGAACTAGTACAAATTTGTGAGCTATGCCATACAATTTTTGACTCGGCTAGAAAGTTCTGTTGGCAGGTTAGCTAAAAGTCTATACACTATATTGTTTTGGTTTTTGTTGCCAGTGCTGTTTGTAAGACCTGTGAATGGCTACATGGGCTGTAAAAGTAGAACTGAAAATCACTTTTTTTTTCCTTCAGAGAAAATAGAACAGAATTTTCAGTGAACTGTTTAGAGAGTCCATGAAGAGTTTTGAGAAATACCAGCATCAGGTGGAAATCAAATGAAATTACATATTTAGAATTCTATACAGTATTTTTTTCCTTCATGGACATTAGGATTATTATTTAATTTATCTGAGAGCGCTACTTTGGATTTGCTTACTTATGTTTTAAATATCATCGGCTCTTTATGTAAATTAAATTTTATATTTACACTTTTTAGAAGAACAGAACAATCCTTGTGAATGTGAATCTAGGAGTATTTATATGTTTTGTTCTGCAGATACATTATACATGCAGCCCATTAGAAAGTTAGCTACTTGAAGAAATATGTTTTGAGCTATGTGCAGCTTTCTATTTGCAAGGTTTTCTTGTCCTTTTACAGACTATAAGAATGTGAAACCAGAATCAGCAGCTGCTAAGGATTTGGAAGGTATTGTTACTAATGGCTCTTACAAGGAGAGCTTTATCCCAGATATGCAGAATGGCATCCAGACCAAATCTGCCCTGAATGGCTTGAACCTGGAGGAAGAAATAAAGAAAACGGAGCCAAGCCTAGAAATAGCTAATAACAGCACTCAGGAAGGTATTGTCCCTTGCAAGACCATGTTTTCATTTGCACACGTTCTTAATGGGAAGTATTTATTTTCTTGAAAGCTTAATCCTGGGATTCAGAGGCTAGCAATGGTGTCTTTCAGTTATAGAAACCTGAAGAAAGAATACTCCAAAAAAAATCAAATTTAATACCAGTTTAAAATAAGGCTTTCTTTTAGGATCTCCTACAGAAAGAAAGATGAATTCAGAGACAGAGAGACCCAAAATCACAGAAATATAATTCTTTCCTTTAAAAATCATTATACTTCCTATGCAAATACTATTTGCCATTGAAAGCTAATTTGTAGTGAAATGAAAATCACTAATATGTTATTTGTCATTCTCAAAGGCTGAACATATGATAAATGCCAGTTTGTTGAAACTGATGTCTAAATATATAATTTTAAAGCTAATAGATAACTTTAGGCAAAAGTGCTTTATACTGAGCTTAGGAAGGAGAGTAGAATGAACAAGGTAAAATTAAAATGATCAACTTACAATGCAGAAATGCCAGTATGAGGTATAGTCTTTCCATTAGTAAAAGTTTTATGTCATTCCTATGTTAATATAACCTCTTTATTCAGAATCTAACTTCAAGATGATAGTCATAGATAAAAGGGGCATGAGTTGAAGCTCACATAGACATTTTAACTCATTGCTTTACTCTTTTCCAGGATTGGCTCACTTTTACAAAGCACATGTGCATATCTCCTTTCCATACAGGTGCAAAGGAAGAGAATACTGAAGAGGTCTCAGCAACTCAGCATTTAACCAGTGATTCAGACAGTGAAGTTTATTGTGATTCTATGGAGCAACTGGGACTAGAAGAGGTAGGGGCTTAGTATTCTTAGGTGTATTTTGAAACTGTTATGCTTATTTTTAAATAGGTTTCTATCTATCAGGTGAACCTGGACATGCAGATGTGTATGAAATAACTCATTCATATCTTTCTCCTGTTTGGACTATTCATTTTTTCTTCTTTTTATTGTCAGTCTTTTACAACTTGGTTACTGCTGATCTTAAAAGCCTTGAAATTTTTGTCCTCAGAGAATTTCTGTGAAGGGAAGGTATCAAAACCAACAGTACAAAGAAACTAAAGGCTGTGTCCACAAATTAATTTGGGGTCTCATAACATATGTAGGGACCAGAATCCAGCTATCTCTAAGAAGCGGGGAGTGTCTTTGTAGCAATGAGCTTTTTGTGTGCTCTTTTTCTGGCCTGATGATTCCTGTGTTTGTTTCTTAGAATAAATAAAGAGTAAGCCTTAGCAGTAATGAATCATGTTGGGAAAGGTGATTTGGTAGAAGGGCTGCAAGCTGTCTTATCCAGATGATTTCCCAATCATCTTGTGTATCCTTTGAGCTTGTTTGAAATTCCTTAATTGAAGTAGGTGGATAATTTGTCAGAATTTCCCAATGTGCATGATAAAAGTTCTAGTTTTGAACAAAATAACAAATCATCAGGTATATGTAAACAGATACACAAGTACAGCTACAGATGGATCAATTCAAACTAGAAGAGGTTCATTTAATGAATTAAATACAGCTTTTTACTGGAAAAGATGTAGCAAACACTCTGTCCTTCAGTTGTGATGATACAGATTTATGAACTGCTGTGTCACAAACAGGATTTTGGCAGCAGTTTCCATTTCATTGCTCCTTCTTTTGATTATTTTGGCTTTTTCAGGAGTTATTTTTCAATTACCTGAGGTCCCCAGTTTGCTTCAGATATATTTGCGCAAGTGCTTGTCCTTGCACTGAACAAAGGTTACTTGAAGCACCTGAAGGCAGTCCTGTTGCAGAACATGTAATTGTGACCTGATCAACATGTATATCATCCATTTTTAATGTTTTCCTACTGCACTACCAATTTTGAGTGAAAAGTTGATGGAATACTATGCCTTTTTTTGCTTGGTGAGAGGGTGTAGCCAAGCTGTTTTGAACAGGTTGATAATGAGCAACGTGATATCTTTGCCATGAGTGTGAACACTGCCTACTCAAGGTTGCCAATAACATTTGACTTTTGACCGTGTGGCTCACGAATCCAAGTTAGGATCCTACTTCACTGTCTAGGAAGCAAAGCCAATTTTACAAAGGAAAACTGAACATTTTCAGATCTTAATGTTCTATTTTAGTGATTACTGAGTAGTACTATGTGTTGGAAATGTCTAAAGTAATTCCAGGTGGTATCACTGTTTTGAGAATATTTGCCTCAAGTGCCTTTTCAATCTGAAAAGGACATTTAGACAATAGTAAGCACATTCTACAGGAAAACAACTGCTCCTGTTTAAAAAAAAAGAAAAAGAAAGTCTTAATTCTGGGCAAACTGTTTTCTTAAAGTGAATGCAGAGATGATGATTCCTTTTTGTTGCTTAACTGTCACATTTTACAGAATTTAATTACTTGCTAATGTTAATTTGTAGCCCTTGGAGATCATCACATCAGCTAAAGGATCTTTAAAGCATTCATCCCATTTCTTGGATGTCGATCACAGTCTTCTGTTAGAAAATACAGATTTTCCAAGGCACGCTTGCATCACTTACGGGAATCTCCAACCTGGAAATAATGTAGAGGGAGCACCTCAAGAACAAGGTGAAGTCAAGTGTGGAGGAGAAGATGGCAAAGCCAGTAATGGGGGCCCTCACAAGGAGAAGAAAGGTGGAGAAAAAGCTGATTTCTACAGTGTCAGAAGAGGGAGAGGTACTGTGAATGCTCCTTTTGTGTTACCCACTCTCCTGACTGCTGTAAGTTCCTGGTGCCTGAGAGGCACTTGTCAATGTTGTCCAGTAAGATAGTCATGCTATATAGTGCTTCTGTCCTTCACAATAAAAACAGAATCCTGATTACAGTGGGTAACTGATAGACATCAGTTTTGTCTTCACAATATTTATTTCATTCATAGTAAGTATTACAAAAGGATTTTCTTGTGCTATGGAGATCTTGTATAAGCATATAGGCTTCTTCTGTTTTGTCTTACCTTAAACTCCAGCTGCTGTTTATGGCACCTGTCTTTT
Organism: Podargus strigoides; assembly: GCA_028020825.1. Classification (NCBI taxonomy): domain Eukaryota; kingdom Metazoa; phylum Chordata; class Aves; order Caprimulgiformes; family Podargidae; genus Podargus; species Podargus strigoides. The sequence continues at coordinate 41,454,239 of CM051623.1, forward strand.
TAGAAATGTAATCTTCAAAACCTTTCTGTGTATGGGAAGAATTTATTTACAAGTTACATATTTGTTTTTAAATGCATTTACATTTATACCTCTATGGTGTCTTATTTGAAACCATGGAACACCTTGGAAAGGTGTCAGTGACACATTGTTTTCTATATAATTGGAGTGTTAGCCACACCTTTGAGTGATTCTGATACTATCTGTTATGATTCTTAAAACTTAATGATTTCTAATCACATAATAGTCCAGGTGTTCAATTTATGTTGCATCTCTACTCTTTTTAATTCTGTAATACTTCTAATACTGTCACCTAGAAGAGCAGCACCATATTCCAGTGATACAAGTTATAAAGTCAAGGATAAAGTTTATTTTTCTTGTAATAAAAAAAAAAAAGGCCAGACAGTATTTTATTTATATACAGCATGACTTTTTTTATGGCACCTATATGTAATCAGATGCAAAAATTAAAAAGAAAATCCAAATATAACATTTATGTTGAAAAGTATAATGAAAAAAATATTAGAGTTGAACCATCTCCCCTTCTCTCTTTTGTAGTTTTCCTTACGTTTGCTGCTTACAGGCGGGAACATGATAGGCTAGCTGTATGTAGTTTAAAGGAGTATTGTAGCTTTCAAACAATTACTGTTTCTCATCATCTATTCTAGTCTTCTTTGTTTTCCAGCTGGAGACAGTGCCAAACTTAAAACACATCTACCCTTGATAATAAAACACACCTCACTTTCTTTTCACCAGGGCAGAATTTACTGCTGAAGTTGACTGGATGTGAATGAATAATTTTTTGCTAAATGTTTATGCAGTTCTAGGACCTTGAATGATACTGTCACACTGAAGCTGTAGGGAAACTTGATGCTGCTGTAACCTCCCAGTGCTACTGAAGTGTCTGAATACAGCCTGTGATTGGGAATACCACACTCTGTTCGGGAGGGAGAAAATTGAACTGTTAAAATCAAACACTTTCACTAGAGTTGGTAGCCCATTCTGTGGTTTATGTATCTATTTTTTCTCCCTCAACATAGGGCATAGACTTCAGCCTCTAGGAGATGGTTCACAAGGTGGACAGATGGGTAGTGGAGGGGATGGAGAGCGCTGGGGATCAGACAGAGGACCCAGGGGTAGCCTCAATGAACAGATTGCAGTAGTGCTGATGCGGTTGCAAGAAGACATGCAGAATGTCCTTCAGAGGTTGCATATGCTGGAGGCAGCTACAGCATCTCAGGTATTATTCATTGAAGTTATTTGATTAATTTGTATTAAATTTTCTTGGATATTTTTATGATTAAAATGTCAGATTAAAATGTCAGTCAATATTCTCTTATACTCTAAAGACATTTCAGTTATATTCTGTAGTTTATTCCAGACTTAAAATTTCTTATTGGTACCTACTCTCAGGAATACAATTCAGGACTCCTGTACACACGAGCAAACACATGCATTTTGACCTAGAGATTAACCATACATTATTTTACTGATTTCTGATGAGACTATTCCTAGCCGTAGTTATTGATACACATTACGCAGGTGCTATATGAAGATTCCATAGTTAATGTTGGTAACACATGATCCCAGATAATTTCTTCATCTGTAGATCTCAAAGCATTTTCAAAGCAAGTGAGAAATGTCCTGGACAGGTAAATGTTTGCAGGCAGAACTTCTGATTCCATTTTTCAATTAGCAGAAGACTGATTCCTCATAGCATTCTTTTCGTGCAAAGAAATCTAGCTTTCTTGGAATTTCACATCATGTATACAAGAGAGGCAAAAGAAGTCTTAAGAAAGTGTAGATATTTATTGGTGTAGCGTTTCTTTTTCCTTCTGTTTCAATGCTCTATGTTCAGGATAATAGAATATGCTGTGAATATAGTTGAACCAGCAACCTAAAAATGTTTGGTTTTGTTTGACTTGCGGATAAATGTTGATCTATGTGAGAATTAGAGAGCTGTACAAGCAGTATCCTATGGGATGCACATACTCTAAGGCAGCCAGGAAAAAGGATTTATTAAAACCATGAATAGCTGTCACAGCTATTCAAGAATCTGATGTTTGGATACAGATTGATTTTCTATTCTTGCCTGAGCCGTATATGAAGAAATAATAAAAGAATTCCCCAGCAGTTCATGCTGTGACTGCTACCCTTACCTAAAGAGAAATGGAAGCTTCTGTTTCACACTTACATATATTAAAAATTACCTAGAAAACTGACTGCTTTGCTTTTGTGGAAGCACCACAACAGTGTACTTGGAAAAGTCTTGAAAAGTTTCTGGTACTCTGCATTTTCTGGATTGCCTGGAAGTTTTGGAATGGAGTAGTCTCTTTCCTTTCTGCTGTTAAGACATGCCACTAGCTATAGCTCAGGGCATGCTAAACCAGTGCTTTCTGCCTTAGTATAGATTAGTGTCCGACAAACACTTAATCATGCAAATTAAGCTGCTAGGATTTCTCTTCTGCATTCCAACTGCTGGGACTGGACGAGAGTTGAGGAAGTTGTAATGACAAGTTGAGCAGGGGGGCCTTGAAAAACTGTAAAGAGGTCCAGTAAGTGACAGGGATTAATTTTTTAACACACAGAGATGTGATAAAAATGCTGTAAAGAGTAATGGAAACATGTAAAGAGTAACTTGGAAACTAAGTGGTGGAAGGGGGGTGTTGCATGGGGGTGGTTCTGTTACTTAAACTGTCATATATAGAGATTGCAAAACCTTCACAAGCTCAAAAACTTCATTTTCTCATTTTGTGAAGCAGAAAAATTTTAATTGCAGTTTCCCTTTTTATACTTACCAGCCTTTGTTTGTATTTAAAGGCAAAATCTGCAACACTACAGTCAAATTATCAGCCCGCCTCCTCGGTTAAGGTAAAATAATGTTTTTTTCTATTTGTAAAAAGCAGTGTGAATGGTGAAAAACACTGAGGTGAATATTTTATGTTTAGCTCTTAGTGTGTGCTTTTCATTTTGTCAGTCTGAAGAAGTCATCTGATAGATTAATCTTTTTTTCTGATCTTACTACTATTTTCTACTTTGATACTGTAGCATTTGAGAAGTGAATACATGTGGTATTCAATATGTGCACAGAGATTGCTGACTAGAGTCTTTTTCTGTTTTCCTTAGAAACCATCATGGTGGCCCTTTGAAATCTCTCCTGGTGTTTTAGCTTTTGCTATTATATGGCCATTTATTGCCCAGTGGTTGGTACATGTGTATCTTCAAAGAAAGCGAAGGTAAAGATGTGCATTCAATAGGGCATATATACTGTATTTCATCTGTTTAAACCAGTATGTAGTATATCATGTTATTTAGACAGCACATAAAATACTGCCTTCATGCCTAAGAAGAATGCATGAGTATGCTCTCAATAAGGCTGTGACAGTGTATCTGAAATATCAGGTTATCAAAATGGGGAGCTTGATAATCATTGCTCTACTAAATCCTGTTTCCTCGAGTTCTTTGTTTCAGCGCATGTCTTGCTTAGTGTTCCATTGTATGCATCAGTGCCTCATAGCTCTGGTGATTCCAAGCTAAAGCAGAGTGTGCAGTAGAGTCCTTGGTATGATTATGATAGGAAGGTGCATGTCTCAGTCCCAAAAACTCAAGCCAAATGCGCAACAAGAAGTTCTGGTAGCTAGTAGGAGTGCCAACTGTGAATTCTAGGAAGAGACGTATAGTTTTCTTTGCCTTGAAATTTTCTCAGCATAAGAAAATATTGATTAATTTGACTTTATGTGTAGTAGGCTTTATATGTGGCAATTTAGGTTAAATCCGTGAAGTATGATGCAGAATAAATAATTTCAGTGAGCATACACAAGTGGTTGAGGCTGGATAGCTTGGAGGTGTCTCCATGGCATTTTTTGACCCTCTCACTTCCAATGTCTTCCTGAGCTGCTCTCACTGCTTCTAGACTCCCTAGTCCCCTTGTGTTATGAGAAAATTTTTCCCTATCAAATCCTTTGCAGGATTTGTCACCTATTTCTTATTTAACATTTACTAGCACCTTACTACAATATTTTTGTAATGTATACTTTGACTTCCTTCAGCTGAAGGACATCTGTACTCTCATCTTTCTTTTCTCAACTCTCTAAACATCAGAAGATCAAGTGAATGTTCTGTAGTTGCTACCTACTTGCTTCACCCTCACACCTGACTTTGTTAGCTTAGTATGCCATCAGTCTGCAGAGTCTGTATTCTTACTAGAATTGTTCTAGCTCTTTAGTGTTGGAAAGTTTTCATGGTATAGTTTTTTCATGCGGTAAATCACAGAAATATAGAATGGTTGAGGTTGGAAGGCACCTCTGGAGGTCATCTGGTCCAGCCCCCCTGCACAAGCAGGGACACCTATAGCTGGTCACCCAGGACCCTGTCCAGATGGCTTTTGAATATCTCCAAGGAGGGAGATTTCACAACCTCTCTGGGCAACCTGTGCCAGTGCTTATCTCTCCTCATAGCAGAAATGCTCCAGTCCCTCAATCATCTTCATGGCCCTTTGTTGGACTCTCTCCAATATGTCCGTGTCTCTCTTATACTGAGGAGCCCAGAACTGGGCACAGCACTCCAGGTGGGGCCAGTACTGAGTAGAGGGGATGGATCACCTCCCTTAACCTGCTGGGAGCAATAATACAGCCTTGTGATACCATTGGCCTTCTCTGCTGCAAGGGCACATTGCTGGCTCGTGGTCAACTTGGTGTCCACCAGAACCTAGGTCCTTTTCTGCCAAGCTGCTTCCCAGCTCAGCAAGCCCCAGCATGTACTGGTGGCTGGGGTTGTTCCTACCCAGGTGCTGCACTTTGCACTTCCCCTTGTACTTCATGAGGTTCCTGTCAGCCCATTTTTCCATCCTGTTGAGGTCCTTCTGGATGGCAGCACCACCCATCTCAGCCACTCCTCCCAGTTTTGTGTAATCTGCAAACTTGCTGAGGGTGCATTCTGCTCTGTCATCCAGATTATTAATAAAGATGTTAAACAGGACTGGACCCAGTACCGACCCCTGACATACACCACTAATTACTGGCCCCCAGCTAGACTTCTGTCGCTGATCACCACACTCTGGGCACAGCCCATGGTTTTGTAAACAATACAATACCCACAAAGGCTTCAAGCCTGCCAGGGAGTTCAGAGCTGTCATTAGCAGCATTGATATTACTTGCACTGTCTGATGAAACCAGAGATTTCACTACTAAGGCTTTTAGGCAGCAACACGTTTTCCTTATTTTCTGCACTGGTAAATGGAGATTTCCATTTCATCAGAAAGGACAAAGTTTTTTAAAATCAATACAATTTTTTTAGTATCTTGCGTGAAGCTCCTGTGAACTTTAGTGTGTAGCTAATAGCTCTCAAATGGCCGTGTTCTCTGTCTCTCTCTGAACAATGTGCTGATCTTGTAAACCTTTTTTTGGTTATCTGTTCGGACCTCTGTAGCAGCCTCAATCTATTCACAGGTTCAGTCAGAAATTAAGGTGTGTAAGTTTTTAGGCAACAGCTGTACACAGTGCATGTTATTGGCCATATCTATGTACTTTTGGTTTTAAAATACATAAACTGCCCCAGAGCAAAAACCAGGAGTCTGTGCTACTACCATGTGAGGTTTTCTCATCTCATTTGGAGCCATGACTCCTGAACTCTTCCGCAGTGGAGCAAATTCTATGGAACTGGTGGTGAGAAGGCCTTCTGTAGCCAGCAGCTTTGTGATTAGCTCATGTCCCTGGGAAGGGGTAGCTCTGCTCACTCTCAGCACCCTACTGTATGGTGTTCTGGCTGGCTCAGGTCTTCTGAGCCTCTTCACCTGTCTTACTCCTTTATAGGGAACTTAACGCTGAAAATCTGGATATTCATATTGGAGCCCTCACTGAAGAAAGCTTGAAAACCTGAATACTAAGGGCTCTAAAACCAGATCACAGATAGAAATATAATTTTTATAATAACTGAGGATTGCTTAGATTCAGCTCATGATTTTAGAACATTCTTGTTGCGCGTTTTCTGGAGTCATTGGAAAACCAGCTCATAAATGTTGCTGTGCTGTGAGCCAGCAAACCACTGACTGACATGGTCAGGGACTGTTCTGAGGAATTTCATCTGCAGTGCAGAATTCTTAGTGATGTTTTGTACTCCTCAGTGTAAGTTGTGCCAGTTCTGTAAACTTGCAGATTGTTTTGAAACTTAAGAGCGCACGTTTTCAGGTATCTTGAAGCAGTGTTGTATTTTAATGTATTGGAAATCATTCACATGTAACCTTAATTGATGTGTTCATTTAGACAGATGAAAAATCATCTCATGTGAAAGTATGTTAAGCTACTTTATTTGGTTCCTTTTCTAGAAAACTGAACTGAGAACTCAGGACTTTGGTTAAAAACTGCTGGGAGAAGATGGCCCTGGAACGCAAAGGAATTCTGAATTCTTATAGAATCTCAGGATCTGGAATGATGTTCCTTCTGTTATAGCTGTATTTTGTACTACCTTTGAGCTAAACATTTAAGGACTAATGTTACTGAAACTTGAATGATTCACAGCTCCTAGGTTAAAAATAAAATAAATTTAATAATTCCATCCTCAAAACCATATGAACATTAATTATTTTGGAATGTGCTTGTGGATGGATGGGCTTTCAGTAATTAGTGGTCTTGCTAATGTCAGATGATGAATATCATCTTTGTAAAAGAATAAGTGAAAAATATGTAAAACTGTCACATTAATAGAGAAATAATTTTACAATCACAACAACCCTGCCTGTTTCTCCACAGTTACATATTTTCAGATGAAACACTAATGAAGTATGCATTCAATACGTTGTAAGCTGTTGGAAAAACACAGTATAGCTCTGAGGAATTCAATTTTGCTGCTAAACCAGCGTGGGGAAATTTCCTTGTAAATTGGTCAGAAATGAAGCTGAATGCTTCACTTATCCTTTAAGAATGTAAAGCAGATTTAGGAATTGATGTATGTCTTGGAAGTTACAGCCATTAATAACAGAGGGACTGTCAAATACAAGTTGGAATCAGCATGTGGTACAAGGGATCCATCTAAAGAGGCTGCACCTTATATCTTTAACTTTGGTAACTGTATTCTTGTCGACAACAGCTTGTTTTAACTGAAATATGTAGTTTAGGCACAAGGTGCTTTACAATGAGATGAAAGCTAGCTCTGTAAGTATGTCTCTAAGATTTTAAAAAGCTCAGTGCACTCTAAGTTTTCTCTTGTCAGTTTATGTCAAATTAAAATAAGATTTAATCTAGCCCTAATTTATTGTGGACTTTTCCCAACTTACATTAGGTAAAATATCAATTCTGGTATTTCTTTCTCATCTTTCTGCTTCCTTTCAAAACTAAATTTTTAAGCTAATTCTGATGCTGATTCCCCCCCCCCTCCTCTCCTCCCCAGAGTATTTATTAGCCAATATATACACATAAGAGTTACAACCTTGTGAAGTTTGCTTGATTAAAGCATGCTTTACACTTAATTTTAAAATAAATTTATTTATAAGTTGTCTAAATCTCTGGAAAAGGGAAATGCACTAAAATTAGATTTGACAGAAAATGAAGACATTAATTTGTTATAAAGAATTACATCATAACATAACCTGTGTTTTAGATATGTATCTCCAGAAATGTTACATGATTGATGTACTTTCCTTCTCCACCCAGACTACGTATTTACAGATAATTCTTGAGGAAAGTTATTTTTTGTCCTTCCTGAAAATCTTTTATAGTTTGGAAAACATTTTTCATACAAGCTATACTGTATAAAAATGTAATCACAAAATTTAATGTTTGTTTTACCAGAGCAATTTTAATCTTGTTTTTAGTTAAGTGTGGGGTTTTTTTAAGAGTTACTTTCCCCTTCTTCTGATTTTCATATCGTAAAGCTGAATTAAAAAATGATCAAAATCTCTTTGAAGACTGCTGTAGCAATCAGATGGTTTCAGGTGCCAGAGATGAGTTTTGCATGAGATGACAGATAGACTAAAAACTCAGGTTTGAACAAAGCTTATGCTGGAAGGGAAGTTCTGCTATGACCTGAAGCCATTGTGCCTCTAGGCTAAAGTTCCTAGAGTGATTGTCTTATCATAAAATGATAGAAGTGATTGTACAGGAAGGACACTTCAAAAAAGAAACCTCCTGAAGCAGCATGTCTTCTGACAGGATGCAGCACCCTCGAGTGCCTCTTCCCCAGTTCATAACCACATTACATGTAGGTGTCCAGCTTTTAGAGATGGTACAGACGCTCTCAAAGGTACTTAACTGTTAACTTCGCACTGAAATAAATGTACGCATATGCCATCCTTGTTATTTATTCATGTTTCAATAAATCAGTCCCTTAATATTTTGCATTTTATCTTAAACTTTCTTGATGTTTAGCAAGTGCCATACCTTGCATGCTTTGGCTGTATAGAACCTGTTGGCTACATTGAGACTGCTGCTTCATAATCTTAAAGTTGTAATACAAGCCAACATCATGTTTATAACCATTTACTTGTAACTCATGACTGGGCAGCAGCTGCTTGAGCAGGTTTCTAGTTAGCCAATACTTCATCTACAGGTAAGGAAAAATGATTTGTCTTTATAATTTGCCCAGGTCCAAGGACACACAGCTTTAACTTGGAGAAAGCAGCATAAGCAGATCACTGGGGCTCAGAACTGGAATATGTTGTTGTAGCTGGTGCTCTCCTCAGGAGGGCTGCTAGTCAAAACACTTCCCAGTGCTATGCAGAACATCTAGTCCCAGCTCACAATGGCACTTTTGAAGCAAAGGTCTGGCTAGTTTCCTGCAGTGAGTCAAACTTTGTCTAAGCAGCATAGTTTTGCTCTGAATGAAACCAGACAGAAGACATCCCACCAACAAACAGGTACCAGTGTGTGTGTGGCAGCTGTTCCACCCTCAGGGCCCTCTGTTTCACTCCTGCTCTGGTCCTGTGGCAGCACCATAAGTGCAGATGGAACCACTATTTTATTTTGGCTCTTTCTAGTTATGACAGAGGAGCAGACTCCCAGCAGAAGTTACAGACCATCTCCTGCCACTAAGTACACAAATGCAGCTTGTAATAAAGATTGCAGGAGGGTGCTAGCAAGTTATGAACTGAAGGGCATACACACCTGTATTAGAAAGCATTAGGTATTTGCTTACTTCAAATCACTGTCTTTGCTGGGGCAAGGGAACAAAAATCCACCTCCCACCCACACCCCCCCAGCAGGGTCAAAAGTATAACACTTTAAAGACAAAATGCAGAAGCAAGCAACAGCAAGACTGCAGTATTTTATTTTATATATTTACACAAAAGTGCACAAAGTAGGTTTTTTGACAATGTAGTAGAGGGGAGAATAATACATTCTACTATAAGAGTAACCACAGGTAAACCTGATCATGCTGAAACTAGAACCTACTCACTCAAGAACACATGGCAGCATTTCTATATCTTGGCCTCCAAACATCACACAGTGCGTAGGTGAGCATAACAGCAGGTTACTGGTAGTAATAGTTGTCCAAGACTGCTATTTCTGTGTAAGAAAGTGGGACATTACTGATCTGTACAGTTCTTAGCACACTTCTGTCCAGCTAATAGCAGAAAAACCCTTCTCTCAAGATAACCTGGAAGCCAGAGTTTAGATGTAGGTTATGCACATGGAGTTTAGGCCTTCAAGAAACACCATGGAACAGCTAGAGTACTTGCCAAGTTGTATTCCACAGCTTGAGGGCCAGAAACTTTTGCCAGCTTACACAAATAATTGTAGTTGATTACTAATAAAAAGAAACTTTAGATTTCCTTTAGCTACTGCATGATAGCTTTTTGTATTTTCTGTGTAGTATTTCAAGTCAAGCAGTAAGTGGGGTAGAACCCATGGGATTAAGAGTTGACATGGAATTCCATGTTGAAGAATAAAGCTAGGAGTTATTTTTAACAACAAGAGAACCCCCCACCAAAACAACAAAACTCCACAACAGAACCACACCACAAACCCCAGTCAGCTTGTGAAATTCAACTCCATGTTTGCTATGGTCAAGATAAATGCAAGAGAATGGGGTATTGGAAGCCTTTCAGTTCTAGTTGTGCAGAATTCAGCAGAGCTAGACAGCAGTGTAGTAGTAACTTTTCATTGAAGAGTCCAATTTGTCAGCTGGCCTATTTCTTCTTGTACAGAACTTAAGTTTTTGTATCGCATTATGGTTCTTCTACCACAATTTTATAATTTACTTTTAGAATACGGTTTTTATAAGAAGGTTTGAGGTTTTTATAAGGACAAAACAGTAACAAGATTCTTTTTATGCCTAATGTTTTGGTGTACTATTGTCTCTGGCTCTATATAAACTAGATTACATACAAGACTTAAGCAGTTCTGTAGTTCATTATGATTAAGAAAAAGTTTAGATAGAAGCTTATTGACCCTTACAACTCATTAGGAATTATTTTTAGGACTTAAAGGTTATCTTTAAAATGTCATACCACTGTAACTACTTTTTTTCCACCTTGAGGGGAATGTATTTTGCAAAATGAGAACAGGTTGTAACCATTTGTAACATACTGAAGGCAAAGAACTGTTATGGTGTTCACTTCACATTATTTCCCAACACATATTTAGATAATTTTCCTCAGCATGAAACTGAGATTCATTCTTGAAGACTAGTTTTCTTAAACCAGATTACTAGAAATGAAATGCATAAAATACCAGTGATTAACTAAGGTATTCCTCCTCCCCCAGTTTATATATTCTAACTATACACCGGAAAATGCTAAAGAACTATCATATTCAGGAAATGTTGTCTATGGATACCTCTTCAGTAATGTATTACCTTTGATTGCACCTTTTTCACATAACACCAATTTCAGTAAGATTCAACAATTTAGAAGTCTTCCAAAACTGAAGTCCTTAGCAAAAGGAATGAGAGTCACTGTATGTTTTGCAACTTGCCAAGAATCTGTTTCACTGCGTTTGTTATCACACCTAGAGCTGAGATTTGTTCAGAATTAGCTCTCTCCTTCTAGGAAACTTCCTTTTTCTCCATCATTCCTATTCCTTTCCCAGCTCCCTGAGGGGACACAGCAGGAAGCCTAGCAGACACTTTGCTCAGAATCCCATCAGGATCTCTTGTCTTCCAGGGAGCAGGACAATGAAGGGACAACTCACTTTCCCCTATGAGAAGGGTCAGTTCATGAGACTCAAAAGCCACTTAAAAATCCCTAGCAAAATGCTTGGCTTATGGCATGTGGCCAATGGCTGACACCATCTTACACAAGTGATCTTGATCTAACAAGTACAAACTCTGAAAAATAAAAATCTTCAGTAAGACAGCTGAGAAAGACACCTATGCAAGAAAAAATATTGAAGATAATTTAAACAGAATTACCTACCAATAAACCTCTCAAATGTAGCAGATGCAAGTTTTGTGTTGCATTTAGAAACAGATCTAAGTATACTTTTCCTAATTAGGATTTATAATACTTAATATAAACTAACTTAAGTTCTAGAAAAATCTAAGATCTGGTTGTGAGTTTACAGAACACTGTTAACCTGCAATGCCTTATGGTATTTAATATATAGCAGCTTCAGTATGAATAATACTTCGCTCGTTACCCAACAGGTGATTTTTTTGTTTTCTATCATCTGACATAAGTGAGCAAACACACATACTCAGCAATTTCTATTTAAAACAAGTTAATTGCTAAAATGTATGCTGTTCAGTCCATCTTCCTACAGCATAGAGTGGTTACGTTGCAATAATTTAAACAGAGCATTTGTTTAACAGACTTGCCCCAAGTATCCTTCCCCTGTCCCATTTGTCTAGGAAAGGATAACAGTGGAACTACTGACGGTCTCACATGCCACATCTAGCTGAGTTAACTTCAAATAACATGGTCTCTTTTAACCCTTCTTGGGATAAGATAAACAGAAGCAAGCTGTTTCAATGCTGCATTAAGATTTCAATTTTCCATCTCAAACAGAAGCATCAGTTTTGCACAGTGGGTATACATTCAAACCCAGAAAGGTTTGAAAGGACTGCTCCCAAACGAGACTGCTGTCACACTGAACCACCAACAGGTAAGTTATAATTAGATACAAGTAGCACCCATTTATGTCCTTTCCCTATTATGTTCAACTGGGAAATAACTTCAGTTATTTATTTATAACACCGGTTAGGAGGTGTGACATTGCTATTAAAAAGCACCCCATCATTGCCAAGTGTTATTAGCTCCAAAAAATATAACGCCCTGGCCTCTTAGTAAGGTGCAGCAAGCAAGATAAAAAGTAGCATGAAGGCACTTGATACCAGCTAAGTTTCAGACAGTAGTTTCACTTTAGAATAAAGGATACAACAATAAAAACAGACTGATAACTTAAAACACCCTCTAAATTTGGCAAGGAAACTTCAAGACCAAACTAGTGTTATAGGACAACCTGTAAGTGTGCAAAAATATGGTGAAAGTTCACTTATCTTCATGCTATAAGCTAAATCCAGACACAGTCAGGTGCTGAGCATTATTCCTAGCTTCAAAGTAAGAGGTATCGGTTTCATCATCTGGCTGAGGTATAAAAGGCATAGTTTGATTCTGCAGATTATCCCAGTCCACACCATGAAAAAGGGGGTGATGTTTCAGTTCTGAAACAGAAGTTCGTATAAGCATTATAAACTTCCTTTTGCCCAAGCCCCATAGTCAATTCATTGCCTTGATGCACAACATCAGTAGATCTGCTCTATTTTGCCATTTTGGAAATTCACAACAGTACAAATTAGAACTGTGTTTTGATTACCCCCAACCTCAGTGGGATTAAACTCTTGTCATGCCAACTAACTGTCCTCCCCTAGCTGGAGAATCTATTCTACACAGCACACCTATTGCATCAGAGGTGCCCTGGGACATTTCTCATGATAGGACACCACAGAAATTTTAAGCATCACTTCCAAGTCCAGTTTTGCCAGAGCTCTGTGCTGAGTAGACATGTAGGAGTCACTCCTACCCTTCTCCACTCCAGGTCACCTACCTGTTGCTAGCTCATGGAACAGTCCTCCTCTGCTTTGTACAGTCCCCTTTGGCCTACCACCAGATACAGAAGTCTCAACAGCCTTACGGTGGTTTCCACAGACCACCAGATTCCTCTTTCCCAGCCCGAAGGTGGGATTAACCAAACCACAAGACTTTCTGACTCAAGGAGAACTCCCCTGCCCTGTCCATTCTGACCAGAAGGTGGCTTCCTGGCACACAAGATCCAATGTGTCTTTTGCAATAACCTGCAACCACTTCCTGATGAAAGTGGCTTTGCTACTTTGATTCAGTCCAAGAAAGCACCTTTTTCAGTTGAGTGGGATACAAACTCATGTTTCTATCACCTGCACCACAAAAGTCAAGAGTAAGAATACCCCACCTCCAAAACTTCCACATTCAAAAGGGCAAAATCGCACAAGAAATACAGAAAATGCCACAACTTGTTAGATGTTCTGGCACTACACATGGAACCTAAATAGGCATTAAAGTTTATTAGTCTAAGTTTCAGGAGGATGACATCACCACTTTGAAATTTTTAATTAGTTGCAAAGGACACAAGAGAATTGTAATACTAACCTTTCAGTCCAGCTCTCTTAGCGCTGTCAATTGTTAGAAGAGTATCTATTGCATTTTGGGCGTTATTAGACAGCTTTTCTTCACCCTCAGGCCAGGGGATATCTACAAAGATGCAGATGAGTTAGTAACTCAAACTATAAAACACATGTTGGCAATACATACTTCCCCTGATTAATGAAACAAGTACCTCTTTTCAAAATATTTTGGAAGACTTGTGTTGGTGTTTCATCATTAAAAGGTGGAATTCCGGTTAGAAACTCAAACAGGCAAACTCCAAGGGCCCACCAGTCTACAGCAGAACCTGGCAAGAAAAATCCAGGTCATTACACTAACACAAATTATATTTGCAAAGATTTGAAGATGAGCCATGGCAGAAATTGAAGAGCATTTAACTCCTACAAAATTTCTTGGAAATGAAGGAAGAGACAAAATAAGTTGTACTTAATCATGTAGAAAATTAAAAATATAAAGGGATTTTTAAAGACAGTCTGCTCCTTAATTCATTATAGATAATACCGGGGTTAACTGATAAAAGCAAGAGGGCTCTTAAGAACAATGTATTATCAACTCCCATCACGAAGAATTCAGGAGCCGACTTCTCCAAGAGATTGTTTTGTCAAAAGGCAACTTTTCCTTATCACAGCTGCTCTAGAGCCTGGGTGAGTGCTCCATGTCGTAACCTGTTCTTTGAGAAGATTTCAAGAATTCAAACTATTGAACTTAATTTTCATTTGCCTAAATTTATGTCAAAATATTGAAGACAGCTTGCAGAGATGAGCCAACACGCAAGAAGCTGGAATTACTTTCTGTTACACTAAAGCTGATCAGGGCAGTGTGAAGTTACTTAGCTACCTCTCCTCCTTTGTTATTAAATAATTTTGGTTTTCCAGGTTGTTTGTTTGTTTTTTTTTTTCCAAAACCATGTTCTTAACCTACTTAAAAACAAGCAGACAAAGCAATCTCAGACACCACTGCATGCATTCTAAGCTTTCTGCATCTTTAAGCCATGCCCACTCCACTGTATAAAGAATAGATGCCACACTTGCCATCAAAAAGAAATCTTCGAAAGAGAATAAGTATAGTTTTTGGCATATTAAAAAAAAATTAAGACACATCCCAGTTAAGAAAACAAAGGGTAAGAGCCATTTCAAAAGGATTATTGACTAAATTTGGAAATGCTGAAAACTGAAATGTATAACTAGTAATCTAATGGACTTTCAGCAACTTTTAACAGCAGTAAGAGTGCCCCACCAAGCTAAGTGTATCAAAGCAGTGAGATCACATCCACTGTTAGAAGTACTTGGATGTTCAGATAAAATATTCCCAAGCTTTAGTCAAAGTCTAATAAGATCACAAGTCTGAACAATGTAATAACATTTCAGCAGCAATTTTCCCCAAAGTTTAACTAAAGATTAGATTAACTCCTACCATATCCTTGCTAAATCATGTCTATCAATATTTGAAGGAAAAACCAGAAATACCAGGTCTTGAGCACCTGAGTCTTCTTTACCCATACACAAAGACTGATTGTGGAAAGTGAAAGGAAACAGTGAGAAGGTGTCTCAGCTTTATTTCCTGTTACACAATGTCTTTAAGAATGGTGACTTTACTCCTGAAGTATGGGCTTATGTGTGATTTCTGATAGCCTAGTCACAGTAACACCAAGGTTTCCCAGATCTTTTGTGGAGTGTATATTGGACATATCTTTCTATATAGAAACATTGTTCACACAAACAACTTTCCTTGGAAATTGTGATCTAGTTATACTTTGACTGTTCAGTTATGCTGAACACTAAATTTCTGCACAGCACATAGCAAACTCACCAGAGATCAGAGTCCCTGCATATGAAAAGACAACGAAGCAAGAATATTACAATTATTGCAAAACCCCCTCACAAATACAAACATCAAGTGTGATTTCTCTCATTCCACAGATTAGTAATTACTATTTCTCAGTGAAGTGCTTGTAATCTTATATAGTTTTCCTAAGACTAGTACACTTTTGAGATAGAAATAAAATGTATTTATAAATACAATAATGTATCTGGATACATTGCATTTATTTTTTGTTAATGGTTCTTGCAAGTTAGCAGAAAAATATTTCAGACTCTTTGTTGATCTCAGTGGAGCTCAGGATTTGAGCCAAAGAAATTTATGTACCTCAAACTTGTACTATTTTATTATAGTATTTTGCAAAAATAAAATAAAGAAATCGCTGACTAGTACTGTCCAGTACTGTCTAGGATGGAAGATCCTGCCAGAAATCAGAAGTGTTTCATGAGGTCACTCAACTCAATAACCGATGTTAATGCATCTTTATAAACTTGTCAGATTCACGTAACACTAGTATCAATAAACATAGAATGCATTCTAAGAATAATTTGGAGGCTTAATCCTTTCATACTAAATTTCACTAAGTTCCCCCTACTCCACCCCAAATTATCTTTAAAGACTCTCAGGATGACAAAGTTGTGATTCCTAAGCCACACACAAGTCTCAGGCTGCCTAAGCACAGTTTCAATGAATTAGATTAGCAGCAGGCAAGGCTATGCTAGATGGTCAAAACCTCCGGTCATGTAAGAAAAGTAAGCGGAAGGAGCAGCTAAAGCAAACACAGCCATCCATGTTGGCAAAAACTAAGCACTAGGTATTTTTAAAGAATTCACTATCATATTACTTGAAGGGTTTAGAGCTCTGGAGACATCTAGAAATGTAAATATGTCACCTTTCAAGTGTTTATAAACTCCATGGTTGGTTTGTCTTACCATGAGGCTTTGTCAAGAGCAGCTCAGGTGCCAGGTAGTCTGGGGTCCCTAGGATGCGTTCACCTTCTGTTGGAGCAGCTCCTCTTCTTACGCTCTTTGGAGTCCTGTATGGTGTGCCAGCATCTCCCTGATGAGGCGTCTTAAAAGATACAACAAAGATTTCAGATGTCAAACAAAACCAGCTAAGAAACTCCCATCTCTGGATTTAGTAAGTGTCAACTATTATACCCATTAAGTTCAAGTCAAGAACATGTCACAAAACGTATATTCCCTGAAAAAGTATGTGTGAAACGTGCTTCCATTTCTTTCTCAACCCATCTTGAAGCATAAAAAGTTAGATGCCTACTCTTTAAGAAACTTTTCCCTAAATTCTTCCTCCAGTGTCAAATCTACAAGTAATGTCTCCAAAAAAACCCCAAACCCAACCAATCTTAAACTCCTCTTTTGAATTCCAGTCTGAAGATAACCTACTAAATAGAATGTCAGAGTAGGCTTAATTTTAGCACTGAGTTCTTTATATTAGGTAATGAAAAACAAGCATATGTATCAAATACCTGTAAAATAAAAAGGAGAATCTTGAACTTTCTCACATATTGCATACCAGATGTACTCAAAATGTTAAACAAACCCTTTATTGTTTAACCTGTATACTATGGGCTGCATAGAGCCTGCAGATGAAGTTCTGCTCAAGTTAGACTTAGTGACTGTTTACAGCTACACAAGTCTTCTGAAGGTAATTTGTGACATTTGAAGATAAAATATGCATGCTTGCAAAGAAATCAAGACATTCTCATAGCCAATAAGCTGACTGCAATGAAAGTTTTCCTGCTATGACCTAGAGTTACTACAAAATTATCTTGCAGACTCATTCTTTATTTTTCAGTATACCCTTAATTTCCATATATCTGGTATAATTGTGGTTCCAAGTTCATCTTCAGTGCAGCAGAGACCAATTCACTGTGACTATGCCATAAAGGCTACAGAATCCACTACTAAAATAGAAAACAGGTAATCGGGTCACAATGATGTGATTTTTAAGAACAACCACACAAGTATATAAAAAGGTATTCTACTCTTCATACCTAAGTTACAAAAACCATATGATGTCATCAGTCATTTACTTCCCAGGAGATTAAGTGCATACTACTCTGATTCCCTTTCAGCTGAATGCAAGCTAAGTTTCATAGTCTAAAATTTTACGTGTACGAAACAGAAGCTAGCAATTCACACAAAGACATCAGAAAAAAAGGCTTTCCCCAAAAAAAGTTTTAAATGTCCCTGTTTGGTACACCAAATCCTCAACACACTGCCAGTTCTGTCAGAAAACTTTAAATCCTGCAACTAGATCTTAAGTAGGTCCTGTAAAGCTATGTCAAAATGAAACAGGAAACACTGATTGAAAGTAGACTTTTAGTTTTCCCACACTGGGGCTCTAATTTACTTTAGGACACTAAGAATTTTACTTACTATCAGAAGGATTGAAGAGGTCAAAGCAAAAACTTCATAACCTACAAGCAGCTACTCCTGTTTATATCAAACTTCATAACAGGTACTTGACAATACACTTTACACCATCACTTTTACCAGGATTTTTTAAAAAAAAAAAAAAACCACAACCAAACCAAAAAACTAGGAAGCACAGCAGTTACTCGCAGCTGAACAGCATTTGCAAACTGTCTTGGGAGGGATGTAGGATTAAGAGGAAAAAAACCAAGTCACATCAGGGAACCTAAAATTACTCACAGGAAGTACCACACTGCACTAAAAGTAGGATGAGACAAAAATTGCACAGGCTTTTTAACCGGTTCACTGTAAGAGCAAAGGAGTTCTCAGAGGTGGCCAGACAATGCAAGTTGAGCCAGAGGCAAACCAGTGGCATACAGTTACTGCTAAGCTCTTAGAGAAATTACAATTTTGGCCACACAAGTGCAGTAAGGGAAAACCTGTCAGCAAAGGTCACTTTGACTCACACTACCTCAAACTACTTCAATTTTCCCTAAATTAACAGCTGAAATAATTTCAGACCTCTAATGTCTAATGCATGCATAAAGTTTCTACATGTCTCTTTACATACCTGATAGACCCTATATGGTCTTCCTTTCTGCAGTGGAGTAATAGCTGTTGGGTAAGAGCCACTACAAGCAGGTGAAAGATCCAGTATATCTAAGGAAGCCATGCTACATGGCTCAGATACATTGGATATATTAATTGGACTATTATAACTTCTAAAAACAACTGCATTTTTTTTCAAGAGATTCAGTGCTTCCATCATCTTTTCTGAAGAAGGAGATACTGTGTCAAAGTAAGTTTCTTTTGTCTGTTTTTGGTCTTTATCCTTTTCATGATTTAACTGCGAGCAGTCCTGGACAGTATGTGCTTCCTCTCCCTTTTGTGAGGCATCTTGGGACTCCGGCGATGTTATCAGCACGCCTTCTGGTTTCGGTTCCTCAAAGGAGAGATCTTTAATGCTTTTGTCCAAATCTAAAAGCTGCTTTTGTACATGGCCTTCTGTAGCAGACAAGTCAGGAAATGATAAGTCAGAATCTGCACTGAGGATTCCTAAATGTTTTTCATCATCAGTGCCTAGAAAACTTGAGTTAATATGCTCCTTTTTATCATCCTTTTCATAGTCTGCATCCAGATCACACATAAGATTCTTGGCTATAATTGGAGTAAGTGATTTTTCTACTGTTTGCTTGTTACCAATAAAACTCTTAACTTCTTCCTTGCTTTTGTAATTGTCACATAGGAATCCACCATCACAAAGCATTAAGGATTGAATTTCTGTTGTCAAACCTGTCCTTTTGTTTACTGGAAATTCCGAGATCGGACAGCCACGTTTATATTCTGCATTACTTTTTTTAACATGGTTACATTCCTGACAAGGACTAGTGTCAACTAATTCAAAGCTTCTTTTTACACCTGGCTTTTCAAAAATTTCTTCCTCTTTGATAGGCTTGACATGGTCATTCCACCTTGAAGGTGACTGTTGTTGACTAGAAGTTTCTGCTGCTTCATTTGTCATCTCTCTCTTCTTTACAAAGGGTTTTTCTTCCCAAAACTTATTTTCAGAAAGACATTTTCTGATTATGCCTTTCACATCCACTGTGGTCACAGGAGTATCTGTTATATCAGAATGTTCACTTCCCAACGTTTGCCTATCGCCAGAGTCATTGCTGCTGATGGGAGAGATGGCAGATTCCAGTTCTTTTTTCTTTAAAACTTCAATACCTTTGCTATTCAGTAATTCTACATTCGAAATAAGAGCTGACCCACTGTTACTTGTTTTGCCTGCTGTAGAACACAGTTCATCTTCACGTTGCTGCAAACGAGCACATTGTTTTGAATATCAAGAAAAAATAGGATTACAGCATTATAGAATGTTTCCTTTAAGATACCTTATTTCCACTTCATAAAGAACTGCAAATTGGCAAGCATTACTTATTCTTTATAACCACTAGTAGTGAAAAACATGGCATAATTAGTACATTCAAAACAATTCAAAACTAGATCAGGTATAACTTGATAATTTAAGAACATAAAATAAGCTTGCTAGAATACAACAGAAAATGCAGTATTTAAATGCCTAAGGGTGAATAAATATAGCAATTAAAGTTGTGTTTGTGATTTTATGTTAAGAAGTTAAGTTACAGAAGTTCTCCATTTCCAAAAAACCCATCATACAACCTGGTGGCATATTAAACTTCAGAGATGACAGAAGGAAAGTTTGGTATTACTAACATTTTGGTAACACACTAGTAAAAACAAAGCCTTGGGAAACAGGCAGATAAAGAATTAGAAGTTGTTTTAAACAAGGTTTTGTCTGTGATCTAAATAGGAATCATGGCAAGGGACTAAAAAGCACAGCAGCATTTTCTTTTAGGTCTGTATTTGTACAGATTTTCATTAATAGTTTAAAATAGAGGAAAGTATTTTGTATCACCTATAATTACTGGTGTTAGGTCAGTTGATACAAAACCCTTCAGTAACATAAACCAGTCTTTCAGTTTTTAATAGCTAGTAGAAGTTTGAAGTGTATTTTGTTTATTATTTTTCCCCAATTTCTACCTTTTAAAGAAATTTTGTCTGCATGCTGAGCTAATAAAACCACAGGGATAAGGACAGCTTCCAAAGAGCCAACACTCCTAGCATTGCCCTCCTTGTGAAGAATAGGGCTAAACCAGTGCTGTCCAGTAGAAACCTTCTCTTCCACTACTTTGCTGCAGGCTAAATGCTATTTGCTTTTCCCATTATGTTGCATGGGACTACTATTTGTTTGAAGAAAAAAAAAAAAAAAAAAAAAAAAAAAATACTAGTTTGACCCAAAATTGCTACTCAGGAAGTACTACAGCCCCTGCTCCTGCTCCTGTAGGGAGGCTTCTCTATGCTTGAAATAACTGGAGGAAGTCAGTAGAAGAGATCTGCAGCAGTGCATATACAAGTACAAGCTAATTTTAATTTATAGTGGGAAGATGAAAAAGTCCTGACCTCTACATCTTTCTCCCACCTGGGGCTGCTGCAGCATTCTGATTCCATACTGGACAGGTTTGTGTGCAATGGACTACTGGCACTGGAGGTACCAAACCTTCTTCTTGACTGAAGTACAGTAGGAGTTAAACTTCTCACTGGCATCACAGGAGTTAATTGAGAAGTATCAAGATCTTGAGAGGAAAAAAAAAACCAAACAAAAGCCTTGAAATGTTGATACAAATAGACAACATATATTAATCAGCTTCAGACTATGTCAAACTTTCACATCAAAGGAAGTTATGAAAAGCTAGGCATGACAATTTCTCTTGTCATCTTTCCTGCGTAGTCAATGCAATCATGCTTTGAAATAGGGACTTGCCAAGAATTTAAAAGCAATATGAACATTAGCACCATAATAGCCGCCTTTCTCATTTCAGGTTAGAAATAAGAAAGCAGCAAGATAAGACAATTTAAATGAAAGCACACATTGCTAGATTAAATAATTTTCAATGAAATTAGGCCAAGAACTGACACTATTTCTGTAAAATCTTTAGGAGTTGTTTTGAAATCAGTGGCTGTGCATTTGAAAAAAAAAGAAACCAAAAGATGACATCAGTTGTGTAGATGAAAACACGTCAGACCTGAAGCACTGGAGGAATGGTAGACAGCAAGATACAGAGGCACACCTTTTATCAAGTGGGCCCAAGCTACTCACATAAACTTAAAAGATCACAACCTTAGAGCCAGCATATTACTCAGTACAAGGTTTAGTATACTCACATGTTTTGAGTAGTTTAGTTGAAAGAGGGGTATTTTCTTTTTGGACCATAGGTAAGGGAGAAACCACTCCATGCAGACTGTCAGATGATTGACTTGAATTACACCCTGGCATTTTCATTCCAACAGGAGTATACTATCAAGAAGGGAGAATCATAGTTAAAAGTTCATGGAACCTGAATAAAACATACAGGACTGAGTGTAACTTCACACATTATTTATTACGTTTGCATTGGAGCTTAGCCATACCCATTTATCAAATTTTTTGAAGCACAACTGATAGTCAGCAATTTGACATATAGTCCAAGGTAATCACTTCAGAACTTCAAGGTACTGGAAACACGTAAGTCATTTTTATCAGCTGGCATAAGAGGTGCAAGAATGGCCTTTTCACTCCTATTATTACATTTAAGATAGTAAGTAAATGAAAAGAATGAAATACTTCAAAGACAATAAAAATTACTTACAAAACCCAGAGAACTGATGAGAGACAACAATTGTCCTGGAGTACGTGAATAGTCTTGTTTTGGCTTTGCCATTGATGGTGTAGTAAGGATATCTATCATATTTATCTCTACAAACAGACAAAAAAGTATGAAGTGGGTTAGGTTTTCCTTTTGCTATTAAATAAGCAAAGTTACAGGCTTAAGTTACAGTTACTTAAATTTTATCAAGAAGGAAAAAAAATTAGACACATACTGAACAAATATACACTTGGGTTTGGTGGCTTCTTTTGAAGACATATCCATATATCCTTATTCAACGGAAGCTGTTTCTTCCTGTACACCCATCATAAAATTACAGTTTATAAATACAGAAACTGGAAAAGCCCAATTTCTTTTCTAGTATACTGTTTTAAGTGTCACATTTTCTAACTTGATACCAGTTTTGGTTTTTAGGTAGCAATTCCAGCCTATGGGCCAAGATGGCAAATTTGATTCAAAGGCTTCCTGCTCTCCCAAAGGCATCTCAAAAATAACCTACAGATAAATTTTTTATAGGTGAAAATTCAACCTTAGATGCCATTTTTTGCTCACTAGAGGCAAGTAGGCTTATAGCTTACATAGGTTCAACTACACACAATAGTCTGTCCCATTAGAATTTATCAATTAATGCAGTATATTATTGAAAATACAGTTACTTAGGATTTTCCTCAATACTCTTAAAACCATGAATCAGAAACTCCATAGACAACTCTGAATTTCTACATTCCTTTAACTATATGATCTTAAGGTCTTCTCCAACCAAAGCTATTCTGTGATTCTATGTACCCATCAGTAGCTGTCTCAAACTAAACTTGTGCTGTGCAGCATTCATTTGGCTGATATGGCTAAGGGGTTGAAGGTGCAAAATAGTTCAGGAACTGGCTAATCACCTTAAGACCTGCAGCCTGTGCCAAACAGTCATGTGACTATTCACCTATGTTTTCTGCTACTTGAAAACAATACATTCATATGCTAAAGCACCAATTTATAATCTGTTAGGGACTCACCACCTCCCCATCCCTCACATTAATGCCTGGAAGGTCCCAGTTCAGGTAGGAAATCAATATATACAAGGATGGAAATAACCAGAGGTACACCAAGAAATAGCCAGAAAAATTCATTTACCCTTTGAATTCTTAGTAGACTTCATAGAAAACTTTGAAATACATACCCCTCAAGAGAAATGGCTCTAGAACATATTTCATATACCCTTGTCCCAAAGAGTATTTTAGCTTCTGAAGCACAATGCATATAGCAGTCACTTCACTAGCATGTACCTTATCAGTATTTACCTACTAGAAATCAGATGTTTGTGCAACATTTGGGCTTATTTAATTGAAAGCTTCCATCTACAGGGATGTAAAGCATTCAAGAATATAGGAATGTTACATAAAAATACATTCTAATACAATCAAAATGATACAGACAACTCTTACCTCTGTTCAGAGTAACTCTGGAAAGCCCGAAGTCTGTCAGCTTTATATGGCCCTGATTAGAAATGAGCATGTTGTCTGGTTTCAGATCTCTGAAGACATAAATATAGTTGAAGTCAGCAAAAAGGCAACTAAGCAATATTAAGTTACATGACCAGAAACACTCAATACAAAACATTGATTATAGCTGTTTCTCAGTAACATCTCTTAGCCAGCAAAAGATTCCAATTGGAATAATACACCAAAACAATTAAAATGTATCTAGCACTAAATAGTACACAAACGTCACAGGTCTTGTAAAACCACCGTGAATATCACAGGAGTTGCACATTTTGTGTTTCAGCAGGTTTAACAAATGTCCTTCACGAGTACTATTGTCACATTTACTAATGTGTAGCACCTACATATGGCAGTACACAACAAGCAAACATCTAGTAAAAGTTTTCACATGTGTTCTATGCAGCCCTACTGAATGCAGCAAAGAACTCTGACCACAGGAGGAGCATTAGTCTATGTCCCTTTGTCCTATTTACATGCCCGCAGTATCCAGAGTGTTCCTGAACTGACAGTCATTTAAAAGCCACAGGGAGAGGGGAGCTAAAAGGCAGCACAGCTGCTAATACACCACTATACTAGAGGAGAGCAGTGTATATTTTTGCTTAACATATATGGGTAGATTTTATTTTAGGTGTTGTTTCATGACATTGCCACAGCATATACATGCAAATAGAGCTTCCAGAAACTCAAGCAAATGAGGTAGCTGTTACCAAGAAACAGTGATTGGTTATGTGTTTGAGTGAAAAATTAAAACCCCAAACTACCAAATACTTACTTGTAAGAAAAAGAAAAAGCAGGTTTTACCTGTGGATTATCCCATGCCTGTGAAGATAGTCAAGAGCCAATGCTGCTTCAGAAATATACTTAACAGCCATTTCTTCATCAAAGTATCCATAAATATGGAGAAGAGATTTGACATCTCCACCAATAAGGTACTCCATCACCTGCCATTCAAGTGTTTTAAATTTTACATCTTAAAACACATTTCAAATTTGCAAATAAAATATAACACAGCTTTCACCCCTAGGAAAATATAATTTCAAAGCACAGAAGCTGATAGAAGCTTCCTTGCGTGAACTTCATTTCCCACACAGTACTTTTCACTTTGATAAAATAATTGAAGGTTCAGATGACAAAGGACATGAAAAATTTTCTTTTAATAGAGCATTTACTTAAATTACTTGCCTAGCCTACTTTCTGCAGTTAGCTCTCAAATAACTACCATAGCCAGCTTTTTAATTAACTTCTGAAAGATTTCCATGTTACGGAAAATAAATTGCAAAGCACTTCTGTGAAATTTAAGGCCTGAAGCCAAAGACCACTGATATTTTGATTTGTATAGAACAGGTATCTCAATGATTTTATTTTGCAAGTGTTTATATACAGTATTAAATTCAGATCTGAGATTTGTGAAATAAGTGCAAATTTCCAGAAACTTATATAGTTAGAACTACTGTGTATTTAAGAAATTAAAAAGTGTCTAAAAAACCCCCATATATCCAAATTATGCAAACCCACACATGATTAAGGCCCATGTCATACTGAAGAAAAAAAGAAAAGTCGTCAGGATTTCCGACACTCACTCTTCAATGACAAGAATGAATTTATGGGGTTTTGGTCAAGAAATCTCACCAATACTTAGATTTCAATATACAGTACTATTCAGTATATAATAACCCTAGCATCTCCTTTACAAATCCTTCACTCTGAGCTCCTCTGCTCCTCATAGCAGTCAATAAGGATTCCAGGGAAAGAAGTCTTCATTTACACTCAAAATGCATTTTAGGAGTGCATAGTAACCTCACCTCAGAATTTAATCAAACTGCTCATTGTGTGTGCTTACAGCAAACCAGACAAATTACACTAGACCCTTTGTGCAGTCTTAATCCATACTAACTTTATATAGAGGCAGTATATAAAACTGCATTCAAGTTCTACTGTACTCCACAGTGCTCCATGTGGACTAGCACTTAATTTTGCCACTCAGTTATCCTTTTGTCATCTAGGCCAACTACCATAATGAATTTTGAGCACAGGCAACAAATAAAACAGATTTCCTTAAGTGAGCCAAAGGGTATCTTTCTGTCACTAGGATTCTGCTTGAACAGAACAATTTCTTGTTTAAAATATTTCACTTATTCAACCATTCTGAGAAAAGATAAAGTGACTAAGGAATACCCACTCACTACCATAAAAATGTTTCCAGACATGAATATAGTTCTGCACTCCATTTTCAACATTATCATAAAACACCACAGCCATTTATTTACTTACTAAATAGATGTTATTAGCTGACTGAAGTGAGTAGTATAAGTGCACAATGAATGGACTTTTACTGAGAGCCAATGCATCCCTCTCTGCCTGGACCTGTTGAACCATGTTTTTGTTGATCATGTCTGCTTTTTTCATCACCTGAAAGTCAAAACAAAATCAAGTAAATAAACATTCTTTTCTTTGCTCAATCTGCAGTCCTCTAGTCAATTCATTTATCTCTATACTCCAGACTTGCATACATATATATACATACAGAGCTGTAACTTCATGTACAGACAGAATTTTAAATCAGGGGTTATTAAAGAAGCTTTTTCATTGTGCTCCTTTTAATTCAGTCCTGAATGGAAATCACACTACCAATATTTACTGCAATTGCCCATACTGGAAAATCAGGGTTTAGGCTGTGCATGAAATTACTCTGCCCTGAGTTAATCCTTTTCTCCACGGTACACAACCCAGAACCAGGAAAACGTGCTCAATGCTTAGATATACACTTGCTGACCAAGTCCTTCCATCTCTTCAGAGGCTGAGATACATGGCCTGAGGTTTGAAAATAGAGTGCAGCAGTAAGCCATCTCATCTTGGTATCCTTAAGTGCAAGATTGCACCTATTCCAGCCTCTAATTCTTAACTTTGCAGAGAAAGCAAGTGAATTCTTGCTTCATTTAAAATTTACAGCCAAGCCACCCAACAAATATTTGTTTCCTTGGGAAGAAGCCTCAAAGGCATGCAACTCACAATGAAGAAATAACAAGCTTAACCATGAATTAGGCTTTATTCCCTGTCTTGAATTACTCCACTATATGGTGATGCCCGCTTAATATTAATCTTGAATAGAAGATGCATGACAGTATGGCTGATAGGTATTTAGGCAAGCATTGCATACACAATGGAAGTCTGCCCACATTCAACATCTTTGGTCCAGACACGTATGCCAATATTAAACAAGTTTATTTTATTCGTTCTCTATGCAACACAGCCATAGGAAACTGAGTCTACAGCTACTGCCACCATTCAATAACAAAATTTGATAACATATATAAAACATAAGAAATGTAATTTGATACATTATATATAAGCGTTGACCTTAACTGTAAAAACTTTAAGCGTATGTTAAATTCAGTAGCTTGAGTAATCCATAAGTGTCACTACAATAGGGATAAAAGACTTACACAAAAGTTTTTGGGTCACAATACTATCAATAAGATTACATCAAATACTAAATTAACGCAGTTGAACCACTCTATATGCAGCACCTAAGCTGCAGAAAATTACCTACTATCACTGTTAACAAAGTTGATTAAAAAAAAAATTAGAAGACACACAGAATGCATAGAACTACACTTGTAATGAGTGTTGACCTTGACTGTAGAAGCATTTAGCACATGATAACGTTGTAGCTGTGAACAACCCATAAGCTGATAAGAGTAGTTTTTAGTCCTTTATGTATCAACATTGAAAACGCAATAGCTGGTAGGGTTTTTTAATGTGTGCTCAGCAAATTTTTTTATAGTTTGCTGTCTGTACGCATCTCAGAGGCAGCCTTTCCCTTCACGAACGAGTGGGAGAACGCCCTCCCAGTAACACGACAGGTAAATGTCCTCAGTTCTAACGAGTATTTACAGGCAGGAAGCAAACAGCGCACTGACAGTTTGGAAAGCTTTGGGCGTAGTTTCTTCGACATTTAAGGTACTTCTAAAAGCATTTCTCGTTATCAGATGCCTCCTAACCAAAGCCCCCAGGCGAACAGGAACGTAAGGAGAGCTAAACACAGCCATGGGGACAACACACCTCCCAGGCTGCTGCCAGAAGGGCTGCAGCTCCCCAAAGGCCCGTGCCGAAGGCAGAGGGGCTCACGCCAGGGCCTCCCACGGCGTCTCCCTTTCCCACACACGGTTAAACGAAAGCGGAGGGCGGCAGTGCCGCGACACCAGGCAGCGAAGGGGCCCCGAGGGCCGCAGGAGGCGGGGCGGCGCCCCACGCAGCCCCTCACCTTCACGGCATAGAGCCTTCCCGCCTTGCGGCCCAGGTACACCTTCCCGAAGGCGCCGCGGCTGATGGGCTTCACGATGGTGAACTCCTCGATGGAGGGGGGCCGGGGAACCTCGATGCGCCTCGGGCCGGCAGCGCCCCCCTCCTCCGGCCGCGCCTCAGCTGCCGGCTCCACCGTCCCCATGTCGCGCCCCGGCCCTGGCGTCCCGCGCCGATTCAAAGCGGCGCCCGCCCCGCCCCGCGGCGTCACCGGCCAACGGGCGGGCGCGAGGGAGGCGGGCGGCGCTCTCGCGAGACCTCGCCCGCGGCGACCGTTGCGGCGCAGCGGTTACGTAGAGACTCGCCGCGCCGCTTTCCCGTGTGGCAGGCTGTCCGGGGCCCTGCTGCTGGCACCCCCGCTCTCGCTCCCGGACAGCGCTGGCCCGCTTCACGTGCCCGCTCTGGAGCGCCCCTGCTGCCGTCTGCACAGGGCTCTGCGGGGGGTGGCCGCCGTGCTGCCCGCCCTCTGGTCTCACCCGGGCCGTGCCGCTCCAGGCGGCGTCTGGTGGGTAGCGCGCTCAGTTTTGCTCACCACCAGGAGGGGTTGTATATTTATTACCGACGCAGGCAAGCTGAGTAAAGTTGGCTGCAATGTTACCTTCGAGGTTTGAGAGTGTTGCTGTAGCACGAGTATTTCTGATAGGTGCTCGTCACTATCTCTGGCTTGACTGTATTGCCTCACTGCAGCCGTCCTAGCCTGACCAGGGCTCCTTAAAAATCTCCTTTTTATTTTATATAGCAATGTATGAAAAGCACTCATCCTGTGGTGTGACTGGTTTTGTTATGTTTTGTTTTGTAGAACGTCGATTACGACAAACCATCAAAGCTGTTGGTCTGACTGATGACTCAATTTGCCATCTAGTTTTCTCATTTGGCAGTAGGTCGTTACTTGCCATGAGCTGGGGGATAGTCCTCTCATTTCTGTGGAATGCTTGAAGGTGTAGGAGTTCAACAGAACTCGGTCTGAGTCACTAAGGAAATGGAAGGCAATATTTATTTAGAAAGAAATAACTGATTTTGGTCCCACGTCATAATTTTTTCATATGCCTCACATTTTCTCACACTTGCACATTTGCAAGCTTTGAGTGGTGTGTGTCCAAACGGTGTAGCCAGGATGGCATGTGTGCAGGGCACACTGCCTGTCAGTCCTTACTGTCACTGTTCAGCCCTTGCTGTCTCTTGCTGTCCTCTGGATTGGTGATGGGCAGGACTTTTATGATCTGTTGCTTCCCTCCAAATCTTGATTACTTCAGCCTACATTAATCTTTGAGCAGGGTTGCTCCCCTTTTTCATCATTTCCTTATTTTGGGTATCTCCATGGCTATATTCTGCTTTCTTGTTGTGACAGCAGGGACAGGGATGGTGTTTCCAGTGTGCTCTGACCTTGTTGCCATCCTCCTGTTGCCAGAGCATAGCCTTCTGACAAATCACCTGACAGCACCTTATCAGAGTGGACTGCAGGCCTTCTGCTCTTGGTTTACACAGCAGGTCCTCAGTGTTTACCTGGTTTACAGCTCTCAGTTGTGCTCTTGGTAATTCTTTTAACCCTTGCCTTACTGCTTTTATGTTGCTTTCATGTATACATTGCCGTTCATGCTGAGGGACATGGTTTAGTGGCAGTGCTAGGTTAATGGTTGAATGATCTTACAGATCTTTTCCAACCAAGGCAATTCTGTGATACCAATCTTAACTGTTCTGTTGCAGTCTCTACATCAGCAAAGAGCTATCTCTATGGAGGTCAGTGCAGAGCTATGGGTCTCTATTAACACAGTAGATTAGTCTCTTCGCTTTAAGATACCTCACCTGTAATCTTGTACTGCACAGATCCCAGCAGTAGATGCAACTTAATGAGCAAATGTAGAAAACGTTTTAAATTAACTTTCTATAATGGTATTAAATACAATTTATCACTGGCTGTATTTGTCATTTAACTCTGCAGCATTAGTTTAACTGTGTCATGTCAGTGATATCAGCAGAGAAGGCCAGCTGAGAGCAGGAGGGATTGCTCCTTTTGGTGGCATCACACGCCATCAGATTGTGCCAGTTGTGAAACTCCACCGTCAGCCAGCGTGTATCCTTCTGAGCCTGAGCATACCCAGGAGAGGATCCATGCATTCTTTCCCTTCCCCTGAGGCAGCATGAACCATTGTACAGCTGTGTGGAAAACTGCTTCATAGGGTGGATCCAAGT
The DNA here is from genome assembly GCA_028020825.1 of Podargus strigoides. NCBI lineage: Eukaryota > Metazoa > Chordata > Aves > Caprimulgiformes > Podargidae > Podargus > Podargus strigoides. Next base: position 41,484,273 of record CM051623.1, read on the forward strand.
AAATGCTCATTGCTTTTTAGAGTTTTTTTTTTTGTTGTTGGGTGAGTTTTTCTGCCAAATCAGCTAGCTGAGCCACGTGATTGTGATCATGAGTGCTAGTGGAAAAGCGTATATATGAAGGCAGGGAGAGGCAGCACTGTGGCTGCACTGATCCACATCTCTGTAAGATGGTGTGGGATGGCACTTCCCCCTGAGGAAAGGAAGAACAGCGAACAACAGTGGCCAGGTGAAAGAAGGAAAATGCTAATAAAACCCCCAAATAACTGGGGAGCACACAGAAAAAGCACAAGGCATAGAAAAAAGGTGAATATCAAAGACCAAATTCTGCCATATGCAGATGCATGTGCCTTCATTTAGATTACATTTTAACTGAACATGAATAACAATATTTAGGTCATTGATGCATATTTTCATTTGTAAAAGTTTCTTTCTACATGCAGTGTACTCTAACTGCCTGCAAAATATTTTCAGTACTTCAGCAAGGCATCCCGAGTAGTGATGATGAGGAATGTGACCTAAATGACACTTATTCTTGGAAATTTGATCCACGTGCAGTGGCTACGCTGACACGTTGGTCCTCCTGCCGCTGCCCTGCGGGGCTGGCAGTCCCCTGCGCTGCCCTGCCAGCAGCTCCCCAGGCACAGTGAGACTGCCCTGCTCCCGCACACACCCCCTGCACTGAAACCCTTCGTCTGGTATTGGGGTACAGAGGGAGCCCTCAGGCTCAGAGCACACTGTGTCTGCAGAGGGGTCAGAGCGAACCCGGCCCGCTGCCAGCCTTCCTCAGCCGTCACCCTTTGTCACGACACTTGCGAGAGGAGCCCGGCTCCGGCCGCTCCCCGGAGGTGATGACCCGCGGGCAGGGGTAGGCCGGGCAGCTCTGTCGCCCCTGGGTGACAACGGGCACTACGCGGGGCCCTCCCTACTCCTCGCCCCGAGCATCCCTGGGGCCTCGCTGCGCCCGCACCCTTCCTCGTCCCGCCAGCCTCGCTGCCTTCTGGGCCGGCGTCCCCAGCCGCTGTCTTCGGCCCCGCCGCACGGCTCCCCGCGCAGACGGGCCTGCCCGGGAGGATGGTTTGCCCCTCACCCCCCTCCTCCGCCGGTAACCGATTGTTTGAGCCTGTACGCGGCGTACCCGGGAGGCGCGAGAAAACAGCGGTTGCGAAGCGACGCGGGTGCGCGGGGCGGGCCGGGGGCCCGGAGGGGCGGCCCGGAAGCACTACCATCTCCGGCCCTTTCCGGGACAGCTTCCGCCCTGGTCACCGCCGGCCGCAGGGGGCGGCCATTTTCCCGAAGAGTGGAGCCCTCCCGCTGGCGGCGGCGGTGGCTACAGCGACTGAGTGGCGGAGGCCGACAGGGAGGCACGGCTTCTGCGGCTGGGCTGGGAAGCGGAAGGAGCGCCTGTGGCCGCCGCCCCTGCCGGGAGGATGTTTTCCTTCTCTGCCGTGCAGCCGCAGGTGAGGGGGGTGGCGGAGCGCGCCGCGGCGGTCCCGGAGCGTGGTGGTGCGCAGTTCGCCGCGCTTGGTCCCCCCTTCTCCACGGGGCTGCGGTCAGGGGCTCGTTTCGTGTCTGGGTGGAGGCACTCGGGAGGCCCGGCGGTTGCGGGCCTCGGGTGGAGGAGCCGGGGTCGCGGCTGCCACGTTTCTGGGGCTTTGGAGAGCGTCGAGCGGGCGTGAGCGAGGGAGGCGCGGGCACACGCACCGCGGGGCCTGCCGGCTCGGCACCGAGTGCCGCAGGAGAGCAGCGGCTGGGGGCTGCAGCCACACAGGGTTACACAGGGTTGTTATCTGGGGAAAAGTGCGTCAGTGGAGGAGAGGGCAGGGTACCGTAAAAGCTTGTAAAATCTGAAATGACGAATAAGCTGGAGATGACGCCTGTTAGTGTCTGGTTTTATAGCAGAAGCAAGGAGGGGACTGTGTTAGTTATTACAGCTGAAGTTAAACTGTGCTGTTAATTGTCACGGATTGTTGTGGAAATCAAAAAGAAATTACATAAAAATTAAGAGAGTAGAGGAACAGACACTCAGTTATTTGTTCTATAGAACAGTCTGGATGCAATCGAGAAGGCATCTTTTATTAGATAATGAGTCACATTAGACTGGTGGTTTTTTATGGGCTTTGATCTGAACCAGTGGTTTTATGTTTTGTGTTAGGGGTATTAGTATGTGGTAGTCTTATTCCACATTGGTATTTGATTGTTCTTTCTGGATGTGGAGAATGTGTTGTTTTTGTTAGCGTAGTGAATCACAGAATCACAGAATGTTAGGGATTGGAAGGGACCTCAAAAGATCATCTAGTCCAATCCCCCTGCCAGAGCAGGAACACCTAAATCAGGTCACACAGGAACATGTCCAGGCGGGTTTTGAATGTCTCCAGAGAAGGATACTCCACAACCTCTCTGGGCAGCCTGTGCCAGTGCTCTGTTACCCTCACTGTGAAGAAGTTCTTCCTCACATTTATGTGGAACCTCCTATGTTCCAGCTTACACCCATTGCCCCTTGTCCTATCATTGGATGTCACTGAGAAGAGCCTGGCTCCATCCTCATGACACTCACCCTTGACATATTTATAAACATTAATGAGGTCACCCCTCAGTCTTCTCTTCTCCAAGCTAAAGAGACCCAGCTCCCTCAGCCTTTCCTCATAAGGGAGATGTTCCACTCCCTTAATCATCTTTGTGGCTCTACGCTGGACTCTCTCAAGCAGTTCCCTGTCCTTATTGAACTGGGGGGCCCAGAACTGGACACAATACTCCAGATGCGGCCTCACCAAGGCAGAATAGAGGGGAAGGAGAACCTCTCTTGACCTACTAACCACTCCCTTTCTAATACGCCCCAGGATGCCATTGGCCTTCTTGGCCACAAGGGCACATTGCTGGCTCATGGTCATCCTGCTGTCCACCAGTGAAATGTGAAATGACAGAACGTGTGATATTTTTAGGAATATGGTAAATGCAGGAGGAAAGCTTGGTTACTGGTTGGGATGCTGGCTTTGACCTCTGGAGGCTTTATGGTTTAACTGCAAACTCCCAGATTTTAATTATAACTTTAGACAATCAATTCTGAGGCAGTTTTTATGTCTCACTGCGTTGTCTCTCTTGATTTGCTGTCTAGTCAACATAGAAATGGAAGCTCTTGCAGAAGGACATTAATGGCTTTAAACTGGAAGAGGGTAGATTTAGACTAGAAAGAAAGAAGGAAGACATTCTTGCCTGTGTGGGTGGTGAGACACTGGCACAGGTTGCCCAGGGAAGTTGTGGATGCCCCCTTCCTGGAAGTGTTCAAGGCCAGGTTGGATGGGGCTTTGAGCAACCTGGTCCCGTGGGAGGTGTCCCTGCCCATGGCAGGGGGGTTGATCTTTGAGGTCCTTTCCAACCCAAACCATTCTATGGTTGCAATCAGGTATTGTTCCAGCAGCAAGAGTTGTACTCCAGCTCTCTTCCCTAGTGCTGTGTAGTAAGACTGAGACGTTTTGGAAGTGTTGGAATTATTTATACGATACATTCATGAAAGACGTATGTTAGAGGAGGAGCCCTGATATGTGGTGTACCTGGGCTTCTGTCCTCAGGTGGTGTCACTGAGCTCACTGAGTGCTGCTGAACTGCAGAATTGACTGTGATATGTGTATGTGTGTTGTTTAGGTGACTTTGATACTTAGGTATGTTTCTAAAGCGGGATCTCGAGGGAGAAAACATAAAAGAAACTTCTGGGAATGACTTCTATAATGCAGAAAGAATACAGAGAGTTTCAGTTATAGAAGTATTACTTTATAGATGAAAATGTATTGTTTGTAAAATAATACAGGAGTCAGTAATACTGATGATCTCTGAATTAGCAAGATGTTGACAAACCCGCGTGATTTAATGCTGTTCAAAAGCAGACACTGACCTTTCTGTTCAAGTTGCTTGGATAAGTGTCCAGGGATAATCTAGAATTTACTGTGTTATGATATTTCATATTAAAGTCTGAAATTAAGGCCCGTGACTAACTAGATGGAGTATTTTACCATTCTTTTTCTATTTATGTTGTTTAAAGAACATTAGTTCTTTTCTGTGGCTGTGTTGTGAAGTCATACTAGAATGGTGATCTTACTTTTGTCTTGTTGGACACCAGGACAGGTTTAGGGTTATTTTAAGTGAACAGCACATACCTAACACAACAAACAAGTGATACAATAAAAAAAAAAAAAAAAAAAGAAAAAGAAAATAACTGAAAAAAAATATTCTGAAGGCAGTATTAAGTGTAGTAGTACTTTTGTAGTAGTTTCCCTGCTGTTTCAACTGAGAACAATCTATAAGAAGTCTTATTTTTTTGTAACTAAACATTATCTTAAATGCAAATTGAAGGTGGTCTTTGCATCTCCCAAGTGCTGATGATCTGTACCTACTTATGTATTTCCAAATCTAGTGATTATTTTATGTAAACCATTTTTTATGTTTGAAAACCAGGGAACATAGCCTGTCCTTTTTTTTTTTTCTCTTCCAGGCTTTGTGAGTTTCTAATCCATCATGCATACTTAAACTTACTTTTTTTTTAATTTAAGTAGGTACTAGCTAACACTGTGGTGTTGAAGCTAAGTTCACGTGGTTTATTATGAAGTCCTCGGTTAAAAGGCAGTGTACAAGATACGCAATTATAAGTCAGGGTTTGGAATGGCGATATAGTTTAAACAAGCTCAAATCATTACCTGTTGGTTTTTTGTTTTGTTGTGTTTGTTTTTTTTTCCCCCAGGCTACTGTTCCTCTGAGTCACCTTATCAATGCCTTTCATTCACCAAAAAGCTCCACTACTAAGGCCAGCACAGCATCTGTACAGCCTGTCCAGAGGGACACCTCCCCAGAGCATGATCCTCAGAAGAGTGAGGTACTAAAAACCTTTGGAAAAAGTGGTGTTTTGCTTTTAACTGAATAAAATCTGAATAATATCAGTTTAAGTGAATTTAATATTTGACTCGTTTTATAAAATAATGTAACGTGAGTAAACAAAACAGAATGTTAGCACGTAGAATGTCACTTTTTGACAGAACTTTCGTAAGTCAGTGCTTTGACAGTAAGAATTCTATGAAAAACCAGTATTTCATTAATGAGAAAAAAAGCTAGTACTTGTCTCAGTAGTAATTTGCAGATGAGGAGAGGACTTATTTTCACTTTCAACTTAATGTTTCTTGCTTTAAAGTAACAGTAACTTTTCTGTTAATAGAGCCCTTATTGTCTTTTTACTCTCTGAGTGTTATCAAACTTTGTTTCATGATTGCTTGTGAGAAAACAGACTGTAACTTAATCTCTCAAAAATCCCCTAATATATTTTAAATAGCGTATTTGCATGTTTTCTTATTTTTTCTATTGAAATACCTGTCATTATCATTAGGTATCTTTTGTTCTTTACATTGCAGTTTCTGTATTTTCATTTTCAAAGTAATACCAGATCTCACCACTTCTTTCTCCACTCATTTCCTTACAACAAGTTTTATAACGAAGAAAATGTTTTGGAGAAAAAACATGGAGTCTCTCACTAAGTACAGAACTTTGGAAATCAACATGGATTGTACTGATCATCCCTTTGTTGTGATTCTGTATTCGCTTCTGGTGATGCAAATCTATTTCAGTGGGAGACCTGGCTTAATGAGTGAAACTGAAAGTGTGTTTCATTTATTCAATTCTGTATTTGTCTTCTCAGCAAGAGAATCTGGCCTCCTTTAGATACAGAGGGTTTTTCACATTTAATTTTTTTCTCTCTAATTCATCATACACCTGTTTGCTTCCTCCTAGCATGATAAAAATATAAAAAAATAATAATTTTAAAAGTCTCTTTATTAAAGTCATTTTAAAGAAAGTTCTATAAGCAAGTTGATTAGACTATAATAAACCTAAGCTTAAATAAGGGTTAATTCACTAGGCAAATACTGACATAGTACATGCAGTTCTAATTATAATGGCAAAAATCATTATTTGAGACTGTGAAGCCTCTGCTGTGAAGTTAAATCAATTCTTCTGAAGGGTCACAGAAATGTTACCTTTATAAAATTATTTTTTTAATCTTCTTCCCACAGCATTTCAGTAATTTTCCAAGCAATTATTAAGATGAAGTAGGAAGGCTTGATCTACTCCTTTAAACTATGTGCAAAAGTCAACTGATGTTTAAAAATGTATTTGTACTTATTTTTAGAATAAGTGGACCAGAAGCAATCTGCCCTAACCTTTAAAGCAGAATACTTTATTTACTTAAGAAATCAGTTTTGAACTATAAACTTTGAATATGGTGGTATTCTGGATGCATCTAGGAAGCTTTTCTAAAAATGCTTCTTTTGACATCTTATTCAAGTATTTTTTGTGCATGTCTTTTTATTGGAAAGCTATCTTCGTTTAAAGTAGATCAACATAAAGCTTACACAACAATTTAGGAAAAACAAAAACATAATCCATAATGTTCTAACAATCAAAAATTAAATATCTGTGCAAATACATTTAGAACAGAATATTCTCAGTTGCAAAAATGTTACCGCAGAAGCAATATGGAGAGGCTGATAGGTATTCTGTGTGTTTTTACAGCATATTCTCCCGTACAAAGATTTTTTTCCTACCTGTAAAATACAAGATTAAAATTACTTTGATCAGGGTTAATTCTTTAGTAACTGAAGTGTATGTGCCTTACCTCCTTGTTTGGTTTTTTTTTCATGGTTTCTTTGCTTTGTAGCAAATAAATCCAAATCCTAGTTACTAACCGTTTTTTCGCATTGGAACTTTTGCCTTTCATTGTTCTTCTACTCAGCTCATGGCTTTTAAAGTTTTTAACTCTGGATATAGTTTCTAAATATCCAGTCTTTGTGCTGCTGCTAAACCTGCACTATTTGCAAAAAGGCTAGCAAAAAACCCAACAAAACAGTTCAGGGGATTTTGCTGTTTGCTCACTTGGGTGAAATGTAATGGGTGGCTATTGCTGTATATCTTTTCCCCTCGCACTTTCCATTTGCTCTCTTATAAAGAGTAGAAAGAGGTGGAAAATGGCTTTTTTTTTTTTTTTTTTTTCTGTGCCTGCTTCAGTCAGGGAGCAGGAAGGTGTTAAAAAGACTGAATTGGGAAGAAAATACACTTGTCATAAATGTACTGTGACAATGAAAGTACCCATGTGTGCAAATGGAAGACTTATTCTATGTTGATAGCAGCAAGTACTCTTTCTCTAATAATTTCCTTTCATTCATTTATATTCATTCAGAAATCTTTTTCAGTCTGAACTGTGAAATGTAGGTGCTGTATCAAGCCAAAAAGTTAACTCAGTTATTCTTACCCCCTGCCCCCAAGGTAATCTTAAGTAAATTTTGAACATTTATTTCTATTTTGCAGTCTGTACTTAATTTAAGAGATCTGGGATTGTCTGATTTGAAAGCTAACCACTTCAAAGAATTGGTGCACCGGTTGCTTCCTGGCTACTGTGCAGAAAGCAGAGTCTCTTCACAGTGGCACACATCACACATCTCTGCTGAGTCCTTCTTTGAAAATAAACATGGTATGTTTCAGAGTAAAGTACTTCTGAGAATTGATAAGAGATTATAAAGGTGAACACAGTTATTCTTTAGTTTATTCTCCTGTGCTGTTGTTTAAAAAAATCTTTAATAAAAAGAGTATTAATGGTTTTTAATAGGTTGTCTCTAGAGTGGTGATTTTGAATCTTGGGAATTTTAGAAAATTTAACCCAGATTTTGGAATTGTTTCTTCAGACAAGTTTAATAGCAGCCAACTTCAAAACTGGATTTGAACTCAGCTGTAGTACGAGTGTACTGTGAGCCTGAGCTATGAGTTTTTTCACCAGACAGAAGAAATTAGATTTTGCTAATCTGCTAATGTAACACAGTCACGAACATCTCCAGTTTACATTAAGTTGTTCCATTTTTTTTGCCTGAAGCTCTATTACATGAGGATATTTACTAGATGTTTCTTAAATAATTCTTACTTGCTAAATGAGGATGAGTTCTTTGAGCTTTGGATAACTAAACAACAATAAATGACAGTCTTCTTGTCTTGCAGTTTATAGCATGCTTGAAATAGTATCTGCTAATAACTTATTCACTATGGTGCTCTTTTATGTATTTGTTTATTTCTTGTTGTTTCTGTATTGCCTGAGTACTGTGCAGTTAGCTAGATTTAGTATAGTTTAAAATGTTTTTATGTGTTATACATAGTCTGTTTTAAAATGCCTGTGAACAATCTGTTCTTTAAAGCCTTGAATGATTGGTTGCTTGCTGGCCCTTCAGCTTCATGAAAGTCTTTGGATTTCTGTCCAGTCTAGGTAGCTTTATTCAGCTATGTACAGATGTGCAGAGTTTTCCCTCCCAAATATAGCTTCAAATTCAGGATTGTGACTACCAATATTTTTTGGAAGTTCTAATTAGAAAAAATTCTGGTACATTGCAAAGTGCCTGACGTAGATTAATGCAAAGAAGTTAACTGTCTATATACTGCCTGAGGGACTGCAGTAAAATAGAATTAATAGTTAAAAAAAGAAAAAACAGCCTTTGTGAGAGGTAATGTTTAGTTGCAATTTAATGTAGGGTGTATTTACACTTTACTGTGACTTTTTACAGGTTTCGTGGATGTCTTCAGTGCTTTACGCTCATCTTGTTTGTACAGACAGCATCCTAATCCCCTCCAAAATTTCTGTTCAGGTGTTCGATGTTGGCCAGGTATGAAACAATAAACTACGTTGCTCTTAGTCTCTATAGTATCTTTTTAGTCTGGGAAAGTATTTTTACTTTTGTCTTGGAAGAGTCACTCAGGAAATACCAGTAAACTTCCTGGAGGAACTTTACATTTATATTAACACTTTAAATCATGAAGTTATTTTTGCATTTGAGTAGTATATTTTCAGAATGAAGTTAGTAAATACGGTGAAACTATAGAATCTTGTTCAAAGATGGCAGCATTTGTGGATTGTATTCTTAAAAGATGATAGATGAGCTGACTGCTTTTGAATCAATAGATATGTTGAATCTGGTATTCATCCAGATGAACTTTCTAAGGTGCTTGGTGACTGGTTTAAACTACTCCTGGATGTATGAGGGGTAATAACAGGGCTGCATTAGCAAGAACGTAATGAGGAGCTCAGGGAGTTCAGGTATTGGCCTCTCTTCAGTTCTTCTGATGCTATATCTGCATTTTGTGTCTGGTTTTGTGTCCCCTGGTTAAGAGAGATGCTAACAAAATGGAGATATCTCAGTGATGGGCCACAAGGAAGGGTGCAGATTTCCAGGCATTTAATGTACAGGGGAAGCTGAAGGATCTGAGGTTTTACAGTTAGCAAAAGAGAAGGCAGGGCGTGATCTAATTGCTGTTGGAGCTTGTTAGTTACCCTTCTCTTGTACACCTTAAAGAAGAGGCAACAATTAGAAGTAAAAGCAAAGGAAATTCCTGTTGGAAAATTTTCACAGTTTTGAAACAGATTGTCTGGAGAGATGCTGTTGACATTTGAGGCTGGGATGGCCACTAAACGGATGCCAGATGCTCTCTAACCCCTCTTCCTTCCTGGACAGGGGAAGGGAAAGAAGAAAAGGGAGAGAGACTTACGGGTTGGAAAAAAAACCTAAACCAGCTTTAATGAGACAATAACAATAAAAAGAAAATACGATAATAACGAGAAAGAAAAATAATTAAATATATACAAATATATAGAAAACCAGTATCGAGCTTCTCCCCCAATTGCATGCTCCTCCCAGTGATGCTGATGTTGCCACAGGTGCTGCAGAGCACCACTGGGAAGATCACAGGCTGCACTCCTGGATGCAGTGGCAGATGGAAACTGGATTCAGGAATGCATGGGTCAGGATCGGAGGCAGGTGAATGGGCAGAGTCCTCCCAGGATGGTGGCCATAGAAGAAGGAGACTGAGCTTAACGTTTATGGGATGGAATACTTCGTTGGTCAGTTTGGGTCACCTGTGTCCTGTCCAGTCCTCCCTGCAGGTGCAACCATTTTGCACCCTTACACTAAGGGGGCCCCCAAGGTGGTACAGAAGGAATTCAGCAGTGACCTTGGTTTCTGTAAGATTAAGTATGATCAAGAGCCTTTCTGCACACCATTATTCTTAGAGCTCAGTACCAACTATAAACATGGAGCATTATCTTTTCTAGGAGCAGACATGGTATGAAAAACATGCTCTTACTTTCGGAAAGTGCAGTCTTAGAAGAGACTTAACTGAAAAGTAAAATCACTGAAAGGAAAAACTGGTTCTGTTTTAGTCAAATCAGGACAGGTTGTGTTATCTTAATCCTTGGAGATTTTCAAAACTGAGCTGGATAAGGTCCAGAGCAGCCTGATCTGATGTTGCAGTCAGACCTTTTTGGAGTAGAGGGTTGACTAGATCACCTCCAGAAGTTCCTTTTATCTGGTCCTATTCCATGATAACAGAAGGCTTAGTTAACACAATACAACTGACTGGTATTGGTGATTATTTTAAAACATAGTAGTGAAAGAAGATATATTGCAAAAGCCAAGAATATTTATGTGATAAAATTGCCATCACAAGGTTTCTCATGTGATTAGAAGATGACATATAGTGTGATAAGCTGACTGTATTTAAATAGTCTCATTTCTTTTGTCAGTTTCTAAGTTAGCAGCACACCTAAGCCATTCTAGATCAAGGCACCTTATCATCTGAGCAGGAGCCTTCAGTCCCATCCTTCTGCATTAGCTTCTGAATGTTTTGTGTTTGTTGGCCTGCATGGATTTAATTCAGCTGTATGTCTCTTTGGTTCTCTGAGACAGTGATCATGTTGGCCAATTATCTGTAATTCACAATGTGAACTGATTATTTTAACAAAATTTTTATGGGAAAAATACATGGTAAACAGTAAGCAGTTTGCTTGCAAGTTTAGATTACAAACGTGGTTCATCATCACCTAACTATCCATTTACAGTACTAAAATTTATTGGTTTATTTATCCAGTTTATTACTATTAGATCCAGAAGTATGTTTCATACAGTTTTCTGGTTGTTTACTTTTTGCTCAGGTGTCTTAAACAGAATGTTGGTTGCAATTCTCTTTGCTTTCTACTGTGGATATTTTGAGAAAGTTATATTCAGTTCATTGTAGACCTTTCTTTTTTTGTAGTGGTAGCAATGGATAATTTTTGACTTTTTTATTTATTGTTACTATTTTAAGTGTACATACAATCGCGGACCTTTAAGACTTTGAGATCAAGAGCAAGACGTCTGCAGTCAACATCTGAACAATTCACAGAAACAAAAAGTTCACTTTCTTCACTTTTGAAGGTAAATACAAGTAGCATTATGAAGTTATTTTGGACTTATTCAGACCATCTTTTGAATGAACCTTCTCAATTTACCAAGGATATTTGGTTTCACTAGTGTGAAAATTTTTCCTAATTCTAAAACTTGAGCTAATGACAACATAGTTTTTCCTAATAATACACAGTTTTACTTCATATATTGTCAATATAAAGATTGTTTTAATTTTTTTAGGATAGTAGTTGCAGAGTTTTAAACTCTAGAAATAAAATTCTTTGTATTCTGTTTTTGTGGCTTTGTTAAAAATAGCTTGGAGTCAAATGAAGTGTTTGTTTAAAACAAATACAGCTAGTTTAACATACAGGAACATTTATGTTTTTTAAGCAGTTCAGCATAGGATTGATAACTTTAATAGACTTAGTTGTGGCTAGTATATTTTTAAGATACAGAAATATTAAACTGGGTGTTCATGTGGGTTGCATACATACTTTTAATTCAGCAGATAACTATCCAGGATTGGGGTAGCCAAGCACTCAACCAAGTTAACCTAGGTACTCCTTGCTTCTAATTGGTTATATAGAAGCCAGGCTAATTAAAGCATTTGATCTTACTCTGTGTGTGAATTAGCTTTGAACTCTCCCCTTCTTCTAGACATATGTGGTTTGTTTCATCTCTGGTCTAGATATATGGATGAAGATAAACCATAGCTAGCTCCATGCAGTGCTGCTCTTAAATTTGGTAGGGCATATGAGATGTATTTGATCAAGCTCTATCAAAACTGTACTTAAAAGATATTTCACATTCAGGAATAGTTTAAGTTGATTTCATGAAGCAAAAAGCTTAAGCTAATAAATCCCACTGAATCCAGTGTACAAAGCTAGCTTTGTACAAATCTGCCTTGGGCTGTGTTTTCTGTTTGGAACTGGAGTCCAGCAGGGCTCTGAACCTGACCTGTTCCACAGAAATCAGGGTGCCCTTGCCTGGAGCCATTGTGATTCCACACTTGATACTGCCCTGTGTTGTCTAACTCACCCCATACCACCTGAATTACATGTTTTTGTTGATTGGTTGGTTTGGTTTTTTCCCCTCACCCATGCTAGCCAGGTAATAAGTTAGCTATGTATCAGAATTTAGTATATACTAATACTGCTGTGTAAAATATTTTAGGGTTTTATCCTGAGAAAGCGAAGAATTGATGTTGAAAACTTAGATACGCTAATGAAAACAAAAAACATCCCAGAGGCACACCAGGATGCTTTTAAAACTGGTTTTGCAGAAGGCTTTTTGAAAGCACAGGTATTCCTGCAAAAGACACTTGGTAAGTTGTTTTAGTTCATGTATCTTGTCTTTGCATTCAGAAAGTAGTTTATTTCAGCCCATGTTAAAACTTGTATTTGTTCTCTTTTACAGATTCCTTAAGAAGATCACGTTTGTTTTCTTTCTTTCTCTTCGTTCTTTGTTTTTATCTTGCTATATATTCATCATTTTTACCTGGGAAAGGCTCTTTTTCTGATGCCGGTTAGTTAACTTTTTTCCTCCACTGTTTCATTTGCATAGTTTCTTCCAGCAAATTTAGCACAAATTAAATGTTTTTTTGGCATTATGATTATTTTAGGATAACATTTCAATGTATTAATGAAAGAGTTATTTACTGCTTTTGGCTACAACCTTTTAGACAGTAGTGTGATAAAATGTTTATAGAGACAAAGAAGTTGTCTGTTAGTATAATTATTTTAATTCTTTTGGTGGAACAATTACACGGAACCAAGCAGAGAAGTCGTCAGACTGTTCACCAATTATGTATTTGTCTTCAGATTTAGATGATGCATTATCTCGGTCAGCAGTAGGCAAAACAGTTTGATTTTTATTTGTAACCACAGCCTAGCTTTTATAGCAACTAGGTACTTGCATGGCCAAATTATCATCTTGAGAAATCTGTTGGAAGTAGTGGAGTGATCAAAGGCTGTGCTAATGTAAATGGAGAATTTCAGCTTCATGCTAAGGTATCCTGGGTCTCAAGAAAGTTAAGGGTAGTGCAGAAACACTGAGGGAGAACTTCTGCTCTGTATATATGCTTTTGGATGGAGGGCTTTCTGTATTGCAAATGAATAAAAAGCATTTGCATTGCTGAATTAACTGCAAATATTTTAAAGGATTTTTTTTTTTTAAATCTTATTCTTGCTGGACACTTGTAAATGAAAACATACCCTTTTAAAAGAAGGGCAGGTGAAGTTAGTGGCTTAATGGTATGCATTCAAATTTGAAGCTCAGTCTTGGAATGAAATGACTTCATGTATAAATTTGTTGTTCATCATTTGCTGTTTGCTATTAGTACGGTTTCGAACATCGAGTATCTTTGATGCAGCAGTTGATCCAATCCAGTTGAAAAATGTCACCTTCGAACATGTAAAAGGGGTAAGTTCAAAAGTAAAGTGTGTGTGAGTTCTTGCTTAACTAAACATTGTGAGCTTGAAGAATGTCTTAATTTGTTCAAGAAATTTCTTTGTATGAATTGAAGCCTTATATATAGTGACCGCTCCAAGATCAAGGAGTTTTTTAACCATGCTTGTTCTATTTTATCTTTGTGGCAATTAATACCTTATAAAAGGTGCGCTCTTGACTTGTTGAATCATATTTTTCAGGATTACGATAGCAAAAGGCAGGCCATAAGTATCCATGATAATCTATTTTTTACAGAAGTTGACCAATAAAAGAAGATGGTAATGCCATTTGATCATTTCTCTCTTAGTACCATGTCTTTGAGAGATCTTATATTAGGACAGGAGACAGAGAGACTCCCAGTAAGAAGTGGGCATGTCACTGCTGATGGGATAGCTTTATTTTTTCTATTCAACTGTTCTTTGGCTGTCAGTGGCAAAATAAGGACCTCTCCTTCCCCTTGGACAAATAGATTGAATTAATCTCTTTTAACCAATAGCTTGATATAGAATTTTTGATTCTTTATTTATCGGATCTAGTCTTGAACTGTTTGGTTATTCCTTCAGTATTATTAACTTCAGTGTTTTTACTGATTATCCTATCAATAGTTCTAGGAAATAGGTTGAACCGAACTCACGAACGCTCGGTATCCACACAAATTCTGTAGTACACTTTTATCTCCTCCTGTTGTGTATTTTTGATCAGTACTCTTCTGCACTTCTAATGCAGAAGTCACAAAAAATGCAGTATTTTATAAATGCTAAGTTATATTTTGTGGCATGTTTTTAATCGGTAGGTTGAAGAAGCCAAACAGGAATTGCAAGAAGTTGTGGAATTCTTGAAAAACCCACATAAATTTACTGTACTAGGAGGTAAACTTCCAAAAGGTAAGAATCATTGCTCAGCAGAAGTGAAAATGATCTGCAGCTGTGGTGATCTTTGTAGCTTTGTTCTATACTGAATGACTAATTTACAGCCTAGCTTCTGAATATTCTTTCCTTTAGTTAGGGAATCAAAAAAGTATATAACCAAAATGGTCCTAAATACTACTGTTTTATTTAGTTTGTATTTGGGAGAAATAGTGAAATAATATTAGACATAGGTGGTGAATTTCCTTGTTTGCTCAAAATATTTGAGGAAGAAATGAATATTCAAAGAGAACTGCAAAAGCTTCTTTATTAAAGGATACCCTTAAATGAGGTATTTGGGGGTAGGGCAGTGGAGGTTAAGGTAGTTACGTTGCATGATTTCTGTCTTACTTTCAGTTCCCATATGTAAAAATTGGTCATTACTGCCTACCCCCCTAGAGAATTTTAGGTATCTGAGATACTCGGACAGAAGAAGTGAAGATGCCTGGATACATCTTACATTCAGTAAAAACATTAGGGGTAATAAGCTGTAACAGTGCAAAGCAGTGGACTATAATTCCAGGCAAAAAACCTTTCAAAAGTCAAACCTGTTTGTCCTTGTTAGTAGCTTTCTTTACAGGGTTGACAACTGGTATTTCATGAAGTCCCAAGTAAACCTTTTAGAGGTGATGTACTGAACTACAAAAATTCTTCTGCTTTGTCACTGAACATAACCTAGTGTTAAAAAAAAATTACTGATAAAGTTATGCATAATTGGTGTTAATGCCTTTCTGAGTAGAACTTTATGGAGTCAAAAGTGTTCTGGCGCTGTATGTTTTCCCCTCCTTTAACTGTCTCTATAAGGATACCTTTTTTTTTTTTTTCCCAAAGTTAATAGCTTCTTGTCAGCAGAATTTTTGATTGTACTACTTTTTCTCACCTGAGAACGATATGTAACAAAGGTTTAGATTGAAAACTTACCCAAGGTAGTGCAAAAATATCCAAAAAATAAATTGCATTATGCAAATGAATACGTTTGGGTTAGACAAAACTTACTGTGCCTTTTTAGTTATTAAATTAATACACAGTAGTCCTTTATCCTGAAAGGCAGAGTTTTTGTGTAACTGAACTCTTAAAAAGCCTTTATTTCTTCTGTATGACTTTTAGCGCCTTTATTGCTTGCTAACTGCTTTAGGCAGCTCAGAAAGAAATGTTTTCATTTAAAAGGATGATTAAACTTGACCATAGTAGAAGGCCAAGTGAATCTGAAATATGTCAACCTGATAAGTCTGTTACCTTTTGGTGTTCTACACTGTTTAAAGTCAAGTACTTGGAATGATTTGATTTAAAAAAAACCCCGAAGTTCCACTTTCAGAAACGGCTAGGAAGATGTTAGTTTGAAGAAGACACTTAGGGATTCAGCTGCTAAACTTGGCAGTAACTTTGTAGAATACTTCAGTTTTCTGTTTTTATTTGATAGTCTTACAAGTCTTTGTTATTTCAGTGTAAATCAGAGTATATCTAAATCTGTTGAAGAAAGCTTCTCCAGACTGCAAGTAAGGGGCAGTATCTGAAATGGGATGCAAACTATTTCTTCTAACACATGGAAGCAGCAGTACCTGTGGGTTTGTTGTTTATGTTGTTGTTTGGGTTTTTATTTGTCTTTTTAGGTATTCTGTTAGTTGGACCACCTGGTACTGGTAAAACTCTTCTTGCACGGGCTGTAGCTGGTGAAGCTGATGTTCCATTTTATTATGCATCTGGATCTGAGTTTGATGAGATGTTTGTTGGTGTAGGAGCTAGTCGCATCCGGAGCCTATTCAGTAAGTCACATATTTGTGCTTTTGAAATCTCTTCACATGCGAGATTACTTGGTGTTGTTTACAAGATTTGGTTATGTACAGTTTGGGTTACTGGAAAGCAATAGTGTATGAGGCTCATAAATAAAACTTCATGTAGGTAAATCTCACAGTTCTGTGAGTGTCAGTGAACTGTAGAATCTTGTTAGTAGTCAGACAAAATTGTAGAAAAAATATAACTCATCTTACAACACTCTCAGAGAGAAGTAATTTAATTAGAAATGTAATGTCCTATAAATTAAATTGAATATTTTAAACTGTAATTTACTTACTGTCATACGTAAATTATTGTAAATTTGAATTAAAGTGTAAACTTAAGATAAAAATGTTAACCTTCTCAATTACTTCTTTTATGGTTTTATATTGTATTTTTTCTTTATCTGAATTGGAGCTTTATGGGATCACAGTGTAGCACTAAGCTGAGATTTCCTTTCTTGTGCCCATCAACAGACCCAGAATAGAGGGCATTGTAATGAAACTTTTAAATGTTTTTAGATTGGTAACTTTCACAGAAGAGGCTTTCTATTATAACTATGAAAATAAATATTATCAGGGAGGGGGGAAATCCAACTTCTATCTTAAATAGAAGATTGATAGTGTCAGGCATATACAATGTAGAAAATTCACGTTTGTAGAATAAATGTGACTTGCTTCACATGGAAGGGATGCAAAACATAAGACGTTGTACATTCAAATGTGCGTTTCTTTCTGTTGACTACCGAAGTCCAGATGACTGACTTGTACATGAATATCAACGTTACATGTATATCTAGCTGGGTGAGATGAGTTGCATCCTGGTATGCGCGTTCCAGTTGATGGTCTTAAAGTTTATTATTACATTTCTATTTTTGTGGTTTCAATACCTAAAAACATGTGGGTGAGATCTTCACTGTTAAATAAGCAGCAGGTTCTGTTAAAATAAGTTAGTGTTCAGACCCATCACGTTTTATATTATTTTTATTTAATAGATCAATGTTTTCTACCCAAGCCTATGAAATAAACTGTTGTAGGGAGTTCATACAAAATACAACAAATTTCTTAATCTCTTTTACTAGTGATTTCTTATAGCATGATAAGAATAAGCTGATGTGGGGATGAAGAACCTTGCTTCTCTTTGTATCACTTCATTTCAAAAATGTATTTCATTTTTTTTAGGCTAAAACCAAGACAGTTCTCCTGATGTCTAATAGAAATAGTAGAATCCGACATTAAATGGTGCACTGTCTGTTCTTTTGTGTGGTTGAAATGTCCTCCTGCTATTTTTCTTTTGTCAGGGGAAGCAAAAGCAAATGCACCATGCGTTATATTTATTGATGAGTTGGACTCTGTTGGTGGGAAGAGAATTGAATCTCCAATGCATCCCTATTCAAGACAGACTATTAATCAACTTCTTGCTGAAATGGATGGGTAAATATATGGATTCTGAGGGCATAGAAGGTGCCTGACTGACTGGTATTTTGAATATTTGGGTGAATTTTTCTTCCTTGACGGCTTTGATTTTTTTGTAATTTTTTATAATGCTTTTAAGGATATAAATTTAAGATGCTTTTACGACCACTTTCTAGTATTGCCAACAGTAGCATTAATGGCCTTACTGTAAAGAACATAGAAGCTTCTGAGTTGTAGTAGCACAATAGGTACAATTATTTTAAATAATTTCTCAAATTTTTTGGCTGGCTATATATCTAAAGGAAGAAGTTCAACTCTGAGATCAGGGCAAGTTTTTAATCAGTTGCTGAGTTAAATGTTGTCTTTTTTAGATTGCATGTTGTGGCTTGACAGTATGTTTTTGACTGGACAGTTGAGGTCATCCAAAATAAGAAATCGAAGTATAGTTCTTGAGGAAAATGGTGTAAATTCTATGTCAAAACCCCCCCCCCAACGTTCTGACCCTTTTTTTCCATACAGGTTTAAACCTAATGAAGGTGTTGTTATCATTGGTGCAACAAACTTCCCTGAAGCGTTGGATAAGTGAGTATAATGTCTTGATCATTTCTGCAGAGCATGTATCAAAAAACAATCAAACTAAAAAACCCCACAGAAACAACAGCAAAGTTGCTTGTGATAATCTTCAAATGTAACAGCATTATAGTTGGGCTCTTTCCACCTTGAAAAGGATGTGTATTGACCAGTTTTGGGCATTTAAAAGGTTGTTGAGTTAAATATGGAGAAATAAGTAACTTCTAACGTTCTAAAATTTCTGGAGGTTTTTCTGCTTAAATTGACTAGCTACATTGCTTGTTCACAATGCAAAATTTTCAAATCCAAAAAACCCCTTTAAAGTGGGTCGGTACTAGACATCTTTCATCTGTCTCTTTACAGATAGGAAAAACATATTCTTTGCATCTATGCACCAGACATAGTCTATGTAGATGTCTTTAGAAATACCAAATAGATTTTTGTTCCTTATGTATGTTAGTATCAGTTTACTGCAGCATTTTTAAGTCAATATATTAAATTCTTTTCCCTTAGTGCTTTAATACGTCCTGGTCGCTTTGATATGCAAGTTACTGTTCCCAAGCCTGATGTAAGAGGTCGTACAGAAATTCTGAAGTGGTACCTTAATAAAATAAAGTACGATCCATGTAAGTAAATACTTTTCTGTAATATATTTTTATGTAACAGTTTTTATACTGGGTCAGCCCACTCATGTATTAGTCCTTTATACCATCAGCAAGTGTTGCTTTTCCATGTGTCTCAGTAAAGAACACAAAAATTGTCTAGTAGGTAGTGTTACAGCCATTTTCTGAAACAGTGTTTCTAGTCCCAAGCAGTTCATGGTGTCTTAAGAATTAGGCTTCATTTCTTCTAAAGCTGAAAATTTTTTATTTAACACGTTATTTTTAGTAGATCATGATTCTTGCTTGTAGTTGGATCATTTCTTGGTATTTCTTCATGATAGAACCTTTTTTGTGAGCAATATGGACTCTAATGATGTTTGTTTTGCCTAACAGCTGTTGATCCAGAAATAATTGCACGAGGCACAGTAGGATTTTCTGGAGCAGAGCTTGAGAATCTCGTAAATCAAGCTGCCTTAAAGGCAGCTGTTGATGGAAAGGATATGGTAACCATGAAAGAACTAGAATTCTCCAAGGACAAAATTCTAATGGGTAGGTTTTTATACAAAAGATACACATGTATGTTAGAGTACACAAGGGTTTTCTTGTGTGATTAAGACTTTTATAGAGAAAGAGAGAAGTTTTTATGCTGGGTTGTTGGGTTTTGGTGGTTTTTGGGGGGGGGAGCGGGGGAGGAATGTTTGTTTTTAAATAAGTCAGTCTTCTATTCCAATAAACTACCAGAACCTTTTGAGACCAGAGAGTAGTATGTAAAATCTGGTATGGAATACATTAAGACTTGATACTAATACTATTTTTTTTTTTTTAATCAAAAATGATGTATGTTTTACTTGAGCCTCAAGGAAGACGCAGGCTGATTTCTTACCCTTCCCCTACTTATTCCTAAAGGAAAGGAGAGAATAAATGACCAGAAACCTGGAACTTCTGTTTAACTAACTTTTTGTGTGTTATCACACAACTTACACATCTGAGACATGTACACTAAAAATCTCGTCTGTTCATACTTGAGAAAAGGAATGGAATTTTCTCAGACTGCATTTTAAATCTATTCCTTTGTAAGGAACTTGTCTGTAGAGTATATTGGGATCCATTTTAGACATGAAATCCTGCTTGTAAACGTTTTGCGCTTAATGAGTGTTAGTTAATTTTGCTTGCATGTTGTTCCTCTGCTACTTTGTGCTCTGTTTGAGTATGTGTAATGTATGGATTGTGGTGATCAGCTGTACAGAAACATTTATTTAACGTTGCTCTGTTTAAGGGCCTGAACGTAGAAGTGTGGAAATTGATGAGAAAAACAAAACCATCACGGCTTACCATGAATCTGGACATGCTATCATTGCATATTATACTAAGGATGCAATGCCCATCAATAAGGCTACAATCATGACACGAGGAACAACACTTGGACATGTGAATATTTCTAGAATTTTATGTTGATTTAGTGTTTTTGTTTATCAAGTTGTTCTCTGTCCTATGTGACTTTTTCTGAACCTAATTGGTTACCTACATTGTTTCTAGTACAGATATCAAGCATTTGAACAGAAAAATAGTTTTTATGTCTGTTTCTGTTGAATTTTATCCAAGTTAATGCATTCAGTTAAAAAAAATTTGGTGGTCTGAATCCTCCAGGCAAGTTGATTTGTGCTCAGTGCAAGTGTAGGGAATAAGGAGAAATGGATAGAATAGGCTGTTCTGTTTCTTCTCATGGTAGGTTTAAGCTGCATAATTTTGTGGTGCTCATGGCCTGTAGGAGGCTATTTCAGCTGGTAGACTAAGCACCTCCAAGCAAACCTGGTGAGTGTGTACCCTAGGAGGAGGCCCACAGCATTCAGATCGTTGCATAAAAGCTTTTATATCTGCTTTGGATATGAACAAGAATATTTTGCCGATTATTTCATGTTTCTTCCATTATTTTTACCTAACCACAGTTCTGTATCTTACAGGTATCTTTGCTCCCAGAAAATGACAGATGGAGTGAAACTAGATCCCAGTTACTTGCACAGATGGATGTCTGTATGGGAGGAAGAGTAGCAGAAGAGCTCATATTTGGAAGTGATCACATCACAACAGGTCAGCTGATTGGTAGTTAAAAGAATTTTTGATCAGAGCTTGCGGACTGGCATGTTTAACTTGGTTTCAAGAATGTAATTTATGTCTGTTTGCTATGTAGGTGCTTCCAGTGATTTTGACAATGCTACAAAAATTGCAAAACTGATGGTGACTAGATTTGGAATGAGCGAGAAGGTAGTATCATCAATCCTTAAATATTTATATGGTACAAATGCCTTTTGGCTGTCAGTGATTACTTTCTTTTTTGTCAAAACTACTTAGTCTCTGTAAGCCTTACAACTGGCCCTGCTATACAGGTTTTCTAGTCAAGTTCTCTATATTGGACAGTTTAAAAATTAACTTGCAAGACTGTCACCTCAAAATTACCTTGAAAATTACTAGTGTCTACAGAAAATGTTTATAATAAACCCAAATATTTTGGAATTGAGGATAATCTCAGGTGTTTTGGGCATCAGTGACAGCATTGAGCTTTCTAGACTTCTAAAGAAACTTCTTTAGTCGTCTTTATTACCCATCAGGTGACAGTAGTCTGGGGATTTTATTTTGTTTTTTAAATAAGAAAACGCTTATTTAGGATCTGTATCGTGTTATTCAGGATCTGTATCTTGACCTGTTGAACTAGAGCTCTGCAGTGACTATGTAGTTGATGAATAGGCTTCTTGTTTTGCTTCTGTTGCAAGCACTTCAGCAAGCATTTGATGAATGACTTAAAAATCTCTTTGCATATAGAAGCAATAGGTGATAAAGCTCTTAGTGTTTTATATGTATTACTGTAACAATGGCACAATAAAGACTTTGTTGTTCTTGTTGTTTAGCTTGGTGTTATGACCTATACTGACACAGGGAAAGTTAGCCCTGAAACTCAGTCTGCAATTGAACAGGAAGTAAGGACACTTCTACGGGTAAGGTTCTCTCCCTTTCCACTGTGATACATTTATTTTGAGATGAGTTGAGCATCAGCTTATTTGATTATTCAGTTTGGTAATGCATACTGGTGGAAATACATAGGTGGGTGGAAGTATTCCTAAGTATTTAATGCAGCTGCAGCTTTGAATCTCTGCATATTAAAACTTACTGGTGATTGTAGCTGTGTTTGAACTGACTTGGTCATGTAAGACCTGTTTATGTAGAACTAAAAGTCAAAAGTTGAAGCTGGTAATGCTAGCAATGTGCATCTACTTGCAGCAGCTGGTAACTTGTGTAGCATTCAGCTTTCTAAAAGCACATAATACTTCAAGAATTTTATAAGCTTTTAAAAACTTTAGTCTTTGAGGAACACTTCTTGAATGCTGTAGCATTGCTCATAATGTAAAATCAAATATTTTTAATTATCAGCAAATTTTCAAGACTTTTTCTAAATCATGTAAAGATACTAAGGTTTGTCTCAGGATTTTATTTTTAGTTCTACATCTGCAAAATGCAAAGGTGGCAAAGATGGGTTTTTAAAAAAAATTATTATTAATTTTGCTGGCTAGATTTTAAATCTGTGAGACAGGAGCTGTGCTAGTTATGAATGTAAGGCTCAATTTAAAAAGTTTGTTACTTTGTTTCAAGCTGTATTTACCTGGAAACAATTTTTGAAGTGGAATCTTGCTGTTGTTTTTGTTCTAAAGTCTTAAAATCTCCTTCCACCTTTATTTTTAATATTAGGACTCGTATGAGCGAGCAAAAAACATCCTGAAGACTCATGCAAAAGAACACAAGAATTTAGCAGAAGCTTTATTGAAATATGAGACTTTGGATGCCAAAGAAATCCAAATTGTTCTAGAGGGAAAAAAACTAGAAGTAAGATGATAACTTCTGGGATACAGTAACTGATAATTTAAGAATGTACGTCTAGCAATGCAGTAGTCTTGCGCAGCATAGCCTTTTTTTTTCCCTTCCTGATGTGTGTATGGCATTAGTGACACTTTAATTCTGTCTCTTGTGAGCTTCTGTTACTCATCTATTTGTTGTGTCTCATCAGAATAAGACACACAAAATAAAGCAAGTTCCTCATCGTCTGTTCCCTATGCTCTTCCCACAAGAACTTATTCAGAAAGATAAATCTCAGGGTTGAATTCAGCGTTTTGGTTCAGTCAAATGTGTTGATGCTGAGAAGAAAAACATGCAGATGTACTGGTGTGTTTCGGCATAACTTCCTGGGTCATGCTGCTACATGTGCATTTGAAGTGATACCCCACAGTATGTGCTATGGAATGTTTTATGGATAGTGGCAGATTGATTTGTAAAACAGCAGTATTTAGTCTGACTAATCCTTGTACTCTGTTTCAGAGGCTAGAGATCACTTTTAAAGAAGACTTCTCATTTAGAAATGTAACAACATCTCAAAGAATGAACTGGCTACACAGTGCATTTCTATTAAAGGGAGTTGTGGGAGCTCCATGTTAGACTAACATTAGTGATTGTGTTTTCAGTGTTCTTGGGGTTAAAATACACACATTATGGCTAGGAGAGAAATTTTAATGCAAAAACAGCAGGCTAAACATGTCTAAGCCTCTTTGGACCATATTTTGGGCAGAACCGTGGAAGGGGTGAGAAATACCTGTGACCTCTGATGTGCTGCTGACAAGATTGTTAGAATTTTTATTACTGCAGTAGATGGATAACAGTGCTTTGACAGTGCTTGTACACTGCTGGAGATTCTACAGAACTAGTTTCTACTAATACTATGTATGGGCGTTTGATAATCCAACAGGTGATTTCTTCAAAGAGGGCAATATTGCTCACTAAAGAGAGTTCTGAAAATGTTTGAAGCATGTGTTGTTTCAAATAACATTGCCAGTTCTGTTCTACAGTAGAAATAGGGAAATAAAACCTTTTCTTTCAACCCTTACAGAAACCTCTGGGAATTCTAAGAAGTTGTTTTTGAAAACAAAAGCAATTTCCAGTCAAGTGGAAGTGATCGTTAACAATTATATGCTAGTATTCTTCTGATCTCATGAAACTGTTTTTTAGGAATAAGACACCTTGATCAAAATCTTCCTGCACAATTAATTATAGACTCTTGGGATTATAATGTCTATTGCAGAGAGGGCCTTTATTAGCATATTAATGTTGAAGGTTACCATATTTGGACATTAAAATAGTTGGGCTGGTGCCAATAAATGTGAATGGAAACTGATAGCTACACTTAAAACTAGAAGTAATACAGTATTTTAGAATTTTCTGAGTGTAATGCTTGATTATAACCTAGTTTTTTAATGAGCACATGCATTTTTATTTTTTTCTTTCTAAACCAAGATAACTTTCTATTTGCCTATTTTTGTCAGCTTACTATAGTGACATCCCAGTGCAGTGTGGGAGAACTTCTAAATGTTATATATAAAACACTATACCAAATGTCTAGTTACAGTTGTACATGTATTTTAGGAATATGCCAACAGAAAAAGAAATATACTGCATATTTGGCACCTTTTTTTTTTTTTTTTTTGAGTAATAAAGGTTAATTTTAATTATGCATATTGGTTTTCTTTTTATTCACTGTAAATTGCTACAAAATGTAATACCAAGTTCCCCATCATGTAAATTGAGGTGCATACAACATTTAAACTTGTAAATAAATTTAAGAATGATGGCAAAATTGCACTCTTTCTAATTAGATTTCTAGGGAGTGTTCTCCCTAGAAATTCAAACCTCTTTTTCAATTGCTGCTTCAGTTGTGGGTCTTGAATGGAAACTTTCTCAGCTAAATAATGTGAATATGCATTTAGAAATGAGTGAAAAAACTTTACACTTTTGAAGTCACCAAAATAGACTGAATTACCTGGTTTGGGGGGTAAGTCCTTGAGATCTAACTTACTTTTCTCATGAAAAATGTTCTTGCTATATGCAAAGAGGTGAGCACAGTCTCAAAAAAAGAAGAAAAAAAAAAAAAAAAAAAAAGGTGTATCTCGGTGAGTTATGAAAGAAGATTGTTAGAGCTTAGCCATCAAGTGTAAAATGTATCTTTACTTTCTGGCCAACAGCAGAGGTGTTATTGAAGTGTACTGTCACAGCACATGCACACAACCATCTTGGTTTCAAAGAAATTTGTCTAGGCATTGCATTTGACCTCGGGTGTTTTTGGGTGCATCCAAGAGATGAAATTCCTCCTCATAATCACTGGACAGAGGTAGGAGACAACTATATTGGGTTTGCAAGGCGAGGGTTTGGTAGTGGGGGTGCTGCAGGGGTGGTTTCTGTGAGAAGCTGCTGGAGGCTTCGCCCGTGTCTGACAGAGCCAGTGCCAGCTGGCTCCAAGATGGATCCACCACTGGCCAAGGCTGAGCCCATCAGCAACAGTGGTAGCACCTCTGGGATGACATATCTAAGAAGGGGAGAAAAACTGCACAACTGCAGCTGGAGAGAAACAACTCTGCAGCCACCAAGGTCAGTGAAGAAGGAGGGGGAGGAGGTGCTCCAGGTGCTGGAGCAGAGATTCCACTGTAGCCTGTGGTGTGAAGATCATGGTGAGGCAGGCTGTCCCCCTGCAGCCCATGGAGGTCCATGGTGGATGCCTGAAGGAGGCTGTGAGCCTGTGGAGAGCCTGGGCCGGGTCCCAGGGAGAGAGGAGTCCATGCTGGAGCAGGTTTGCTGGCAGGACTTGTGACCTTGTGGGGGACCCATGCTGCAGCAGTCTGTTCTTGAAGGACTGCACCCCATGGAAGGGACCCATGCTGGAGCAGTTCATGAAGAACTGCAGCCTGTGGGAAAGACTGCACCCTGTGGGAGGGACACCATGCTCGAGCAGGGGAGGAGTGTGAGGAGTCCTCCCCTGAGAAGGAAGGAGTGGCAGAGACAATGTGTGATCAGCTGATCACAACCCCCAATCCCCATCCTGCAGTGCCACCTGGAAGGGGGATAGGTAGAGAACTTGGGCGTGAAGTTCAACCTGGGAAGAAAGGAGGGGTGGGGGGGAAGGTGTTTTAAGACTTCTTTTTCTTTCTCATTACCTTACTGTGATTTGACTGATAATTAATTTCCCCAAGTCAACTCTTTTCCCCACGATGGTAGTTGCTGAGTGATCTCCCTGCCTCTACCCTCGACCCATGAACCTTTCGTCATATTTTCTCTCCCCTGTCCAGCTGAGAAGGGGGAGTGATAGAGTGACTTTGGTGGGCACCTGGTGTCCAACCAGAGCCACAAGGGGAGCTTCCAAGCATCAGTTAGATGGTGAGAACAACCTTAGTTCCCTTTAAGTACACATAGAATCATAGAAGGGCTTGGGTTAGAAGGGACCTCAAAGACCATCTCATTCCAACCCCCCTGCCATGGGCAGGGACACCTCCCACTAGACCAGGTTCCTCAAAGCCCCATCCAACCTGGCCTGGAACACTGCCAGGGAGGGCACAGCCACAACTTCTCTGGGCAACCTGTGCCAGTGTCTCACCACCCTCACAGTCAAGAATTTCTTCCTAATATCTGATCTAAATCTACCCTCTTCCAGTTCAAAGCCATTACCCCTCATCCTATTGCTACATGCCCTTATAAAAAGTTCCTCTCCACACTGCTCATGTTGTTTATAATCCTCTTTTTCAATCTATCTCACATCCATTTGTCTACAAGGATGCATTAGGAGACTGCTGAAAGCCTTGCTGGAATCAAGGTGAATAAGATTCCCTCCTCCTCCACACAGACAGCCTTTTCATTCTTCAAGGTAATCAGGCTGGTCAGGCACCATTTGCCTTTGGAAAATCCATGCTGGTTGTTCCCAGCCGCTTCTTCATTCATGTTCCTAACAGCCCAAATCATTCTGAGTTTATGGTTCTGTATGGGCAGAGATGCCTGTGACCTTGCCCAAACGTTTTGGAGGGAAGCGTGGTAATGAAGTGAGGAGCAAGTAACTCTCTCTATACATACACATACACATGCGGAAAGGCACAGGAAGGATTTTAAATCCAGAGTGGTTCTGGTGCAGCAGAGCCTGATGAATAGCCAGGCAACTCACAAAGCAGAGAAACACACATTTATTGTGCTTGCTGCCTGTGCTGTTCCCTGTGTGAAAGCACAAGAACCTTGCAGCGCTGATGACAAGGACAAAGCAGCAATGTAAGGGGGCTGCTTTGCGCAAAAGGCGTAGATTAAAGGTATGTTTGCAACTATGATAGAGAGGCTTGGAAGACGCTTCAAGACATCAGCCTCTGGTCAGTTGGTGGCTTGAGGGACACACCTTGGAAAGTGTGATGCCAAGGCCAGTTACTGTTAGTTCAAACACAGCCGTTAGTCACAAGAATTGTGCTCACAAGCATGATGTGTGAACCAGGAAAGTAACCAGAGTGGACAGCAGTTGCTATGAATGTCCATACTGGCGTAACGCTGTAACGGAAGGAAGCAGAAGCTTCCATTGCCTCAGATAACCATTTCTGTACTGCACCACATGCCCAACTCGCCAGAGGCAGCAATACCACAAACATTGCACTGTGTCATCCCGACCATCTGACATAAAGTTTGTGTGAGTAATTAATGCATCCCACCTGGAGAGCCACAAACCTTTTGCCTGAATGTTATGCAGCACTGGTGAGGGCACACCTGGAGTGCTGTGTCCAGTTCTGGGCTCCCCAGTACAAGATGGACATGGACATACTGGAGAGAGTCCCAGGAAGGGCTATGAAAATGATTAAGGGACTGGAGCATCTCTCCATGAGGAAAGGCTGAGGGAGCTGGGACTGTTCAGCCTGGAGAAGAGAAGGCTGAGGGGGAGTCTTATGAGTGTCTATAAATGCTGGAAGGGAGGGTACAAAGAGGACAGAGCCGGGCTCTTTCCAGTGGTGTCCAGTGACAGGGTGAGAGGCAACAGGCGCAGACTGAAACATGGCAGGCTCCCTCTGAACATCAGGAAACACTTTTGCACTGTGAAGGTGACCAAGGACTGGCACAGGATGCCCAGGGAGGTTTTAGAGTCTCCTTCCTTGTAGATATTCAACAGCCATCTGCCTGGCAGCTGGTTGGGGCTTGCCAGACTGCTCAATGCTGATGCGACAGTGGGGGAGAAGCAGCAGCAGCTCTGGGCTGGTGCTGGGCCATGGGACACCTCATGTGTGCAGGATAGGGTGTCACAGGGAAAACACAGCAGCAGATGCCCATACAAGAGGTCTAGTATGAATGGAGCAGGCAATGGTTAGATCCACGGGGCAGGACGGTGGTGGGGAGGAGTCCCAGTAGCGCTTAGGGACCCACAAGTGGCTGTCACTTGTGAGTTAACTTGTGTTTTCGGAAGAGATTGTGAGAATCAACTTATGTTTTTGCAAAGAGCTGTGTGGCATTACAGAGCCAAAAACCAAGGCCTTGTACAGAGGTACCAGATTAGAAAGAAGCCTTGTATAAAGAATGTCTTGCTCAGTACATCCTGGTACCAGATACTGTAGAAGGGCAAGGACTGTGCATAACAATTTGTTATTGAGAATGATGTGTCGTACATAGATCTGGAGAGAGGGCACACCTGAGAAAATATTGCCACCCAGACTCAACAGACTTCACAACTATGCGTAAACAGCCGCTTCGTAAAAGAAAGACCTATTATGGAAACCAAAAAAAACCTCTTATGGAAACTTATTTTAATAAAATGCGTCAGACAGGCTGTGAGCCTGGAGTATCCAACCAGTGGAGAAACAGGAGAGAATTAGCCGCGTCGGGAGAAAATGTAACGGCTTGCCTTCTGTCGGTAAGGCGGGCGTCTGCACGCCGGCCACGAGGTGGCGCGCAGGCCATTGCCATCGCGAATAAACAGAGCTGCTTCACTGTGATCCTTGCCTGAGTTAACTCTTACTCGGCCTAAGTTGGTTTCTTACACACTGGACACTGGGAAAGGATCAGGGGGAGGTGGGTTGTCCTGCCTGCGGGATTTTGGGAAGCTATTACGAGGAGTGTGGCCAGCAGGTCGAGGTTCTCCTCCCCCACTACTCTGCCCTGGTGAGGCCTCCTCTGGAGTACTGTGTCCAGTTCTGTGCTCCCCAGTTCAAGAGGCACATGGAGCTACTGGAAAGAGTCCAGCGCAGGGCCACTAAGATGATGAAGGGATTGGAGCATCTCCCATATGAGGAGAGGCTGAGGGAACTGGGTCTCTTTCGCTTGGAGAGGAGGAGACTGAGGGGGGATCTCATTAATGCTTAAAAATATCTGAAAGGTGAGACTCAGGAAGACAGGGCCAGACAGGGCTCATATTTGGAGGCCATTAGGTGTATTTCTCTAAACATGCTTTTATTTGCCTGGTAAGCATCTAGTATTGTGATTGTTCTAATCTGCCTAGATATTTTCTCTGATAATCTAAGAATTAAGACAGAACCACATGTCCTGGTTCCCCAGGAACAGCCCCAGAGCCCAGCCATGGCAGGCAGGCCATGAGTAGCCCCGAGTCAGCTGGGAGTTTCAGTCAGGGCAGCCGACCCCAGCTGACTCACAGGTGTATCCCACACCACTGAAGCATGCTCATGAGAAAAGGAGGGAGTTCACTAAGGGTGGAACCCCGATTCCTGGGGCTCCTCCTTCTTGATCTTCTGTTCCTGCTGCTGACTCCAAGGACCAGGCTGAGCAGAACTTTGTATGCTTTATGTTGGTGATTGTATTAGTTCTGTTGTTTCATTGAATCTGTTTCTACTTCAACCTGTGGGGCTTCTCCTTTTTTTCCCTCTGATTCCCCTTTTCAGCTGGGGAGGGGTCATTGGGTGGTAGAATGACTGCTACAGTTTAGCCCCAGGTACAGGCTAAAGATAGACACTGCATGAAGCACATTGAAAATTGTTGTGTAATTTTTATATAGATTGCCTTGCTGTTGGTGTAAGGTGTTGAACATGTTGTTTGATGTTGCCCTGCGTTTGAAAGAGCAATCTGTTGTCACTTCATACCAAAGTTGTCCACCCTGTGTTTTGTAAGCCACTGTATTATGCTGATGGATGCAGAAATGGAGATGGTTGTGAAATTAGAGGAGAAATGAGGAAGACAGAAGGAAGGGAGCCAGAGCTTGACAGTCACACAAAGCAGGCTGACTCTAAAGCTTGTATCCCTGGCTCCTGAGGCTGGTATGTATGTTGATGAATGTAGGCAGCTGAGTTGTGTTGTTAAGGAGTTGTGAGAATCTCTCATACACCTCCACGTTGTGCAGTTGTAGCTGAACCTTCTGATTTTAGTCTTGATGAAGACAGGTGTGATTCTGTGAGACAGAAGCACCAACTTTGGCTGCAGCCAGTGCTGCTCTGTGGCTTTCTCTCGCCAGAGCAGTCACTGTTCTGCTAGCACTGTGGAAGATGGATTTTCATAATCTACTGATGGTGCTTGTATTCTGAGGTAATGCTGAAGGAGCTCATATCTTCTACGTAGTTTGGTTTTGACTGCCATAAATGTCCAAGAGGCCAGAATATTTGAATGAAAACAAGACCATTCTCAGCCCCCAAAGGTATAGTGAGAAACCTAATCTTGAAAAATGCTCTGGTAAAGTGAGTTTCAGCTGCAGCCAGGGCAGTGGGCTGCTCTGACAGCAGGGTGATGCAGGGTAATGCAGTAATGGCAGAGCTTTGACTACTCCTTCAATTGTCTGACAAATACGTAGGACATACGACCAGAAAAAAGCCTGGAAAATCCACACAGATGACACATTAGCTCAGAGATATGTTTGATGATCTGAAAGCAGCAATCAGCTGGAGGTCAAGGACAAGTTACCCAGAAGCAACAGAATGGACTGCAAAGACACAGAAGCCACCCGCAGTGCTGTGGGAGCAGTGACAAAGTCCTGAGTGCTGTTCTCTACTACCAAACATTGTATCTGGAACACATAAATAGGACCTTGCAAGTCTTGCTTATGCCTCTGAATTAGTTCAAAAGGTTTTTTTTTTTCCTTCATCATCTGCTGTCGAACATGATTGTTTGAAGAAAGCTGTAGCTATCATTTCCTCCTGGAAAATGAAAAATGTTCTGCTCAAAATCTGAATTGTAATTAGATAAATTACTTGTGAAAAAAACCTTTGTCTGTGCTTAGCAGAAGGCTTTTAGTGGCAATGTTGTTTGATCTTGCAATTAATCTCAGATAGAGTTAACTACATGGGGTGTGTTTTTAAATATTCTGTGTTCTCAGTCTCCAAATTCTCCATGCTGTTATCAGAGGAAGGTTCCCATTAGCAGGATTCATATTCAGTAATAAGATAATCATGACCCGGGCACAGTACTTGGAGAACTATTAATTTTTCCATTCAGAGCCAAAAGTGATATAATATTTAGTCAAACTGCTAAAACATCTGTCTCTTCCTCTCTGAGTGCAACCATAAATGCAATTAGTCAGATATGTTGTAAACAGCAGCAACATAAATACAGAATTAATGGCAAAGAGCCCTAATATTTCTTTGGAAAAATGTGTTCATGGATGCACTTTTTGCTTTCTGCCCCAGGCCATTCATCTAAACATCCCCCTGTTTAAAAGGAGCTTTCAGGCTGAACTAACAACTTCATTTCCCTCAAGTAAACCCATGTCTGTTTCTTGTTTTGTGTGAATCGCATAATTCCTGATAACACTTGCGTCAGCCCATGGGTGTGGTCTGCATCCAGATCAGGGGTTGCAGCAGGGTGATGACACAGTGTTGGCCACAGCTCTGGCAGGGGCTGGGTAATGGAGCCTCATCTTACAAGCAGTTTCCCAAGACCAGGGCTGGCTGTGCTACCTTGGCCCTGAGCCCAGGCAGCCAAACCCCAGGATCTCATGAAGCCAATCTGTGTTTACTTCAGATAACATCCCAGAGAAGCAGCTATTTGGTTGATAGTGGCAATATTGCTGATAATGGCTTCCTTCAGTCATACCTTGTTAATACATAAAACTTTGATTATCACTGTAAAATAAAGATGCTGTATCCTAAATGGATCTATATAAATGTTTCAATTGATGTAGTCAAAAGATTAAGATGTATCTTACTTGACAGGCTGTTTCTATGATGCTGGTGGAATGAAGTCCTGGCTCTGCTAGTTAGTGTGACCTCAGACACATAAGAAATGGTGCCATTAATAACAAAACAAGACATAGATTTTGCAGGATCCTTGGAGACTGTAGCAAAGTTCTTCAGACATCTGAGGCTGTTGGGATGAATTAGGGACTGGAGCATCTCTCCCATGAGGAAAGGCTGAGGGAGCTGGGACTGTTCAGCCTGGAGAAGAGAAGGCTGAGGGGGAATCTTATGAGTGTCTATAAATGCCGGAAGGGAGGGTGCAAAGAGGACAGAGCCAGGCTCTTTCCAGTGGTGTCCAGTGACAGGGTGGGAGGCAACAGGCGCAGACTGAAACATGGCAGGCTCCCTCTGAACATCAGGAAACACTTTTGCACTGTGAAGGTGACCAAGGACTGGCACAGGTTGCCCAGGGAGGTGGTGCAGATATTGTAGTTATTCAAAAGCCATCTGGACATGGTCCTGGGCAACAGGTTCTAGGTGTCCTGGCTTGAGCAGGGAGCTTGCTCCAGATGGCCTCTGGAGGCCCCTTCCAACCTCAGTCGTGCTGTGGTACTGTGAAATCTGTTGTCAGATGGATCTGATCATCTCCATTAGTTCAAATCTTGGGGAATATTTTACATTACCACATTAAATAGAGCCTCATGAAAAGAAGTGATCAATTCGGAAGCTTGTGACTGATCTCCTTCTTCCCCCCTATGTCCATTTTGACCACACTTCATGCTCTAGAAGGAAGACCTACCCCACATTATTCAAAGAAGTGCCCAGAGAGACAAATTTAATGATACTTGGGTAGCAGTTAGCCAATTCTGGAAATTCCAGAATACTTTTTAAAGTATTTTGGTTAAAAATCAGAGCACTGTATGCATTTTCAAATCTGACTATAAGACATCATTTTTTTTCTTCTAAGAAAGCATTTTTTTATTGCAAACTTAAAAGCAAATCCTATGTATCCATCAAATGCAGAATACAATTTCCATGCATGCAGTTGTTACCTGTGACTTCAGGTACCACCTGAAGTTCATCAAGAGATGACAGTCTTATCTACTGCTTCATAGACCCTCTTCTGTTAGTTTCTTCTGCATGGTGCAAATCATTCTAGATTAGTTTATGATGAGAACAGTACCTTGTATTAAATCCCTAACAGACATGAGAATAGCTGACCAACCTCACAGAGCTGACAGACTGCTCTTTTCAGCTGTGACTTTAGTTTTGACAACAGCATATGAGCCTGGAAGAAGCTGACCTGTTCTACCATTCTCAAGGGGGGGGTTAGCAGAGACTGACATCCTTGATGCAAAGTTAATCACACGCCCCTCGCCCCCAAAAAATCCCCACAAAAACCCTATCCAAGAAAGAAAGTGAAATAAATTTGAATGGGGCCTGATCACTCCCCTCTCTAAAATACCTGCTTTCACACTGGCAACAGGAGGAATCCAGTGCTGTTAGCTCACATAGTGCTCTCCTGGAGACAGCCAAATTGAGTTTGTTGAATATTCACAGAATTTCAGCCTACATAGGCATGGATGGAAAATCTTTAGCCTTCTGGCCTCTACTTGGCAGAAGTCTGTGCAAGTGGACAGGGGGCTGAGCATGGGAAATCTCAGACAAAATTCATTACGGTGTTATTCATGTCAAGTCTACACGTATCGGCCCTCAGCAGAAGAATAGTTTGTCCATGCTTGTGACATGGATGGCAACTGATGCAACCACCTGAGCCATGGTACTGCTTTAGAAAGACACCCATGAATTTCTCTCATAGAAGTAAAGGAAGATTTCATTTAGGTGGTGGTTCCCTCTTTTCAATACTCAGAATACGAAGGTGAAGCTTCTGTGTTAAACTGTAATTTCTTGTCATCAGTGCAATTTATTACCAAGCCATTAGGAAATCCAAAGAATGCAATGTTTCATATTGACATACTGGACTTTTACTTCCATACGTGAACTGAGAAGAAGATAGCTGGTTATTCTACTTTTAAAGTAATGAAGCCAATAGGTGGTGGAACTGATGATTTCTGGAAGCAGTCAAAGCTCATACGATGGAAATACTATTGGAAAGATTTTATATCACAATATAATGCTCTCAGGGAAAAAAGTGTACAATGTGAGCTGTCTTCCTGATGAGTGAGTCTGTTACTGTGATCTAAAACTTTAAATCAGATTTTCAGCATGGACACTCTAATCCTTTTCTCCATGAAGTAAATAATGTTGGTTTTCACGAGTTGTGGAATCCTGCCCAGTAAGCATGTAAACAGTAATTCCTTGGGTTTCCAGGAATTTAACCCATGCTTGGTCTGGCAAATCTCCTTGGCTTTAAATCCTGGGAGTGCCATAGGAGATTTCAGGAATGTATCTCTTGTGTAATTACCTGGACAGTTTGTATTTTAGAAACTTTTCCCATCTCTTTTACTGCCGTTTCCAGATTAACAGTTCTACACCTCTCAGCTGTTATTTGATAAAAGCCTCTGTTAAAAGGGCAGAATGGCACAGGGCAGCTGTTCTTGTGCCTTCAATTCCTGTGGTGGCCGCTGTGGCTGGCTAGATGTGGCTAAGGGGACAATGCAGCCAGGATCACACAGTGCAAATTCAGCAGAATGATTCTGCTCCTTTGCAAACAGCTCAAATTCATGTTTAACTTACTCAATGAAGCTGCAACCCTTTTTCCAAATCCAGAAGCCGCCCTCTAAGTGGTGCCAGAGTTGCTGTGTCAGCATTGCTTTAAGCAAGACCTATTTGTGAAAAGAGAAGTTAGCAAGATAAGATTACAACTAATAATGAGCTGTGGCCTACTTTAAAATGAAGCAGTTCTTTAAAAATTGAAGATGGGTGTTTGTGTGCACAGCTATACGTGTACTTGTATGTGAAATATTTTCTGTCAAAAAACTTGTTCCCAATAATTTCGGCGAATAAGGACTCAGGTTGCCTTAAATGTTATATAGAGAAAATATCCGTTTACAGATTGCTGCCTGAAGCTGCATTACAGCAAACAGAAGGCCTTTATTGAACTGAGTAAGTCTGCTGAAGCTAACAGATTTTTACTCACACCTAATTGTGTGAGTAAAAAGTCCCAGGGGGGACTCCTAAGGTTTAAAAACACAAGAGCTGGCCTGTGATTAGCAATGACGTACATTTTTCAGCAGCAGAGTAGTGAATAAAATAGTCCAAGTCTTCAAACTCAAGGTTATATTTTTCAGAAAGGGATTTCTGATTTAATGGCAAGCTCCTCATCAGCTGGTGTTTAGACTAGAACTGAATATGCAGCACTTCCTAAGGCACTCTCTGGTGGGAAGAAGATACTGTAGAAGTTGCATATTTTTCAGTCACGTAGCAGCAAGAGATTTGGCATTTGTGACACGGGGAGCAAACATACAGATCCAAAGGGGTTTCTGGTTAAAAGTGAATAGTCTCAGGGTGAGAGACTATTGTTTTTTACAACTTGAGACATGTGTCCCCTCAGATACATAGAAGTAATTAAAATCTATGGAAACTTTGGAGTTGCTGAACACGAGAGTTAAAGCCACCATGGTAGGAACAGCTTTGTTAATTCTCATTGACCTTTCTGAATTACTATTATGGCTGTATTTTATAGATCTAATGTTATAAATACCACTCTGGCAAATCAGAACAGATGGTCCATAATCGAGTTGCTCAGTTTCAAGCAAGAAAACTCCTTCTGCTCTAGTCATCAAGTTGACCATTCATCAGTTGAGCAGTCTTCATGAGTGCTTACTCTGAAGAATGACTTGGTTAAAAATCAACTGGGGTTAATTAAAGTTGCTTCTAAGCATGTGTACATCACAGCTGTGAAGAGTGTTTGTGTTCCTTAAATATCTGGGTGGCAGAGTTGCAAAGAACTGAAACTTCCTAGTTTCAGCGTCTCTATGTGAGCTGGGGACAGTTTGGGAATGAGCTGGGCTAGATTTAGGGAAAACAAGGCCTCAAATGACTTATGCAAGTACAGGCTGCTCCTCGCTGTAGAGGAGTACTGGCATTATTTCTCCTTTCTGCACTTGAAATTAATACCTTACATTGACAATAGAAAACACAGCCGAGGAGCTGAAAGCAAGAAGTCAATTGGTCTCTCTTGACTTGCCAAGTTACTTGCCCACAGAAATGCCAAGTTTGCTAGTGCTTTTCAGCAATAATTAGTTTTAGCACTCAGCAGAAGAAATGTCTGTCTTCAGCTTTTAAATGTCCCAGTCGTGTTCCACAGCTTGAATCCAGTACTGGCAACCATGGAAAAGAAAATACTGAACACCCCTGGATGAGGGGGGGTCAACTGCACCCTCAGTAATTTGCAGACAACACCTAATTAGGCAAGAGTGTTGATCTGCTTGAAGGTTGGAAGGCTGTATGGAGGGATCTAAAGGCTCTACAGAGGGATCTGGAGAGGCTGGATTGATGGGCTGTGGCCAATTGTATGAGGTTCAAAAAGGCCAAATGCTGGATCCTGTGCTTGGGTCACAACAACCTCATGCAGTGCTGTAGGCTTGGGGAAGAGTGGCTGGGAATGTGCCTAGTGGAAAAGGACCTGGAGATACTGATCAAAAGCCGGCAGAATATGAGCCAGCAGGGTGCCTATGTGGCCAAGAAGGTCAATGGCATCCTGGCTTGTGTGAGAAATAGTGTGACCAGCAGAACTAGGGAAGTGATTGTCCCCTGTACTCAGCTCTGGTGAGGCCACACCTCAAATACTGTGTTCAGTTTTTGGGCCCCTCACTACATGAATGACACTGAACTGCTGGAGCGTGTCCAGAGAAGGGCAATGAAGCTGGTGAAGGTTCTGGAGCACGAGACTTATGAGGAGCGGCTGAGGGAACTGGGATTGTTCAGTCTGGAGAAAAGGAGGCTCAAGGGAGACCTTATTGCTCTCCACAACTATCTGAAAGGAGGTTGTAGCAAGGTGGGTGTCGGTCTCTTCTCCCAAGTAACAAATGACAGTGTGAGAGGATGTGGCCTGAAGTTGCAACAGGGAAGGTTTAGTTTTGATATTTGGAAACACTCTTCACTGAAAGCGTTGTCTGTCATTAGAATAGGCTTCCCAGGGAAGTGGTGGAGTCACCATCCCTGGAGGTATTTAAAAGATGTGTAGAGATGGTGCACAGGGACATGGTTCAGTGGTGGACTTGGCAATGTTACGTTACCAGTTCGACTCAATGATCTTAAGGGTCTTTTCCACCCTAAATGATTCCATGATTCTGTGATTCTATAATTTGCTGAAGTTTCTTTCTGGGTCCTCAGG
Organism: Podargus strigoides; assembly: GCA_028020825.1. NCBI lineage: Eukaryota > Metazoa > Chordata > Aves > Caprimulgiformes > Podargidae > Podargus > Podargus strigoides. The sequence continues at coordinate 41,521,445 of CM051623.1, forward strand.
AGATGATCAGCTCTGGTAATGATCAGGAGGTAGGAAATGGCCTGTTGGCAGGAGCTACCCAGTCAGGGTAACCAGTACATTGGGCACAGGTAGGTGCCTTTAGGTTAACTCTTTCTGAGGCTTGGGGGTCTGACTTACAGTGTGGGAAGATGGCTCCAGTAATTCTCAGTTCAGGGTAGTCTTCAAGCAGGAGGTACGTGCCAGTCATCTTTCCAAGAATATGGGTTCTTTTCCTTGTTCCCTGGCCTATTCATGTGTCTTATATTAACTTCTAACAGGATAGAATCTGAAATATTCCTTGGGGCAGTGCCAGGAACTGGACTATAGGACTCCCAGCAAGTCATGCTTTTCCTGTATTTTTGGATGAAGGCACAACCTCTCTCCTGACAGTTATGTGTGTTTGCTGGATGTAAGACGACTCAAGATGAAGAGGAAACTACTCACAGATCTCCCTTTCAGTGGACAAATGTTTTCTGCTAGGCTAATAGATAAAAAAAAAACAGGTGATATTGCCACCTTTTGCTGCTGGGCTTTGCAAAGAAAGCAACTATTGTGCTCTGCCTTTCATTATACATTTGGTGGTTTTCAGGTGTGTGCTGTGATTAATAGGGGCATTGGATCTTCAAACAGACTTGCATTTTCCACTGGCTTAGTAATTAATAGGTTGTTAATTGGCCAATAAATTACATTCATGAAACTTCCCTGAATCCGTATACAGTTTTTGCCTGTGACAGTATCTTGCTGGAATTTCTCTTGATAAAACTTGTGACCGTTGGTCCTTGTCCTTTCCCAGGATGAGGATTTTTGCATGTTCAAGTTCTCAGTCAGAGCGGAGTTGGCTTATTTCTGCCCTTTTCCTTGGAAGTCCAGGACAGAGAGGCATTTCTGTATCCAGGCTGCCCCTAGAAATTGTTATACTAATTGTATGAGGTTCACTGGACCCTGGAATAAAAAAAGTGACTTCAAGAAGTTTTTTATCTCATTCCTTCCACCGTAATGCAGCACCAGATATGCCTGTGCTATTTCTGAAAGTAATTTGTCTAATCTGTTCTTTACAGTGCCCACCACAGTACCTGACAATGACAAGGGTCTCCTATCCTATCCTTTCCCGTCCCACGCCATCCCTCCATCTGGATGAGGCAGCAGTACTCTCTGGGCTGCCTGGCTACTGCCTGCATGCATGCCTGGGTGAAACATCAGGACTTTGTTAGCTGTGCTAGGCAGTGACAATCCATAGCCCTGAAGTTACATGACTGCAGGTGACGTGGGAAATGCAGTGCTTTAAGCCTCTGTATCCAAAGTGATCAGTCTCATGGTCAAGCTGTGGGCTGTCAGTTGAGGGATGTGTGCTCTCTGTGCCCTCACTAGCTACTGTCCAAGAAGGAATTGCGTTCCAGGAAAAAGCCTGCAGAGGAACCACAGGGGTGGCCTGGTGGTGAGGGCAGCCAGCTGGGAGGTGAATTCCTGGTTTCATCCACGGCAGCTTCTCCATTTAGAATATATGATTCCAAAGAAAACCCAGAAGTCATTCTGGCACCAGAACCTGGAACTAACAGGTACTTATTCATGTTGAAGGTGTGCTCTTCCTCTCTTTGGGCACACACAGTGACTGTGAAATTGCCATTTGCTGAGCACTGGCTGGATGAGTGGCTGCTGCTCCTCTGCTTGATGATGACACTGTTTTTTGCTGTGAGTATGGTAACCTTGGGCACTATGTAGGAGAGGACAATGTCAACACAGAAGCAGCTGTGTTGTGCAAAAGGCTGTTGCTGCCTTATATGTTCTCTCTAAGCTGTCAATGTGTTAGGCATGTTCTGAGTCCATGTCGGTGTGAGGCTCTTCAGGAATTTCTATGTCCATTTCTATTTCCTGTTTTATTTTTAGGAAGAATGAAGTTGCATAACTATTTTAACTGACTGGGTGACATGCTGTTTCTATTGTACATTATAGTGATGGACAGAATTTCATTTTATCAGTACAGGATACCTGAAAGGCAAGATGAGCTGACGGATTTTATACTTTAGCTCTGGGAATATTTCTTTTCAAGCTGACATAAAGAAAAATTACTATCTTCACTGTGATTTCAGAATCATGAAGTTTTCCCTGAGGGCCACTCTACCTTACACTTTGAAAACCCTGGAGTGCTATGAGTGTGATATAACGTGAGGCTACTGAAGAACCTAATCAACTTTTAGACTTCCTGGTAAGAGGTTAATAAAATTCCGCTTTCTTTAACGCATATACATTATTTCACAACTTACTTCCATAAGAACTGTAGAAAGCTGGCCTCTAATCACTGTGTTATTAATAAGGACTGTGTTATCTTTGCAGGCTGCTCTTTTATTACATATGTGTTTACAAGCTTCCTTGTAAAATGGTCAGTCAGGTCTTGGAGATCTTCAGGAACTGTAAGTGCACATTACTTATGGAGAAAGACTGCTGAGTGAAAGTACAGTGCCTTTCTCTTGTTCTTGCTTTGATAAGCCAATCTCCATTTGGGCTTTGTTTCTAATATTTTTAAACACTAACTATTTTGAATATTTGTGTATCAGAGAATACTGATCTCAGCACAAACTAAACTTTGATTCAGCAGAGCTCAGATACAGAACAAAGAGTTTGAAGGGGCTAACATGAGCATTTATTCTGTTATCCATGTAAGGGATGACCTTTCATATCTCTCCCCATTTCATTTACAGGAAGGTAATTGTAAACATCCCTGAGATGGAAAGTTTCTGCCAACCACACAGCCAGTGTAATCATTGTCCTTCTGTGCCAGTGTTTCTGTGCCAACAGGATGTTAGAGAAGTTTTTTCCTTCTCCGGTCAATCCAGGTTCTCCTGGCATTTATCTTTATTTATGATGGGTGTGTCTATCAGAGTAACGTCTTCTTCTGTTGCTGATGCAAACATGGAATTGTATGAAATCTGCCTGTGTGGATCTATCTGTGTCTATTTTTATTGACCCATGGTTTTCAACTACTTTGGCAAGCCAGAATGCTTGCAGAATTGTCACCAGCCTCATAACCTGCTTTACATACAATATACTAGAACCCTGTAGGGAATTTCAGCTTCTTGAATTCCTGTCAGCTTGGGAGAGCATTCCTTAGAATGCTGACATGTCACACAGAGACTGCATGTCCTGGGGAAAAGACCTCTTTGGTCCCTGAGTAGTGACAGCCATGTTAGATATTACTTCTCAGAAATGAACCAGAGTGCATCCTGATACCACCTTGCTCTTCCCCTGGTACCTTCATCTTTCTTGAACCTTTTCTTTTTCTTCACTGGTCACCTACTTGGAATATCATTCAGGGAAATCACTCCAGTTAGCAGTCCTCTCAGATTACTAGTTGTAAGACACAAATGTAATCCTGGCCTTCTTCCTTTCCATTTCCCTTTCTTGGATAGGAATTATCCTCTGACTGAGAGTCCTTTTCCTTCCCTTCCCAGGCCATTCCTTGAGTGCTCATTGCTTCCACTTGGAGTGGGAGTGCAGGGACCACCTGTACTGCTCAAACAGCCAACTCTCTGAAATGGCCTACTGCCTTTTTTTGACCAGACCTCCACAGACTGTAAAGGGTGCTTAGACACTCATCTCCAGTGTAAGCAGATACTTATACTGTCACCATCCCGAGTGTGTGGGCAATTCTAGGTAAAGATGCTTCAATTTATGTGCACTATAATTGGCACTCAAATCTGCATGTGACACACACCCCACTCCCCCCAACCCCCAGTTCATGTGCCTGTTCACCATTTTCATAAAGTCTGTTTAAATGAACAATTTCTTATAAAGGATTGTTCTGGGAGTAAAGCAAAAGTTAGACTGTCCAGATTCTTCTGGCTCATTTTAAGATTACAGGATTACAGAAACATTTTTTAGGAAGAGCCAAATTGCCACATCCAGAGAGCAGTGGTCAAGAGTTCAATGTCTGAATAGAGATCAGTGAGTGATGGGTGGGGTCTGTCAGGGTTCCATATTGAAGCCAGTACTGTTTTATATCTTCATCAATGACATAGTGGGATCGAGCGCATCCTCAGCAAATTTGCAAATGACACCAAGCTGAGTGGTGTGGTTGATGTGCCTGAGGGATCGGATGCCATCCAGAGGGACCTGCACTAGCTCAAGAAGCGGGCCCGTGTGAACCTTATGAGGTTCAACAAGGCCACATGAAAGGTCCTGTACATGGATTGGAGTAACCCCCAGTATCAATACAGGCTAGGGGATGAAGTAATTGAGAGCAGCCCTGCAGGGAAGGACTTGAGGGTACTGGTTGATGAAAAATGACATGAGCTGGCACTCGCCTCAGAGTTGAAACCAGTATTTCTACAGGGAAATCCCCTGAGATGTCTGTTGCTTCCACCCAGATGGAACTGGTAAGGAAGGAGACTTCAGTACATATGGTAGGTTGCAATGAGTGCCCAGATCCTTCTTCTGGAGAAAAGGCAAGTACCTGCAAAAGATGTGCACAACTTGATGATCTGTTATGTCAGGTGGCCTGGTTGCAGGGAACAGTTAAAAGGCTGTGCGGTATTAGAGAGGCTGAGACAGAGATAGATAACTGGTTTCAGAACCATGCTCCTACAGTGGATGTTACACAGAATGAAACGTGTTGGACCCTGGTGATCTGCAAAAGCAAGACTCTACTTCAGTCCACACCCTCCAGCATTACAACCAAAACCACATATGAAGCTTTATCAGCTATAGACACCCATGAGCAAGGTCTGCAAGGAGAAACTATCAGTGGCACGCAGTGGATGCTGCAAAAAGAAACAGTGCTCACAGTGGGTCACTCTCTCTTAAGGGGCGCCATCTGCCGGCCTGCCAGGGAGTCACGAGAGATACGCTGCTTTCCAGCAGCACAACTCGTCAAGAGCACAGACTGCTATCCATTGCTCTCTTTCATGTGAGCACGAATGACCCCTCAAGCTGGAACCTGGGCAGAATCAAGGAAGACTATAAAGCCCTGGGGGTGCAAGTGAAAAGTATTGGTGCCCAAGTTATCTTTTCTTTCATTCTACCAGTTAGAGGAAAGGGTGCAGGCAGAAATAGACATATCATGCAAATAAACTTCTGGCTTTGTGGCTGCTGCCATTGTGAGGATTTTGGCTTTTATGACAGTAGGACATTCTTTGATGAGTATTGCCTGTTAGGGAGGGATGGTATCCCCCTCTCTAGAAGAGGCAAGGGAGTCTTTGGACGCAGGCTGGCCAACTTGGTGAGGCAGGCTTTAAACTGAAGAACTCGGGGGGCGGGATCCAAAGTGGTAATGCTCACACAATTGCAACCAACTGGGGAATAAGCCAGGCCAACCAGAGCAGTGACAAATGTTCCTTAGGTGCCTCCCAAGATGAGAAACAGAAGACCGACCACCTCAAGTGTATGTATACCATGGTATACATGCAGCCTGGAGGACAAACAGGAGGAACTGGAGCTCCATGTCCAGTCAGAAAGTTATGATATCATAGTGCAAGAAACAAAATTTAGGCCGAGTAAGACTTAGCACAGGCAAGGATCACAGTGAAGCAGCTCCGTTTATTCGCGATTGCAATGGCCTGCGCGCCACCTCGTGGCCGAAGTAGAGACGCGCGCCTTAACAATGCTATTTGGAATTTGTGATCCTGCTGGGCACGCTGAAGTTAGGAAACTAATAAAAAGAACTAGGGGTTGTTATCCACATTACTCTGTGGTGAAGCCTTTTTTCTCCCTATGGATTAGTGTAGCTCCTGGCATAGCAGAGCCCTGCTGTGCTTGGTGTCATTATTGATGCTATGACATCAGTGATAATGTTACTGGAAAACTTCACAGATGTAGAACAAAAAAGGTAAATACTGCTCCCTCATTCAATGACACATAAATATCCATTAATTATTGTTATGTCCAAGGCTAATTTTTGAGATTTGACTTACTAAAAATGGTTTGCCCAAGAGCCAGAGCCTTTTCTTACCAGATTTTCACAATAATGCAGAATGAAATATTTGTGTCACCACCTGCCAGATGGTCAGAGCACTGCTTCAGTGAAGAAACAACTTCTAGAGATTTTCATAGTAATCCTTCTTGTATCCTGATGGAAGCAAGGAACCCACAAGTATTTTTGTCCTAATATCTACTTGGAACTAAAATCCTTTCAAAAGGCTTTCTTTTTTGCTTTTTCTCTGTGTTATCTCTGAAATAAATCCAGTCCCACAGGAACTTGACAATAACTTTAGCTTCTGAATATACCAGCTGTGCTGAGACTAGTGCAAGCCATTAACACTCAGGCGACACACTGATAACAGTAAACCAGTTCTAGGTTTTGAACCAATGACATTAACAGCGCTTTCTTAGTACTGCACTAGTGTTCGTCTTGTTCATATTGTGTTTGGGTCACTGGTGTTCAGATTGGTTTAACTTGCATTGAAATTAATGGCCACAGGTTGTGCAGGATTCATTTCAATATTCCTTCCAATGCCTAATGCCTCAAAATATGGCTCAGTTTTTATTGCATTCAGATGGTAATTGTTAAAATGTACTGGAGGTTCCACGGAGTGTTCCCAGTTCACCTGATGAACCCACATTCTGCTCTGCTGGCAGATGTTAATGGAAGCAGCACTGATAGGAGTGCTCTTTAAACACATGTGAAATACGGAAATTCTCAAGTCAGCTGCAGACTAGCCATCTTGTGCTTCAGCCTAGTAATGACATCAGGGAAGTGGGTTAATTTAGTTAAAGAAATCATTAAATAACTCCAGAATTCAGAAAGGTGACTGAGATTTACAGCTATGAAGTGGAGAGCAAACTCTGAACTTTTCAGAGCAGGTTACAGAGCTATTCAGTGGCAGAATAAACTTTCTTTGCAGCACAGTGGTTTTTGCTGTCCTTTTGGAAAGAGTTGAGTCCCACGACCAGGAAAGATGTTAACCACATATGAACTCTCCTGGCTCATCCAATACTGTGTTTCCATTACAAAGTCAGAAGAGGAGAAAGATGAGTTTGGGTGGCTGGGGTGAGATCAGATGAGGGAGAGTTAAAAAGGCATCTAGCAAGTGATAGTGGACTTGATCCCTTCAGAGGTTACTTCTGGATATTCTACTGTTTGTTTTGCTTTTAAGAAGACGGCAGTTTTTAGAAGGAAAGCTCAATATTGCTTTAAATGTCGTGGTGGACTCAGAAATATTTTGGGAGTATTTGTTTTTTGGCAATGCTTTTTGTGACTGCATATTTAAAGGCTCCTGCTCGGTAAAAGAATGCAGCTGTGGAATCAAACATGAAACTCGGGTTTATAGAGAGTTTGTGCTTTGTGTTCACAAATGGTGCCTCCAACAAATAGGTGAGACTTCTGCTACTTCAGATTTGTTGATATTAAGAGCAAACCAAATTGAGTTGTTACTTTAAAAAGTCTTTAAAAATAACATTCTAAAGATCCTAAATTATTTATGGGCTGTTTCACGGCAAGGATATCTCCAATTTATTGTTTTGATAACTGTAACAAGTTAGATAAGAGAGAGATTTTACACGTCCTGGTGTAAAACCTGATTTCATCAAGAATTTACTACTCGAGGGAAGTAGTTTAAACTTTTGACCGGGCCACTGACTAATCCCATGACTCACTTTTTTCCTTTGAAAGGCGTTAACATTTTTACCACATTTTAGCATGCGTGTTTGGATAAGAAACCTCACAGAATTCTATATAAATGACTTCCAAAGACTCAGCCTGTTAGTACACTTTACTGCGATGATATAAGGTAAGAGTTATGTAGCTTACTGGATAACTCTGTAGATGGAAAAGATGTATGTTATGTTATAACCAGAAGGTCCTTATTTCTCTATTATATGCTAGCTAAGTGCTACCTTAGGAACAATGTTTAGAAATACCTTTGTGATAAGAGTATCTGTGTTGGGCTTTGCAGCTTTAGGTTAGCAATGAAATTAAAATATGAAATAGGAAAACCCATAGAAATCATAGACAATTCTGAAAGAATTAAAGTGTGATTCTGAGCAGTTGTTTTTAATTTCGCATTTCAAAGGAAACCTCCAAGAAATGGTAACTATGAATGATGTGTGGGGCTGTCAAACAGCCTCACCTCTGCTTCACTGCCATCAGTCAGTAGCTGAGAAGAGCTCTTTGGGACCTCCTGTGGTATCACTGAGATGAGAATCTATGACCAATGCCAAGAATCCCCCCAAACCCCTTTCAACATGAATCTTCTCCACTTCAACGGTTGAAGCAAGTCCAGGAGGGCTGAGGGGTTCTGAGGTGGGCATCCTAGTGAGTTCTAATTAATTGAATTGCACTGATTTTTTTCTCACAAGTTCCTGTCCCAGAATTAAGGAAAAAAATCAGCTTTAAATTCTATACGGAGGTATTTCATTTCATCCCAAACAATTTTATTTTTCTTTGCCATCTAATCTGTTGAAAAAAAATCACATTTTACTTTGGGTTGCTTCACACCAAAAAGCTTTCCCTGTCAAGCTGCAAATGAGCTGAAAGGCGAGTTATTTGTGTGGCTGTAGTGGGGCTCCCTGGAGACTGCACATTGTCAGGAAGACGGCGATCTGTTGGAGGCTTTGAGCGTGGTCTGTGGGTGACAACCTCTGACTACAGAGGGAGCCGATTTAGGCAAAAGCTAAGGCAGCCTTGGGATCCAGCAAAGAGGAGCTCTGAATAAGGTTTTTTCTTTCCAGGCACTTCTCCAGCGTGTGGAAGACACATCTTTTGTTCCTTCAGCTACTTCACTATCTGTTGCCTGTTTACGTGGCCTGATTTTAACTGGTAAGTTGCAGAATCTGTTTGGGAGATCTGCTTTGTGAATAGGATAGAGATGATAGAGATGAAAGTGTGCCTTGGTCAATGCACAATTCATTCCTATATGCAAGAAGTGAAGCAGAACTGATCTAGGGAGAGGTGCAAGAGCAGATCAGTTGGTGGCAGGAGTAGCAGAGATTAAACAGTGAAGAGAAAGTGTCTGTGAGTGAGGGTGTCTGGGGAATTAGTCAGGGATTTTCCTCTAAAAGTAGAGACAAGAAGAAAAATACTGCACAGCTCTGGTCACCTGTGGGGAGGGTCATTTCTCATTGCAGCCAATAATAGATCATTCAAGATTAATCAAGCTTTGAACTGGTATGTGTGTTTGTGGGAAGTTCACCGTCTAACCTTATGTTTATTTAATGATAAATGCCTAATTGTTTGAGCTGGCTGACACTTATGCCTGTACTGTGCAGTCCAGGAGATGGAGATCGAGACCGGGGATGAAATTGCTATTGTGGGAATAGGATGCAACTTTCCTGGAGGTAAGTTTTGGGTAAAAGCAAAGCAGGCTGCTGAGTGAGCACTGAAAAGCACGGTCACTCATTAATGTTGAGGAGGAGGAAAAAGCCAAGTTCTTTCCTTCTGTAGATTTCATTGCTTTTCTACTTGTAGGATCCTGTTAAAAGGCCATGTTGTGGTGGAGAGTAATTGGTTCAAATTTGTCCGCTGACAAACAGACCTGCAGTGTGGGCTGTGGGTGGGCATTTTGCTGCACACATGAAGCTCATGGCAATGAACTGGATGGGTCTGGGATGATGTGACCTTTCTGCACATGCACTGTCTGGATGATTGTGCATTGTTGCAGGACTGGGCATCCATAGGGGCAGGACAGCTCGAGGGCCTGTCAATATCACCAGCTCTGCCTGTAATATAAATAGGTTGGGTCTCAATAAAAGAAAGTTTCCCGCTTTATTACAGTATAATAACCCCAGGTGTAGAATACAGTTCTGTCCCTGAAAGTCGGCGTTCAGCCCTAAAGGTGACCATGCTAGACTCTCTCTGTCTGAGTTTTCTTTCTTGCCCTCACCGCATTCCAGTTCCTGGCTTCTCTTTGTCCAAGATTCAGTAGGTACATGTGATAGAGTGATGTGGCCCATAGCTCACTGTGAGCAAACACAAATGGTCCTGAATCGAGCCAAGTGCTAGTAAATACATAGCAGCAGTCTCTTGCCTGTTTGTTGGTCCCGACATGCCAGTAAAGGGACTCTCGTCAGAAGATTGTTCCTAATTAACTCGCCATGCTGTAAGTGAACATGTGTCCTGATCCTGCACTGTGCATGCTCAGAACTGTGTTTCTGAACTCACCTCGAAAGGACTGTTGAGTGAAGGGAGCTGTTAATGTACCCCGTGTTTGTGGCTGTGTCTGTGGTGATGGACTCACCATGGGAGGGCTTAGGTGGGAATGCTGTCATGCGATGACTGTTACTGACTGCTGGCACCGTCCCCAGCCCAGCGCTGGCCCACGTCAGTCAGACCTCTCCCGGTCAGTGCTTGGGCTCGCCACTGGTTAGCACCTGCAAGGGACTGCTCTTCCAGAGTGAGTGTGGGTACGGCCACTGTGTGGATGCCACGTTTGTTGTTTCAGGGCTAAGAAGAGGGCCTAGACATATCCTGAGTGCCTGGAGCTGGAGCTCTGGATCTCAACCAGGAAGGACAGGGTCCCTCACAATCCGGTAGTAAGGTGTTGGGCTCTGTCAGCATTGGATATACACATGCTTTTATGTTTTATTTAGATGCTTTTCTAGTGTTTAGGGAGAAAGGACAATGCCTCTGGCATTTTCCTGGTGCTGGTAAGCTCAGCCTGGCTTCAGAGAGCTAATGTCCAGAGCTGACCTTTTGCTGCCAGTGGAGCTGCCTGTGGGTTTTGTGGGGTTCCTTTGCTTTTAGGCAAGCAGTGATGGGATTGGTCATGCCTTTCCCTTTTCCTCTCAGCAAAGAATGATCATTTCTTTCTCTGGTGATTCTACTTGAGCAACTTAGACTCATACTTGGGAGTTCCCTGTAAGATAGTGTGCATTTCTGAGTCTGCATGGGGAGGAGGAGCACATAATTTAATCTACTTTAAAACCTTTGTACAACAGGTGATGGAATTGACAGTTTCTGGAAAGTCCTGGAGGAAGGCAAAAACTGCACAATAGAAATCCCTCCCGAGAGATTTAATGCCGAAGAGTGGTATGATCCAGATGATACCAAGCCAGGAAAAATATGCACGACACGAGCTGCTCTTCTCAACGAGTGAGTCTGTTACTATGCGGTGCCACTGATTTTTTTTTGTAATTAGGCTAACGTGTCCAGCCTTTTGGAGGGTGCAAGGCACAGGGAGAGTTTATAAATGGGACCTAGGAACCAGCTTTCTTTTATCTCACATGATGAACGTGCAGGAATTCCTGGTGTGTGACATTGATGAGCAAATTTTGTTGCAGGCTGTGTTAAGCGCATATGTACATGGCTCGGAACACATATGACCTCTGATTACACAATCAAACATGTATGTACATACCCACCACATGTTGAGATGTCACCTGTCGTGTGACAGGGGTGTCTGCATTTTGTGTATACAGAAGTACAAGTGCATTATGCATGAAGGGTATACACTGGGTGTGAGGTGGGCTTCAGTCTGCCAAGTAATTTGTATGGACCAGGGAGGAAGGTGGCAGCGTATGGACTCTGAGCTGTAAGAACTGCGTGGCAAGTCTCCTCCAGTTTCAGCCTGAAGGTTAGCCAGCTTTGCTGGACCTCAGGTCCTAATCCTGTGCGTGTGGGGACATTTAGCTCTAATTCACATGCAGGTGTGACAATTTAGAAGTAAAATAAGGAAGCCTGGCTTTGCTAGACAGTCAAGAAGGGGATCTCATGCTCAGTTTAAGTGTTATGCTTGCTTGTCAACTTGAACTATTTCTAATTGCATCATAATCTTGCTTTTCTCTGGGCTCATGCTGTTGTGTCTTAAAAAAAGAAACTTTCTTTATTCTGACCTATGATACTGAGGGATTATGTACATATAAGTATCAGGTAAAGATACTCATATAAAGAGAAATCCTGGAGGAGCAAACTACAGTGTGCATCCCTTCACTTGTGTCCTCACATCATGTCAAATTATCTCAGAGTGTCCTGGTTCCGCAGGCACAGACCCATGGGCCAGCCATGCAGGCTATGAGAAGCTCCAAGTCAGCTGGGAGATCCAATCAAGGCAGCTGACTCACAGGTGTATCCCATACCACATAATCATCCTCATTATAATAGGAGGGAGCTCAGTGAGGATAGTGTTCCTCCTCTCCCTGAGGCTTCTTCTTTGTTGACTTCTGTTTCTCCTGTCAACATCAAGGACTGGGCTGAATAGAACCCTCTATGTTGATTGTTGTTTCAGTTTTGTTATTCTATTAAATCTGTTTCCACTTCAACTCATGGGCCTTCTCCCTTTTCCCCCCGATTCTCCTTCTCAATTGAGGAGGGAGCATAGGGTGATAGACAAACTGCTGTGGTTTAGCCCTGAGTACTGGCTGAACACAGACACAGAGGTAATGGTACAGCTGTATGAGGGCTATGGCTAATGTGAAGAATAGCAAATTACAGTGAGGTCAACATAAGCATCTTTTTATTTTAAATCCACATTCACCTTAAATCCTCAGCCTTTATTCAAATGAGAAGTTCACATGCACAGAAGGAGTCTTATTGCCTCCTGAGACTAACACGTAGCAGGTTTGAACCCAGAATTACTTCAGTGATTAGTTCCACATTAGATACTGAATACTGATTGCAGTTAGATTACTGAAATCAAGAGATGATAGAAGGCCATGCAAATCTGATCTTGGGGTACAAGGTTAAGCCTGAGCTTGGTCTTCTGGTAAGTGTGTGTATTATTAGAGAAGTATGGACATCTCTTGGGCGCATCTGAGCTGATCCTCTGCTTAGTGGTTTTAAATTGTAAAGCCACTGGCCCATATTGCCTTGAAATAATTTAGAAGACAATAGTTGTTTAGAATGTGTTGGCTAAGCCCACATTACAGCAGGGGGAGTCTCATTCTGCAAATTTTCATAATCGTCTGAGGAGTCCTGTTGGTACTAGTGGGATAACCATGTGAAAATTTCTAGGAGTGGGCTCACAACTCTGAAATGCAGTCATTGATAAAAATACATATTTTGTGGTGGGACATAAAACATCCTTGGCCTATACACATTTTCTTCTGTATTTCAAAAACGGGAACTGTGACCACTTACTGCTTTGCTTTTCATGAGATTGCAAAAAATGAGTCCTTTGAGTCTTGAAGTGAACACATGTTGTATATATATTGTACAGTTTTCTGCTCTGTGTATTTTAGATTTAATTCATTTGACAACCACCTGTTTGGGATTAATGATCTGGAAGCTGAACGCATGGATCCGCAACAGAAGTTACTGATAGAATGCACATACAAAGCCCTGGAGGATGCAGGAGTCCCTGTAGAAGCTGTCAGTGGCACCAAAACAGGTGTTTTTATTGGTAAGATGAAAATGTCATGGTGAAGAAAGTACATTTGAACCTTACAATGACTGGAGCACTCCTCCATAAACTTTACATACACATCGAGGACAGGTGATCCCAGGGTACTGTGCTACTCTTAAGCCAGGCATACACTTTTTTTTCCAGTTCCTGTTTTTTGATGTACCTATAGGGGTAAACTGTTTAGATTACCTTTCAGTCTAAGACATGCTCCTCTTACACAGATGAGACTATTCCTTGCTCTCTGAATACATGCACTGCATTGTCCACACATGCCAGTGGACTTAGGGATCCATTGTATTTCAAGTATATGTGTTCTCAGAAAGAGGACACAACTCCACTGACAGGCCCTGTTTTTAGTTTCTAATTCTTTCTTCCTAACTGGATCACAGTGGGCATACCAAAGATAACTAAAAAGCATTGGTTATAGCTTATGCTGTATCCTTTAACTTGGAGCTTCTGAGGAACATCTGAGGAATTGAAGCTAATGTCCTGTACATTTATATCCCAGCTATCCAAATGATAACTTCCTAATATGTATTCCCATGGTGAAACCAAAACAACCACTCTCAAAGTGAGATACAGAGGTCTAAGCAGGCTACACAGAGCTTAACTGCATCATACAATGAGCTAAACCATCAGGAAAGGCCCGTCATTTACTGTGCAGGTAGAAATTTCAAGTGTTAGGGATGTTTGTGTAAGCTGAGTCCAGGGGAATTGCTGGGAGTTTTGCCTTTGACTTGTGTTGAAGCAAGGTTTCACCATAGGAGCACTGTTGCTATGTAGTTTACAATTAGAGAACCAAAACACATTATCAGGTTTATAGCTGTACATCCCTTTTGTTTGCTTGGGTTAATGTGACATGTATTTGATATTTTTACAGGTCTTGCAAGTCGAGACTATGAAGTTGTAACAAGCAGAGCAGTGAGTGAAATAAATCATTATGATGCTACTGGAACAGCAGTGAGCATTGCTGCTAACAGGCTCTCATTCACATTTAATCTGACTGGACCGTCACTGACTATTGACACTGCGTGTTCATCTTTTCTTTTTGCACTGCACTACGCCTTGCGAGCAATTAAGTCAGGTAATGGGACAGAAGAGACACTGGAAATTAGGATTGCCACTGTTTCCGTCTATCATCCTGGAGATCTCAACATGAGTATGCTTCTCTTTTACTCCAGGAGATTGTGAAGCAGCGATCTGTGGTGGAGTGAACTGCATAATAGATCCCCGCACCTTTGTATCTCTCAGTAAATCAAAAATGATCTCTCCAGAGGGAATAAGCAAACCCTTCTCCAAAAAGGCAGATGGCTATGGAAGGGGAGAAGGCTGTGGTGTTGTTTTCCTCAAACCGCTGACAAAGGTAAGATTGCTTGTGAAGCAGGCTAAAATAGGACTGGTTGCTTACCTGAATTTTCTATCTCCTGTTCCAATAATTACTTTTTCAGAAAAGATTTTCCAATTCAAGGTTAAGATTAATGAAGCTGTTATTAAGCATTCAGCATTTATGCACTTCCCCTAGCATGGGGCAGGGATCCCACATTTAAAAGGTCATATTATCCTCTGTCTGTTCTTAGTTTTGTTGTTTTGTTTTGTTTTCTTGTATATAGAGAAAGCATGAGATTATTAAAGATAATTTTACCTCTTTATGAAACAGGCAAAGGAAGACTACAGCAAAATCTGGGCTGTTATAAACATCAGTGCAGTAAATCAGAACGGTAGGTCCGTAACTCCCATCACAAGACCGTCTCAAACAGAGCAAGAGAAGTTACTGCGCAGCATATATGAGACTCGTGTGGATCCCTCAGTTGTGCAGTACATCGAGGCGCACGGTACAGGAACTGCCATTGGAGATCCTACGGAAGCTGAAAGCCTAGGTAGTGTTGTTTGTAAAAGCCGGTCTTCACAAGCTTCCATTCTGAAAATTGGTTCAGTGAAAGGAAATATTGGCCACACTGAATCAGCTGCCGGAGCAGCAGGGTTAATCAAAGTGCTTCTGATGATGCATCACGGAAAGATTGTTCCATCCTTGCATTACTCAAAGGAGGTGAGCAGCATCGATACAGAGAAATTAAACCTTGCCATTCCCACCACTGTAGAGCCCTGGGAAGAATCCAGTGAGTATGGCAGAGTGGCTGGCATCAACTGCTTTGGATTTGGAGGAACCAATGCTCACGTTGTAGTCAGGCAGGTTAAGCAGCTAGAGCCTCTTCCTGCCTTTAAGAGGCCCCTTGAATTAGTTGTGCTGTCAGCAGCATCAAGTAAGTCCCTTCAGATGACAATGGCCGATACAGCTGACCAGCTGAGCACAAGAGACTCCATAACTCTCCCAAGCCTGGCCTATACATCTGCCTGCAGAAGGAGCCATGCCAACTACAGGTACCGAAAAGCATTTGTCACAAACTCTCTCCAACACCTGCAGGAAGAGGTTAAGCTGTCAGCGAGCACTGAACTTGCCATAGCAAAGGTGGAACCACAGCTGGTGTTTGTGTTCTGTGGCAATGGTGTAATGCTGAAGGAGTTCAGTGAAGCACTGCTGAGCTCAGAGCCAGTGTTTAGAGACAAGTGTAAGGAAATAGAAGCACTTTTTCAGAAACACACTCCCATCAACCTCCTGCCAGCAAGAGGTCATAGCCCAAAGGATTTGTTGAATCCAGAGCTTTCCCAGCCCCTGCTTTTTACCCTGCAGGTTGCCTTAGCTTCCCTTCTGAAACACTGGGGCATTAAACCAGTCACTGTTGTTGGCCACTCAATAGGGGAAGTTGCTGCTGTGCATTTTGCTGGGTACCTTTCCCTGGCAGATGCCGTCAAAGTGATTTATCACCGGAGCCGGCTGCAGGCCAAGACTGCCAGTGGCAGAATGCTGGTGGTTGGAAACATCCCTGTTCAAGAGATTGCTGAACGTCTGCACCGCTACTCAGGAAAGGTGTGCATTGCAGCTTTCAACAGCCCAGTTTCCTGCACCTTGTCTGGGAATCCAGACTCTGTGGATGCTGTCCAGAGAGATTTAGATCAAGCTTTCAGCCAGAGAAACATCTTTCTTCATGTTTTAAATGTCCCAGCTGCGTACCACAGCCCCAGCATGGATATGATACTTGGGGAATTGGAAGAGAACATACAGCCTTTAGAAAAACAGAAGGGGGAAATGGAAGTGATTTCAACGCTGACTGGGGTGGCTGCTTCTGAAAATGACTTTGCTCAGGGCAAATTCTGGGCCCGGCACACTCGGGAGCCTGTTGCTTTCACTCAAGCCATCAAAACTGCCGCCAGAGACAGGGAAAATGTGGTGTTTGTGGAAATAAGTCCTCACCGAGCATTGCAGCGAAACATAAAGGAAACTCTAGGAAAAGGCACCAAGGTCTTCTCTTCTTTGCAAACTGAGGCAGAGTATAGGGCACTCTTCACCCTGGTAGGAAATCTCTTTGAACTGGGATATAATCCTAACTGGCAGCACTTTTATAAGGGGTATCAAAGCATTCCAGTGGCCATTCCGCGGTATCAATTTGATCGCAAAAAACTCATGGCCCACCTGGATATGCATCAACAAGCAAACCAAAGAAGTGCCAGCTCCAGTCATCCTTTGATTTATGGCATAAAGAGTGACAACATGGAGTTTGGCTGCCTGCTGTCTCAGGACACGACGCCGTACTTGTATGAGCACAAGAACAATGGTGTGGCTTTAGTCCCTGGTGCTTTTTATGTGGAGCTTGGTCTGGCCTCTGTGATGAGCAGCTCAAGACCTAGAGTGCCTCTGAGTACTTGCCAGTTGAGTATCAGTTTTTCTGCACCATGTGTTCTCACACAGGGTTCCCAAGTCTTGAGTGTCAAGCTGAGTCCGCAAAAAGCAGCCACATCCTTTGAGATACTCTCTTCCTCCAATGCAGTTTATGCAGCAGGCCAAGTTACAAAGGGACCTGCAGCTGTGGTGGAAGAAAGCACCATCTCCTTCCAAGACATCTATCAAAGATGCAGGTTAGTGGTTAGCAGAGAAGAAGTTTATGAAGCACTGTTTCAGTTTGGCTTTCAGTATGGTTCCATATTCAGGCAGCTGAGTGATGTGTATTATTGCCAGGAACTAAAGGAAGCTATAACAAGCATAAAGGTGAACAAGGAGACCTTCAGAGAGCTGTACGACTACTGTATCCATCCAGTGCTGCTTGACTGCTTTCTGCAGATGACAGCTGTCATAACCTCAAGGGCATTCCAGTCCAGAACAGGATTTCCTTCAGGGATAGGCAGCCTAGTGCTGCTCCGACCACTGGAGGAAGAAATGATGATATATATGAGAACAAGCAAGTGCATTGGGAATTGTCTAGAGGTCTGTGGATGCTTTATGGACAAACGTGGCTCCGTTTTGGCTGAACTCAAGCGTGTTGCTTTCATGACGCAAGCTTCTTCCAGAGACAATGAGTTCATGTTTGAGAACAAGTGGAAAGAAGTCTCTCCTTCACAGATGACTGGACATCTGGGGGTTATGCCCAGAGTCCTCGTGTTTGCTGACAAATTTGGGATAGCTGAGCAGCTCAAAAAATATTTGCATCCTGATTCAAGATATGTTATGTACGAAGACTGGGAAGCCCTCTTGGAAGGCCCCACCCAGAATAAAATGAGAGCAGAGGTTGAGGATTATGATGAAATTCTCTTCCTGTGGGGAATTCAAAAGTTAAATGAAGATCTCCCAAGCGAAGTGGTAGACCAATTGTCAAAGTGTTGTGAAGCCTATCGCCAAGTTATTGTAGCCTTAAGAGAGAAAACATCCCATTGTACAGTCCGAGTTATCACCTACAGAACAACAGAAAGGAATGTAGACCATGTTAACTGTGGCTTTGCGTTGTATGGCATGACCAGAACTTGTGTCGTTGAAGTTCCAGAAATCACATTTCAGCTGATTGACCTCAGCTCTTCCAGTTCCCTGGACATCTCAGTGCTAGCAGATGTTCTTGTCAAATACAAAGATGTGGACTATCCAGAAGTTTGCATCAGCCAAGGAAGAGCTTATGCGGCTGAAATCGGACGCACACCTTTTGTAGATACAGATTACACCCAACCCGTAAGATCTCTCCAGAAGTCAGAAACATTCACTTTGTACACTTCCGATCCGTATGCAGCAAAAGACTTGTCTGCTGAATTATCCTCTAGGGCTGATACTCGGCTTGAAAGACATTGCATTGAAATTCAGGTGGATAAAATATGTCTCCACTCAGAAGATTATTTTCCCATTAGTGTTTCTAGTCGTAACTTTGGTAGTACACTGTACTGGAATTCACAAGCAGTAGACAAACATGGGCTTTTAGCTCTGGATTTCAGCGGCACAGTAACAGCAATAGGCAATGATGTGGAGAAATTTAAAGTGGGAGATCACGTGGTTTCATGTTATCCAACTGCTGCGTCATCCAGCGTTCGGATTCCAGGAACAGTCTGTTTCAATGTAAAGAAACTGTCATGCTTTCAGAATGTCCCTTGTGTGTCATACTTTATCATTGCTTGGGAAATCTTCAACCAGAGGCTACCCAAGGGGAAACATGGCAGAACATTGGGTATTATTTCTACAGAGCCATCATCAGTCTTGTGCTGTGTTCTTTCTGCAGCAGCAGCAGAGATGGGGTGGAGAACAATACTTGTGAGGCCCACTCCTGAGGCGTTGCAGCGTATAAACTTATGCAATGCCCTGGTTGTTCTTCCTCCAGTAAACAGGCTGTCTCAGGAGGATCTGGCCCACATGTTCTTTCTTAAAGACGTGGTGATAGTGTGTGGCAATCGACCGTCTGAATGTTTCCAGAATGTCAGTGGTATTGATCATGAAAACATCAGTTTTCATATCCTTACACTTAGAAGCATTTTCCAGAAAGCATCTCTAAAGGAATTGCAAAAGACTGTGTGTGCATGGATCAATTCCATGGATATGAAACGGTTCAGATGTCTGTCAGGTTCGGTTTTTCAGCAGACTGAGAACTTTGAAAGAATGAACTCTGTGATGTCCTATTTCACCTGCACTTCTGTCCCCCTTGCTGTCCTGAGAAGGCAGAAGGACATGACCATGCCTTCAGATATACCATTGTATGAATCCCAGAAGCTGTTCAAGCAGAATGCTGTTTACATAGTAGTCGGGGGTCTCACTGGACTTGGCTTTGAAACGGTGAAATTCATAGCAGGGAACGGAGGAGGGTGTATTGCAATACTCTCCAGGAAAACTCCTAGCAATGAGAAGCAAGAAGAGATGAAGGCTTTGCAGCAGCAGTATGAAGGAAGCAAAGTAGTGTTTGTGCAGTGTGATGTTACTTTGACTGGCGATGTTGAGAAAGCTTTCCAGTCCATCGTGAACATCTTTGCAGGGAGTCCAATCAAAGGTGTGTTTCAAAGCGCTGTAGTTTTACACGATGGCCGTCTTGAAGTTCTGAGCTTGGCTGACTTTCAGAAAGTGCTGTGCCCAAAAGTAGCAGGGACCCTAAATCTTCATTGGGCTACCAGAGGCCAGGAGCTTGACTACTTTGTGTGCTACTCCTCTATTACTTCCTTTCTGGGAAATGCCACTCAGGCAAACTATGCAGCTGCAAACTCTTTCTTGGATGTCTTCTGCCTCTACAGGAGGAACTGTGGGCTTTCGGGCCAGTCCATTAACTGGGGTGCTTTGAACCTTGGCATACTGCTCAATCAAAATCATATTCAGAATATTCTGGGATCCAAGGGCATAGACATTCTGCAAGTGCATGAAATTCATGACTATCTCAGGAAGAGCTTACTTATGAATAACCCACAACAAGCTGTCGCCAAATTAAATTTTCAAATTGCATTTAATCATGTTTGTTCTCAGATTATTTCACTCAAAAGTCGCTTCAAATCACTTATGTTGGAAGAATTCAGGAACAAGCCTGAAACCTCTGAGGAAACTCAAATACAAGCCCAGGATATTGCCTTAATCAAATCTGAAGACTACATCACCTCACTGGTGAGTGATCTCACCGGGTTGAGCCCAGATGAACTAACCATGAATACACCACTTTCCTCATTTGGCATAGACTCTATGTTAGCTATGACAATTCAGAACCGTGTCTTTCAAGAGAGAAAGGTGAACATACCTCTTCTGAAACTGCTTGATCCTCACACAACTCTGTCAAGTTTAGTAGTAATTTTAGAAGAAACAAGCAATGCAAATGGCACAGCTGAGAAAAAAAGTGCTGTGGCTGAAGGTGCAGAAAATGGGAGCTGGCTGTAAGAGTCTTCTCACTCAGGACTTGTGTAACTTCGAAGATACCAGACCTGTTGTTGTATGTCAGAATATGTCATCGCAGTCAGGGTAGAACATCTGGTGATGTTGAATTTACTCTTCTGCGTCGACCCGGAGAAGCCCACACCAGGTTCTTCTGCCGCTTCACTAGCTGTGTCAATTTCAGACAATTGTTTGACTTGTTACTTTCAATATTTTAACCTTCATTTTTCAATATTTTAAACTGGAAATAGGTAGGTTAATACATATATGTTTGTATGTTCAATACACATTGCATTTTTAAAATCCTTGATGAAAATGGTATGTTTGCACTTCAAAATAATGAATGTACACGTAAAGCAGCATAGGTTTATCATTAATGATCATTTTTGTCATTATTATGTTCTTAACCGATTACTCTTTATTTTTTAACATTATCAAATGTGTCTTTTTGAGAGACTTCTAGATGATGTTTCAAAGGCTTCTTCTCAGTAAGTTACAATTAATTTTTCCTTATGTCTGCAAAAATATTAGAAATGTATCAGTCGTAAAGCATACAGCAAAGCAACTGTTCTTCTTTATTAATTAACCATCTTTTATGAAAGCCCCAGTAAACAAGAATAGAAAAAAGTTTTAAAAGCAAAGCTTAAAGTGTATCTTTGTCTTATTTTAATTTTTTGTTGCTCATCTTTCATGCAGAACTGGCACAGGGGTGTCTATGTTTAACTGTTACCCTGGGCTAAACTGTAGCAGTTGTTCTACCACCTGATGCCCCCTCCCCAGCTGAGAAAGGGAATGGGGGAAAAAAGGGAGAAACAGCGTAGGTTGAAGTAGAAACAGATTTAATGAGATATCAAAATTGATACAATCACTGACATAGATTAGACAAAGTTCTACTCAGCCTGGTCCTTGATGTTGACAGCAGGAGAAAGCCAGCAGGGAACAGCCCCAGGGAAAGGAACCCCACCCTCAGTGAGCTCCCTCCTTTTATAATGAGCATGATGAAGTGGTATGGGATACACCTGTGAGTCAGCTGCCTTGATTGGGTCTCTCAGCTGATTTGAGGCTACTCATGGCCTGCCTGCATGGCTGTCCCTGTGAAACCAAGACAAGGGGGCAATTCAATCCCAGGTGCAAGGCCTTGCATTCACTGTGGTTGAAATTAATGAAAATTCTGTTCAGCTATTTGTCCCTCCAAATAGCAGCCTTCCCCTTCAATGTGCCAAATGTTCTCATCTAACTTGAAGGTCCTCCATGCATTTGCTGAGGGTGGGCTCTGTCCTACTGGCCAGGCTGTGGGATGCTGCTGGTAACTCGCTCTCAGATGGACTTTGCACTGCTGGTGTCACCCTTGGGGCCTGGAAGTCCAGTGAATACTACACCCAGTTTATTATCCTCTTTTTCAATCTATCTCACATCCATTTGTCTACAAGGATGCATTGGGAGACTGCTGAAAGCCTTGCTGGAATCAAGGTGAATAAGATTCTCTCCTCCTCCACACAGCCAGTCTTTTCATTCTTCAAGGTAATCAGGCTGGTCAGGCACCATTTGCCTTTGGAAAATCCATGCTGGTTGTTCCCAGCCGCTTCTTCATTCATGTTCCTAACAGCCCAAATCATTCTGAGTTTATGGTTCTGTATGGGCAGAGATGCCTGTGACCTTGCCCAAACGTTTTGGAGGGAAGCGTGGTAATGAAGTGAGGAGCAAGTAACTCTCTCTATACATACACATACACATGCGGAAAGGCACAGGAAGGATTTTAAATCCAGAGTGGTTCTGGTGCAGCAGAGCCTGATGAATAGCCAGGCAACTCACAAAGCAGAGAAACACACATTTATTGTGCTTGCTGCCTGTGCTGTTCCCTGTGTGAAAGCACAAGAACCTTGCAGCGCTGATGACAAGGACAAAGCAGCAATGTAAGGGGGCTGCTTTGCGCAGAAGGCGTAGATTAAAGGTATGTTTGCAACTATGATAGAGAGGCTTGGAAGACGCTTCAAGACATCAGCCTCTGGTCAGTTGGTGGCTTGAGGGACACACCTTGGAAAGTGTGATGCCAAGGCCAGTTACTGTTAGTTCAAACACAGCCGTTAGTCACAAGAATTGTGCTCACAAGCATGATGTGTGAACCAGGAAAGTAACCAGAGTGGACAGCAGTTGCTATGAATGTCCATACTGGCGTAACGCTGTAACGGAAGGAAGCAGAAGCTTCCATTGCCTCAGATGACCATTTCTGTACTGCACCACATGCCCAACTCGCCAGAGGCAGCAATTGCACTGTGTCATCCCGACCATCTGACATAAAGTTTGTGTGAGTAATTAATGCATCCCACCTGGAGAGCCACAAACCTTTTGCCTGAATGTTATGCAGCACTGGTGAGGGTACACCTGGAGTGCTGTGTCCAGTTCTGGGCTCCCCAGTACAAGATAGACATGGACATACTGGAGAGAGTCCCAGGAAGGGCTATGAAAATTATTAAGGGACTGGAGCATCTCTCCCATGAGGAAAGGCTGAGGGAGCTGGGACTGTTCAGCCTGGAGAAGAGAAGGCTGAGGGGGAGTCTTATGAGTGTCTATAAATGCCGGAAGGGAGGGGGCAAAGAGGACAGAGCCAGGCTCTTTCCAGTGGTGTCCAGTGACAGGATGAAAGGCAACAGGTGCAGACTGAAACATGGCAGGCTCCCTCTGAACATCAGGAAACACTTTTGCACTGTGAAGGTGACCAAGGACTGGCACAGGTTGCCCAGGGAGGTGGTGCAGATATTGTAGATATTCAAAAGCCATCTGGACATGGTCCTGGGCAACAGGTTCTAGGTGTCCTGGCTTGAGCAGGGAGCTTGCTCCAGATGGCCTCTGGAGGCCCCTTCCAGCCTCCACCATTCTGTGATTCTGTGAAAAAAAGAAGCCTCCAAAACTGTAATCAATTGTGTATTCCAAGACTCTGAGACCATATAAAAATTGTCTTCTGGAGGAGAGAGAGAGAGAGGAGAGAGAGAGAGAGAACTGACCACCAACACGCCACCTTTCCAGCCATGAGTGAGTATATTATCTATCTCCTGTGTGAGGTATCACACTGCTTAAGCTTCTATGCTTGCTATGTCTCTATACATGGATCGGCCTATGACAGATACGTTTACACCTCTACTGAACTTGTATTATGAGACACCTTTCAATCTCATAATACTTCAGCTGTTAAAGCACGTCCTGCAGGGCCCAGTGTCACTGAGAAACCACAGGTTACACAGATTGCAGCTCTGCTATGAAGTCTTAATACGTATTTTTCCATCTTCCAACAAATCAGACCGGACTACAAGTATGGCCTATAAATCATTTCCAAAGAACCAACCTGTGCTGGTAAACAGCAAAAACATGGCAGCAAGCCCACAAAAATGTGGCAAGGGCTCTGGAGAGGAGGAGGGCTGAGGTTCTGCAGCTGTCTTACTCCGGAAAGAAAAAGGTGGAATCAAAGGTTTCCCATGGACTTTAGGAAGCCCAACGTGCTCTTCTTGCTGCTGAGGAGGTACACGTGGTCACTGAGGAGATAGTGCAGTAAAGCTTCATTGCTGCTTCAAGACAATTTGAACTCAAAAATGGCTGCTTTGCCCTTACAGACACTGGAGCTAACTTAGAGAGCTGCTACACGTGTGCTAACTGATCCAGGCTTATATTTATGCTAAAGCCATCTATGTCAACTCTTGGCAAAGCAGCAGATGTGGAAAATGTGAGGAGGCTCAACACCCCAGGGTAAAATGTCAGCGTCAAAGTTCAAAGCAAGGGTAGCTACGGTTTCGTATTTAGGACAGCGACAGGAGGAGGGACTGCAGAGAGAGAATCCCACTTAAAGCAAAGGCCATTGTGAAGCAGCCTATTCCCAAGCTGGCTGATGGTTTGGGAAAAGAAGCAGGTCAAGCTGAGCTCCCCAAAACCCCGGTCAACCCTTTAACTCGTCAGCCAGAGGCTCACCTCAAGCGAGCAGACCTTTCCCACAATGCAGAAACCCAAGTGGTGAGCCATGATGTCTGATGATGGCTTCCCACATCTGCCTGGCAGCTGGTTGGGGCTTGCCAGACTGCTCAGTGCTGATGCAACAGCGGGGGAGAAGCAGCAGCAGCTCTGGGCTGGTGCTGGGCCACGGGACACCTCATGTGCACAGGATAGGGTGTCACAGGGAAAACACAGCAGCAGATGCCCATACAAGAGGTCTAGTATGGATGGAGCAGGCAATGGTTAGATCCACGGGGCAGGACGGTGGTGGGGAGGAGTCCCAGTAGCACTTAGGGACCCACAAGTGGCTGACACGGGACACTGGGAAAGGATCAGGGGGAGGTGGGTTTTTCTGCCTGATGGATTTTGGGAAGCTATTACGAGGAGTGTGGCCAGCAGGTCAAGGGAGGTTCTCCTCCCCCACTACTCTGCCCTGGTGAGGCCTCATCTAGAGTACTGTGTCCAGTTTTGGGCTCCCCAGTTCAAGAGGCACATGGAGCTACTGGAAAGAGTCCAGCGCAGGGCCACTAAGATGATGAAGGGATTGGAGCATCTCCCATATGAGGAGAGACTGAGAGAACTGGGTCTCTTTCGCTTGGAGAGGAGGAGACTGAGGGGGAATCTCATTAATGCTTAAAAATATCTAAAAGGGGGGAGTCAGGAAGACAGGGCCAGACTCTTCTCGGTGGTGTCCAGTGACAGGACAAGGGGCAATGGGCACAAATTGGAACACAGGAGGTTCAGTCTCAACATAAGAAAACACTTCTTTACTGTGAGGGTGACAGAGCACTGGCACAGGCTGCCCAGAGAGGTTGTGAAGTCTCTGTCTCTGGAGACATTTAAAACCTGTCTGGACGTGTTCCTGTGTGATCTACTCTAGGATCCTGCTCTAGCAGGGGGGTTGGACTAGATGATCTTCAGAGATCCCTTCCAACCCCTACCATTCTGTGATTCTGTGAAGGCAGGGCTTTGGCTGGCACACAGAAATGCCTCTTGTGTAGAGAGCAGCTGAAGGCTGATGACTGCACTACATAGGGAGGCACAGTATTATGTAGCTTAAAAAAATATATTCAAGCCAGTTCATTATTAGTTTCCAGACTTTTGAGCATTTTGTTTAGATTTTTTAAAGGCAAGTTTTCATATGTGGAGGCCATTAGGTGTATTTCTCTAAACATGCTTTTATTTGCCTGGTAAGCATCTAGTATTGTGATTGTTCTAATCTGCCTAGATACTTTCTCTGATAATCTAAGAATTAAGACAGAACCACATGTCCTGGTTCCCCAGGAACAGCCCCAGAGCCCAGCCATGGCAGGCAGGCCATGAGTAGCCCTGAGTCAGCTGGGAGTTTCAGTCAGGGCAGCCGACCCCAGCTGACTCACAGGTGTGTCCCACACCACTGAAGCATGCTCATGAGAAAAGGAGGGAGTTCACTACGGGTGGAACCCCGATTCCTGGGGCTCCTCCTTCTTGATCTTCTGTTCCGGCTGCTGACTCCAAGGACCAGGCTGAGTAGAACTTTGTATGCTTTATGTTGGTGATTGTATTAGTTCTGTTGTTTCATTGAATCTGTTTCTACTTCAACCTGTGGGGCTTCTCCTTTTTTTCCCTCTGATTCCCCTTTTCAGCTGGGGAGGGGTCACTGGGTGGTAGAATGACTGCTACAGTTTAGCCCCAGGTACAGGCTAAAGATAGACACTGCATGAAGCACATTGAAAATTGTTGTGTAATTTTTATATAGATTGCCTTGCTGTTGGTGTAAGGTGTTGAACATGTTGTTTGATGTTGCCCTGCATTTGAAAGAGCAATCTGTTGTCACTTCACACCAAAGTTGTCCACCCTGTGTTTTGTAAGCCACTGTATTATGCTGATGGATGCAGAAATGGAGATGGTTGTGAAATTAGAGGAGAAATGAGGAAGACAGAAGGAAGGGAGCCAGAGCTTGACAGTCACACAAAGCAGGCTGACTCTAAAGCTTGTATCCCTGGCTCCTGAGGGTGGTATGTATGTTGATGAATGTAGGCAGCTGAGTTGTGTTGTTAAGGAGTTGTGAGAATCTCTCATACACCTCCACGTTGTGCAGTTGTAGCTGAACCTTCTGATTTTAGTCTTGATGAAGACAGGTGTGATTCTGTGAGACAGAAGCACCAACTTTGGCTGCAGCCAGTGCTGCTCGGTGGCTTTCTCTCGCCAGAGCAGTCACTGTTCTGCTAGCACTGTGGAAGATGGATTTTCATAATCTACTGATGGTGCTTGTATTCTGAGGTAATGCTGAAGGAGCTCATACCTTCTATGTAGTTTGTAGCAGGAAGCTTGGTCCAGATGGTCTCTGGAGGCCCCTTCCAACCTCAGTCGTGCTGTAGTTCTGTGAAATCTGTTGGCAGATGGATCTGATCGTCTCCATTAGTTCAAATCTTGGGGAATGTTTGACACCATGCAGTCATTACCTGTGACTTCAGGTACCACCTGAAGTTCATCAAGAGATGACAGTCTTATCTACTGCTTCAGAGACCCTCTTCTGTTAGTTTCTTCCGCACGGAGCAAATCATTCTAGTTTATGGTGAGAACAGTACCTTGTATTATATCCCTAGCAGAGATGAGAATAGCTGACACACCTCACAGAGCTGACAGACTGCTCTTTTCAGCTGTGACTTTAGTTTTGACAATAGCAATACCTCCAAAAAATCCCTGCAGAAACCCTATCCAAGAAAGAAAGTGAAATAAATTTGAATGGGGCCTGATCACTCCCCTCTCTAAAATACCTGCTTGCACACTGGCAACAGGAGGAATCCAGTGGCATTAGCTCACATAGTGCTCTCCTGGAGACAGCCAAATTGAGTTTGTTGAATATTCACAGAATTTCAGCCTACATAGGCATGGATGGAAAATCTTTAGCCTTCTGGCCTCTACTTGGCAGAAGTCTGTGCAAGTGGACAGGGGGCTGAGCATGGGAAATCTCAGACAAAATTCATTACAGTGTTACTCATGTCAAGTCTACACGTATCGGCCCTCAGCAGAAGAATAGTTTGTCCATGCTTGTGACATGGATGGCAACTGATGCAACCACCTGAGCCATGGTACTGCTTTAGAAAGACACCCATGAATTTCTCTCATAGAAGTAAAGGAAGATTTCATTTAGGTGGTGGTTCCCTCTTTTCAATACTCAGAATACGAAGGTGAGGCTTCTGTGTTAAACTGTAATTTCTTGTCATCAGTGCAATTTATTACCAAGCCATTAGGAAATCCAAAGAATGCAATGTTTCATATTGACATACTGGACTTTTACTTCCATATGTGAACTGAGAAGAAAATAGCTGGTTATTCTACTTTTAAAGTAATGAAGCCAATAGGTGGTGGAACTGATGATTTCTGGAAGCAGACAAAGCTCATACGATGGAAATACCATTGGAATGATTTTATATCACAATATAATGCTCTCAGGGAAAAAAGTGTACAATGTGAGCTGTCTTCCTGATGAGTGAGTCTGTTACTGTGATCTAAAACTTTAAATCAGATTTTCAGCATGGCCACTCTAATCCTTTTCTCCATGAAGTAAATAATGTTGGTTTTCACGAGTTGTGGAATCCTGCCCAGTAAGCATATAAACAGTAATTCCTTGGGTTTCCAGGAATTTAACCCATGCTTGGTCTGGCAAATCTCCTTGGCTTTAAATCCTGGGAGTGCCATAGGAGATTTCAGGAATGTATCTCTTGTGTAATTACCTGGACAGTTTGTATTTTAGAAACTTTTCCCATCTCTTTTACTGCCATTTCCAGATTAACAGTTCTACACCTCTCAGCTGTTATTTGATAAAAGCCTCTGTTAAAAGGGCAGATAGGCACAGGGCAGCTGTTCTTGTGCCTTCAATTCCCGTGGTGGCCGCTGTGGCTGGCTAGATGTGGCTAAGGGGACAATGCAGCCAGGATCACACAGTGCAAATTCAGCAGAATGATTCTGCTCCTTTGCAAACAGCTCAAATTCATGTTTAACTTACTCAATGAAGCTGCAACCCTTTTTCCAAATCCAGAAGCCGCCCTCTAAGTGGTGCCAGAGTTGCTGTGTCAGCACTGCTTTAAGCAAGACCTATTTGTGAAAAGAGAAGTTAGCAAGATAAGATTACAACTAATAATGAGCTGTGGCCTACTTTAAAATGAAGCAGTTCTTTAAAAATTGAAGATGGGTGTTTGTGTGCACAGCTATACGTGTACTTGTATGTGAAATATTTTCTGTCAAAAAACTTGTTCCCAATAATTTCAGCGAATAAGGACTCAGGTTGCCTTAAATGTTATATAGAGAAAATATCTGTTTACAGATTGCTGCCTGAAGCTGCATTACAGCAAACAGAAGGCCTTTATTGAACTGAGTAAGTCTGCTGAAGCTAACAGATTTTTACTCACAACTAATTGTGTGAGTAAAAAGTCCCAGGGGGGACTCCTAAGGTTTAAAAACACAAGAGCTGGCCTGTGATTAGCAATGACGTACATTTTTCAGCAGCAGAGTAGTGAATAAAATAGTCCAAGTCTTCAAACTCAAGGTTATATTTTTCAGAAAGGGATTTCTGATTTAATGGCAAGCTCCTCATCAGCTGGTGTTTAGACTAGAACTGAATATGCAGCACTTCCTAAGGCACTCTCTGGTGGGAAGAAGATACTGTAGAAGTTGCATATTTTTCAGTCACGTAGCAGCAAGAGATTTGGCATTTGTGACACGGGGAGCAAACATACAGATCCAAAGGGGTTTCTGGTTAAAAGTGAATAGTCTCAGGGTGAGAGACTATTGTTTTTTACAACTTGAGACATGTGTCCCCTCAGATACATAGAAGTAATTAAAATCTATGGAAACTTTGGAGTTGCTGAACACGAGAGTTAAAGCCACCATGGTAGGAAGAGCTTTGTTAATTCTCATTGACCTTTCTGAATTACTATTATGGCTGTATTTTATAGATCTAATGTTATAAATACCACTCTGGCAAATCAGAACAGATGGTCCATAATCGAGTTGCTCAGTTTCAAGCAAGAAAACTCCTTCTGCTCTAGTCATCAAGTTGACCATTCATCAGTTGAGCAGTCTTCATGAGTGCTTACTCTGAAGAATGACTTGGTTAAAAATCAACTGGGGTTAATTAAAGTTGCTTCTACGCATGTGTACATCACAGCTGTGAAGAGTGTTTGTGTTCCTTAAATATCTGGGTGGCAGAGTTGCAAAGAACTGAAACTTCCTAGTTTCAGCATCTCTGTGTGAGTTGGGGACAGTCTGGGGATGAGCTGGGCTAGATTTAGGGAAAACAAGGCCTCAAATGACTTATGCAAGTACAGGCTGCTCCTTGCTGTAGAGGAGCACTGGCATTATTTCTCCTTTCTGCACTTGAAATTAATACCTTACATTGACAATAGAAAACACAGCCGAGGAGCTGAAAGCAAGAAGTCAATTGTTCTCTCTTGACTTGCCAAGTTACTTGCCCACAGAAATGCCAAGTTTGCTAGTGCTTTTCAGCAATAATTAGTTCTAGCACTCAGCAGAAGAAATGTCTGTCTTCCTTGTGCACTAACACTGAGTATCAGACATCTGTTTGACCTGTGTGATGTAATCCCGACTGGCAGCCCGTCTGTGCATCATTTGCTCTTTACCGGAATCATTTATGAGAGTGTCCCAGTGGCCATTTCACAGTGCTCATTTGATCACAAAAAACTCGTGGCCTGCCTGGACATTTCTGCTGCAGAGACAGAGACTTTTAACTGACTCCTGAGCTGTCAAAGGCTCTTTCCTTGCTAGCTCTGGCCTTCAAAGGCAGAGGCTGCAGCTGCAAAAATACAAAAGCTAAATAAAAACCTGGCATTTTGCTCAACTGAAATTCCATTACTACATTTGTCAAATCAAGGGAAGAACAGGTGCAGGACATCCAAGTGTTAAAATAAGGTTTGTTGAACTGTTAGGGTTGCTTTTATGGAACAGAGTAAAAATCTGAAAATAGTGACTACTGCCAGTAATTGTCGTGTCACCTACATCTGTCTCCTGACAATTTTATTTCCCTCTGCAATTTTTGCAGTGTTCACAAAACAGTACAGCTAGACTTGATGGACATGACAATATGAACAAGTGCTGCCAAGAAGCAAAATAGGACATGTTAGGCCAAGGGTGAACTTGGTGTGCTGAAACTCGAGGGACACAGCTCCACCAGGCATGGCACGGTGCTCAGGAGCAAAGCTGAAAGCAGTGGAAGTGTCTCCTCTTCTCTTCCAGTCAGTAAAATGAGGTGTGGGCTGTATATTAGTATTTGAGGCATTTTTGTGGAAGGGTGTGACAAGGAACTGGGTTTTGCTTTTACTCGAATGGCATCAAGCTTCCCCTTCCTTTCAGTGGGGAGCTCCCAGTACCAGAGCAGTTTCTACACTGTGGTGCTTTCTACATGCCAGCGCCTCCCAGAGGCTGATAAACCCCAGCTGTGCAGGGCAGATCACTGCAGGAAGCCCCCTGCCCATCCTGCCCTGTCTCCAGGGTTGGACGCAGGGTCTTGTTACCGCATGAGGTCTGTGCAGTACTGCAGTGGCCTGCTGTCTCAAAGTCTTAATTTCTTGCTCCATGAGTGCCCCCAAGCTCACCCTATCCCCTGACTCTCCTCAGGTGTTCCTCCCTTCCCCACAAGTGCTGAGCAATGGGCTGCATTTAGTCATGCCAATTCATTCTTAACTCAGTACTTGGTCACAAGCAATAAAGAAATCCAAGACCTTCCAGGTTTCTACAGGCCAGCCTGGGAAAGGCATTCATGCATGGTGGGCTACTCTAGCCCAGGATGTGATCAGAGCCAGCAACTCTTCCTTGCTTCTTGCCTTACAAGTTCCTGGGACAAAGCCTGTGTGCCCTCCCCATTTCCCTGTGGTGACATTCACTGTTGCCACTAGATCCTTCTTCCCAGGCTCTATTAGAGGTCAGGATGAAACTGGCAAGGCTCAAGGAGGATTTTGGAGACAGGCTTCCTGTGCTGGCTTTCTGGTTTGCCTGCAGTCTGGACGGGTGCTGTGTCCTTCCCTTGCAAAGCTTCAGGCAGCATTTGTGGGGCTCCTGTTTGGGTGTCTGTGTTTGCAGACACATTATTTCAGGTTTTCTTCAGCTATGCTGTTCCTGTCTCCTGGAATGTGGATTTGTCTTAGACATGCTTGTCACCAGCAGTCAGAATATGATGCCTTCCAATTTTCATGGAAGTATTCCTCTATTTTTTTGGAGGGTGAAGTGCCTTCAGGTGTCAGACTGGCTTTCTGGATGGCTGCTCCTGATGCATGGAGAGTGTCTGTGCAGCAGGAACATGGGGAAGGGTGGGAGAGGGCAAAGCACTTGAGACACACTGGTGATCTCAGGGTCAAGTTAGTAAAAACCAGGCTGAGTTGGGGTATGTGGTAGCAGGGACAAATCCCATGGGCAGCACCCTGTCTCTGCTGCCTTCCCAAGCCACCAGCAGGTGCACACTAAAGCTGAGCCTGTGGGTATGGGAATACACAGAGAGCTGGGGAGGTCAGTGAGGGCTGAAGGGTAAACTGAGACCAAATTAGCATCTCACCCCAGAGTAAGCTATGCCTGGGCCTGACGGGTTCATTTGACTAAGAACACAGGTATCTGCATCTGAACCAGGTTTCCTGATTCCCTTCAGGTCAATGGAGAGATACAAACTTCTATGGCAACTAACCACGCGTAAAGTGCACATACAGAAACAGGCAGAGGGCTTGAAACTAGAAGTCTTGTTTCTCTCCACTGAATATAAAAGGAGCATAATGGATGTGCTCAACCATGCCCATCTTCCACCTGTGAGGACTCCCTCCTTCCTCCAGGAGATCCCATGGGTTTCTCCTGTTCTCCTGGACAGCAGCTGGTGAACTACTTTTTGCTGAGCTGTCCTCAGTAAAACCGCCCAGAAACCTCAAGGAAAATTACAGTGACAGCCCTGGAATTCACATATTCCCTGCTGGCACTGCAAGATTTTGATGCCTGCATGGTTCTGGAGTGTCTTGCAAGGAAAGGCAAATTCTTGAAACCTGCTTTGCATCTGAAGCCTTAACATGTCGATTGTCTGGCTGAAATGGATTTGGCCAACTTCTTTTGCGAAGGACAAACCCCACAGAATGAAGTGCCCAAACTGCAGTAGAAGAGTAGGTCTTGGAGAGGGGAGAGAGACAGAAGAACAGCCCGGCTTGTGCCGTGTGCCGTGTCAAACAAAGCTCAAGCCGTCTCCGACTTCCAGCCCGCTCTCCTGGAAGGATCTGTGGGCAGATGTCTCAGCTGCGTGGCCACGAGTCCCCGTCCTCCTCCTGCTGTCCGTGTGAGCTGTCACTTCTTTCTTGTTCCCAAGGCCCTTCCCGTTCCCGTTCCCTGCCCGGCAGTGACCGTCCCACAGCGCCGCCAGCAGGGGGCGGCCGCTCCCAGGCGGCGCCGGGCGGGGGCGGGGCCGGCGCTCCCCGGCACAGCCGCGCACGGGGACTCACCCCGGCCCCGGCCCGGGCGGGCCCTTCGCGCCTCGTTCCCCTCACGGCGTTCCCCTCCCGCTAGAGGCTTCTGCGCCTCTTCCTCACACAGGCTGAGGCCTGAGGGCAGTGAGATGATGGCTCCAGGAAACACGGTTCCTCAAAACGCTGTTGCTGTCAATGGCTTGCTTGTTTTTCGGGGATTACTTACAGCACATCCCTTCACAAAATGCAGCTAACAGAAGCTACACACAATATGCTTAAAGCTACACAACGTTTAATGTTTGTAAGAAAACGGACGCCAAGAAGGGAAGGATTTGTATACAAAATATGAGTCAGTTTGTCTTCCCTAAGGGTTTCTTGTGCTGCATTTGGAGCCTAAGAAAAATTTGTCTCCTGTAGGCTTATGAATCATTGCAGTTTGAAGCAGTTCTGGTCTGTTGTAATTGTGTTGTAAAACCTCCAGGTTTGAGCCTCTGGGGGAAAATTGTCTTCAGGCTCAGTGCTGGGCTGAGTTACAGCATCAAGGTAAACAGGCAGGAAATGCAAACCAGTGGGAGTTACTCTTCCCTCCTGTGTACATTGCCTGACAACCCCATAACATAGTCCATTAAGCTGGTGCAGTGGTCAGTGTTTATAATAATTTTAATACATTCACTAAACAAGTCCCCAAAAAAAAAATATTTAACAACATTAAGGTGTTATCAAGCACACACACAGAATGAGAAATGCAAATCCATTCTGTGTGTTTTCATTTTTTCTTCTGTTACTTTCCTTGCCTGGCTTCTCTGAAGCCTTTGCTTCCCTGTCGTATTTATTTTTCTATCCTTCATTTTAATTTCTTATATTCCCTGAAAGTCACTGTATTTTAATCTACATAGAATAAATACATAATATATTACATTTAACTTAGTCATGGACAGTCTGGATCATCTCTATACCAATATTCTAAGTTTTCATATTTGATACTGTGGGGTGATCTGCCAAAGTTTCCAAAAAAGGTTAAAAACACTGGAATAAAAACAAGACCGTGAAGAGCCCCAAACAAAATAACAAGGAACATGATCTTGAAAAATGTCCTAAAGATGTAGGTTTTTGCTGCAGCCAGGACAACTACTCCTAATATTGTAGAAACTGCACCTTGCAATACTGGGTAACCCAGCAGGGACAGAGCTTCGATTGCCCTTTCATTGGCTGATGACTCTCTACTCGTAACAAAGGCATAGGAAATATGAGCAGAAAAATCTACTGAGAACCCTATACAAATGACCAGGTTGATCATGGATATGGAATCTAGGTTGACGTTCCAAAATGTCATGAAACCAGCAACACCAACTATAACAGAAGCTATAGCAAAAGTCACCCACAAGCAACACAACGGGTTGGGAATAAGCAAAAGGGAGACGATGAGCATTGCCCCCGCAGCAACGACAACATTCTGAACTGTGTTCTGCACTATTACCAGGTACTGATCGTAGTAGATGAACGCTGGGTGGTACACCATTAATGGAATACTGCACTGCTTGGCTGTCTCTCTTAACTGATTGAGAAGATTCTTCTCATCAATGGCTGAGGTCACGTTCACTGTCTGGATAAAGAAACGTGAAGCTTCTATTTTGCCCTGAGTCTTGTTAATGTCCCACTCAAAACTGGGAAAGTATTTGAACAGCACAGGTAAGTTATTAATGAAAAGAGTCTTATTGCTTATCACATCAGTGCTTGCAAGTTTTGTGTATACTCTCAGCCAGGACTCTGAGAGGTTCTTATCAACATAGGAAATGCTCTCTAAATCCTCTATGCAGTTCTCAATGCCAAGACGAACAGTCTCATTCCAGTAATCTACACTTTCAGTAATGACAACCATGACCCTGGGTCCATACGTTGAGAAGTACTTGTTGTCGTCATCATAGTATGGAACAACGTAAGAGTCATCACTCGCCAGATTTCGAAGATCAATGCCTTCCCTGATCTGAGTGCATCCATAAATACTGCCACCCAAATACACCCCGTACAGCAACACCACAAGTGGCTTGATCCATTTATTTGTAAAAAAAGGACCATAATACTTTTCAAAGAATGTGCTCATTGGGTGTACACTTTCTGGCTGGGATGACTGCTTAGAACAGTTGCCTATACAGCAAGCATTGTACCAGCAGGAGTTCTTAGCTGGATCTTTATCTGCCCCCACAGGCATACAAGTTAGCCAGTGTCGATTTCTTTCCTCCCTTTTATGATTTAATACAATAACTGCTCCAAAGAAGGTCATGGTATACATATAGCAGAAGACAAAAGCAGTGCCTGTGTAGAGGCAAAATGATCTCACGGATGGAAAAGCAGTCCAGGTGCCAATGAAGAAGGCCAAAACATCTGTGAGAGTGGTGATGGTCACAGAAAGTGCTGCTTCTGCGTAAGTCTCAGCCAATCGAGATTTAACATCGGATTTCTTTTTTCTTGAACTTCCTTCCCAGGAAGCGATCATGATGAACATGTCATCAACACCAACCCCTGCAGGAGGAGAAAAAGTTAACGCTGCATTGCAAATGGCAGCTTTCACTGACACCCAACAAAAGCGCAAAATGAATCGCATCTAAGTCTGCATGAAATTTTGAAAATAAAGGTAGACTATTTTTTGTGTGTAGCTGAATTTATTACATTTCAGAAACTTCTGGTGACCTGATGGGTTGCTGATCCCTCACCCTACTCTGCTGAAGGACTGAGCACGCCTACTCCATCTCTGACAAGTGTTTGTATCTGCTGTCCAGGTGTCCAGTGAGGCAGATGACATAGATTTAAATACATGGATTATTCTGATGCAAAACTATCCTAATTGTTAGAAGTGTCCCTCACTATCCCTGGAATCTCTTTTTCATCACTACAGCAAATTAGACCAATAATTTCTTTCTCTGCCTTCAGCTGACAGGGAGAACAGTTGCTGCCACATGGGGAAACACTGGTCCCAGTTCTCCAGTGGTTTGCTTTTTTATGCTCTTCGCTTTTTCCTTATCTTCTCTCCAGTTTTTCTTTGAGCATTTATTCATGATTTATTATTCATTTATCTTCGCATTTTTACTGATACGCCCGCATGTATTACCCACCAGAGTCCTGGGAAACCCTGCCAGGAAAACTGGGACCTGAGCTAGAGCTTTTGCTAAGACACAAGAGTAAGTGAGCTGAAGTTCAGAAAGGAAGAGAAAATGTGGTTCTCTCAGCTCTGCAAACTCTTCAGATTTTAATCACAAACCTTTCAGTATTTTGCCAATGCTACTGTACCAAGGGCTCTTCTATTCCCCAAAAATTAATCACAGAAAAAAGGGAAGCAAGACTGCGTGAATAGAAAGCAACCGTAGATGATAAAACTAAGCATAAAAGAATAGATGAAATCACCATCTTCTGCCTGAGCAGATAGTTGGCAGTAGGCAGGCAAAGATGAATTAAGCAGCAGGTCATACTGGACAGCAGCAAGCCAGGCTGTTTCCGGTAAGCAAGCAGACTTCAAAGAAATTCATCTAATGTATTGAGAATCTGTTTGCTTTAATGCAAGGAAGACAAAAGTCTACATGTTATTTGTAAAGAGACTGGCTTAAGCCCTTTTCTAGGTATACAAAGGGGTCTTTCTGAAATTTACAGCCTCTGCAATTGGTGAGCAAAGAAAAGCAAACTGAAAATGCATTTGCATTACGCAGGAAACAAAGAAACTACACATACCCTAAGAAGCATTTGCATTAGACATCTAATATGACGCACAGCCTCTGTCAACCCGGCAGTTCTGGGAAGTGGGGGAGTCCCCATCTCTGGAGGTGTTTATGGGAAGTGTAGATGTGATGCTAAGGGACATGGTGTAGTGGTAAATTGGCAGTGTTAGTTAATGGTTGGACTTGATGATCTTAGAGGTCTTTTCCAACCAAAGCTATTCTGGCATTCTGTGATTCTATGAGACCAAGACAAAAAAAAAATAAATCACATGAATTTATCACATAGGAGATCAGATAAAGATTTTAAAAGCACCGATATACTTGCAGCAATGTGATCTAATGGTATTTGGAAAGTTCAGCACCGGCTGTCAAGCAGCCCGTGCAACTGTGATGCAGTGATACTAACTTCCTTGTGGGTTAGGGGGAAAGCTGGTTGCACAAATGGTGCATCACTTCAGTTGTACAGCTGACTGAGGCTGTTTAGTACATGAAGACTATGTTGCAGAGGACTTTTCACATTTTAACAAAACGAGATAGATTTCTTATTTGAAATTACAGAAGGTCCTGCTCATTGCTTAAGCTGTATTCAGGCCCAATTTTATCTGACCAAAAACTACACTCTGAAAATGGGATACAAAAACTTATGGTAACTTACTTCCCATAGTCACCTCATAATACAGGTACTGGACTGAGTCAGTGCTAGTGTAGCATGAGCTGCACACTGGACACACGTTCCGTGGTGCTGCTGCTGAGCTACCCTGAGGCTGACTGACAGCAGAGAAGTAGGGAGCTCTCACTGTACTGCAGAGAGAGGTGGTCAAGAGATGGATGGTTTGGGGAAGTCCTCTGCACCTGCTTAAATTGCTGACAAATTCAGCAGTCCCATACAACAAACTGTTTTGGGGTAGACAAACTTATCCAGAGCTAATGATACATGTAAATGCTTTAAGTAATGATTAATCAGCATGGCTAAATTACCCGGGATGCTCGAACAATGCCAGAAGTGCTAATGATACCACTCTCATTTCTAGTTTTCATGCCGTAGCCGTGGAACTAGAGCAGACATCATTTTTTGGGAAAAGCTACCCTTCCAGCAGAGCCCAGCTCCAGTCCCAGTGTGGGTACGCTGAGCTGAGCAGCTCAGGGGATGCTGCACCTCCAAGTCTCTCCTCCTCTCACTGCAGGATGGAACTGCATATGATCTGATGCTCACATCATTGAAGACTAACACTGTCAGGTTGCTTTAACCACGCTTTACTCTTCGTATCGGAATCCGACTTGCCTTTCCTACTTACCTAGAATAAGAAACGGTGCGTTTGCTACAGTGACCACAAACGGCACTCCACAGAAGAGCATCAATCCAAAGCTGCTTAAGACAGCTAAACCAGCAGAAACCACTCCACAGCATGCAAGCCAGACATTATTTCTTACACAGTTCAGTCTGAAAATATTTTAAGGAATATTTTAGTTACATGTCAAATATTTCATCAACGCATTTGGCATGACAAGTGCACAGATACCAATGATACCCTCTCTGTGAAAAGAACTCTTGATGAAAGCTGCTAGGAGAACTCCCAGGTGTGAGCATTCGATAAGATTAATTTACATACAAGGTGCTTAATACCTTATTACTGCTGGTCAGTTACATACATCAGAGCAAAGATGTGTCCTGATCTTTGCATTAATAACAAGAAGGCTGGCAAAATGAAGATACATAAGCTCTACCAGTGAGAGGTGAGATTTAGGGTGACTCAAAAAATTAGGAATTTTTAGAAGCTCTTTCATTTTACATGGGCTCATGGAACAGCACTAGTGTAGATGGAAATATCTCCCAGTCAGTAAGTGCTATGTAGAGAAGCTTTCTGAGCAGACAGATTGGCTACCAGCCATTTTCTCAAGACACCCCCAAGGTCTGGCTCAGGAATTCCCCATGAAATGCTCTCAGTGGGAGCCTTCACACCACAGCTGAGGGGGTAGAGAGTTGCTTCTTGACTGATAAGTAATATTTTGCAGGCTGTAGACAATTTCTGAACTTTAACAGAACCTCTCACTTCCAAGGCAAGAAGTGTGTTTTGGTGGAACTGCCCTTGCTCTGTCTGCACTGACAAATGACCAGACCCGAGACAAATTGTATAGTCTAATGGACATGGTGTTTGACGCAAGCGCTAAACCAATAAGCCCACCCTCTGAGTAGAACTTTCTTTCTCAAGCACAGCACACACACACTGCTGTATTGGCTGTCAAATGTACAATGGTTCACCTTCTACCAGCACAAAGAAAGGGCAGGCTAAGTTCTTTGTGGACAGCAGGTAAGGCTCAGACTCTACTAGCAAAAAGAACGCCTAAAGCTATACCCAGACTTGGAGTAACCTATGAAGCTAGTGCTCGTTCACCTGTACCTCAACCAAGCAGGTGGCAGAAAAAAGGTGCAAACAGATCTTAACATGGTATACTTCCTCTTCCCACCTCTACTTTCATCCCTTTTTTAACTTATCTTTACAAAGAGTTAATATATTGCAGGCAGGATGGGGACAGAAGCTACGAAAGAAGCAAGAAAGTAGAATAACCTTAGCAATAGAACCACTTACTCCTTCCCTCCCCCCAAATGACTTTCCTGTTTGATTTTCACACATCTTTTTGGTGAATGTCTCCACTGGGTATGCCAAGTTGACCTGGGAAGTTCTATTCAACAAGTGCTTGTGCAGAATTCTGCTGCTGCCTGGCTGGCTAGATCATACTTCTGGCTCCCTTTTTGCACGGGATAAAGTAGAATCCTTTCATAATGAAAAGCATTTACTTTGGCATAGGGTTTTTCAGTGCCAAAGCTACAGCACCTCAGATCTCTTAAAAAGATAAAGAGTAGGGTGCAGGTTCATTTGTTAAAATAGTTCTGAACCCATCAGCTACAAAAAGGATTCTCCTGAGGCGGGGACTACAGAAATGACTGATGGCTTCAGAGAACAGAAGAATGGGTATTGGCATTCAAGCTGTGCATGTCTGAACTGAAGGCTTGTTCAAGTATTCCTCTGATGCTATCATGAACCCCACTGAAGCAGCTGGGAAATACACACAAGTAGGAGAAAATCAGCGCAGAAATACATGTTGCCTATTATTACACGAAGTCTGCAGCTTCAAGAATGACTTCACTTTACAAGAGCAGAAGCAATTTAGGCCCGGTAAAGAAGAGCAGAGAGCACTTCTCACCGATCCACAGCTCAGAAGACATTTTACCTTAGGCAAGAGATGACTGAAAAGGTTATTGTCAAGAAATACGTTACGGAGAAGAGCGGGATCACACTCTTGGTATTTCCTTCAAACTCCTCTTGTCTGGACAGCGAAGTGAAGTAAGTCACCTGTTGTTCAAACAACAAGGAAAGAAAGGACTTCTACACTTTTTCTTGGTCGTTGTACACACGCACAGGCAATGCTAAACACGGTAGCACTAATGCACTTCTGCGGCCCCCGCAGCCCCTAGAAGTACCACTTGCGGCCAGCAGCGGCCAAGGACGGTGCAGCGCACGAGCAGTGCAGAACGGACAACACTGGAAGCATCGCTCGGAGACCTGCAGCCAAGTCTCCAGGCCGGCACCCGCCTCGCCCCTCCACCATCACCCGCTTGGCGGCCCCCGCACGGCTGCACCCACCGCTGCGTTACCTGAATGGAGGTGAAGCCCAGCGACTCCAGCTCCGCCGGGATGTCCTGCAGAAACCTTTCCAACCACTGCCGGCTCGCCGCCGCCACGGCGGGTTCGTCCTCCCGCAGGTAATACATCAGCTTCAGGGCCC
The DNA here is from genome assembly GCA_028020825.1 of Podargus strigoides. Lineage (NCBI taxonomy): Eukaryota > Metazoa > Chordata > Aves > Caprimulgiformes > Podargidae > Podargus > Podargus strigoides. The sequence continues at coordinate 41,561,820 of CM051623.1, forward strand.
GCGCCGACACCACCCGCCCGTCGGCGTCCACCTGCACGCCGCCCAGCGCCGCCCCCAGGAAGGTGCCGTTGCTGACGGGGAAGGCGAGGGTCTCCAGGGCGGCCGCATCGTTCAGCAGCGGCAGCAGCGGGTTGGGGCTGTCACAGACGCCGCCGCTGCGGGCGCAGAGCCGCTCGTACTCGCCGGTGCGCACCGCCGCGTCCAGCCGCAGCACGTCGCGCCGCGCCGCTGGGGCCAGGACCGAGTCGACCCCCGCCGCCACGGCGATGAGGGCGGCGTAGGCGCCCTCGGTGGGCAGCCGCGGGGCGGAGAAGCGCTCCGAGTCGTTGGCGGGGAAGTGCCGCCGCACGAAGTCGCGCTCGGCCTTAGCGGGTCCCCACACCGGCGTGAACTGCTCCTCGATGCCGTTCGCCTGCCGCTGCGGCAGGAAGAGGAAGCCGGCGCCCAGCCCGCCCGACAGCAGCAGCGGCACCAGCACGAAGGGCCAGGGGCAGGCGGCCACGGTGCTCCCCAGCCCTTCGAAGAGCCGCGTCAGTGGCCGCTCCACGCAGTTGGTGTTGCGGCAGGAGCAGTGCTCCGCGGGGCGCCGCGGGTCTGCCATGGGCGAGACGGGGCACGGGCTGCCGGCGCCAGCTCCCCGCCGCGGCCGCGTCTCGGTGCGCCGCAGGACACCGCCTCCTCCCCTCCGGGGCGGCGGAGGGAATGAGCGTTGCTCAGCGGCGCGGCCGCCCGCCCACCGGGACGGCCCTGGCCGCGCCCTACCCCGCCCTGACTCGCCGGGGCTTCCGCCGCCTCCCCGGGACGGGCGGGGACACGGGGCTCCCCCCGCCGCGCCGCACTCGGGGCTCGGACGGGCGCTCTTGTCGCCACCCCGCCGCCGTCTCCCCCCGCTGGCTTTGGCCGTCTGCCCCGCGGGCCGTGGACGTGCCGCCGCCCCGAGGAGCCCGGGCCTGGCCCGGCCTCGGTGCCGTTACAGCGCCCGTCGTACCGCGCGCTGCCGGGAGCCCGGTTCTGCTGCCGTGCAGGCCGGCTCCTGCGGGACAGGCTGCAGCCCCGGCTCTGCCAGGCACGGCCCTGCTCCGCTTCCCTCCAGCGGCAGCCGGGCGCAGCGGCTGTGCCCTCGCTCGGCGGGTGGTGATGGCGTTCGGAACCACTCTCCTATCCACCACCTCCCGCCTGTGCATCTCGGCTCCTGCCCCAGGCAGCTGCCATGGCTGGCTCTGGAGCTGCGCCCAACGCCACGCGCTGCAAAATGATCTGACGTGCGGCAAAACGAAGCCCTCCTCTGCACGAGGCACAGGCACTTCTCCCTCTCTGCTGCCGTCGGTGCCGTGTTTGAAAAACACCCTGCAGCCTGGTGTTCTTGATACTGGTGACAGTGATTTGAGTGCCCTCTGGCTGAGGAGAACATTAAGCTCAGATGTGACACTTCTTGAGAGGCGTCTTTCTCATGAGCTCATACATCACAGACAGGCAATTCTTGTCCTTCTTTGAAAGAAGCAACTCTCTCCTGCTAGTACTTGCAAAGGAAAGTTGTAGGTATTTCTTCTCTCCCATGCTAAGGAGACAGGCTTGCCACCTGCGAGCGTAGAACAGCCAGCCAGGGTCTGAGCAGCATCACACGTCTCCCACTGTGCCCAGCATTTAGCGCAGCTTGGATCCCGGTGATTCTTTTTTTCTGTGTGCAGGTGTTCTGAGGAAGGTATGTCAGTTCTGAATTTTTCTGTGGGAGACTGACACTTAGAAGCTATTTCCTGTAGCTCCTAACTTATCAAAATCAAAGTTTTTTAATGAATCTGACTCCAAACTGATATCTTATCCCTTGTTCTGTTCTCAGTTTCCTTGAATGGATTTCTGTCGTGTTAGATTAAGAGCTCTTCACATAGGAGGAAGAAAGGGGTCAGCTATTTGATGTCATGTAGACATGTCATGTAGAGACTTGATGAATTCTTGTCAGAGTTATCCAGCTGGAGAATATAGCCTCTCTTACATGGAGATAACTCCAGAGAAAAATAGAGCTGGGTCTGCAAATAAAGTACAGAGACACACCTGTCCCCATAGGCAGATGCCAAAAAGACTTCTAGGATAACCTGGCAGTGGACCAGACTGTGATGATCCATTGACATTGCAGCAGACTTGAAGAGACGGTGAACAACTAAATGCTGTCACTGTAAAAAACAGACATAAAGGGTTATTGAATTTTTTAGGCTTATCAAAGCAGAAGAATTGACCACTTGTCATGGCTCTAGGAATTCACGTGTTCCCACTTGGCAGCTGGGGTTGTCAGTCATTAGAACAGGCTGCCCAGGGAAGTGGTGGAGTCACCATCCCTGGAGGTATTTAAAAGATGTGTAGAGATGGTGCACAGGGACATGGTTCAGTGGTGGACTTGGCAATGTTATGTTACCAGTTCGACTCAATGATCTTAAGGGTCTTTTCCACCCTAAATGATTCCATGATTCTGTGATTCTATAATTTGCTGAAGTTTCTTTCTGGGTCCTCAGGAGATGATCAGCTCTGGTAATGATCAGGAGGTAGGAAATGGCCTGTTGGCAGGAGCTACCCAGTCAGGGTAACCAGTACATTGGGCACAGGTAGGTGCCTTTAGGTTAACTCTTTGTGAGGCTTGGGGGTCTGACTTACAGTGTGGGATGATGGCTCCAGTAATTCTCAGCTCAGGGTAGTCTTCAAGCAGGAGGTACGTGCCAGTCATCTTTCCAAGAATCTGGGTTCTTTTCCTTGTTCCCTGGCCTATTCATGTGTCTTATATTAACTTCTAATAGGATAGAATCTGAAATATTCCTTGGGGCTGGACTATAGGACTCCCAGCAAGTCATGCTTTTCCTGTATTTTTGGATGAAGGCACGACCTCTCTCCTGACAGTTATGTGTGTTTGCTGGATGTAAGACGACTCAAGATGAAGAGGAAACTACTCACAGATCTCCCTTTCAATGGACAAATGTTTTCTGCTAGGCTAGTAGATAAAAAAATAGGTGATATTGCCACCTTTTGCTGCTGGGCTTTGCAAAGAAAGCAACTATTGTGCTCTTCCTTTCATTATACATTTGGTGGTTTTCAGGTGTGTGCTGTGATTAATAGGGGCATTGGCTCTTCAAACAGGCTTCATATAGTTTGCGTTTTCCACTGGCTTAGAAAGGATGTGGAGGTCAGATGCTAAGTCGTAATGGTTCTGTGTGTGTGTGTGTGTGTGTGCAGAACCATGGGATGTGGATCCATGGATATTGGGCATTCTAAAAGGTTAAAAGATACGAAGTAAGAGAATTCACACTTCCTGGTTAGAACACTATCTTTGAACTTTGATATTTAAACTGACTTATGATGCATGATGGTTGTAATCTTCTTCTCGGTAATGAAACCATCAGATCTGATTTTTGTGTGAATTTGCATAGCTGACAAATACAACTTGAAAGCACCTCATGAGGACTGTGACTAAATGCAGACGTGATTTCATCATGTGTGTGCAGGGCACTGTCAGTGTCTTTACTGTGAAATGCCCAGGGACATTTCTAAGTGAGATTCCAGGGAATTACAGTTTGGAAATATTGCCACATAGGTAAGTATTCACAATGCCACATTTCTTTGTATTTCCCAAAGCTAATGAAATGGTGACAAGCAAAACAGACCTGGCATGCCAAGAAGAGAGCCGAGAGGGATAGCTGGTGCTATTCCTGCCTCTTGACAAGCTCTGTGAGGACCCAGAAATACAACCGATTAATTTCTAATATCCCAAATGGCCTCACATTTAGATGGTGTCAGAATGTGCCTAACACAGGTACATGGTCTGCTTCAGGCCCACAGAAACCAGTCAAGAGCAGCTGTAAGAAACCAACCAACAAACAAGCGGGGTTTGAAAGCTCTTTTTCAGTTTGCCTCCTCAGCCTCCATTTCTCTGTACTTAGAATAGGATCCATCTCCTGCCCCAGCTGTGCCTCCCTGTCTTTTTTGGTCACAATGTAGAATAACAATTTATTTTGAAAGGTAGGCTGTCCTCAGTAATGCAGACACAAACACTTTCTGGTCTGTCTCTCTATTCCTGTGTCTTGCAGACATTTACTGAGGCTGGAAGTGATTCCAACAGTCCTATAGGATCACAGGATAATTTGGGTTGGAAAGGTCCTCTGGCACTGCCTCGTCCGGCCCCCTCAGAGAAGGGCTGGTGTGGGTGTTAGGCCAGGCTGCTCAGGACTTTGTCCGCATGCGTTTGGGGTACCCCAAGGCTGGGGACTCCAGAGCCTCTGGGCAACCTGTTCTAATATTGGACTACCTTCATCATGATTTTTTCCCCCTCATAACTGGCAAGGTTTTGGGCTGCAGGGAGGGCTTCTGTGAGGACAGCCAGGGGCTGCCCTGAGCCAGAGACAGCCGATTCCAGCCGGCTCCAACGGGCCCACTGCAGGGCATGGCTGAGCCCATCCTCAGGGGAGTCTGTGGCACCTCATGAAAACGTCTTAAAGTACGGGTAGTAAACACTGGGCAAATGGAGAAACAAGGCCAGAGCAGGAGGAGAAGCAGGAAAAAAGGCCAGGCTGGAGCAGGAGGAGGGAGAGAAGACAATGCCTGGGCACAGGCTGGAGTCCAGGGACTGCTTGAGCAGGAGCTGAGAGGTGCAACCCGAAAGGGGCTGCTGCCAGTGAAAGAACCGCCATGGGTGCACTGCCACAGGCTCCTGCACCGACCGCCGCCTCACCAAAGGGGCCGAGCACAGTGTGTGGTGAGGGAACTGAAGAGCAAAAAGAGTGGGCCAGGAGGTGTCTGGAGGGAAGCAGGGGTGTTTTTCCTAAGGGTTGGTTGTTTGGTTTTGGTCTTCCTTGATACCAGAATTGGTAATTAATAGGTTGTTAATTGGCCAATAAATTACATTCATGGAACTTCCCTGAATCCGTATACAGTTTTTGCCTGTGACAGTATCTTGCTGGAATTTCTCTTGATAAAACTTGTGACCGTTGGTCCTTGTCCTTTCCCAGGATGAGGATTTTTGCATGTTCAAATTCTCAGTCAGAGCGGAGATGGCTTATTTCTGCCCTTTTCCTTGGAAGTCCAGGACAGAGAGGCATTTCTGTATCCAGGCTGCCCCTAGAAATTGTTATACTAATTGTATGAGGTTCACTGGACCCTGGAATAAAAAAAGTGACTTCAAGAAGTTTTTTATCTCATTCCTTCTACCATAATGCAGCACCAGATATGCCTGTGCTATTTCTGAAAGTAATTTGACTAACTTGTCCTTTACAGTGCCTGCCACAGTACCTGACAGTGACAAGGAAGTGGTATCCTATCCTATCCTATCCTATCCTATCCTATCCTATCCTATCCTATCCCATGCCATGCCATGCCATGCCATGCCATGCCATCCCTCCATCTGGATGAGGCAGCAGTACTCTCTGGGCTGCCTGGCTACTGCCTGTTTGCATGCATGCCTGGGTGAAACGTCAGGACTTTGTTAGCTGTGCTAGGCAGTGACAATCCATAGCCCTGAAGTTACATGACTGCAGGTGACGCGGGAAATGCAGCGCTTTAAGCCTCTGTATCCAAAGTGAGCAGTCTCATGGTCAAGCTGTGGGCTGTCAGTTGAGGGATGTGTGCTCTCTGTGCCCTCACTAGCTACTGTCCAAGAAGGAATTGCGTTCCAGGAAAAAGCCTGCAGAGGAACCACGGGGGGTGGCCTGGTGGTGAGGGCAGCCAGCTGGGAGGTGAATTCCTGGTTTCATCCATGGCAGCTTCTCCGTTTAGAATATATGATTCCAAAGAAAACCCAGAAGTCATTCTGGCACCAGAACCCGGAACTAACAGGTACTTATTCATGTTGAAGGTGTGCTCTTCCTGTCTTTGGGCACACACAGTGACTGTGAAATTGCCATTTGCTGAGCACTGGCTGGATGAGTGGCTGCTGCTCCTCTGCTTGATGATGACACTGTTTTTTGCTGTGAGTATGGTAACCTTGGGCACTATGTAGGAGAGGACAATGTCAACACAGATTGTGTGTCATGTTGTGCAAAAGGCTGTTGCTGCCTTACATGTTCCCTCTAAGCTGTCAATATGTGTTAGGCATGTTCTGAGTCCATGTTGATGTGAGGCCCTTTGGAATTTCTATGTCCATTTGAATTTTCTCCTGTCGCCACTGTGATTTCAAAATCATGAGGTTTTTCCATGAGGACAGCTCTAAATTTTACTTTTAAAACTCTGGAGTGCTATGAGTACAATATAACATGAGGCTACTGAAGAACCTAATCGACTTTTGTACTTGTGCTTCTTTGTAAGAGGTCATCGTCTTGGTTTAATCCCCGCCAGCAACTAAGCCCCACACAGCCACTTGCTCACTCTTCCCTGGTGGGATGGGGAGAGCATTGGAAGAGTACGAGTGAGTAAATGCGTGGGTTGAGATAAAGACAGTTTATTGGGTAAAGCAAAAGCTGTGCACACAGGCAAAGCAAAAAAAGGAATTCATTCACTATTTCCCATCAGCAGGCAGGTGTTCAGCCATCTCCAGAAAAGCAGGGCTCCATCACATGTAACCGTTACTTGGGAAGAGAAACATCATCACTCCAAACACCCCCGCTGCTTCCTTCTTCTTCCCCCAGCTTTGTATGCTGCGCGTGAAATCATAAGGTGTGGGATATCCATTTGGTCATTTGGGATCAGCTGTCCCAGCTGTGTCCTCTCCCAGCTTCTTGTGCACCCCCAGCCTACTCGCTGGTGGGGTGGTGCGAGGAGCAGATACACACTTAAGCTCACACAGGAGTTTGACTCCGTGTAAGCACTGCTCAGCAATAATGAAAACATCTCTTCATTATTAACAACTTCTTCAGCACAAATCCAAAACACAGCCCCATACCAGCCACCAGGAAGAAACTGAACTCTATCCCAGCCAAAACCAGCACAAAGGTCCATAAAATTTCACTTTTCTTAATGCATATAAATGCTTTCACAAATTACTTCTATGAGAACTGTAAAATGTTTGCCTCTTTAATCACTGTGTTATTAATAAGGACTATGTTATCTTTGCAGGCTGCTTTTTTATTACATATGTGTTTATAAGCTTCCTCATAAAATGGTCAGTCAGGTCTTGAAGATCTTCAGGAACTGTAGCGGCACGTTATTTATGGAGAAAGACTGCCGAGTGAAGCTAAAATGCTTGTAGTTTACTTACTTTTTACTTACTCTTGCTTTGATCAGCCAATGTCTGTTTGGGCTTTGTTTCTAATATTTTTAAACACTAACTTATTATTTTGAATATTTGCGTATCAGAGAATACTGATCTCAGCACAAACTAAACTTTGATTCAGCAGAGCTCAGATACATAACAAAGAGTTTGAAGGGGCTAACATGAGCATTTATTCTGTTACCCATGTAAGGGATGACCTTTCATATCTCTCCCCGTTTCATTTACAGGAAGGTAATTGTAAACATCCCTGAGATGGAAAGTTTCTGCCAACCACACAGCCAGGGTAATCATTCTCCTTCTGTGCCAGTGTTTCTGTGCCAACAGGATGTTAGAGAAGTTTTTTCCTTCTCCGGTCAATCCAGGTTCTCCTGGCATTTATCTTTATTTATGATGGGTGTGTCTATCAGAGTAACGTCTTCTTCTGTTGCTGATGCAAACGGAATTGTATGAAGTCTGCCTGTGTGAATCTATCTGTGTCTATTTTTATTGACCCATGGTTTTCAACTTCTTTGGCAAGCCAGAATGCTTGCAGAATTGTCACCAACCTCATAACCTGCTTTACATACAATAAATATACTAGAACCCTGTAGGGAATTTCAGCTTCTTGAATTCCTGTCAGCTTGGGAGAGCATTCCTTAGAATGCTGACATGTCACACAGAGACTGCATGTCCTGGGGAAAAGACCTCTTTGATCCCTGAGTAGTGACAGCCATGTTAGATATTACTTCTCAGAAATGAACCAGAGTGCATCCTGATACCACCTTGCTCTTCCCCTGGTACCTTCATCTTTCTTGAACCTTTTCTTTTTCTTCATTGGTCACCTACTTGGAATATCGTTCAGGGAAATCACTCCAGTTAGCAGTCCTCTCAGATTACTAGTTGTAAAACACAAATGTAATCCTGGCCTTCTTCCTTTCCATTTCCCTTTCTTGGATAGGAATTATCCTCTGACTGAGAGTCCTTTTCCTTCCTTTCCCAGGCCATTCCTTGAGTGCTCATTGCTTCCACTTGGAGTGAGAGTGCAGTGACCTCCTGTACTGCTCAAACAGCCAACTCTGCAACACTCTGCTGCCTTGCACATCTCCAGTGTAAGTAGATGCTTATAGTGTCACCGTCCCGAGTGTGTGGGCAATTCTAGGTAAAGATACTTCAATTTGTGTGTGCTATAATTGGTACTTAAATCTGAAGCTAATGCCCCCTCACAGTTCACGTGCCTGTCTGCCATTTCCATAAAGTCTGTTTAGAAGACTAATTTCTTACAAAGGATTGTTCTGGGAGTAAAGCAAAAATTAGGCTGTACAGATTCTTCTGTCTTATTTTAAGATTACAGGATTATAGAAACAAGCTTTTAGGAAGAGCCAAATTGCAAGGACCTATTTCAAATGTCTTTGAGGTCTCATGCATTACTGTGAATGGACTGAGTTAAAAAAAATCAATAAACAGAAGACCAACAAGCCAACCTATTCTTCCTTAATAGGGAGGACTGTATATTGATGTGGGACAGAACCTCAACAGGCAGGCAGACCAACTCCTAACTCTAGTGGGGAGTGCCCTGCTGAGGGATAAGCAAAGTAATTCTCTATTAGGGGTGTATTGGGTAAGCGTGTCTCATCTTCTTTATGCTTTCATTTGGAGCAACATCATGATATCTGTCGCTGAATGGGATCTTCTCTGTGGTTTTGAAGATTCAAAGGGGCATTTTTGATTCTCCTTGGGTTTTTTGTTCTTGTTTTTTTAGGTCATGCTGAAAAATATGCAGGTGACAAAGATTATATTGTGATTTCTTCAAGGTTAATTTTCTATGACACAGGGTGTAAAAAAATGCCATTTCACTTGACACTTTGAACCTTTTCAAAGAAATCATAAATTGATTGAACTTTGCTCAATATTTCAGTATAATAAAGGAAAATAATCAGCTACCTTTTCGGGAAGCTGTTGTATTTTATATGACTTCCTTATAAAGTCTGTAATTACGGTCATGGGCAATTGTAAGTTTATGACACTTTGCACTTTACAACTAGCTGTATCAACACTGAATGTAATGAAAGTTTTGGAAGGGTATGCCTCATAGAATTTGTAAGCCAAATTATGGTATAACTTTATTTTACCTTCAAAGAGAAATTTCTTTATGTAGGGCAGACCCAGGTTTTCAAGGCAGCATAATGTGATTTTTTTTGGTGTGTTTTATGAAAGCAGCAGAGAGAGTCCTTGTCCTCAGTCCAGACTCTGTCACACCCATAACTGTGTCTTTGTCCAGAAAAAGCTCCACCACAGACTGGGAGGAAAACTTCCAGTGATTTTTGACACTGTGGGAAGCCATAGACTCTTTTCTTTTATACAGTATACTCTATAGAAAAACACTGGTATCAGCTGAGGTCTGAGCTGTAAGAGGATTCATGTTTACAAGCAATGACAAAAGTTGAACTTGCAGAACTGCTGTGTTTTGTGCCTGAGACACCTTCACCACCCATTTCAAGGTGACTGCTGAGCTACACGTACAAACAGGGAGGTATGTAGGTCTTCCCCTTTACTATATATCTAAAGGCTACATGCAACTTTTTGCTTACCCATCTTTCTTTCACCCAAAAGTCCCTATGCTCTGGTGGCAGACTCCTGTGCTGTGCTGGTGCATTGTTGTACGTGTATGTGGCTGTGTTCTGGGTCTGGTTAGGATGGAGTTATTTGTCTTCATAGCAGACTGTATGGTGCTGTGGTTTAGATTTGTGACCAACAGGGGTTGGTTATTGCTGAGCAATACTTGCACAGAATCAAGTCATTCTGTTTCTCACTCTACTCCTCACAGTAGTCTAGGGGTGGGCAAGAGGCTGGGAAGGGACACAGCTGGGACAGCTGACCCGAATTGACTAAAGACTTGTTTCATACTACACTCAGCAATAACACTGAGGGGAGTTTCTCCAAAGTAGCAGTTGCTCGGGGACTTGCTGGTCAGTAATCTGGTGGGAGGCAGTGAGTCATTGCCTTTGCATCACTTGTTTTTTTTTCTTTCCTTTTCCTTCACTTATTAAACTGTCTTTATCTTGCTTTTTCCAGTTCTTTCCACTATCCCCCTGACTGGGGGGATAGTGACTGGGTGGGGTCTTAGCTGACGTTGGGGTCAATCTAGCACAGGCTGTCACACTTACACAGTTATAAAGAAAAATGACTGTCTAGCTTTGCCATGGCAGCAAGAATTGATCTTTGTCACTCAGAGAAAATGGCCTCAAGTTGCACCAGGGAAGGTTTAGACTGGGGCCTATGCGAACCACATGAAGTTCAACAAAGCCAAGTGCAAGGTCCTGCACCTGGGTCAGGGCAATCCCAAGCACAGGCTGGGTGGAGAATGGATTGAGAGCAGCGCTGAGGACAAGGACTTGGGGGCGTTGGTTGATAAGCTCATCATGAGCCGTCAATGTGCGCTTGCAGCCTAGAAAGCCAGCCTCACTGCCCTAAGCATCTTGAGTTCCACTATTTCATGGTCACCGAAGCCGAGGCTGCTCTTGAGCTTCACATTCCCCACCAGACCCTTCTTTTTGATAAGAACAAGGACCAGCACGGCAGGTCTCCTCATTGTCTCTTCTGTCACTTGGAGAAGGAAATTATCATCAACGCATTCCAGGAACCTCCTCAGTTGCTTATGCCCTGCTGTGCTGTCCCTCCAACAGCTATCAGAGTGATTGAAGTCCCCCATGAGGACCAGGGCTTGTGAATGTGAGGCTTCTCCTATCTGTCTATAAAGGGCCTCATCCACTTGGTCTTCCTGGTTGGGCAGCCTATAGCAGACCCCCACTATAATGTCTGCTGTACCTCCCCTCCCTTAAATCCTGACCGATAGGCTCTCAGTTGGCTCTTCATCCATCCCCAGGCAGAGCTCCATGCACTCCAGATGGTCCTTGATGTAGAGAGTGACACCCCCTTCTCATCTCCCCTGCCTGTCCTTCCTAAGGAGCCTGTATCCTTCCATTCCAACACTCCAGTTGTAGGAGTCATCCCACCATGTCTCTGTGATGCCAATCAGATCATAGCCCTGCAGGCACACACACATTTCTAACTTCTGTTATTTATTCCTCATGCTATGTGTGTTTGCATAGAGGCATTTAAGTTGGGCCACCAATGAGGCTGACTTACTGGCTGGAATTCCTTTGAAGTATTTCACTGGTGTTTCCCTGTTGGCTCTTATTACCTCTTATTACTTCAAGTGCACTGCAGCATATCCAGCATGTCTCCGAGCAAGAGGCTAGGGCCCCTCACTAGCATCCTGATCCTCTAACCTTGGAGTGTCACCGCACAGTTTGTCATAGGCAGGCCTGATATTATCCTCCTCCCCCTTTATATTGCAGGCTTCCTTGTATAGTATCTTTTTGTTGTTGTTTTTTCTTCCAGCACAGTAGAAATTTCCAGATGTTCCCAGCACTGTCTGAATTCTGTTGGTAGATGCCCAGTGACTCTACTGGGAGAAGAGAAGGGCAAATCAAAACTTTTGGGTCCTGTGTCATTTTGACCTTGGTTGCTAAAGAGAACTATGGATTTATAAGGAATACTATAGTCAGAGAGATAAACTGTCACTTGGTGGGTAGATCCACTGTAAGATTTGGGTGGTGGACACTCACCTACCTGATAGGTTTACTGCCTTCAGCAGTGAATCCAGAAGCTAAAGGTAGGTGACTATAGTCTGCCAGCTGGATGAGTAGACAGGAGCCTTAGAAGGCTGAACAACAAATGCAGAGATTAAGGAGTGGGAAGAAGACCTACCTACCAGTAAACACGAGGAAATGACAGCTCTGGGTGGCACCAATCATCTCATGTTTTGCAGGCTGGAGATGGGTACTTCTTTGTTTCTAGAGTTAAAAAGAAGTGGACAGCAACCAGATGACTAGGTGCCAACTTCTTCAGTAGCATCTGACTGGTTACATCCCCTGTCCAGGAAGGGTAGGGCATGGATGTAAGTCCCTTTAGCTGGGTGGCTGCATAAGGAGAATGAAGAGGACACCAAGAGGGCAAGCACAAAGGAGCGTTGCTTTGCAGCCTACAGGCTAGGGTGTTCATGTGGGAGGTAGAAATGATTGATTCTGGTTCCCAATCAAGACTAAGGGTTTTATCTGAAACAGTTACTGACTCAAATAGCAAAATAATTCAGGGTAGAAGGTCCAAACCTCCCTAATGATTCCCTGGTGCCCAGAAGAGCTTTTTAGGACAGATGACTTGCAACCATATTATGGTGAACAATCTATTAGATCTGGCTAATGGCTGAACATGTATGTAACCATCTCCAGTGTCAACTGGAACAAAGCTAAGTGAATGTCATCAGTGTTGTGTTTTGAAATAACCCACTCATGTTGGTTGAGATAGGTGTGCTCTGGGCCTTCTAAACCAGGCTGAATTCATAGTAGTGTCTAGTGTGTCTGTCTAGAATCTTGTAGGCTTGCTGTTTTAGCCCTCAGCACTTTCGGGTGTGAACAGGATGGAAACAACAGAGTTCAAGAATCTTTTGTGCTGAAAATAGAGATATATTGTCGGTTCCTCTCTGGATTAGATGACCACTGGTTAGACAAGTTTGTATTATTTTTTAATCAGGTTGTATTTGAACTGCCTAACAGTTACTTAATTCCTGGTGTAGCTATTGAAATCCAGTATAGCTATGATAGATCTATTGGAGCTACTACTGTAGCTATACTTTTGCTGGTTCTTTCCTGCAAAGCTGTTTTCCAGCTGTGCAGCCCCCAATATACACTGGTGCATGGACCAGTATAGCTAGAAAAGCATCTTTGCAGGAAAGGACCTGGAGGGGTCATTAAATAACTCCCAATAGCCTCAGAATTCAGAAAAGTGACTGAGATTTACAGGTATGAAGTGGAGAGCAAAATCTGAACTTTTCAGAGCAGGTTACAGAGCTATTCAGTGGCAGAATAAACTGTTTCTTTGCAGCACAGTGTTTTTTTGCTGTCCTTTTGGAAAGAGTTAAGTCCCACGACCAGGAAAGATGTTAACCACATATGAACTCTCCTGGCTCATCCAACACTGTTTCCATTACAAAGTCAGAAGAGGAGAAAGATGAGTTTGGGTGGCTGGGGTGAGATAAGATGAGGGAGAGTTAAAAAGGCATCTAGCAAGTGATAGTGGACTTGATCCCTTCAGAGGTTACTTCTGGATATTCTACTGTTTGTTTTACTTTTAAGAAGACGGCAGTTTTTAGAAGGAAAGCTCAATATTGCTTTAAATGTCGTGGTGGACTCAGAAATATTTTGGGAGTATTTGTTTTTTGACAATGCTTTTTGTGACTGCATATTTAAAGGCTCCTGCTCAGTAAAAGAATGCAGCTGTGGAATCAAACATGAAACTCGGGTTTATAGAGAGTTTGTGCTTTGTGTTCACAAATGGTGCCTCCAACAAATAGGTGAGACTTCTGCTACTTCAGATTTGTTGATATTAAGAGCAAACCAAATTGAGTTGTTACATAAAAAACAGAGACCTTTATTGGCTATTTCATGGCAAGGATATCTCCAATTTATTGTTTTGTTAACTGTAACAAGTTAGATAAGAGAGAGATTTTCCTCTTGTCCCGGTGTAAAACCTGATTTCATCAAGAATTTACTACTTCAGGGAAGTAGTTATGAACTTCAGTTGGGGCCACTAACTAATCCCATGACTCACTTGCTTTTTTCCATTGAGAGGCGTTAATATTTTTACCACATTTTAGCATGCGTGTTTGAATAAGAAACCTCACAGAACCCTATATAAATGACTTCCAAAGACTCAGCATATTAGTACACCCTACTGGTATGATACAAGGTAAGAGTTACATGGCTCACTGGATAATTGTAGATGGAAAAGATGTATGTTATGTTATAACCAGAAGGTCCTTATTTCTCTATTATATGCTAGCTAAGTGCTACCTTAGGAACAATGTTTAGAAATACCTTTGTGATAAGAGTATCTGTGTTGGGCTTTGCAGCTTTAGGTTAGCAATGAAATTAAAATATGAAATAGGAAAAACCATAGAAATCATAGACAATTCTGAAAGAATTAAAGAAAACAGTTTTTATAGCATTTTATAATTTGTATTATTGGTAAAACAGAATTTACTCCTAGAAAGCCAGGTTCTGTCCTCCTTATTTTTGCTAGGTGGCCTTTTAACTTTCTCTGTTCCCGTCCCGGAATTAAGGAAAAAAATCAGCTTTAAATTCTATACGGAGCTTTTTCAAACAATTTTTTTTCTTTGCCATCTAATCTGTTGAAAAAAAAATCACATTTTACTTTGGGTTGCCTTACACCAAAAAGCTTTCCCTGTGAAGCTGCAAATGAGCTGAAAGGCGAGTTATTTGTGTGGCTGTAGTGGGGCTCCCTGGAGACTGCACATTGTCAGGAAGACGGCGATCTGTTGGTGGCTTTGAGCGTGGTCTGTGGGTGACAACCTCTGACTACAGAGGGAGCCGATTTAGGCAAAAGCTAAGGCAGCCTTGGGATCCAGCAAAGAGGAGCTCTGAATAAGGTTTTTTCTTTCCAGGCACTTCTCCAGCGTGTGGAAGACACATCTTTTGTTCCTTCAGCTACTTCACTGTCTGTTGCCTGTTTACGTGGCCTGATTTTAACTGGTAAGTTGCAGAATCTGTTTGGGAGATCTGCTTTGTGAATAGGATAGAGATGATAGAGATGAAAGTGTGCCTTGGTCAATGCACAATTCATTCCTGTATGCAAGAAGTGAAGCAGAACTGATCTAGGGAGAGGTGCAAGAGCAGATCAGTTGGTGGCAGGAGTAGCAGAGATTAAACAGTGAAGAGAAAGTGTCTGTGAGTGAGGGTGTCTGGGGAATTAGTCAGGGATTTTCCTCTAAAAGTAGAGACAAGAAGAAAAATACTGCACAGCTCTGGTCACCTGTGGGGAGGGTAATTTCTCATTGCAGCCAATAATAGATCATTCAAGATTAATCAAGCTTTGAACTGGTATGTGTGTTTGTGGGAAGTTCACCGTCTAACCTTATGTTTATTTAATGATAAATGCCTAATTGTTTGAGCTGGCTGACACTTATGCCTGTACTGTGCAGTCCAGGAGATGGAGATCGAGACCGGGGATGAAATTGCTATTGTGGGAATAGGATGCAACTTTCCTGGAGGTAAGTTTTGGGTAAAAGCAAAGCAGGCTGCTGAGTGAGCACTGAAAAGCACGGTCACTCATTAATGCTGAGGTGGAGGAAAAAACCAAGTCCTTTCCTTCTGTAGATTTCGTTGCTTTTCTACTTGTAGGATCCTGTTAAAAGGCCATGTTGTGGTGGAGAGTAATTGGTTCAAATTTGTCCGCTGACAAACAGACCTGCAGTGTGGGCTGTGGGTGGGCATTTTGCTGCACACATGAAGCTCATGGCAATGAACTGGATGGGTCTGGGATGATGTGACCTTTCTGCACATGCACTGTCTGGATGATTGTGCATTGTTGCAGGACTGGGCATCCATAGGGGCAGGACAGCTCGAGGGCCTGTCAATATCACCAGCTTTGCCTGTAATATAAATAGGTTGGGTCTCAATAAAAGAAAGTTTCCCGCTTTATTACAGTATAATAACCCCAGGTGTAGAATACAGTTCTGTCCCTGAAAGTCGGCGTTCAGCCCTAAAGGTGACCATACTAGACTCTCCCTGTCCGAGTTTTCTTTCTTGCCCTCACCGCATTCCAGTTCCTGGCTTCTCTTTGTCCAAGATTCAGTAGGTAGATGTGATAGAGTGATGTGGCCCATAGCTCACTGTGAGCAAACACAAATGGTCCTGAATCCAGCCAAGTGCTAGTAAATACGTAGCAGTAGTCTCTTGCCTGAGCATTAAATACTACTTTGGTGCAAGCCATTTGTTGGTCCCGACATGCCAGTAAAGGGACTCTCGTCAGAAGATTGTTCCTAATTACCTCGCCATGCCGTAAGTGAACATGTGTCCTGATCCTGCACTGTGCATGCTCAGAACTGTGTTTCTCAACTCACCTCGAAAGGACTGTTGAGTGAAGGGAGCTGTTAATGTACCCCGTGTTTGTGGCTGTGTCTGTGGTGATGGACTCACCATGGGAGGGCTTAGGTGGGAATGCTGTCATGCGATGACTGTTACTGACTGCTGGCACCGTCCCCAGCCCAGCACTGGCCCACATCAGTCAGACCTCTCCCGGTCAGTGCTTGGGCTTGCCACTGGTTAGCACCTGCAAGGGACTGCTTCCAGAGTGAGTGTGGGTACGGCCACTGTGTGGATGCCACGTTTGTTGTTTCAGGGCTAAGAAGAGGGCCTAGACATATCCTGAGTGCCTGGAGCTGGAGCTCTGGATCTCAACCAGGAAGGACAGGGTCCCTCACAATCCGGTAGTAAGGTGTTAGGCTCTGTCAGCGTTGGATATACACATGCTTTTATGTTTGATTTAGATGCTTTTCTAGTGTTTAGGGAGAAAGGACAATGCCTCTGGCATTTTCCTGGTGCTGGTAAGCTCAGGCTGTCTTCAGAGAGCTAATGTCCAGAGCTGACCTTTTGCTGCCAGTGGAGCTGCCTGTGGGTTTTGTGGGGTTCCTTTGCTTTTAGGCAAGCAGTGATGGGATTGGTCATGCCTTTCCCTTTTCCTCTCAGCAAAGAATGATCATTTCTTTCTCTGGTGATTCTACTTGAGCAACTTAGACTCATACTTGGGAGTTCCCTGTAAGATAGTGTGCATTTCTGAGTCTGCATGGGGAGGGGGAGCACATAATTTAATCTACTTTAAAACCTTTGTACAACAGGTGATGGAATTGACAATTTCTGGAAAGTCCTGGAGGAAGGCAAAAACTGCACAATAGAAATCCCTCCCGAGAGATTTAATGCCAAAGAGTGGTATGATCCAGATGATACCAAGCCAGGAAAAATATGCACAACGCGAGCTGCTCTTCTCAACGAGTGAGTCTGTTACTATGTGGTGCCACTGATTTTTTTTGTACTTAGGCTAACGTGTCCAGCCTTTTGGAGGGTGCAAGGCACAGGGAGAGTTTATAAATGGGACCTAGGAACCAGCTTTCTTTTATCTCACATGATGAACGTGCAGGAATTCCTGGTGTGTGACATCGATGAGCAAATTTTGTTGCAGGCTGTGTTAAGCGCATATGTCCTGGGAACACATATGACCTCTGATTACACAATCAAACATGTACGTACATACCCACCACATGTTGAGATGTCACCTGTCGTGTGACAGGGGTGTCTGCATTTTGCGTATACAGAAGTACAAGTGCATTATGCATGAAGGGTATACACTGGGTGTGAGGTGGGCTCCAGTCTGCCAAGTAATTTGTATGGACTGGGGAGGAAGGTGGCAGCATATGGACTCTGAGCTGTAAGAACTGCGTGGCAAGTCTCCTCCAGTTTCAGCCTGAAGGTTAGCCAGCTTTGCTGGACCTCAGGTCCTAATCCTGTGCGTGTGGGGACATTTAGCTCTAATTCACGTGCAGGTGTGACAATTTAGAAGTAAAATAAGGAAGCCTGGCTTTGCTAGACAGTCAAGAAGGGGATCTCATGCTCAGTTTAAGTGTTATGCTTGCTTGTCAACTTGAACTATTTCTAATTGCATCATAATCTTGCTTTTCTCTGGGCTCATGCTGTTGTGTCTTAAAAAAAGAAACTTTCTTTATTCTGACCTATGATACTGAGGGATTATGTACATATAAGTATCAGGTAAAGATACTCATATAAAGAGAAATCCTGGAGGAACAAACTACAGTGTGCATCCCTTCACTTGTGTCCTCACATCATGTCAAATTATCCCAGAGTGTCCTGGTTCCGCAGGCACAGACCCATGGGCCAGCCATGCAGGCTATGAGAAGCTCCAAGTCAGCTGGGAGATCCAATCAAGGCAGCTGACTCACAGGTGTATCCCATACCACATAATCATCCTCATTATAAAAGGAGGGAGCTCAGTGAGGATAGTGTTCCTCCTCTCCCTGAGGCTTCTTCTTTGTTGACTTCTGTTTCTCCTGTCAACATCAAGGACTGGGCTGAGTAGAACCCTCTATGTTGATTGTTGTTTCAGTTTTGTTATTCTATTAAATCTGTTTCCACTTCAACTCATGGGCCTTCTCCCTTTTCCCCCAATTCTCCCTCTCAATTGAGGAGGGAGCATAGGGTGATAGACAAACTGCTGTGGTTTAGCCCTGAGTACTGGCTGAACACAGACACAGAGGTAATGGTACAGCTGTATGAGGGCTATGGCTAATGTGAAGAATAGCAAATTACAGTGAGGTCAACATAAGCATCTTTTATTTTAAATCCACATTCACCTTAAATCCTCAGCCTTTATTCAAATGAGAAGTTCACATGCACAGAAGGAGTCTTATTGCCTCCTGAGACTAATACGTAGCAGGTTTGAACCCAGAATTACTTCAGTGATTAGTTCCACATTAGATACTGAATACTGATTGCAGTTAGATTACTGAAATCAAGAGATGATAGAAGGCCATGCAAATCTGATCTTGGGGTACAAGGTTGAGCCTGAGCTTGGTCTGCTGGTAAGTGTGTGTATTATTAGAGAAGTATGGACATCTCTTGGGCGCATCTGAGCTGATCCTCTGCTTAGTGGTTTTAAATTGTAAAGCCACTGGCCCATATTGCCTTGAAATAATTTAGAAGACAATAGTTGTTTAGAATGTGTTGGCTAAGCCCACATTACAGCAGGGGGAGTCTCATTCTGCAAATTTTCATAATCGTCTGAGGAGTCCTGTTGGTACTTGTGGGATAACCATGTGAAAATTTCTAGGAGTGGGCTCACAACTCTGAAATGGAGTCATTGATAAAAATACATATTTTGTGGTGGGACATAAAACATCCTTGGCCTATACACATTTTCTTCTGTATTTCAAAAACGGGAACTGTGACCACTTACTGCTTTGCTTTTCATGAGATTGCAAAAAATGAGTCCTTTGAGTCTTGAAGTGAACACATGTTGTATATATATTGTACAGTTTTCTGCTCTGTGTATTTTAGATTTAATTCATTTGACAACCACCTGTTTGGGATTAATGATCTAGAAGCTGAACGCATGGATCCGCAACAGAAGTTACTGATAGAATGCACATACAAAGCCCTGGAGGATGCAGGAGTCCCTGTAGAAGCTGTCAGTGGCACCAAAACAGGTGTTTTTATTGGTAAGATGAAAATGTCATGGTGAAGAAAGTACATTTGAACCTTACAATGACTGGAGCACTCCTCCATAAACTTTACATACACATCGAGGACAGGTGATCCCAGGGTACTGTGCTATGACACTAGTGGTTATTTTTGCTAAGGATTACTAGGCTACTCTAGAAGCTCATGATATAATTCATATATCTATTTTAGGTGTTCCTCTTCATGTCTTCAGGCACTGAAGCTGAAGCAGGAAACTCTTAAACTGTCTACCCAACCCAGTCCTTCCCAGTAATGCTACTCTTCAGTCAGGCCTACACTTTTTTCCAGCATGCTGTTTTCCAGATGACATTGTTTAAGGTGTTGTGGGGATAAGATCCTTTTAAACCACCAGAAATCCTCATGTAGTTATTAGTATGCTTCCAAGGTGCACTTGTACAACTGTTTATTTTGTCAAGGAATTAGAGTAACAGCACATTTTTGCTGGTTTAATCTGTGTCTCTCTTAAGAGGAGTTTTCTAGGATAGGTAGGCTGAGGTAACTATAGAGGCAAACTGTTTAGATTACCTTTCAGTCTGTGACATGCTCCTTTACACAGAGACTATTCCTTGCTCTCTGAATAGATGCACTGCATTTTCCACACATTCCTGTGGACTTGGGGATCCACTGTATTTCAAGTATATGTGTTCTCAGAAAGAGGACACAACTCCTCTCACAGGCCCAGCTTTAAACTAGATTTTAATGGGGACAAAACTGGACCTCTCTGATATAAGCCCGAGGACAGACTGCCAGGGTTTGTGGGATGGTGTGTTAGCAAGGACCCTCGCTCTGCCATCTCAGTGGAGGTAAGTGATGGAGACATGCAGGGCAACCAAGATTCAAGGAGTATTGATGGATTAGTAACTGTGGTAACACCTGCAAGTGGTCAGGCTGGAATTAGGACCTCTAAATGCAAAAAGGTGCTGGGAACATTAGCCCATCTGAAGCACATCTATACCAATAAACGGAGCATGCGTAACAAACGGGAGGAGATAGAAGCCATGATGTGACAGGAAAACTATGGTGTAGTGGCTATCACAGAAATATGGTGGGAAGTGTCCCATGACTGGAGTGTTCCTGTTGATGGCTACAAGCTCTTCAGAAGGGACAGACAGGAAGGAGAGCCGGTGGGGTGGCTCTGTATGTTAGGGACTGTTACGAATGCTTGGAACACAAGTACAGTGAAGACAAGGTTGAGTGTCTTTGCGTTAGAATCAGGAAGAAGGCCAACAAGGCTGATGTCGTAGTGGGAGTCTTACAGACTACCCACCCAGGACAGAGAGGTTGACTTTATAGGCATTTGGGAGAAATCTTGCGATCGCTTGCCCTTGCTCTTATGGGGAACTTCAACTTGCCAGACATCTGCTGGAAATACAGCACAGCAGAGTGGGAACAGTCCTGGAGGTTCCTCAAATGTGTGGAAGATAATTATCTGATGCAGCTGGTGAGTGAATCGACCAGAGAAGGTGCCCCACTAGACTTCCTCTTTGTGAACAGAGAAGGACTAGTTGGTGATGTGGCAGTTGGAGGCTGTCTAGGGCACAGCGATTATGAAATGATAGAGTTCTCTATTCTTAGAGAGGCTAGGAGAGGAGGCAGCAGAACTGCCACTCTGGACTTCCAAAGGGCTGACTTTGACTTGTTTAGGCGACTGCTTGACAGAATCCCCTGGAAGATGGTCCTGAAGGGTATAAGGGTCCAGGAAGGCTGGGCATTCTTCAAGAAGAAAGTCTTAAGGGCACAGGAGCAGGGGCAGGTCCTGCTTTACAAACTTGATCTTCTACAACAGGGTGATTCGCTTATGTGAGTGACCCAGGGAAAGGCTGTGGATGTTGTCTACCTTGACTTTAGTAAGGCCTTTGACACAGTTTCCCACAGCATTCTCCAGGTGAAACTGGCTGCTTGTGGCTTAGATGGGCATATGCTTTGCTGGATAAAAAACTGGCTGGATGGCCAGGCCTAAAGAATTGTGATGAATGTAGTTAAATCCAGTTGGTGGCCGGTCACGAGTGGAGTTCCCCAGGGCTCGGTATTGGGCACACTCCTGTTTAACATCTTTATCGTTGATCTGGATGAGGGGATTCAGTTCACCCTCATTAAGTTTGCAGACAACACCAAGTTGGGTGGAGGTGTTGATCTGCTCGAGGGTAGGAAGGCTCTGCAGAGGGACCTCAACAGGCTGGATCAATGGGCTAAGGCCAATTTCATGAGCTTCAATAAGGCCAAATGCCAGGTTCTGCACTTCGGCCACAACAACCCCCAGCAGTTCTACAGGCTTGGGGAGGAGGGGCTGGAAAGCTGCCAGTCAAAGAGGGACCTGGAGATGTTGATTGATAACTGGCTGAACATGAGCCAGCAGTGTGCCCAAATGGCCAACAAGGCCAATGGAATCCTGGCTTGTATAAGAAATAGTGTGGCCAGCAGGGACAGGGAAGTGATCCTACCCCTGTACGCAGCACTGGTGAGGCCACACCTCGAATACTGTGTTCAGTTTTGGGCCCCACTACAAAAAGGACATTGAAATACTTGAGTGTGTCCAAAGAAGGGCAATGAAGCTGGTGAAGGGTCTGGAGCACAAGTCTGATGAGGAGCGTCTGAGGAAACTGGGGCTATTTAGTCTGGAGAAGAGGAGGCTGAGGGGAGACCTCATTGCCCTCTACAACTACCTGAAAGGAGGGTGTAAAGAGGTGGGCATGAATCTCTTCAGCCAAGTAACAAGCGATAGGACAAGGGGTAATGGCCTCAAGTTGCATCAGGGGAGATTTAGACTGGATATTAAGAAGAACAGGTTGTTAGACATTGGAATGGGCTGCCCAGGGCAGTGGTGGAATCCCCATCCCTGGAGGTATTTAAGAGTCGGGTTGACATAACACTCAGGGATATGGTGTAGTTGAGGACTGTCTGCATTAGGTTGATGGTTGTACTCCATGATCTTCAAGGTCTTTTCCAACCTAGATGATTCTGTGATTCTTTTCTAATTCTTTCTTACTTACAGAATCACAGTGAGCAAACCAAAGATAAATAAAAAGCATTGGATGTAGCTTGTGCTGTGACCTTTAACTTGGAGCTTCTGAGGAACATCTGAGGAATTCAAGCTAATGTCCTGTACATTTATATCCCAGCTATCCAAATGGTAACTTCCTAATATGTATTCCCATGGTGAAACCAAAACAACCACTCTCAAAGTGAGATACAGAGGTCTAAGCAGGCTACACAGAGCTTAACTGCATCATACAATGAGCTAAACCATCAGGAAAGGCCCATCATTTACTGTGCAGGTAGAAATTTCAAGTGTTAGGGATGTTTGTGTAAGCTGAGTCCAGGGGAATTGCTGGGAGTTTTGCCTTTGACTTGTGTTGAAGCAAGGTTTCACCATAGGAGCACTGTTGCTATGTAGTTTACAATTAGAGAACCAAAACACATTATCAGGTTTATAGCTGTACATCCCTTTTGTTTGCTTGGGTTAATGTGACATATATTTGATATTTTTACAGGTCTTATGAATCGAGACTATGAAGTCGTAACAAGCAGAGTACAGGGGGAAATAAATCATTATGATGGTACTGGAACAGCAATGAGCATTGCTGCTAACAGAGTCTCATTCACATTTAATCTGACTGGACCGTCACTGACTATTGACACTGCGTGTTCATCTTTTCTTTTTGCACTGCACTACGCCTTGCGAGCAATTAAGTCAGGTAATGGGACAGAAGAGACACTGGAAATTAGGATTGCCACTGTTTCCGTCTATCATCCTGGAGATCTCAACATGAGTATGCTTCTCTTTTACTCCAGGAGATTGTGAAGCAGCGATCTGTGGTGGAGTGAACTGCATAATAGATCCCCGCACCTTTGTATCTCTCAGTAAATCAAAAATGATCTCTCCAGAGGGAATAAGCAAACCCTTCTCCAAAAAGGCAGATGGCTATGGAAGGGGAGAAGGCTGTGGTGTTGTTTTCCTCAAATCGCTGACAAAGGTAAGATTGCTTGTGAAGCAGTCTAAAATAGGACTGGTTGCTTACCTGAATTTTCTATCTCCTGTTCCAATAACTACTTTTTCAGAAAAGATTTTCCAATTCAAGGTTAAGATTAATGAAGCTGTTATTAAGCATTCAGCATTTATGCACTTCCCCTAGCATGGGACAGGGATCCCACATTTAAAAGGTCATATTATCCTTTGTCTGTTCTTAGTTTTGTTGTTTTGTTTTGTTTTCTTGTATATAGAGAAAGCATGAGATTATTAAAGATAATTTTACCTCTTTATAAAACAGGCAAAGGAAGACTACAGCAAAATCTGGGCTGTTATAAACATCAGTGCAGTAAATCAGAACGGTAGGTCCGTAACTCCCATCACAAGACCGTCTCAAACAGAACAAGAGAAGTTACTGCGGAGCATATATGAGACTCGTGTGGATCCCTCAGTTGTGCAGTACATCGAGGCGCACGGTACAGGAACTGCCGCTGGAGATCCTACGGAAGCTGAAAGCCTAGGTAGTGTTGTTTGTAAAAGCCGGTCTTCACAAGCTTCCATTCTGAAAATTGGTTCAGTGAAAGGAAATATTGGCCACACTGAATCAGCTGCCGGAGCAGCAGGGTTAATCAAAGTGCTTCTGATGATGCATCACGGAAAGATTGTTCCATCCTTGCATTACTCAAAGGAGGTGAGCAGCATCGATACAGAGAAATTAAACCTTGCCATTCCCACCACTGTAGAGCCCTGGGAAGAATCCAGTGAGTATGGCAGAGTGGCTGGCATCAACTGCTTTGGATTTGGAGGAACCAATGCTCACGTTGTAGTCAGGCAGGTTAAGCAGCTAGAGCCTCTTCCTGCCTTTAAGAGGCCCCTTGAATTAGTTGTGCTGTCAGCAGCATCAAGTAAGTCCCTTCAGATGACAATGGCCGATACAGCTGACCAGCTGAGCACAAGAGACTCCATAACTCTCCCAAGCCTGGCCTATACATCTGCCTGCAGAAGGAGCCATGCCAACTACAGGTACCGAAAAGCATTTGTCACAAACTCTCTCCAACACCTGCAGGAAGAGGTTAAGCTGTCAGCGAGCACTGAACTTGCCATAGCAAAGGTGGAACCACAGCTGGTGTTTGTGTTCTGTGGCAATGGTGTAATGCTGAAGGAGTTCAGTGAAGCACTGCTGAGCTCAGAGCCAGTGTTTAGAGACAAGTGTAAGGAAATAGAAGCACTTTTTCAGAAACACACTCCCATCAACCTCCTGCCAGCAAGAGGTCATAGCCCAAAGGATTTGTTGAATCCAGAGCTTTCCCAGCCCCTGCTTTTTACCCTGCAGGTTGCCTTAGCTTCCCTTCTGAAACACTGGGGCATTAAACCAGTCACTGTTGTTGGCCACTCAATAGGGGAAGTTGCTGCTGTGCATTTTGCTGGGTACCTTTCCCTGGCAGATGCCGTCAAAGTGATTTATCACCGGAGCCGGCTGCAGGCCAAGACTGCCAGTGGCAGAATGCTGGTGGTTGGAAACATCCCTGTTCAAGAGATTGCTGAACGTCTGCACCGCTACTCAGGAAAGGTGTGCATTGCAGCTTTCAACAGCCCAGTTTCCTGCACCTTGTCTGGGAATCCAGACTCTGTGGATGCTGTCCAGAGAGATTTAGATCAAGCTTTCAGCCAGAGAAACATCTTTCTTCATGTTTTAAATGTCCCAGCTGCGTACCACAGCCCCAGCATGGATATGATACTTGGGGAATTGGAAGAGAACATACAGCCTTTAGAAAAACAGAAGGGGGAAATGGAAGTGATTTCAACGCTGACTGGGGTGGCTGCTTCTGAAAATGACTTTGCTCAGGGCAAATTCTGGGCCCGGCACACTCGGGAGCCTGTTGCTTTCACTCAAGCCATCAAAACTGCCGCCAGAGACAGGGAAAATGTGGTGTTTGTGGAAATAAGTCCTCACCGAGCATTGCAGCGAAACATAAAGGAAACTCTAGGAAAAGGCACCAAGGTCTTCTCTTCTTTGCAAACTGAGGCAGAGTATCAGACACTCTTTACCCTGGTAGGAAATCTCTTTGAACTGGGATATAATCCTAACTGGCAGCACTTTTATAAGGGGTATCAAAGCATTCCAGTGGCCATTCCGCAGTATCAATTTGATCGCAAAAAACTCATGGCCTATCTGGATATGCATCAACAAGCAAACCAAAGAAGTGTCAGCTCCAGTCATCCTTTGATTTATGGCATAAAGAGTGACAACATGGAGTTTGGCTGCCGACTGTCTCAGGACACGACGCCGTACTTGTATGAGCACAAGAACAATGGTGTGGCTTTAGTCCCTGGTGCTTTTTATGTGGAGCTTGGTCTGGCCTCTGTGATGAGCAGCTCAAGACCTAGAGTGCCTCTGAGTACTTGCCAGTTGAGTATCAGTTTTTCTGCGCCATGTGTTCTCACACAGGGTTCCCAAGTCTTGAGCGTCAAGCTGAGTCCGCAAAAAGCAGCCACATCCTTTGAGATACTCTCTTCCTCCAATGCAGTTTATGCAGCAGGCCAAGTTACAAAGGGGCCTGCAGCTGTGGTGGAAGAAAGCACCATCTCCTTCCAAGACATCTATCAAAGATGCAGGTCAGTGGTTAGCAGAGGAGAAGTTTATGAAGCACTGTCTCAGTTTGGCTTTCAGTATGGTTCCATATTCAGGCAGCTGAGTGATGTGTATTATTGCCAGGAACTAAAGGAAGCTATAACAAGCATAAAGGTGAACAAGGAGACCTTCAGAGAGGTGTACGACTACTGTATCCATCCAGTGCTGCTTGACTGCTTTCTGCAGATGACGGCTGTCATAACCTCAAGGGCATTCCAATCCAAAGCAGGCTTTCCTTCAGGGATAGGCAGCCTGGTGGTGCTCCGACCACTGGAGGAAGAAATGATGATATATATGAGAACAAGCAAGTGCATTGGGAATTGTCTAGAGGTCTGTGGATGCTTTATGGACAAACGTGGCTCCGTTTTGGCTGAACTCAAGCGCGTTGCCATCACTTTCATGACGCAAGCTTCTTCCAGAGACAATGAGTTCATGTTTGAGAACAAGTGGAAAGAAGTCTCTCCTTCACAGATGACTGGACATCTGGGGGTTATGCCCAGAGTCCTCGTGTTTGCTGACAAATTTGGGATAGCTGAGCAGCTCAAAAAATATTTGCATCCTGATTCAAGATATGTTACGTACGAAGACTGGGAAGCCCTCTTGGAAGGCCCCACCCAGAATAAAATGAGAGCAGAGGTTGAGGATTATGATGAAATTCTCTTCCTGTGGGGAATTCAAAAGTTAAATGAAGATCTCCCAAGCGAAGTGGTAGACCAATTGTCAAAGTGTTGTGAAGCCTATCGCCAAGTTATTGTAGCCTTAAGAGAGAAAACATCCCATTGTACAGTCCGAGTTATCACCTACAGAACAACAGAAAGAAATGTAGACCATGTTAACTGTGGCTTTGCGTTGTATGGCATGACCAGAACTTGTGTCGTTGAAGTTCCAGAAATCACATTTCAGCTGATTGACCTCAGCTCTTCCAGTTCCCTGGACATCTCAGTGCTAGCAGATGTTCTTGTCAAATACAAAGATGTGGACTATCCAGAAGTTTGCATCAGCCAAGGAAGAGCTTATGTGGCTGAAATCGGACGCACGCCTTTTGTAGATACAGATTACACCCAACCCGTAAGATCTCTCCAGAAGTCAGAAACATTCACTTTGTACACTTCTGATCCGTATGCAGCAAAAGACTTGTCTGCTGAATTATCCTCTAGGGCTGATACTCGGCTTGAAAGACATTGCATTGAAGTTCAGGTGGATAAAATATGCCTCCACTCAGAAGATTATTTTCCCATTAGTGTTTCTAGTCGTAACTTTGGTAGTACACTGTACTGGAATTCACAAGCAGTAGACAAACATGGGCTTTTAGCTCTGGATTTCAGCGGCACAGTAACAGCAATAGGCATTGATGTGAAGAAAGTTAAAGTGGGAGATCACGTGGTTTCATGTTATCCAACTGCTGCGTCATCCAGAGTTCGGATTCCAGGAACAGTCTGTTTCAATGTAAAGAAATTGCCATGCTTTCAGAATGTCCCTTGTGTGTCATACTTTATCATTGCTTGGGAAATCTTCAACCAGAGGCTACCCAAGGGGAAACATGGCAGAACATTGGGTATTATTTCTACAGAGCCATCATCAGTCTTGTGCTGTGTTCTTTCTGCAGCAGCAGCAGAGATGGGGTGGAGAACAGTACTTGTGAGGCCCACTCCTGAGGCGTTGCAGCGTATAAACTTATGCAATGCCCTGGTTGTTCTTCCTCCAGTAAACAGGCTGTCTCAGGAGGATCTGGCCCACATGTTCTTTCTTAAAGACGTGGTGATAGTGTGTGGCAATCGACCGTCTGAATGTTTCCAGAATGTCAGTGGTATTGATCATGAAAACATCAGTTTTCATATCCTTACACTTAGAAGCATTTTCCAGAAAGCATCTCTAAAGGAATTGCAAAAGACTGTGTGTGCATGGATCAATTCCACGGATATGAAACGGTTCAGATGTCTGTCAGGTTCGGTTTTTCAGCAGACTGAGAACTTTGGAAGAATGAACTCTGTGATGTCCTATTTCACCTGCACTTCTGTCCCCCTTGCTGTCCTGAGAAGGCAGAAGGACATGACCATGCCTTCAGATATACCGTTGTATGAATCCCAGAAGAAGCTGTTCAAGCAGAATGCTGTTTACATAGTAGTTGGGGGTCTCACTGGACTTGGCTTTGAAACGGTGAAATTCATAGCAGGGAACGGAGGGGGGTGTATTGCAATACTCTCCAGGAAAATTCCTAGCAATGAGAAGCAAGAAGAGATGAAGGCTTTGCAGCAGCAGTATGAAGGGAGCAAAGTAGTGTTTGTGCAGTGTGATGTTACTTTGACTGGCGATGTTGAGAAAGCTTTCCAGTCCATCGTGAACATCTTTGCAGGGAGTCCAATCAAAGGTGTGTTTCAAAGCGCTGTAGTTTTACACGATGGCCGTCTTGAAGTTCTGAACTTGGCTGACTTTCAGAAAGTGCTGTGCCCAAAAGTAGCAGGGACCCTAAATCTTCATTGGGCTACCAGAGGCCAGGAGCTTGACTACTTTGTGTGCTACTCGTCTATTACTTCCTTTCTGGGAAATGCCACTCAGGCAAACTATGCAGCTGCAAACTCTTTCTTGGATGTCTTCTGCCTCTACAGGAGGAACTGTGGGCTTTCGGGCCAGTCCATTAACTGGGGTGCTTTGAACCTTGGCATACTGCTCAATCAAAATCATATTCAGAATATTCTGGGATCCAAGGGCATAGACGTTCTGCAAGTGCATGAAATTCATGACTATCTCAGGAAGAGCTTACTTACGAATAACCCACAACAAGCTGTTGCCAAATTAAATTTCCAGATTTTATTTAATCATGTTTTTTCTCGGATTATTTCACTCAAAAGTCGCTTCAAATCACTTATGTTGGAAGAATTCAGGAACAAGCCTGAAACCTCTGAGGAAACTCAAATACAAGCCCAGGATATTGCCTTAATCAAATCTGAAGACTACATCACCTCACTGGTGAGTGATCTCACCAGGCTGAGCCCAGATGAACTAACCATGAATACACCACTTTCCTCATTTGGCATAGACTCTATGTTAGCTATGACAATTCAGAACCGTGTCTTTCAAGAGAGAAAGGTGAACATACCTCTTCTGAAACTGCTTGATCCTCACACAACTCTGTCAAGTTTAGTAGTAATTTTAGAAGAAACAAGCAATGCAAATGGCACAGCTGAGAAAAAAAGTGCTGTGGCTGAAGGTGCAGAAAATGGGAGCTGGCTGTAAGAGTCTTCTCACTCAGGACTTGTGTAACTTTGAAGATACCGGACCTGTTGTATGTCAGAATATGTCATCGCAGTCAGGGTAGAACATCTGGTGATGTTGAATTTACTCTTCTGCGTTGACCCGGAGAAGCCCACACCAGGTTCTTCTGCTGCTTCACTAGCTGTGTCAATTTCAGACAATTGTTTGACTTGTTACTTTCAATATTTTAACCTTCATTTTTCAATATTTTAAACTGGAAATAGGTAGGTTAATACATACATGTTTGTATGTTCAATACATATTGCATTTTTAAAATCCTTGATGAAAATGGTATGTTTGCACTTCAAAATAATGAATGTACACGTAAAGCAGCATAGGCTTATCATTAATGATCATTTTTGTCATTATTATGTTCTTAACCTATTATTCTTTACTTTTTAACATTATTGAATGTGCATAAATACAGGTGTCTTTTTGAGAGACTTCTAGATGATGTTTCAAAGGCTTCTTCTCAGTAAGTTACACTTAATTTTTCCTTATGTCTGCAAAAATATTAGAAATGTATCAGTTGCAAAGCATACAGCAAAGCAACTGTTTTTTTATTTATTAACCATCTTTTATGAAAGCCCCAGTAAACAACAATAGAAAAAAGTTTTAAAAGCAAAGCTTAAAGTGTATCTTTGTCTTATTTTAATTTTTTGTTGCTCATCTTACATGCAGAACTGTCACAGGGGTGTCTATGTTTAACTGTTACCCTGGGCTAAACTGTAGCAGTTGTTCTACCACCTGATGCCCCCTCCCCAGCTGAGAAAGGGAATGGGGGAAAAAAGGGAGAAATAGCGTGGGTTGAAGTAGAAACAGATTTAATGAGATAACAAAATTGATACAATCACTGACATAGATTAGACAAAGTTCTACTCAGCCTGGTCCTTGATGTTGACAGCAGGAGAAAGCCAGCAGGGAACAGCCCCAGGGAAAGGAACCCCACCCTCACTGAGCTCCCTCCTTTTATAATGAGCATGATGAGGTGGTATGGGATACACCTGTGAGTCAGCTGCCTTGATTGGGTCTCTCAGCTGACTTGGGGCTACTCATGGCCTGCCTGCATGGCTGTCCCTGTGAAACCAAGACAAGGGGGCAATTCAATCCCAGGTGCAAGGCCTTGCATTCACTGTGGTTGAAATTAATGAAAATTCTGTTCAGCTATTTGTCCCTCCAAATAGCAGCCTTCCCCTTCAATGTGCCAAATGCTCTCATCTAACTTGAAGGTCCTCCATGCATTTGCTGAGGGTGGGCTCTGTCCTACTGGCCAGGCTGTGGGATGCTGCTGGTAACTCGCTCTCAGATGGACTTTGCACTGCTGGTGTCACCCTTGGGGCCTGGAAGTCCAGTGAATACTCCACCCAGTTTATTATCCTCTTTTTCAATCTATCTCACATCCATTTGTCTACAAGGATGCATTAGGAGACTGCTGAAAGCCTTGCTGGAATCAAGGTGAATAAGATTCTCTCCTCCTCCACACAGCCAGTCTTTTCATTCTTCAAGGTAATCAGGCTGGTCAGGCACCATTTGCCTTTGGAAAATCCATGCTGGTTGTTCCCAGCCGCTTCTTCATTCATGTTCCTAACAGCCCAAATCATTCTGAGTTTATGGTTCTGTATGGGCAGAGATGCCTGTGACCTTGCCCAAACGTTTTGGAGGGAAGCGTGGTAATGAAGTGAGGAGCAAGTAACTCTCTCTATACATACACATACACATGCGGAAAGGCACAGGAAGGATTTTAAATCCAGAGTGGTTCTGGTGCAGCAGAGCCTGATGAATAGCCAGGCAACTCACAAAGCAGAGAAACACACATTTATTGTGCTTGCTGCCTGTGCTGATCCCTGTGTGAAAGCACAAGAACCTTGCAGCGCTGATGACAAGGACAAAGCAGCAATGTAAGGGGGCTGCTTTGCGCAGAAGGCATAGATTAAAGGTGTGTTTGCAACTATGATAGAGAGGCTTGGAAGACGCTTCAAGACATCAGCCTCTGGTCAGTTGGTGGCTTGAGGGACACACCTTGGAAAGTGTGATGCCAAGGCCAGTTACTGTTAGTTCAAACACAGCCATTAGTCACAAGAATTGTGCTCACAAGCATGATGTGTGAACCAGGAAAGTAACCAGAGTGGACAGCAGTTGCTATGAATGTCCATACTGGCGTAACGCTGTAACGGAAGGAAGCAGAAGCTTCCATTGCCTCAGATGACCATTTCTGTACTGCACCACATGCCCAACTCGCCAGAGGCAGCAATACCACAAACATTGCACTGTGTCATCCCGACCATCTGACATAAATTTTGTGTGAGTAATTAATGCATCCCACCTGGAGAGCCACAAACCTTTTGCCTGAATGTTATGCAGCACTGGTGAGGGCACACCTGGAGTGCTGTGTCCAGTCCTGGGCTCCCCAGTACAAGATGGACATGGACATACTGGAGGGAGTCCAAGGAAGGGCTATGAAAATGATTAAGGGACTGGAGCATCTCTCCCATGAGGAAAGGCTGAGGGAGCTGGGACTGTTCAGCCTGGAGAAGAGAAGGCTGAGGGGGAATCTTATGAGTGTCTATAAATGCCGGAAGGGAGGGTACAAAGAGGACAGAGCCAGACTCTTTCCAGTGGTGTCCAGTGACAGGATGAGAGGCAACAGGCGCAGACTGAAACATGGCAGGCTCCCTCTGAACATCAGGAAACACTTTTGCACTGTGAAGGTGACCAAGGACTGGCACAGGTTGCCCAGGGAGGTGATGTAGATATTGTAGATATTCAAAAGCCATCTGGACATGGTTCTGGGCAACAGGTTCTAGGTGTCCTGGCTTGAGCAGGGAGCTTGCTCCAGATGGCCTCTGGAGGCCCCTTCCAGCCTCCACCATTCTGTGATTCTGTGAAAAAAAGAAGCCTCCGGCCAGGGGGGAGGGAGCCAAGCATTCCCACCGGGGATAAAGTCTGGGGTTTGGAACAGCACGAGTAGCCTTACCTGCTGGGATCCCAGAGGACAAGGACTACACCACCACCGGATTTTCGGAGGAGGACCAGTTTTCTTTTTCTACAAGATCACCGCTTCAACAGGACCATTTCACAGAATCACAGAATGTTAGGGATTGGAAGGGACCTCAAAAGATCATCTAGTCCAATCCCCCTGCCAGAGCAGAGAGAGCAGCAGAGAGAACTGCAGCTGCCACTACATCGGACTGCTACCAGCACCCTGCCCGGCAGGGTGCCAGGTTGTATCCCTGACTCTGTCAGGCTCTAAACCAGTTCCTCTGTATTATTGTTTTGTTGTATATATTAGTAAAAACAGTTATTCCCATTTCCTCATATCTTTGCCTGAAAGCCCCTTAATTTCAATTTTATAATAATTCGTAGGGAAGGGGATTGTATTTTCCATTCCAAGGGGGCCTCTGCCTTCCTTAGCAGACACCTGTCTTTCAAACCAAGACAGAAGCTATTAAGAGCGTGGCCAGCAGGTCAAGGGAGGTTCTCCTCCCCCACTACTCTGCCCTGGTGAGGCCTCAGCTGGAGTATTGTGTGCAGTTCTGTGCTCCGCAGTTCAAGAGGCACATGGAGCTACTGGAAAGAGTCCAGGGCCACTAAGATGATGAAGGGATTGGAGCATCTCTCATATGAGGAGAGGCTGAGGGAACTGGGTCTCTTTCGCTTGGAGAAGAGGAGACTGAGGGGGGATCTCATTAATGCTTAAAAATATCTAAAAGGGGGGAGTAAAGAAGACAGGGCCAGACTCTTCTCGGTGGTGTCCAGTGACAGGACAAGGGACAATGGGCACAAATTGTAACACAGGAGGTTCAGTCTCAACATAAGGAAACACTTCTTTACTGTGAGGGTGACAGAGCACTGGCACAGGCTGCCCAGAGAGGTTGTGAAGTCTCTGTCTCTGGAGACATTTAAAACCTGTCTGGACGTGTTCCTGTGTGATCTACTCTAGGATCCTGCTCTAGCAGGGGGGTTGGACTAGATGATCTTCAGAGATCCCTTCCAACCCCTACCATTCTGTGATTCTGTGAAGGCAGGGCTTTGGCTGGCACACAGAAATGCCTCTTGTGTAGAGAGCAGCTGAAGGCTGATGACTGCACTACATAGGGAGGCACAGTATTATGTAGCTTAAAAAAATAAATTCAAGTCAGTTCATTATTAGTTTCCAGACTTTTGAGCATTTTGTTTAGATTTTTTAAAGGCAAGTTTTCATATGTGGAGGCCATTAGGTGTATTTCTCTAAACATGCTTTTATTTGCCTGGTAAGCATCTAGTATTGTGATTGTTCTAATCTGCCTAGATATTTTCTCTGATAACCTAAGAATTAAGACAGAACCACATGTCCTGGTTTCCCAGGAACAGCCCCACAGCCCAGCCATGGCAGGCAGGCTATTACTCTTATGGCTGTATTTTATAGATCTAATGTTATAAATACCACTCTGGCAAATCAGAACAGATGGTCCATAATCGAGTTGCTCAGTTTCAAGCAAGAAAACTCCTTCTGCTCTAGTCATCAAGTTGACCATTCATCAGTTGAGCAGTCTTCATGAGTGCTTACTCTGAAGAATGACTTGGTTAAAAATCAACTGGGGTTAATTAAAGTTGCTTCTAAGCATGTGTACATCACAGCTGTGAAGAGACTGTTCAGTGTTTGTGTTCCTTAAATATCTGGGTGGCAGAGTTGCAAAGAACTGAAACTTCCTAGTTCCAGCGTCTCTATGTGAGCTGGGGACAGTTTGGGGATGAGCTGGGCTAGATTTAGGGGAAACAAGGCCTCAAATGACTTATGCAAGTACAGGCTGCTCCTCGCTGTAGAGGAGTACTGGCATTATTTCTCCTTTCTGCACTTGAAATTAATACCTTACATTGACAATAGTAAACACAGCCGAGGAGCTGAAAGCAAGAAGTCAATTGGTCTCTCTTGACTTGCCAAGTTACTTGCCCACAGAAATGCCAAGTTTGCTAGTGCTTTTCAGCAATAATTAGTTCTAGCACTCAGCAGAAGAAATGTCTGTCTTCAGCTTTTAAATGTCCCAGTCGTGTTCCACAGCTTGAATCCAGTACTGGCAACCATGGAAACGAAAATACTGAATTTAAACCAAGAGAAGCGGATTCAACACTGCCTGGGATGGCTGCTTCTGCAGAGGAGGTCACAGAGCAATGCGCAAAATACCTGAGGTTCTGGTGTTTTCAGACGAGCAATAGCACACACGTAGGAGAAAAAATAAAGAGTTTGTAGAAACACGTCCTCAAAGAGGGTGTAAGTGATACGTAATAGACACTTGGCAGAAAAGGAGGATTACTGCTCCTTGTGCACTAACACTGAGTATCAGACATCTGTTTGACCTGTGTGATGTAATCCCGACTGGCAGCCCGTCTGTGCATCATTTGCTCTTTACCGGAATCATTTATGAGAGTGTCCCAGTGGCCATTTCACAGTGCTCATTTGATCACAAAAAACTCGTGGCCTGCCTGGACATTTCTGCTGCAGAGACAGAGACTTTTAACTGACTCCTGAGCTGTCAAAGGCTCTTTCCTTGCTAGCTCTGGCCTTCAAAGGCGGAGGCTGCAGCTGCAAAAATACAAAAGCTAAATAAAAACCTGGCATTTTGCTCAACTTAAATTCCATTACTACATTTTTCAAATCAAGGGAAGAACAGGTGCAGGACATCCAAGTGTTAAAATAAGGTTTGTTGAACTGTTAGGGTTGCTTTTATGGAACAGAGTAAAAATCTGAAAATAGTGACTACTGCCAGTAATTGTCGTGTCACCTACATCTGTCTCCTGACAATTTTATTTCCCTCTGCAATTTTTTCAGTGTTCACAAAACAGTGCAGCTAGACTTGATGGACATGACAATATGAACAAGTGCTGCCAAGAAGCAAAATAGGACATGTTAGGCCAAGGATGAACTTGGTGTGCTGAAACTCGAGGGACACAGCTCCACCAGGCATGGCACGGTGCTCAGGAGCAAAGCTGAAAGCAGTGGAAGTGTCTCCTCTTCTCTTCCAGTCAGTAAAATGAGGTGTGGGCTGTATATTAGTATTTGAGGCATTTTTGTGGAAGGGTGTGACAAGGAACTGGGTTTTGCTTTTACTCGAATGGCATCAAGCTTCCCCTTCCTTTCAGTGGGGAGCTCTCAGTACCAGAGCAGTTTCTACACTGTGGTGCTTTCTACATGCCAGCGCCTCCCAGAGGCTGATAAACCCCAGCTGTGCAGGGCAGATCACTGCAGGAAGCCCCCTGCCCATCCTGCCCTGTCTCCAGGGTTGGACGCAGGGTCTTGTTACCGCATGAGGTCTGTGCAGTACTGCAGTGGCGTGCTGTCTCAAAGTCTTAATTTCTTGCTCCATGAGTGCCCCCAAGCTCACCCTATCCCCTGACTCTCCTCAGGTGTTCCTCCCTTCCCCACAAGTGCTGAGCAATGGGCTGCATTTAGTCATGCCAATTCATTCTTAACTCAGTACTTGGTCACAAGCAATAAAGAAGTCCAAGACCTTCCAGTTTTCTACAGGCCAGCCTGGGAAAGGCATTCATGCATGGTGGGCTACTCTAGCCCAGGATGTGATCAGAGCCAGCAACTCTTCCTTGCTTCTTGCCTTACACGTTCCTGGGACAAAGCCTGTGTGCCCTCCCCATTTCCCTGTGGTGACATTCACTGTTGCCACTGGATCCTTCTTCCCAGGCTCTATTAGAGGTCAGGATGAAACTGGCAAGGCTCAAGGAGGATTTTGGAGACAGGCTTCCTGTGCTGGCTTTCTGGTTTGCCTGCAGTCTGGACGGGTGCTGTGTCCTTCCCTTGCAAAGCTTCAGGCAGCATTTGTGGGGCTCCTGTTTGGGTGTCTGTGTTTGCAGACACATTATTTCAGGTTTTCTTCAGCTATGCTGTTCCTGTCTCCTGGAATGTGGATTTGTCTTAGACATGCTTGTCACCAGCAGTCAGAATATGATGCCTTCCAATTTTCATGGAAGTATTCCTCTATTTTTTTGGAGGGTGAAGTGCCTTCAGGTGTCAGACTGGCTTTCTGGATGGCTGCTCCTGATGCATGGAGAGTGTCTGTGCAGCAGGAACATGGGGAGGGGTGGGAGAGGGCAAAGCACTTGAGACACACTGGTGATCTCAGGGTCAAGTTAGTAAAAACCAGGCTGAGTTGGGGTATGTTGTAGCAGGGACAAATCCCATGGGCAGCACCCTGTCTCTGCTGCCTTCCCAAGCCACCAGCAGGTGCACACTAAAGCTGAGCCTGTGGGTATGGGAATACACAGAGAGCTGGGGAGGTCAGTGAGGGCTGAAGGGTAAACTGAGATCAAATTAGCATCTCACCCCAGAGTAAGCTATGCCTGGGCCTGACGGGTTCATTTGACTAAGAACACAGGTATCTGCATCTGAACCAGGTAAATTACAGTGACAGCCCTGGAATTCACATATTCCCTGCTGGCACTGCAAGATTTTGATGCCTGCATGGTTCTGGAGTGTCTTGCAAGGAAAGGCAAATTCTTGAAACCTGCTTTGCATCTGAAGCCTTAACATGTCGATTGTCTGGCTGAAATGGATTTGGCCAACTTCTTTTGCGAAGGACAAACCCCACAGAATGAAGTGCCCAAACTGCAGTAGAAGAGTAGGTCTTGGAGAGGGGAGAGAGACAGAAGAACAGCCCGGCTTGTGCCGTGTGCCGTGTCAAACAAAGCTCAAGCCGTCTCCGACTTCCAGCCCGCTCTCCTGGAAGGATCTGTGGGCAGATGTCTCAGCTGCGTGGCCACGAGTCCCCGTCCTCCTCCTGCTGTCCGTGTGAGCTGTCACTTCTTTCTTGTTCCCAAGGCCCTTCCCGTTCCCGTTCCCTGCCCGGCAGTGACCGTCCCACAGCGCCGCCAGCAGGGGGCGGCCGCTCCCAGGCGGCGCCGGGCGGGGGCGGGGCCGGCGCTCCCCGGCACAGCCGCGCACGGGGACTCACCCCGGCCCCGGCCCGGGCGGGCCCTTCGCGCCTCGTTCCCCTCACGGCGTTCCCCTCCCGCCAGAGGCTTCTGCGCCTCTTCCTCACACAGGCTGAGGCCTAAGGGCAGTGAGATGATGGCTCCAGGAAATACGGTTCCCCAAAACACTGTTTTTAATTGACAGTTTTATGGTTTTTGCCACTGAAGCCGTGGCAGCCCTTTATCTGGTGGCTCAGGTTTGATCAGCTATGACGAGCAGCCAAGCCCGATGACAGTCAGTACTGAAAATGGTGGCTAGAATCGGAAACATCGGGGAAGCCAAAGCAGATGGGAGGCTGACAGCAGCTCACAAGCGAAGCAACCATAAAACTTCAAAGTAAAAGACAGATAGCCCAGGACAGTGTGTGGGAAGGTAGGAGAGATTTATTCCAGGATTTTTTTCTTCTGTTTACCATATTGAAGAAAATCAAAGGAAAGATCCTACGAGGTAATCCAATGCAGGATGTATTCTCCTGAAGCCTTTCTTGGCAGATGCTTGTTTAGCATGATCCTTGAAAAATTCCTGGAATGGCAGCACCCTTAAGTAACATTCTTCAGCACTTAATTACACTTAGTGTAAAGAAAGCTTTTCCTGATGCCTTGCACTGCTTCTTGATACTTCCCTCTGCTGTAATTCTGTCTGTTTTCATGGAATAGTTTTGTTCTTTATTTTGTGTGCCTCTTCTGAAGCTTTGAAGCTCTATATTTGGTTTCTTAAAACTTGGCAACTTGTTTTGTTTCATATTTATCACTTGCTGATTACTCAGTTCCAAAATCCATTTTTATTTCCCAAAATTATTTCACTAATGTACATTCATTATGAAACTATTTGGGTTGCATATTTTTAAAGCAGCTCATTGATATGAATACACTGCTATGAACCCGAG
The DNA here is from genome assembly GCA_028020825.1 of Podargus strigoides. Taxonomy (NCBI): domain Eukaryota; kingdom Metazoa; phylum Chordata; class Aves; order Caprimulgiformes; family Podargidae; genus Podargus; species Podargus strigoides. Next base: position 41,599,843 of record CM051623.1, read on the forward strand.
GCAGCTGTCTGTGAACCACATTGATAAAATTAATATGGTAAAATTATCGTTTAAGAATTGACCTTGGCTGTTACGCAGTCTGCAGTTGCTTACGTTTTTCCCTAGTGATTTTCCTGATATTAGTTATAAATTCAGGAGTGGATAAATGGTTTGGCAAAATATTCAAAGCTTTCTGACTTGGCAGAGTGGTGAGCACCAAAACCAGATGTTCATCCCGATGTTTCAAAGAAGTAGCAAATACATTTATTGCACAATGAGCAAAAGCAACTAAAATCAAATTCTTTTCACTGTACTGCGGATACAAAAAAAAATTAAAGTATGAGGTGGGAGAGGACATATCTTCTTTTCCCCAATGGCAAAGTGAAATTTTTAGAATGTCTTTTTTTTTTTTTTTTTTTTTTTGTTGTTGTTGTTGTTGTTTCTGAAAAGCAGAGCAACAACACTCCCTTTGGCACTACATTAGAAAAAAGAGAACACTGGTTCTATTACCTGCAGTGGGCTCACAAAAGCAAAACAGAAGATATGCATGGAAAATGTATAAATATTCTACTTTCTGACGGACATGGAAATACCTGGAAATTGCTTATGGTGAGGATGGAAATCCTAGTTTCACATAGAAAGAGGAGTGCATCATGACCTTTGATGTACAATAAGTGGCTTTGGTGCTTCTGCTTGAAAGGAAAGGACCTAAACCACTGCCAACCTGAACAGAAATTGGAGGACTTTCCACATCAGTTTGAACAAGGAATGAATAAGATGCTATCTCCTACAGGCTGCTGCTTCTTGCAGGTCAGGCACAGAGAGGAAACATCCATTTTGTCTCATCCTCCAGGCTTTGCAGTGGCCATGTAAGCAGTGCTTGTAACCACTTGTTACTTAAAATTTTCAGCACATAAGCCTCTGGGCTGTGTATTCTTCCTGCTTCTTGTTAGTCAGTACTAATCATGCCATGTTGTTGAGGGACCACATCGCAGCTAGGGGCTCCGCTGTATGAAGCACTGTGCCAATACCGCTCAAAAGTTTCACAGCCCTCAGCTTTCCAAATGCTGTGGTAAATCTTTGAGTAATGTTTTCAGTCCTAGTCAATGTCAGTCCAGGGCAAGAGACAAGGAGACATCAATGCAAAACTTCCAGTTCATCCCCTTTTTACTGCTCTTGAGTTACCTTGCATACATGGTGGTAGTCAAGTTACAAGAGTAGTGTTAGAAATACATACACATCCATCTCTCCCACACAGAAACATTTAATTCTTTTTGAGATTTACAGTGAGAGGAGCAAATGTTTTGGGACAATGACTTCTGGCTTTCCTCCTCTTAATTTCTAAGTCATTTATTTACAGAGTAAGTCTCCCAAAGCTGACAGATTCTGATTGCACTAAGCTGATGAAATATATGCACTTGCCTGCCAACGGAGGAGATATCTCAGAGATAATCCAGCCAACTGGCAGCACAGTGTCTCTCAGGAAATGTTTCCCAAAGGCATCTCGGGTGATTCAGTGCAGAAACTTGCAGGAGCTTCAGGCGGTGGCTGAGACAGGGCAAACTGTCTGTCTGTCTGTTGCACCATGAGTTGATGCCCCACAGAGCCGGCGCCTGTGGCAGCCCCAGGGTCAACATGGAGAGGTTCAGCTGGGTAGTGGGGGATGCCGAGACCAGCCTTTCTCCATGCTACCAGCAGCTGGAGAAAGAGCTTAGCTCCACTGTCTTCAAATGTCTCCTCCCAGGCCATGCCATGGTACCTGAAGTGCTCCCAAGGTGCTCCTCCACTGGGAAAGCAAGGTGCATGGGGATTTTTAGCAAAGATGCAAGCTTCTGGCAATGTCTTGAGCTATTTTCTAAGAGTAACTGAATCTGGTTTTCTTCACAGCTGCACATACTTCAGTGTAAGTTTATGTGCGAACACTCACTTAAGAGTAAGAATTTCCTATCTTGACTTAATTAAAGTTACTAAAAAAAAAAAAAAAAAATCTCCTTAAATTAAGTCAAGCATCTTAATTTTGTCCTCATATAGCTTTGTACCAGAATTGCTGGAAGCGTGAATTAGACCAGATGCAGTCAATGCAGTTCCAGCGTGTGTGCAGTTCACCGCTCCTGTGAACTGATCATCTGAGGATTTTGCAATATATTTCTTGTCAGCAGTCGCAATGAAGCACTTCAAGGCCTAAGCCGCAGCAGCATGGTTGGACGACAGAATCCATAAACAGCTCGCTCTGGCCTGTGATTAAATTAGAAAATAGCTTATTTAACTTCAGGCACAAATCCCATCATAGAACTTGGCCCAAATCCATGAGTGCTTCCTGAGGTCAGGGAGAATTCACAGTTTGAGCAGAGGTCATGGCAATGCCTGGCTTCTGGCCACAACAGTTCATCAGAAAATAATTATAAAAGTCAAACTGGTGATGCTTACAAAGTGCCTGTAAGGACACATCAAGTAAGATATTGTGCTTTCTTTGCTAGCTACTTCTGTACACAGAAAGCTGTCATTTCTCAGCCCATTGACTGATCGTTCTGCTACACAGAAACAAAGACAATTCTACTCTTAGTCAAAAAGCATAGTATCCCATACATATGCCTCCCTGAAGACAGCAAAAATCCTGAGGAAATACAGTAACTAATATTTATTAAACTATCAGGCAAAGTTTTTCTCTGCTAGGCTCCAAAGGAGAGAGAGGAGGCTGAGGGGCCGGCTTCCTCAGGCCAGAATTTAAAAAATCATCCTATGTGTCACATATGTCTACATATGCATTTACACCAGAAGATATTCCTGTGTTTGCTCCTGGAACGTCACGTGAATAGATAACTGATTTGTACATACAAATTCATCCCTTATAAATTGCTATTATGAGTCCACACAGAAATGCAAGCCATTTTGAGATGTCTGCTCATTAAGATATCTGTTAAAATAAAGCAAGCCAATAGGCTGAATATTCATCTCTGATGGGGGCATCACTCTCAAGTCTATGTACTGATAAGAGTAATTGGCAGTAATATACAATGAAGGCACAGGGAAGCCTGGAAAATGGGAAGATGGTCCTTCACTTTACTCCCCATGAAAATATAAATAATTTATTGTCATGATAAATGTGGAGGTTTCTTTTGCTGATGTCTTCAACTGCAGAGTTATAATACCTACAGAAAAACACATGCCATCTTATAAATGTCCTATAATTTAGCAAAGTACCGAGATCTGGAAGCAGAGAACTGCCCGTTCCCACTTCATCTTCCTGAATCATTCTCCTGCTTTTGCTGCTTGTGAATTTTTGAATTAAACTCAGACTACCTGACTTGCTTGAGGCTAAAGCCACCTTGGCAGTTATACTAAAGAAAACCTGTCAAAGCCGAACAGAAATGTCTCTGTTCCAAGAGGAATGAATAGGAGGCTGAATGGTGTGAACGCTGCCTGCGGTGAGTGCTTCCCTGCTCCTCCTGGCTGGCTCTGCAAATAACCTCCTTCCCTTCATCCAGAAAGTCCACTACTCCTTACCCTGGCTTCACCCCCCCATGGCAAAATCTTTGTCATCTCCACTCTCCTTCAAAAAAGTCCAAAATTATTCCAAGGTCAGGGAAGTAATTTCGGTGTGCAAGGAGAGAGGAGGCAGAGAGGATGGTTTGAGAGAAGCAACAGAAAGAAGGGAAAATTCCCAGAATTTGGGAAGGGTGTTTTTTGGGGTTAGGGAAAAGTCAAGTAGGCAATGGCCCTGAGTGCTTGTTGGAAGGGCATATGGCAAGAATGCATTTCTTGGAGGGGTAAAGCTTTCCTATAATTAGAGCTGTCCACTTCTGTACATTCACACTGCGTACGGACGAGCAGCCCCCGGGTGAGGAGTGTCCTGTTGCGGGGCATCCAACGCAGCAACTGGCAGGCTACAGGGCTACATCAATATAACCCATAAACAACACCGTGGAAATGGCCCCATGCTAAGGCTGAAATTTGTGAGTCAGTTGCTTTTTTCAGCCTTCTTTTCAGAAAAGTTTCCAGATTTCATCTGTGTCGGAAGCAATTTATGAAGTCCTAAGTCTGACAGCAGATCCCTAAATCTCTTTAGAACATCCTGCTCTTTCCTTGAGCACTTGTGTGTGAGGCCACCACAAGTTTATTTGTATAACCACGTTTCAGCCGCCTGCAGAAACAACCAACAGCCTCTGTAACAAGACAAAAAACCCTTTGCCAAGTCCCTATGAGATTAATTTACCCCCCTGTCCACAACACTGACTTGGTAACATTATTATTTTTTAAAAATTATTAAAATTTGCCAATCTTGTCCTCTAAATACCTGTACAGAATCTGCCACAAAACGCACATATAGAGTATCCTCTGAAATAATGACTATAGGCTATCTTGAAGTCAATAAACATTAAGAAATTATCAATGGCAAATTTTCTGGGTTTCCTTTTAGTTCTTTGAGGAAAAGTTATTCTAGTCCTCTTACAGAAGAAACTGGTTGTCTGTTGTTAGGCAGCACTTACTTAGAGAAAAGTCCTAGTTGAAAATCAAGTATTTATTTTCATTTTAAAACCTGTCTTTTTAGAAGATGGCATCAGATGGTAGTTTCTTCTCAGATTACCTACATGCCCTTTTTCTGTTGTAACCAATCTTCCTCAGCTCCTCTTCTCATAATTCCTTGGCTTTCCCTTATGATTCACGCCTCCTCTCAAGCTCAAAGGGATTTTTCTTGGGATTAGACTAGTCACCAAATTTACACGCTGGCTGGAAAGTCTAAAGTGCTTTTTATTGTAATATTGCAATTTTCAGGGAGCTGAAAAGGAATTCTCAGTGTCACCCAAAGGTCTGAAATTCTGAAAATAGGCATCTCTGCCTGCTTCACACATCTCTAACACGCTGCCTTCCTAATTCACCCGTTAAAGGTGCCATTACCTCGCATTTACACAGAGCAGTGACAGTGGCACCTCAGGCCTTGCCACTATCGTATCTTCGAGCTGAAAATCAGGGGGCAGAGCTGAGAGGGAGAGAAGAAAGAAGAAATGTATGTGAAAGCAAAATGATTTGTCCAACTATATTTCACTTCATTTCCTGGGTTGTGATTTTACGAGGAAGCTCTGCTCCAGATTTTCATGTGCTCAGGGAGAAAAAAAAATAGAAGTGCCACAGACAGTACAATCAGTTTGATTGCCTGCAGGAACTGCTCCCTTGCAGGTGTTTTTCTAAATGGTTGCAAGACTACAACACTGGAATTATCACAGCCTTGGGGTTCCTTTTGAGCATTATTTTATTCTAAAATATGACCTGAAATGCACACCAAAAAGGAGCTGGGAAAGGGAAAGGAAGAGAATCATTCCCTTTCCAGAGTTCTCATAGATGCTCTTCCTGCACACTGTTATCTTCTCTCCCCATGGCCACTTTCTCTTGCTCCCTTTAAGCATCTGGTCAACTCTGCAAGGCTGTCACATGCTTTCTGAGTGGCCATTAATGATAGGATCACTTGGGAGGAGATGGTAGAAATGGTGTGGAACAGGGTGGAGTGGGATCTGTTGTCTCTGTTTCTGGCACTGGAATGGCAACAGGGAAGTGTCCTTAGTGGGAGATTTTGGAAACATAAATATTAGTGTCCTGGTTCCCCAGGCACAGACCCATGGGCCAGCCATGCAGGCAGGCCATGAGTAGCCCCGAGTCAGCTGGGAGACCCAGTCAAGGCAGCTGACTCACAGGTGTATCCCATACCACCTTGTCATGCTCATTATAAAAGGAGGGAGCTCTGAGGCTACTTCTTGTTCTTCTGCTCTTGCTGCTGACCTCAAGGATAAGGCTCAGTAGAACCTTCCATACTTTATGTTGGTGATTGTATTAGCTTTGTTATTTCATTAAATCTGTTTCTACTTCAACCCATGGGGCTTCTCCCTTTTTCCCCCTGTTTTTTCTTCTCAACTGGGGAGTGGTCATTGGGTGGTAGAACTGCTACAGTTTAGTCCTAGGTACAGGCTAAATGTAGGCAATTATTCGTACTTAATTCTGAAAATGGAAGGCAGTTGGAGGACACAGAGGAAAGTGCATGATGTGGATAATGTTTTAAATCTTTGTATTTCCTTAAGGTGCTTAAAATATGTTCTCATTAAGGGTATGGTAAAACTTTCCAAATCTCATACTGATTTTTGAACTTGCAAGTTATGTGCCTCAGTATCTATATGACACATGTAGTAACTACCATTAGTTTTGTACTTCAGGTAGCTGTTTTCCATGCTTTTATCACAAATATCAAGCCATTTCATTTGGGATTTTTTTTTTTCTTAAGGGTCTGAGTTTCTTGAATGGTAAAGAATATGTGAGAATTTCAATTTTTATAATACAACAATTTTCTAGTATTTTTTACTGAAAGCTCCAAAGTTGAAACAAAGACATGAATGTCAGAAAGCAAAATTTTCAATAACTATATTTAATGTTCTTGCTTGTGATGCTGAGACAATAAATGGGAAAGCAGGTTTAAAATCAGGCCTTTAAATGCTCATCTAGTCCAAAAAGTCTGTGGGTGGTTCAGTGTCCTTTAACGGTGAAATTTGTTCATTCGAAAGACGGATAGCTAATTCTAGTAACACTCACCTGAAACGGTGCATGGCTGCCAAGAAAATCCCAGCGCTTCTTTCCAGCAGGCACCTCCTGGAGCAGACCTGCAGCTGCCCCGGACAGCTGCAATCTCCAAAAGGCACAGGAGGTGGCACCAACCTCCCAACAGTGACCCAGGCGGCAGCGCTAGGCTCAGGCTGGCTCCGGCGGAGATTCTGTTTGCATCCTCTGAATTTACACCTCCAATTCCTTCAATATACCGCTAGCCAAGAGGTACTGGGGGAGAAGGGAGAGCACAGAGGAGGGTGTTCACTATGCTGAATGCAGATGAAGCAGAGGAAAATAATCAGTGCTGATGGTGCTGGGAACACATTTTGCCGCCTCTCAGGAGACCTGCAGCATTGAAAGTTGAAGTGGCCATTTCAATGGCTGTATCACAGGCACCTACGATATTGAGGGTAGTTTTGGGAAACGACTGGACTTGGGGGAACTCCTTCCTACGACTTGTTGGAGGGTCGGCAATTTTTTGCTAGCCAAGGGTGGCATAAAACCTTGCACAGATCCCATTGTGAAGCTCTTGCTCAGGCAATGTGTGAAGTGTTTGGTTAATGTAAAACATCTACTTATAGTGAATTTTTAAAGCGTACTAGAATAGTTAATAGCCTGGTTAGTGATGACATGAATGAATGGATGATAGCACACAAATATTAGAAAGAATATTATAATAACTGTGGGGGAATTATGAGGACCCTGAGTTCCTATAGCACAAAGTTTATTTTGAGGGAAAGGGTATTTTTTTTTTTCTCTTTACAGAAAGTGCAGAATTCAAAATGGAAAAACTTAAGATTAAATCTAAAGCTGCTAGTTTACAAGTGAGAGGTGAAAAAGTGACAGTCCTCATAGTAATACTATTCCACATAGCAACCAGCAATATTTTCCATTCCTGTTTTTCTTTTCAAATGTTTCTTTCTGGTGCTGCTGAACTTCTTGCCCTCTTGAATGCTTTGCTTTCTGATACAAGAAGCACTGCAAGCTCATCTTTCTTAAAAGGAGCTATTCAGTGAAGTTTTTGTCAGACCACTTACGTAACTTCAAAACCAATTCCCAGTGCTTTCCTTTCACTGCTTCTTTGTGAGAAGCATCTGGGTTCTTGGACTGAACAGATATTATATAAATATAATATACTGTGCTGCTATACCAACATCAGTTGCTGCAGTTGGATCACCAATGCTATACAGCTGCAGAAAGGAAATGGTCTTGACAAATAGGATATGTAGGATTTTTCCAGTACAGTATTTATTTAGAAAGCGCTGCCACGTGAAACCCTGTTAGGCAGCAGCACTACAAAGATAAAGGCGAGCTACACAAAGTGCCACAGCAGCAAATGTGAATCTCACTTTCTTACTGAATTCTTGCTTGCTGCAATCATCGCCATGCTTAAGTGAAGAACAGCAAAATGTATTGGATTATCAGGCATAGGAAAGCTGATGACTGACAGAGAAAAGCAACTTTACTCCAAGGCACAGATGGGAAGCACATACTGTCCTGAATTTGTCTGCTTTTGCTTTAGAGAATGACAAGCATTTAGCATTGTGTCCCCTGGGTATCAGTGGTGAACCATGAGCGTTAGCTGCATATAACATTTCAAAGCAGTTACATGGTTACGCAATTACAAACACACTTGATTAAACCATCCTACACTATGAAAAGAAGTTACAAACAATAGATTCAGGGCCAGTTTTTCTCCTTGGCATAGGACTGCTTTCAGAAGGCTGCAAGTAGGTCAGTTTACAGGCACAATCTAGGAGAGAGCTGAAGTGGTGACACAAACTGTTGTTGAGTGTGTAAATTACACTCCACTGCTAAATTATTTTTGCTTTTTCCTGTTTGTTTTCCTTGTACCAAGCTGTGGGGTTGTTTTGCCAATTACTAGGCCTAGCGCAAAGGACGCAGCCAGCAACAAAATAATCCAGTAACCAGATTCTATTGTACGTAGAAAAGTCAGTATATGGGGGATCGCTGGGGGTACAAACAAGTCAAACAGATCACACATAAAAGACATCAAGCCCAGGAATGACACAGCACAACCAATAATAGGTGGAATAAACAAAAAACCAAAATCTCCCATAGAAGAGATGGGAGACAACCAAGTCAATAGGCTGATCATATACGACTGAAGCAGCCCCATATTGTTTCCCCACAAAGCCCACAATCATAAGTACCAAACCTGACTGGGGCCCAGTTGCAGAGAGAGTCAGGAGGTCCTTCTCCAAAAGAATCACAGAATCACAGAATGTTAGGGATTGGAAGGGACCTTAAAAGATCATCTAGTCCAACCCCCCTGCCAGAGCAGGAATACCTAGATCAGGTCACACAGGAACATGTCCAGGCGGGTTTTGAATGTCTCCAGAGAAGGAGACTCCACAACCTCTCTGGGCAGCCTGTTCCAGTGTTCTGTCACCCTCACTGTGAAGAAATTCTTCCTCACATTTATGTGGAACCTCCTATGTTCCAGCTTACACCCATTGCCCCTTGTCCTATCATTGGATGTCACTGAGAAGAGCCTGGCTCCATCCTCGTGACACTCACCCTTGACATATTTATAAACATTAATGAGGTCACCCCTCAGTCTCCTCTTCTCCAAGCTAAAGAGACCCAGCTCCCTCAGCCTTTCGTCATAAGGGAGATGTTCCACTCCCTTAATCATCTTTGTGGCTCTAAGAAAAGCTCTGCAAAGTGCATCCACCTCACAGACAGACACTCCACCCTTCCTGCAAGTGGTCCCAGCTTTTATGCTCAAAACAGAACACCTGGCACTCATTTACCCAATGTGGGGCACCTGGGGCTTGTTTACCCAAGGGCTTCCCTTACAAGGCTGGCTGCACCTTGGAGGAAAGCCAAAAGGCAAACTCATCCCCTCCTTTTGAAGGACCATGGGGACCACCCATATGTCAACCTTAATTCAGGGCTGAGGGTTCAGACCCCAGCACTTCAGGGGTTTGTTATTTGTACAAACTAGCAGGGAGACTTTGCAATACAGAAGTCCTGACACTATTCAAACATGCAATCATATGCTCAGATCATTTTATGCTCTTTCCACTAAGGATGATGGCACCCAGCTCTGTCAAATAAGGCATACATGGCCCATTGCTAGTAAAAATACTCTTTTTCCGTTAATGGATCTTGGCAGGAGGGAAGAGAAAAATCAGCCCACAATCTACTGTCTGAGGTTGCCATTGACAAAACATTTTACCTAAATATTTTCAGGCATTTGATGAGGATCCAGTATCAGATGGATTAGAAAAGGAATAGAAATGACAGAAAGATTGTGAAGATTTTTGGGAGAGAGACCTGAAAAATGAAAATGTCTTTTCCAGATCTTTGCAACGTTCTTCAAGTTGGCCAAAAAAAGGAAGGCATTTTGCATCTAAAGACTCTTTTAGTAGAGAATCCAGAAAGTGCTACTGGGGGAAAAAACTTACCTTTGAAAACATCTTGGCTATCAAAGGAAAGAATTAGACTGTCACTTGGACTATTACATGATTTGAAATATGAAGTATACTATTGAAAGGGGTATTGGAGATGATGGATTATACCTATTTGCTACACAGTGGCAAAATAGATGCATAATAGTATAGTTTCTAATGTGCCTCTTTTTTATTTCTAGTGTTTTACTGGCAGAAGGCCTGTAAAAATCATGGAAAATCAAACAAAGGAACCAGTTAGTTAAAAATGATAGCATTAATACTTTTAATCTGCTCGAAAGACTTATTTTTATTTTAAATGATATTAGTCGCTTTTTAAATAGGGTATTGTATGCCTTGTCTGAGGTCAGAGCAGGTACATGGTGTTTGCATAACTCACAGGGTACAAAGCTCTCTCTGCTATTTCTGGATGCTCAGAGCACCATTTACCAAGACTGTGTATTTATAATACACGTTTTCTTCTTGAAGCTCATGTATATCTCTGATTATAATTCCCCAAAATTGCTTGAATGCCTCTGTGCAGTTTAAAGTCATATGTCAAAGTCAAGTAATTTTAAAGAAGTGATTTGCAGCAAATGAAAATACGCTAAGCCTTTTTATCTCAAATATTGTCCTCTCAGAAGAAGAAAAGGATCTGAGTAGAAGAATACAAACCTGTTCCTATGAAAATCAGTGGAAAATGTATAAGAGGAAAAAAATACATCTATGGCTAATATTGGCAATCTAAATCTTTTGGATGCTCTAATACTGCAAATTAAGAGAATGTGTGTTCTACTGATGAGGTATCTCCACTGATGGAGAGGGAACAGCCTGAAAATGTATGACAATTTAGGGGGTACAGTCTAAAAATAATTTACTGGAAAAAACAAGTTTTGAAAAGCCTTATTTCAAAAGTCTGTTTTTACAATGAAGGATGCAAAATTACTCATTAAGTGCTTGATCACAATCTTCTTTAGTTTCTTGGCTGCTTGATAATCTAAGTATTACCATCCAGACTGATTTAGTTGGCTCAGCTCTTCCCTTGATGTCTTAAATGATTTACTGTCCATCCTTCTGAGAACACAGGCTCCAGGAACACTTGTTCCAATCTCTAGGACATGCCTGCTCTGAAGGCTTTTTTTTTGGCTTTCTTACTCTTTGGATCAAACTGCTGACACACATGCGTGCGTTGTGAGACAGATGTTGCACATGCCATTTGGTCCAGTTAAAATACTACAAGCATACTATGGCTTGCTGAGGACTGAATATCCTCTTACATCAGGAAAGTTGAGACTAATGAGATTGAGAAAGTTTATCTACTTCTACAACAGACAGTAGGTCTGTGACAGTCTGTGAAGACTGCAAATTTACTGACACTGCTGAACTCACTGGAACAGGTTTCCTTGTGAACACAGTGGAAGGAGATCAGCAAATTGATAAACACAGCAAATTAAAAGGACATATGCTGTAAGCAGGTGAGACACTGTTAAAAGCAGGGCAGGCATGCAGAGCCAGAAGAGTGGGGCAGTTTGGAGCAGGGGAAGCATCTTTAGGGAATTGAAGTCTGTTTGCAGTCTTCAGCCATTGTCATATTTCCTGCTTATTCTTGTACCGTGCTGTTCAGCTAAATCAACAGATTTATACAGAAATATGTCAGTAACAAGCACACAGTCATATCCTATTCAGAAAATAGCAGACAGCAGCCGTGATATAGGAAGAGTTGGTAATACTAACCTGGAAACTGATGTATCATTCTTTTGTCATACTTGAGAAATTAAATAACAAGAAGACAACTTCTGAAGGGCTGAATTTAGTGTTTTTCATAGTTGAGACTTTTAAATAGGAGTTTCGATTTAGCAGTCTAATTCCAGCTCTTGACTTTATTACAGAAAGAGAGTAATTGAATGTTGAAATAGAAGCAGGCAGGTAAAACAATTGGATGCTCTCCTGGATCCGTAAGTGTAATGTTGGATTTTCTATTCCAGACTCTGGTTTCCCGACTACTACGTTTGTATATATGTACAGAAATAACCCTTTTTTCTGTACAATTTTGAGTACGTCCACTGTTTTGTCTTTGTCTCTTTTTTCTCCCCATGTATTAGGGATCCTCAAAATCACACAGTCAGAAAAGCTAACCTGTTTTACATTTTGTGTGTATCATAGGAGTGCCAAAGGTTACAACAGTTGCTCCATTTACGCACACACTAATGTTTGCAAAACATGGCCATAAATTTTCATTGATCACTGTAATACATTTTGCATGCACATTGTTTGATATCAGCAAGGGAATATACTTCCTTTGTAACCAAGGAACCTTACATGCAGTCTCTAAGCAGCCCTATCAATAGACAGAATTAATCCAATTTACTATGTGACTGGAAAATCTCTAGAGAACAAGATTAGGAAATGGCATGGGTGATTTGACAGATTGGGCTCTACCTTCAGAGCAGACTGAGTGAGCATCCTAGGCCTGTACTGGGAAGCCCTGTTCTGAGGAAGGCACTCACTGTATTTTAGTTACGACATAAAATAGAGACCCTCACTGCTTGTGGTCATCAGAGAGTTTAAACTACTTTTGTAGTGTCAACACCAACACTGTGGCCAAGAGCCACACATGCCATTATTTTTCACCTACCCAAATCCCTCAGCTGTTTCAGTGGTATATGAAACCCTTCTCTACCCGACTCTAAGCTTGTGTTCAAAATCATTCATTGTTAAGTAGCTACTGTGCTCCCTTTTGGGGTGGGAGTCCCTAAATCTTGGGGCTACTTTGTAAGACTTAATATTTAATCCTTCAACATCCTCTGAAGGAAGGAGATATAGAAGGCCAGAAGGGGTATGTGAATGTATGTGTATTTAAAGCTTGCTTTGCAACTCCAGAGCTGAAAGCCTCTCATGGCTGGCAGCAGTTTAAATATTGAGCAGAACTTTGCAGGAGACTCACAGTTGTGATACAAGTGAGTTTTCTGAAACTGACATTTTCATTCCTTTTCCCTCAGAGGATAAAATAGGTCAGGTCTAGGTATGAGTGTGAATTTTTTGGTTTGGTCTCTTTGCACAGAATCAAGTCCCATGGTGTCACTGGCAACCACATCACACTGTCTTGACTATAAGTTCATCTTCAGAATAATTTTTCTTTCTTCTTTGTACCTCTACAGCAAAGCCCCTCCTAATTTTAGACCTGCTTTCCAGTCTTTCTGGAGCTTATTCTTCCAAAGTCACAGTCACCACGATGGAAATGAAGGGCAAGAGTGGGACAGGAAGCTGGTAGCTGGTTGTTTTCTTTTACTGGATGTGAGAGGGATAAAAGCAATGTCCTAGTTCAGTTGGCCTTTTTAAAAATGATGGTAACTTCTTTGATTTTTCAAAAAGAGTTTGTGGATATTTTCCAATTGAGTGCACCGAGTTCTGTGCATTTCAAACATATCTTACCAAACTTTTGGACATTGTGTCCTCTAGGAAGACATAATCTCACAGGAAGCTCTTCCAAGCACCCAGCAATTAGTGAAGCTTTAGCTAACAGGTAACTGATATTCAGGGGAAAACAGTTTCATTCTGCAAGTAGATAGGACTCCTATTTATTTCACATTCCCCTTTTGGTCTCAAATTATTTGCCCTTTCCAGTTATTTCTTTATTTCTAATGGAAATAAGCATGGAGTAGCTTTCTTTGCAAGGCATCTTAGCAGCAATTACTTGGTTGGAAACTTAGATGGATACTTAGGAACCTTGCTTAAGTGGAATCCATGGTGGAAGACATCCAGGAAAATCTACTGGCGGCTCAGATTGTACTGAGTAGTGTTACAAGATTTAAGTCTCTCCAGAGATGCTTAAATCTCAACTAGATTTGGCAACTACAGCATCTGCTGCAGCTCTTGTAAAAAAATAATAATAAAAGATAAAAGTCAAATAAATGTAAGATACTAATAAACCATAGTAAAGTGCAATATCAATACTCATATGAAAGATGGAACTGGCAGCATGGAATCTAGAAAGGGAAGGAGATGTAACTGAAACCATATCAGAAACAAATTTCACCAATGTCAGTCACTAGGCAAAGATTTTCAAATAGCAGGTCCCTGTACAGGTGCATGGAGTATTGGCAACAGAACAAGTAAAGGTCAGCTGTGACTCAGTTTCACTGGGAAGGAGAGAAAGTTATTCATATAATGAACACAATGAAAACGGTTATGTTTCAGAACTGTCATCCATGTTTTTGTGCATCTGGAACATATTTTTCTTGGAGCACATGTAGAGATAAATCCTCATTTGAAGTCCAAAGAAGTCAACAGAAGTCTTTAAATTGACTTCAGTGGGTTTTTCACAAAGCCTTTGACTGGCGTATCATATAAACAGAAGTCTTAGAGAATCAGATTAATTCTTTTGGCTTGCATTGTTGCAGACACCTTTCCTAGCATTTTGGATGGGGAAGCAGGAACATTTTCATGAAAATATTTTACTTTCTTGCAATGTATGTGAGGCAAATGCATGTTAGTGACAAAACCAACAATACCAGGGCCTTACAAACAGCAAGAAACAATAGAGCCCTGGAGGGATGTGACTCTACCAGAGCTAACCCACAAGTTTAATTTAAACCCAGATCACTTGCTAATCTGGAGCCAGAGTGCCTACTGGCCAGGCATTAATAAACCCTCAATGCCCAGGCATCGGGAGGGTGCCACAGGGAATTAAAATACCAATCTCAGGAACTCAGAGGTTTCATGGTATTATCTGCTATAGTTTTACCTCACTCAGCAGTGCTTAAGTTTCTTTTGGGCTTTCCATGAGTAGGCACTGACCCAGTATTTGGCCTTTAATGAAGAACAGAAGCATTAAATGCTCTAAAGTTTTCCAATAAAGAAGCGAGCCATTACTGAAATTCACTCATTTTATCCTAATAACATTGCATTTCCTGCCAATAGCTTAAAATATGCCATTATTCTCCCTGAAAAGAAAAAGGTCTTAACTCTAAAATAAGACTCTGGAAATGATATAATATAAACATGTACTGACATTAATTACTGTAATATTTATCTATAAAACAGATGGTAGTGCTTTCAAAAATGTGTGAGCAATGATCAGAATGAATTCATTAGGCATTTATACTGCTGTCATGTACTCACATAGGTGTTGCCTTGGACCCTGCTATATGCTAAGGGGCTCTTTCTTTTTAAGTGAGGTTTTACCAAACAGATGGAAAACATTATTAACTACTGTTTTCCTTTCTTGTCAAAGATGTTTTGTCTAATCATTGCCATAATTACACATCCACATTGTAGTAAATCATGCTGTATAAACATTTAGAACAGAGTGGATTATTAGGGTGAAATGCAAAGTATTCCAGACATTAAAACAAAACAAATATGGACTGGACTCTGCTGTATAATAACAATTTTCAACATCAAGGACAGACAAAACATAATTTAATAGCTTTGGCTTTTCTTTCTTCCATTTATGTCCCACTATTCTATGTACAGTGTATCCTGGGTGCTTCCAAAGTCCTCTCTCCCCTTTTTTTCATGTGAATATTTTGGTGAGGAGACATTTTCCTTTATACAGCAGCTCCCTTCAACATCTTGCTGCCGCTTTTTTCTTTCCATTTATTATATGACTACAAAAGCATTCAGGAACAAAGTGGACAACAATGAAATCTAATGGGGGCCCTTTGTTTCTGAAGGTAGCCACAAAATTTCCATTCTAGTTGAAGCAAGTGTTTGATCAGGGTAACCAAGTATTTTGGAACCAGATCTGCAGCTCCGCATCTGTCAGGTTCAGAATCACAAAATATTGGCATGAACGCTTTTCCAACCAAAGCGATTCTATGAACAACTGCATTGCTGTCAGGCTTGTGCGTCCACGCTAGGGCTGCCACAGCCCCACTTCAGTCATGACCTCAGCTTGGGACTTGCTGGCCTGGGTGGTGGTTCGGCACAGTTCATGCCACGTGTCTATGCTTGGCCCTGTTTGACCAAGCAGTGAGTGCAGTGTGGATGTGTTTGATTTAACATCTATGGTGTGGATGCCTGTATTTGTGCTGGTCATTCTTTAAAGTCAGTGGAAAGAAATAGGAGCTTTTATAGCACTGGATTAATTGACTGACAGAGTGAATTCTGCTCTGGTGCCCAGATCTTCCTACTTCAAGGCTCTCTGAACTTCTAGGATTTAAAAGGTCCTACTTGAAACTAATCTCTTCCTATTATCCCAAAGGCTTGTGAATATTGTCTTACAACATCAGAAAATTGAGTTATTCTCCTTCTATAGACATCACAAAAGGCATCTGTTCAACTGTTACAGACAAAATTCAGATTCCATCAGAGGCTGAAAGAATATTCGTTGCATCTTACATATGGTTCACACTTGGAAAATAACAAATACCTTAATGCTGTGTACGATTGCAGGACAATTTTAAAATCTTCTGAAGAGTCAGGCTGCATCAACATTTTCCCCTTCTAACTTAGTTAAAGGTTAATGCACCAGCTATTTCTTTCAAGATCAAAAATTTATGATAGCTATAGGAGCTATGGCCAAACACTAAAATACAAAAAAGGTTTCATTGGGTTTAGACCTCTTCTGCATGCTTTTGCATCCAAAATAGAGTTGTGCAGTGTTCTGCTGTTTCTGAAAGTCACAATGGCCAACTGCAGAACTAGCAGAATATCAGTGATACTGAGCAAATAAAGTTGGTTTATAGGGGAGCTGAAATTATGGAAAAAAACCAACAAACTGCACAAGGAGAGATATAAGTAGCTTCTATGAAAATCAAACTAACTATATTCAACAGGAGAAAAAAATCTGTACAGAATTGATTTGCCAATAGATAATGGCTTGATCCCTTGGTCTTCTGTTGTTTGATATCAAGATCTACTTAAAGGATAAAAATGCCAGAGTCTTTTTATAAAAAAAGAAAAAACAAACAGCCCAGGAAAGCCATATTTAACTTCACGATATTTCCAAAGAAATTAGTGTATCAATCCTGCATTTATCCCTATTTAAAAAAAAAATAAGTAAAAATGAGGCAGTACAAAGCGAAGTTTTACTGCTGCAGATTAATATATTGCTATCTACAAACATTTACATGGTCTGTTGGAAGTTGATCATGGTTTAGATTTTATCAGCAACGTTCTCTTTGTTGTAATTCCCCACAATGCCTGAGGAACACCAAGGGTACAGAGCTGGCTATTTCTACAGTCTGATTAAAAAGGCTGCCACAAGTTGAGAGTTAGGGCTTCATTAGTGTCTGCTACAGTATAAAAACTCATGCAAATTGTTACTACATCAAAAAAGGTTGATCATCAGTAAATCTGTTACACTTTTCCACAGATGTGTTTTTTCACAACTTCGGTGGGGCATACCTCAAAAGCCTTCTTTCTCAGCTCTCCTATACGGGTGGCAGAGGGTTTACTAAGCTTAGTTTTGCTGTGTTGAAATGACCCTGCAGTACTACAGTGCCATTAGCTGGCAAGGCAGTAGGTGTTTAATGTTGCTCTTTCAAAGCATATTAAGGCCACTGCAACTTTCCTGGCTCAGGAGAGGCATTTCCAGCTGCTGCTTCACCCTGCCAGTATGGCACAAGGACTGCCCCTTGTGTTCACCCTTTGTACTCAATACCACCCTGAGGTGAGGCTGACTAGATGACAGCTCCCTACTTAAATGCTGGTGCATGGTTAGGATCAGTCTGTTTGCAGTGGCGTGCTCTTAGGGTCACATTAGAGCACACTCCAACCTTTCAGTAAACACTATTAAGGACTGCCATGCCACTTAGCTCTACCAACAGCAATGCAGAGGCCTGGCACTTTGTGCCTTCTGGAAAAAGTGGATATTCAGGATGTCTCTGTGAAGAACCACTGAAGTTGTGAAGGGAAGAGCTGAGGAATGTCACACCTGGTATACAAATCCACGTGAAAAACATCTCATGAAGGCTTTCTCAGGCTATGAGAAAGCCAAGGACAAAACCAGACCTCTGGCTGCTTTGAAGCACCTGTTTGTATTGAAACAGGCTGGACAATTCGTGGAGTCAACCTCATGCCACATTTTAATACTGACATCAGTGAGCTATCAAGGGCACTGGGACTGACTGATAACAGCAGGACCTCTTTCTATACCAGAATGTCTTTGATACGAAGTCTGTGGCAGGAGGAGAAGAAATCAGCACTAACCCCTCACCTGGCCACCCTGATGAGGAAGCCTCCTCTGGTAAGTACTGTTCCTGTACCACATAGTGGAGCAGATGGTCTGTAGACCCTTCTGGAGCACACATCTATTAACAATTTTCCTGTTACTGTGGTAAAAGGGTTTCTATGATGCTGCTGGACTTCTCTATTTATATGGTCCTAAGAGGTATGGTGATGATGTATGATGATAAATATTATAATAGATGACTGGTGTTTAGGGCTAAAATTCTTTTTTTTTTTTTTTTTTTTTTTTTTTTTTTTTTTTTGATGCTAGCTGGATGTTGCTGTTTTGGGCAGATTTGGTCCACTAAATAGCCTTTTCAGTGTTGAAAGTGTATAATGGAGGTATCACTCTAAAAACAGTGTTGTGAAAATGCTGTCCGGCTTTTCCTTTCCACAGACCTCTCCTCATTTCTACCTGTCAGTTGTCAGCTATAACAATTTTTTACCACCAAAATGAAGCTGGGGAGGTGGATCAGGAGTGGTTGTGGGGCAGGGAGCTATTTAGGACACTGCTGCTCTAAGAAAGCTAAAGTTCTCAATTATCCAGCTGCATGTCTGTCTCTCTGTTTGCCTTGCATGACACAAAATGGCACATATATTCCTATTCTGTTCACTGCACCAACTTCAATAATATTACCTTATACTGAAAATATATTGAGGACTGTGATAATGAGACATAATTTTAGCTTCCTTGTTTAATAGTTGTCCTGCTTCTCAATGGAGAAAGACAGGTAACTGAGGTAGGTAAAAGCCTCATCCTGATCTCACAGCTGACCCAGCAAAGACTTTCTCTGTGGCCCAAATGGGAGATACTGAGTTAGGTCCAGGGAATCATGAGGAGACAAGCAGCCTTGCCTGAAGACATGCTCTGACAGCAGCTTCCTGCATTCATGGCTCTTGCTTTACAGCCTGCACAGAGTGTAGGTGCTGTGAGCAGCTCCTTCCCACACAGATTATGGAGTTTGGAGAACAGAGACTTCTTGGAACAGATCTTCACATTTCCAATCCTACAAAGGGGCTTGTGACTTGGCATTTGACTTTTTGAGTTACCAGAAGGATGCCAGGAAGGAAAACCTGGGGTGAAAGTCAATGCACACCCCTTAAGTTGGTTAGCTCCTTAGTGTAGGAAGAAGAACTTGGCAAAGTTTCACCTGGTAACCAGATTCATCTGAGCAGTGAGGGCAGCCCACCCAGTGAGTGCTGCAGAAGTGAGCTCTGCACCCACTGCTGCTGAACTTCACTGTCATCGGGGAGTTCTGCAGGCAGCAACACTGCTGCAACCAGGTCAGCAGCAGAGCCCAGCTGGGGACCTCAAAAGCAGGACTGCAGAAGAGGCAAATGACCTAAAAATGATTCTCATACTAATGTCTAGTCAATGTATTATCATTACTATTTTCCTACTTTTACCACCATTGATAGGGTATGGGCTAGTACCACTAAAAAAAAACACAACAAAACTCAAAACAAACTGCAAAGCTTCTGGCAGACTGTCAAATATAATGCTAGAAACTGTCAGCTCCAATAGTGTTTTCTCCATGCTAGCCAGTATGAGATCAATAGCAGTGCTAATCATGAAAGTAAGGAGAGATCATAAGAGAGCAGTAAAACAAGGGAAACTGTGAGTTTCACCTGTCATTCCTGTTGATTCTGGATGGTTTCCACTAGTTAATTTCATAATGCATCGTGAATTTCCATGAGACAGAGGGCCCAGCACATGCGTAAAGAACTTTTGGAATTTTTGCCTGTAGGGCTGAATGCTTAATATAGAGAACAATTTTGATCTATGGAAATACAGGCTGAGATTGCAGTAGGGGACAATTAGCCATCTGGACTCAGGTATTACAGGCTGTCTGGTACGCCCCAGTGCAGTGCAGATAACTGTAACCTCCACACGTGAGCAGACAGGCCCTGTGGCTGCCCTGGCAGCCTTTTCACCTGCTGTTTTGTAACTCTTTAGCTTCAGTAAAGTGAACCTAGGCTTCCACCAGTGTGAAACCAGCCACAGGTCCTGGCAGCAGAGTTCAGAGGTTATCTATACTTACACTATGAGTATGCTGAGTCTGCAGGAGTTTAGCTTGATTTGCAGACAAAAGGGACAGATGATGGGCTAAATTATGCAGGATTAGACTCACATAGCTGCATTTCACTATTTGCATCAGTGTGTCACGATGCACTGATTTTTCCCAGATGCCAGCCAGGACACTGCAGGGACAGGACACAACTGGGGAGAAGAAAGGACTCCTATTTCCCCCCGCAGCCTTCTCCAGCCTTCTGTGCTCAGCATGAAGTTGAGAGCAAAAGGTGAAAGACTCCTCAGTGTTTTTCTGCTGAGAGGAGACTTGTCAGGAGATGAGCTGAGGAGGAAACAACTAGGCAAGAAGCTTCCAGACAGCAATTATAAAACAATCCCAAAGAGCAGACTTTAGACAGATCAGTTTAGATCATAGGAAACAATTTATGAACCTATCATGTTCTGGTTTTACCTAGACTGAATGCTGAGTACACAGACAGTACATGGTCAGGTTTCTTCACCAAAGCACGCATACACACCGCTTGCTGTGATGGAAGGTGATGTGCCAAGCAGACTGA
Organism: Podargus strigoides; assembly: GCA_028020825.1. NCBI lineage: Eukaryota > Metazoa > Chordata > Aves > Caprimulgiformes > Podargidae > Podargus > Podargus strigoides. The sequence continues at coordinate 41,620,584 of CM051623.1, forward strand.
TTTCAGACATGCCAAGGTATAGGGCAGATTAAAAAACAACGTAAGGATGATACTGTTTATACAGTGAAAGGTTTACTGAGCTAAGACTAGGCACCCAGACTTTTAAAAGGCTAGAAAAAGCCACATTATCATACTTTTGATAAAAGGAAGTAGCATAGACTTTACTGAATTAGGAGAAAAAGCCCATTTATTTTTACTGAAATATTGTGTTGTATTTCATCTGTAATGAAATTAGAGGAACTATGGAAAGAGGCCCATCCAGCCCTTGACTGCTTATTTAGAAGAATTATTACAGAATTTATATACAGACCATGTCTCCTCTCAAGCAATGTACTTTTCTGTCATTCATTCAGACACACACAATTATAATATATCCAGAACGATCAAAGATGTATTCTGTGGCATGATTGATATGCATGTTGAATCAGCTTTAGAAGGAAAGTGCAAAGTCCAAAAGCTGTAGAAACAATAAATAAAACATTCCACTACCAGAAGATGACAATTTTCATTTTACTTGTTATTAATTCCTCAATTTATCCCTCAAGTTCAAAAAGTTCCAGGAATTTCTATACTTTTAATACTTTTGGAGTTCTGCTGTAGTTCAAAGTTTCTGAATTCTGTATGCCTGCTAAACTTGAAATATTTAAATAGTCAATGTGAATTTCTTCTTCAGACATCTGTTAGTAAAACAATAGTTAATGATCTATTACACAGTGGTGAGAAGTATCTGTGTTCTTAGCAAGTCATCAGATTTTATCAGTCTTTGAACAATTTTCATTAAAACTTTTCTTTCCTTAAACAACCCCGGTTTTACTTGGATTACATCAGTCTCCACATCACCACTCAAGGAAAATTAAACTAGACAACAAGCTGGAAGTTGTATATACCCCCAAAGTAATTTAAACAATGGAAGATTGTATCACCTGTGGTTATATGATCGGCTTGTTATGAACCCCCAGGACACCGCAATGAGCCCAGTAGTGTATGTGATGTCTAGAGAAGATGTCATCCACTGCCCAAAGCTGCTGGTTCCTGTTTCATGTACACAAGGGTATTATTAGGTGATAGAATTTTGATGATGTAATGTTTGCAATTTTGTATCCTGTTTCCATAGTTTTGGTGGGCGGAATTCCTAAACTGAAATTACCTTTGTGTGGTTGAATTAATCTCTCCCATTAAAAGAAGGGGCTTTTATCACTTGTCTGCAGAATCTAAAATGGTACTTCAAGCAGATTACTATCTTCTTTGTCACAAGACAGAGATTCTGACTTACAGTTTCTATCTATGAATCAGGGTAGATCTCACTAGTAACCATTTGCTCATATAAATATTTGCATGAAGTTTTGCAGAAATAAAGCCAAACTAAAAATAGAAGAAAATCAGTAGAGATAAAAAGTCTTTTTTTCTATTTCACTTTCATAATTAAGATGGAGAAGTGCAAGCTACTCTTAACAGTAGACTGCTATGGAAATAAAGGTATTTTCCTATAGACATAAAACTTACCAATTTCCTGTTGTCTGCATAACCTGAAATAGTCTAAATTCACACTGAGTGAGGACTGCAGGAATATCTCAAGCTGACCTAAGACTGTGCTGTCACTGAGAGTGGGGAGACCCCCTCAGCCTCTTTGGTTATCTGCTCCTGCCACTCCACCTGCCCAGATAGTGCAGCCACAGGGGAGTGAGACTGACTTGCTGATATGACAGAAACCTTCCTTCTGCAAGGTTTGTTTTCAATCAGGAATTGGAGTTTTCCCATTGCATATGATCAGGTGGCAGTGGGAGCGTGTAGCTGAGAGCGGGAATAAAGTCCTCACTTTTGGCAGCAGTGTGGTCTCAGAGAGGCTTCTGCAGTCTGTGGAGTGCTCCCCGGGTGCCTGTGCTGTGGAGGATATATTAAAGACTGTTTGCACAGCTAATAAAGCTCCCCCCTAGCTTTAGTCAAAGCAAGACTGCAGGAGCTGCACAAACTCTTTTCTTCATGTCATAGCACTTGAATCGTATAACTCATTTGTTGTACTGGCAAGTATATTTTTCTCCTGAAAAAGCACTGCGGAGGAATAACAGATTAGGAAGGAGGCTTTTGTTTTGAGAGGTGAGAGAATAATAACATGACATACTCCTGAAAATACAGATGGCTGTAATCTGAATTTCTGCCCTGGACCTATTCAGTCTCTTGTACAATTTAATAATTAAATCATGCTTTAGTTTTTGCTTAAGACCCTTTTCGCTTATAACCTTTTAAAGCCTGTAGTTCCCTGTAACATCTAGGCAGAGCTTACCTGCTCCTTTTGTGATATATACGATTATCTGAGTTACACAGCAGTATGAAGCTCATTTTGTTTACACTAGTTGAATTGATAAGCTGTTTTCACTAACAGCCATGCATCTTCATTTAGCACATTTTTATGCAAGGAAGAAAAACTACTTCAATTTTATTTCTTAAAAGGGTAAATCCTGGAACGTGCACTAAGCCTGGTTACTCATCCTGGTGGAAGGGCCTTTCTACGGGAACAGTGGGGAAAAAAATGAACCTTTTCTATGTTGCTAGTACAGTCTCAGGGCTACATTAGCTTGTGCAGCTCATCTACTGCAACTCCAAGGACTTAGTCAGGGAACAGCTGACAGATCTGGGCTGCCCTGTTCTCCCTAGCAGTAATAGCATCTGGCTGAGCATGCCCCTGCACTGTCTTCTCCCAAAGCATAGAGACCATGTACCTCAGATGTCATGAGCAGCACAGCAGGGCCATGCCTTCAGCCTGTATTGAGGAAGAGGCAGGATCTGATTGAGTTTGACTAGCGTATGATCTTAGCAGACAATGCAAGTTTAGAAAAAAAGGAAGCTATGAAGAAGTATAGCTATGGAGAAATATAGCCAGTGTTACTTATGCCCGTAATAGACGTGCCTTTCACATGTCAGCTAGTAGCCACCTGCCAGTGTGCCCTGCAAGCAGAAACCCTATGGTGTCTAAAGGTCAAAAGGAAGTTTTGTAATATCTTTGCTTTTGTAGAGTTTGTAAGACACAATCCAGAATACAGAACTAAAGTTTCATACTATTTCTGCCTCACAGTATGGCTCTATAGCAATGTCTAGCTCTTTCATGATGCTTTCCATCACAAGAAATGTTCTGTAAAGGAGCTTATTTCTTGTTCCAAGTTTACAGATGAAGGAGAGTAATAATAACATAAATACATAATGTCATTTTTATAGGTCATCCAGCCAACTGCCTCAAAATTGAACCCTGGCTACCAAATCCCCATGGTGTGATCTAGCTGCTACATAACAGGGTCTTCCCTGTGTGTACTCAGCCAGAGTGGTATAGCTGTTGTTTGTATGGGAAGTCGTATCTCATGAAACATCCTGTAGCCATCTCAGGGAGAAACTGATTATTTTAAACAGAAAGGGTAAAATAATAAGAGGTTCTAAGCAGTTATAAGAGCTGTTGAATTGCACATGTATTTAAGAAAACATGCTATTATAGAATCTGTGCTTGTTTATTTGGCTAGAAATTAGATTGTTGCTTAGATTTCAAGGCAGGGGGAGTTACTGATCTGTTCAGACCTTGCTATCTGGTTGAAAAGCCTTCTCTGGTTTCCTGATTAGCCTTCTCTGTATTATCTCCCCTCCACAAATTGTTCTCCACTGTCACCCTTGTATCCTGACTTCAGGCCACAGCTCTCCCCATTTCCAAGATCCCTCCAGCTAAGTGAGCTCTGCCAAGACTTCCCTAAGAACACCTCTACTGTAATTCATGTTCCTTTGTACTAAAAAGCCAACATTTTCTGATAAATGACATGATCCTTCCTAGAGAAGTACAGGGAAATACTGGAGTATCTTAAATAGTTCAAGATGGTGACTGTTTGTTATTATTAATAAACTAGCCTCCAGCTATTTTTGAAAATAAAGAGAAACTGCAGGCCACTTATGCCTATACAAGTCCAGGAGCATATCTTCAATAGCAAAACGTTATGTAAAAATACTTCTCTGTGTATAGCATTGCATATTCTCCATTTGACACAACACACTGAATCAGAGTAAATGAACAAAAACTTCCTGAAACTATATGCTTGCAATTACTTGTTGATGAAGTCTTAAAACACTAAGAAACATAGGGTGATGCACCAAGAAACCAGTTGAGACTATATTAAAAAACAAAAAGAAAAAAGAGACAAAATCAACAGAAGACTGTAAAACCCAGGAATTACATGCAAGGAGTTACTGCAGAGTGTGAAGGAAACAGGGTGCGTGACATATGAGAGGAACACGTTATTACTTAGTTTTGCTTATACAGAAACGACTGTGAGATTTATTAGTTCCCCAGGAGTAGGACCAAACCTTGTGTAAGTGGGTAGTGAATGAAAATAGGAGGTCTGGTACTGGACTGCTAGCTGTTTACATCCTCTCATGCTCAGTGTGTGCATTTAGATACAACATATACAGATTGAAAATAACAAAACCTCACGATTAAATAGTTCTAGAAAAAGTTGCTAGGTTCCTTGAAGACAATTTAACATCAAGTATTTTTTTCCTTATGGAAAAAATACAATAATTTGCTAATGTCATGTGAAGAATTTACCTAATTTCACAAACTACAGTTGCATGTAAATGTATTGAAACAGACTGTAAACCTCAGAAATGATCTGCAAGTAAAAGACTTTATATGAACTCTGTCATGCTGACATTTCAGTCAAGAAGAGATTAATTTCACTGATCATGAGGAGCAAAAAAAACACCAAAATGTGAAGTGATCGTAACTCTATATTCAGTAATAAAGATAAACAAGCACCACTGTATTGTCTACTAATAACTGAATAACACTGTGGACCGGAAATTGATGGAAAAAACCAACAGTCAAACAAACTTAAAAGCCCACAGAAGCCCATAACCCCTGCCTGCCCATGGAAAAGCCAGATAACACGTTTGCTGAAATGCAATAGCAAAAGGTATTCATGCATTGTCAAATATTAGTCAAGACAGAGACACAGGTATTGCGCCTTGAAAAAATATTTTGAGGATGGTGCACAGATTATTAAAAGGTCACAGAAAACAGGAAATTACTCATATTGCAGGACTTCGAAATCTCCTGCCACTTAAAGAGATGAACATACTGTGCCTCATCAGCTCAAATTGTACTGGAGATGATTTAAACCTGTATTATCTTTAACAACTGTGAATGCAAAGGATACATAAAATCAAAGGATAAAACATATACGGGGAGATCCGCAAAAGTGCTTCCAAAGCTCAGTGTGCTTCTAGGACCTGAGGTGGAAAGCTCAAGTGACAAATGAAAACCAAAGGCTTTAAAGTCCCTAGCAAATACAAAATATCAATTCATAATTGAAATGCTTGTAGGAAAAACTACTTTGACACAATGGAGGGCGGATGATGGAACAAAAGATCTTACAGGTTGAATACAAGACCCTGGGGACTCTAGTAGTATATCCAAAGACTAAATGACAGATCTAGAAACTGGAACTTCATTCAGGTTACCGGACACACTATAAACATAGAGCTGAGCAGACGAAACCAGAGAGTCTAGGGGAAGTATTACAGTGATACAGGAAACCCAGTGGAAAAGTAATCTTTTCAAACCCACGGGAAACAAAAAACTATGTGTAACTATATATATTGTATAACAGAGGAGGATTAGGTGAAAGACAAGGAATAATCCTCTCATGCCAGGAAAATTCAGTCATCTAATTCAAACTCCTGATCCAGAAGAAAATATTTTGGTTTGTTTGCAAGTGTTTTGGCTTACATGTTGTCATGAGGAGATGACAGCAGATTATACTTAATGTTGCCATCCAGGACATAAAGCCTGATCACTATTTGGAGACAGATATCACCAAGAAAATTTCAATATGTTATAGGGAAAATTCTTGCCTGTATAAGTAGGGCTAGTTTTCTCTTTCAGCAATTTCAGAAGCCCTGTGATTTTGTAGAAATGAATACAGCTGGACCCCGTTCTAATGAAAGTCTCCAGGCATTTGTGCAGTGGAAATTTAGAAATAATAGGAAATCAGTACCTTACCTTGGTATTAAGGAGGCTTGCTCATTTACTGGCACTGTTTCGTATCAAATAAGAAGTAAGGAAAAAGATTACGGACATGAATTGTGGATTCCCGTTGCAATTTTTGCAACAGTATAAGGGTGCTATTAGCATCACTACATTTTGACTGTGTCCATCTACATTTCGGCTTCAGTTTCAAATGGAGATTGTCCTTTGCCTTGCTTTCTCTTCTAAATTGGTCTTCAAGGTTGATGTGAGAGAGCTGCACTTCAGAGGCTGTTAAAGAGCCTCCTACAAAATTCACAAATAATACTGAGGAGAAAGGAATTATATAAATATATTATGAAATCATTGTAATTTTTTATGATAGACTTGATAGCAAGAAGTAGTGACTACCTACACCTCTTAAAAGGGAGTTGCAACAGATTATCAGCATGCCTCAACAGAAAGTTTCATAATAATAGCATATTGTAAGTGCCAGAGAAATGTGATGAAAGTGCAAAAGAGTTACTCAGCCACACCACTGCAAATCCTTCCAAAACCCTGATGTCCTGCAGTTTTATAAGGGAAGATCTAGTGATGCACAATGTTTGTTATTATGCTGCCATGGCCACCTAGTGAGGAACATGCTTAAGAGAAAGCTGAATAAAGACGGCACAGTTACACTAACCTTGGCATAAGCCTTCTGTTGGACACAGAAACAAGGGTCCTTTGCCGAGTATGTTGGTGGATGAAATAATCTGTGCTCTTGAAGGCGAGGAGGACGTCACATTATTTGCACTGTATATCTTTTTAATGCCCATGCATTCACAGTGATGCCCAAACTTTGAATGTACTCTGTCTGCTGGAGGTATTGCCAGACAGATGTCTCATCCTGTGCAAATGCCCTTTCCCACTCCCTCCTTTTGCCACATTCACACTACCATAAAGGAACTGCTACATAGCTTCTCTCATAGGTTTTTTACATTCCTATCTTATTAGCCGGCTTTTGTGTTGGGGCAAACTTTGAGCCATGTGGTCATTATGACTATTAGTATTAAGGCTTTTCCTGATTGGAAACTTATTACTTAACATGCAAACAACAACAATATAGGACTGGGAGTGTGCAACGGACTGCGTGGCCAAGGCGATCACAGGAACGATGACGTGACGAGCCTCTCACCCATGGTGAGATTCTCAGAGAGGCTGAGAAGACAGCAAACTCAAATAATAATGAAAACTTAAGTTACCTCCAAGGTAAGTTAGATAAAATACCATATCTAGACATGGGGTTAGGAATGAAGGTCTGGATTTCAAAAATAACCTCTCCACTGAACAGCTAGCTCAGCACAAGAGGAAGAACAACTATTGATATTGTCCTAGATGACAGGAACAGTCAAAATGTAACTATGAAAAAGCCTTACTGTAACAATTGTATTCAACAACATTACAGAAATGACAAAGGGAGGAAAATCAAGTACCTAAAAAAAGACAGAGAGCACTTAAAATAAGACTAGAGTGTAGGCAAAATACAGACTATTTAAAGAAACCATAATTGAAGTTTGGTGTAACTGTAAACCACCTGTCGGTAGCAGCTTTTGAAAGATTGAAAAGGACATAATGGGTAAACAGCAAGATACAGGAGATTTTAAAATGAAGAAGGCATCCCTCGTAGCAATGAAGGCCAACAGCTTCCTGGGTTGTATCAGAAAAAGCGTTGCCAGCGGGTCAAGGGAGGTGATTCTTCTCCTCTTCTCAGGTAGAGGCCATGCTGAAGTGTTGGGTCCAGTTCATCAGAATGATACCAACTTAATGAAGCCAGCTCAGTGAAGAATGATGAAGTGACTGGAGTTTCTTTCATATGAGGAGAGATTAGGAGACCTGGGACTGGTTAGCCTGGAGAAGAGAAGGCTCAGGGGGATTTTATCAATGTGTATAAATATCTGATGGGAGTGAATGGAGAAGGAGTCAGACTTTTCTCCATGGTGCCCAGTGACAGGACAAGATGCAATGGGCACAAAATAAAACACAAGAAATTCCATAAAATGCAAGAAATTCTGTCCTATTCTGTAATTCTGTTTAAAAAATATCCTACAAGTACATTTGTAATGAAGAGCTCTGAACTGGCAGATAGTACTCCAGAATGAATGAGAGGGCAGGACGTCAAACAGATAAATACTGGCTAAAATGTAGGACTAAAAGGACAGGAATAAATAGGCAAAGGAAAGAAGTAGAAAAAATTATAATACATAGGTCTATGAAAACATCAGCTCAGGGCTAACTGATGAGCAATAAAAAAATAGACTGCTAGAAAAGATTAGAAAACACAGAATAAAACAGAAAATATCCCATTCTCAGCCCTAAGGGCACTCATTTTTTATGTACTTTGTCTAATTCTAGTCTTCTCATCTGAAAAAGGATACAGCAGGAAGGCAACTGTACAGCAAAGTGAAAATAGGATAATTAAAATTGGAATGGCTTCCATATGAGGAATGATTAGATCACAATTTCTCTGGCTGAAAAACATAAAATTATGGGAGGATATGATGGAGATTTACAAAATCATGTGTGGCACAGAGTAAGCAAATAGACAGTTGCTCATGGTCATGCCTAATCTGAGAAGGGAAATCAAATGAAGGCAGCAGGCAGAAAGTATAAAACAAAAATAAGGATGTATATGCAATTAACCTGTGCAACTCTTTGCTGTAGGAGGTGCTATATGTTATTTTGGGTTCAAAATACATGGATGACAAATTATCTTCTATGAAGAGAAATACTGCTATTATTGAAGAGAAATGCAGCTATTATATATGAAGACACCATCACTATGGGCTCAAAAACCCCTGGGTCACAAACTGCTGAAGTCTACAGCAACATTCTGGGCAAGTATCATTACATGTTCATCCTGTTTGCATGCTGTTGCCTAGGCAAAGCTACTCACTGCCACTGGTGACAGATGGCCTGTGCTCTGACCTGATAAAACTGGTTGCCATAGTAGGCCTTGATTTTCCCCCATTTGAATTTATATTTTTGCATGCAGAAATAAATATAACAACCTCCAATGGATGTTATAGATTTAATACAGATCGTTGTTTGGCTTACTTGGCAATCCCTTCCTTGATACTGTGTCTCCGTCCTTTGTCCACCAGATCCTCTGAGTTAATCAGGATTGCTTCACAGAATGTTGTGCAAAGGGCGAGACAGTGACGACAGTGGTTACTTAATCCACTCCGTCCCATTCTAACAGCTGATCCTGCAGGCACACACGACCTAATGCTAGATGAGGTACGTTATCCCTTCAGAGGGGATTATGGATAACATGGTCTCACAGTAGGGAAGGGGTTATTCCTTCCCTTCTCCCCTTAACATTAACCATGTAAAGTATTGAAAGCAACTGGAGAAGGAGAACTGAGTATGTTCTTCATTAAATGCAAAGTCACTCCATTCCAGATTTTCCCCCCTTTAAATGCTCTTCTAAAGTATATCCTCTTTGAAAATGGGAATAGTTCTTTCAGAACAGTGACTTTCTGAGAAGGAATCTGAGTTGCCTTGGCTGTGAGAAATACAGATTTTGCTGAACCAGATAGGTACTACACACAGATGGATGCCTACTCTGTCTCCTTTAGCAAGTCTACTGTATTCATAAAATGCATCTTTAGTTCTCCCACCAACACAGGAAGTCCAAAGCAAATCCTAAAATGGCCTTTGAAAAATTGAGGAAATGTGGAAATAGTAAGCTTTGGAAATGCATTACTACTTTTGAGTTCATTAAGACCGAGAGGAAACACTTCACATCAACCTGGTCTGTCAAATATTCTGTAATTTTTGTCTTCTGATCTCAGTGGTAAATATATTATACATTGTGCTGCACTGGATACAAATATACTTGCCATCAAAAAAGAACAATTCACAGCACCCACTGTCCTTATATTCATGAAGTGCACGTGAAGTGCAACTGTGGGAAAACTCTAACATCCAAACTTTGTTGTTTTTACTGTGCCCTTTGAAAACTTGTTTTCTCACCCTTTCCATTGTTGGTGAGCAGTAGATGATAGACGTACTGCCAATATCAAACCTAGTTTCTTATTATTTAAAATGTAATTAATGTTTTGTAAGGAATCGAACTATCATAAACAGGAGTCTACTTCTGTATCATTTTTGTTTACATATTTCAATGGTTGCTTTAGAGACATTTAAAAAAAAAAGAGTATTTAGATCATCCACTCTTACAAGCTGTTCTTGGTTTAAAGGTTCAGAAAGATAAGCTGTCATTTTTAAGACTACTGCTTGCATTAGTTGGGATTAAATGATTAATCAATTTATCTGAACAAAATTCAATGTAAGTAGGAGGTGGCTAACCTTTTTCACCATTTTCCAGCAGAGAAGTGAGTGTTACACCTCGTATCTAGCAAAATAATATTTCAAAGCATTCAGCTAAGTTTTTCATAGTACATTCACCAAGCAAATTATTCTAGCACAAAGTTGGGAATCTACTCATGACCATTATGCACAATCCAGTTAATGAGCTTCAAAATATATGTTGGTTTTCTCTGAAGAATACTGGTATATCACTCTCACATACATGCTCATATATTTTTGAGTGGCTGAAACACTATTTTTTTCTTGTTGTTCTTCCCCAAATAGCCGACTCCTTCTTGTTACAACCCCAATGCTGTGTGTAATCCACTTTTTAAAACTGCGTTGACTATAAGCAGTCATTATTAATTAGTCAGTATTAATTGTCCAGAGTTAATGTGCTTATAGTCTTAAATCTCCCTTACTGTTTACAGAAACCAAGCAGGCACTGAGAGGATCAACAGATGGGAGTGCCCAGCTCTTGCTGCTGTTGGAGGTGAGGAGAGAAACTTTAATATAATTGCTTCATAAAAATAGGCTGGATTCTTTAGAAGAGGAGCGGCCAGCCACACACATTGCAGTGCAGTCTCCAGAGCAATCCTGCCCAGAGTTCTGGGACTGCTGCAGCACTTTCACTCCTTGCTGTTATTTTCTGAATGTGCAATCATATGGATGTGCTGACTTTGTCTAAGGATGTCACACAGAAAAGGAACCTCCCTGAATCTGACACACATGCCGACAGTCACTTTTACAAAGTTTGCAAATTACTGCATGAATAAGAAAAAAAGAATGAGTGTGTGCATGTGTGTCATTTCTGCTAGGAGGGACCAATGAGCTTAGCAAATGTGCTTGTTTCACTGTGAATCATAACTCCTGACTCACTGCCATGACAACATATGGGTCAACCTCGCAATCTGGAAATGGGAGAGCAGGATTAGTCTTTGCAACACGAGACCTGTAAATTGCTGTCAGCTTCCCTCTGAAGTGGCTGAGCTTCTCAGCTTCTGCTGGACTTTGTGCGTATTTAGCATAACTGAGAAAATCTTTGAAAGTACCAATGAATTAAGGACTTTGACACCGGGAGATGTGCATTCTCCTGAGACTTTTGTGTACCTAAAAAACCTAAACAGAGCCTATGCATTTCAAGGCCTCTTTTTACTTGTGATGGCATTGGTGAAGGGAGAGAGAGGAGTATAGCCACACAGTTATGGAGCCACTCTCCCATCATGAATCTCACAGCTCTCGCTAAACTAGGCAGTGCTGGCAGGGAAAACACAAACCCTTACCTCCCTTGGCTTAACAGCCCTTGCTGTTTCTGCAGTGTTCTATAGCAAATACCATTATGCCCATGTCTAAGCTGTGGAAGCTAGGGCAGATGGTTCAAAGAAGCTTGCCAAAGGCTCCCAGGTGTCTTTCAGACACAGAATAAGACTGAGGGAGCCCTTTGCTGTTTATTCCAGGTTGTCTTTCACATTACTGACTCATTACTGACACATCGCTATTGCTGTTACACTGCAGCTAGTTCAGCAGGAACAAACTGGATGGAGGTCCTTCAGGCCTTTACTTGCTCCCAGTGGCTGCCTAAGGGCGCTGTGCTATGCAACTGGTCTGAGGTCCCCTGAGGACACATGAAGTGCAGTGGCCCTTTCTAAATCCCAGCCCTAAGGGAGGGACTGTAAATAATTCCCCATCTTTTCAGAAAAGTAATCACAGTTACTTAGTTCCAATGACCTGTTTTCATGGTGAAGGATAGCCAAGTCTGTAACACAGGGAACAGGAAATTTTGATGCTGAGAATACAGGAGCTATCATTGTTAAAATGTTTTCCCTTTGTTACATCCCTGAAGTAATCAAAACTTCAGGAACACTGATCATGTACGTTTGTGCTGGCTGAGATGAAACTGACATTTTTCTGCTTCTCTGAGCTCCGTATCAGGCCAGGAACCAGGCAGCCTTCATGCAAGATTGTAAAGGCATGAAAGGAAACTCTGAAGTGCAAATTTCATCTCTCTATATATACATCTCCATATGTGGCGGAGAGCTGCCTTGGAACCAGTTACGCTAGTTTTCTACCATCAGATCACTTCCCTTAGCAGTGTATGAAGAATGAGGAAAGTACACACATAATTATTTACAAATATTATATGGGGACAAGTTGATCTGCTTGGTGCTATTCTGCCAGAAATTCAAAGAGATGACTGGGAAGAAATCAAGAGGAAACAGAATAACATTAAAAAAATTGCAGTCAAAGGATCTCCAGTGTTCTTCTAGGAAGAATTATCAGGGAGGGCTAACCAAGCTGTAATGGCTTGCTCTCCCACATATGACGTTGGGATCAAATGGGATAGTAAATGATAAAAAGAAAAAAAACCCTCCAAGCCTTATCAAAGCAAGGGATTGGGTTAGTTCTCATGAGTAACCAAGGACTCCTGATGAGTAGTGAAAAAACAGGCAGACGGCCATGAATTACAGCAGGCTAGATGTCTCTCCTAACTCAGAGATGGCTTCACTGAAGAAATCCTACAAAAGCTTGATAGGAAAATAAGTACATATTTTGCCGTGATTTTGCTGACACCTTTCAGTGAAAAAAATACTACTCTTATTTTGAAGAAGCAAGGTCTGAGCTACTTTAATTATCCACTACGACTGGCTGCTATAATAGGGATGAAAAATCACAACACAAGTTGGCTTTCCAGAGTTAAAATAGACACACAGACAGCAAACAGGTTGACTGCAGCAGCCAGATCCAATCTCAGAGTAAGAGGACTACATAGTTCCACCTGAAGGAGGATAACATGGATAAACACCTGTTCTCAAAGGGCATGCTTAGGAATGTCTAAAGCACCACATCCATAAGCACGAGTTATGGGACTGTTCATTTAGGCAGATTTTGACACCTTTCTTGCGTCTGCTCATCATTAAGATCAAGAATCTGAATGCTATAATGGCCAATCCTTCATTCTGAGTGAGGTATAGAATTGCAATAATAATCCATTATCGAATAGTTTGATTCTATGACTACAATGGAAAAAAAAACCCAAATCCCAGAATACAAATACTCTCTGACTTCAAGGGATTCAGTATCCTTAGTAGAATACTTTGCTCTTTGGGTCTACCTTCCAAAACCAAATTCTCATCCTGTTCCATGCTAAGACCCCATAGCTCCTATACACTTCAAGAGAAACTAGAGAGTATAGATGTACTGCTTTCTTGTATCATTGCAAAGCCCAATCCAAACCACAAAAACTAAGTCACAACTTCAACAAATCTCAGCTTATTACTGATAAACAGGCACAGTCCTGGTATAAACACAGCCAGCCATTTGCACATGTTTAATTATAGAATATGCCTCTGTAATTTAATAGGATAATTATTGTTATTGTACTCATCCTGGGAGTTAGTTTTCAGAGGTAAGAGGCATGAGAGCACTGAAAGTGGAAAGAACTATTCACCAGAGATGTTTCCCACACAAACACTGTGTTGACCCTGTAACCCAGTTGAAGGCAATTGCCCCGCAAAATCAGGACTTGGCTAGAAGAACCATGCCGCTGTACCCAGCGTTCTGACAAAACCCACCACAGGTTAACAACTACACCTGCCTTGTGCAAACTGCTGATATGGCTTGATCACTTTCATTCGGAGTTACTACAGAAGAGCCTGAGGCCGTTTACATGTGCTACGGAGCCAGGCTTTGGAGCTGAAGCGAGGCTGCCCAGCCGGCCCAAGGGCTATAGCACAGACCAAGGCCGATTGCAGACCCACATCAGACATGCGCTTGATTGAGTTGCACTTGCTTATACGTTGTCTGAGTGGGTGTCAAATTGTACTAGCAGGTCAGCCAAATTGCTTCTAAAAATGCTTTCTCATCAGAACCAGTTTTTGATGAACATTTAGAGCTTTTAATAGCGGATGGATGATTTTGCTGGCGGTAGAGTGTATAGTATATCAACCGGCCTACACTGCTGGACACAGGGGAGTTTGTGATCAAACGAGACCATTTTTTTGGTGGTGGGTTCTGGACTACTTGCTTATCACCTCGAGAGGTGCCTGCCGCCTGCTCTGCTTCACCACAGGGTGCTGCCTGGTACCATGGTGCGGCGCGGGATTTCTCCATCCCCTCTGCAATTTTATCCCGTTTCTTTTCTCCACTGATCCCGATACCTGACGCCAACAGAACTGAAAACCCAACGGCAGGCTCATCACCCGCCTCCTTCCCCTGCCGAGGGCACTGCCCAGGAGCGCACCCAGCCCTAGCAGACCGCTCCGGGCCTCAGCCTCGATCCCTCAACGGCTTCGCGCGGGGCCCCGCAAGGGCACACGGGCAGCGCCGAGTGCGCAGGCGCACAGGGACAACAGAAGCGGGCCCTTCCCCGCCCGCTGTAAACAGGCACGGGGCGGTGCGACTCCCTTGCCTATGCGCATGCGCCACCGCAAGGGCGGGGGTGTTTTGCCCTCTCCCTAGCCACGGGCACACCTGAGGCGCCCGAGGCGCATGCGCGGGGCAGGCGGCGAAGGGGCGAGTGACAAGGGGCGGCGGAGTGCGCAGGCGCAGGCCGTGCCGCCACAGGCTGCGCAGGGAGCGTCGGTCGGGGTCGGGCCGGGCCGGGCCGGGTCGGGCGCGCTGACGGGATGGACGAGGACGTGCTGACTACCCTGAAGATCCTCATCATCGGCGAGAGCGGCGTCGGCAAGTCCAGGTGAGGGGGCGCCCGCCTCCCCCAGCCTCTACTGCCACGGTGCAGGGCACTGGCCGGGCCTGGCCTAGGCCTCCGCGGCGCCGCGCTGGACAACCCCACCTCTACCTCAGCGGTCGCTCGGCCTAGGCGCGGCCTGCTCTGAGCAGGACTAGTTCCTGCGGGGAGGCTCCTCGCCCCTTGTCGGCCAGCCCTCCTGCAGACGGGGGCTGCCTCTGCTCGGGGCTGCGGGCCTCTGCCGCAGCCCTTCCCCAGGCGCCGGCCCCGCGGCCCGTGCGGGGGGCTGATGTCTGCCTGACAGTTGGAAACTGAGACGCAGCGGAGCTCTGCCGGCCTGGCCAGGGGGATCTGGGCCTCCCGGTGTCCTCTGCAGCCTTGTGCCGTGTGGAGAGGGGTGCGCTTCTACATCTGCCTAGCATTTTGGGATTGGTCTGGTCCGTAACACGTACATGTAGAGTCACAAGTGACCCAGCATTGGGTGTAGGAGGGAGGCAGGGGGCATGTAACGTAGGCAGTGAAGTAATTCCACCACTGATTCCTCTGCTGACTAATTACGCTCTTTCTCAAGTACTTTGAAGTTGATTTCCTCCCTTCCCTGCCCCTCATTCCCTGCCCTTTTCATGGCTTTTGTCTAAGCTACCTTTTTTCATTCCTTAGTATTTATTTTCTTTAACTCTTTTTTGTTAGTGCCATAGATCTTAATAAAGGAAGTGGGATATAAATGCAGGAGGGCTGCTGGGAATGTAGCACACTAGTCATGTTAGATTTCATGTCTTTATGGCAGTAATCCAGGTCTTCTACCATGACCTGAAATAACATATAAGTTACTAATTAGAAAAAAAACCACAACACCCTTATTTCTAAAAATCCATCACTCCTTTGAGTTAGTTCCTGAATTGATAGTCTAGTACAGTAGGCATCTGGTGACAGACATGATCTGAGCAAAGCTGTTTTAGTTGATGTCATCTTTTATATGTGGCCATGTGGAAGAATTTTTCCTGAGACACATGGTAGGCTCGGTGGTTTTGTATCCCTACTTATGTGCTTATTTCTTCACATGAGAAAAGTTGTTAGAAGAGACTTTGTGTAGAGGAAATAAAATTGCTATGAAATAATAACACTACAGTTGTTCAGGTACAGGAACTTAATATCGAACTGTTCTTGAATTTGTGTCACCTGTTCCTTGACTAGGAAAGGTCAGATGTTAAACTTGTGTTAGCATGGCATAGTAAGTGGTTGGAGTCCTGACTTCTGAACCAAATGCTGTCTTAAACCTGGTCCCAGTGAGTGTGCTGTCTGCATATGAAACAAAGGTGGAGACGTAGAGACTGGCTGGAACTAGCACTCAAGACTTGTAAACTGATGTTTTTATTCTAGTGGCAGTATGAGGGTTCCATATTATGTATGTTTTGAGTGAACCTAGTTTTGGTTGTAACTAAAAATAGATGCTTTTAGATAGTATCCCAATGCAACTGTCTGAAAGTAGCAGTAAAAACATGGGTGCTATCAATTTTATTTTTTTAATTATTCTTTGGTAAATAAAGCTACCATTTGGTTTTGGAGTTCTGGAGTAAGGAAAAAAACAAGTTGATCAGTGTTTAACTTTGGAGTTGTTGCCCAGCCTTATCGAAGTAAAGGCATTTCAATAGTCACTTTTCTGTCAATGTGGGACTGTGTCCAGATGCTAAAAAGGACTTGGCTGCTAAATTCACATGCAAAAAGAGAAGAGTAAAAAAAATGGGAGGGCGGGAAAGATGAAAAAAATAAATAGGGCTTTGTTTTGTTTCTCTAGCTTGGAAATGAATAGAAGCTGTCAGTCATAGGAAACAGATGTCTGCCGTGTGGTAATTACACTTGCCACAGATGCATAAGACTGGTGATTTCAAAAAATGTATGCTGTGAATATTTGTCTCTTGCAGAAATATGTACATTTGACACAAGTACAGTGGTATTATGGGCACTTCAAGGGACCTTACTACTATAGTGTGATGTGCTGGTAAATCTTAGTTGTAGCTGTTCTATTGATAGCAAACACGTCCATCAGCATAGTGGGAAATGTTGTGTGTGTGAAAGTCCTTGTAGACAAAAATATACAAAATTTTAAAACGGTGGTGGGCAGATTCTGCTCTTAAACTTCTGTGTCTTTGTCTGATGGGTTTAGTCCTTACTGTTCCGCTGTGTGTCCAGTTCAAGGAGTTGTTTCTGGGGTGAAAAGCTGACTTGGAATTTTCTTCTCAAGCTTACAGAAATACTGTGTGAGGCAATATGAAACCAAAAGAATTTTACTTTTGTACTGAATTCTGGGAGAACAAAAATAGAGTAAGATAGCAGTAAAATGCTTTGAGAAGCAAACCATGTGGCTGTTAAGGCAACTGATAACTTGTGTAGTGAGTGCTTTGTTTTTGGAGAGATGTACTTGGTAATAGATGCAGAGGCCTGGGCTCTTCTAGCAGAGCATATCTTCTGTATTATTTTCATGTTTGCTTCTTTGTTTTTTGTAGGAGAGAAATTATGGGAAAATGTGGTCTGTTTTTGTTTAGCTATGTGATCTTGCTGTGACTTTCAGACTTGTAATTTATAGTGTTCTGGCAAGCTACGGATATGCTGCAATAGTAGTAACTTTTTTTTTTCCCTCCCTATCAGCCTTCTGCTGCGGTTCACAGATGATACATTTGACCCGGAACTTGCAGCAACGATTGGTAAGTGTGCTGATACTACCTTAGAAAAATTTATACCAACTTCAGTACAGAATTGTAGTTCGTTCAGACTTGCTTAACCAGCAGTGAAGTTCAGATGTGTCTGCTTCTCTGTAAGAAAAGAAATATGTGGACACAGTTTTAGCATGCAGTGCTCATTAATGTAAAGCATTGACTGTACTGGCCTGTAGTTGTTCCCTTTATGCAAAAATATATCCTTGGCTAGGAAATCAGATATAATTGTCACCCTTCACCGTGAAGATGGAGGTCATAGGTATAGGCAGTGAAAAACTCTAGTGGAACAATCTCCAGTTTACTGTTTACCAGCATTTCAGGCTAAAATGGAAATGTGAGTGCTGCTGTTATGTCTCCTACTGATTTATCTATGCAAGATAGCTATCAAGTTGTTTGAATAGTAATATTGCTGTGCAGAGCTTGATACTTTGTGTTGCAGATAGTTGGTTAGCTATCTTAAAAGGACTTAAGACCTTGTTTATTAGGGGATGTTAGCTCTTAAAACTTCTGACAGTACTAGTGTACTGGGCTCTGTGTGGCTTCTGCTTTTCCTGTACAGGGAGGAAATTACAATGTGGCTTTTTCTTTCCTACTTAGTAATCAGTTCCTTGGCAGCTAGGCTCCTAAGAGAAACGGAGGAGAGCCAAGTATCTAGAGCTGCTGGGAAAAAAACAGTGATGTGTCCTTGCTATGTTGGTATGATACCTACCAACAGTGAAGTCAATTGTGCTGGAGAGTGACCCAGAATGCAGGATATACAATGTAAATGGCTGTCAAAGGAAGCAAAATGAAACTGCTAAGACTGTAATGTAGCACTGTGCCAAATTAACAGCTGAAGTAATGGAAAATAGAGATAACTTTTCCACACAATGCATTTCAGCTGCATTTTTTACTTTCTCTGTAGGAGGAGTTCTGGCTAAGGACTTGTATCAAATTTTTTCTTTGAGTTCAGCTCTTGGTAAACAAAGCCAGGTCTGTCTGATTGGTTAAGAAGTTGATAAATTGATCTGTTTTTCATTAGTGTTAATAAGATACAGGAGTACTGTTGTATGTAAAGCACTGAGCAGCAGAGGGAAGGAACATGGCCTATTTTTGTTTATTTCATTGCTTGTAAAAAAAATGAAATTGTGCAAGTAGCCCTATCTCAGTTCATGAGAGAGGATAGGGTGGATGAAAACAGGAATGGAACAGATCAAGTGGTGAAGACAGCAATCTTGTGTTCTAATCTAAATAGTTTTGGTGCTATATATACTTCAAATCACGTTACTTTCTTGGTATGTCAACCATGTGGGCCAGGAAGTCAGTGCAGAACAGCTACTTTAGCTTTCATGATGTTTTGGATACTGATAGACTAGTTTGGTCTCAGTGTGGGCATCTTTATTGGGGTTTTTTGTTTGGTTTTTTTTTCTTAATTGTGGGTTTTTTTTTTATTCTGCTATTCCTACACAATATGCTTTACCAATGTCAACAATTGACAGTGCACTATTTTGAGAAACTAAGGAATTATTTCCTGAAGTAATTCTTCCTCTTTGGGATTTGTCAAAATGCACAACAGCATGTGGTAGCTAATTGTTGACTGTTAAATAGCAACAACTCAAGGTTTACTACTGGTAGATCGTACTGGCAGGTTCTATTTCTGATGTGGAAAAGGAGGAAGAGTACTCAATGTGAGCATTACTTCAGGTAGAGTTTGAGTTCTGAATCAAATATACTAATCTGGAGTGAACATGATCATTTGACAGGAAAAAGAATTTTTTAGAGACTGAGCAAATGCTGGCCTAGATCACCCTAGCTGTTCGACCTCTCTAGCTGATGTTTGTAGTAGTATTGTGCAGCATAGCTACTGTGACCCCAACTGTGAAAGTCCTATAGAATGGTGGATGGAGTACTCATGTGGGATAGCAGATTCTTTAATTTTTTTCCATTTAACTAAAAGGGGAGCAGAATCTGGATTATTCTTACCTGTTTTCTTGTTTCCTTCTTTTTAAACTACTAGGCTGTAGCATTGCCATTTTCCTGGTGAATGTATTGCTAAGAAGCAACATGTCAGCTTTAAATTCAGGGCAGGATTTGTTGTTCATATAGCTCCAGTACTTGAAGTGCGTTCTTAGAGGTAACTGTTTCCTGCTGCATGAAGACAGATCCTAGGTGCCAAGTTCAGGTGCTCGCAAGATGATGAAACGACAAAACACTTTGTGATCTTGACCTGGATTTATTTTTGTGCTGGTTAAACACTATTTTGTTTTGAGTTTGGGGACAAAAGAGGTTTTAAAATTATTTTAAGGCTTTTCTATTGAGGCTGCAGAGTATGGTGCTTTTCCAAAATGAAAAGATTGACTGCAGATAATGTCATCTTTCAGTGTCAACTACATGCTGACTGCTGAACTGGTTAAGGTGACTGTATTTTTTTTAATTTGGATTAGAAAGTGAAAAGATAACATGCTATATGTTTAAAAAAAACGAAACAACAAAACAAACAACAACTGCATGCAAAATCACATCACTGGGGAAAGCCTTGGCTGCAGCACAAACGTACTGAGTGCATGGCATACTGGCCTAAATGCCAGAGCAGCATGGAGGTGATGGAGCTATTCCTTGCAGAAATATGTGATTATAGTAGACAAAGAGATTCTGTTAGTCTAAAACGTACTGCTGAGCAGTGAACAATTGGCAGGACAGGAAGTTCTGTAGGATCAATGTGAGTCAATTTGCTAGCATAGCAGTCTCCTATGAATGAGGTAAAGTTCTAAGAACAGGTGTTTAAAACAAAGTTAATAGTGACTGTTCTTTTCTATGAACATAACTCTAGAATAATGTACCCTCTTTGTGCATGGGATGGAGCATTATATCACTGCTAATTAGGGACTAAGAGTCTTAGTCTCTGAAAAAATGGAGTTCTGTTCAGTTACTGCAAAAGTTAATGCTCTTTGGCAAAATTTTGCTTGAAATAAAGAGTATGGGCTTTTTCCAGTGCAGAATGTAGTCTGAAAATTACCTGACACTTCAGGGAACAGTAGTGAGCTGAAGCTGTGAAGAGGTGGAATAAAAATTGTGTGCGTTTTTAAAAATAAAGCTCTTTTAAACCTTAGTTGCAGTGAAGTCATAAATCTGTTTCCAATGTGCAGCTTCTTAAGCATCCTACATACCCTCTGTGACTCTGTAAATTGAATTTATTTTGGCAGATGTTTGCACTTGTTTGTAATCTGCATGGTCTTGGGAATGTTAAGTGTGGCACTCTTATCATGAGGCCCTACTTAAAAGTTTTGTGTTAGAATAATTAAAACAGAAATTGTTGTAGCAAGTAGAATGACTACGTTAGAAGTAAAAGTACAAAATGTTTGCTGTAACACTTGAAAGTTGTTCATATAAAGGTATCAACTTTCTACACTACTACTTCATTTCAAGGAAGCTACCTGGTGGGGAGTGAGAGTTGCTCCAAAATAATTTAAACATACTTCCAATTACTTGCTGTTGGTAACCTAAAGATTAAATTACAGCAAAATGGATCATAACTGTGCCCAGCCTCTCAGACTGCTGTGTGTTGCTATATCCTTTACATTTGCAGAGGTCATTAACATCTTGGCTTGACTTTTGTGTAGGTTGTCCTTGGGCAAGTGGTAGGCTGCTAGTTCCTGTGTATTTAAAAAATTGTCAGATGTTGAAGTAGATGATTGTTATCAACAGCAGAACTGTTGCTGTGTCTGTGTTTTTTCTTGGCCACTGAGTGTGGTATTGGTGAGTCCCTGATGTTGCTGGAATCTCTGTAAGAGATATACTGTGTGTTCAAATTATCTGAAACTTATTTGACATGTTTGTTAGAGGAATTACTGTTGTTAACATCATTTCTCACAGGATAGCAATCATGTAGTTAAATGAGTCTCTGTATCTGTTTACCTCTGCATGATCACCTTGATGGGACTTGGTCAGGTTGATTGAGACAGGGAAACAGAGCAAATAGCTACCTGAATGCAGCTTCCTTTATTTTGAAAGTATGTTGTTCCTCAAGACCATGGATGTACTTAAGGAGAGCACGTGTATGAGTAATGAATAGAAAGTTAATCCATTTGAATTATAAAACTTGAATAGTTGTCCTGGAATATGTGCTTTAATACAGGAAATACAGTATTAGTCTTACTTCCATTAAAAATTTTGTGTCAATGGCTTAAAAGGCCCTTAGGCTTTTGCAGAAGCCTTTCAGCAACAAAACCTTGAGTTTTGAGCAAGGTTCAAAAATAGCTAATGGAACTTGCTCTTCCTGTTCCTCACAACTTTTCTGAGTTGATTTTTTTTCTTCTTTTTATTTTCTCTCTCAAAAATAGCTGCAGTAAGTTTGAAGAAGTAAAATATTTTTCCTTCCCTAGGTGTGGACTTCAAGGTGAAAACTATTTCAGTTGATGGAAACAAAGCTAAACTGGCAATATGGGTGAGTTTCTCCTAAATTTTTAATGTATTGTTTTGCTTTAGGCATAGACATGGCTTGTATAATGTACAGTTTGTGTGAAATCCTTTTCTGTTTAATGTGGTGTTTTGGAGGAGTGGGAGATTAATACTGAACCACACAGAAGGTGGAATGAACTGTAGGGCAACTGGCTAATGGGACAATTGTGTTGTCTGAGCTGCAGCGCTGTTTGCAGGTGTGGTTGGGATAGGAGTAGAGAAAAGGAGGAATTAAATGGCACTAAATCAATCGGACCTTAAAACTGTGAATGTGGCCATTCCTAGCTGGTTTTTTAAAATGAGTGATTCATTGTTTAACTTCTAGAGAGTTAGTCCTCACTAATCTGAGACTTCCTCATATACATCGTTCTTGTCTGTACTTGAGAGGCTTTAAAAGGATGCAGTTCTTAACCTAAATGTTGTAGGCAAAGTTTACTAGTGGATTGATAGGTTAAGAATTATTGCTGCATGCTCAATTCATGCTCAAATGTTCCCTCTCAAAACATTTTTTTTTAGCCTAAAAACTTTGTAGCCCTCATACAAAGATTTTTTTTTAGGCTTGAGGTCAGTGTTATTTGTAGCAGATGTATCTGAAAGAGGGAGACGCAGTGTTGGTAATCTTAGCCTTTAGAGTGTTCAACATCTACTCTAGTTAAAAGTAGAACGTCTAAATTCATAGCAAGTGAAGAAAGAAAAAGAACTTCCAGGTTTTTTTTAAACGTTCTTCATTCTGCAAACCAGCCTCCACTTGTGTGACTTGAAGCACCTCTTGAATATTCAGACCCAATTGTGACTTCTTGTAGCAAGCAAGAATAAAACCTCATTTCTCATATAAGCGAAATACCTGACCTTTACTTCCTTGGGAAGTAGCAGTGGAACATGAAACGCATATTGTAATAATTCTGTTGCTTTGAGGGTGTTTCATATCTCAACTAACAAACATGACTTATGCCTTTGTGTGACAATAGTAATCATCCCTAAAATAAATGGGTTTGATGAGGAAAATAACTGCAACAACTCAACAGACAAATAGACATATAAGAGGAAAAACAGACTGATAGCAGTGATGAGTTTTGTTTTATTTTAGTTTTAGTTGGTTTTAAATTCTGATTGATTTAGTACCATTTTATTCTTCCTTTTCTCCTATCCCATGATGAGTGATCATGGGATTGAAAATATTACATAGGACTAACGTGGGGTTTATATTTTTTCATATTGGTGAATGTGAAGACATAATTTTGAGGTATGCTGGAAAAGGAAAGCTTATAAATACATGACACAAAACCATTTTGAGATGTGTGAGGTTGACCGAGTGACTTGTAGAATGTTGCAAGTCTAGTTCAGTTATTCAGATCCTGTGGCAGGGAACCGTTTTGAATCCACAGTGTTTCATGTGTCGCTTCTAACCTGGGGTAACTTGGATGAAGTTATTTAAATCTTATATGCATGAAGTCTTCAATGAGTGTGTACTGTAACATAATTTCTGATAAGAAAACAGCATTCTTATATTTGGGTTTTTTTCAGAGCTGTTGACACTTTGAATTTGAGGATGTAAATTCAGCTTTAAAACCAGAAAAACCTCTGACTTATTTCTACTTCTGCTCTGTCATAGCATGTTAAATGCACTTACCCTGGCACTGAATGAAATTTAATTGGACCAAGGAGATTGAAGTGAGGGAGCTAAGTTTTGTTGCTGTGGTTTTTGATGCTTGTTACAAAACATTAGTACTGCAGCTGTGCTTCTTTCTTGCTGGTTGCTGCTGGTTTCTGCAGAACAAATGCTTCTGCAGAAATGGCTGTCTTACTGCTATATAGTCCAGTTATTTACTACACCAAACAGTTTAAAGGTGTTTTCCAGGACAGACTATGTAAAATGTCCAAGTTAATGTGCAGTAAAACAGCAGGGGAGGCTATCAACACAGTTAATCTGGTAGTTGAATATACTTTGCATCTTATTTTGTACACTCATTAGAAGCAGAATACCTGAAAGCTAAACTAGATTCTGCTCAAATTCTGAATAATGGAACTTTCTGAATGGCCTTTTAGGATACTGCAGGTCAGGAGCGGTTCAGAACATTAACACCCAGTTACTATAGAGGTGCACAAGGTGTTATCCTGGGTAAGTATAGTTTTGCATGCTATTTTGAGTAAGTTTGTGGTTTTCTTATGTGTTGGAGTTATGCAAACTTTTTGTAATATCTAGTTGATATTAAAAATCATTCTGTCTGTGTTGAACAGCTCATATATAAAAAGATCTTGAATTTGATGTCTGACTTTTCTCATGTAGTCAATCTCACTGGCTGGAGAACCACTGATTTTTTTTTTTGCACGAGATAAAAAGCTGCTGCTATTTGAAGGGATAGCTTGGAGCTGCCCTGTGCTGCCGGGAATTTGCCTTTTATTTATTACTTCTGGTTTTTTGCCTGTACTTTCTAAGCCCAGAGTCAAAAAAAAAAAAAAAAATTTTTTTTTCCTCAGTGTATCCTTTTTGTATTAGTATGTATACGGCTTTCTCTTTTTCTTCTCCCTTTTCCTTTTTCTTAATGAAACCAATATAAACACTGTGGAGTCTGGCCAGGATTTTTTTGATATTTGTGTCCCCATACTGATGGGATGTTAAAGTCAGAATCACTTAGAGGAGGCTAGCTGAGAGCATAAAAAACATCAGTCTGTGTAGGAGAAAGCCAGGCCAAACCCCATAATTGCAACTTCACAGTAAAGTTGCTTTTCTTTCATACATGGAAGCCTGTTAACTATGCACTGAGCTCTGAAGTTCTGCTTCTTCACTGCTAGAAGTGAGGAGCTAAATAAAGGGTGGGCAGGAAAATAAGTCTGGGGTTTTTTTGAAGTTGCATCTGACTTGAGAGATTTGTGGTAAGTTATTGTGTCCAGTTAAATTGTTTAACTTGGAAGACTCATGACAGAGGTTATTCCTGGTAGGTTTTGTTTTGTATATACTATTTCACAAGTCTGAGTTGCATTACCTTCCTGGTATGGGAAGATGCTGTCAAGGCATGTCTTGTCAAGTCACTAAGCTGCTGGCACTGAACCTGCCACTTACTGTTGAAAGCTGTAAAAGTAAGCAAGCACTGTTTAGGAGCTAGAAAGTTCTACTGTTGAGACTTGCACTCTTGCTTTAATTAATAATCTTCTCTTGACTATTTCTTTGTTAAACAACTTCCCAAAAATAAAGTGGTTCATGCAAGCCAAGCTATAGATTTAATTGAAACCAACTGTTTATGCCTGTCTGCACATGGGATGTGAGAATGAAGGAAAAAATACTTTCATAGCTTAGAAGCGTAGCTATTAGTCTTCTAGTAGTGGATTTTAAGTTTAACAAGGTCTGCTTTGTCTGCCCTTTGTGCTCCTAATATGGTTTATTACTTATATCCCACACAAATGCTAAATAGTTTGAAACACTAAAATGCTGAAAATTCAGTAGTTCACTGGTGTTTGTGAGGATTTGGTGATCAGTTCACTTTTTTTACCTAAAAATTGTAAGCACAGGAGCAGTGTTTTACAAGTTTTATCACTAAACTCAGTGCAGAAGGTCATGCCATCCTCTTTGCATATCTTTTGTGTAGTGATGTTAATAAGTATCCTACATCAGGGGGCTGCAAGTGTAGAATTCTATGCAAAATGAGAGTCTCTAGCCTGTAAGCTAGAATGTTTCAGCATAAATTAGTCTGAGAACAGTAGGTGACTGAATCTTTGAGTTGCTCTCCATTAGTATCATCAGTGATTTGAGATGGTGGATATTCAACTTTTTTCTCAATTGTTGTCTCACTGTAGTAAGTAAATTGGAATTGTTGGGACTCCTTCCGTTTCCTAATTCAAAAAAGCTGTAATTTTTTTCTCCTTTTGTAATGTAAGCTGTATGGAAAAACATGGTGGAAATAATATTGCTAATGTCTTTCAGTTTATGATGTCACAAGAAGAGATACTTTTGTCAAGCTGGATAACTGGTTAAATGAACTGGAAACGTACTGCACAAGGAATGACATAGTGAAAATGCTAGTTGGAAATAAGATTGATAAGGTAAATTGAGTTCAACTGCAGTAAGTAATCAGGTATATTTTGTTAATAATGCATATTAATGCTATGTCTTATTATAGGAAAACCGTGAAGTTGACAGAAATGAAGGTCTCAAATTTGCAAGAAAACATTCCATGTTGTTCATAGGTATGTTACAGATATTTGCTGAGATCTTACTTAATTTTTATTACATAAAGTACCGTTCTGTAGTCTCTATACGTGCAATCCAGCTAATGATATTTCTCACGTGCAGTAGGTACAAAGCTAATAGGTATTCCCATCTTTTTTAAAATTGTCCATAAATATGTCCAGATAGCTATTCCATCTGTGGATGAGTATACTGAAATGCATAAGGATTAAGGGTGGAATACAGGCTCTATTGTAGTCTGAGAAGACTTGGTTTAAGTTTGGGGTTTTGTCTGTTTTCTTTTCCCAGCCTACTTGCTAAATTAGTAACAGAAGCAAAATGAAAGAGGAAAATCTGGTACTAGTGGCCAGCTTTCAGTAGCAAAAGAGCTAGTACTTGACAGAAATCTGTATTAGAATGGGATATAAAAATAGGTAGGAATATAATTAACTTATAAATGATGGGTGAGATTGAATAATGACATAATTGTGACTGGAGCAAATGTTTTGGTCTCATCTTGCTGCAAAATGAGTTAGGCCTTGTAGGCAAAGCCTTGTAATGACAAATTGAAGTGGGTGATAAAGTGATTTTTTTTATGCATAAGTTTATTACATGTTTCATTTAAGGATCAGCAGGGATTACTTTATAGGATGAATGCAGTAGCAAAGCAGTTCACTGATGTGTCCTGTACTTTGAGTTATGTTCCCATCTCTGACTAATGACATATGTTTGTCTAGTACCTTACTGTATTTCTTTTTGGCCACAGTGTCAGATGTGGAAATAGAAGTTCAGAGTTAAGGCACAAGCTGTGAAGTGCATGGAAGATGAAAAGAAACATGAAAATTAAAGTATAACTAAATATATGTATCTGCATGTTATATATGCTAAATATCTGCATGGCTGTGTAGAAGAACAGGGCAAGCCCTAGTGGGACTGAACAGTTTCAGATGGTATCTGTTGCTCTCGTAATATACCCTGTGAGCAAATTTCTTGAGCCTAGCTGAAGTGAGGCTCCTGAGTCAAATTACCTGGAATTCTGCTAACTGCTGGAGAAATGAGATCCCTTCTAGCTGTTTATCAGATGAGTTGTATCACGGAGGTTGACCTGGATTCCTACAGTATGGATCCTTGCCTTCTTATGGTATGGTGGTACTGTAGTTCTGACTAATGTACAGAACTCAAATACAGAACAGCAGCCAGGTTTATCAGACATCTTAAGTTAGTACAACCCTTCTTCTGGCTGAAGTGCTTTCTGCAGAAAAATAAAGCTAAGCTATAGCTGTCTCCATATATTCTAGTGACGTTCAACTTGAAAGCTCTTCTGTTAAGTCTTTTGAGGTGCTGCCTTATGTGGCAGCAAAAATCTGCTAATTTTGACACTGATATGGTATTGTAGAATGTATTGTAGAAGTTGTATGTCTAGCTGTAGGTTGAGCCTTAACTGAAAGAGAAATACTAAACAAGTTACTGGAAGCTATGCTAACGCTTGACTTCTTGCATCCCTTCTCCAGAGGCAAGTGCAAAAACATGCGATGGTGTACAGTGTGCCTTTGAAGAGCTTGTTGAAAAAATCATTCAGACTCCTGGACTGTGGGAGAGTGAGAGCCAAAACAGAGGTGTAAAGTTATCAAACAGGGAAGAAGGATATGGAGGAGGAGGAGCATGTGGTGGATATTGTTCTATGTTATAAACTTTGAGAAGCTTATTCTTTACATATTTAAACAGATAGTGACATCTTTCTGTACATAAATTCGTTAAATGCTATTTTTAGGGACCTTGCAGTTTGCACATATTTGTTTTGTATCATGGCAGTGAACACTTGTAGAAAAAATGTTCTGCAGCTTTGCCAGTTTGAAAATGTTATGGTAAGCATGCCCAATTTGCAATCTTTGGGTTTTTTTAAGTAGCATAAATACTGTGCAAGAATGAACACACTAAAAATTTTACAACTGTATACATTTATCATGTAACTACTCTAAACAAATTCATCTAACAGAAACACATTACTGCATTGTCTGCTCTCTGTCTTATTTTTAAATGCTTTTGAAATTATAGAACTATATAGTGTACACAGATCTTGAAAGCAGTGTGAGCTATAAGTGTTACATTTCATTTCTTCTAGTAAATGCTTTTTTAAATGGTATTAAAACCAGCAAGATTATACAGTTCTTGGACAAATCTGCAAAATTTTTGTTTTTCAGCAGAGCTGTCTACAATACGAATTGGCACAGGCCATAGTTGGTATCAGCACCTTCTTGAAGAGATGCTTTGAAAGCTTCCTTTGCAAAGCTGGGGGACACCCTTTTTTCTTTTTAATCATCACTTCAGTTGATGGCTTAACTGGAGTTTTAATCCTGTGATATTTATATACTAAATCTGTGGTCCTCTTGCACTCTAGGTTTTTATGATGCGGTCTGCTCTAGACTTGCTGTAGGAAGTCTTCATTTTTGGCAAGAAGTCTGAATGACATCTTTGTTCTTTCATTGTGAATCAATTTGCCACACTACAGTACAGATGCCTAATTTTCCTAAATGTTTGTAATATAACTTTATCTCAAAGTGGAGCTCACTGTGGCTGTGAAGATCTCTATCACTTGTCTGGTTTGTGCAGCTACTTGTTCAGAAATCAAACTTCCCATCACAGATACTAAATGGGAAGCTATAGGGCTTCTTGATCTCTGTATGGAAAAATACTATTGCAATGAGTATTCACTTGAATTTACTGTATCAAAGCCAATGGTTTCTTTCAGAAGACTTGTATAGACTAATAAATTTTTTCCACAGTATTCAACTTTTCTAACCTCTTCCTACTGTAGAGTTGTATATTTTCTAGCACATGCAGTTTAAACAAGGTCACTTCTTGCAGACAAATTATTACTGATTTCTGAAGGACAAGACAAGGATGCTGTGCTGTGTGGTTTTTCTTTTATTTAAATAATCACTGTAGTGCAATCAGTTACTGAACTATTGGGCAGTTTCTTGTAAATACGATGATGACAGTACCTGTTATTACTGCAAGGTTTTGTGTAAATGTCAGCATACATGATCTGTATTTTGCAGCCTCTCTTGGCTGCTTCTGTTAAAATACACTTTATTTCTCACATAGAAACTTTGTTTTCTATTCTGTTTTACACTTGCTAGAAAACAATACCAAAATTTGAAGACTTAACCATGCTAGTTTTTACCAAATATTGTATCTATAGTATTGTTAATGTAGTAGTGTTATTTAAATATGTAAATGTAATTAATATTAAATATACATCCATATTGTATTAAAATGTTAGATTTGTATTACTGTTTCATGCAGAATATGTGGGCTGAGCAAATCTTGTTTGTTAGCATTGGGATTTCTGGGTTTTTTTGTAGGCTAGCAGAAGAAGAAAGTTGTATGAGCGTTAAAATTGTGAGTAATGATTATTTTAGTGTTACTTCAGTAATATTGGGCAACTGTCATAATGCTGGCAGATGCCTGTAATTTATTTCCATACTGGTTTTCCCACTAGTCTCTGTTGATCCTTACATTGAGAAGAGACCAACTTTTCAGTTTCTCAGAACAGGTCCTTTTATCACAGGACCTGGATTCATCTTTCATTCAGTCTTTGCCAGATCTGACAGCTCTTATCAAAGGGAGGAACTGCAGGGTACTCTGAATAGTGGGTATTTCTGCAAAAGTATCAAGTAATTTGCTCCCTCTTTCCCAATAAAATTTTTCTGGCGAGAGGGGATTATTCTGAAACAGCTTATTTAGTGAGACAGAGCAGCTACATGGCTGTTTGTTGATTTTTCTTTTTTTAAAAAGAAAATGTTTTCTAGCTGGTGTGCAGCTAGCTCTTTTGTCTTCTGCATCTTTCAAGCATGTTTGGTCATGTCCCTGAGGAAGGGCTTCTCCTAGAGTCTTGCCACCTTTCCTCATTGCTTTGTCAAGAAGCTCTGTACTCTGGAGAGGTTGATTCCTGTGCTTACATGTTTGTTAGAGCAAATTTAGCATCAGTTACTCTTACTCTGCTACATTTTTATTTATTTTTTTTTAAAATCCTTCCTCTTTGCACCCTTTTTTTAAGGGGAGGTGGGGTAGGGGAGAAGCTGCTGTCTTTCAAATAAGACTGTTCCCATACTTTCCAAGTTATTTTTCCTCTTTGCAGGTCAGAATTGCATCACTGTTATCTCCAAGTGCACTTTCACTGTTGTGGCTGTAATGCAAGTATATCTGAAACTATTGCAATCTGTTTCATAACTTCTACTTAATACTGATTTGAGCCTGTGTCTTTGTGGAATATTGAGTATTGCAGTCAGAGAAGTATGCACAAGAGACCCTTCAGTCTGTCTCAGTAGGTAGCTGGGGGATACTAGTGTTTGCTGTTGACATGAGGTAATGAGAATGTGTCCATTTCCATGGCAGACAGTTTTATAAGAAAATAGTAAACCAGAATGAGATAACACAGAAATCTTATATGATCATGAAACACAGTTTAAACTGAAGTTGTTTCCAGTTCATTTATTCTGTAGTCAACATTAAAAGTATTGACTAGCAGTTAAGTACTTGTGGCTGGCAGGGATTTTATGTAGTCTTTACGCTAGCCTGGAAGAATATGGCACAACAGTTGCATCTTCTTGAACTTACACTTCAGAATCCTACTAAGTGTTACGGTTTTGTCTTGGGTTTCTTCCACTGTTTTGAAAAGGGAGGTGGGACAGGCTTCTGGTAGAGATTTCAAGATGCTTTTTTCTTTGTTGCTAGTGGGGATTTTATCCAAACTACAGCATCACTTTTCCTGTTCTGCTGCAATAATGAGATCAACATCTGGCTCAAAGTAAGTCTTAACAAAATGAAAACCCAAGTTCAGTAAGTCCCCAAACAATACCAATGACTGTCTCATCAGCCTTGGCAGAACTTCAGGAAACAGTGGTGTTCTCGCTGCCATCACGTACCACAGTGCTTCGGTTAGTTCCCTTGTTTGCCAGTAACCTGAAGGATGTATAGTGAACTACAATAATCCTTCTAATCTTGCCCCATAGTTTAGTGTAATGATTCTGTGTTCTGAGTCTGAACTAGATGTGTTTTTTTCAAATATTTGCAAAACTTGGGCAGCCTGTGTTGTGGTGAGCACAAGTTACTGCTATTTAGCTAGAGGACTGATGTAAATGTTGCTGCATCCAGCCCATATGTACTATCTTGTTAAAAGTTACTGTAGTCATTTTTGGTGTCTTCATGTCCTTCATGAGGGTGTCAAGAAGCACCACTAATATGAGCAGGGCTTTTTTATGTTGCCAGACAAATTGTTGCATGGCTTTCAGAGCTAGTTGAGCCTTCAGGGGCAAAATATAATGTGTTTTTCCTGGTCACTTTCCAACAGCATTAGCTTTTGGGAAAAAAGAGAGAAGCTCTCCATTAAAACTGTTTAAAGGTTTGTAAGGTTTTCACATAACTAGCTCTTGAGTACCTGTGGCACCTTAATTAAAAATTGATGAAGGGTTATACAGGCAAACAACTGTGAAGGTGTGCTTCTGAACTACTGCATGCTTACATTCTGTGGCTGATTTTAATGCAAGAAGTTTTGTCCTTGCCCTTGTGCCAGAGTAACATCTGGTCCTTTCTGTTGGAATTTAAATGGTTGTGGTGGTTGACTACTGAAGATTTTTTTTTTTTTTTCCGTCATGCTACTAGTTTGTATGTAAAACATGCATAGATGCTACAATGGTAGCAAAATGCCTAGTGAAGTTCTGGAACTCTTGGGCTTTAGTTCTATATTTTAGAAGTTTAAAAAAAAAAACCAAAAAAACCCAAAAAACAAAAAAAAACAAAACAAAACGGAAGAAGCCTTAAAATAGAAGTGTCAATTCAGGATTGGAAGTAAACTTTTCTAGTGTTTTCTGTGTATGATCAGCTCTGGATTTACTTGATTCTGGGAACAAGTCTTCTGGTTCGCTCCTTTTGACAGCAGTGCTTGGTTCCCAGTTCTTCATGTTTGTCAGGCTGGACTTTCTGATCTGAGGAGTGTGGCTATGAAGATGTTCATGACAGCATGAAACTTGTTCTTTAATGTAGCTGCATCTGGATCTTCTCATTACTACTTAGGATTAGGAGCAAAGCCATAAATCAGGGTTCAGGGAAGAGCAGTAGCAGTCGCCCGAACTGTGAAGGCAGTCTTGATAATATAGAATACATTTAATGTATAATACATTATGTACACAAAATTTATAATTATTATATAATATGTCATATATTAATCATACCAGTTAATAACACTTTGATAGAATTAATATACTTTAAAATATATAATGCACTATAGAAATATGTATATGTTAATATTTTATATTGGTTAGAGATTATAATTTCTAAACTTCAGCTTCAAACGTAATGAGTTATTTAAATTCAGGGTAGGTATGACAAAGGTACAAAGCCTATGGGTAGGTGTCATCTAGAAGAACAGAAGGAAGGATGCCTATGGAAGTAAGAGCTGGCTTTATATACTGATAATGCCTGAACTTGGTATGAAATCAAAGCTGAAGTTCTTGATTAATTGGGTACTTGGAGTGCCAGAGGTCAGAGATCACATCTGTCTAGATGCAATTTGACTTAAATTTTTCTCCTGAACAGTATCCTGAATCACTGAATGGTTGTGGTTGGAAGGGGCTTCTGGAGGTCATCTGGTCCAACCCCTCTGCTCAAGCCGGGACACCTAGAACCTGTTGCCCAGGACCATGGCCTGACTTTTGAATGTCTTCAAGGATGGAGACTCCACAGCTTCCTTGGGAAACCTATGCCACTGCTTACAGTTAAAAAAAAAAAAAGTGTTTCCTGATGTTCAGAGGGTAGCTCCTGTGTTTCAGGCTGTGCCTATTGCCTCTGGTCCTGTCACTGGGCATCACTGAAAAGAACCTGGCTCCATCCTCTTTTCACCTTCCCTTGAAGTATTTATACACATTAATAAGATGCCCTCTCAGCCACCTTTTCTCCAGGCTGAAGAGTTCTAGCCTGTCTTCATAAGACAGGTACTCCTGTCCCTTAATCATCTTCATGCCCCTTTGTTGGGCTCTGTCCAGTGTGTCAATGTCTCACTTGTACGGGGGAGCCCAGAATTGGACACAGCTGACCAGGTGCTGAGGGGAGGGGCAAAGAACACCTCCTTTGACTACCTAATGCAGCCCAGGAGACCTTTGGCTGTCTTTGCTGCTGGCTTACATTCACTTGGTGTCTACCAGGACCCCAGGTTCTTTTCTGCCAAGCTGCTTTTTAATGGGGTGGTGCCTGGGGTGGTTCCTCTCCAGGGGTAGGACTTGGCGTTTGCCCTTGGACTATGTGAAGTTCCTGTCAGCCCTTAAAAGGGAGCTCATCCCTGGGTGGGCTTGAACCACCAACCTTTCACTTAACAGCCAAACACACTAACCAATTGCACCACAGAGACTGACATACAGAGTGTTTTTTCTTCAGAAGAGCTGAATTCCTAATTGTGGGTGATAACTACTGATGGTGGTGGATGTATGTGTTGGACAATGACAGACCAGTACTGCTGGCACATTGCTGCAACAAACCTGATGTGTTACTGTGTGGGAATATTATAAGAGTTGGGAGTGGGGGGAACAAATGCTATTACCTCCTATGGGGTGTGGAAGATAAGATTCTTTTATTTTAAAGAAGTAACTATTCCTCACTTCTCTGCCTCCCTTGGGAGAGGGGAGCTTGGGATCATGTCATGCTCGGCCATCTGCTAGCATTTCAGCAGTGGGTTAACAGCACTGTTTCTCTAGCCAGAGCTACAGAAAGGCCCTGCAGTGCCCTTGTGCTTTTTGTGCTCATGGGCATGGCTGTAAGAAGTCTGAAAACCTGTGTGGCTGTGAACATTAATGCAATTAAAGCAAAGCACAGGTACACTTCAGAACATGGGTTGAGAAACATCTGAGATGCTGACTTCAGAATTCTCACTGCATCTGGGAACCGGAGGTTGGAGATGAGATATCTCTTGGGCAGGTGTTAACGAACAGTGAAGATTTCATGGTGAAAATTGTAAGTTTGGGGTTTTTTTTAAGTTTCATAGGTGTACTGCCTCAAAGAAAGCACTGATAACTTCACTTTGTAGAGAGCATATTCACTGTCATTCAACGGCCCAGAAAAGATGGAGCCTTTCACTCTGTATGCCCTTGTGTGTTGATGGAAACCAAAGGATTGGAAATATTGAGAAGCATGACAGGATTAGAGTTCTGTTCAGCTCATGAATGTACCAGTTTTACATCTAGTTTTGTGACAGAAGGAAACTCTGTTTAAATATCTTATCCTTTTTTTTTTTTTTTTCTGTTCATTTGGTAAAGAAAATACAGCAAAATGTTGGCTTGAAAATGGTTAGGTTTCTTTTAAAATTTAGGGAGCTTAATCTCTGCAAGGTTGTGCTTTGGAATGCTGCTGACAACGTTTTGGTGAAGTGCTCCTGTAACTGAGCTGTGAAGGCATAGGAGCGGGTAATTGTTTTAGGAGTTTGGACAATTTTCTTTTGGAGGGATAGGAACTGGCGGGTGGAGAAAAATGTACTTTCAGTAGTAGCAGCAGCAGCAAATAGCCTCTCCTAGTATGGAGTTTGACAAAGAGAAGTTTCCTTTCCCTTCCTCTGGTGGTTTGAGCTGTACTGCAAGGGAGTCTATGCTGTGTGCCTAAAAGCTGTGGAGTAGGTCTGTCCCACAGCACGCGCTGGGGTCTTGCTCCGCTGGCTGCTTCCCACAGGAGATAACGGGTGGCATTTGGCTCCTGTATGCTCTGGTGGCCTTCTGCTGGGATCCCTGGCATGAGGCAAAGGTCATGGGTCCAGGTTTCGTCCTGAGCTGGAATTAGGGGGTAGCTGGGCTGTATGGGCCTGGGAGATAAAATGTCTTCACAGGTGGCAGAGTTTAAATGTAGCTGTAGGATACATAGGACTCCAGAAAGCTGCTTTCTAGTGACATGTAAATAATGGTCTTTCAGACAGTTTCCAACATAATCATTTGGAGCCCTGACAGCGTTGAAGCTTTGGTAATCATGTTTGAATTAACTGATTGCTGTTTTTCAAGACTGCAGGCATTACTCATACAGGCTTTTCTGCAACTTACAGTATTTGAGTCAAAGCTTGTAGGAGGTGGAAGTCTTAACTAAATTAGCAGATCTAGTTGGAAGAGACAAGTGCTAAGACACAGAGGTCCTTTTCCAGGTATGTGAAATGGCTGCAATAATGCTATTATTGCAGCATATTGATGTTTCTCAGTGTGAACCAGGAGATGTAACAGTAACCTTTTGCGTCAGGTCTGAATGCTTGCGCCTCTCTCTGCATATGTAGCAGTCCAGGTAGAAAGATAGTTAAATGAGTAAGGGTGTGAAAAGCAGCAACAGACTGTTGATGTGGCACAGACATGGGAGCTAGTTCAGGTACTGGTGGCAGTCTGGCTGAAGAAACACAGAGCTCAGTAGTTGTACACCTCCAGAAAGCAGGCTGCTCCCTGGGTCTTCTCTAGTTTGGTGCCGCAGGGAGCGTATTTTGGAATGGACCCGCTCTGGCTGTGAGGTTTGACTGTCTGACCTTGCTCCAGGAGCAGGAGCACCTTCCTACCACACTACTGCTTTCTCCTAGGATTGCGTGCTAGCTGTCAAATGGAACAAAGGAAACTTTAGTTGTTTCACAGGCAAACGTGATGAAATATGATGGACTGGCTAGCAGATTTCTATGGACTGAGCCAGCAGGTGAGTTTAACCCTGGGAATATTCTGCTTGCTTCTTTTTTCCCTTTAAACAGTAAGAAAAAGCTCTCTTTTGGTCTTGTAATTTCCTTTTGCCTAGAGAGGAGAGGCAAACTGTGAGGCTGGAGCAATCAGAAAGAAGTGCAATGAAATTTCCCCTGTAAGTTGCAGATAGACAGCAGTGATACCTGAAGGCCTGCCATGATATGCTTCTTTTCTCTTGTGCTCCTTAAAATATGCCTAGCAGTCTTCTGAGCTTAGTGGAAATTATTTGCTATGTATTTCACAGTAGCAGTCAGAAGCAATAAAAGCATTGAAATGCATTTGCCATGCCCTCCAGAGAGGTCAAAGTTATTTGACAGTGTACAGATTAGAACATTTTATTGTACTAGCTTGAAGTCTGAATACATCCTTTGTTTGCAGACTTAGTCTGGGAAAACAAAGCAGGAAAGGACTTTAAGACACCATGGTAGTCTTTCTCTCTACCCTAAGAAAGGATCAAGTACACTCAAACCATTCATGTATTTTAAATATTCTTACAAGAAATCCGACAATGAAGATTTTATTGCCTCCACAGACAACCTCTTCCACTGTTTTTGGAACCTTAATAATGGAAAGCTTGTCCTTCTGTTTAACCTTTATTTCCTTTGCTGTAATGAGAGTGTGTTCCCTTACTGGGTGCTTCTACTGCAACCTCTGTTTGCCAGGTGATGCCTACATGCCTCATAGATCCAAGCTAAAGATTGTTTCATGACATGTAAAATAAAGAAGCAGTTGCATTTCCTCCTTGACAGAAAAGCTGCTTATTGTAAAGTGATGCCTTTTCAAATGTTTTTGTTTTGGGGTAGTACAGTACAGAACTAGTAATGTAATCTGTCTCTCAGCCTGTACCTCTTCTTTTAATGCATAGTGTGTGTGGAAATGAACCATATCAAAAAGCTTAAACTTGGTAATAGACTTGGTTCTCTATATGGCTCTGAGGAAAGCAGCTTAACTGCTCTGTGTCTCTATTTTTGTATACAGGAAAACAGTTGTAAGGCTTGTTTAGTTCATGACAATCTTAGTTTTTAATGACCCTGTGCTATTCCACATATTTCGGAACGTCTACTTGGAGTTTTGTCTCTTAGCTGAGTCCTAAAGAGCTGTGGTACTGTTAGTAGCCCCTCCTGTGCCGAGGCAAATCCTTGGGGCTGCTCAGCCCCAGTTATGCTGTGCTGCAGTGCGGGCGGAATCAAGTCTGTGCACTTGGAAATGCATGAAAAAATGTTAAGGAAAAACAAATGCCTCTAATTTTTCTGGCAGATGGTGCTCAGGTGTTTTTTCTACCTATAAGTAAATAATTGAGAATTGTTTCAGTTCAGTTATTTAAATTCATGTTTTCTCATTTGTTCTGTGCTTATGCTTCTGTCTTGACCCAGGCCTGCACTTCATGGCTTTGTGTGCTTTCCTGACGTGTTTAGCCCTGGCAGTGCTGTGCAGTTGAAATCTTTTGGAAGTGGCTGCTATTAATATGTTAGTGACCACATGTAAGTGATTAACATCAGTGTGGTTTCCCTATACTTACGGGAAAGTTCAATGTCTTATATTAATTTAGTAATAAAAGGGTATTAGATTGGAAATATTTTAGGGATGTTCAGTCTTACTGCTGTGGCTGAAAATAGGAAGGAAAGTGATTACATGGCACTGAGACAGCAACATAGTTTAATGGCTGCTTACCCTAAGGAATACCATGGTATTTTGTATTTACTTGCAAACACTCACTGTCTGCATTGTAAGAAGGAGTACTTTATAATAGGGGAATTACTGAATAAAGCAGTTTCTATGTGTTAGCAAGGGGTTATGTACCTTCTGAATGTTTTGCTGCTCAAATCATCCCTTAGAAATGTGCATGGTGTTGAGGGAGGGTTCTGTCTTCTACAGAAGAGACAGAAATCCATCCTGCATTGTCATAGTAGAGGGGCTGGAAAAGAAGTGCTCTGCAGCTCGACCTACACCTATAGTGCAGGCAAAGTCTTCTGCGTCCATCCTTGCAAGTAGGATGCACTCTTTATCCCCCTTGATCCCTAGGTATTTTTACAGCATAACCAATGTGGGGAAGCACATTAGGGGAGGGGGACATGACAAAGTCGGCTTGCGAGTGTTAAAGAGAATCTACTTTCTGCCTCCCCCAGCCCCAAACTGCTTGCAAGACAGATTGACATAAAGGTCCCTCTTCAGGACTGTGCCATTGCTGAAGTGCATGTGTGCATTGTATGACAAATGATACATAATCATGTGTAACTTTAAGATGTGAGAGTTTGTGTGTGTTCTTGAGCTCTGTAACCTCTGCTTCCCTTGCAGTGTCTCCTGTAGGCTTTGCAAGGGCTAGATGGGGTTTGCTGCTAAACAGAACTCTTTCTTCCAGAGCTTTTGTGTATTGCAAAATTTCCCCCTTGCCTGTGCACAACTGATTTTTACGAAGTCCTGTAAAATCTCCTAATCCTGTTTTGGTCTTTTGGTGCAATTTACTTTTATCCCAAAACCTAGCTCTCCAAATTTTCCAAACAATACACTGGGCGCTATAGAAAGACCATTTTAAATGAATCTGTTTGGAGGACCCTGTTAGAAAAGTAAAAAAGTAAAAGAAAAAGGAAAAAAAGAAAAAAGCCAATGTGTTTTTCATATCATATATGCATGTTAAAAAAATCTTCCTTTATGTTCTGATTAGAGACTAAGTGGACCCTTGTAATCACAATCTCTTTCCTTACTGAAATTTTATATCTCCCAGTTAATACGGGACCATGAAAGTGCTGGAATTTTTGTTTAAAGACCAATGTGAATGTTATAATAAGATATTTTCAGGCATAACTAAGAAATGCTGCTAAATGAAACTTTCCAGGCTGATATGAGAGAAAGAAGATAATAGCAGGTGTTCAAGAAAAGTATACTAATTACCATAGCATGTGAGCTCTCCACAGTCATTAGCCCTCTGCAGTGCTTTGAGATAGGCTTGTTAAATCACTGCAAGTTGGGTCTTGACTTCTGTACAAGCATTTAGGTGATAAACTCCACCAATATGAGTATTTGAGCACAAAGTATTTGTGTAAAATCCCACAAGAAGATGGCAACCTGCAGCTTGAACTAACATGCCTGATTTCCCACCTAGTTTCCTTGACCCCAACTAGTTCTTTCCCCCTAGTTCAGTAGTTGTAGCTTCCCTGAAATAGTTCAGTGGTGCTCTACATAAGCTTCATTTAGGTGCACTGGGAGTATGGGGAAACAGGGATTATGGTCTCACCCAGGAGCCACTAGTTTATGTACCCAAGGCTGGCTGTGTACTGTTGCTCTAGTGCTATGGCACTGGGTAAGAGAGAGGACACAGTTTTGCTTCCTCTGGATTAGAGCAGATTTTAGTTACAGTTTTGCTGTTGGAAAGAATGATGTAGAGAGATATGATGGATGTATGTCCTCTTTCAATGCACACTTCTTACTGAATGATCCTGATGCCTCTGTAGGGTTTCTTTGCCCTTTTCAGCAGTCTGTCCAAGTTTGGTTTTGTTTTTCTTTTTTGTTAACTGTTACTAGTAGTGACTTAAAATTTTTACATACTCACGATGAAAATGGAGTGCCCACAGTGTGGTGCCTGCACTGCTGTCTGAGGTTCCTGGCTGACATTTACCTTGTGAGCAATGTCAGTTTAATCTATTGAGCCTGGGGTTTATGGATACCATGGAGGGTGAGCTTTCTTTAGACTATCTGATTGTGACATGCCAAACTCCTGAAATCTGCGTCATTTTCCTCACCACTTATCTTGTGGTGTGCCAAAAGGAGGAAAGCAGATTTTCCTGATGAGACTAATTTCCAATAAACACTGTTTAGAAATGTTTAATTCTGCCAGCTACTTTACCTCTGGGCAATCTCATTCAAAGATTATGCTTTTGACTCTTCTCATGTTGACTCTTGTCCTTCACGCAACCCATTTTGTGCAATTACATGCAACTCTGGAGGCTATAAAAGTGTTTAGCAATCCTTTCAGTGCCTGGTGTAGTTCTGCTCTCAGGTTTGTGCCTCCCAGCAGCACATTGGTTAAAATACACTTTCATTCTTTATTAATGGCATACTGTATTATTTTTCTACTGTATTGTCTGGGATTAATGTCTGTATAGGTCTAGATCTTTTTACTTGTCTTTTTGGGTACTGATACAGGACCATAACTTCTCTTTTTTTTAGAATTTTGTTGAAATTCAGTATTGATTAGACACAGCTATCAAATGACCAGACATCACCTTAGCTAACTGTTGTTGGATTCTTGGATGCCAGTTACCTACATCTAGCTAATATAGCTTAAAAATCTAGGTACTAAGAGCTATTTATTCTCAGTAGGAATTTTTTAATGTTCCTACTAGTTATTAGTGGATTGGAAACTCTTTCACAGGGAGGAGGAAAAAGAAGAGCTCAGGTCAGAGGAAAAAAAAAAAGGAAGTAAGTGGATGACCAGTGATTGTACTTCACCCCTTGGTGGCAGCCCCAGAGGGGCGGGGGACCTCGGGCTTGCTGGTAGTGGGTCAGTATTAGCTGCTGTGGGAGCTGAGGAGGATGCTTGGCTTCTCTCATGCGTTTATCCTGATTCTCATGCTGATCATACTCCTTCCAAAAATGTTTTTGATTTAAATGTTCAGGTTCAATATTGTGTCCTAGGTCACAATAAGAGAAACTGTGAAATTGGAGGAGTCCTACATTCACACAAGTAGTGTATTAACCTTACTGACCACTCTCCTTTCACAGTCACTCCTTCTCTGAAATCTTGCTTTTTCTGTCATGCAGTAACACAGAAGTTTGTGCAGGGATTTCCCTTTTGGATGAAAGGCAAAATCTCTCAGCAAAGCTCTGTGACATTCTGCAAATGCAGCTCTTTGTGCCTTACAGATGGAGAAATTGAACCCTTGAGTACCTTCTGGCTTCAGGCTTAAAATGACTTATTTTCATTTATCTTAGTGAGCATGTTAAAAATCACACCTTTAATTAAACTGGTTCGAGTTGGCCATGTAGAGGACAGAGATGGAGCATACAGAATGATTGCCTTAAGACTGGGCAAAAATGTTAACTTTATCCTGCAGTGGCTGAATGACTCCAGCTGGCTTTTGTTGTATTGTACAAGAAACCTCTGTCTGAGGCAGGGTCAGGATCAACAGCCTGGCTGGTTTGTTCCCTTTCTGAGTACACTACTCCGTCTGGCGTACTGGATGCTCTGAAAATTACTGTGAAATCATAGGTGAGAAAGTAACTTCATCAAAGAGTAACTCACCACTGTAGGCAGATCTTTGCAAAGCAAGGAAATTCTTTTAAAATAAAAGTTATTAATCACAGAGTAAACCAAGGGAGATGAAGAAATACATCAAGGGAGGAGGAGCAGAACTGGTTTTGGACCAAATGCTTTTCAGGGTCTCTTCCATAAGATGGCAGCAGCTTATTTTGTGAGAGACTGATGTGAAAGGGTATCTGCTGGAAGCCCTACAAAACAGGCATTCGGTCTTCATAGGCTTTATCTCCATTTGCTTGGTACGTATCCCTTATGATTGTCCCAGTATAGATCAGTTGGGAACCTTACTTTATGTGCTAAAGCATTTTCTGTTGCTTGGTACACTGGTGATTTTGTTTTATTTTTTATAAATATAGGCACAGATGCTAAGAGGCAAACTCTGCAAGTGAGTTGTTAGTGTCAAATGACACTTTTGCATTCTCAGGGGTGGAGTGTGCAGGATGCAGGGAGAATAACAGGGTTGTTTGGCTTATTTTGGACTTTTTAAAGTCTTTCACTTTGTGCAGTTATAAAGCAACTTGAGTTCTGTGAGCAGAACAGGTAGAAAAACAGTTGGGATTTTCTCTCCTCAAAAAAAATGGAGATCTGTTTCATGGCAGTGAACTGTTTCAGTGGAACCAAACACTCATTTTCTTTTGAAGAGGGAGATTGTGGAGAGAGGGGATTGTTGGTTTTTTCCCTAACAGAAAGCAGTGGAAGGAAAGACATTTGAGAGGAACTATTTTGTGAAGCCATATGACATGAAGGATTTTAGATTTCAGCTCTTCTCACTTTCCCTTCTAAATGTTTTCCATATTTTCAGTGATACCCACAGTGGTGTGTGCAATACATTCATGCAGTTTGACTGTCTCCTATTCTTTGATGCATTTTGCTCTGCAGATGAGTGTCAGACACTCCGTTAGTACCAAATATTTAATAGTCATAAACTGCTATGATGCTCTCTAATAGAAGATTCTACTTAAGTACAAATTATGAATCATGTTCTCAGTGGTTTTGCTTTTCTGAAAAGCTGGATAACTTGGGAGGAGCTAAAAGCAGCCTGGTTTTGGCTTTCCCTGGTGCTTATACTTACTGACTGATGTTAGTCATCTGTTTTAGTTTCCTGTGGCCCATTAGTATCCAATCCATCAAGCACACAGGAGTCACAGTAACAAAACTGTAAACTTGAAGAGTGGAAGGAATAAGACTCTGGTATTTGCCTTCCATTCATTTTTAAACTAAACTGTTCAGCTTCCGTGATTGTGATTTCTGTGTGTTGATGGATGCTTACAGTACAGCTCAGATGGGGTCCATCATGAGCTGGTTCTGACATTGCTTCTCTGTCCTGTAATTCAGACTCTGGCTTGGTGAGGGCCCCAGAGCTGGATCTTGTCTGAAATGAATAGACCAAACACAGTGAGTGCGAGTGGTTTCCATAGCTGAGCTGGGAAAGAGATGCACCCAAATTACTGATGACTGGAGTCTGGTAGTTTTAATACCAGAGGAGAATTTGGGGGTTTAGAGGCTGAGAGCATCTTTTTCTTAACTATTGGACCTGCTTT
The DNA here is from genome assembly GCA_028020825.1 of Podargus strigoides. NCBI lineage: Eukaryota > Metazoa > Chordata > Aves > Caprimulgiformes > Podargidae > Podargus > Podargus strigoides. The sequence goes on from CM051623.1 coordinate 41,663,467, forward strand.
TCTACTGAAAGCAGCAGCTGAGATGGGTTGCTTTAGCCCCTTTTCATTTCTCTGAATCATGCCCCAACTTCAACTAGGAAAAGAAGGACTTTCAGCTCTCAAATTTTGGCCAGTGGTGAAGTTTAAAGTCTTCAAAGAAGTTATGGTTGGCAAGAAATGCAGTATTTTAAGGGGTCATTTCATTGTTACTGGTGTGCAGCCTGTGTGCTGCCTGATTTATACCAAGGAGACTCCTGGAATGTGTGTCCTGGTGACTTTTTTCTTTCTTTCCAATTAACTTTAAAGAAGTAGAGAGAGGTGAAAGCAAGTTATTTGAATAACATTGAAAATGTTTTATTTATTCTAGAAAGGTTCACATTCTTTCCAAGAGTCCACTTTCTTCCATTTTCAGAATGGAGCCTTTTTCACCTCAAATTATTTGTATTGTTATAGCATCCAGAGACTCTGGTTGAGATGGTTCCAGAGGGCTTGGGGAAACAAATTGAGTGAAATGAACAGATAGAAAGTAAATGAGAGCAGTTCAGAGCATTTGGGGAACACTGAGTGTGCAGCGTTGGTTTGTGGCACTGAGTGCAGGAACAGATCACCAGAGAGCTGGAGGACCAAGTTCAAAGTGCCCAGTTTATTCAGTTGAGGTGTTGTGGGTGAGGCTGAGAGGGATGGCCCAACATGTAGCTGAGTGTTAGCCTAAGGATGGGGCTTTCCATGGTCACATAAAGTTGACTTTTGTTTTTCTTTTGTGCAAAGTTTTGTTATGGAACAAGTTAACGGTAATAATTTTGGTTAGTAACTAATTCCTTGGAGCAAATGGCTTTAAGTCAATTGTGTATCAGATGTTGCCACATATTAATTTGTTTTGGTGTTTAGCCACAAATAACTCATGACAAGATTTTTGTATTATAATACACCATAATTTACTTCTAGCAAGCATGTAATTCCTAAGAGACAGAGTGGCATTCAGCCTATATGTTCTTTGGTCCACTCTATATTGAATCCAACACAATGGGTGCAGCTGAATGATTTAATGTCATCCCGAAAGAATTCACACAGGCTGCTGAAAATGAAAATAGGCCATGGAAATAAATTCTAACTCAATGTGTTCTTAAATAAAGGGCTACAATGTGTACAGAAGTTGTATAATGCTGTCCCTCGCTGAACTTTTTCAACAGTCTTGCAGCCTTACCCTCCTGTAGGGTAAGGAAAAAAAGCATCCTGTAGGGTGAATTCCACTAACCAGTAAATTCTGTGAAATGCTCCTTTCATTTCCGACAGGTGGAAGTTCAGGATTCCAGGACAGTTCAGGAGAAATATGAGATTCATACCAAGCATGAAGGTATTCTGTTTATTAACACATTGGTTTAAGCAAGAGTGAGAAATCAAAGAAATCACTAAAATCTCCCTACTAGGTGGTGGCAACTTGGAGAGTTTTCAAGTTTGCTGTGCATCAAAACAGTTTGCTAGTACACTGGGTGCTCATGGGCTGGCGGGGGGAAAAGAAGTCATGGAGCTGATCAGTAGGTTTTGAATAGGTTGGCCTGCAGTGATAAATGCCAGAGCTGTCACTTGGTACAAATATAACTGTTCCTGGAGTAAGATCCTGACGTGACACTAGCACTAGGTGCTGGCTTGTGTTAGAGCAAAAGTGACATATATTCAACGTTTTGCTTCATAAGCCTGGTTACCTGCTGGATGCACAAAGGGTTGCCGCTTGGTTCACTAGGGTAGAGAAATAGATGATACAGTCACTGCTGACTTCCACCACTTTTAGCAAATTGACTTTGTTATGATTTTTGGAGCGGTTGTGTTTTAAAATTGTCAGTTTTCAGCTCAGAGGGGCTATTTACCTTTTATTTACTGGAGAAACCATATGATTCCTTGCATTAGGATGTTCATTAATTCTGCTCTAACTATGGCAGAAACCTACTGAAAAGGGTTCAGAAAATTTCCATGCCAGACATTTCAGTGTACTTAAGACTATTTGTTTTATTCTACTTGTAGCTTATTTTATTTAAACTTATACTTGAATGCTTTCCTGAATGTGGGCCTAAATAAATCATTTTTATTTCAAAAACAATGGAAGTAACTTCAACCAATACTCAGAAGGATATCACTGAGCAAGTGTATTGTTTGCTATATGGCTTTGTATGCTGCTCTTGAAATAGTACCTATGGCAACTGTAAATCAGATTTTTTGGTACGATTGTCCCCAGTCCTGCAATAGCATCTGCCAGTTAGGAAGTTTACAGCCCCTGACTCCCACTGAAATCCAAGGGGCTTCATGTGAGCTTGAGGATCTGTGCTAGGGTGAATTTTATTGCAAGGTGGGGACTGTGGTGTTGAAAATGCAGTGACAAGATAGAGTTCAGGAAATATGAATCCTTGCAGCACCTCCTGCCCAGGGAATGATGTCTTTATGGCTGCAAGGGTTCAGGCAACTTGCTATTTACTAGTGTTTTAAGCTAGTTAAAAGTGGACTAAAGAGGCAAAACACAACAGAAGTTTTCCTTATCCCAGTGTGTTGGTACAGGCTGATGCCATTTACCTTATAGTACCTGTTCTTGGAGAAATTGGTACCAATAAAATGCGTACCGGTAAGAAGCCAATTTATGTACCAGAAATGACTACATGTGTTACATAATTAGAATACCTGCCCCGACTTCTGAAACCTATCGCTGCTGGGCCTGCTTTTAATCTAGCATCATCTCTTCAGTTTACGAGATGAAATGTAGCTGGGGAGGGTTATGAGAACCAGATGGAGAGCCTGGCTGGAGGGCTGGCAGGGATGGAGACTACCTTGGCCCGCTCCAAGCTGAGCGTACTGTGTACCTTCGAATGATACCTTAATCCATGATAAAGACAGACAGCTCACTTTTCCAAAATCAAAACCATATTCATCAGTGGTAGCCTCTTTCCAACATGATGCAGGCTACTGCTTAGAGAGATGGAGTCTGGAACAGCTTGATACAGGCAGAACTAGATGGCTACACATGGATAAGATAAAATCCTTCAGCTACCTAATAAATAAATTTGAAAGATGTTCTAAGATGATACAAATTCAAGTACTAACTTGATATATTATCCCAGAGGGATGTTTGTTCCACCTTTCGATCACTGAATCCTGATTTATGGTACACCTTTTTAGGCTTGATTTTTTTTTTTTTTTAAGAAAGCAAACCTTTAAAATATAGCTGGTTGACCTGGCGCTCTCTGCCTGGCTAGCTTCATGCTGCTTAAATTAATACAACTCGTTCAAAAATGTAGTTGAATGGATGGGATTTTTAAGTCAGCAAGGATTCAGTTTTGGTAACTAAATGTTATTCCTACATGGTAAAATACCAGTAGAAGTAAAGTCAATAAACTCTAAAGGCAAATATATTAAAGAATTCTTATGCATCATGATTTTCCTCTTGCCATCGAGGGAAAAGATTGTATTTTATACAGGAACTGAGATGTTTCCCTTTCTGTAGTCCTGTGTGGATTTAACTAAAGCAGCAAAGAAGAGAAACAAGAGTTTCATAAAGAAAGCCTTGTTGATAATTATAGAGTGGTTGTGAGCGCATGTTCATAGCCTTTATTTTTCTTGTTCAGAACTTTATTATGGATCTTTAAGTTTCAAATGACTCTTGATACTTCGCATATGTGAGACAGATTTTTAGGTAAATAAGCATAACTTATTATTTTGGGACAATACTTCAAATATATATTTTAAAGGGCGTGTTCTTTGTTTGACCACATATGACTTATAAATCTATAAGATAACTATTCCAAACCAGATTATCACATTGTAAATAGCATAAGATGGAGCTACCAGGAGAAATAAACACTGTTTGTATTTAACAGTTCTAGTTCTAGCAAATTGCCCTTACATTAAGCAGGTATAAATTATGTATTGGCTGTTCAAAGCTTTCCTCATGGTCAGAGTTAGAAAAATAATCATAAAAACATAAAAAAGTTGTGTTCATTTGCCAAATCACAAGCTATATGTATGTTTGCAGAAAAGTAAGTATCTCTGACAGCTATCTTTTGAACAATCTGTTATGTTTTTTATTAGCTGCATATTCAATCAGGAGTGGAAATTAGTTGAGGAAAATGTGAAACATGGTTTACCAAGTTCTGTCTTTAGAAAGATAAAATATCTTGTTGGCTAGGATTTTGCCTGTTGCTTTTTTAATACCTCTTGAACTCCAATGGTATCATTTTTATAATGCAGCCCTGCAGATGTGAACTATTTGGTGGTAGTAGTAACCTTCAAACGTAAGGCATTCATTGATCTGGAAGAAAAACTTAAATCTATGCAACCTCTTTTCTTTCCAGGTAATGTTCTCTTTGGTAAATAATTTATATTAAACCCACAGTGTCCTGAACACCAATAATATGACTGATGCAAGCCCGTACTCTGTGTTATATACCATAGCGTTCGACCCATTGTATGTGTTTGTATTGTATTTGTGAATTATTCTCACAAACCATTGATTCAAAAGGCTGTGGACTTTAGAACGGTGTGTTTTGAAATTTTGAAGGCTTAACAAAAGACCCTCAATCCACCAGAAGGGTGTGATTTTATGGGCACAGTTTGCAGTGCTGCTGCTTGCAGCATTTGGTGGATACCCAGATGCAAGCTTCATAGATTTCTCTGCTGTAATCTATTATCTCCACTTTTTGCTGGCAAAATCAATCATGCCAGTACTTTTCGTTCATATATAAAAGTTTAAAATTTCAGAGAGCCAGTCTTTAAGCTGTATTCCCCCTGTTTTGAACTGGTAGTGTCTCCATTTGCATACGACACCATTCATTTCTCTAATTTATTCTTCTAGTCAAGGAAGGAGAAAAACATTCAAAGCCTGTTGTAAGTTCTGACAAATAAAATTACTGATTTCTTACATACTGAAAAGCCAAGAACTCGCAGTCTGGCTGGTTCAGATTTGTTCTCTTCAGAGATGTTATGCTGTTCCTTATTCGTGCTTTATTTGAGATTTCAGCGTTTTAAAGAATGTTATCCTGCTAGTGTATACAATGCATTTATTTTATTGCACATACTTTGTTTTTTAATGCCACCCAGTGTTTTCAAGGTGGCTTAGAGTATGAGAGCAGTGTGAACTATTAACATCTACAGCTTAAACCAGACATGATACAGTAAAGGGAAAAACATTTATCATAAGACGCTTGAGTGCCAGCAGTGGAACTTGCCCTTGCATGGTAAGACAAATCATATGGACTGATGCATGGTGAGTACATGGGTGAGCCAACAGTCTTGTCTGAATCAAGGTTCTCTGCCTGTCATTTGTTTCAAATACAATATCTTTCCGTGTAAAGTGCTCAGCTATAGCAAAGAAGAAAGCTAAGCTTTTCACCATCTAATCAGTATTTCCTGAAGAGGTGCCAATGTCTACTGAGCAGAAGTATGGTCTTTCTGCCATAAATCTCGTCACTTCTGATCTTAAACCTTCCCTGCCCAGATGTTCTCTCTCCTGACAAGTGACATTTAGAACTGGAATATTAGCATTTAGGACAAGGACACTGTGTGCTACGAAGCACATTCTTGAGTGCTCTACAGATAATAATCTGAGTTACTTGTGATGATAACTTTTGGGAAATTCAGAATGCCTCAGTACATATGCCAGATTCCTGGATTTTGGCCAGGAGAGTATTATAAATAATAAACATCAGTATCATTGCCATCCTCTGTAGCTAACTACCATCTTGGATGCAGATTAGTTTGTGCACTTGTATTGCACACAGACATATACAAAGTCTAGATTTCTCTTTAAAAAGCTTGGTGTTTTGGTAACTAACTAAATGAATAAACATATAATCTTTCAGGAGCTGGCAGAACGTCTACTCATTACCCTCTTTGTTTCTCTTCACCCTTTGGTTCTCTCCATAATTGAAGACAACTGCTCTGGCCACTCAGCTCAGCATCTGCAAGATGAAGTTATACATCTCAGAATTAAGGTTTCCAGACATGGGACCCAGCTGCCAGCACATTTCTTATCCTCTGATATGCTTTGGACCTCTGCTTTGGCTTCAGAGCTGTCTACCTGTCTCTGAGACTGCTGCTGATGCTCTCTTAGCCATGGTGGGTAGTGCTGGATTCCTGTCTTGCTCTCTGGAATACTGTGCAAAGGGAAAAGAATGGGGAGTGGTGCGAGAGACAATTACATGGAGCTAACAGTAAAGCTCATTTTACTTGCAAGCATATCCAGAGCAATCTAGTTATTTCAGAGGTTATGTCCAGTGTTTTTCTGTGACATAGGTACGAGCTGAAGAGCACTCTGCCATCATGCCATGGTTTAGAGTACCTGCGTATTTCTGTAACAGCAGCAGCTGATTTTTATTTTAAGTAGAATGGTATTACCAGAAAATTGCTAACTTTTGCATAGAGGTTAACTCTTTTAAGTGGCTTCATGCCATTAAGTAGGAATGTAACTACTCCAGTATAGCAGTTTGTCCATGGAGAGGAAAAATAACCCTTCAAAACCCTGGCACCAGTTCCACGTTACAGCTAAATTACTGTAGCAGATTGAAATGACAAGACTCATATTTTTAAATGAACATGCAAATGAGGCATGTGCCTAGATTGGCATGGGACAGGAATCCTAATCTGCACATGTGCCTTGGGATTTGTGTACACACATAAAAACAATTAAAAAATAATCTGGCAGACAATATATAATACAAGACTGAAGGGATGAGTTTAATATTCTCACACCAGTGGTGTGTGAGAAGACCTAAGCAGACTTTAAATATTCAGTGTTTTCTTTAATAGGCATTACCAGGACAGCCGAGGACAGCTCATCACAAATGACCAAGGAAACCCATTATGGCATGTATGTATCAAGTATACAAAGTCTATATAAAGTTATATGTGTGTATATATATACACTCTCTGGAGTAGAGGCCTCTTAGGTGTCTTTTGTAGCTTTCTAGATGCAATGTGAGAGACTGGACAGCCTGCATTTATTGGGCAGGTCCTCTCCTGTCTCAGCAGGTGAAACATGGGATATCATTTTGTCCTGGACTACAGCAGTGCAAAGCATAATTTGAAACATTTCTTGTTGTTTTCCATTTCAGGTGATGTGCCCAGTAGTGTTGCTTTATGAACAGCTTTTTAGGGGCACATTAGGTACCTGCCAGCCCTGTCGTGCCTTCCTGCAATGCTTGATGAGAGAGGCTGGGTAGCCTCAGCAAAGTTGTCTGCCTCAGCACAGCTGCCCTCATGGTATCCTGCTACACACTGGGGAGTTTTCTTTGTGACTAGCAAAGCCAGGCTTTGTAAACTTCTCCTTTTTTTGCCAGCCATGAAAAACCACCTGTTTGGATTGTGGAGACCTGGTTGTGCTGGAGTACTGGGTGTGCAGTGGGGCACAGTGACAGTTAAGGCTGTGTGATCAAAGGGAGAGGTTGAGCCTGGCAGTGGTGCCATGCTGAAGACCTGCCTCTGCGATCACAGCCAGCCTCCATCAGCACTCCACAACAGTGATGAGTGCAGCAGCTTTTTGGACTGCAAGGTCAGTGGTGAGGCTGGCTGTACTGCAGCCTCAAGTACTAATTAATGTCTTATAGCTTGTTTCAGAGCTGCAATGTCTTGTTTCCACTCTGGTTTCATGTAATTGCTTTATATACTTGAAACTCTGATAATTGGCCAGGTTGAAACTGTCTTTAAAGTGAAATCTGTGTATTTCTCAATGAAAGGGTTGTGCTTTAATAGTTTGCTAACATCAGGCTGTCTGACAGCATTATGCTTTTTTGTTATAGCAGCTGACTTTCAAATATGATGGCACCATGAAGCAATCATGTGTGATTTAGTAGAAAACTATGAATGGAGGATTTGGGCTCCATCTATCTGTGTATAAGCACAGATGAAGTGACTGTCCCTGATGCACAGATCTTTCAGTTGAGCAGATCTAAGAACTGTACACTCTTGCTGCTCAAACTGAGCTTCTGTATCATACTTTTGCCTTTTTTTTCTCCTATTTAGGGGAAACGTGCATGGAAGGTCTTTGCTATTGGTTGTGCTCTGAGTGTGTATGCGTATACTCACTATTAGGCCAATCACTGGCAGTGTTACAATGCACCAAATAATCACTTTAAAGAAATTGGTTTTAAAGATGATATTTTAAAAAACCCAACAAACATAAAGAGTCACAGGGTGGCTTTTCCAATAGCATCTTGAACTTGTAACTCTGCAACGTTGTCTCTGAGCCATTAATGAAATCCATATTGCAGGATGGCCTTGAAGTAATGGAGGAAGGAAAAAGCAGCTGTATTTGCTATCCTCTGGCTCTGTGTTTTTCATTATGTTCTCTCTTACTTTTGTTTTGGGGTATATTTTCTGTAGCAAACAACCTCCCTGGGGCTGGTCTGCTGCAAAGAGCAGGTTGAGTGCCTGGTGCTGGTTCTCCAAGGGGTGTCACTGCAACCTGCCAAGCAAAGTACCGAGGTGCTCAGAAGGGAAGAGCAGTGTTTTCTGTAGGTGAAAGTTCTGGCACAAATATTTGACTGAATGACTGTGAATACATTACCAAAAACCCAGCAAGATACTGCCAGAGTTAGCCTAATTGATCCAAGCGTTTTACATAGCTGATGACCAGGGCACGTTTATCCTTTCTGAAAATGACACATTGGAATAATAATAGCTAACTGTCTGTAGCCTGGTTGGGGCATCTCCTTCCAGACGCATAATTGTTACTGTCACCTCTCATGCTGTATGATATGCAAGGCTGATGCCTATGAATTGTGCCTGTATGCTTTTTAAGAGCACTGGAGGCAGTCAGCCTTGAACATAGGAGGTTCCATTTAAATATGAGGAAGAACTTTTTTTCAGTGAGGGTGACGGAGCACTGGCACAGGCTGCCCAGAGAGGTTGTGGAGTCTCCTTCTCTGGAGATTTTCAAGACTCACCTGGATGCAGTCCTGAGTGATGTGCTCTAGGGGATCCTGCTTTTAAGCAGGGGAGTTGGACTGGATGATCTCTGGAGGTCCCTTCCAACTCTGAATATTCTGTGATTCCATGAAACAGAATTTATTAGACATTGGCTACATTTTAAAAGGATCAAAATAATATAGGCACATTGCTGCTTGATTTTTGGCTCTCTATTAACTAATTTCTCCCAACCTGAATCTGCACATTTGTAATGCAAAATGTTTTACTTCACATTAAAGTAAGAGTGTTTATTTATGCAGTATCACTTCCAATAAAAGCTATGCTTTACGGTGCATTATACAGAATGACAGCGGTGCACTGAATTGCGAGGTCACGCTATAGATCATACTCCCCCTGCCAAACACCCAGTAAGGAATTTTGAAGCAAGCTGTAGTAAGGGGCTGAGTGGTGAGCAGAGCCAGAAACAATACAAGTTAGAAAAATATTTGGTTTACTTAGTGAAAAAAGAGTTTGACTTATTAGGGAGGCTTTTCCTACCATACTCATTCTGGGTCCAGGTCCTGGAAAGAACATTTGGGATGGAACTTCCTGTAGTTTACCCTAATCTGTAGTCAGAGTCCTGTGTGTCTTCCTCTAAACTGAGGAATATTGGGTGTTTTTGAAGATCTAACCAGCAGTTTATGCTCTGCACTGTTACATTATCAAACTCTTGCCTTTTCCATAGTGTATGTGAGGCTACGTGTCTGGTGAAAGGTGGGGAAGTGTCTTCCTCTGCACATACATTAGGTGTGCACTACTGTGCAGCTGAAAGCAGTGGGTCTAAATAGTAAGAGTGCCTTATTCCAGATGGTTGCAAGGGTAATCTGTGCTCTAGAGGAAAAATTTACCTTAAGTCAGAGAGGGTGAAGGAGGTAAGACTGCATAATGCAACCACTGCATGAATGTGTGCATTTTCTGTGTATGGAAAACAATTTGAAGATAATTTATCAGATCACTAGAAGGCCAAGAAGTGCCAAAGCCAGCATGGCAAATAACTTCTGTTTAGGAGGAGTACAGTTTGCAGGCCCTGTTTCAAATGTGGGAAAAGAGAAGCAGCACTAACGGTGAAAGCAAAGAACTGCAAGAGGAATTATTGTCACACCCACACAAAACATGAAATGAAAGTAAATTTCAGTATTGAATAGGCTGTTCTCCAGACATGGTTAGTAAGTTTTACCCAAAGCTCTGAGGTGCCTGTAGTAAACTGGCCTCTCAACAGAATCAAAGCTGAGCAACAATAATTGTGATATTCCTCAACAGACACAGCTGGATATAACCTACTAGTGGAGTTGTACTGCCTGAGGGGGATACACTTTGGACACCATAGGGATGGTGGTGCCATTTTAGAAATCTCCCTTTTGGCTTGGGCTCTATCAGGTTATTCCCTGCAGAAGAAAGAAATTGGTGATGGAATAAGGAGCATCTTTGGTGCAGCCGGATCTATCTATCTATTTAAATACAAAGAAAGCACAGGGAGCTTTTTCAGGAACTGTCAGTAGAAGACATCTCCAAGTCTGTCTCACTCACTGACTTTGGCAGAACTGTGTGATCCCTCAGATCTACTTTTCAGGGCTCTTGTAGCAATGATTCTGACCACAGGTTCAGGTTGCTGTTGCCTCTCTTTGTCTCTGTCAGGCAATCACATCCCTCTGGGTTGCTGTGGTTGTCAGATGTCATTGCAACATGGGGGTGATGGTCCTGTGGTCCTTGCCCCACTGTTCTCAGCACAAATCACTACTTTGAATTCAATTGGTGTCTTGTCCATGGCACTGAGTAGCTGCACTTAATGCAAGTGTTCCTGATGTGTTTTTCTGAATATTGTCATTGTTTTCAAATTAATCAAGGTCAATCAAGAGTGAAAGTCACAAAACTGGGGTAGGGACAACAAGAACAGATTATTAAAGAGTTGGTGATGGAAATCAAAACAATAGAGAACTGGTGAGGGTGGGTTTCTCTACATGGGTCCATAAAGGAGCTAAGTGGCTTCTGTGGTTGACCCAGAGGAAGGTTCACTTTTCCACACTGAACTTCAGTGAACACAAGCAATAATGATAGCAGTGGCACAAGCTTCTCCTTCACCCTTTCTTGTTATCATAGTTCTACACACAGGCTGCACATTATGTCTATGTATCTGAACATAGTGGTATCTCCAGGGTGTTACACCAGGTCAGTCCCTCATTCTCTCTAGCCAATATGTATCTCTCCTCTTGTGGCTGCAGTGGTTGTCTTCTGTCCAAAGTCCTTCAGTCTCATCATGCAGAAGAGTACTGTTTTTCATCCAGTTTAAGGGAACTTTGCAGTGCCATGGCTTTTGTGGTGAGCATTGCTGCCAACAGTCTGTTCAAACTTTTTTGACAGCTCTTCACTGAGACTGTCACGTTAGTTGTTCTCCTTGTGCCAGCCTGCCAGATGACTTGGGACCACAGTATTGGGTCAGGTAAGTCACACCTCTGCTGTTTTAGCCACCATACTCTGGTAGATCATCACTTTGCCCAACAAGATTTTGCATGAAATAGCATTTACAGCTTAACACACTGAAAACATAATCCATGCTGTCTGGCAGTACAAGAAGCTCTTAAGAAAGGGCAACTGCTGTGCGGAGCTGGAGTCTCAGATCAATGCTGCAGAAGTAGCTGCATTCCTCTCCTGGGCTGGGTAAGCAGGCTGTGACATTGCTCATAGGCAGTGCCCAGCTACACTGTGTACCCCAATGCTGAGCTGCCTATTAATGTGAGGCCCATACAGGTTAGAGCTGGTGATAGGAGCAGCTGGATCCTGTTCTGGTTTCAAAAGCAGTTGGAAAGTTATTGTTGATGGTCTTGTTTACGTATACCAGACAGTGGCTGAACTTACTGCTTCACTGGGAGCTGTGCTCTTGCATAATGTGTAAAGCAAAGGCAGTAAACATTACTGCCCTGGGGGGCACCAGTCTGTGCAATGGTTAGAGATGGGTGGCTCTTGCTACTAGAAGATTCCTTTTGAGGAAGACTTTCTCTGGACAGTTTCATGTTTGTGTCAGTGGTTACTGCTGGAATTTCATTAACTCCTCAGTAACTGAAGAAAAAGTGGATCTGACAGAATAGATTGCTGTTATCGAATTCTTCTTTAATTAAAGCTCTTACTGTTTTCATGCTGATTTGGTGTCATAGTTTAGATTTTTACATTGAATGACAGGAGAAGGGAGAAAAAAGAGGAAATGTTTATTTAATTCATGCTATAGAATGTAATGACAAGAGATTGTTTCCATACGTACTGTTTTTGTTGACCTTTTAACATTTGGAAATGTCAGGAAATACCATTACTGTAGGTCTATCCAGCTTTAATGCTACAATAACTTTATAGCTATTCACAAGGGAAATTATTATACGTTGCCTGAAACAGTGAAGGTGTATGCGAGCATATACACAGATCTCTTATTCTTCCTGCCAAGTAGATCTCTGTGGCTGCATGCAGTCTCTGCTAAAAAGGCAACTTTTGTGTCCCTGTAATTTTGACTTTGCTTTCAAACCTGCCAGATTTACTGAGGCAGCAGAGAGGTATGTTTCTGGAAAGTTTAAAGAAACTTTAAATAGTGTAGAATAGATTTTAACTTACTGTGATTAGACAATGGCCAAAATTGCATAGGTTTTTCAAATGCAGATGTTAACCTTTACTTGGTTTGGGGTTTTTTTTTGAGGTGGCCTGTTAAGGTTCAGCAAGGTTCAGAGGGTGGTACTTTGATCTGTGCACATCCTCTTGCCTTTACAACCGAGGAATAGGTTCCAGTCATGACCTTGATACTCAAGTCCCAAAACCATGAAAGGGTTTTGCTGATGAAGTGATGCTTTCCCCGGCTGTGTGAGTGGTCTAGCACACACTTGTGTTGTGTCATGGGACATCCCTGGGCATGGTGGGAGGACACCATTACCTTGGACAGCACCAGGCAAGCCTCTGATTTATTACTGTCCCCTTGCCTACAACTGAAACCAAAGCAACACAGAGACCTCAGAGAAAGTGGTTAACAGCAAACACACTCCCTGTGGGATTCTGGCCTGGAAGTCAAACCTCCAGTGATTTGAGAGGGGTAGGGATTTTGTCCTTTGGTTAGAAAAAAGATCACAGTAGGTGATGGGAATGTAACTTTCTTCTCAAAATCTCAGCTGAGGACTTCAAATAAAAAACAAGGGAATGTGAAACCAGCAAACACACATATATCATAGAATCACAGAATGGTTTGGGTTGGAAGTGACCTCAAAGATCATCTAGTTCCAACCCTCCTGCCATGGCAGGGACACCTTCCACTAGATCAGGTTACTCAGCTGGCTGATGGAGGAAGCTCTTCTGTCTTCAGGAGAATCACAGGTAGTTGTGGATCTAGTCAATTTTACTTCTCATGCATACAATTTAAAAAGTGACCACCCGAAACACCCAGATAGAAATGCCCTCCATGAAAGTTATGATCTGAACTAATGACAATGTTCTGTTATCACTTCGCAAGATGAATTGGGTTTTTGAACAAAGCAATTTTGAAATACAGCAAATTAGTAGTAATTGTCAGGTGTGGTTTATTACTTTGCAGAAGTTTGGAAATGAGAACTGTGAAAACTGGCTGTAGTATCAACAAATTCATTCTGTTGGCTGAGATCAAGCTCACGGCTAAAGTTTGGGTGGGTTGTTCCAAAGAATATATGAAAGATATAGATTTTGACAAAATTTCTTCAGATCTATTTGTGTATAGTCTTAACAATACATATGTATGTATTTTTATAAATATAACCTCATTCACACGGAATAATCTGACTACACTAAGTCTTCCTTTGTACTTAACTTGTATGATACCAGTATTACTAAATGTTAGTTTCCAGATGTACTGAACAATATCTGAATTTCAGTGTTTCAGTCATAATTTGCTAAATGTTTTTTAAAACTATGGATAGTATTCAGACCACTGAATGATAATGGAATTATCCTGCTAATGATATAAACTTCTTTGTTTCTTATTCATTACATCAATTAAAGAAAAATCTATATTGGCTTTGGAAAGTGTCAAAATTAAAAATTATCTTTGGTGATCTTAGAATTTATACATATGTATATGCGCGTATATTTGTATAAATGTCTGTATGTTTGGATACACACACAAATACACGTAGGGATTCAGCTCTATGCTTGATCCTATCCAGCAAAAGAAATTTCTTGTACTTGTGGATAGCCATTTTTCACAGTCTTTATTTCCAAACTTTGCAAAGTTGTAAAGTATACCTGACGAGGACTGGTACAGTCATGCTGTCTCTAGGTTAGTAGCTTTCATGTACTTTATTACTTTGGCTACATCATGATTTATGATATTTAATTATAAACTCAGACACTGTTATGTGTGTGAATAGTAATAGACTTGCTTCATTTAGAGGTGTAATGTGCTTCCAAATTATTACATGTGATTGCTGGCAGTATCTATTGTCTTTCTGACACCTTTCCCACCTGCATTTAAAAAGAACTTTCTGTTTTTTTTAATCTGGTAGATTTCTGGTTAATACAATTAAGCACAAAAATGGTCTTTAATACATCTGATCATCATCATTGTGGTGACCTACCTTCAGATACGATTTTGTATAGGTTTTTCTGGACTATTTTGCATCTGTAAAGGATAGAAGATTTGTTGGATCAGGTTGTTGCTGCTAGTTACTAGAGCAGAAACATTGCTTCAGTGTGTTGGCCTGTTGAGAGTCCCCATGTGCTAGGACTGGAGTGATTCCCAGGGTGGGCCAGGGGCAGGAGAAGCCAGCTGAGATGACTGCTGGGCTGCAGATAGGGGAAGGGAGGAAAAGAAGACAAACCCAACTTCTCCTCCTTTCTGGAAGCCAGTTGATGAACTTTCTCTTCCACATGTGCCCATGCCACCATGTAAATCACCAAGAGTTACAGTAGATATTCAATCACAAATTGGACACTGGTTCGCTCAATCCAAATCAACGGGTTTGTTTTCCCTTTGTGATCTGCCAAATGGAGTGCCTGCTCAGCCAAAAGTCTGCTCAGAGTTGCCAGTTATTTGTACACCTTTGTTACTCAGTTTCTATAAACTGTACCCAGTTGAGCTTTGTAGTTACACTGCATTAACTGCATAGAACAAGTGCATATCAAACAGCAGGTATATGGGTGAAGTTATCTAAGTAAAGTAGCAGTAGTTTTCAGAGGGTCACAAAAGTTAATACCTTTGAGGGACTGAGGCCTTGGGTTTTGCAAAGAACTCCAACAGCCTCCAGGTGGCTGTGGTGACAGGTACTACAAGTCAGTAATCCAAAATGAGATATCAGTCGTTAAACATGAAGTTTACTCTGTCCTTGCCTGCAGCTCCCTTTGCTAACAGAAAAGGCAAATACCACCTTTTCGACAGAAGCTTTTGTCAAGAGCTGAACGGTCTTCAGGTACAAGTGGTAGTTGCTAAAAGGGAAAAATGTGCATGGTTTGAGGCATATAGGTTAGCAATGAATGCAGTGTTGAAAATCCCTGGCCGTGGGTCAGTTTAGCATAACATTTGGACAACATTTCCCTAAACTGAAGTTTCTTAGTCTGGAAATCCAAACTGATGATAACAATTACTTGTTCCCTTTGCTTCTGCCCTTAATTAGGAATCTGTAGGGAGAGATGGGGAGGGTGGGTGGGGAGCAAATGAAAAACAATCATCATTTTCAAACCTGTCAGAAGGTGAAGGTCAACTTAAACTTAAACTGTGGCTTATGTTTGATTCGTATTTGATCTGAGCCACCACACACCCTTCAGACTTTAATACATCCTGGAAATCAGATGTTCCAGGGCTGCGTTTTTCCCGTTACTTGCCAGACAGCGGCTGGGTGGCTCCCTGCAGAAGGCTGTAAGGAATGGAGAAAGGCAGGAGGTCATCAGAGACCACTAAAGGATCAAAGAGGGGGAAGTTGGGTGGTTTCATACAGTCAATCTCCTATGGTAAATGATTTTATATTGCTCAAAGTCTAACTCTGGTACAGTCAATTTTTACTGCTTTTCTAAATACCCTGACTTGTTTAGAAATGCAGTAAAAGGCTTTTGTCCCAGTGCATTCAACTTAAAAAATGGAAAACGAAATCCCCTTAATCCCTCCTTGGATCAGCATGCGCAATGGAGTAGCCAAACTGGTAGTCACAGTATTGCTATGGTGCTCAGGCTGCTGTGATTCCTATACCTTGTCCCTCTCTTATCACCAGTGGGATCAGTCATCCTCTATTAGGTTGGAAAAGCTCAGATAATAAGAACAATAAAAATGTTAAATTTCATTCCACTTCTATAACGAGCTTAGCAAACCCTAAAGCAGAGAATACATAATTTTAAGCAGATTTTTAAATAGCATTTTTGTCAGCTCTCTTGGAAGAGGAGCAGAGCCAGCTGAAGATACTTTTTTCAGGAGCAGAAGCTGTGGCTTTCTGAGCTTGATCCCCAAGATGCTGACTGCCCCAGCTTCTCCTGCCATTACCTGGAGTGTGGGGTGAGCTGTGCCTTGTTGGGATCAGGACCTCTCAGGTAAGGGAGCTCCAGGATGCTCCTGCTCTCACCTAGAGTGCAATGGTGGCGACACAAGAACCTGCATGGAGGCAGCCAGCTGGGCCTGGCAAAGGAACTGGCTCCTTTTTACTGGAGAATGACATTGCACAGCAGTAATTATAGTTTCAAGAATTCCTCCACAATCTTTGTTTAATTTCCCCCTTAACGAATAGCTGCTTTGAAGGAGAAGAGGAGAAAATAACTTTTCTATTATGGGATTTTTTTGGGGCATCTCAAACAATGGCTATAAAGTAGACGAGGAGGATTGTAACCCAATACCATCATATCTCTCTCCAGAGTCCTCCTCTTTGTTCTTAATCTGATTTGACTGGTAACTGCTCAACAAAGCAATAAGAAAAGCATTTGAAGCATCAATCCAGCACAGATTTTTAACACAGGCCAGTCCAATTAGACTGTTATGGGTGTCCAAAATCAGATCCCTGTGCTCTTGATAAGTCACATGGATAAAGTACTGGATGGTCGTGTTGTAGTGAGCAATTTGAAGCTGAGAGCTAGAAAGTTTCTACTCAGTTTCTGTCTAGAAAAGCAGACAACATGGAAAGGATCTGCTGCTCTTGATTTTTTAAAAAAAATAGAGCTGGAAATGAAACAGATGAAACCATTAGTTTATTTCACTTGAAAGCTTCTGCTTTGAGGAGAGCTATGCCATATTGTTCTGTACAAGGACACCAGATTAATCGCCTTTTCTCTCCTTCACCTTTTATAGTGATGCTGCACAAATGGTATCAAGCTGACGAAGAAAATTATAAATATACTGTGGCTGCAATTTAGCAGCATTAATCACACAAATTTAGTAGTTTTAGATGGTAGTAGGTCATCCATTAGCTGAGAAGTTGACAGTTGTAGCATAGAAGCCTGAGTTCAGGCCTCATCTTCCCCTTTCAGGTCATCTATTTCTTTCTCGGCAAAAACATCTGGTCATTTCAGAACTGTAATTTTCATACATTTTAGCTAACAGTGGAATGTTGAAAAGCTGTTCTGAAAAACATAGTTCTTTCCTGTGCCAAACCAGTTGGCCTAGAGTTAGAAAATGTTGTTATAAATCTTCACTTTGCTTTTTCAACAGCTCTAAAACTACAGAATTAAATGCTTCATAAAGACAAGCCAGTGGACACAGGTTAGTATGCTGGAGAAGTTGAGCATGCAAAGCCACCAAGTCCTCTTAAATGCTGCCCAGCCGCCCCATGGAGCTCAAGCCCGCAGAACCCCCAAGATGCCTCCCAACCCCAAACCTTAGATGGAGGATCCTTTTGCTTTCTTCCCCTCCTCCCAAGAACAGCTTAATACAAGCCACTGAGTAGAGTCAGAAAGAAAATAACAAACAGAAAGCCTGCCTTCAGTCACATGTTTGCACACTGTCCATTGATGTGTGTCAGTGAAGATGTCACTGCTTGTCCTCCAAATCTTACCCCAGTCCTGTGTGTAGTCATAAATAGTGGGCTAAAGGATTTCTGCCACACACCTCATTTATTTACCAAAAAGAAGAGGAAAAAAACCCAAACCAAACAGCAACACAGCTGGTTTTGTCAACCCAAAAGAATCAGCAATATGAAGTAAAAATATTGGAATTGATGACATGGTTTTCTTAGCTTTCCAAGGTAAATTTCATCCAGAGGGAACTGAGGACATCAGAGGCGTGCCATTTGGTGTGCTGGTTTGTCCCATAAAAAAACGAGCCCAAAAGCCTGGGAACGGCAAACCCAACTTCTTTGTCCTCCTCCAGCAGACAAGGAACTGCATATGTAAAATACAAGGGAGGTTGCCCTGGAAGTGCTTTATCCCCACTGATCCTATGGCATGTGGCTAGGGTGTGCGGTGTGTGGTGCACAGACCTGCTTTAGTTGGAATGCCTCTTCTGAGTTAGGCATAGGGATGTAAAATCCCACCTCCCCTCCCCATACAAGCCCCCTGGCTTCTGCTCTGAAGACTTGTACAGGAAAGATACCATCGCCTACGCTGTGAAGGGTACATGGATCCATGGGCGAATCAATGGTGTTTTTTTTAAATAACGTGTAGGGAAACAGAATGACCCATTCAATCAGGGGCAGGGTTCATGGTCTGCTGAAAATTCAAGAACTATTGAAACTTCAGGTCTGAGCCAAAGCAATTTTTTAAATTATCATTTCAGTTTTGTGGTCCTGATGAGGACAGCTGAAATGGAATGTTCTCCGCTACTGAGTCCTGATGTGCTAACACTGCTCATCTGGACCAGCAGTGCTGGGACAAAGCAAGAGGAAAATGCTGCATGAGATGTCTTCTCAGAGCCATGACAAAATTTCTGGTCAGAAAGAGGCAGCTGTGTTTCAGAAGAGCACAGCAGGGTGTACTAATTTAACACACGGAGGAGGAAAGTTGCTCATCTGCACAGCAATTCCCAAACAAGGACCCAGCTACCAGAAGTGCTGGAGTTTGCTCACTCTCATGTTCGTCATCTGTCATTAGAGCTGATCTGCTTAGTGTAGGGATAAACCAGAGTAAAGATTAAAATCCAGCTGCTAAGCTGCAAGTTGAGTGTCTGTCTGTGGGTGCATTCACAACAGTCACTAGCCATCAAGCAGCTCTTCTCTTACTCAGCAGGAGGCAAAGACTTCAAAACCCTTCATTTGAGAATGAATAAGGACTTAAACACATCTTCCCTGGAGTAGGTAAACAGCCTCAAAACTGGTGTTTTGGATCAAGGATCTTGCAGGTTCATTTTTTCTGATTCTGCATAAATGGGAAATAACCATCTTTTCATTCTGGGAAAGACATTTTTAGATCTCCTCAAAGTAATAGATGCTGGGAACTTGAACAGGAGTTTTCACGGTCACAGAAGTCAGGAACCAGCCATGCATCATGTCAGGAAGAAGAACCATGCAGAAAAGTTATCTCTGGTCCCTTCTGCTGGTCCTGAATGTGATGCCTAGCAGCCTGGCACCTTAGCCACTGGCCTGGGATGCTCAGCACACGATGACAACATTGCTCTTGCAATCAGAGTACAGCACCACCAACAAAAGTTGTCTGTTTCTTAACCCTTATATTATGATTTACTTTCAGGCAGATCCCCTTAGCTCAGCCAAGGCCTTTTCCAGCCTTAAAGCTATCAAGCAGGCAGATAATACCCACCCTTGGAGGGACCAAGCAATACAAGTACAGAAAGAAATGTGTGAATCCTGGCTGTTGGCTGAACAAGCTTCCAGGCTCACGTTTCAGCAGGGTCCACGTGGAAAAACATTTCTTATTTCCAAGTCCTTCAGCCAGTCATGGTAAAATTGCAGACTAGCTCCTTATGAGCCAATGCCTCCTGTCTTTTGCTGTCCAGGAATGTGGAAGCACATTCATTTTCTTGTGGAAATAAATTGAGCAATGATGTTTGCCTGTCTCTAGTCCAGGACTCTCAACACACTGATGATGATACGGGAGGACTTCTTATCCTTCATTTCTTCTCAGCCTAAGTCCACGAAGCCCTTATGCCTGTACAAACCGGTATAAAATGCTATTTTGCTGGCATGGTGGTGTTTTATACAAAAACTGCACAGATAGATGGTGACTTTGCAAGCTGTAAGTTAGGTATGAATTAGATTTTGGTTACCTAAACAACACTTCCAGATCCTAGAAACAGGCTAACACCTTGCAAATCTGACCATGTAGAAGAGGGACAGGTATCTGTAAGATATTTTTTTATTCAGTGTCTCCCACAGCACACTCCTGTCTGAAAGCTGGTGTTCAAGGTGGTAGCAAAGTTATTTCAATACCGTAAAGAGATCTGGCTTTGGTTTAATCTTGCTGCAAATTTAATTCCCCTCTATCTGAACTAGTTACCCTGTTCTTTCTCACTGCTGGGCTTTCTGCCTGGGCATGTTTACCTAAAGCATGCTGACATAGCAGCTGATGGTTATTTTGTAAGAAAAAGTGTTCTCCAGCTCATCCATCTCGCCTCTACTTTTGCCAGCTGTAGCCACTAAGGTTCCCTTTCCTCTTCCACACATTGGTCTTCTCTTACAGTTAAGGTTTCTGTGTGCTCTATAACCAGAGGACCTGTATTGAATTTTAGAAGCTGTATTTGGGAAGTGTGGACTTTCCCCCCCACTCTTTCTCCAGTGGCTATAACCAGCAGCCCATTTATAGCTCTGTCTGTGTTGTAAGTGCCGTGCACTGCATTAGACCCTTCTGGGCTGGGAGTGGGGTTTCCTGGCTGGTGTTCAGGGCTGGCAATCACACAGGCTGTGGCTGCAAGAGCCAATGAGCAAAAATTTAGAAAGCTGCTGAACAAAGAGATTGCATGTGTGCTGCTCGACGTGAGAAATGAACAATAACTTTCCTGACTGGTCTAAAAGGGGGCTGCTTTATTTCATTATCAGAAAAGAGATTCTGGCTTTCTCTCCAGTTATGGGCAGAGCAATCCTTCATTAGTGGCACTGTGTGGAGACTTGTATCAGCCTCAGAGCAAGGTCAGCTCCTTAGAATAATCATAGAATAATTATGGTTGGAAGGGACCTCCACGGTCAAGTCCAACCTTTATCCCATCATTTTCCTAACCATTAGACCATGGCCTCAAGTGCCTCATCAACCCTTTTTTCGAACACCCCAAGGGACAGCAACTCCACCACCTCCCTGGGCAGCCTGTTCCAATGTCTAACCACCCTCTCAGTAAAGAACTTCTTCCTAATATCCAACCTAAACTTCCCCTGATGTAACTTGAGGCCATTTCCTCTCATCCTATCATTAGTAATTTGGGAGAAGAGACCAACACCAGCCTCACTACAACCTCCTTTGAGGTAGTTGTAGAGGGCAATGAGGTCTCCTCTCAGTCTCCTCTTCTCCAGGCTAAACAACCCCAGTTCCCTCAGCCGGTCTCCATAAGGCCTGTTTTCCAGACCTCTCACCAGCCTCGTTGCCCTTCTCTGGACTCGCTCCAGCACCTCAATGTCCTTCTTATCCTGTGGTGCCCAGAACTGGACACAGTACTCAAGATGCGGTCTCACAAGTGCTGAGTACAGGGGCATGATCACCTCCCTACTCCTGCTGGTCACACTGTTTCTGATACAGGCCAGGATGCCGTTGGCCTTCTTGGCCACCTGGGCACACTGCTGGCTCGTGCTCAGTCGGCTGTAATTCAGCATGTCCATTGTCATTTTCTCCTAACACTCTCCCTGAGTGTGAAAGGGCTCTCGCTGTCAGTGAGGCAGAGCAGGGGAAGATGAGAGTCCTTGCTTGCATCCCAGCACTGTCAGCCAAGATAGTCCAGGGAGAGTGGCCTTGTGCCTTGCAGAGGAAGGATTGTCACTCCTCTCTCCTACTTCCACCATGGCTCTTCTGTTTGGCCCTCCATAGTGCAAAACAGAAAACTGTCTCGACCCACACGGGCAGAAGGCCCAAAACAAAATCCATGAATCTCAAGGCAAGGAAGTGAAATTATTCCTTTTCATTCCATCTAAATCTGCCACTTTAAGATGTGATGCTGCCTCTCCCCGTCCAGGTTTCTCTGCTGGACAGCAGCTCACTAGAGCAGGACACTCAAGCAAAAGGGACCTCAAATCCCAGCCAGACCTTATCATGAGCTATGGGTCCCTTTTTGTAGGTACATCCTTCACCTCTGAGCCCCTTGAAGCAGAGACCATCTCTTATATGGATAATACCCTGTGATGGGGTGTTGTTTATGGCCAAGCTTCAAGAGATAATCCTATAA
Source organism: Podargus strigoides (assembly GCA_028020825.1). Taxonomy (NCBI): domain Eukaryota; kingdom Metazoa; phylum Chordata; class Aves; order Caprimulgiformes; family Podargidae; genus Podargus; species Podargus strigoides. Next base: position 41,685,611 of record CM051623.1, read on the forward strand.
TACACGTCAATGTGAAGGGGCCCATGGTGACTGCCAAAAAAGTTGGAGAAATATTCTCTCTGCAAGAGGTATCAGAAGGGATGGAAGCAGTACAGAAAGGATGGGAGACTGAAGGAGAAGGGACAGATGAAGTCTCGCATTCAGAAAGTGCTGGAGCCCTTGCAACGAGCTCAGATTGCTTACAGGGCATTCTGTGCAAACTGTTTACAAAGGCCCAAGGTTTAAATTATGGTGGTGTCAGCAACCATTAAAGTTTGCTGCATTGGAAGTATTTTATGCTTGTCAAAATTCATCTCCTGCTCCAATACTCTTGAAAGAATTTCATAAATAAAAAGTAAAAGTTAGATTACTTTTTTCTTTTAGTTTTATCCCCCTTCCTCCCCAAAAAAGAAAAAAAGTATGAAAGATATCCTGAAAAGAACTTCAGTTTCATAATTATGCTTTCACTGATAAAGTGACATTTTCTGTAGTAATTATGACAGGCTATGCCATCCAGAGACTTTATCTCCGTGCTTTCTATGGGTATCTGACCTTTTTTCCTTACAATTATTCCTATGCATTCCCTAAACACAGTCAGACACTGCAGAGAGTGACTGCATAGAAAAAAATAGTAAAACTAGGTAACTCTCTCGGCAGTTACACCATATCCCACACAGTTTCATACAGAAGAAAGGTAAGACTATAAAAGCGTTTAGGAACAAGTGGTATTTGCACCATGGTAAAAAAAGGCACAAAATGCCCTCCCATCCCCCTCCAACCATAAGAAAATTGTTAATTATCTGTCCTGAATGGAATTAAGCCAAAACTGGAACTTTGATGTTGTTTTCTTCAGGCAGGATCACCCACCAGGGGATTTAATTGATATTTGAGCTTTACTGGGGGGGCTTGAAGGTCTCAGCCTGCAGTACTGTTTTTATTAGACCAACATAGTGGGGTCACTGTTGCTCAAGTCTTAATTTTATCCCACTCCAAACTACTTGGGGCAGGAAACTTCAGGTCTGGTCTCAAGGTAGTTTCCGAAAGGCAGAACTTGATTTGCCATCTGGGGCTACTCCCAAGTTAAACAGCAGCACAGTCGGACTCATGCGGGAAACACAGAGATGCTTTTCAATACGGGTTCTCTCCTGTCTAACAAAAGCAACGTTGTGTTTTGACTTGTCCCCCTTTTGTAGAGCTCAAAAGCAAGCCTTCATCTTGGGTTTCCCCAGGTAACAAACAGGTCTCTCAGAAAATAAACATTTGTAATAATCCTCGGCTGCCACTGGATGTCAGTGATTGCTGGACTTTAGCAGTGATTTCGGTTAAAAAAAAAAATAAAGGGCAGCATTTTCAGACCTGCCTGAGCCGCAGGCAGAACCAGAACCAGGCAGTGCAAGCACAAGGGCAGCCAAGCTGAGGGCCATATGTGCTGATTTGTCTCAGGCTGCGCCTTTGCACCCACATGTGCTTGTATGCACTTGTTTGTAAAAACATATTTTAAGACAGAGAAGAGACTCTGCATAGCGGAGCAAAGGAGGGCAGGAGGCAAAATGGAGCAATACAAAATCTTAGACAGGCACCCCTGATTTTTGCAGGCATGGACAGCAAAGGTATGTGGTAGCTTGTGTGTGCTGGGTCCAATCAGTGTTGATGACTCCAGATTAAGCAGATCTGTTTTCACACGGGATTTGGGAAGCAATACTCTCCACTCCAGTGTGCTTTAAGGGCATGCTGGGTGCTTCTCCTATAGATTGCTAAGTCTGTAACTGGGGAAAAAAGATGTAAATGGAAACACTTAAAAACTGATCTGTTAACATGTTATAGCAGCCTTCAAGAGTGGGGAAAAAAACCTGTAGAAGCAAACTGGATGACAGGAAGGAGGGAAGGAAGGTTAACATGCTCAATTTGTTCTGCTTCCATAGTTAAAATGTGAGGAATGTACACAAGCGCACGAATGATAAAGTAAATAATGACGTTGCACTGCAGAAGGCAGTTGCAGTGAGCAGCTACCCGGCAGCATGGGGAGCTCAGAAGAGGCTGTCAGATAGTCCAGGCACAAGAAACCACACAGGCTATATGGCTGGCATATTCTCTCTGTGGCATTTGTTGTCCCACAGGGAAGGAGAGGGCTGCTGGCACTGGTTGGGATACTATGCTGGGAGGTGGGCACATGGGCTTCCCACCCTGCCATTGCAAGGAGCTACCAGGGACAGGACTCGACCCTCCTTCTCCCAGAGCTGCTCCCTGTCTCCTGCTCTACCTACAGAGAACATGTTATTTCTGTTAATTGTAGCTCATGCTGAAAAGAGACCTAACCACCCAGTACAGAGGAAGCCACCGGGGGTACCTGATGTGGGGTAAATGAACCTTTCATAACTTGCTAGGAAGACAGGAATAGAGGGTAGAAGTCCTTTGCTCAAAGCCTGTTACTGAAAATAGACTTCTTTCTCTCTGTTGTTAATGTGGATATTGAGACAGTCCTCCCTTTCTAGAGTCTGATTTTCCCAGCCCACAGGAGCCTGCAATGGGTCAGTACCAGGCTTCACCCACCCTCCCTTGACACCATACCTTTGATGCTGTCATTGGTAAGTGCTTTCATTAAATAAGAAACTGTTTGGATTATTTGCCATAATCATGTGCTCAAAATTGCTTGTTTTACAACTAAAAATGATTCCTTGTCCTAGCTGTCATCATCTTGCTTGTGGATCAGATTTAGCCTGACTGTCATGGGATGTGAATGAATGTTGGGCATGACTTCAGTGCCGGCTCTGCAGAACTAGCTGTAAGAAAACACTTCTGTGCTGATGGCCAGCCCTCTCCCACACCAGGTACTGCAAACATAGAAAAATCAGTGGGGACACGTAGATTTCTAGCCTGCCACGCACAGGGTGTGACTTGAAAAGATAGCTGTAACAAATGAAGCAGTTTTCCTTCATGAGCGTATGCTTTCTGCTTTAATTTTTTGTGAGCAGTATTTTATATTTTCACATATATCCAGAGGCACATTTTAAAGGTCCCTTGGAAAAATGACATACATACTTAACTTCAGATTCAGTAATTTTATGTCACGCTACACAGAAACTTCAGTACTTTATAACAACTGTATTTCTCTGGATGCATTTACCATTGCTATTAGTAGGCTAGGGAAAGAAGAGTGAAGAAAGCTGGCAGGTGTAAGACTAAGAGGAACACATTTCAGAAGGTCTTTTTCAGACTACCAAGCAAAGCTGTTATATAAACCGTAATCTTCAGGCTAAAAAAGTCAGCATGAAAAAAATTTCTCTCCCTTGTCTTCCAACCTCCTCCAAATAGCCCATCATGGTAATTTCTGCCTTTAACCTTATGGTTGGAGAGCTCTGACAAAGGGCAGCAGATTAATTTTAGATCTGTCTACTCTATCCTATCCAACAGCTCATAAAAAGTAAAGTTTCCTTTGAAAGCTCTTGTGCTCCCCAGCTCTTGGGCAGTTTTAGGAGGCAACAAAAAGGGCCAGGAGCACATGTACTATTTCAGCAGTGATTGAGCCAGGTTTTTGGATAACCTGTTTGACTCACAACAAGAAACATGCCCTAAACCAAGCCAGAGCTCCTCAATTTATCCTAATTGTCCACATAAACTGATCTCACAACCACACAGCCACCCAGTGGCATCCAGCCCAGGTGGCACCACAGGTTTCTTGCTGCAGCCTAACCCTTACAGCAGTGCCGAAGGAGCTGGGGCAGGCAGGCCTGCAGCATTCACACAACAGCTGATTTATTATCCTCTGCGCACACACGCATGATTTCCATTGCTAATAACAGATGCTGCTCACACAATGAGGGAGAGTAGACTTCCAAACTGCAGCTGACATTCGCTTGCCTCCACATTGCTGTGTCCCACGTGCCTCTGTTGGTCTCCATCATACCCTGCTTAAGCGCTTTGCAGTCATTACAGAGTGGATTCTCCACTGCTTCTCACCTTGTGTAGTCATTTGCACCTCTGAAAAGTGAGTGCAAAGTGAGTTTACATCTACTTTGCACAGGTGTGAACGATTACACATCCATGGAAGCTAAAACTCTATATTGAAGCTGCTCTGGCCAGAAATTACATCTCTGTTAAAGCACAAAGCATCCATAGAGGGCAGGTGATACAATTACTTAGTTGGAGAGAATAATAAATATGCCGTGGAGAGTCAGTCCTTTTACTTTAGTATGAGCTTGCCACATCTTCCAGCACACAGCCATAGTTCTCAGAGGTGCAATGGTAATACATACCTTTGTAATTGATTTTTTTAAAAGCAACTCTGACATTTGGTGTTTTTTTGAAGAGGAAGGGAGGTGAAGCTGGAAACAGAATATGGCTAAAAGAGTTTATTGAAAGAATTTCTAGATAACACAGTTACTGCAAGCACACAGGTGCATGTCACCTGATTTTGGAAAAGGACAGGTTCCTGCCTTGCTTCTATTAGTGTTACATAAACAAGGTCTGACAGTTCTTTTTGATGGGAAAAAAAGTGAGTGGCAGTTCTATCACCAACCAGTTGATTTTGTAATGTAGATTAATCAGTTTGAGGGAATCTGACATTGAGTTATGTAGGTGAAGAGGGTCTTTTAAAGACAATGTTATAAATAAGTCTGTTGAATACTTACATGCAAAGTTCATGTATGTTAAGGATACTCTCAAAAAGTTTAAGAAAAAAATGGAAGTATTACCTTTTTGACCTGAGTGGTCACAACTCATAGTCAAGTAGGTAGGATCTGTTAGGGCAAGAAATTGCTCACTAAATAATGTGGTTTTGAGACTAGCCTCTTTATTCACAGTGATCATCCAAAGATCTTTCTCCTCAACAGAGGAGGAATTGAACAGCAAAGGGATCGGCATTTTGCTCATAGTTCCTTGTCCCTTTTGGAGGACACTTGGCCAAATATTTTTTTTTTTTTTTTTTTTTTCCCTGAGCTTTTCACCAAGCTTGCTGGGTCAAGACACTTAATTTCTTGCTCTTCTGTTACATTTTATCTCTACTTCGAACATCCAAGATTCACAAAATAAGACCAAGAGAGACTTGTCTTTCCATACATTCATGTCTAGAGGTGTCCATGTTCTATGCGGAGGCTGTTGATGTTGAATTCCACAAAAAGACTTAACTCCTTCCAGTTGAAAGGCAGCAGCTACATTTAATCCATAAAAGCACCTTTGCTTCATTCTCACCAATGCCATGAGTCTACAATGGTGTTAGTCTAAAGAGTATATTCTAGACAAAAAGAAAAATGTTACTTATTGCAATCATATTTTAAGTAGTTATTGTTAAATAATAACTCATTACATAAGCATGCAATGCCCTCTTGTCAGAGTATTTTAATTTTGCTATTCAACAGTGGTTTTATTTCCATGCAAGCAGTAGTGAAGATATATAAATAAAACTTTTACCCCAGGGTATGCTTCAGTAATTAAATAAATCATCTCTGAGAACTGAAACTTTTGCTGCAATCAGGACACTTTCAAATCCTTTATGTTGCTATAGCAATACTGTCTCTAACCTATAAGTTCAGTATCTGTTAACATCTGTTTCTTTCTATACAAAAGGCATTTTACAATCCAGAAAAGCAAACTGCAAATGGTCACAAGAGCCTTTGTAACTCCACAAATGCTAAGTTGTGTTCTGGTGAGCATTGCAATGGTTTTCTGCCACAAGCTCACCCAAGCTAGCTGGTGTTGTGCAGATACTGCACACTTAGAAGTAAACCTCTTATTAGGAAATGAAGTCCTCCCCAGTCCTGCACACCCAAGAGAAGTGGCTGTTTCTGGACAGCTCTACTGCCGTTGTGTCAGCAGAAATTCCTCCTTCCCTTCCCATTTGCACAAAGTAAACTGCTTTTTTATTAGGAAATACTCTTTTTCTTTGGAGTTTTATTGCAGCCTGGCAGGCTTAAGCTTGTCTCAGACCATCTGTAAACCCACCAGGTAGGGGCCATTGCTTTTAATGTGTGCAGCAGAACTGCCCCATCGAGGAGCCAGAAGAGATGGCTCCCTAAGGGCACATCACCACTCCCAGCGTGAGCTGGGACATCCACAAGATGGATGCACCAGTGTCATGTGGAGATGCTTAAAAGCAGTTTGACTGCCTCTGCAGGGCTGTGCTTGAGGTATAACCCCTTGCTCCATGTCAGGGCATGAGCAGCCATATTCAGTGGCCACTGAGGGCTTCACTCTGCCACTGTGAAGCACAGCTTTCTACCAAGCTCTTTGTCAGATCCAGAGTGGAAAACTAGGCTGCAGTGATCCTTGCAGCCTTGAACAGGACATGGGGCTGCCCTTCTTCCTCTGAACAACCAGTGAAGCCCAAGGTGATGTGAGAACTCAGACTTGCCTTCCTGAAATTCTTAGCTGCCCAGAATATCTCCTGCACTTGGCTTCAGTGGCCTGCATTTTGGCCTCTGTGTCATATTTTGGTCCTGTGCTGCTTTGGCAACAAGAGGTAGGACAGCTTCAGGAACCTGAGCAGCAAAGGTTTGTAAGCCATCTTCAGCACCAAATACCAAGCCCCCTGAATTCCCTGAATTTATCATCTCCACTCTTCTTTCCCTGCTAGTTTTCTTGTGTATATTTACTACATCTGTTTACTTTGTCGTGCTTTCTGGCCCTCATTCCCTTTCCTCCCACTTTTATTTGCTCCTTGTCAGAAATGTTTAGCACACATGGGGGAACAGATTCCTGCTTCCAATAGACCAACACTTGAGCAACTAAAATCCCTTTGAGATCCTAGGTCTCAAAACAGGTTTCAGCCTCTGGGAAGTTATTTCTTTGGCTAGAAAGCTCCCATGGTGTCGTGGTCTAACATTCCCTGTTCTCTGCAAGCCAGTTGTCTACAAATCATTTTGCTCACCTGTACCACATATTTATAAAGAATTTTCATAGGAAGGGTCTGTAAGACATGGTTTCCTGGCACTTACTCAGCTATTAGGCACAATGAAATCCAAACTGTTTATTAGCTCATCCACTATCTTGGCTATCCAGAAATCTAGCTCAAATTCCAGATGTCCAATTTGCAAACCCAACTTTCCCAACTGTTGGACCAATGCATGTTTCCCTGCTGCTGTCTCCATTTGAGACCAATTAGCTGGTCCACTTTTGGACAGCCTATTCCTTACTGTTTTTAGCATGTCTGCTCTATTAATGGTTATCCTTGAGGCAGTGTCCACTTTTTCCATGCATTTCACAGATACCAGCAGATGATTTGTAGTCAGTCTTCTCCTTCTGTTGTTCAACTGTGAGGATCTAAACAAAAACTTGGAGCCTCATTTGTGTACCTCTGGGCTTCACTGACATAATGTGTTGTCCTTGCAACTCTCAGACTGGGAAAGAGGCTTTTTTACTAGGCTCTTGAGATGTTTTATTCTGGCCCAGCCTCCTATTATAATAAGTTGGCTTTTTATAGTGAACTTTTTCACCATACCAGCACTTAATTCAACTGCTTTCTTTAGTTTTTGCATTATTGCCAACTTCTCTTGTTTTACAAACCAAATCTATCACTTTTTCTAATTGTTCAAAAATGCCACAGACCAGACTAGAGTCATCTTTTCCATTTGACATATCTGTGCTTATGGGGCTCATGGCAATTAATGTCCATCTTTCTTGCTAGCAGCTGCTTCCTTTCCTGGTTGGCTGCTGCAGAGAAAAACTCAAATGGTGGGGCAAATTCCCCAAGCCCTTTGGGTGTCTGATTTCCTTTTGCTGATCTGGCCCTGCAAGTTGAAGTCCAGCTAACTGTGTATAAGTTGTTCCACTGCCCATTTATCCTGGGAGTCCTTGTTTGTACCAGATTATGCCAAGAACAGGTCTCATCTGGTCCTCAGCCAGGCCAGAGGATTCAGCTTTCCCCTTGCTGCTAATTCTCTGATCTGGCTCTTTCTGCCTGATGGCTGCCTGCACGCCACTTCTCAACAGCTCCTGCAGTCTTGGAGCGTTCGGTTGTCTGTCGTGGACTGCTCTGTAGCATAGACAGAGCTGGCGTGTGCAGGCTGGCTGCTGGAAACGTCTCCTGTTCCTCTTCCTAGCCACTCACTTGGGTGAGACGCTGAGCAGAGCCAAGAAGCCTGTCAGGGATTTTTCCCTCAAAGAAATAAAGTTTTGCATTATTTGAACTGGACAGTCTCTCCTCTCCCTGGCTGGCCTCTGAGGGTTACAAATGGAGTAGTTTTATTGAGGTCGTTTGGCTAACCCACTTGTGCAGCCAGGTGGCTGAGTGAGGTCTGCTCTGACCTCTGCCCCTCTCATTGCTTTCTCAACACAGTTTCTGAGATCAGTCATTCCTTGCTGCTGCTCATGTCTGTTAGCAGGTTTTGGGTTGTCAAGACACCTTTGCGTTTCCCTGGCTCCATGGAAATCCTCCTCCTCCAGAGCAGACAGGTCTCTGCTTCCAGCTATGGGGCTTCTCAGTCTGGCTAGACATTGTGTAGCTGGTGCTCCAAAAGAGATTTCATCTCCACCATCTCTCCACCATTATCAAGAGACTTCTGAATGCCTCCTCCTCCTTTAGTTAATGCTTTCTCCTTGATGATGTCTCACACTGCTGGCTGTAGGTCAAGGGAGACCTTTTTGTGGGGGTGGGGGTTGGATGAGCTCAAATATGCTGAGGGTTGTCCCAGCGCTTTCCCAGTGCAGGCAACACTGACAGCCACATGGCTGGCATGGGACAGCTCTGTCCTTCCGCCACTTGTCACCAGAGTCAAGAGGAGTTAAGGATGGAGGGGGACAGGAGCACTGGGGAGAGAGGAAGGTAGGAGTGCCATGGAGGGTGAGATGGAGGAGGGATGGAAGTAGAGCAAGGACTTTGGTTGCCTGTAGTCTCTGCAGAATGCAGCTGCCGATCAGATGTAGCCTGTGAGCCCCATGCTTCCCACCTGGCTTTCAGATTTGCTTCCACCATAGCTGATTTTAGTGGCAGATCCACTACCCCATCCCTCTTGAGCCTGTGCATATACAGCTCCTCAGTTTTTCTTCCTGGAGCCTGGCTTTTGCTCCTCACATGCACAGTAATGCTTCATACTCCAGGTCACTCACCAAAACTCAGAGTGCCATGGGCTGTGTTGATTAGGAGGTGAAGGTGATGGAGTCAGGCTTCTTTACTGTGGTCCTCTGTCTACAAGGAATATGCAATGTGCAGTGTCCCCAGACACAGGAGGAATTAGGAGCTGGTTTTTCATGTTACAATTGTCTTTTAATCAGCTTAGCCAAAATCTCTCTCCTCCCCTGCTCTGCCTCTGTTCTTGGAGCCATAATCCTAATGTTTGTTTAGGCCATGTCCTTGGATTCTGTGATCTGCTCTGCCTTCTGTCCATAAACACACAAACCCAATAACCAATGAGATGTGAGACACCTGTAAGCAGAGGTAATTTATTTATATTATTTATGCAGGAATGCACATCTCTGTGTGGAGGCTACTTTGTTTTTTCTGATTCCACAAAGCATCTTGAAAGCTTTTGTTTCCTGTATTTATCCCAAAGGGATGGTGGCTCTTAGAGTCCTTGACTCCTCTGCGGACAATCTCAGTGCTCGCCTGGCTGTGCAATTGGCATCTCAGTTTAAAGAAAAGGCAGGATTGTGTTTTTGTAGGCTATTACCAGCCGTTTAGCTTCAGTCACTGATTTGCTTTAGCACTAACTAAAAGGGCACAAGATTACTACAAAGTCAAGTATCTTCATGGTGGCCTTAGTCTAGCCCAGTTAGATAGATGTCTGCAGACAAACTGCTACCCTAGCTGAGAACTGTCCTGGGACCATTAAGTGAAAGTCACAGTAACGTGTAGATCTGGGGGATGGAGAACCCTCCTCTGCCTGTCTGAGATGGATTAGCACATTGCCGTCAGAAAGGCAGCTCAGCAGCTTCTTGTGCCTGCTGTGGACAGCAAATGGAGCCTTCAACCTCACAAACAGTCTATCAAGGCACTTCTGCCAATGCTAAATTCAGTCATTAGGAAAAAAGTATTCACTGAGGACCTGATCAAGTGTGATGCAAAGCAGCATGGGTGGGGAAGAGAGGTAGGGAACCAAAGAGTGGCTGGACCAAAGCTCTGACTTTGTAATTCAAATGGAATGAGCTCAAATCCTTTGAAGGTTGTCCATTTGAAAACATTTCTGCTAACGTTTTTCCTCACATCAATTTGCTTATAGATTAATTTTTATAAGCTTTCCATGGGGGGAAAATCGATAATGTGACCCAAAATATTTCTCTTCCAAAAATGGCCAAGTTACAGTGGAAAAAAACAGTTCAGCCACATAAAGATGTGATAGTTATAAAAGCAATGCGAGGGACTTGCTCAGCTCTCCACCTGCAGCAGCTAATTAAGAAGCAGTGGCTGAAGCCAGGTCTTTCCCCTTCCTCAGAAAGGACTGCTTCCTGTCCACCGGCACAGCAAGAATTGGGGCTTGCTTCTGGGATTATCCACTGCCTCCAGCAGACAGCCAGTATGGGGGGAGAGTTAAAAGCCCTTTCCAACAATGATTGCTCTTTCCTTGGAGGCAGCAAATTGCAGAATTAGACCCTAATTCTGTCTTTCTTCTAGGGTTGTAGCTAGGTGAGTGATCAAAGTAGCAGTAGTCTTAGGAAAGAGTTAGATATTTATACAGTCAAATAAACTGGTCCAGCACCCACACTGGTGCTGTCATGTTAGGTCTTCTACTTCCATGTGGAGGGACAAAGCCAGAGCAGCTTGTCCTTGGCCATGGCCCTCTGGGGCTCTGTTCTTCCACCACAGCACAAACAGAGAGCTGAGTGTTGGATTCAGAGACTGCAAACACAGAAGAGAGGAGCTGTGTGGCCCTCTAACTTTCCACTTACTGTACCTTTGTAGGCACATGGTGGTGTCTCATATTTGTTCCTCACATACCCTTAAGATCCAAGCCAGAACAGGTCTGCATGTCTTTTCCCTTTTCTCTCTATGCCTATCTCTTTTCATGAAGCTACAGCCTAAAGAAAGTCTCTAGGTACAACCACTGAATGTGGAGTATGTTGCATCTTCTGAACTCATTTCTCAGCCAGGGTGACCTGAAAATGTCTGAGCTGAAAACACTTTGTAGCTCTGAACACACCAGAACTTTGAGGAAGGTGTGCTAGTCCCAGGAGGAAGTCTGTCTGCTCCTTCCTGCCCTGCCCTGGGTGTTAATATTATCCCTTGCTTCTGCAGCCAGAAGCCCTCAAAGGGCTGCTTCTCTTTGTTGCTTCGAGCTGGGCAGTGCTAGCAATTCACTGCCACAGGGCGCTGAGCATGTCCCATCTAAGGGACAGTAGAGTACTGGGCAGAGCAACCAGCGTGTGGCTGTGATCACAGTGATGCTGGCAACAGCCTGCTGCCTCTGTGTTGTAGCTGTTGCACATCTCTAAGGGCAGGATTTCACTTGGTGACTGATGCCTAAACAGGGGTTTCTGATGGTAGGTGTCCACAGGTGTTTGAGGTACAGGGGAGCTGTAGGCAGCTCAGCAAGGGAGTTTAAGTGTCTGGCTCACAGGGAAACCTGCATTTTGACTCCCAGATTTGGTGTCTTGAACTGAAGCATGCCCATAGGGCTCAGCAGGATCTGTTCTCAGGAGAAGATGCTCATCCAGCTCTAGGCTAGCTCATGGACCTGGAAGCCAGTCCCAGGAGTGCTGTGAAAGACAAGCTGCTATCTGCAGCTTGCAGTCATCCTGCCTTCGTAGCTTGGGTTTGGGGTATCTGTAGTCTCAGCTCCTTCTGGGCATGTTCCTAGGAAAATTCTGAGAGATCATGCCCAGATGGTGCTCTAAGCACTCAGTAAGTGCCCTGTAATACTGACTGTGGCACTCTTGTGTGTTCCTATCAGTAAATAACGTGGGAAGGCATCAAATCTGGGATTGACTGTTCTGTGAAGGCTGCTCTATGTGGCGGACTAGTGCAGCTAAGACCAATATCCGAGTCCATTCCCTGCCTGAATCAAGTAACTCATTTGAACTTGGTCTTCTACCCACAGGCTATCTCCTGCAACCCTTAAACCCTGTCATCAATTACTACTGCCTCTGTCCTCATCCCAGTGACATTCAGTTGCCTTTAGATAGAGCCTCAAGAGAAAGAGGTCAAGTGATAGGCTCAGACTTCAGGCTGAATCTGAGTAACATCTGACAGAGAGTGTTTCAGCAGCTGGTCTCAGGGCTAAGGGTCAGGTCCGTCACCAGCCAATGCCTGGCAGCAGGAGAAAGCCTAGTGACAGGTTCCTTCTTCCCCACTTGGGGTTGAGTCTCAGGTTCGCTACATGCTCCTGAACTTAGAAAGAAAATATATTTCTTGAAAGTTCCAACTCAGCTGCCACAGCTGTGCACGAAACCTGTTGTGCTTGCTGGTCACTGTGGTGCCAGCATGCAGCACTACTGTAGGTTTATTCCACACCGTCTGCACATGCTTTCCCCATGCTTTCTGGTGCCTCGCACAAAACCAGGCATGACCTCTGCCCGAAGGAATTCAACCAGGCAGCGAGATGTCTAGCTGCTAGAAAATCACCTGCAATTATTCACACCCTCAAAATTGCAGGAGCAAAATGAGAGCTTGCTTTTCAAAATCAGGTCCATTATGTGTCTGCAAAGTATATAATCTCCACATAATTCATCAACACCATTAATCTAAACTCCTAGGTACAGAGCTCAATAGTGCATGTGTTTTCCATGTGTGTGTAATATCAAACAAACCTGTGTTTAACTTGTCAGAATATAATCAACTTCCATTAATTACTTCAGTATGAAGTCTCCAGTACCAATGGTTCTTCATATAATCACTCAAAAAGCTTTTATTGGGGAGCTAAACAGCTCAATAACACTAATTAATTGTGTTTCTTGGACAACAGAGATTGTATAAGTGGAAAGGTGGTTTTGGTACATTTCCCACTACATTGATTTTCACATTTCTGGAACGCATTTCCCCATAATAGTCATTACTGCACAGAGAGAAGAGTTGGAAAGGTGCGGTAGAAGCACGGCGTTCCTGAAATATGATTTGAGATTTGTACTGGATCTGCACTATTTGCCAGAAATTCAAACTCTGGCAAATAACTTAGCCTTTCTAGGCTGTGTGCCCAATAGGCTGAGCGAGAAAAAACAGCAAACCTAAAAATCTGACAATATTTATGTACCAGCATGCGATTCAATTGTTTTATTGCAGAGCAAAAGTGACACGAGAGAGAGAGGAAGAGGATGGAAACTCTGTGAGACTGAAGGAAAAATTTGAAGCATTCAAATTTTAGTGTTAAAAAATTTTAAAACCTTTAATTAAACAACCCCAAAACTCACAAGCTCAAGAAAACCAAAAAAAGAATGAGAGCAATTGCTCTCCTGGGGCTTTCAGAGCTTTATTTCTAAACATATTTTTCTAATTCTATGTAGAGGAACAAAGAATGTGCTTTTCCCACCTGAGAAGTCTTGTTTGGTGATTCATGAAGCTTTCTTCCTTGTCTGAAGCAGAGATTTCTCAGTTACGTACCCCAGGGCTGCGCCGCTGCAGAGCGGAAGAGAACTGGCTGGGAGGGGGATTGCCGGTGGGGAGGGTGTGAGGCCTGGGGAGCATTTTGGATAAGCAGGATATTAGTTAGTGTCGTGTGTGTATGTATTTATGTATTGGGAGTAAATGAATTGTTGCACTCAATGGCATGGAAAAGTAAATAGAAAGCCCCTCTCGGCTGGATTGTGAATGCTGGTTGTGGGTTTGGATTCATGTTTCAAGGCTCCATTCACTGCTGCTTTTTATGTTTTCAGGCCCTCTGTGTAGCTCCACTGTTATTTCAAAAGCACCATCTTTTTGTCTGCTTAAATACTCAGCATCACTCAAAATACAAATCTTCTTATCCATGTGTTCATAGCTTTTTATCTTTGAAGTGCCACCCCCACATCATAAAATACAGATTCCACTGAATGGAAATGTATGGCACAGCCAATACCTTGGAAAATCAAGATCAAAGTGTTCTTAAACCCCATGGGATTATTCTTATTTAGTAGCTTATTCTTCTTTATTTGTAAAAATTTCCACAATGAAGCCATCATTTAGTCCTGTTCCCTATCGAGCCAGCCTCTGTAAGAGTCAGCCCATCCCTAGAAAAGCTTTGTCTATGAGGTGGCAAAGAAGTATTGAGAAGTGCGAGGTGGGCAGTTGAAAAGTTGTAGACAAATGTATTGCTATGGTTTAGGGCTTTACATTTTCCCTTGATCTAAAGGGCAGAGTTAATTCCAACCTGTAATTAACAGAGGAATAAAGTCTACACCTTATTCAGTAGTTTAAAGAAAGTAATTAAATAATTCATAATAATAATGATTTTCAGGAACTGGAATATCCACTGCTGTGCTGCTTTTGCTGGTAATTTGAAAAAATAGGTGGTCCAGCAATTCTCAGAAATAAAGAAAAATCCTGTCATTGCATACACCCAGACTAATTTCTTAAAAGACTAGTTATAGATTCTTGATGTTTCACGCTTTTTCATTCTGACTATGGAGTTAATACTATATTCTCCAGACAGACCTCTCAAAAGCCATTTGATAAAAAGGTGGTGCCAAGAGACAGACAACAGTATCAGTATTATGCATTGCTCCTGTGAGGATCTCATGAGACATTTCTGCCATTTCCGTAAGTATGTTTTCACAACTCAGTTTTTGCAACTCTTGTTAAAGGAGCAGAATCTTAATACAAGAAAATGAAGTTTGGCCTAAACAAAGAACTAGACTTGTAGTCTCACTGAAATACTGGCAAGTCACAATCAGGGTCTCTTTAATCCCTGGCACCATGTGAAGGCAGAGTGAGGAATCCATGTTCTGTTGCACACACAAACAGTTGAATTGTCAGTCTTTGCAGCGAACACCTTGTGAATCATGTAGCTGGCAGAGAAAGGGGATTGAATTTGCTATAGTAACTGGATCTGATGCAATGGTAATAAAATTCATGTCTCTTTTGTATCAAAAGTGATTGTGTATCTCTTTGGCTAATGGAATTGCTGATGCTTGCAAAAAAATAATCTTATCATAATAAATGTGTGCAAGACTCTTAAATTCTGATTTACTTTTCCCCTTTCTATTTCTGGCTCAGTCTCTACCTTTGTACATAGCTTGACATCGGTTTGCCTCCTGTTCCCACCTCCCCATTTCCCTATCCACTAGTTTCTTTCTGAAGTGAGCTGCTCATACCTAGAAACAGATTCAATGTGTCCCTTTGAGTCAATATACCAAGTATTTTCATTCCCACAAGCCTTCCTTCTGAATGATCCATCTTGTCACATAAGGAACATTCCTGATGTTTTTTAACACATCCTGCCAGCCTGCGCACTCTCACAAGAGCAGCTCTGGGGATTCTCCGGCAGCAATTTCCTCGGCTTTGTGGCTCAGAGTGCGAATCCCCACTCGGACTATAGGCACTTTTTTCCCTGTTAGTTAGCGGCATTGACCGCAAACCAGTCTGTCAAAAATGGTGTTGGTTAACATGTTCAGCAATCCCTTTTGAAGCTTGAGGCAAACTGTGAAATAATTTCTTCCCCTGTTGGCATCTTTTGTGAAACTAGAATTTCTCAGCATTCACCAGAGGCTCTGGAGCAAATGTTATTTGAAGCAGCTTATAGGATCCATTCCTGAGTTTTCCTTTGTGTCTGTCTGCCTATGTCAGGCTCCAGAACACAGTGAAAACGTTCAGTCTCCCATAACATTGAGTAGAGGGAATATAGGCTAATCTTGCAACGCAGCCTTCAGAAAGCTTGGTCAAGAACTGCAGATTCTGCTCAAAACAAACATACCTTCTGGAGCGTTTCTGCCCAAGTATTTTCTGTGGAGGCCAAAAGCACTTACAGATCCTTCAGGAGTTGTTCCATTGCACCTAACTGGAAATTTCCTTGCTTTCTTCTTCTGGCAATTTTAACTTTCATGTTAAATGTACATTGCTCTCTGTCAGCTTCCATGTTTTTCAAGTCTGTTGTCTTCCATCTGGGAGCCACCTTTGTCCTTTATGTTAGGCTCTGAAAGGCTGGGAAAGTTAAACAGCCTCTGATGGATGGCTGCCCAGTCTCCTCCACTGACTGGCTGGTGGGATCAGAACTCGCTGTCCTTCCCCTCCACTCTTATGCCTGGAATGTAAACACACCTCCCAAAACCAGAGGAATAAACCATCTGCTTCACTCTTTTAACCATCTATTGAGCAACAGACCTCCATGCCATGTTTATAAGGCAGGCTGCTGAAATAGAAAATAAGGGTGGGGAGGCGACCTTGAGAGGCGATCCTGCCCTAAAGTAGGATCAATTACACCTGTTTAATTCCTGATTAATATGTCTCTAACTCATTCTTAAAAAAATCTTCAGTGATGGAAAGTCTACCACCCACACAGGCAACATATTCCAGTGCTTCCCCATCTGATCCTCCTTCCTCTGTTGGCATGTTCTATCCCGTAATTCACCTACCCTCTCCTTCGCTGCAATTCAAACCCATTGTTATTAAACTGTACTATGGTACAAAGAACAGATTATTCTGCTTGTCTCTCTGCTGGCCAAATGTACATGAAGATCATTATTTCCTCTAGACTTAGTAACTCCAGATCAGCTTTCCCATCCAGATCATGTTTGCTCCTAATCTGATAACTGAGTGCCTCCAGTCGGCCCTCATCTCCTGTAAGTGAAGCCCCAACAGAGCAGAAGACATTCACTTACATGTCATATTGTCCAACACCTAAATGTACAACCCAGTGTGTAATTTCTTTTTTCATAATAGCAGGATGGGTTTAGATCCTCTTCACCTTGTGATCAGTCGTCATCTTCTGCAGAGCTCCTAGTTACCTCCCCACGCTCTGTGCAGTTCATCATGTCTGTGCACAGGTCCTTGCAATACAATTGATTAATTCTGTCATTTTTCAGACTGTTTCTCCAAAGTACCAACAACAAAATGTAACAAGATTCTGCATTGCAGCAGCTGTGCTTTTTTTTTTTTTTTTCCCCTCAAGACCACCATGAAGAACAGCAGAAGCAGAGGGAGCACGTCTTGGCAGCAGCAGCCAGAGACCTCTTCTGGGCTATATGCCCCCTAGGAACTGGTTGTATAAAACTAATAGCACATATCACACAGCTGGGGAACCTCTCCTTTATTACTTTAGCCAAGCTATTGATGACAATACTGAACACAAACAGCCAAGGACAGACCTCTATGGAAGTCCTTGATGCATAAGCCCAAGTTGACAATGAGTGCCTGATAACTTCTCCGAGTATGAGTTTTCAACTTGTTTTACACACTCTTGATTCTAATTTCAGCTCCATGATACTTCCTCTGCTTATTTATGAGACTGTCACGTAAGATGTTGCCAAAAGCCTAACTAGAGTCCCAGTAGCTGTCTGATCTACTGTGAATCTTCCATACATGCAGTTTGCTATACTGTCACAGAAAGAGATCAAATTGGTTCGTGTGAATTGTTTATAAGAAACCCAGGCTGACTGTTACTTTTAGTACCTTAATGTCTTCTAGGTGCTTACGCACAGCTTGACTGGCTGTTCCTGCAGTTCCCCGAGATGTCAGCCAACTGCCTAGACTTCTCCAGTTTGTCCCTTATGTGGATGGGCAATACATGTTTTGGAGAAGCAGTGGACACCCTTGTACAGTAGAAACAGCCAGATACAGGGCTGCTTATCCTGCCCTATGGGATCAAGAGCAGTTATGTCTCTTACTGCCCCGCTTTTGCAAAGAAGACGAGGGCAGGATATGGGTGCAGGTGAGCCTCAAGTGTTTGTTCTGGTGGTTTCCTGGTTGATCTGCAGGGACTGGATAAATGGGTGGAACATAGATAAAAAGAACTTCTTCTGCATCTTAGAGCACTTGGCCTGTGATCTGCCTTCCTGTTTGAGTTGGTGCAGCAGTGCCTCAGGCTAGACCGATGCTGAACCACCAGCACCCAAGGGCTGCTGCTCAGTGTTTCTCTGAGCTACAGTTCCTCTGAAGTGTACTTCCTACCTGAGCAATGGGAGGCATCAAAACAAACTACCGAAAGCAAGATATTGAATTATGTTGCCAGGATTCTCAGTAAGAGGTGAAAAACGGAGTCTCTGAGATCTTTCATGCTCAAGGGGAAACCAATATCAAAGCTCCACTGGTTTTGATGAAAGGAGAATTCAGCCCAGGGACCGTGACATTTAAGACTTCACAGACAAACAAGTAACGAATCCTCCTGGTCTTGCATGGAACTGTTTTTCTTTTCATCCTCATAGAACAGGTTTAAAAAATTACACTTGGCATTTGGTTTCCATGCTACCATTTTGTTGCTGTTGAGGGAATGTAGTAAGAAGTAGCTAAGTATTAGTTTACATAATAATGTTTCCACATGCCTGTATTTAATTTCCAGTTGTAAATCCAGGTTCCACTAAATCCCACTCTCATGCTGGTACATGTCCTTGTGAAACAGATACAGGGAATATTTCATGTAATAAATTGGGTATAGAATTCCCACCACAGCTGCCCATTAGGAAATTGCAAAAAGATTGCAACCTCATTGTATTTTTGTTCCTGAAAGGGAATCTGATTGATGCTTCTTAGAAGATATTTGATATTAACTGCATGTCTATGCTTAGCCTGTACTCAGGGCTAAACTGTAGCAGTTGTTCTACCACCTGATGACACCTCCCCAGCTGAGAAGGGGAATTGGGGGAAAAACAGAGAACCCCCCGGCGTTGAAGTAGAAACAGATTTCATGAAATAACAAAACTAATACAATCACCAACCTAAAATACACAAGCTTATACTCACCCTGGTCCTTGTGGTCAGGAGCAGAAGGCCAAGACAGAAGAGCCTGAGGAAGAAACCCCCACCCCCAGTAAACTCCCTCCTTTTATAATGAGCATGATTAGGTGGTGTGGGATACACCTGTGAGTCAGCTTGGGACAGCTGCCTTGATTGGATCTCCCAGCTGACTCAGGGCTATTCATGGCCTGCCTGACATGGCTGGCCCATGGGTTTGTGCCTGGGAAACCAGAATACTACATTATATGGAGATGCACATATAGTTGTTTTCATAGTAAACAAACACTTTTATTGCAAGTAGCCTTGTTTGAGATAGTAGTAACAGAAATGTGATTTTCTAAGAACTAAGACCATAAAGGAAAACTTTTATTTAAAAGGTGAGAGAGGGTGGGCAAATATAACTTGTAACTGTATAACACATTGCACACTCCAAGATGACAAAAGCATCAGACTTCCCAGTTGAAGTCTCCTCCAATTGAACCTGGGCATGTCTTGATGGGGTTGCGCAGCCTGGGGCAGGCTGCTTTCAAGAAGACTTTTCTGCTGCCCACCTGCAGGCACCCTTCTTAGCAGATGTCAGCTTCAGGAGTGTAGTCAGGGTTTAAAGTACTGGAAATGACTAAGATTCTCTTTGCTCTATATCTTGAAGCATGGAGACACACTGTTGGCTGGTTTTTTGTTGCATTTTTTTGCCTGTGGTTTCACTGCCAGTGAAGTGTTGCAGCAAATCTTGGACTGCTTTGAGTTTTCTGTTTGCCATTACACTGCTCACTGAGAAATGCATTTATTATTGATATTGCAGTCTCTTTTTAAGTGATAGGAATGCCATCTTCAGTCCGACACCCCTGTTTTCTCTTGCTTTCTCTATTACTTGTAATCAACTGGCATGAACTAACATCACATAGGTTCTTCCATTACCATAGCCCGTGTCTGCTTTCTAAGGATAAGGAGTACTAGCAAATGCTATGCTTGCTGTCTTCATTTTCTGGCCAAATGTGAATTCTTTTCATCATCCCAGACAGCAGCAAAAGTCTCACAGTTTCCCTTAGATCCTATTTTTTTTTGAAGGCAACAGGACACTGATATAAAGGTTACCCTACAGCAAAAGGAACATTGTGCTTGCTGAAATGATTCAGCATAAAAACTAGTACTCTCAAAATGAAGTAACAAGATACAGATTTTTATATCCACAGATCACCATGCAAAAATGCTCTCATTTTCAAAACATTGAGGATTAAAAATTCTTCCATGGAGCTCTGGGGGGTGTAATTTTCCATTATGTGGAAATTTTTGAGATGTTAAAACTTTCTTGTTTTAAAATGGGTTGGAAAGTGTAAAAATATAAACAAATGAATATGAATAGCCAAAAGAACATTTTTTAAAAGCAAACATAATTCAGTAACCTCAATATTTTGGTAAGTTTCAATGATTTCTATTTTAGTTTTGATTTCAACCTTTTTTACTGTAATTATCTTTTATATTGCAAGACAAACAAAACCCTAATCTGGAAAACTAGACTTCTTCATTTAAAAAAAAATAAAAATTGTGGGTTTGGTCATCTCCAAGCTTTCTTAAAAGAAATCCAACACAAATGTCCTGTTCCACAAAACGTTTCCATTTTGATGACCTGGCATTTAATTTGCAAAGATCTAGCTGAAATGCTGCTGACCACTTCTCATGACTACACTGGCTGCCACTGAGCGATTGGAACATTTTAGAATCCGGCCATATTTTGTGGCCATTTCACAAGATCCCCAAAGTTAGATTAACATCTTAACTGCTGCCCCAAGCGTTTAGCCATGAATTTCAGCTACACACTCCTCCCTGTAAATGGAAAGCTGGCTTCATTTTTCTCTGTATGTGAAGACAGGAAACGTGAATGGGAAATTTACTGTTGCAGAGGAACCCATCTGTGCAGGGCACTGAAAGCAATGAATCCCTCGGTGTGGTGTCTATGGGTCTGCTGTCCTCTCCTACCATGTCACCACAGAGCAGGGTTGTCTTTTGCTGCATGACTTCTGGATTTCGTCTGAATGTGATGAGCATATTCCACAGTTTTCACATCTGGCTGACAATTTCTTAAAAGAGTGCGAAAAGGAGCTTAAAACCCCTTAAAATGAAGATTCTCATCCTCACACCAGCCAACATGAAGAATATTGGACAACTTTGCTGAACATCCCCAAGTCATAGGGATGGTCCTGAGTGAAACATCTTATCTTACACCTGAACTTGTATATCCATAAATTCTTGGACTGCAAGAAGCATTTTTTAAGCTGGGAAGACACATTTTCCCCTTCCTAGGATGAGATTTTCCAGGTGCTTCAGTGTGCTCCTCAGTTGATGTTGCAAAGGAAGGTGGCCTAAGCCCACCAGGTCTCTTCATGGTGTGGGACCTAACATCTTGTTTCTCGAGAATGTGGTTTGTCTTCCCTGATTTTAGCTGTGTCAGGTTTTGGTATCTGGTCTTAGTTAGCAGCTTATTCTCTTGCTGCAGCCAGTGAAGAGATGGAAGAGCTGTAGAATGTGATGCTTCCTCTGGGACATGCGCCCAAGATGCAATTTTAAATTATGCTTAACATCAGACACCTACAGTTCCTTAAGTGCATCAAACTGAGTGTGCCACTTACAAAACAGCACTGCTCTCTCCTACCTTCACAGCCTCATACCAGCAGGGTAAGCAGTGAGGGACATCTCATAGATGGGATCTCATCCCACATTCCCTGGTGCTTAGAGCATCTCCAGGTATGCTCTAAACCAGCTCCTCTGCATGGACCAAACCCGGGATGAGGCCTGCCTGGACTCACACAGGAAGCCTGTGGCAGAAAAGGGCCTGCACTCCAGTTCATCAACAAACTATCTTCCTATGCTCAAGATAATGTGCCTTTACCATAAAGAAAGAAATGTCCCTAATTTGTGGTTATTTACAGCACTGTAAATCAGGCACATGCCACGAAGTACCAATAAAAATTGTTTAAAATCAGCCTTAAATAGCTAAACTCTCAACAGCAGCTCATAAAATGAGACTTGGCAGTTCTTAGGTAGTTATGGTTAAATTGACAGTCCTTTTGGGAGTTAAGATAGCCAAAAGCAGTAGTAGTTAGGAGTGAAGTGATAGATGGTGGTGCTTGTTGGTTGAAGAGCCTCTATTGCACGCTCCTCAGACTTCATATGTTCACTGGCCCTGGGCTGGGAGATAGGAGATACCAGACTTTGTCAGTGAACACCAGATTGTTGAATCATACATCCTTCACCTATATGGCCCCAAAAACTGCAAAGCCAAATGAATGAGCTTTGGTGTGAAGGATCCCATTGCTGTCTGCATGTAACAGGAGACTTTTCAGGCAGGAGAAGCAAGCCCAAAACAGGCTGAAAGGAAAGTTAAGGAAATCTGAAGCAGGGACCAACACCACAAATGAAAAAAACCCCATCCATAAAGAAACCAGATCTCAGCTCCTTTTAAAAAGTCAGGTGCGTGAGTTATATGAGCCTCAAGCCAGGTCTAACTTCCGCTGCCAATAACCACTTCCACTGCCAATAACCCAAGCTGACATAACAGCAACATTAAGGAGGTTTGGGATTTTTTTTTTTTTCTGTTGCATTAGGCATTCATGTCTCTTTTCCACTTTTTTTCTTTTTTTTTTTTTTCATATGGTACTTATATTTTAGCCAACCTCCTCCCTTCTCTTTAAACAAGAGGAGTTTCAAGATGAGGCCCAAAACTAAACACTGGCTCAGCAACTCAGCACTGTGAAAGCCATGCGTTTGGGTCTCAATTCTGCTGCTAATGCAGATCGAGCACACCCAGATGCTGACAAACTGGCTCATACAACATGAACTATCATCCAGGCTGGATTCCTGCAACCTCCCTTGCAGTGTGTCAAAGCAGTGCTCAGGCAATTCAGCCCTTTGCATCATGCTGCATCACCCTTTCCTGCCCTAGCTAGCTAGGCTAGGTAGGTATTCCATCAGAGCAGCTCCCAACTATCAGTGTTCTTCTACACACAACAATTCAGTCATGCAGAGCAGTATTATTGTCCTATTTGAACTGCTGCACCAAAGCACAGAGGAATTTGCGGACATTGCCGAGGACAAGTGAATGCATAGGATAAGCAGTGGTCCCAAAGCTGCACAGATACATTCACACTGTTCTGAGTCCAGTCTATGCTCTGCTGGGGACCTTGATGTATGTAGCAGCTCAGGCTTGATGCCAAACATCGTTACCCAGTTTCTGAACTAGGCCAAGTCCAGCTGGCTCAGAGCAGGCATGCAACTGTCTGCACTTGGCCATGGAAACATGCCTTGGCCCTCAGACCTTCAGAAATGCTTGTGTTTGTTAGGTTAGGAGCCTGGATTCCTTTGAGGTTCTTTCCGATTCTTCAAGAGTCTCACAGGTTGTTCATGGTAACACAGGAATAACACAGGGGTATGTTATGAAGTTGTCATTGTGAGCACTGAATTGGTGTCCTCAGTCTGTGCCGAGCCCAGGCTCCATTTTCATGCAAGTAACAGGCCAGGGTTTAAGAAAGTATAGTCACACTAAGGAATGAGTGGAAGCACAACTTGAGTTAAAGGCTTCGTAGAAGAACATGAGATTTCACAGAAAAAAACTGCTATGTGTGAGAAAGTCAGGCATGATAGAAGTCAGCTGCACCCTGCAGCTTGGCAGTGCCTTGGTAGGCAGTGTGCGGTATGCCCCACCGGCATGCTACCTGACAGCTCTGACTGGCCCTGAGTGATTCCTCATGCCTGTATTCACTCACTGTGGCAAAGCCAGGAGAGAAGGCAGTTCCCTGGTACTCCAGAGCATCCCCAGGGCAGCCACAAACTTCTTTCCCCGGTGCAGGTCCTCTTTTGACTAATGCAGAACAATTCCCACACTCTCTCTTGGGGGTGTGCAGGGGGTACAAAGAAGGACTTTCTGGGCATTAGCAGTCATTAGCCTAAGCTTTCAGAACAGTCATTTTCATCAGGCATGTGCTAAACTACTTCACATAACTGTGTACCACAAGGTGTATTACTCAAAAGACTAGAATTCCTGTTTTGTCTTTGACTATCACACACTTGCATCCCAGCATAGAGAAACCCCGACTATAAGAGGAAACCAGAAATGCAAATGACTAAGGATAAATGAATATTTAATTCAAACCAGAAAGATGTTGTTTGCAGTTATTTATTTTACTAAAACGGTTACATATGTTGAAACAAAGAAGAGCAATAGTAATACTATTTGTTTTTCCAATATCATAAATAATTATTGAGTCTTCATTAGCTGTTGGCTCAGCACTGATCATGATTTTTGTTATTTAAAAAAAGACATACACAATTCATTAGAATTTGTGTTTTCAGAAAACTCTAAAGCAGCAGTAGAAAAAAAATAAATTAAAGGAAACGGTAACAAGAAATTATGCCAAGTATTTCTTAAATTTAAAACCCACTTGATTTGCTTTACAGATTATTCTTTGTGCTTTGATGATTTAAAAAATGAACCACGAACAAGTTGTTTATACAATGGCTTGTCTTCTCCAGTTTTCCTGCAGAGAAGTCCCCAAAAGTACCTTTTTTACATGACAAATTTTGTTGTCGTTTATAGACAAAAACACTGTGAATATTTCTAACAGAAAAGTTTGTCAAAACCATCAATTTACTGTCACAAAATATTTAATATCAGAATAACTTATAATAGTATGAACAAAAGTGAAGTATTAACTCTGTTATTAGTTATAAACTCACATTATTATGTCAAAATCCAGTAAAGTATTGAAAATTAATGTCATGGAATCTTAGACATATAATTATGCAAGTCAGTAAAACATATACTTCAACTGTTCATACAGTCATGACACACATTTCTTGCTTGGCACTTTAAGTCAATGCAAATCAGCAATTTAGAAAACAAAGTAAAAATATATATGTACAAAATATTTTCATATCAAATCATTTCCATTGTACACTAAATAAATCCAACAACATGTTATGTTACATCATCCTAAAAAGTCACACCAAGGCTGATATTTGCAATGTATCTTGAGTATTTTAGTGCAACTGGAACAGCCTCTACTTGCAAGTTAGTTTCATCATTAGCACAGTCCTGGTCCCATTGAAGTGGGAGTTCTGCCATTAAACTCAGTGGGAGCAGGACTAAAGTCTTATCTTGTTCATTGATGGCTCATCAAACAGAGAAACAAAGAAAGGGATAAGTAGGAAAAAACCTGACAGGATACCCACAGGAAAAAATCCAAATCCTAGCAACAATCAGCTCTTTTCCAGTTTTCTGTAACTGATTCAGTATAAATTGGTTTTGGCTTTGCCACTGTTTATTCAAGCACTGTAAACCTCATTAGACTATTGTTATATGACTTAAGAATAACTTGTACACCTCCCAATAAAACGTAAAAATAAACCTGGTTTTATGCTAGTTATTACACTCAATAGCAGTCAAGTTTAGAGACATGGCATTTAATATATGGTTTACTATCTACTTAAACCCCCCCCATCTTAAATGCTGAGATTTTTCAATGTTTCACTTCCCATTTCTAGTGTTTTTAGTTTGGGCTTTGATAATTTACATTATAGTTTTTTCTCACTGAAATGTGAACTGTCAATCAACTGTCCTCATTTATGCAGTACGTACAAAATAAAAATGATTAAACCACATTAAAGTAATAAGTTTTACCATGGAAACTTTTTTGAGCTCCATTGAAAATAAAAATGGCACTACAGATTTAGTTTTGTACAAGAAGAAATCAATTTTACTTCTATCAAAACTTCAGTAAGTCACTAGCAAAGCTTTAGAAGTATAGAAATTCAACTTGAATTTACAGTCTGGCTAGAACCTTCTCAACTAGAAATCTTTAATGAGCGACACAGCTGGGAGCATATGTATAAGTTCAAAATAATCTGAACAATTAACTTATTTCCTAAATTTGTTGTGTTCTAGAGTATTGCACTTTTCAAAGGAATGATTTTGGTATTTTAATATACTGCATATACAGGTAAGAAACATGCATAACAACCTCATTGTCACTGCGACAAAACATACTGTACAATTTTTATAATACTGTTGATTAAAAAAAGAGAGAGAAAATGATGTAGCAATTTCATTAAGACTCGTCCATTTGTACAAGTCAAATAAGCACAACTCTCCAGGGCCTCCAGCAGTAACGTGTTTAGCCCTAGGCTGCTTAAGCCCACTTGGAATAATATACAAAGTTTAAGCATTATGGCATTGTCATTTTGAGGCATAATACTGTTGTACTATGCCCACGTTATAGCTTATTTCTTGAAAGCAAGGCACTTACTGTAATAGCAATGCAAACATCTTATGCGCACTTTGATTAACATAAAATAAGTTAATGTTTCGATAAAAACAGGGGTTTTTTTATAATTTACATGCCCTTATAGAAGCAATTGAACACTTCATTTAAGACAATGAAAACGTCTGAGTTGGAAGGAATAGTATTTTTTTAAACTGACCATACTGTAAAAGGGGGCCGATCTTCCACATTTGCCTCATATCTATGAATTTGATTTTGCTGAAAACCAATCCTGTGAGGAAAATGTCCATTTGACAGCAAAAAGAAAAAGGACCCATCTCTCAAAACTGCTGAACTAATGGCACTTTAACAGTCTTTACTTCTGATATATGTGATGATTTCTGAATGATGCAGCTGGTAGTTCCCTGCAGTTTATCCTTCCCCTGGGCAAGGTTCGTTAGGGCCATAGCTGCGTTGATCTCCTTCCAGTACGTTTCATCTTTGCTCGTTCCTTTTCTGTTAGCTGCGCTAGATTTAAGCAATAACAAATACTTACACATACAGCTTACATAGCTACCTGATGTTAGGAAAACCGCCACAATAATAACAGCAATTTTGGAAAACTGTGAAGTCCCTTACTCACCTTTCACACTTATTTGGTCCATTCTCCAGAGTTTCTGGAAAAAATAAAAAAAAGAAAACAGTCTATTTTCTTTTAATAGTTTTTAAACAAGCAAGTTCATGGAATAGGCATATGGAAAAACAACCCAAGATTAATTCAAAAATTGAAACCAGATTTCCAAACAAAATCTTTGTTTTGACATATCTAAAGGGCCAGCTTCATGTGAGTGTCTGCCTGGAGAAATCTACCCTGAGCTGGGAGCAGGGCAGATGTCAAAAAAATGCTGTGGGGAGGTTCCTGAGACATGACCTTGCAGAAAACAGCTTTGGTGAGGCAGAACCTCACTGAGCCTTACCAGAATGGCACTCAGCAGAACTGGTGCTGAATCCTGCCCAGCACCTCCCACACTAGCCTATGTCTGGGGACAGGTTATCTTGGCAACAGTGAGAATAAAGCTGATCTTGGACATTCACCTACATTTTGGAGGGTGATGGAGCTAGTTTTTCACGACACAAATCCCAAGGACATAAGGAATTGCAAAACCTAAAAATAAAAATCCGCTTCATTGCCCTTCAGTGAATGCCTTCTTGTATGCACTAAAAATAGGACTTTCGCCCACGCACAGATGATTGTGTGTGGTTTTGCCCAGGCTGCGACTCAGTCACAGGGGCAGGCTGAGAGGGACACAAGTAACAAGCACACCTGGTTAACAGCTTTCAAAGACCAAATGGCATCACAGGCATAAGCTACACTTCCCCATCAAGAGTCACATTTGTTCATTCATTAAGTTCTCACGTTGCAGAGAAGCCAGAAATATTTACCAGGCAGAAATATATAAGCTTTACTCAGTGGCCTTGCTATCCTGACACAGAAAAGCATTATAGAGGAGCGAGAAGCTGATGCATAACTGCAACACCTATGGAGAATGAGTCAAACAAAAGAAACAGCAACGGCATTAGCTCTAATGGCTACAAGACCCAAAAAGCCCCTAAATTCAGCAGCACAAATCTCATATAGTAATGCATCTCTTCATGAGGCTAGGTTCCCAACTAAAACACAGCCTTATTGCTAGATTTCCATCAGATTATTAATTAAGTTGATCTTCTCTTTAAACAGAGCTTCCAGTGGAATAGGTCTCAAAGCACATTGCAACCCTTGGTAGGTCTCCACTTACGAGTGACTTTGCCCACCACTGGCCAGCAACCCGTTGTCTCATACAGCCAACCTGCGTCCAAAACTCAGCCCAGCCGCACTCCCCAGCACTTGGAGGTAACCACTGAAGACCACAGTCTCACCAGAGAAATGCATGGAGCCCAGCTGTAATTTCAGAGGCCAGATGTTTGCCAAGCTGTTTGATTTAGCAGGCCTCCGTCCTTTCACTAAACAGCTTTATAAATAAATGTCCACAAGTGACCAAGGTTTACATTTTGTTCCAAAAGAGCACATCTTAAATCAGTATCTCTTAAGCTCTCCTAGATCAATGTTTGAATAGGATTCAAGAGGGGGAAGTTCAACCTATGCAAAGGAGAGGGAACCAAGGAAAAAAGAAGCATTTGATCCAGAGAGAGGTACTGAATGACACCAAAAGTCCTTCTTCATGCTGTACTTGGCTACAAATAATTTTTCATCCCTGTTTATTTTTTTTTTTTCTTTTTCAATAGAGACAATTTTTAAGATGTTTAGGACTGAATAGGTCAGTAGGTATAGAAATGGAAATGGCAAGTAATAGAGAACGTTGTTGCCAGACCAAACCTGGATATAAATACACCTCTCAAGCATCTGTCAGTTTCTTTTGCTATTGGAAAATATTTCCTATGAACAAAAAAATTGCTTGTACAAACTTCTGAGGAAAGGAGGTGTGAATGGTGACACACATTCCAATTCCAGCGTTTATTTGAAGGAGTATTTGCAAATATTTTTCACTGGTGTTTAGCCAGCTCTAAAAGAGAGCGGCTTGCCCACGGTATATAAATGCAGTGGCAAAGCTAAAAAATAAAATTCAGGAGCAAAGAGCTACCCATTCTTTAACTTTGCTGAAGACTTTTCCTGAATTACAAGTATTTTTTTTTTTATTCCATTCAGATTTTATGGGTATTTTTCAAACAAATAATTTATGTCAAAGAAACTCAAAACTGGGTTACAATAAAACCATCATTGATAATTTGCAAAGCTCTTGCTAATAACTGCTGTAAAAGCATGTTAGTACAATGAAGTCTGAAAATCCATCATTTCAAAGCACAGGCGCCCTTTTTCTTGCCAAAAATCCTTTTCTGCTATACCAAACCTCTGACAGCATATCCCAGATTACACTACCATAGCATCCAAGCATCTCACATCCATCTGAACATTCCTTAGTAAAGGAAAGTATTACCATCATATTTTAGATAGGTATAACCACATTGAGAGAGACAAACACCATTCCCCCCATTCTCCTTGACATCTTGCCAGTCAAAGCAACTTGATCCAAATCAAAAGGAAGAGTAGGGTTCACCTCACTTGCCATGATCCTGCCATCTAGGTCTTGTATCTTTATCCAAGCTGGTTGTCCAGACTCCATTCACAAACAACAGAGATGTCCTCCAAGAAGAGGTTTCAGTCCACCTATCTAACACTCCAGTCCAACATCCCCAAGTGCTGTTACAAAACCAGAACACAAAGTCCTCTTCTATGGCCACCTCCTCCCACTGTTTTCCTTTGGGCAGCATTATCACCCATGTGGATATGCTGTGAGTTGGATGAGGGCACAACCATATCTTTCCTTTGGAGATTAAACTGGTGGTGTAACTACAGCCTTAACTGCTTAGCTCAGCCCAGAAGAAACACAGTCTGGCCATGTCTAGCTCTTCACTGACAAGAGAGGGAACACAGATGACAAAATTTTATCAAACTAAAAAAAAATAAAAAAGTGTAAATCTTGCCTGAAATTTTTTTTTCATCTTTTGCAACCTACCTGCTCTAATCCCAAGTACTAATTAAAGCTTTTGACAATTAAAGCTTTTGATATTGACATATCTGCACAACAATTGCAAAGCATATTTCAACTGTAAAAGCAACATTTTGGTGAGACTGTTTCATGAATATAATCAAAGAACTGCATTCTCAATATGGAAAGAGTTGGGTTTCTTGACTATGGCACAACAGGTTCCCAGATTTCTTCTCTAAGGCAATGAGGAAAAGGCACTGGGAATGGGTAACATCTCTGGAAATAGTGACGGGAGGAATGGAAAATTGATGCAGCATACTGAATCTCACAGAGCAGCCTCAGCTAAGGACTCACCCCAGAGCAAGTGCTGATGGGCAGACATCTCACTTCACTCATGAGCCCTCTCTCGCTGCATGAGAGGCAGCACTTTATACAAGGTACCAAGGATGCACCTTAGCTGCCCTCTCCAAGTGCTGTGGTTAATTTTAATCTAACATGCCTTAGGTGGCAGGTACCTCTGGGCTCTCCTGAAAAAGCATGGCCCACTCACTAGTTGGATCAAGGCAGGCTGTCACACAAATTTCAACCTGTACAGACTTGTCAAGCTTAGATCAACGTGTCAAGTGACTCCAGAAAAAGCCAATGCTGATGCATTATTATATTCCACACTGTTCCCGAGACTTATTTGATAGAGTGTACACTGAAGTTTATCAACAGCATACCACTGGCCAGTACAAATGATTTTCCTAAACAAACTACAGTTGTGCTCAGTAGCATATTTTTAGTTGAAACGTAGAAAGAAGCTGCTGCTGAAGGTGGTTTGTTCTGCCTCAAAAAGCAACGTGCTTTCAGCATATATTGAGATTGTACAGTAAGTCTATTTAATATTTAACATCAGAAACATCTTTTTGTTATATTTAGAAATGACTTAAAACAGTGGTCATTTGCTCTACAGCTGGAAAGATTTAAGCACTGTGAAAATGGAAACTCAATCATTTATAATTAGTGATTGTCATTTATACGTCTCTTTCTGGTGCTTCATTCTGCTCTCAGTTGCAAGTATCCAGAGAATCAGCTTTTGCCTGGTCAAGAATGTCTCATTCTGTTCTCACCATAGGCTCAAAGAAACCAGCAAGGCAGGATATTTGTTCCCTGTTGTTTATAATAGGAAGTTACTATAAATCACTTACCTATGGAATCCTGTATACCTTTCCATTAGTATGAGTTTTCAGTATACAGTTTACTGTAGCATGCAGCGCCAAGAGTACGGTCACCGGACAATACCAGCTTTGTGATACAGTATGGTATTTTTCAGGACTCACATAATTATTAATAATATATGTAGCTTTTTTTTTTCACCATGAAATTTATTCATAAATATTCACTGGCTGATCCTGACAGCTCTCTTGCAAGGTAGTCTGCAGTCCCATTTTAGCAGAGATGGAAATGAGCCTCAGAAGTCCAAAGACAACATGCCTAGGCAATACTTTGACCATTTCAAAAGCATTTAGGAGCAGAATTTCCAGGATTTCTCCTATATTTAAAATGTTTTCTTTTGTTCTTTTGCTGTCAGAAGGGCCCACCCAAAGAAAATAAAGTCCAGACTTCTTGCAGGCAAACCATCCTTAAACTGGACAAAAGCATCACTTACCTCCAGTACATTGTCATTACACCTGACTGTTGTCAAAATAATATACAAATAATTCACAAGATATGCATCTGAGTACATACACAGTGCCCTTTTACATACTGCATCCAGTATTAGAGAAGAAAGCCAGAGCACAAATGTCAGCGTATACACCTACTCCGATTTACAACATAAAAAGGCTCTCTGGCTACGTGGTGCTTGTGGCACATTCAAATATTTCAGAACAATTCAGACCTTTACGGTTTGCCGAGTCCAGACTAATAATTTTTATATACTTGGACGACTTCAGGGGTGTGCTAAATAACATTAATTACAGTTACATTTTATTCTTTGGTTCTAAGAATTCTGACCTAACAGTAGCACACATGTGTGGAGATGAACTGACTTCACCTAAATGCCCTGCTGGGAACAACAAAGGAAAGACAGACCACTTATGTAGGACCAAGAAGCATCCACGTTGCCCCCCCGCTCAGTGTTATATACAGCTCAAGCTGAACCGCAACAACTGGCTTAAAACCCTGCTTTGTGTTATCAGGTAACACTGACAAAGCAAAGATGGCTTGAAACCAAGAGGGGAAAGAATGTGTGAATGAGGGAATGAGACAGAGAGGAAAGGGTACAGAACATTATGTAGTGGGGAAAAAATGGACGCGGAAGTCAAGACACAGTAGGTCAGTCCCACATGACCGTCATATTTCTTGAAGCTACTTACACATGTACAGATTCCTGATGAATTACACACCTTGTATTCTAGCTCAGAACAGAGGGAAAAAAAGAACTGCTGGCCTCAACTGGTGAACGCTGTAAAATATTTGTTGGTTCAATAAATGGTCCTGTATAACTTATCTTCATTTTTAAATTGGCAATGTTATCCAGCTGTTTCTCTCACTGCCTCTCCTGAACTTTCTTCTGTTGGTTTTGGAGACTCTGGCTTAACATATGTTGACCAGCATTTTCAAAACAAGCAAGAAGAGGAAAAAGAGGGAGGAACGGGAAATAAATTGGGGCAGCTGAATGAAAAATGAAGTTTACATGTGTGAGTAAATTAGTGGTGAGATGAGGTATTTCTGTAGGTCACACACACACTCCCCTTGACTCTTAGTATTTTCCAAACCGCAATTTCAGGGCACGCGTGACTTTCAGATCTCTGGTTCTCCAAAACCAAAATTGGGTTAACTGGAGTTAATATTCCTGTGCTCTTCTGCACTGACACAGCAACTTTCTTCCCGAAGGATCCCAAGGTATCACACAACATCACGAACATTCACCCACACGTGAAGTGCAAGGGAAGGGAAATTGTGGCCCAAAGCACCAGGCCAAGCCCTTTTCTCTGATAAGAAATGTCATTTAATCTTGGTGCAAAGACTGTAGCATCTTTTGAAAAACCCCAGTAGAGCAAACCTGAGCTCCTCTAGCTTGAATTGGAGGAAGCAGGAGTTGGCCTCCCAATGCTTACACTTGCATCTCCCATTTTGAGGGCTCCCATTTTGAGCCTAATGTGAACAGACAAATGTGTTTATGAAGGTGGATACTGCTCAGCCAGTGACTAACACTACCAAAGGCTTTCTACAGACAGGACTCATCCGATCCGGCACAGAAACTCCTAAACCCCTTTTCCTTTTGCACCATCCTCCCAGGCTTCCTCAGGGACACCAGACCTATTAAGGATGAATTATGGAGAAGTGCAGACAGGAAAGCTCATGCTGGACGAGACTCCAAACCGCAGAGTCTCCTACAGAAATGTTCCCCAAACTTGCCCTGGTGGCTGACCTACTGCAGACCCTGGGCCACCTCCACATGGGATCTGCTCAGTGCTGTCCCTCATGAAGCCACTCCTGCCCAGAGCGGGTCCTGGACTGGGCAGGTCTGCGTGAAACTGCCCGGATCGGGCTGGCAGTGCTTTTACAGCACAGAGCATTTTGGTGGAGGGATGAAAGTCCCCGCTGGAGTTTCAGATGACCTGTGGCTGCAGACATGGCGAGGCAGTGTGACCTGGGACTGCACGTGATACCAATTGCAGCTGGTCCAACCTCAGCGGGGTACTGGATTTCTACTGACAAAGATTTATTACCATGTCCTTCTGTTGGGTGGGAGGAGGAAAGCTGTCAGAAACTTGCGGGAACAAGTCCTGGGCCCAGGCTCTAGAGAAAACTCCTTTTCAGCAAAGCTTTCAGTTACCACTGCTCGCTCTTTCTTCCAGGAGGAGGTTATGAACCAGCTTGTAATGAAGTCACCCCACAACCCTGTTACCTCACTCCTTTGGCTTCACAGCGACACCCAGTATAACAACTGACCTGTCATCAGCTGTTACGTCCTTTCAGATGAACAAGCTGCATAATGACAATTTATGTTCACAGTGACAGCTACAGTGAACATTTTTTCCTGTTCTCCCAGTGTTTTTTTTCCAAGAACAGCTTTAGCCTTTGTCTGATCTCTTCTATTAGGACCCATAGGTTGGGTCATGCCAATGTTGGAAATATCCCTTTGCCATTACACCTCAGACCAAGCATTTTCAGGAAAATCTTTATTTGAAATTTCCTTCTTGCACCAAAACATCAGATATAAGCTTTAACTATGAGGGACTGGTACCACTCAAGTTTTCCTCCCGAATACCTGGGAACTTGAAGACTTTTTTTCCCTATGCAGCCTGGAGCCTGCTAAGTGGGAGTAGGCATCTAGTTACATTTTAATACACGTGATTTTTATAAAATGAATGTACATGCCCACAGAGACTGGGATAGGTATACTTTATAAACCATAAAAGAGAATTGAGTTTGCAAGTCTATATGAACATTTGCATTAATAAGTGCACTGAAAGCCCCACATAATAGTAGGCATGGTCCAAATGGTCTTACAGTCTTGGCCTATGCACCTGCATGTAAGAATTTATGAGTTAGCAAACTAGATACAAACATGGTGTAAATCACTTCATTGTTCGGGCTGTCACGGCTGGCTCTAAATTTCCCATGACCAGTGACAGTGTGTTCTCCTTGGTGAGAAGCAGGGCACTGTGTGAGGCTTGTTTTCTTAGCCAGGCTTTAGTAGAACTTATAATGAGAGTCAGGGCTGTGTAGTGCTAGACGTGAATTGTTAACGAACTGACGGTTATATGGTATTATGTTCTTTTCAAGTTTGCTGCAAAGCTGACTGAAATAAAATCTTTCCTCATTGAGTTGGCATGTAATTAATAGCGTAATGTTGTCAGATACCTTGGTGATAGTCTCCCACATGCATTAAATAATGGATAAACAAATATCTGACCTAAGCTTCAATTTTTTTGGGTGCTATTTAGAAAGGGATTTACAGCACGTGCTGTGCTGACTTCAAGGATGAAGGAGTTAGCCCTCCTATTGCAAACCATTATGGGTTAACAGTGAAAACCAAGTTAGGCAGCAGGGAAGGGGGGAGGGTGAAATAAAGAAAAGAGAAGAAAGGAGAAGAAAAAAAAAAGAAATAAAGGAAAGGCTATGGGAGACGTTTAAAACA
Source organism: Podargus strigoides (assembly GCA_028020825.1). NCBI lineage: Eukaryota > Metazoa > Chordata > Aves > Caprimulgiformes > Podargidae > Podargus > Podargus strigoides. The sequence goes on from CM051623.1 coordinate 41,720,243, forward strand.
AAAAGGAAATGAGAAAATGGCAAATGAAGATTGATTAGGAAAAAGAAGAGTAAGGAGTATGAAGGGAGAAAAACATATCACTCTGTTAATTTTCTTTATTTTTAATATAAAAATATCTTTTTCCCACCCAGGAATCTTGCTGTTGTGCCGGCAGGCACGTTCAGACTTTCATTCTGGATCTAAAAAGTTTAATTGGGAGCTCTTAAAGTCTAAAATAAGGCTTTAAAAGCAAAAAGCTGAAGTCAAATGCAGCCAGGGTAAGCACTATTATGCTCCAGCCCAATTGTTTTTCATTAAAAAAGCGGGGTGAAAGGGAGGGTTTCAAAGCCGTATTTCAACTCTAGGCTGACACTACAGCAGTAAAATCTGATTTTGTTATGCTAGTTGGCTGTGGGTTTGGGAGCAAACCATACATGTGCGGTGTAACGTTGTGATATGAAGGCATGCACACAGAGTATTTTCAGAAGCCTCATACAGAATTCGGAGAAATGCGCTCCCCAGTTCCTGCAGCCCCACTCACAGAGGCCAGCTCCTCTCCTGCTCCTAGGAGCCAAGTGGGCTCAGAGATGGCATATGCTGCACAAAAGCAATTTAAATTACAAGGTGCTGTATTTTCAGGCAAGTGGAGGAACTTGTAAGTGAATGCCAGAACTGATTTCCAGGGTGCGTTTCGCCAGAAACATGGAGTAAAGAGTAAGTCTGTCAGGGAGAGGAAATTCACTGTTTCTTTCACTTGCCTGTAAGATAAAGAAAAGACTGACAAATATGATCCTTTTAAACACAGCTACTTCCATCCACTGCATGGGGTACTGAGATGTGCACAAAACTTATGTCCAGATACTAAACCCTAGGTACACAAGTTATGTCCCAAACCTATTGCGCTCTGTGCGATCACAAGCATAAAAATTCAAGCAGCTTGTAAGGCAGTATATAAGCACAGAATGGACTCCAACAGTCAAACAGCCTTAACAATGGCTGCAAAATAGACTCACAGTAACCCCAGACAAGTGTTGCACAACAGATCCTACAAATCAAGTGATTACATGTGAAATTTTAGAAATTATTGATATCTATGAGGAAATACAGATATATTCATATATATAAATAACTGTATCTGCTTCTGTATTATGTCTGCATAAGAATGGGTATGCCTAAGCAGTCTGCCTTCCCACTAAGCCTACTGTGAGATACAGCAGCACCATCGCACATGGTATTTCCTATAGTCACCACCTCCCCGAAGACGCAGGACGGACCTGCTTCGGGGCCGAGCGAGGAGCAGTAGATGAGACCTTTTCCTGCACAACCTCAGTGCCACAGCACAGCAGCTCCGAGGCTGTCTCAGGAGGGGAATGCGAGAAGATGAAAGAGTCAGACGGATTTAACAAAGCCAAGTAAATCATGTTAGTGATTGACAGCCTTTCCGCTTGTGCTACAGATCTGTGTGGGTCTGTTCTAACCAACCTTTTCACAGATGCCATGGTACATTCCCCAGTCTCTGGACTTTGACTCGAGAGCCTGGGCTCTTCTCTTTGGCAGTGCTGAGCACTCGTAGGTGCAAACAAGGTCAACAGGAGCTGTGCTTTGAATGTATACATAGCCATGAAATCACGAGCATCCACAAGGTCTTAGGTATCTAAATGACTTCAAATCATAATTGTTTGTTGCCTGAGTTCCCATTTGTGAAATCCTACAGACATCTTATGAAAACAACTTTATTAAAGTTTGCAAAGGACCAGATGGAACGTATCGAATAGCACTGAACAGCATATGAAATTAATCAACCTGTCCTCAGAGATGCTCAGCTGTGTTCACATTAGTGTTTTGCCAGTAAAGAAGCAGCAACGAGCACTCAGTGAGGATGTGAGCTGGGTTTTGAGGCTTCTTTCAAACTGGGCCAGCTCATATACATCAGAAAAGTATCTCTTTCCTCATCTAGAAATGTGACGGGAACTCCTTTATTCAGCATCCTGAGGAATTACAGGAACCTACACCAAGTGAATGAGAGGCAGCATAATAAAACAGGCAAAAGAGGAAAGTCTCTTGGAGCAGAAGAATCATATGCCCAGAATTATTCAGGAAGATGCACCTATTTGCCAGGAGGTTTTGAAGAAATAGAAACACCTCATCCTTCTCCAAACGATGCAATGACTCTCCTGCAACAACTCTGCAGGAGAGTTGTACTTAGAAGAGCTCAAAGAGTATATTGGCTATCATTGAGATTGGTACAGTGTAATAGTCAGACTGAGCTTGAATCCTCAAGGAGCAGCAAAACCTTAACACTGCAGATTTGCACTAATGGAAAGCTGTAAGAGCCCTTCACAGCAGAGTCTCTGCGTAAGACAGATGAGGCTCCTGCACTCCAAAGGACCATGTGTGGGAGGTCCTGAAACAGTAGTACGCCGGTATTTAACACTGCAAAGGCCTTGGATGTGAACAGCTTTGTGGAAGAAGACGGAATTGCTCTTTTGGCAAAACATGTGGAGCTGTCTGTGATAAGGGGAATGAGAGCAAGGATGACTGAACAAATATTTGCGCTGACTGTCTTGTCAGGACAGGGGAATTGCTACTGATATGATCTTTGCTTTCAATGTTACTGCTTCTGACAGTCTTACAGACTTTTCAGATGTTTATTGGCCACTAAATCATTCTTCAAGAATGTTGGCTCCATTCCCAAACCTGAAGAGTCTGAATGTGAAGGGGTTTGTTATTCAACATACACTGCTGCTTTTGGAGACAGTGATTTTCAAGAAAACTGCAGGGAAGCATCGACAACTGATAACAACATGGGACTGAATTCAGACTTCTTAGCACTCGGGGCCTCAGACATTGAGGCACGCCTGAGTAAATGTGCACCACGTAGCAGGGCACTGTGGATCCACGTGGCATAGCACATTGCCTGAGCCGTGACAGGAGCACTATGCCACATTAAAGGACCTATATTGTGGCGAAGATTTCTGTGGAGAGACGGGGCTTACTAGCTCATCCTGACCTTGACATGCTGCTTGCAGTTCTTGGTATAGCACAACTGCATTAACTTTGGGGCCTCTGTAAAACTCACTCCATGATGCTGCAGAGATTATTACTTTTCTGTTCGGTTCCTCTAATAGTAGGACATGCTGCATAACAATAAGGCATATTCAAACCCTCTGCCATTCATCCCAAGAAGAGCAGTTAGCAGAGACACAATTGCTGAGCTGTTGAGGACCCTAAGCTACAATATTTCAACCAAATAGATTTGCTTTCAAATAGAGAGTATCCGACACATGGGCAATATGCCCAGGCTGTTTCTCTGAGTGAATCCCCCCAATAATGTAATCTTTACTACATATTTGTTTTACATTAACTCATACGTGTTTTTCTGGAGGTCAGAAGATTTCTATTAGGGAATTCTCTCCTGCAACAGTTTATTATATCAGACTTAAAACACACAAACATATTTATGGTAAAGCCATATGGTATTTATGGTTAAATCAACTGACAGACTTCAAAAAATATCAATTTTGAATAATTTGAAAGATTTGTAGATCAAAAACAACTCAGAAGCTTTGTCAGCATGTATAAATAACCAGTCTTCCTTCGTGTTACCATAAATCAAAAAAATCCCTTCACCCACCAGGGTTTGCAATCAGAGGAAAGTGGGCTACATATATATTCATAAAAACATGGAAAATATCTGCATTTGTAGAATGCAATTTATCACACAGATGCAGTTGAAAATCACTGAAGTTTTGCTCAAGGAGCAACCAAATTAACTTTATCTCAGAATATCGCACTCTTCTGAAATTTGCTTATGTGTCTTCCCTGACCTGCTTAGATCCTTTCCTAAAGGTAAGCAGCATCTGCAAGAATCATGTATTTGTATAGATACTCTTGCATCCTCATCTCCCTTTTAAGAATTAAGATCCTGAATTTCGACTTCTATAGAGACAGAAAGCCATGGTTCCAGACATAAATAACATTTATATTTTTTAGGTAATAACTATGGTAAAAACCCCTGAGATCCTTTGGTCCCTCCAAACAGTCCAGCTCTAGACTTTGAGCCCTTGGATGGAGATTGAGAGGACTCTGAGCAGCCATGCAACTACGAAACAAAGGCTTTAAGCTCTGTGAACTCAAATGTTGCATGTTATCTAATTAACTTGCTGCTATCATTAGTAATACTTCTGTTTCCACTTTTAAAAACAATAAAACCTTTTTCTTTCACTTTGCAAGAGTTTTTACTTTTGCCTGTGAGCCAAAGCTTTCCCGAAGAGCGACGGCCTATACATCGCAGTTTGTGAAATTCATGGAGACCTGCAAAGGGTCTGCAAAGCAGACACAGCAAATCCCATGTGCAGACAATGCCTGCTTTCCTCACCACCTTCCTTCTGCAACAGCAAACAGACCGTGTACCACCACCAAATGTATTTGAGGGTATAGATTCATCAGGGCACACATAGCACTCATGCAACCTACCTAGTTGGCTGCCACTGTTTTACTTCAGATGAACAAATTAGAAAGGTGTACCAGCCTCTGAGAGTGCTGCTGAGGGAGCGGCTGACCCACAGGCAGGACTCAGCTAGTGCTGGCATACACCACCAATCCCAAACACAACTCAAGGTTAAGCACATCTTTTAAAAATCCTCTCCTGATAACACTTCCTAGGCAACTACCATCTCAGGCAGGAGTATCTTGGGGGCTGCTCAATGCACCCTGAAGGCGGCTGACCACCAAGAGCTTTCCTCTTCCTCTCACAACTCGAACACAGCTGGCTGCCACAAGCTGTTGTAACTCAAGGCAAGTCCTTTCTGATGGTCTCAAGCTTTGCAATTAGTGCCTGCTCTGCACCCTCCAAACACCCAGAGCTTCATTCCATGGGCTTAGATGACACCTGGCACATTCTATTTTTATTTTTACAAGCCTCATTAGCCTTTGTGGTCAAGCAGAAATCCCAGAATAAGAACTAGGATGCCAACACTGTGAGTGTCTGTACCCTTAGCCCCCAAGGAGGAGCTGCCCAGAGGAAACAACAAAGTGTCTAAAAACCCTAGCATCAAGGCCTTTTCCAGATGATTTTGGTTAATGTTAAGAAGAAGCGTTGCTCAGCCAGGCCTGGGAGCAGCACCTCCTGCTTTGTTTCTGAAATCTGCATTTTAGTACCGAGAACAAAGTATTGCAACATACAGCAATATAGACATATCCACTGTTGGCTCAGTTAAAATAGCTCCTCAGTCATGCCATCCTCTTTTGTATCATCTTCTTCCTCTTCCACCTCTTCCCCATTTCCAACTGCAACCTCATTCTTCTTTTGCTACAATGATAGAGGACAATTGAAGCAAGAAGAGACTTCTGCCGCAGTTCTTTCAAAAATCACCTGATACCTGCTGGGATGGTACCTGGCTTGCAAGGTCAAAGTCATACTGTAACAACCCACGAAATACAAGGTGCTGTGTATGTTTGGCTGCTGGCATTAAACTGTTGTTGACATAAGGATTTGTTAGAAATTTTAAAATGGTAATTGCTGCCCCAAAAAAATGCAGATTGAGAAGTATGACTTGTGGATATGGGGCACAAGGACTTTGGGAAAGCTTCCCCTGGCCACAAAGCTGTGCACATGCGTCCTACCCCTGAATCTGGTGCGTAAGCTGGTTTGTACGCAGCACTTGCAATGAAAAAAAAAACCTCTTCCATAGAAGGGCCCTGAAACAGAGATATTGGCAACAGATGAGACTCACTTGCTGTAATTACAGAAAGACGAATTTTTGAGCAAGACTCCTATTTGACTTCTGTCCAAAGCCTCCTTGAGACTCCAAATGCTTTTAAAATCAAGACAGCAAAATGTTTTCTGTTCAACTGATTGGTAATGTAAAAGCAGAAAATTAGGATATTAAAACTAAGATTTAAATTGTACTCCTGTTTGTCAGTAAAATCAGATTCATCTAATGTCTCAGAGAAAAGCAGGATCTGTAAAAAATGTTTAGTAGGAGACAGTTTTAGAAAAATGGGAAAAATGTATAAATGGCAGTACTACTTTTTCAAGCATGATGAAAACAGTATCTAGATGTGTAGTAGTACAAAATCTACTGCCTAAATGCTACATTTACTTGCACAGCACTTATTTTTTTTTAAAAAAAAGCCTTTATATTTCAAGGGAACACTGTGAAATTTTCTCTGACTACATAATGAAGCTACAGATGAGTTTACAGCTCTTTCTCTGTTGTCCTTATTTTCATAGAGATGTGCAAGAAATGTTCCTTTACAAAACATTCCTACTTTCTAAGCAGCAGCAAAGGATGCCCTCCCTTGGGCGAATACACACTTTTCATTTATTGGGACAAAAAAAATTATTAAAATTAAATAGAACAAATTTCCAATCAACACTTGTTAATTTGAAACAGTAAAAATTCTCCTGTATTGAAAGCAGATTGCTCTGAAGAAACTCATTTTCAAGGTCATAATAGTCCTGGCAAAACTCAAAAAAGTTGTAGTCCAACTTGCTTATGTTCAGCTGTGTTTACTTAGTCTCAATTTGACAAAAGTCTGCCTCTGATTATACATAGCAGTCATCTGCCCACAGATAAATAGATATTACACAAACGTTTGGAGGGAATGACATTTGGCTACCATTATTTTTGGAATAATTTACTCTGCATCCTGAACTTAAAACACCAAAATGATTCATAATGGTTTTTGGACCCAAGTATTTCCATTTAATAAATAAATTGACCTCTATGACCTTTGTGGACTTTATATTGTACACATAAATAGATTTAAAAAAAAAAAAAAGGCAATTTATTGTTAAATATTCTGTATGCTTAGGAAAGGTGGGTTTATACATAATTGAGATCAAAATCAGTGGCACATCTGGAGCGCTCACTGCAGCAGGTCAGAGCCAAGTGTCTGCACTGCCAAGGACTCATGGTGCTGCTGGCAAGGGGGCATTAACTCAGCTCCATGAGACATCCCACCCCACCACAATCTATAAGCAGGCGTACGCTGCTCAGCTCTCTGTGGAGCATGCGCCTGCAGGTAAAGCCAACACCAGCAGAAAACCTAATGGCAGTGCCTAAGATACAAATGTGTTTTCTATTTCAAAAGTACCTATTTAAAATGTAAACTTAATAGTTTTCTGCCTATTATTTGTAGGAGGAAAAATGAATACATATTGCTCATGCTTGTGGATGCCAAACTGAAACTTTGCCTTATCTGAGGCAGGCAGTTGTTTCATGACATTTATAAAATAGCCTATATTTTAAAGCAGACTGCATTATTTCTCTGATGTGGATAGAAATTTTGTCCAGTTAAAGAGATTACTTAGCCTAGGGCATTTTGTGTTATAAATTATCCAGGAACAAGTTGAAAACTTCTGAATAAATTATAATCCCTACTCTCATTCCTTCCCTCTTCCTAATTCTCTCTCTTTTAAGCCCCTGTCAGCTCCCCAACATCAACTACCCCAAACGGTGCTTCCACACCAAGCACTGGAAGTATCGAGGGCAATTCGCAGTCCACAAGGGATTTGTTACCACTGTACATTTAGAGTGGAAGATATTTCCAGAGTATGGTGATAGATGGAAGAACAAAACCTGGACCTGACAGAGGGCCTGACAGATTAGTTTATGTAAAGTTAGCATGCTTTCAAAAACGTCTTTTCAATTAAAATACCAAAATTAAGAAAGCCTCTGATGCAACAGGAAACATATGTGTTCGACATATCCCGCTTCTCTATCTTTGACATCTAAATATTCAGTTTAAAGAAAATTAAGACGTTTGTTTACAAAGAACTAGTTTACGTGTTTACAAGACTAAGCTGAATGTTTTTAGATGGAACGATTATATACTAGTCATTTCCGCTCATTTTCCCTTGTTTCAGGAAGGACTATTACTGTGAAGAAGGAATGTGTTTTTGATGCAGACAGCTGGAGGTACAGAAAACACATTTCTGTCATACGGAACAAATGCAGCAAATTCCTTCCTTACAGGCTGTTTTCCTACAGAGACTAAGTATTAGGAGCTCATTACACTATGATGCAAAACCCCACTCATTCAAAAGTGTGCTAGCAATCATGGCCCAAAGAAGAGTTAATTCAGATGGAATCCAGGAAAATGAGGCAGCACACAAACCTCATCAGCAGTCCAATCACATGACAAAATGCGAGGCATCTCCAAAGCCACTGCCTGCCAAAAAAAGAAAGGCTGCTGCAAGAAAAATACTTTCACAGCTTGATATCTAGGTCTTGTGACTGCTATCCAAACAAGGAGTAAAAGTGGTACTATATAATGTGGCAGGGTAAACAGAACCACCCACTCGTCATCACCAATCATGTTTTTAATTCAGATAAGTTCTGTTTCTTTAAAAAATGATGGGGGAAAAAGAAACAAAACCTTTTACTGAACTTGAAAATTATATGTATAATCTGATCTGGCACAACATATTTTAGGTTCATACATATGAACTATATAGGAATGCATGATTTGCCATGCAGGATCAGACCATCAGTCCATCCCAGGTGATGTCCTTTCTATGCTATTGACTGATGCCCATCTCAGAGAAGCACAAAGACGTTGCCCTCAGCCAACCATGCAATTGATTAAGAAGATTTTCTGCTTGCAACTTCAAACAGGAGATCTGATCTGCAAAATTTACAGAAAGAAGTAGGCCTGGGAGAAGTGCAAACTTTCAGGAACGCTGGGTCAGAGAAGCCTCCACACTTTGCCAAACTGTCTTACAGTAGCTTGAAAACTAGTTACAGTTTTCAAAACAGGTCTTGATGGGATTCATCAAAGTCTGGGTTGGATATGATTAAGCCAAAGTATGAAAATTCTTCTATACTTTTGTGCCTAGATTAGTCAGGAACTGAGGATGTACCAAGAAACAGGGAAATCAATAATGACATCTCATACAAACAGACACCCCTCACCACCACCACCACCACCATCACCAGAACTACAGTATTTCCCAGCCTAAGAATAAGTTCTGTTCTTTTCTCTGAGTTGTGAGCAACAGTTCAGATTAATTTGCTTTGTATTCTAAGCAAGGTCATGCCCTTTTCTAGAAGTATATTTGCTCTCAGCCTGTGTAACAAGAAATAAAAAAAAGCGCCAAGTAATAGTAATTAGATAGTAATTAGATTCAAAGGTGCGTTCCAAGCAGACTGGCAATATCTTGAATGCTTATCTACTATCATTTGTCAAACACTTAAAAAAGGAAAATGTCATTCTCAGTTCAAACTTCTGATTTTGGACTGTGAAAAATGCTAATATCTCCTATGCTTCTCTAATTTGTTCTAGAGCCCTTTCCTGTTACACTCCAGACTCCTACCAGTATTTCCATCACATCTGCTTCCCCAGTATTTTATCTTCTTACCTTTGTTCCTTTGATGTCTTTTCTTCCCTCTTCCTTCCCCTCCATTGCTCTCCCCTTTCTTCTTCCTTTTTGTTCTTGTCTTCAATTCTGCATTCCTCTTTCCCAATCCTTTCCCAGTGCTCTCCTCTCTCTACAATCTTCTGAAAGTTTCTGTTCTTTATTTTGCCACCAGTATTTATGTACTGGCTGTGAGTTTTCCTTTTTCCCTTTGCTCTCCATCCTTTCTTCTATCTTTTGCCTCCCAGAACTAAAATGATACTCCAGCCATAACCTACCTGAAAAGCGAGCTACACTTTTTAAGTCCATTGTCAGTACTAAAGGGATGGAAAGTGTCTCAAAAAAGAGGTAAATGACTATTCCAGTCACTGCCACGGACAAACAAGTGTAGCTTCCATTGACAGCTGGAGGAGTTCAGAGCCTGAGTCAAGCTATTCCCCATTTGCTACCAGTCATTGTTCGGTGCAGGAGTCCTGCTATAGCAATTCATCCCCACACCAGGGCACAGAGAAACAGACAGAATTGCTTGCAGTGGCCGCAGGGTGTTGGTGATGAGAAAAACAACTCAGATGTTATAAGTTCTTTCTTCACTCTTAACTGAGAAAGACACCAAACATAACTGAAAACTTTGTTGAAACTTAAAAAGACTAAGGAAGAGGACTGTATAAATACAGAGACAGTTATGCACCACTTCACCCCCTGTATTCTGCTGGGTCTCTAAGAAAATAGCAAAACATCGCAAGAAAAGTTCTTTGTATGGCACGCATCGTGTAATTAATATCACAACTAATGAAAATCTCTGTCTTGGCTTCAAGTGAAGTGGTTTAACATCCTGTGAAAGGACAGAATTACACCACACAAGCAATTAGGTCAAGGGGATGAAAGACTAAGAAGCATTGATTTCCTGAACTTCTTGAGATCTGCCCATCAAAACAGTAAATGTTTGCTTTCCAAGATGAAACAAGCTAATAGAAACATGCACTAGAAATTATCTTTATGGCCAAGATTCCAGAGAAAATACTGGAGAACGCTTTTGTTTTTCATCATGAACATATTGCCCCTGGAACACCCCCCAGTCAAAAGCCCAGCTCACCCCTCCAGCTGCTGCTGCCTGGGCAAGCTACAGCTGTCTATGCATGGCCCAATCCAACTTGCACACCCAATCTTTCAAAATTTTCTCTGTTTTCTTTGTGTCACTCTTTTTATATTGCTTCTGGTGGTTTTTTTGTGCGTGTTTTTGCTGCTGCTTGCTTCCCATCCTTACTGCTCTACAACTGCTTGCCAGGCAGGCACAGCAATTCCATGTAAGGAACGTGGGGAAGAGAAGCATTCCTTGATTTTTTTGTGCACAGTAACTTGCATGACATTTGATGATACACAGAGATTAAGTCATTCATGAATAGGGCCCAAAGGGAGGAACAACTCCAGAAAAACAGCCTCACTGGTAGCGCAGCATCCAGGACTCCACAGTCATTATTGCCACACTCCCAGTCCATAGCCGATCTGGCAAAGTCAGGAATCCAACTGCAGGCTCTGTGGTTTAAATAAAATGTATCTACAGCAGCTTGGATCAATGTTTAAAAATGTTCCATGTTATTTTAGTCCAAGGACAAGCTTTTAAAATTAAAAGAAAACTTTGGCTTTAATTACAGATTAAAAGTGAAAGTTGTTTAAAAAGAATGCATATTCTGAGAATAACAGTAACAGAAACGATTTAAAATTTAAAACTAGTTCTTCTCTCCCGCAGCATGTGACATATCTCCTTTTAAATATTTAAAACAAAAGTCTGAAAGTGATTAATTTGTGTACAATATTTAGGGTGCTTCTGCCTTGCTGTCGTGGATCTTTGGCACCGCTCAACCTTTTCCTATATTTATGTTTTCAAGCTAAAATAAGTGTCAGATTTTAATGTGCATTGCAATGGCCAAAAAAGAACCACAACTAACTTCTACCTCCTTTTCCCCTGAATTTTGTTGCTACATATGTGTGATGCAGCAAATGTCACAACCGTATACATAAATGCAACGGGTTTATTCCTGATCAGCTAGGAGCAATGCGATCCCAAAGTGGTTAGGTGCTACAGAGGAGAAGCTGCTGCTCTTGGGATGATTTTCAGTAACAATTGCCCATCTGAAAATCATTAGTGCATAGCAGTGGATTTTCCACATGTTCATATGCTGGACAAGCAGGTTGCCCTTGAAGTATGGTTCCCTGGGGGAAGAAGGAAAACCCAGAGAAAAGTATTCTATTGTCAGATCATGGTTTCGCTAGAGCCAGACAAAAATATGGTCAAGCATTCACTTGGCTGCTCTGCTGGCAAAACTATAGGGTACCGAAATGGAGACAGCTATTGAAGAAGGCAAAGAACGAAGCTTAGGAAGAAGATCTTAAAGGGGCACAGATATATTTTTCTTTTAAAAAATCAGAAATAGGGTTAAGTACACAAATTTAATGACTTTCAGATTATTGACCTTTATTTTTACAAGGCCAAAAAGGTTTAGAAGGGGTAGTCTTTTCCAGTAGAGTATCTCATATTATAATTCAACTGTGTGTGAAACACCAACAAGAAATTATTGAAGGAGAAAAGGTATGAATAAGAAAGGGTATGAATATAACTAGGCAGTATTTGATATTTAATGCCCCATTAATCGATAATTTGGCTTGAAGGAGGAAAAAAGTTGGCAAAAGGGAACGGAATTCTTTAGCTCCTTGTTTTACTTAAGAAAAATTCCCAACGGGCTTCACTTAAACAAAGAACTTTAGTTTTCCACTGGAAAGACAAAAAGAAAATCTTGGTCTAGCATGTCCTGCCACATGCTTTAACTACACAGTAAAAGAGTATGTACTTGGATCCCAGGCACATTTCAGAAGTGTAGTATTTATTAGCTGCTCTGTTGCCAAGTTCCACTATTATCATTTTATTATAACTAAGGAATATTTTTACTAACTAAATTATATTTAGGTCTTTAGTTTAAGCATTTGAAGGTCTCAGAGTGTCACGTACAGATGACATACAATATATCACAGGAATCTGTTGACTTTTCTCCCTTCTCCTCTCCTCTATAAACAGCCTATATCTGTGATCTCGGAGCATTTGACTTTCCTAAACCCATAATCCAGCTGTAAAGATACGCAGGGGCCAAGGGAGCGACATCCTCGGATGGAGCAGAGCTCGCCAAGAACAAAGGTGAGCCTTGTTACTGGATAACCCATGGCACGCACGTCCCTTACACCACAAGGTGCAGTGCAAGCCCACCACTCCCCACTACCCCCTTCAGACACCTTGCTCCAACCCTCTTCCATTGCCCTTCGCCCAGCTCACCCAGACCTGACTTTTTGCCGTGACCTCCTGTTCCCAGCCAGAGCTGCAGGCTGTTTTTTTGTACACAGGTGGTGTTGCGTGGTGGGACACAGGCTCTCCATGGACAAGGGCAGGCAGGAGATGGCAGCTCATGCTGAGTTTGCTACAGCACAGTTATGTCCCACATGCCCCATTAAAGGATTTTTTGGTCCTGAGGGGAGTGTGGAGCTGCTGCCCAGAGGCTGTTGGGATAGGACAGAAAGAGAATGTGGCCAGGAGACAGAAGAGGGTTTTGGTGGGTTCCCATAGGGCTGGGTGTTGCCACTGCTCTGTGCAGGGAAGGGGTGTCTCTGAGTGGCCACAATGCCTGCAGAGAGATGACAGAGCTCCTCAAAACCTCAGCAAGTGCAGCAGTACCATGGCGCTGAGTACACTCTATTTTTCCTATTTTGTGCAAGGAATGAAGGAAGAGCAGTACCCAAATGTGAGCGCTTACATTCTCCAAGGGTCACAGTCTTTGATCTGTGAGCAAAAATCCCACTGAAAGCAGCTGGAGCTCACCAAATGAAGTTTGGAAAGCTTTGCAAACACATGAACATTGTGTGTCAAACCATGTAGCCTACTTTGGGGCCAAAACACTCAAAAACCAGACCAGATCTCGGTGCACTGGATTTTTGCTTTGTCCAACATAAAGCACTTCCAAAGCCTGGGTTTGAAAACATCTGAGTGGCTGTCCACTGATTATCAGGTGAAGCTAAAGACACTTTGAGCTAGACATTAGATGTAATTATCATCCCCTTTTGAAATAAGAGGGCAGAGAATCAGGGATATGAATCTGTGAGTTGAATGAAGTATAGAGGACTGAGAAATATTAATGACCTTTTCTCTCCACAACAAATGTAACAAACAGATTAATGCTTATGTGCACTTGCAGCCAGAAGAAATTATCATCACTCATAGTCTCATTAGACAAGTGAAAACAGCAGCAGAAATGCTGGGAGACTAAAAGGGAAACAGGCTTATAAAGATGCCTGCCATTTTTATACATTTAAAATGTTTAAACAAGCATTTCTTTGGTATAGCTAGAGGGGGAAAAAAAAAAAAAAAGGCCTTTGCATAAAGCAAAGGATCCCTGGGACCAATACCTGCAGTCAGCCTCATGTTTTCAGCTAACCTCAGTGAACAGGATTTTCAGCTTTGATGGACAAGCTGGAGTAAGCACCTCAGTGACGTGTGGGACTTGAAAGGGAGATATCACATCATTTCTGGCTAATACACTTGGAAGCCTCTTTTCCTCTGTCTTTGCAAAGTTCACTGCCATGGTGAACTACTGCACAGCTCTGAACTGAAGGAGTAAGCACAGCAAAACAGCATAGCAGTAGGCTTGAATTCCACAGATATCATCATTGCAATTGAGCACTGAGGAAAAACACGTGCGTGTGTATGTATATATATATGAAAGACTGTATAGTTTACAAACACCACTACAGTCTCTGGAGCTGGCCAGAGCAGGACAGCTTTCCCAGGTTCTCCCCTCTTCAAAAAGTGTCTCTAAACATGCAGCACTATTGAGAGTCCATAAGGAGGAAGCCCCTAACATTTGCAGTTCTGATACTGCAGACAGGAAAGGGCCTCATCTCCCCCAGCTGACATCAGTCTCAGGCTGCACCGGGCTCTTACTGACACTACTCTGACTGCCAGCACAAACAGTGCTACAGCCACCCAGAGCTTTTCCTGATAAAGGAAGAGAGGCTGTTGCCTTCAGGATGAAGTTCCTATTTGAAGATGATCCCAGGGAAATGACTTCGTAACGCAGTAAGCAGCAGCTACACCAGCTAAACAACACGAGGGGGAGAAAAGCCGGACAAAGAACTTTAGTGTGTCTATGTAATGGGCAGTCTGCCACCCCTCCTGTGCAAAGCTGTCATAAATAGTTGGGAGCACACTGTGTAATTTGCACACCAGCTCCAGGACCTGCTCCCTGAGCAGCCGCTGGTCCAGACTCCCCACGGCTTAGCCCACAATGGGGCAAAGCCAGATCCTGTTCCACAGGGTGGGAAGAGCAGCTAGAAGAGCAGGGACCTGGGATGAAAGTCTCCCTGAAGTCAATGGCCGAGACAAATTCTCCAGCACGCCAAGATCTCATTAAAACTGCCCACAGTGTCTAGCCCACAAAGTACATCTAGTGCAAGGAGCGCAATCCTGCTGCTGTTTTGCAATGCATTACAAAATACTTTGGCTAGCAGAAAGAATTTGAGGCAATTCGCTCCTGAAGAGCCAGGTCGTGAAGAGCCTTCATTTTTCCGGCAAACTGGATTTAAGTTGACAAATAGTAACTGAGAGAAAAAAAATAAAGTCTGACAAAGTGAAGGGGAGATGGAGAAACCGACAACATTTAACTTGATCTCTGACGGTGTAAATCTGTCAATACCCACAAATGACCACAAGGCCATATGCCAGTTTTCACTCTGAGATACCGTAACTAAGACATTTGGCTGGTACCTCACATTGGAAAGAAAGTTTTTACATTTAGAAATGCAAAACATTGTAACATTTAAGGAATTTTGGCTAGAGCCCCCCAGCCAGCCTTCCCCCAGCTTCAGCTAAGGGATTATTTTGAATGTTGCTTTGCTTTTCATGCATCTGTTGCCTGAATCAATGTGGAGGCATGAGGGAGGGACTGAAAATTGGCCCTAGAAATAGCGGTATATTTTAGTGTCATAACTGAGAGTCTTGGCAATCCCTGTTAACTTGAAATGTCAGTGCCATACCAAACGATCTGGTCATCATAACCTCAACTTTTGGCCACCAGTGAAAGAACAAAGATAGATTCTCCAACATCAGGTTTCAAGGCCACTGTGAAAAATTAAGGAAAACACATTTCATGGCTTGTTGGAATTTCACTTTACCTATTTTTTTTTGTTTCTTTTCAGCTGTTCCAGCTCTAGCTGTTTATCTGATCTCTTTCTGTTTGAATTGTTTTTACTTTTTCCAGATTTTCTACAATGCAGTTTACTTCTCCAACTTACTTTCCTGCTTTAAACTCCTGCTCCTTTTTTAGTGCCTCACATAAAACTCCCTTACATTATACAAGCCTTCTGTGTGCTTTGACTGTTAGGACATATTTCTCCTTTAACAGAACTAAAATGGCAATTTGAAGCCAATTTAATGCCACAAAGCACAAAAGACCTCAGATGGACTTTAATAATCTCTGATAATTTCCACATCTACCACTTGTGTGTCATACCAATATTTTAAGTGAACTAAGATTAAATAGAATGCAACCCTGCTTCTCTGTTTCTCGATAACTAGAAATTAGAAACTGAACTTTACAGATGAAGGGATGTTCTTCCAGAACAGGTGTTTTTATGAGCACTCTTCCTCCAGGAGGATGGCAAAAATCTCACATACAAACAATGCCCACAGGTTCCCCACATTTTTCCAAATACAATCAAGGAGTTTTCCAAGCGGACAGGTATAAACTCATCCACTGCCTAATGTTAGTCCACGTAGAGGTTCCAGGTTCCCCCCTCAATCCACTTCTCAAATTGTCCCAAAACCCTCCTGAAAGCTTCTCTGTGAATACATGTGGAAGATCAGAAGTCTGGTCTCGCTAAACTGCTTTCATCATTCCGTTTCTGGTATTCACATTACGGACAAATGACCTAAAAAATTTCAGTTAAGCACATAAAGGATTTTTTTTTAGTTACAGAATGACTTTCAAAAACCACAAACCTGCAAGGGGAAATAGGATTTGCTGGATCAGATAAGATTACTAGTCTATCTGGTCAGGCACGCTCAGTGTGTAGCTTTTTAGAAAAGAAAATTAAAATGAGAGGAAGTGATGGTGAATAAAACTAATTTTGAAGTTCAATACTGAAACAGTTATGAAGATATTTTAAGAAGAATCCAATCAAAAATCCCACTCAAAAGAAAACAATGTGGTCTTTTTATCTACCTTTTTTTTTTCTCTATTACAATCAATAGATAAATTCTACTGTTTGCACCAGCATGAATACCATTTCTTATGCTACTTGGGAGTGATCAAACCCTGCTTTGGAGCAAGACTCTGCCGAGTTTCAAGGGTTTGCCACCCGCATCAAAATACTGGTCTGGTAAGGAAACTGCATGTGCTTATTTATACATGTAAGCAAACACAGAAAAACCCAGAACATTTTCTTTATTTACAGCTAGATGACTGAATACAAACAAGCTGCTTTTCACTAGTCTCACCATGGGCATAAAATATTTCAAACTCCAGGACTACTGAGAAGCTCACAGTTTTATTCAGCAGTCATCATGCTCTAAATTTACAAGCCTAACTCAGATGGTTATTACTAGGATGTACCTGCTTAAATCCCTTCCACAGATGGGAGAACGAACACTGCCCATGCCAAGTTTCAGTCTGGATTGAATTTTTACAGCTGGGTCATAAATTTGCGGATTAAGAGGGTTCTAATGGAAACACAGATACAGCCCTAACTACAGCAATGTGAACAGCAGCACTGTAACACTGCATGGGGGACAGCCTGCGCTACAAGCAGAATCTACCAGGAGGTTACCCAACGTCGCATTATTTCTCCCCAGCAGCGGAAGGAGGCTGGGACACACAGGAAGCCCACACCGGGTATGAAGTTTCAATTCAGACGTTTTTCCAGAAAGAAGTGAAATTTTTATGGGCTCACCATTCCTTTAAATTTACTGCCCCAGAATGTGAAAAGTCCAGCCCTTGTCCCCCTTCCTGCCACTGCCCCACCTGTGCCTGACTTTCCCCATCCCCTCCTGGTCACACTTTGCCGCACTGCACATAGATCAGTGTGTTACTAATTGTCACCAAAGACAGCAGTTACTCATGAAGGACACGACAGATTTCATATGTAAAAGTAACTCGCTGGGTTTTGTCCCTGTAATTTATCTTTCTTCTCCACACCAGTGCCACAGGTAGATGTTTCAGTGCAGGGGGGAGAGCTGGCTGCAGACCCAGGTGAGCCCCAAGGAGTAGAACAGGCTCATTTTTGCATTGGAGTCTGCTCAAGTCATGCTCACGAGCCAGCATTGGGGTGATCTGCCTTCAGCCACGGCTTTGCATTCAAAAGCACTTTCCGATCAGTGATATATGAAGTTAATTGTGTAATTTCAAAGCCACTCCTCATGGGATGACAGCACATCTCTACATTTCTGTCTTTGCAAGCACTCTTGTGTTTTGTTCCTCTTTCTCTTTCATGTTTAAAATAGTGCCATATTTTTAATATTCACTTGCCTACATCCCCTCCTCGGCATGAATGGCTGATAATTGCATTTTGCTGTCAGGTTTTCCAGGTAAAGGAGAGAGCAGCCGTGCAGTCCCTGGTGCCCCCAGAAGCATCCCGAGTGGCAGGGTCCCTCTGCATGTGTCAATACAGTGCAGGGTGGCCAGGCTGCAGGCACGACCCACAGGGTGCAAAACCACACTCCTGCCCAATGCTGCACCAGGGCTGCAGCTGCTGTGCTGCTCTAGCTGGTGCATTTCCCCATTAGCTCATCTCGTTATCTCTTCCTGAACCCTCCTCACTCATGTACCACTTCCAGTGGCAGTGGCTGCAGCCAGTCAGTGTTTGCAAGCCTGAGGATGCTCTGAATCAGCACAAAAGCCAGACCTGCTGATGCACTGCAAGGCAGCATGGAAGTCTGATGTTTCTGGTGTAAAAGAACTGCACAGAAATTTGGCTCCCGGGGAAAATCCTGCTCAGGCAGTGGAAGGGGAGAAAGAGTCACATCCATTTCATTAAATCAGTTTTCCCAAGCTGTAGTTTCACACACTCTTTAAATACTCTTTAAATTAACTGCTAATTTTCTTACTAATTTGCCCATTATATTCATTACTAGCCATGCAGTCTACAGCTGAAACTGGAAAACAGTCTGATTTATGATCATGTGCTTTTCCATGCACATAATTTCCTGAAACATTCACATTTGGGCTGGCCCCAGATTTTAAGACTGAGCATAACTCTGAAGACATTTCGAACAATGGGAAAATGGGGATAAATATTTCTCGCTTTGGACACACACCTCCACCAAATGAACGAGGCCCGAGGCTTGCCAGGGAACAGCCCTCACATAGGGCCTGGAGCACTGGCTCACTCTGAAGAGGAGTATTAAAATATATAGTTGTAAGCGACTGGTGACAGCACCATACATTTTTCCTGCTGTGGCTGAGAGAGGTCTTGGGCAAGCACAGGGGTCTGTTACTTTTTTGGCCACTGCTGCAAATATTTGCATTGGAGAAATTTTACTGGTCTCAGAGAAACACAGGCGGGCTGCTGCACAGGCATGGGCAGCAGCAGCCTGGGGCCATGGAAACATGGCTGATCCCCCGATTTTTTTGGTGTATCTGATTTTTCAGTTAGATGTCATCATCTTTTCCATTTCAAATCATTCATGCAAGAACATCTCATTCTCTGTGATGATAAAGCTGTCAGGAGTCCCGAGATGTGCTGCCCTGAAGCAAGCTGACTCGAAGAAAATACTCTGCGGCCACACAACTGGCTCAAGCTAGTTTATACTGAAGTACGTGGAAAATTTGCCATGACATCAACAGAAGCAAAACCAGCAGCAGAGGCGCATATGCACCTCCTCTGCTCCGTGGGGTCTCCACAGCAATTATACCCAAATTATATCCATGAACATGCTGCTATTAGAAGCACGTCTGACCCACACATCTTCAGAATCTTTAGTATTTGGGGTTTTTTTTTAAAAAAAAAACAACATACAAACCAAACCAAAGCCCCAAACATTCATAGCCATTTGCATCTGAAAACAAACAGCTAAAACAAGATGCACAGTGTTTGCACCCAGCACCTGTCAGTAAATAAGTACCCTCTTTTCCCACAGAACTGACCATTAAAAGCAGGGAGTGGAGAGAAATGGCTCATAGAAGCCATCACTGCCAGGAGCACCACTTCCCCTCCCAGTGAGCCTGGCTCCAGGCAAAGCTCTCCCCTGTCCGAAGGCAGCCCATGGGTGCCCAGACTCTTGGGAGGGTGCTGTGCCCCCAGTGCCATCCATGTTCCCAGCCCATCCACTGCTTTCTCCCTCTGTTCCCCCACTTGAGACTTTCTGGTTGAAACTGCTGCCTTCCCACAAAAAAAGATTCAGTTTGGATGAAGCACCATTTTCCAGGTTCATGTGGAAATAATCCTGACCCATTCCCCTTGCAGCTCAAATAGTGAGAAACTGAGAAACTAAAGGGAATTAGAAAGAAAAAAACAGCTTATTTGGTTTTCACTGTTCAAACTGCAAGAAATGCAAAACGTGAACAATCAACTTAACTAGCAGGGAGCGGGCACGATCTTTAAAATTCTCAAGTTTAGGCTATCACATCTGGTATATTAAACATGACACTGTCCCTGTAGTAAAGCCGTTTCCTTTAAATCTTTCTTTAGAAAAAACAACAGAACAGCAAATTAAACACAATCCTCTCCTCAACTCTCAATGCCATGCTATTTCAGTGTTGACGAATCGGGTCATGTAATAATGAAATTCCTGCAGAAATATGATCTTAAGTGTGTAACCTTCAAATCGCAGTTATGCTGCTGTGTGCATTTAATACTGTACTTGACATTCTCCTTTTCCATTTCACTTCTGGATGACATTAGGATCTGCAACAAGGACCTCCTTCAACCCTCCCAGGTTACCATTTATTTTAAAGTATCCCCCAAGGTCTCCAACACCATTTAGATCAAGCTTGCAGAAGTCACTGGTACTAGAAGTTTTTGCAGGTCCCTCGAGCTGTTTCTGAAAACAGGTTCCATTGTGTTCATATTATGCTTTTAAATTTTATAGCTCATTTTTAAATTACATGTTAATTTCTGAAAATGTTAAATTGTGAGGAAAAGTTGGCAAGGACCACACAAAAATCACAGCACTGTTCTGCAGCTTGCATGTCTCTGTACAGTACTTATGTACATGGCTATACCCTTACATTTAAGTGTTCTATATAAATGTGGGCCTGATCCTGCAGTGTGCTGAGGGTCTCAGAGGTGCTCAGTTTGCTGCCATAAATGACACAGGATCATGCTTTATAAATCACAAGCTTTGCAGCATTCAAATGAAAGAAAGGAAGGCGAAAGGAAAGAAAAAAGCAGCGGTAATGAAAACATCAGAAACCGAACACACTCCTGAGTATAAATGTCTAAAAACAGAGATCAAACATCTTCACAAATCAACCAGTCATTCAAGAGGTTTTTTTAAAGCCACCCTCCTTTCCAGGTCTGCAAGTTTTTAGTTTCCTCACTATTTTTATTTGTTCTGGCTTTTCTACTGTGCTAAGTAACATACAAAGTGAAATCAATGAAAATCTGCCTACAGAAAAAAAAGTCAGAAAACTCCCTGTCCTGCCATTTCATCTCCCTTCCTCTCATTTTAATTTTTGCTTTCGTTCACCAAACACAGCTCACCAGGCAGCGATATCCCAGAAAGTTGGGATTTTTCATTTCCTCGCTCTGTAACGACACAGAACATTTTGTTCCTGCAGGTGACTGACGACGGTACGCGCAGAGCACTGCAGCCTGACTGCAGACAAAGTCCGCATTTTAGTGATCCATAAACCAAAGACTGACGTTGCCGCTTTAGATTTACATCCAGCCTCACTGTAAACATTATTAGATCTTTTCCTTGCAGATTTCTGGAGTGTTTGTTGCAGTCGGACTGTTGCTTCTGCGTGCGTTTGTACAACACACACAGATTGGCATGTCTGGTTTTAGTTATTCCCGTCACATAGCAAAACTGCTGTGAATGACAGCTCGCCAAGGAGTGAATGAAAACTTGTTCTCCAACATGCATATTTAACTAAACAAAAACATTGAACCAAGCCTTTCAGTGGCCAGCTTAAAACACATATTTGACCAATTATACATATTTTTGTATTATACCTGCACTAGGATTAGTCCAAGCTGAAATTTTCTGCTTTAAAAGAACACATTCACCTACGTCACGTTGTACACATAAGCATATCAGCTTACGACAGAAACGCTTACACATGTGACATATCCGAGTGTGGCTGCACTCTTTCCTGGCTGCTCTGTCCTCACCGTGCTGGCCGCCCGCATCGCCTCCCGCAGCAGCTCCCCGGGCCAGGCAGCCGGAGCGAGACAGAGCAGCGCAGACACCGTACCTGCGAGGGACCCGGCTCGGTGCTTGCAGCTCCCACCCCGGCACTAAAGATGCTCCCCAGGAGCTTGCAGTAATCGTGCAGAGGTATAAAGCGAGGCTGCTCTCCTGACAGTCGGTTATACAGCCTGTCCTTGATCTTTACACAGGATTTCCCAGTGGCACAAAGCTAGAGTAGCATATGGTCCAGTGTTTATAAGCATGTTAATGACTGAAATGGGAAACTGTACAACCCTTTTTCCTTATAAACTTTAAACTGTAATTTATTGTTTTTGTCATTGGATGCTGCACTCATACCCTGTTAATTTGGTGCGACCTGTTGAGACACACGTGGCCATGCTGACCCCAGGCACCATGCAAGCAGAGTCACCTGGGACACACTGATGTACCTGAAATCAGGGTCTGGCCCATAAGATGAACCAGACATGGTGAGTAAGCTTTCTACTCACAGTCTGCTAAGAAAAGTTGCTTTTCCAGGGAGCACAGTAAAGAATTTGCTTCAACACTGCCTGCTCTTAGGAACACAGTAACCTTGCCAAACCTTTCTCAAAAATAAAATCTCAACCAGTTTTCACTCTGTGCCTATTGAAATACTGAAAATGTCTTAATAAACTAAAACATCTATTAGGAACTCCAAAATTTTGCTTCAACCCCTTGGTGTTAAAGATTAGCTCTTTCACTTAAATTGCAACAAGGAGCTTCTTGTAAGTGGTGATATTTCACTTAAAAATACACTTGCTGCTTTCAGGAAGGAGTGAGTGGCACAGTTAGCCATACTCTGGTATTTTGCCTAACCAAAATGGATTGCAGCTATTTTTGAGAACACAGACACAGGTCTGCTACACGGCTGCACTGAAAACTGCCACAAGGTATTCAAATTACAGAGAAAATAAAAAAAAACCCAAAACATCCTTATCTATCTCTTCCTATCTAACAATCATTTGGATTATTTCATCTATTTGTAAATAGATTTCATGAACGATAACTTGAAAATACCTGCTTTGTTTGTGAAGGGCTAGATTCCTACATGTTATAACACCAAAAAAAAAAAAAAAGCCTGTTTGTACCTATTATTTCCTGAGTATGCACACATACATAGGAAGGATATACCAGATAACAAAGTGTGCGTAAATGATCTTTGTCTTTCTATCAGCAGGCTACTGCTTGTCTGCTTTGGAAGTGTAAAAAGAATAAAACTATATCCTGAGAGCTGCTGGTGTGTTCTCAAAGGCCATAGCACTTTACAACATTAACAAAGATATTTAAGAAGTGACTTAAATATGATCGCAAGAGAAGTTCGAGGAATGTCAGTTATGAAACTTTGTGGACAATTATACTGGTTTTTAGTCATTCCAGCCTAGCTTGTCAACTCACACAGTTACAGTGTGCTTGTCTCAGCCTTCTCATTAATGCTCATATTTTTCAGTGGAGCTTGAAACTTGGCAAGAACAACTTAATCAAGAAGTATATTTATTACAATTTTTAAAAAATCATTGTGTTCATTTTTAAGTTACAGTATAAAATGTACCGAAAAACAGAAGTTTACATATCTGAGCTGCTGCATCTGTTCTTGAGTAACTTTTCACTTAAAAATAAAACTTGGCAGAAAATACACCCATAATGCAGACCAAATGCATCTGGTATGTTAAAAAAAAATGCTAAATGAACAGAGAGAGTTAATTTTGAAACTTAGTCATTGTGCATGCACTATTCTTGCTCCTCAGGAGATCCCGTTTCTCTATGGAGTCCCTGCTCCCCCTTGGTCATCCCTTCAACAACCTGCATGCACCAACACACTCCTACACCCACCAGCGCGTTCAGCTTCCCGAAATCCTTGTGGCCCCTCCGCAGGGGCAAAAATAAAAATAAAAAAAAAAAAAAAAATCACATGAAATGTGCCAGGAAAGAGAGGACAAGGGCTGAACACTTGAGAGGTTGCAAAGGCGAGGGGCACCCAAACCTGCCTGCCAGGGAAGCCAAGGGGAACCAACTACAACTGAATCTATATTAAGTTTA
This sequence comes from Podargus strigoides, assembly GCA_028020825.1. Lineage (NCBI taxonomy): Eukaryota > Metazoa > Chordata > Aves > Caprimulgiformes > Podargidae > Podargus > Podargus strigoides. The sequence continues at coordinate 41,744,050 of CM051623.1, forward strand.
GTGAAAAGCCCTCCAGTACTTTCCATCCATATTCATCCGCCTCAAAAGCAATGCTGCCTGCAGGGTGGTCCCTGGCCAAATAACCCCCCAAGAAAGGCCCCAAGACAATGCAAAGGGCTGATGTGATGGCTGGAAACCCTGAGATGTTGGCAGAAACCTCCAGAGCTTGGGATGCAAAACTTCATTATTTATTTTTTTTTCCAAAGATAAGGGGACAGCCTTTGCGTCACATCCCCAAGGAAATACAGAGGAAGCTTCACAAGAGGAGCCTTCCAGCACTCCCTGCCCCACAGGGACCTCAGCAAGTCCTGATCTTGCCCTGATTTACAGCAATTTACTGGCATGAAACAGGCAGTCCCATGTGCCTTCTTCTGACTTGCAAGACAACAGATGATATAAATCACGCTTTTGTGTTTTTATTGATAAGATTAAAATAATAAATTATGTGTAACCCTTCAAAAAAACATTAAGCCAAGATATTTAATGGCCAAATCTCTTGCCCCTTCATTCAGGGCACAGTCTGGAGAGTGATGCAGAAACTGGTCTAAACTAATCCATGTATTCCTAAGAGATGTATGAGCACCAAAGGGCCACAAACCAGATAAGGCACTCTGAGGACAGAAAAGACGCTCTACAACAGGGGAAGATGTTCATGTGCACTCCCACTGGGGGGCATATGGCTCATGTAAGTGCCTCAAATGGCCACCTTGAAAATTCAAAGCCCTCCTCTTCCTTCCAGCTGGTACCTCCCCTAGTCCTCCCTTATTGTAACAGAATGCTCAAGAGTTTTCTCTTTCTTTGGTCTCATCTTAGTTCTGACAAAAATGGCCTGTAAGTGTAATTTCAAAAATCAGCTCCATAGTTCCATTCAAAAAGCAAAGCAGCTTCATAAGTGGTCAATAACAGCATTTAAATTCAATACTGCTGATAGAACCTCTCCAGTGAATGAGAGGATGGACAGGAGTTATCCACTGATAAAAGGCAACACTCATTCCAGGTGACAGCATCCACCAAAGCCAGCTGTATTAGACATGATGCAGAAAGAATCCCTTACCTGACCGGTAGACAAAATTGCCTTCTGTCTCTGATGAAGACGGAGACACCAATTCTTCCTCAAATTCATTGGAACTAAATGAACCAGAGTGATTCCTTTGTCTTGTCTTTTCCATCATAGCTGCATTAGTAGCCATGACATGTCTCAATGAGTCATTTAGGTAACGATTCAATAAGCTGCTTTTGTATTTGGGGGGTGACACGTAATCCTCATTGGCACTTGTTTTTGGTCTCACTCCTGTTTTTATTACTGAACTTTCAGTTTTAATCACAGTGTGATGAACTGGTTTGTTATATCCCCCTTCATTCATATGGTTTCTGGGAGGATTTTCTCCATCTGAAAACAAAGGAGGAAACACACAGTAATGCATCAAATACCTAATATTTAACAAGAGACTTTCTATACTTGTTTTAAATCACTATAAATTTAACTAAGACTAGATAAATAATTTTAGACTTCAGCATCAGCAAATTATTTTCACTTCCTTCTGTTCACACATTGCTCACAGTAGTTCCCAGGGTTCTCAGATGTTCTAGTTATTCTAAATTAATTAACTGTGGAAAACATTGTCTGGGTCTAATATGTTCATGAGCAACACAAGGAAAAAAAAATGAGAAGTGCCCTAAACCAATCTGGGTGAATAAATGGAAATCTTACTATCATAACTTGCAATTTGCTTGTCCTGAGTACTATGACATATTTAAGCATATTTGCTCAAACTGTATTCTTTTAATTGCCCTGCAGCCAAAGTGCAAACCAAAGAAATGTGACTACAAACTGAAATTGGAACAAAGAGAACTGAAACTGAACACAAATAGAAACATATTCTTCTAAAAATTCACCTACACATTTCTGACAGTGTTCTGCAGCATTTGTTCCTGTTAGTGTATCTGCATGTCACAACCAACTGAAAAAAGCACCCAGAGACATAACTAATACAAATGTTCTACTAAAAGATAAAGGTGCTATTTCAAAAATTCCTACATTTCTTAATTTGAATAAGAAAGAATTTTAGTAAACCTTTTAAGGAAAACATTTTCTGGTAAAAGACAAAATAAATACAGTAAGTCAGTTTACTATATAATAAGCCTCACTGAAGTTCATCAGATTCTCTTCTTAATGATGTGATATTGCTATAGCACTTCAGTCAAGAAAAGGAACAGTCCAGAGATTTCTGATTTCCTTAAACCAGTAACTGTAATCAACTTTTTCCTTTAATGCAGATTAAAGCAACAAGCTTTTAGAATCTAATGAACTAACAATTATCTTTCTAGTAACAATGCTAATCAAAACATGCAAATAACATGCAACCAGACTGTTACCCTGATTAACCTACACAACCCTGCTTTGCAAGGCAGCATAGTAGTTGGCACCCAATTCACAAAAAGTAAAGGCAGATCCACTGAGGGTGTTTTGTGAGAAATCAGAGCTACCTTAGGATATCTGAATACTTTCTAAACCTATTTTAATCAGTTTAAAATTGATTAAAGAGAGCATCAACAAACCTTCAGAGCATGAGTCATCACTGCTCACGCTGAGTCGTTCAGCATTTCCTTGAACATATTTGTTGTACAGTTTTATTCGTAAAGCCCAGCTAAGATCTGGTTGCCTGACAGTATTCTTCAGGCGACGTCTTGCATTGGCAAACCAGTTTGATACCTGCATACAAATTTATTTATTAGTTTCTCTTGAAAACAATGCAAACAAATCTAACCCATAGAGTTTTCACAAGCTTTATGTATGCCCTAAGAATGTGGCAAACAAGGGAAACATGAAACAATCACTGAGCAGAGCAGGACCCTCAGACAAGAAGACAGGTTCAGCCTTTCAAACCTTCCCAAGTGTTATCAAACCCTCACTATTAACAGGCTTTCAATTAAGGTGTCCCAAAATACTCAGTCTATGGGGTGGTTTTGGGGGTTTTTTGTTTTTGGTTTGTTTTTTTTTTTAAAGATAATGCCCTGAACTTTCAATACAAACCTTCGATGTATTACTAACATCCTAAGTTAAAACTAATAGCTAACGTCTGGTAATTTGCCTTTGACATTTGTTTAGGCTATAATAAGGCTGCCGAACAGAAAAGCGCATTCTGAAATTGGTTATATAAAAGCCCAGATTCCCCCTCGTGCCTTCTCAGTGCTCTGACAGCTAGTGGGTATCAGAAAATTTTGACACAGAATATAACCTGCTTTGAGTCACTGCAGAAATCAACTATTTGCTCTACAGAGAGGCAGCTTTTATGAACTCTTTCTGTCATGGAAACTCTAAAAAGCAGCTAAGATGCAGATTCCTCACATAGTGACTACTAAACAAGAGACTGGCTTGTCTTCCTTCTCAGCTGCAGAGCATTTTCTGGAGTTTGACACTGCAAAATGGCTACACATTAGTATCCTTCTGCCATACAGGGACATCACAAAGTCAGGCTCAAACACAAAGATTTCTGTGCTTTACGTACCAAAGGAGCAAAAGGGCACAGTATAGTCTTCTGTGCCAGCAATGCTCACCAAACCATCACATGGGAGGTGCCTACTTGCAGTGACTTCACATGAATGTGTAACTGAGAAAATGCTGGCCTTGATTCTACTGTACACTAAGAATACATAAAATAGGAAACTGACACAGTGACCTTACCATAACCTTTCTATGAGCAACAGCACAGGCAAGCTACCTACACGTTAATATTTATTTAATGATAAAACAGATCTTAAAAATACTATTTACTCCTTCCAGGAATAAGTGTATTTTGACATGACCTCTGCAAGAAGGAGGAAGAGCAGCATTACTTGCAAAGGAGAATGTAAAGAATGTCAGGAAAGTCTACAGCCCCACTTGCATCTTTGTGTTGTGGAAGTGCATGCAGAGGAAGCTGAGACTACTGTAGTCATATTCTGACCTGGGAACGATGATATCATTTAATTTATGTTAACCTACAAAGCAAGTTAACATGTGTTTTATCAATACATGCTACCCCATCTACTAGAGAGCCAAACTGTAGACCTCAATGTTGAATTTTGGCCCTAGTGTTGTCACCTGTCCATTGTAGCTAAGGTTGTAGCAATCACACAGAAGTATTTGGTTAATTATATGGATTGAGAATATCTTCTAGGGTGATTACGAGAAAAACACTATTTGCTTAAAGCAAAATCAAAACTTCAGTTCAGAGTGCGACCCAGAACTTAGCAGTGGCACCTTAGGCCTGTCACTTTGATTTTACTTAAAATCATGTTTACATGAAACAGGGTTCCACCAACAATACAGTGAACCCTGGATCAGCACTCAGATGCCAAACACATAACTCTACAAACCATGTAGTTTACTACGACAGGTTAGAAGACCAAAACTGTGGCTGGCAGAGAAGAGCAAGTAATTTTCATTCTCTTCCAAGGCTACTTGTTTATATTCATCATATTGACACAGCAATCATTATAGTAAACCAGAAAGGGGGGGCTTAAATCCATCCACTTTCTAGCACTGTTAACAAACTCACTCCAGACTGCTCAGCTCAAGCAGCAGTCACCTGGCCACTGTGTGATTTAGTATAACTCTGAAATCAAGTATGTAATGATAGAGATGGATCAATCCAAGGTCCCACTGAATGTCATAGCTGTTACTGCAGCATCTTGCAAAACTGACAATTTTCCAACATCTCACTGGGAAGAGGTTCATTTTGCTCCATTTCATTATAGAGTGAAATATTTCATCAGTGAAATGCTGCGTACAGAAAAGAAAGATTGGGTAGTATTAGTGACTCATACATAAAAGCAATTAAATTTAGCAGGAGCGATTTTTGCATGGTACTCTTGGTTTATTTTGGACTCATTCTTCCCATGCCAACACTTTGCTTTCTGCATATCAATATGAAGAGATGAGTCATATTTTAAGTCTGCTGCTATAAGAGGAGGAAATAGTAGTATTTGATCATTATGAAAGAACCTGAAGTCAGCATTTACAAGAGGAGCTTTCGGCTAAAGCACAAAGCAGCAAACACTCCAGAAACTCCTATCCCAAATGAAATTACAACAAGGCCTGTTAAAGCTGAAGGAAAACCCATCTGAGAGATTTTTAGGCTAGATCTACGGTCTAATATCTTAGGGTGCTTTCCTGCTCTAGGGCACTGGTGTATGTTGATGGAAAATCCTGATCTCTAAGACATCAAGAGATTCAACATCTCTCCTACACTTCAGTCCTGGACAACCTCCAGGTGTGTGGACTGGAAGAGTCTGCACAGCCACAGGCTGTACCAGACAGCATGATCACCCCAAACTCCAACCACAGGCTGGGTTACTACAGGCTGTTCCTGGCTCCTTTAAACCGAAGGATAGTTTTGTCACTACTTTCAACCAGCCCCAAATGTTACCTTGTGTATCCATGTGGTCCTGCTGCTCTAGGTCCTACTCCCTACAAGTGCCTCTTTGCACCACACTTAACTCAGCTATTACAAAAAAACCCAACCACCTAAGCTGTCAAAAGCCGTCCATCCCTTCCCATGGTCCCAAGTTATAGTACTGTGACCTCAAAAAATAATAAAAATCCCAAAACAATTATTTACATACATGTCAGCGGGAAAATCCTTGTCTCGGAAACCTCCCAAAGAACTAAGTGGTGTCTTGAAAAAACACATGATGAAACTCACTATTCTTGTAAAGTAACAATCACATAGTTCTTCAAGAAATAAAAAGCCAGATCCCAAGGAGAAGGATAATAGATGTGCTTTCCAGCATTCATATTTTACAGCAGCTCAGTCATTCCCAGAGAGCATCAGGTACTTTTATCAGCATTGTGAAACACTGACCCTCTGGCTTTGCTTCTGAAGAGACTCTTCAATTTTACTGTAACTGTTCTGTTTCACTGCTAAAGAATGGCCAAAGTTTCAGGAAAGGAACAGAAATCAGGTGCTTCTCCTCCTCCAGTAATCCAGATATGCCTTTATGAATTTGAATACTATTAAATCCGTAGCAGCACGTGACCAATACATTAATCCTAGTATTGCAGAAAACTTCTCTTCAACAATACAGCCATTCATGTTTCCTTCTGGAAGGAACATACAGCCATTTTTCTTTTTTATTTCACAAGAACATCTAAATCAAAATTTAAAATAAACCAAGAACTGTGGTAATAATACAAATGAAAATGTAGCCTATTAACAGGACAAAATATTGGATTCTGAATTGGAATCTAATTGGAGTAAAACATAAAATGCCTTTTCAAACTATATTGCTTTTTTTGTTTCCTGCTTTGGCAGTTGGGGAAGTAGAAAACTTCGGACTATTGGCCTCAAAGCTGCAATAACATTTGCCTTGAGGATTCCAAAGACCTTGTTGGCCTACTTAGGAATAAGTCAGCCCAGAATTTGCCCCAAGTTTTGCTACTACTTGTTAAGAAACATGATTTACGATTTCTGCGAAATCCTACCTCCTTGAAAGAGTCTGAATTTCCTTCTGCAGTACTGTTGGACACACAGCTGGAACAGCCCCCCTGCTGTCCCACTGCACCCAGTAACGGAGAGTTAAGCCAAAGTATTACTGAGTGTCTACATTTAGCCTGTACCCAGGACTAAACTGCAGCAGTTGCTCTACCAAGAAGGAAAAGCCCCAGTAAAAGGAACTCCCCACTCTCACTAAACTCCCTTCCTTTAAAATGAGCATGATTAAGTGATATGGGATACACCTGTGAGTCAGCTTGGATCAGCTGTCCTGACTGAAACTCCCAGCTGACTCGGGGCTACTCATGGCCTGCCTGCCATGGCTGGGCTGGGGGGCTGTTCTTGGGAAACCAGGACAGCGAGGTGGAATAAATTAATTTAAAATCAGCCAATCAGGTAACAGCAAAACATGAAAATAAAATAGTGAAAGATTTGACATGCAGATACTGTCCTAATAACAACAGCAGAAAACAGAGCTGGATGTTGACCTCCTTGTCTCAAAAGGATGGGTTCAAGCTATGCCACAGCCCTGCAAAAGCTCCTTTGGATAGATGGTATGTACTGGAATAAGGGTCATTAGAAGAAAGAAAAGTATGTGGCGAAGAGTTACAGCTATATTATCAATACTACCGTGACCAACATCATCTTCCAGGCAGGTGCTGAAAACCTTTTCCAAGGTTAGCAGTCAGGTGAAAAACAAAAAAACCCCAACCATTCATTCCCTGAAGAACATTTTGTTGGAAACTCAAAGGTTCAACAGTATCTTTTGCCTTCCCTAGGGCTTCCAACAACAAGGCATCAGCACACAAGAGATGCTGGGAAGAGGTAACAGCTGTCAGCAGACAACAGCCTCCACCAGAGTGGAACGCTTGTGGGGCAAGGGTGTATTCCCACTAAGAGAAAACACCACAGGACAGCACCAAGAAATGGAAGAAGAGTAGGAAAAACGAGCCAGGTCAGTGAATGTGAAGGTGTGTAACCCAGAGCAAACATCATACACTGATTCCGCTGTCAACAGTGTCTGGTGTTACTAGATTAGAAAAGCAATCACAGGAGACCCTGGCTGATGGTTTTGCAAAGTGCCCCTCCTGAGACAGATGCAAAGGTTTCCAACATACCAAAGCCCAGTCCTGAGCCTGCTCTTGGTTATACCACTCACCCAAAAGAGCACAGCCTTCAGGGAAGCTATTTCAGATATACCCAGTGTGACTGAGATCACAGCCTGGTGCTTTCTCTCTCACTCTCAGAGAACAAGAATTTTGAGCTGGATTACAGTCTTGTCCTTTCTGGGCATCCAAAAAGTAGATGTGGGCCATGTGTTATTTTGTTCTTCCAGGCTGAGGAATTGCTGCTGGTGCCAGACATATGTATTTACCTCTCATACAGATGCTATCATATTCCTGGATTAAAGGACCATTGCACCCAAATGATGGAAGAAACAGCTGGGGTTTCTTTTTGATGGTGTGCTTCTGTAAATGAAGATACATGTGCCGGTTTGCACAGCTCTCTCAAATACTGCAGGTCACAGAAATCAGGCTGGTCACATTCAGCTTCAGCGGAAATCCACTGGAGTCCAACTGAGATGTGTAGCCCTTCCATGATTCTTTTTAATTTTATTCTATACCTTAGGTAGATCACAAAACTCTCTGGAGTAGGGGCCATTGCTCACTTAATGCTTTTATAGAGGCTAACACAGCATGTCCCCATCAGGATTTATCAAAGCTGCCATGAGAGAAATACTGCAAAAAACCCACCAGTTTTTTTCCCTTGTCTGTTCATTCCAAGGCGTTTATAAAAGAACAGGAGAAGAACTCCCCAAGACGTCATCAATGTGAAAGTCTCCCAACACATATTCTGGATGTATGCTTTAAATCTCACGTAAAAATAGAGGAATATTCTAACAGCCATACTCCAATAAACTACTCCTACTAAATTGTGGCATTGGATGGAGAGTGTTTATGTAATCATATTTTTAAAAGTCTGAGCAAACCTTTCATGTATATTTTTTAAAAGCAAGAGAAGTTGTTTTAACTATCTTCCAGTTATAACAGGCATTTTCTGAGACATTAATATTTTTGTCAAAGCTGTCATGTTTTTTCTAGTGCAAGAGTTTCACACTATGGTACTAAAGTGTAGAAGTTCCCCATTTTGGTGTTACCTATGAAGTTCATAGCACTGGCTTTTCTGAAGGAGCACTCAAAATAATAATGCTGAATTACCACCTTCTTTTTCTAATACTTCCTGTTATTTTGATATCTTCATGTCCTTTGTAAAGTGACACGTGTCAGGCAGAGCACTGGGGACCCAATCCTGCAAACACATTTGTGTCATTTTATGCATCTAGCAGTAGGTCCCAGTAAGGAAATTAGATTATTCACAATGCATCAGTCTTTGCAGCATCTACACCTGAGACAGCATCACTGAGCAACCCGCAGCATTTAACCACATTTCAATAGAGTGCCAGATGGCAACGAAAACAAAGAAGTAAGATTTATAGACATTTGCAGCCGACTTTATACCTCTGACTGCAACACAACTGCCAGTCAGTCACTTCAGGGGAGTTTTACCTGAGAGCAAACAATTACTCCCCATGTATAACAACACTATAATGATAATTCCTCACCAGACTGTGAAGCAGTCACTGCATGCTGAGCCACTGCACTCGGTGTGCATGGTAACACTCACATTTCTGCAACAGGTGATATTATCATTAGAACAATATACCTGGTTCCATTTTAGCCCATTTGCAAAATGGAAAAGAACAGCTCCCTACAGCTTCCTCAACAATTCCTATTCTGTGCTGAAATCTCCAAGTACTAATGTTTTTTTTTAACTGAAGATTTTTAAAGACTAAGCAAAAATATTTCCACTGTATTTATGAATGAGATTAAAGGATGAGGGCCTCTCTTCCTAGGAGAGAAAGCACACACCTTTTGCTGACTGCATTTAGCACTCCCTCAGCCGGGATAGCCCAGATGTGGGAATTCCTGTTTGGGGGATACCGTCCTGCTGGAGGGGAGACCGAGGGAGGGCATAGGGACGGATGAGCACAGGAGCCCCGGCCTTGCTGCCTGCACCGATGCCTCTCCTGGTGCCCAGTGCTGCCCCTCGCTCGGCTCACGGGGGGGGCTCTGGCAGGTGTTGTCCCTGTCCCTCCCGTCCATGGAACGCCCCCGAGCAGCCCCGGGAGGTGGGGGCAGGGAAGTCCCTTACCTGCACCAGGGTCATCTGGGAGCCGAGGGCCAGCAGAATCTTCTCGGTCTTGGTGGGGTAGGGGTTGTCGCGGTGCTTGTAGAGCCACTGCTTGAGCGGCCGCGCCATGTCCTGCAGCGCCTGTCGCTTGTGCCGCACCTTCCCGCCGCTCTGCCGCGCCCTGCCGCGGAGAAGGGTCGCTAAGAGCAGGGGTCGGGGCGGCGGGCACCTCCGCGGTTCCCCCCAGCCCTTGCCCGAGCTCCCCTGGGCGGCCGCCGCTGCGGGTGCGGGACGCGCGCAGGGATACGCACACGCCCGCGGGGAGACCTGTCCCGGGGAGGGACACACGGGACCCTGCTCGGAGGGCTGCCCCAGCCCCAGAGTGACCTGCCGGGGTCTGTCCCTGCCGGGGGGGAGCCCAACTCCCGTCCCGCCGGGTGCTCAGAGGTCTTTCCGCGGCCGCTGCTGAGAAGGCGATGCCCGCAGCTCCCCTCGACTCCCCCCTGGTAGAGGGTCTAGGGGACCAGACACAGAGGGGAGGCCTCAGGGTGTGAGTGTCCCGATGCTCCCAGTGCCCGGCATCTCCCAGGCGTGTGCTCCGTCTGCTCACAGGGGGCTTTCCAGAGGGGCCCGGCCGCGCACCCCCACCCGCGTGTGTTCGCAGCTCTGTTCAGATACCCGCGGCATCCCGGGTCACGGACCTGCTCCGAGCCGGCGGCGGGAAGCGCTCTCGGGAGGTGTGTGTGTGTGTTCGTGTGTGCGTGGTGTCAAACGCAGCACCCGTTAAAAAAGAAAAAAAAAAAAAATAAAAGGAAAAAACGGTTGAAATAAAAAGCGAATGTAAAAACCCCGAGGGAATGAGAATGGAAACCCAGTGCGGAGGCTCCGGGTGGCGGCGGCAGAGGGCGCCACGGGGCCGTGCGGGGCCGAGCCGTACCGTACCGTGCCGTACCGTACCGCACCGAGCCGAGCCGGGCCGGGCCGTGCGGCCGCGGGACCTGCCCCGTCCAGGGCTCCCCCAGCAGCCCGGCTCTGCCGCGATCGGCTGCTAATAACATTCGGACGAACCACAACCTGCGTCCCGCCGCCACCCACCGCCGTTACGAGCACGAGCTGATGCAATCGTTAAGGTGGAAATTCGGCAGTAAAAACACCGCTCCTCGGGATTTCTCGGTTTTGGTGCCGCCTGACCGAGCTCCTTAGTCTTTACTTTGCAAAGCTGACCCGAGATATCTGCTCCGCACTCGCCAGTTCAACATTCCGAGCCACGGCTGACAACCCGCCGGAGCGAACACCTCCTCTCATCACCTCCTATTTCACCTGTTCCGGCCCAAAACAACCATCAGCCGCAGGCGGCTCAGCCGCAGCTGCCTTGTTAATAAACCCGACCCTGACATCGCCCTGCCCAGCCCTTGGCTTGCAGCGATCAGTTCTAAAACCCACCCCAGGGAAGGCACCGACACGGCGGTTCCTTCCCTCCGCTCGCTCAGCGCGCTGAGAGCACCCGGGACGGCGGAACAAGTGCCCGCCGGCTCCAGCCCCAGCCGCGCACCGGCGGCCCCGGCACCGCCGGCGGGGTCTGCCCCTTGTTCCGCCTCTGTGTTGGGGGCTTTAACCACATGAAGCGCCCGGCCAAATCGGACGAGCCCCGGTTTCCCCGGTTTGTTTGTGTTCGGAGGCAGAGCGGGGGGGTCAAACACGGCAGGACAGGGGCGCTCTGTCTCGCACATTCCAGCCCAATCGGACGCCTCTGCATCACCTTTTCCCGGAATTTCCCACCGTAACTGTGGATGAGAGTCCCAGGGGGTACGGACTCGGGGCCGTGGGGGAGGACCCCTCTAGAGACCCATGTCGCCACCCCATCCCGATGCACGGCCGCCCCAGGGAGCCAGTGCGTGGCGCGGGGACGAGCGCACGGCATACCCCGTCCGCCGGTTGCGCAGGCTGAGGCTCTCCTTGATGGAGGGGCTGTCGGGGAGCAGCACCTCGGCGTGGGGCGGCCCCTCCACCACCCCCACGTACGGCCGGCCGCTCCGCTCCCGCTCCGGGGCGTCCTCCTCGAAAAGCACCTGGCCGCTGAGCTTGCTGAAGACGATGGTGTTCATGGTGGGGGGGCTGGGGGCCGCCGTCGGGCTGGCCGCCGGCTCCGAGATGCAGGGGCTCGCTCTGCGCTGCGGGGAGGCGGCAGCGATCACCGGGCAGCCGCGACGAACCGCCGAGACCCGCCCGGCGCGACCGGCCGGGGGGGGCAGCGCGGAGACACCGGGCGCCGCCTGCCCACCCACGGGGGGGGGCACCCGCCCCTCCCACGGCCCGGCCTGCTCCCACGCCCCCCCCAACCCCCCCAGCCCCGGTCCGCGCCCGTGGCCCGGCCCGCTCCCACGGCCCCCACGGCCCGGCCCGCTGCCCCTCGCACTCGCCGCCAGCCGCCGCCGCGCTCCTCGCTCCGTGCCGCAGTGGTTCGGAGCGCGGAGTTTCTGTCGGGTTTGGCGTTTCTCTCTCGCTTACTCTCTCTCTCCCCCCCCCCCTTTTTTTTCCCCTTTCCCTTCCTCTCCCCTCCCCTGGAATGATTTTCCCCTCCCCAAACGGGGAGGGAAACAAATTGTTTTTAACGACCACCAAATGCGCAGAGCCGGCGCCCGGAGGCAGAGGCACTCGCACTGCCGGGACCGCCGCTTCCCGGCCCCCGCGGGAGGCCACCGCCGGCGAGCGGACCCCGGCAGTCCCGGCGAGGGGCGGCCGAGCGGACGGCAGTGCATGGCTGGGCAGCCCCCGATGTGCACGGGGGTCTCCCCCGGGAAGGCGGCTGAGGACATCGGCGGGGGAGACGCTGTCCGCGGGAAAGACGCCCGTCGGGGGCGCGGGCACAGCCGGTGCGGCGGCGGCCGTGCGGGCAGTCGCAGCCCTGCGCCGCTCATTAAAGCCGGCGTTTAATGAAGCCGGACGAGAAAACATCCCCTCCGCCCCCCTTCTCCGTCTCCTCTTGTGTCGTCGTCGTGTCCCCCCCTCCTTACAACGCCTGTAAATCAGAGCGGAGACCAAGCCGGGGACAGCCCGCTCTCTTTAGCATCCTCCGCACCTCCGGCGCGCTCCCGCGGAGAGGCGATGCCGGTGCCGGAGAGGTCTGCGGGCTGCCCGCTCCTACGGATGTGCCCTGTCCCCCCCCGGCTTCCCCGGCCCCGCACCCCCCGCCGCCCTGCGACGCAGCCAGCCCGGCCCCGGTCCCGCCGGTCTTAACATTCCGGTTACTGTCGGCGGAAACGAAGAAGATGGCCACAGTCAATATTTACAAGGATGTAATTCAGACGTTATTTGACCGCCGCGGGTGAACGGGGAGCGGCCGTCTGCGCCCACGGGCCCGGCGGGACATGCGCGGCGCGGCCCCTCCGTGCGTTCCCCCCCGCGCCCCCCACGGCACCTCGCTTCCCCGTGGGCTCCCCGGCCCCGTCCTTCCACCCGTAAGCGTGACCCCGAAGGACCTGAGCCTGCATAGCCGCTACCGGCTTTATTCCTTCCGCACGCCATCACCGTGGCCGCGTCCCCTCCATCCCTGCCAGCGGGGTACGCGGCTGTCCGCGGCCGTGGGCGCTGGAGCGGCGGGGACAGGCAGTCCCGGCCCCGGCGCCCGGGCTGGGGCAGGTACCCTCTGTGGGAGCACCCTGGGGTCGGGGATCACCGACCCCGTTGTAACTTCTCAGGTTGCTGGAGGGAACCCGGAGTAAGGTTGGGGAAGGCAGGTGAGCTGAAGATGCCCCATCGTTCAGGGAGGAAAATTGCTGTCACCAGGGGGGTGAAATAACCACAAACAACTTGTTGCCAGTCCCTGGCCGAGGAAACACAGGATAGAAACTTGTGTAAATGACCGTGGGAGCACTTTGAGCAGCCCATGCACCCCACGCTGCCACCGGCCTTAGGGCAAAGCCCTGTCCAAGGCTCACCTGCAGTACATGTCCTGTCCAGAGCATGGGGGGGCCTATGGGAGCATACGGGGACACCATGGGACAAATGCCTCGTTAGTCTGTGCTAACACGCTTGTTAGGGGTTTGCTGCAAAACGTGCAGCTCCCACCATTGCTATGCCCTGCTGAACTGGTTATGGCCTGGTAAGTATTGTTACAATTGTATGACAGAAAAAGGAGACTGAGAACGTGACAGGCTTGATCAAAAACTGCTCACTCCAGTGAAACGGGAAGGTGATCTCAACCGTTTGCATCCTCATACAAATGTTTGCCCTGTTGTCATCCCATTCCCTTCTCCCAGCCCCTCTGGCACGGCAGGGGGGATCTGCTCTGGTGGTGCAGGTACAGGCTCTGCCCCTCTGCGCCCACGAGGAGGCACAGATGGGGCACAGCAGGTTTCAGGCCCGGCAGGCTGAGGTGGCCTCTGGAGCAGGGTCAGCCCATGCACTGACAGGGTGCCCTTGGATGATCCTCCCGTCCTGCCTGCCTGCCATGGTGGGATGGATTATCATTCCCTGTGTGGTGGCTCGGGGGCAACCAGGAAGGCAAAAATAATCTTCCTCCATGCTTTCTACTGATGGTGCTGCTTGGGCATGGGCTCAGGGAATCACTATCTGCACTGGGAGGGTATGTGGCTGTCCTCAAGGATATCCATGGTCCCCAGGAGCGGTGGAGGTGTGCGCTGCCCACCTGCCTGCCTGCACAGAGCTGGGCAGGGCAGGGGCAGCCAGGGCAGCAGGTTGCTGTGGGCCTGGCAGATCCCACACCCGCACCCAGAATAAATCACAGCAACAAGAGCTGAAGGCAGAAATCAGCATTTGGAAAGCGGCTCTGGAAAAAACCAAAAGTCTGTGCGGGACAGGCGCTGCCAAGCGTGGCGAGGCAGCGGCAGGAGCAGTTGGCACCACGGAGCCTTACAAGCCTCTAAAGCAGTGAGATCTCCCAAATCATCACATGTAAATCTCACACACGCCCGCCCCCTCCATATTTTATTACTTAGATCACAGTTGAAAAGCTTAAATGAAAACAGGGTTTCTATTTCCAGAGCTTGTTTAACATTGTGAATGTGATACAAACTGTGGGCTTCATGTTTTTAATTAAGGTTAGGTACCCAGCCATGCACGGAAAAGTAACAATAGCTGCTGGCTGCATACCGCAGCTGGCTCCCCAAAGGGCAGTGCAGCGCTGGCTGATGCGAGCACTGGGGCTTCCATGCATCCCACAGTGGGGCAGGGGCCTGGGGTACATGGGGTGTTGGGGCACCTGGGGCTGGAGCTGCAAGAAGCTCCTTGCTGGTCCTTGCAACACCCCTCTCCCAGACCTTGCCCATGTGTCCAGCCTTGGAGAGCCAGTAGGTCAGGCTGGCATGCAGCAAGGCACCTTTCCAAGGGATATCGTGCAGAAAGAGCCTAAAAGTAGTGCTCTGGGGCCTAATCTGTCTCACTGGAGGAGCCAGGAAAAGAATCAACCATGCTGTCAGACTGAGAGGAGAATTTGTTCCCAAGACAGTGAGTGATGGAGCTCCCCAGTGCCAGCCCTGCTCCAGCCAGAGGAGGGGCTGCAGCCACAGCCCAGCTGCCCATGGTGGGCGGCCACCCCGCAGAGCCCCATGGCACTGTTGGGGCACCCTGCTCTGCCCACTTCCCCTTCCCAGCAATCCAAACCCAGTTTGGTAGAGTCCCATCTACGCTCTTAAATACAGTCCTCATTTCTGGTTTTCACTCCCAGCAAAATGTTGCTTTCGTTCCCTACTTCGTGCTCTGGTTATTTTTTAAATGCTTTCAGCAAACATTTCTTTGGCATTACATTCTCACAGCTCCCCCCTCCAGCTGCAGATTCCTTCACAGTAAACATATATGTTTGAAATTCAAAGAATTTCCTCACGTCCCTGGTACACTCTGCACTATGGCGTGCTGTGTGGCTCAGTAACTATGGCTGTGTATGTTGAAGGGCCTGAGAAGTCGGGTAGGTGAGAAATTGTTTAGGATTATGCAAAACAAGGTGTTATCTACACTGCAAAATAGCCATGCTCGCAGGGAGAGCAGCTGCAGAGACCTGCGGCCATCCATGGCAGCAGCTGGGTCAGCACCAAGCGTAGACAAGGATGAACCTGCTTAACCAAGGTGGCTGAAATGATGCCTCAAGGGGTTTTCTCTGCTTCTGCGGGCTCACAATGCTGACAGAGCCTCAGCCTCAGCAGGGCTCTCCCTCCTCAGTCTGACAGGCCCCAAAGCACTGGGGTGAAATAAAGTAGGGGTGAAAAATCTCGTAACGTGGAGTTTTGTTAAACATAATCCTAAGGAAGAACTGTCTGCTTTGAACATTTCACTGGACCAATGCCCAGAACTGCCCCTGGCTTCAAGCAAGGGGGGCCCAGTGCTCCATCCTTGGGACAGCAGGGTCATCATTCTGGGTGTACGACATCTAAGGGGGGAGACAGTTATGTTGGTCTACTAGAAAGCAAAGATAGGCTCTGAAGTTGCCACCTAATTACAGGCCTTTTTGCATGCAAAGAGCTGTGGGGAAATGAGCTTTGGAAGGTGCACAACACTGAAGGAGCACTAGAAAGATAAAATGTGTGCTTATTTGTCTTCTTTGTGGGTATTTGGTTTGGTAAGAGGGGTAAATGTGGTTAGCAGGAGAAGCTCTGCAGTTTGGTCTGAGACAGTTGGTGGCTCAGGTTCAGGCCTCTTGGTTACTAAGCTTCATTCACGTGTGTGAGCCATTCTCCATTTCATGCTTTCAGGACCAAGGTGGGGTCTGTGTGTGCCCCACAGGAGATCCCACTCATGGCTCTTATTGTCCACCTGGTTTCTTCAGTTCTCTGCCCTCCATGGAGTCAAGCTGTGTGGGTTGCTTCAGTCTGCACCATCCCTCCTCTGCTGCTCATTTTTGCTTAACCTCAAGAAATACAAAGCTGGAGACTCAAGCCTTAAATGTGTACATGAGCCCTTGTTTCTGTGCAAACAGGAGTTGTAACATCCCAAAAGAGAGTGATTTTCTTAACTATATGTAATGTATCAATATAATCAGAATTGGTAATTTTGCTGTGACATATATATTTTATTCTTTTCATAACTGTGTTTCTTTTAACTGAGTTTTAAAATCTGTGTTTAATATTCTCTGAGGAAATTCACATCTTCAGTGCCTTTACTGGCCAGGGAACAATTCAGTTCCATTTTATGTAGTAAAATATAGATGGTTGATGACTGCTCTACATTTGAAAAATGAATGTGGATTTGTTTGGATTTAACATTAATGGTTGCAGGTCATGTGGCAGAAATCACTGCCATGAAAAGTTAAGCATAAACATTGAAGAGTTGATAACAATAATAATTATAATTCTAATTTTCCTTCAGCCACCTGTGTGAAAATAAACACCACATGCTGTTACTGAATTCCCTACTATTTATTCCTGTTTTCCCATCTAGCTCCACTGTAAAGCAAAAGTCAGGTATTTTTACCACCAATATTCTTCAGTATCACAGATACGGAGGTCAAGACATCATTTTAAATAATTATTCACAAAATGGTTCAAACCATGAGGAATTTTTGCTCAATTCTGTCTTTTCTGGGCAGTGAGAGAAGAGGATGTATGCGTGTGTGTGTGCGTGTGATGTTGGTAACATGCAGGGACACCACAATTCACGTGGCATCTGCCTGGGACCTGTCCCCTGGGACTTACTCTACCAGCCCCAGCTCTCGAGCATCCCCAATAGCCAAAAATGTGAACCAGCCCGGCAAGGTGGTGAGACATGCATGGGCTGAGGCGACAGAAGGGGCACCTGTGAGGGGCTGACTCCATTCCCCACTTGAGTTGCAAGTGGTTTTGTGTGACCTCGAGGATTTCACAATCCCTGTGCCTCTCTTCTGCAGCTGTAACATGGGAATAATAACACTTCCTCCCCTTTCTCTGCTTCCTACTCTGCTTTTGGCACACGGCTAATGCAAGAGAGCTTGATCTCAGTTGGAATCTATCAGTGCTACTGACATGTTAATAATACCAGCAGAAACGTTTCCTCTTTCCTTTGCACTGACAAGGCTCTGCGCAGGGTAGCAGCTCCCAACACGTCAGCCCAGAGCGTATTCACTTTCAACCCCAAATCTGAGGCGTTTTCCGGAGACAAGACAGAGAGGATACAAGATTCAGACTGACTTTTAAGATTTTAAACAGGGAGAAGTAGTCATAACATGCTTCAGTTTGATGGCCCTCCAGTTATTGCATAAAAATACCTCCGAAATATCCTCAGCCTCTTGGCTGCTTGCACAGCATAAAACCTTGTGTGGTTGAGTCAGGGTTTTGATGATTTTCTGTCTAGAAGCTCCCCTGGTAGATGTTGGGTCCCGGAGAGGACAGGCAGAGTCAGAGCATGTTGCCTAGGCAATGTGGATGTAGTTGAGGGGATTTTGTGTCTTGAAGGAAACCCCAAAGTTAATGCCAGTTTCTATAAAAACTGTACGGGGTAAAGCACCTGGAGTCACCCAGGGAGAGCTCCCTCTGGGACATGGGATCCTGCTCTTTCTGTCTCTGCTCAGGAGTCACCCGGTAGCAAGTTGGTTTCCAGCAGCTGAAGCCTGAGAAAGTCTGAGGATAAAATAAGGTTGCAGAAAGATTTTTCTGAAGATGACTTGCGATTCATGTTTTTGGCCTGAGTTTGAAAATCACCTTCCTTATTGCTTGCAGTCGTATAAAAACATCTCCCTCATTGCTTTAGCTTTATAATAATTTATAGCTCTCTAACGATTTAGAAATTTTCTTAAAGTTTTCCAATAATAATAAATATGTTTATTCAAGCAGATTAAAAAGTCAGACCGATCATATTAATCTGTTTAACCAGTGCTGATAGCTGTATTATCTCCTTTTTAGTAGAACTGAAGTTAAAGCTCTGTAAATAGTTTTAAAATACACAAATGCTACTTTAGCAGAGTCTAGAGCCAAAGACTCAAAATGCTGTTTGGCTTTGATAGCTATTGCCAGCCTCAAATGTCAATACCCAAGGAGAGGCAACAAACTCATACTCTGTGCTTTCCTGCTTGTGTGCAGAATAGATGGGTTCTGCAGGGTGCAAAACATGAGGTGTAGCAGCATAACTCATGTACAAACTGTTTCTATTTATTATTGGTGAGGCTGAGGCATGCAAGCCAGTGAAGGAAATAGCTGGCACATCTTCATTAATTCCTTCTGGTTCTAAAGTAGTTTTCAGGAAATAATTCTCCAAGACCTTGGCTACACACACAGCGTATTTATTCAGAGTTGGCAGGGGCAGCAGAAACCATATAGTTCATAGAGCCCTCATTTCTTTGGATCCTGAAGGTGTTTATCAAAAATGATTTTTAGACAGATTAGAGCCACACACATACAATGGTTCCAGTCCTATCGTACTCGCTGGTGTTTTTGAGCACTTTAGGTTTAATCACAAACCCCATTCACCCTATGAATAAGCTTCAGAAATTCCCCAATGGCATTAAGGGTTATTTTGAGAATGAGGAGCCAGGCACCTTAGCATGTTAAGTGAATATTGGCTTTGCAGGGTTTTTTCCACAAAGTTATTTGAATATAACTATTATCTTTCCTTCTGTGTTGTGACTATTTGACTTGTGACCTCAGGGATACTTTTCTTCTTGCTTTGAGATCTAGCCATGACTAAACCCAGAAGTTTAGATATATATATTCAGACTTTTTTTTTTTTTGTCTGAAAAATAGGCTGAAAATCTTGAATATCAGTCTCTCTCATGAGATGTCCTGATTTTATGCATTACAGCAGGGCCAGAAATAACACGAGAACAGCTTTTCTCACAGTATTTCGGTAGTTCTTTCCTGACCATTGCCAAAAGCAGGATGTGAAGACATGCATGAACATTAAAGCAAACTCTTATTGGAATAGTTCAAGTTCCTTTTGCATTGTGGTAAAAATTTGTGTCAATTCTTATTCTACTCAGACTATTTCAACCCTTTCAGTACTTCAAAAATCCATCAATGTTTTTTCTTAATAAATCATTCTGCTAGCTTAAATGTGATTTGTGGGTTTTCATCTTTTTTTTTTTTTTCTTTTTAAACACAGGCCAGGAACATGACAAAGTGCTCAAACCCAAATTGCACATTTGATTGTATGCATAAATGTTGGCTATCCCATTGGCTTTGCAAGCATTCCTCATTGGTGTAATATTAAGCATCCAGTTAAGTGTTTGCTGGACTGGGACAGAAGCTGCCCTCAGATGCCCGGGGTAGAAATGCAGCTGCCATCAGTGAGTTGTGTCCCAGGGAATAAGGACAGAATCAGTTTCAGGTTTGCATAATTAAATTGTTTCCTTCAAAGCTGTCAACAAATTCAGGTGCCTGTCACCTCACAGCATTTCCACAAAGTAGCAGAACAGTATAAAGTTACGTGTTTCAGCTGCCAGGGTAAATACTGGGAGTCAGCACAAGCGCAGAGCAGGGTTGCAGCCTGCTCCCATGTGCTGCTCCAGCGTGGGATGGGCCCAGGGCAGGCAGCCCCTGGCAGGGTCAGGGTAGACCTTCGGGCTGTGCCTGCCCCATCCTGGCAGTGCCCATAATGGTACCTACAGCACTGTTGTGAAGTGATCCTGCCTCTTTTCAGAGCAATAGTCTAAATGTGCTCTGCCCAGACAGTGGCTTGGCCCCTGCTGGAGAGTGGCTCTCCACCTGCCCCAGGGTCACTGTGGCATCAGCCAGGTCCTCTCTGCAAAGAGAGGCTTTCCAGATCTCTGAACGTGGGTGCTTCCTAGGGCGCAACAGGGGTCAGCAGAGCCTTAGTGGACTTTACCTTCTCCATCAGGTTGAAGCAAGGCAGCCTGTTCTAATAGGCTGGGGCAACCCTTGCTTGGCTATGTTTCATCTTCCCCAATTCAGTAAGGAAAGAAATGTGGGGATGTGGTGAGCAACTTGTCCATGCAGTGCCTGCAGGTGTACCTTGCTGCCACCATCAGACTTTTCCTGATGAGAACCCAGGCACCTCACCCATAAACTAGGTTTTTCAACCAGAGGGAAAGTGAACAGCACTTTGGACTGTCTAGGACAGCAATGAAAGCCCAGATTTCAACAGATCTGTTCTGCTGCTAACCCCACACACATAACCAGGTGGTTGGCTCAAGCACTTGGTCTTCTTAGCAAAGATGTCACCCTGTCAGGTCCTAGGTGGTGTGGGTCAAGCCATGGTTACCCACAGAGAAGAGACCTCTACTTTTCTGCTGAGATTCCCCCCTAGGACAGCTGAGGTATCAGTCTTACTCCAGATGGGTAAATCAGAGTGTGAAAATAACTGCCTGGCAAGCCACAAACTGTCAGGGTTTGTGGATCCAGCCCTGGGATTACGTATCCCAGGATCTCAGATTAAGAGGGGACTTCAGGAACCACTGAATCCTAGTAGAGGGTTTTGCTGTTTGCCTTTCTCCAGACAATAACAGGGCTAAATCCACCTGGCTACAAACTATTGGAGTTGAACATTGACCTTCTTCTCAACAGCTGTTGACTCTCCTTCAGGGGCCTATAGTATCTGCCTCCGTGGGTTGGGATACAAGTATCTGGGGAGGAACAGATGGCCTCTTGTGGTGCACAAGTGGCACACTGCTGGTTTCATTGAACAAGCCCTTGGGGAAGGCACCCTTAACAGCGGCTGGGCCTCCTGTAGTTCAGTGAACACAACTGAGACCTTTTTCAATCTTGTCACAGCCACTGTTCAGTAAAAGGCTGTGACTGAGGTCCCTAAGCCTGCTTGGAGCACTCCATTTTTTTAAAAAAAAAAAAAAAAAAGGCAATTTGATTCGTGCCTGTGTTTATGTGGGAGACTCTCCATGGATTGAGCCATAAGGTCCCAGTTAAGGTAATTCTGTCTGGCAGCAGCACTAGATAGTTTGCAATGAACATTTACAAACGGGCCAAGGAATACGATTTCTTACTCAAAAGATCCAGCTTTTTAAGGTTCTTAACCATGGAGCTGCTTCAAGCAGTCCTCATGCCTCGGTCCTCCCTTGGATGGACTCCGCAGCCCTGGACTAGGTGGCTGATAATACAGAAATGCTGAAAATGCCTGGAAAGGACACAGTCGTGTCAGTCGTCTCCAATGAAGGTAGCAGTCACAAACACATGGGTTTGCCAAAAGTCTTTGGCTAGTTCCAAGAAGCCTTCATTTGTTTGCATTGCTAATCTACCAGAGACTGAAACTGCTCGGAGAGATATCAAGCCTTTCTTCCACCCTGCTTCTGTTGGGATCTGCAGGACAGCAGCCATCTGAGAAGGTTCTGGGAGACTGCACAGTTATCAGACTGAGACAGAAGGAAATTGTCTGAGTTGGAGGCAAGGCAGCCCATGGAGCTAAATGCACGTTTTCATTCTGCAAGTCCTCTTGCTTCCCCCATGGCTCAGCTGCTTGCCAGGGCTGGCAAATCCCAGGCCTTGCTGCAGCCAGGTCTGGACAGGCTGGAGGGACACCCTCCTGAGGTGCATCCTTATGAAATTCAGTGAACGCCGTGACATGAGGAGAGCATTTGACTCACAAATACTGTTGGGATTCCCACTGCAAGAAAAATTTCTGTAAGGTTTTTCGGAGCTCCCTTTTCATGGCAGAGCAAGGAGGGTAATCTCTATCGCCATGTACTTTCAAGCCTTTATGGAAAGGGGAGCAGCACAAGGAAAGTGTACGGTGTATAGGGCACATGCCCTTCTCCTGAGTAGAAGCAGCACTGTTTCATATACCTTGTTGGCTGGAATGATTCCCCAAAAGAGAGGTTGCCTTTGGATCCTGACAGTCTGGGTTGCCATCCCACCATGCAGCATCAAAATCTGCATTTATCAAGCCAAGAAACTAAATTGTCTTTCTTTGCTTCTTAACAAAGTCCTTCCTTAACAAATCTTTCTTTCCACCTCACTTCCTTCCACACAGCGATCTGACTGACCAGCACCTCTCCGTGCAGCTGAGGATGCAGCTGCACTCATGTGAGCCCCACAGCAAAGAGCAAGGTGAGAAAAACACAGTGCGTGAGTGCAGCCACTCTGCCCCAGTGCTCCCTAGGCTGGAGCACATCAGGTACCTGCACATCAGCAGCAGATGTGGGAATCACTGGGAAAGACTCCCTCATCCCTCCCTTTAGATTTTCTTTGGGTAGGAGCGATATCCTACAATTTATCTTTGGATTTTCACACTGTTACCTATTGCCCAGAGCTGCAAAAGGGAACTGTTCCTGGTCACAGTGGGCTGGGTTTGCAGCACATCCCCAGCAGTCAGAGCTCTCCACACACAGCCTGCAGCTCCCTTTGGCTTGCACTCAGCTTTGCCATCATTTCATTTGAAGTTATTCAAGACATGGTTGCCCAAATCACACTTGCTACTGGCCAAGACAAAATGTTACCTGCTCCAGCAAAGTGAGATTGCTCCTATTTTTCTGCAAACCTGACTGATTAAAACCTTGAAGGGGTACCTGCAGGTGGCAGCCACTTTTTGTAACTGAATTCCTTCCACATTCTTCTTATTTTGTAAAACTGCTACTAGTCGATTGCAGAAGCACAAGCTTGTTGCTTCCTTGGCCTGTTTCATTTTAGAAATGTAAATCTCATGAACTTCTGACAATTATTAACTTTCTCATTGGATCAAATTCTTAGACAGTTTTATTGTTTCATTCTGCAGGGTTTTCCAGGGTTTTCTTTGGCTGGGTCAGCCTTTCTAAACTGCCACTTAGATTTGCTATGAAAATACATGTCTCTGCATCCAGTGCACACCCTGCCAGATGCATGGTGGAAGCCCTGAGCCCAGGCTGCTTACCAGGACCCTACCTGACACTGTAGGATGCTTATAGATCTCCTGTGGCACTGGGAAACCCTGTGGAGAGGCTCTGTGCTTGATCTCAGCCTTCTCAGGGGCATAGACACTCAGTTTAGGTAAAGAGATGCTTCACAGCCCTAAAGCTGCTTCTGGAGTTGAGCATTTTGCCCAGCATTTTCTGAGACCCAAGCACCAGAGCTGCATTTTGTCCTAGTTGCAATGGTTGTCCATGATATGGAATAGCTGTTCCCAGGCCACAAGGGTCCTCTGTCATATTGGTTTTCTCTGATGGAGACTCTCTGAGACTTTGCAGTGTGCTGTGAAGCACCTGAACCTGCATTTCCCATCTCCCAGAGCAAGGATGTGCTGGGTAGAGTACAGGGTATTTTCCTCATAAAGCTGAAATAGGTTTCAGTTCTTTGGGATGGTGGGTGTGGATGTGGCAGTCACGTAGCAGACACATGATTCAGCTCCAGTTCTAGCAAAAATTAAAGTGGTTTCTATTACACATTCCTACAAAATTCAGAATGGATTAAGTGGTAATTAGATATCAGTAATTGCCAGTGGAACTAAAATCATAACATATATCTTAGTAACTGTGTTGATGTAGAAATGTTGACAATAACGAGTGTACACTGGTACAGCCCCAAGACTGGTGAAAATGAGCATGTCCATGCAATGGAAGTGTCTTAAAGTTATGTAAAAATCTGAAAAGCACTGTAGGGAAACTGAAGAGCGTTCTGCTTTGGTTTTGGTTTTGGTTTGTTTGTTTGTTTGTTTGTTTTTAATGCTCAGTTTGGAAAGAATTAGTGATTTCTTCAGAGAAATCACTCCTCTCTGTTTTGTACCTCTTCACGCCACACCAGATCCAGTGCTTGGCAGTCACCTATATTCCTTAGTTGCTGTGCTGAAAAACATTCACCTAGTCATTATGTTCTGGGAAGCATACCAAGGCTGGCCCACAGATGTCCGCTTTTCCAAATATTTTTCCTTTTACATGACACCCCACCACAGACAGTTGTGGAACGGACTGGAAGGAGGCATCAATCCGACCATAACTTCTGTTTCTGAACATATTTTGCCCCTCATCTGCAAGTGCACATAGAATATTTCTCTCCAAGAGTTGCTCCAGCTCCACTTTGAATATTTTCCTGCCTAACCTCACACAGGAATAAGGACTAGGCAGTCTCCTTTCCAAATGGTGTAATTAAGAAAGTCAGCCATAAGTGAGTTCAATGAAGATCTGCAGAGCAAGACTGGCATCCATGGGGTCAGGAATTTTCCATATACTGGGCAAACATAGCACACAAAGTAGCAATCCTATAGCCTCTGCACTACCGCACCCCTTGTGACCAAGCGCAGTTATCAAGGATGGTGTGACTTTGGTTATCAGACTGAAGCAATACTGATCTCTCAGAACATTAGGAGCGCATTTTTCCTTCGAGCTCGTTGCCCCCTGGAAAGTGGGCAGAGAAGACCCACTGGTTTAATACATATGTACATCCAGTGGGTCTCAGCTTGGCCCTAATCAACCCCAGTCCCATAACCTCCTTCTCCTCTTTTTTCTTACTTTTTGAGTTTCTCTTTGTACCAATATGGGTTTCCCCACCCTTCCGTCATTGGAAGGTTTAATGTTGAGTGAAAAACCACGAACAGCCTTTGAACATGTTCTGCCAAGTCTCTTTACAGTACAATACTGGCAGGAGTAAAACACTGGGGCCAGGCAAATATGCAAGCTTCATCACATTAAAGGAAGCAGAGCAGCATGGTTATTGCATCATTCTATGGCTTCCCAGACATTGTTGTTATTTTTTCATTAGAGTGACAGAACTGCACTTGGTGCTTTTTGCTGAAGAGCCAAGGAGGCCCCAAAAGGCTGTTGATTGGAGAAGAGAATGCAGCGACTGGAAAGATGAGTGGTTTACTGCACTAATTTTATAGCCCAGCCTTTACCAGTCTGTGGTAGAGGGAACCAGCAACATGATCTGTGTTCACATTTTTTTTAAAAGAAGACACGTAGCCAAATGCTTAGAACTATTTGCTTGTTCAAGAAAAGTTATTTGGAAATTTAACTACTACTGAATCAACCAACATTTTTCAACACTAGATCATTTCAATTCCATATCATATGTTTTTAATTTTATCAGCATCTGTAACTTTTTAATTACTGTTTTTGTTAAAGCCTTTTATTTTTTATGGTTTTTTTTCAGCAGCAGCACACAAATCCCTTGTTATTTAAGCTGAGTATTAGAAGATGCAGTTCAAGGCTTGGCCATTGGAGCAAAATTCTGCTGCCAGAAGCACCCACTGAGCCATGGGTGCTATGCGTTGCTCTCCTGCATTCACTAAGCCCCTTGGAGAAGTGGAGTGTGTCACACCATGACTGGACAAAACTTTACCACCAAGATTGTAATAAGCAATTTTGCCTCCCTTCCCCCAAGCTCCTAGGCAGATTCTCACCTAATGAAAAGTGGAGAAGCTTTAAAGGCACTCTAGGATCCTGGCGCAAGGGGGAGTTGATTGAAAACTGCTGGTTTATGACCTGCTGTTTCATGGTTCAGCATTAGTATAATGTCATTCTTCTGGCCTTTCTCCAATACACACTCAAAATGACAAACAAAGGTTTTGACTGGCCAGCTACTATCTTGTCACCATGTCAGGATTCCCAAATGATAGAAGAAAACACATGGAATTAGTGAAGATGGTTTTGTGCCACTGAAGAACTGCAAAGGTGATAGGATTAGGCCACATCATATAATTTGGCAGCCAAAGTCAAAGCTTTCTTACATGAGTTTATGAACCTTTCAGAAAGAAAACATTTGTGTTCAAAGTAGAATTTATTACAGTCATTGTAGAAGAAAGATCAAGCAGATCCATGTAGACTAGGATAAAACACATAACTTGCCAATGACAACAACTGGAAAAGAGAGAGGAACTTGCCAACTGAAAGGTGTCTGGCAGATAGCACAGAAACAAGTCAGGATAAACACAAGTCATGGTGATACTGTCCATGGAAATCCTTCCCAGCAAGTTGTGAGTATTGCTGAACTGATAACTGGGCAATAGGATGAAAAGCACATGTTACAATGTAAAATTGCACTCAAGGAAAAGATTAATGAAAATGGATGACTTGGCTGGCTTCAATAGCCAAGGTAGCAAAGTACTGAGCATTGAGGAACATCTCTGTTTAAGCAGGGGACAGAACAATAATCAGTAAAATCAATTCCTTCAGAAATGGTGCAATGTAACTTCCTACTGCGATGGCTACAGCTGCAGACACACTGGTCCTGGCATGGGCCAGGTCACCAAAGAGCAGAAGATTAGATTGTCTGAATCGAGAAGTAGCCAAGATGCAGCATTACTTCCTTCTGTTGTTCTGGATCCTGAGCAGTGTGTGTCAAAGCTCGAGTGGCTAAAGAAGAGACAAACCACAGTTTACAGTGGGGGAGCAGTTAGCTTCTGACTCTGGAAATAAGCTCTGCAAACAATTCACATGGAATCTTGAACACCACTGCTGAAGAGACACGCTACGTGTTTCCATCACAGTCATCCTGCTGTTGTGTGTAAAACAAAGTTTATTTTGGTGGAAATGTGCAAGGAACAACCATTTAATTTATTACGAGATGAAATTCTTAAGCTAACATATTATCTAGTTCAGCCTCCTGGGATGATTCACATCTGACCCCCAGCGTCAGCAGCTCATTCGACTCATTTTAGGAGAATGAAAGAGGTATGGTGCTTTCACACAAAGCAATCAGCCTAAAGCAAATCAGTGAGTCAGTTCTCAAGACAGCCCTGTGAATCTCAAGCCCATTTACTCCCCAAAGAAGTTTCAGTGATGGAGCAGAATAACAAAGCCCCTAATATATTGCAGATCCATTGCACTCAGGCCGCGAAGTTTATATTTCCCTAACAACTTGGAGACAATATTGTGTGTCAGAACACATGCACTTGTCATTAGCATGCACATTAAGAGGAAATGAACATAAATCCCAGATTCAAATGTGTAGTTTGAACATCCTGGGACAATTAAATTATTGATAATGGTTATCTGTCACCAAGCAATAAATCATAAAGTCACGGAGTGGTAGAGGAAAAGCTATCTGGCTGCTGACAGATGTGTAGACTGAAAGATGTGGTGGGCCTTTAAGGTTCCAGAAATAATTGCATAAAGGTGAAAGATTTCTTCACTTATTTTTTTTTTTTTTCTCATCAACTATAGTATTTCCAAACTCAAAACAACACTTTCTCGTGACAACTTTTCTTACTTGGCCTCTACGTTTTCTGACATTTTAATGAAAATGAGGAACGAAGCTAAAAATGAGCAGCCAATGAAGAGCATGCCTGGCTTTATGGCTGTAAGTTGGAGCACAGCGCTCCATGTAGAGTGGGGAGCTGGCTCCCAAAATTGTGAAAAGTGACGGATACTCCCTGCTGACAGCAACAGCAGTGTAAATAAACTGGAAAAAAAAACCCTACTACAAGACTGTGAAAATACAGGAATCACATAGAGAAAACAAAGAAGGAGCAGACAGAAGGTGATGGAAAATTAACAGGACAGAGGCTGATCCCCCTCTCTAAGTCACTTCATTTTTGCAAGGAAAATAAGACTCCATATTGAATTTGTACATCAACTTGCTGCACACTGAAGATAATACTGAGCTCATTATAACCTTATTTCCTGACAGGCTACAGGTTTATGTGGACAAGTAGCAGCTGGTGGAAAGAGAAAGGAGTGAAGGCATTTCCCTTGCAGTCCCAGGAGCCAGGGAGCGGGAGCTGGCTGGTGCCCGGCTATACGCAGTGGGAATGGCAGGTCTCAGTGGCTGCGGCTGCTTGAGTTGGTGCCAGGGCTTGAATAGGCTGGTGGGCACTGCCAGGAGGGGTGTGAGCAGCAAGTAGGACCCAGCTTTGTAAGGGTCCCTTTTCAGAGGGCTGCAGTGCTGCGAAACTCAACACAGCCCTGCGGAGAAAGCGGAAGCTTTTCAAATGCACACACTGTACTGCACCGCTCAGAGAAGCCAGGCATCCCATTCATTTATTCATTTTCCAAGAGTTAAATCGCTTTGTTTTAGTTACACAGAATCCACCAGTTTTGGCAACAAAAAAAAAAAAAAGACGTATTTTTAAAATACTGATCTATATTGATTTTACCATTCCTTCTTGTACAGAACTTTAAAACTGCAGGTACGGTAAATGAAAAGAAAATAGCACAAATAAATCAGCTGAAGTCTGGGATTAACTGTCCGACGCCTTAAAATAAAGACTTTAGATAACTACTCAGAGGCACAAGGGCTACCAGCCTGAGTGAGAGTGGCAAGCTGAGACCACTTCATTGTCAGGAACATGACACTTATTGCCCTAACACCTGTATCATAAAATTAAGTTTACTTTAGAAGTTATTCCATTTGAAATCCATGCTAAGCGGTAAAGAGAGGTTCTGTTAAGGACAACAGTTATTATCAGGGAGTTTTCTCCCCTCAACAGTGAGACAGTGGCTCTGTGATCTATAATATCAATAATTGTTCATGTGGTTATTGAAAGCCACTCTAATTCTGAATATAATTTAATGCAGAAAAATAAAGGAACTACATCAATACAATGTTGCCCTCAGTTTAGAAACAAAAACCCACAGTAAGATAATGTATAATTCTCCACTTCGTATTTACAGATGGTAAATTTAAATTTGAGTTAAAGACATGTTAATTAAAACACATTTCACCAGCTACTTATAAAATTAAGCACTATTTTGTTTGATGTTGGTAGAAACAGGAAATTCGGAGTGACGTCTACTGCTACAGCTGTTTGCAATCCTTATATAATACCAGATGTGAGATTGATGTATCTGTTTTTTGTCCTCTCCTGTGAATTGCAAGTGATCAAATAGGCAAACACATAATGACAGGATGATTGGACAAGTTTAACACTAAGGGAATTGTTCAAGACATTTGTAAATCACTGCACAACCACACACATAGTGAAGGAAAATTTGTTGTAATGTCACAGATACGCAAAGCCATTTATATCTATAATGAATTTCAAATACAAGCATATTAATTGTAGAAAATCTCTTTGACATATCTTAACTGATAGTCTTTTGAAAGATGTAATACTAAAAGACACACAAAACTAGGTGTGTTTTATAACACCTAGGCGTGACAAACCAATAATATAAAAACAAACACAATTTCCCAAAGATTTATTTTTATTATTAAAATATCCTCATGTAAATTAGCTCAGTAATACAGATGCTAGAATGCATAATTATGTATTTAAATGTAGCTGAATTGCAAAACAAGTGTGTTTGTAAAAGCTGCTAAAGCATCAGCCATACTTTGCTTTATCTGTTGCTAGAGCCAACCTGCGGATGTTTGCTATGCAACCAGCTGCTGCCTCCTGCAGAGTTTCATCTGTAGAGCCCACCATGGCCAGCAGGAGCTAGCAAAAATGCAAGAGAAACAGCAGAAGAAAAACAAATAAGTGCGCTATTGTTTAAATAATATTCAAACCATATCTACAAGAATTGCATGAATTTACTCATACACATAATAAATAAATCACTAAAAATCATGCTAACAACACTGTACTATATATGTATGTATACCTATATATATGTATACTTTTGTATACCTATATGTATCAACATGCACATAGAGCACAATGCTTTACATTTTATCATATTGGTACCTGTAATTTGATATTTTCATGTCTGATTTTTCATGTCTGATTTTTTGTTATTGTATCACACCTGTCTATTTTTTGTGACTTGGATTTTTTCTTGTAAGTAGAGATTGCATATGCTTTAATTGAAATCTTGGTTTCCCCCCACAGGTACACAGATGTATTTGTACAATCTCAAGATTTTTAATAAACAAAGCCATCCTTTTTTTTCCTTTGCCCTTTATTGTGAAAATGGATCCATATGAATGGACCTGTGTGTGCCATTGACCGCATCAGGTTTCTTAATTGTCACAGCAAACCACTCGTGTTAAAACTGCTTGAGGGATACAGATCCAGGCACATCATTGTTAAACATTTGCATATAAAAGAAAAAAACAAAAGCTCAGAAAAGGCACCAAGCTTTTGGAGCTGATTCAGCTTTTCAGTCATGTGAAGTAGATCCTTTACTCTGGAAGTCAGTCAATTTTTTCAATGAAAATTCCCTTGGAGTAAGGTTTTGTTCAACACGAGTATGACATAAGACAGGCCTTCATGATAAAACATTTTTACATATCAGAAAACCATTAATAATGGGTTTGGATCTCTCTTCCTCAGTGTGTTGCAAGTCAGTGATGAAACTGCAACTGCAATATATGCTGGAAAACAGAAGACTCCTGCTTAGCTTAAATCAGCTCCACGCAATCCTCAGATTTCTGAAAATCTGCCAAGCTTAATGTGCGTTCAGGTGTTCTGAAGCTCAGACAGCTCTAATTAAAACCTGTATTTTCAGCCTGCAATACTTAGGATTCTATGTTCACCCAAACAATGTTGAGTCAAACCACAGAGAAATCTGTTATCACTCAACTCCAGTGCGTATTTTTCATACAGCTAAAATATTACAGAAAATTATGAACTGCTAAATATAAAAGCATAAATTGAATGCAGACATCAAATTCATATGCTACCTTTTTCTAACCTTCTAGTACTCATGAGGCACAGGCCACAGCTGCGCACATATGGCATTTGCTTATAGAGATCAAAGCATTTTATACTTGAGGAAGTATTTGTGTTAGCCAAATGTACAAAACAAGCATCTTTCCAGTCACCTTTCACCCTTTGACCCCTACATGCAACTTGTAAAAGTGCCTGTGATGGGCCTGAATCATGTCAAAAAGCTTATTATGTCAATTAAGCATCAGTGATAATATTTTCTAGCAATTCTCCCTATAATTTCCATTAATGTAATTAGATGTCTATGTAAAACTAGCTATATGAGTATTCTAAAAGCGTGAACACTCTTAAAGG
The DNA here is from genome assembly GCA_028020825.1 of Podargus strigoides. Lineage (NCBI taxonomy): Eukaryota > Metazoa > Chordata > Aves > Caprimulgiformes > Podargidae > Podargus > Podargus strigoides. The sequence continues at coordinate 41,775,417 of CM051623.1, forward strand.
GATATGCCAGTGTTAAAATGACATGAGAAGAAATTATATAAGGAAGTTTTTTATGCTTATACTTTATTTGCTTGAAAATACTGGGCCAAGGGCAGCAACGACAGAAGTCTGTGGAAGTTTCACCACTGACTTCAGCTGGCAGGAAGACCAAGCAGCACATCTCTGTGTAGCGATAAAGCTGCTCTACAAAGCACAAAGGCCAGAATGAAAGTCTTATCAGATGCTTAACCTTTTTTTTTTTTTTTTTCTTAAGAAGCATAGCTGGATGAAGATCTTTCTTGCTTGCTATTTTCTACCAGCTGATTTCTCAGCAGTTTAAACTATAAAGTGTTTCTTTGGGTGCCTCACAGTTTTCTTGTATAACTTAGAGAGGAAAACTGGTGTAGATCCTTCATATCCCTGATTCAAAACCAAAAATATGTATGCACATACCGTTCATATGGTGGTTTTGGTAAAGCCATAAGTTTCAAATTTGGGGGCAAGGAAACTATATGCCTTATATGATTATTCACTGCGTCTTCACAGACCTAGTGGAAAGCTTTTTCAGCGTTATGAGGGTGAAACTCAAACTTTCATAATAATTTCAGCACAGGACTTGTTATCTATCAGTTTGTAAGAGCAGAAGTTCATCACAAAAATAATGTTTATGACTACATGTTAGGTAGGAGTCAATTCAAGGTTATTTATTTCTTTTAGCCAACACTTCTTTCTAGGCTCAGAAAACTTAGGAAAACAGATATTTTTCTGTCACTTTCCAAGCAGAACTCAATATTAAGCAATAGCAATAGTAGTAGGGGATGGAACTGTGCTCTTTATTGCAGGTGCATTTTGGAAAATCAGGGTTAGGTATCAAAGAACAACCTACTACATGATACTGGTTAAAAGTACCCAAATAGGTGTCTAAAGAATTAGTGGTATGAATGCAACCAATGCAAACAGAAATTTTAATAAAGGTATTAAACACTGATTTTTTTTTCCTTCTGAGTGTGGGAGACCAAGGATCAGTTCCTCTAACTTGTTGTTCTTCTAAATCACTTCCCAGTGGTAACATCCATAAGGACTGCCACATCATACAAAATCCTGTACTACACTGTGTCTCAGGATTTTCACAATACAACTTCAAAAAAATATTCTTGGAAACACAGTCTAATATAGCAGCTGCCTCTGAGGACTGAGGATATAGAGCAACATTTGACAGTCAACCTACCCATTTTGGGCTAGCAAAAAGACAGCTGAAGAGAAGATTATAGAAAATGCAAAATATTTCAATGTAAGTAGGTAATTCCATATTTAGGGATCTAACTTTGAAGATTTTGATGTAAATCCTGCCTTAAATGAAACAAAAATTTATTCTTTTTGTATGTACCAATAAAGTTATAATTCTGTTCACTTTCTGCCTGCCACTCCTTGACCCCTTCATGGGTTCAGTTCAATTTACTGGCAATTTAGGTCGTACAATTCAGGTATGGAAATGTATTCATAGATAGTATACACAGACCATACCTACATATTAGATCTATTTGACAAGTCCAAGAAAGCTTTTTTTTTATTCCAATGCACCAGTGCAATATAACGTGTCCTTTTTCTTGATGCAATGCCCTTGAACTTCACGTATCCCTTCCCTTTACTGTTCAGGTATTGTTTTCTGACACATGTAAATGTTAACAGATGTGAGAAGCAGTAGAAAAGCATGCGGTATAAATGCTTCTTTCTGGCACATAAGAGGCACTTTCCACAGACAGAGAAAGCATTTGCAGCACTGTGGAGCCTTCATTTTCTGTTGGCAGGTATCTATATTCTAAGGCGCGAGTCCAAAATTTTTTGTACAGTTAGCACGTCATACTAGAAAATAAGCACAAATACAAGCTGTTTGGAGAATGTACAGAGCATATGTAACATTTCTGGGTTCCAAAAATAAGAGCAATGCACAGTCAAATCATTTAAATATTCAGAACAATTAAGAAGATTTTACTATTACTACCCCAGCTTTAAAATAGCACAAATTGTGATACTATATTAGGATTGCACAATCATAGAATAATTCAGAATGGAAGGGCTCTCAGGAGCTCTCTAGTCCAATGTCATGCTCAAAGCAGAGCCAGCTACAAGGTTAGACCATGTTGCTCATTGTTATATCCAGCCTGATCTTGAAAACCTCCAGTGATGGAGATGGCACATCATCTTTGGGCAACCTATTGCAGTGTCCTCATAGAGAAAAAGGTTTTCCTTACATTCAGTCACTCTTGTTTCAGTTTATGCCTGCTGTCTCTCATCCTCTTGCCATGCATCTCTGTGAAAAGCCTAGCTCCACCTGTTTGATGACTGACCTCCTTGTAGGTACTGAAATGCTGCTATTAAGTCTCTTTGAAGCTTTCTCTTCTGCAGGCTGACAAAGCCCAGGTTCCTTAGTTTCTCATCACAGGGCAAGAGCTCCAATTCTTGACCATCCTGGTGGTCCTCTGCTGAACCTATTATAGTTTATCCATGTCCTTCCCATACTGGAGGGCCAAATCTAAGTGCAGTATTCTAGGTGTGATATAATGAGTACTAAGGGGAACAATCATGTCCCTCAATCTCCTGGCTTTGCTCCTGCTCATACAGCCCAGTGTTGTGTCTTCTTTGCTGTCAGAACATACTGCTGGCTAATGTTCTGCTTGCTCTCTACCAAAATCTCTATGCCCTTTTCAGTAAAACTGCACCTCGGCCAGTCAGTCCATTGCCTGTATCACTGCAAATGCAAGTTCTCGGATGCAGGACTTTGCATTTGTCCTCGCTGAATTTCATAATGTTCCCGTTGTCTGGCTCCAGCCCTGCCTAGATATCTCTGAATGGCAGCCCTTGCCTTCACTGTATAAAAACCATCTCACCCTTCCCCAGCTGGTGATTTGGTGTCATTGCAAACTTTATGAGTAAGCAGTCCATTGCCTTCCCCAGGTCACTGACAAACATATTAAACCGGACAGGTCCCAACAGAGAGTGCCCTTCAGCACTCTCCTTGTCACCAGCCTCCAGGTAGAGTACAACCCATTAACTACTACCCTCTGAGCTGGATAATCTAACCCTTTTTAATCTATATGGTTATTCACACATCTAGACTATAAAATAACCTAACTTGGACAAAAGTATGCTGTGGGAAACAGTGTTGAAAACCTTGCTAAAGTCAAGGTAAATGACATCCACTGCTCTCCTCTCATCTACAAATTCAGACACATTGAGGGCAATCAGGTTTACCGTTGGTAAATCTACACTGACTGTTCCAAAACACCTTCTCCTTGTGCCCAGAAATGTGTTCCAAGAGGACTTCCCCCATAATTTCCCCAGAGATCAATGTGAGGCCAACCAGCCTGGAGTGTCCCAGACTGGGAGGAGGAATTGTTACTCTGAAGACATGCTTTGCAGACTCACGTTGTTGGGTCTTACACTTTCTGGCATAGCAAAGGTATAGCAAAAAAGGAAAGTCTTTTTGTCCTCAGAGAAACAGTAAGAGGTAAAGGGGTAAGCCATAATATTTGCTTGCGTATTCATGCCTCATGAATGATGCCACCTTCCACTGTCTGATAGCACAGCTTCCGTAAAATACTATCTCTACAATCACAAAGTAATAGATTGAAAAATGATTATTTCCAACAAGATAACATAAGCATCAATATAAGAAGTTGTAAAAGTGTCATTCCAAAATGGGCATGGACCCCTGGATAAGTAAAACAGTAATAAAAATGGGCTGGTAATTCTCTTTTCTAGGAAGACATCTTTCTAGAATTTCTTACTTCTACAAAAGAAGTAGCTCAAGGGGATTTTAAAGCAGAAAAAGTGTAGACAAGTTTTGCCACAACAAATCCTGAATATACCAAAATCTCAGATGTTAGTGATGCTGCATGTATGAGTATGATAATTTATAAGTACTCAATTTCCTTTGATCACCGTCATTGCAGCTTCCAGGCTCAGAGGTGGGAAGCAGGCAACATAGGAAGTGGTGAGTTCAGAAAGAATACAGTTTTGCATGTATTAATTTTAAATAAGGGGTTAGTCATGTGATTTTTCTACAAGTTTTCCAGAACAGTGGAAAGTATAGAACAATACTGCTGGAAAGAGGTTCCCTTGCTCATATAAAACAGATAAAAGATCAGCCTATTCAATACTCTGGAGTCCTTTGAACATGAATGCAAACAATGAATAAAGAATAACTATAAAAAGAATACTTAATGCCTTTATTTTTTTCCTCTGGCTTCTTCAGGTTTTCTGCCCTGTAAAAGAAATGTTATTTGATTTTTTTCTAATTAGAAGGAAATATGGACAAACTCCTTCAACAAGTGTCATATCGATACTGGGAAGCTAGTCAGAGTTCATATAGAGCTTAACATTCCTGGAACTAAAGACATTTACTTCAATACCACTGCTGCTTCTCGCTGCTGTGCTGGTAATGACATCTTGTAGATCGACATAGCATTTTCAGTTGGTGGTACGGCTTGCCCTTTTTTTTTTAAATTTATATTTAGTATCTGACTTCTTTTACATGCAACATTTCCTAAAGGATGCTAAATTTCTAGCACTGTGATTTTCTAATTGCATAACACTTCTTTTCCAAAAAAGACATTTCTCACATGCTTTTTATAAATCTAACCTAAAAGAAAAAAAAAAAAAACCTTTAAATAAAAGCATATGGTAGAAGCTTATCCAAGAAAGTATCAGTCTAGATCCAGCCAGCGTTTTGCTAACTTTCAACACCATATTGCACACTGGAAAATATTAAAGCACCTAGTTTGAGTGTTATGTTACACATATTCCTATGAAAATACTTCTCATAAAATTAAATTATAAATAATGAAACGTACTCCATAATCAAAGAATAATGAAGGTTAAGCTAAGTAACTGTTTCTAAACTAAAATTCAGGCCAATTTCCTGATTTCTTTTTTCAGGTGAGTGAAAGGGTTTAGACAACATGTACCATGCATTGCTTAAGAAGAAGCTGCTTGTGTAAGTTCTGCAGTGTTTTCTGTTAATTTTGTTTTTCTCAGGTGGCACAAAGAGAATAGATTTCAGACATAAAGTCCTGTGTGCCAGGGAACACTCTGAGCTAGAATACGTATAAAATCCAGTACAAGAAATTCCAGTAAAGGCAAAAGATGGGCAGGACAGACACCTACTATGCTGATTCCCTCTCATCTAAGATCTCTCCTCTCTGGGACTAAAGTCAGAGCAGCCCCTGGTGTAGCCTAGTTCACTCACTCTGAATGTAAAGAAGTGGGAACTGAAGCTCTCTGGCTGGGGTTGGAGAAATCCTAGAAAGATTGCACCTGTCTTCTTTTCCTGTCCTTTTATTCTTGTCTGTCCTCTTCTCTCACCCATGAAACATCCAGTCTGGCAGCCATGGAAAAAGGATAACAAACTTTGGGAGTACTCAAGCATGGCTGGGGGGATGAGGGGGTCCAAAGGATGCAGCTTGGGTTAAGGTACATCTGAAGGTGGCGGTGGTCAGCAGGCTGGCCAGGAGCTGTCTCTTCTTTCTTGTCTTTCCCTTCCTCCCTCAGAAAACCAGTGAAAAGAGTATAGGGGCAGGCAAACCTGTGCAGTTTCTACAAACAGGTGCAGGACATGTTAGGATGAGAAGAAACTTGTCTGCAGTTTGTGGTGCACTACCAGATTTTAAACCGCTTCACGCATCTCAGGACTTCTGACAGGTCAAGTTACTTTTTTAATGTAACTGCCTGTGACAAAAAGGCTGTTGGTAAGCTGAATTCCTCAAAATGCTGGGAAAGAAGGCAGAAAGAAGAGTAGGGCTTGATAGAGTCAGTGAAGTATTCTGAACATCTGATTACTGGTACCGTACCATGAGATGTTTCTTTAGAATACACAGCTTCAGTAAGCTTCAACTGATTTTATGCCATGATAGATTTGAAGTTTAAAATCCTTCTGGGTACAGCTTCTTTTTTTTTTTTTTTTTTGTTCTTCCTACCTGCTATCTATCCCTTTTTGTCTATTTATTTTGTTTAGCCACTCCTGTATTACAACTAAAGGTATTTGGGACAAGGACCATATTTCTCCAACACATCTGAATTGTGCCTATTACAATGGGGATGGCACTCTTGAAAAGAAATCCTCTTGAGCACGTACTAATAAAGTACAAAATAAGAGTATACTTCTCATACTCTCCAGTAAGGTTAAATGTTGCATTGCATCACTCTGAAGAAATACATACAACCTGAATGCCTAAAGGGAATGATAATGTGGTACACGCTTTAAGTACACATACTTGCAAGTTTTTATAGATCTACAAAATATGAATAAATGCTACAGATCTCTCTCCATCTCATCAGTATTAATTGTCTATTTCTTACACAATTATTTAGAGAAGGATGCCCCCTCCTTCTGTGCAAAGACATAAAAAATGGGAAGAGAACTCTGAAGATTAGTGCTAAGGAGAATTGAACAAAATGCTAAATGATGAAATGTAAAGTAGTTTTAAAATTGTAAACTTGCAGACCACTTCAAAATACACTAAGTTTAAAGGTTTTCCCATCTCAGCTTGTTACTTGTAGGATTTCAGATGGACATTTTCAACAATTTCAGATGTACGTCTAACAAATATAAACATACAATGCACATGTAATGTAACTAAATAAAACTAGTAATAAAAATGCTTTCTCATCTTTGTTTAAAAGGTATGATTATATGTAACCAATTGGAGTCCTTAAAGGCAGATAGTTTGAATCTACATTCAGCTGTAAGAACTTTGGTGCAATATTAGGAAAGAATTCAATCATCATGAACATTCCAATGTACAAAGAGTCTTATGGGATATGAAATTCATCCCACAAAAAGCAATAGGCAGATCTGATAATCCAGGAGTGATGAAACCCAAGGTCTTATAGCACATTTTTATTTGAACCACTTTCTCTATTTTATTTTTATTTCACTGTAGTTTTCAAGAGAAGATTAACATATAAAAGGCTTTTGGTGGGATAGAGAGAATAAAGAACTTTTTTGTAATCTTGATAGAGTGACATTTTTAAAAAAGCTTTTTTCAGTTCACTGGAAATTCATTTTATTAAGATCAAAACAAGAGCCTGCATACTTACTACATGTAATGGACATTCAAAACAGTAAACTTACGCAATGGATGTTCCTTTCCTTTTATAATTCAGTTTGGCTTAGCAACAGGTTGGGGACTATCCTTCCCTTATATTGCTGCTAGCCTGATCAGTCTTTCTTCTTTGTATTGCCTGCTCCTTTTCTATACTTACTTGCTTTTTCATACTTAACTTTCTTTTCCGTTTTACAGGAGCATGACTTTTACTTTGCTTTTCCTTGCCCCAAATTACTGAGGAGGTAGTATAGGAAATTGAGAAAGAATTGCTAATTCAGTTTTGCTTTTTCAAATTTGTTAACATTACAATCAATATAAATACTGTCATTTTTTCTATCTCAAGCAGTCATATGAAAATTATATGAAAGTTAATAGGGGGCAGCTGCAAATAAACTATCAGCAGCAAGTCAGAGGAAAAAAGGAGGTTTAAGCTGTCCATTAACCCTCACATACTGAAGGGTTCTGCCTGACTTCTCAGCAATACCCTGAAAACATGGTACAATTTTCTTCTTTAGCTTGTCTGATATTCCTGAAGTACATTATAACTCATCTGCCTTTGAAGACAACATTGAACTGCAGCAAAGAGACACCACAGTTGACTAGTGACAAATTTTGCATCTTATCCTGAGAACAGAGTACAAAATCTGACTGTATTAGTATTTTAAAACTATGTTAGATCTACTGGTATGCATGAAGTGACTTCAAACCCTCTTCTGTATTCAATTCCAAGTACTGATTTTGATCTATAAAGTTAATATAGCTTTAGGTCCAATGGTCTAAATATCTGTCTCTCTGCCTATATATGATCATAATAAAAACCATTGGGGTGCTTTTGCTAGTAAACCTTACATATCGAAGTCTGAAGATAAAAGCAGGATATTCTCACTGTAGACCTATACAATACATTTCTTTCAAATAATGAGACAGGGTATTTTAAAGCTGTTTGGGTCTCTTTTTTTTTGTGGCATGAAAGAAGACTGATCTATAATCTCATGTTTTTAGATGTGTGGGTGGCAACAGTGTGTACATTTACATAAACTGGAAGATGAGTGGTATTGTTCAACTTACAGTCTGTTTTTAGACTAGTAAATGTACTAGAAAAATGTTCAGTTAAAACAGCACAAATAAATGTATAGATGATATGAACACAGCTCAGCTTTATTCATACTCTTCGTATTCATGAAACTCTGAATATGATGAAGCAAGAAATGAGCTGGGGCTGTTCATGGGCAAAGGTCCATGTACAGTCCACATATTCATTCATATCTGTAGATTTAAAGGTATGATATCAGAAAAAAATGAAAGCAATGGTGAACACAGAGTAGAAGTTACTATTCAAGATTGTCAAACTGCTTCCTTTTTGTTATTAGAGAAAAATATAAGGAATAAATTATTTTATCATGAGGAGTCAACTTCTTATAATCAACCTAAATTTCTAAGTCACTTGAGCATTGCTTTATGAACAAAGTGTGATACAGTGATCATAAAATGTATTTACTAGTGCTGGAAACTTGTATGCTTTCCTAAAATCTGTGCTGTAGAAAAACATTACCATGCGTACTTACTGTGATAGATAAATGCTTTGGGTTTTCGGTGATTAAAACACAAGGGGTGTCTTGAATTAGCAGTCTATTCAGGTCATATTCAACCAAACTATTTCTGATTTGCAGATAGCTCTCTAGAGTGGACTTAGATATTATTCAAAAAAAGAAACAAAGTATCTCCCTAAAGCCACTCAAGGACTCTGGCCATAAACTGCTTGAGTGGCTGCTGGATTTCGGAAGCTTTGTGGGATCAGAGATTTTTAAAGACACTGTGTAGCCTGCAAGCAAGCAATAAAATCTGCCTGCCTGACTTGTGTATGTCAGCCAGGAAATACTAGAGACCATGATCTGCTTGCTTCCCTCTCTAAAGACGTAACTATGAAGTAGGGAATGAAAAACTCAGTAATACAAGTTAAATTTAAAACTTTCCTCTGATTAGAGCAAAAGTGTGTTCCTCAGCTTTCTTATTGTGTAATTTCTCAGCTTTAATTCCAAGCTTCAAGATTTGAGGATGTTTTTGGCTTATTCATTTGCTTGGGCTTTTTTAGTTTTATAAAAAGAAAGTTACAGTTATGCTTGGGCAAGTGGAGGTTATAGCACATGTATAAAAGCTCTGCTAAAGCTGGTTAAAGCATGCGGAGGAAGATGTGAAAATTAATTTCCTAAAACCATGCAACTCTATGCTTTAATATAGAAAGAAAAAATTCATGTGGGCCTTCTAGCTGAATGGTACCATTGCAAAAGTTAAAAAGAATCATGATTAGTACTCTAAACTTGGTATGATGGTTACTTTATATCTCAGGTAGCATGAAATGGTTGGAAAGTTGGTTAACTAACTACCCAAAATATTATTTCACAACACTAATGCTAGCACAAGAACATTATTAACAGCACATTGGACATTGTTGGGTAAGAATACTTGGGGCACATTGCCACCTAATTTAATATGGGGAAGCTGGCGTAAGAAAAATCACTACTCCTAATATGGGGAATGTACTCTCTTTTTCATCCTTCAGTTCCCAACCCAAAGAGACTACTTTTTCATTAAAACCCTGCATCACATGCTTGAATCACAATAAATCAAGGAACTTAACATCCTTTCCTGAACAGGAGCATATTTATGCAGACTATTGGCATTTGTCAAAGAGTGGTTTCTCAAAATATGATTCCCTTATATGCATTTGTGGTGCTGAAGAATTAAAAAGAATTAATTTTTCTCCCCACCCGCCAGGAAATCAACAAAAATTTAAAGATAAATAACTCATATTTAACCACAAATTTTACGAGAATTCTTTGATTGTGAGAAGAGCAGAAAGATTTACAAAACCAGCCTGATCAATCAGAAACAAACCCAAGATCAAAGGCACGGCTTCAGGGTGTCCCTAGCTGCATGTTACATTGGAATTTTTTCTGTCCAAATTGTTTGTGAGGACTTCATTGCCTTGCCCAAATATATAGAAATCTTTTCAGTTCTAACAGGTAGTTACTGGCAGTCTCTTTGTATCTGCTGCACATGTAGCGTGCAATACTTTCATGAAAGGTAAAAACTTTGCACTGAGCTATGATGTACCTGCAGAGGAGATTTGACCTCCGTGGCCCAGCACTGTGAATTGCAGTTTGCAATTGGCTCTCATCTCTACTACCATGAAGAACTTAGTATTGTCAGGAAAGTTTGCAATCTCACCATTCACCACCCTTCCCATTATCATTTACAAAATACTGAATGGCAGTATCCCTTGGCTGTAAAACTTGATGCTAATTCCTACACTTTGATTCCCCGTGTGTAATCAATTTCTCTTCCTTTCTAGGGCTTTGCTTTCTCATTGCATAGCAGTTTAACTTCATTAAGAGTTTTTGGTGAAGAGTGCTGTTGAATGCTCTCTTAACATCCAAGCACGGTCAATTCAATGCTTCCAAATAGCAACAAGATTATTGCATATGAATAGACTATACAACTGATGAGAAGACAAAACGCTTTGAGAAGCAAAAGACCAATAAAATATTCTCTATATAGTGAAATGTTCAGCAAATCATCACAAAAGTATGATAGAACTTCTTTAGATGTATACAGACCTATAATGCCTTTGTAGCCCAGCAATTATCTTTCTGGAATTCTGTGAAGGAGCTCATCCAGTCTAATGACTCTTGGATTTGAGGAAGTTGCACAGACACAATGTACAGAGATAAAAAGAGCAAATAAACCTGGATTCCTCCCACATACTTGAGGTCAAGGTAAGCAATAGGCAAATACTGGTGAAGGACAGGACCTCCAGAGGACAGTTCTGATTTTAGGTGTTCTAAATACATTCTGGAAATTTTAAATCTTTCTATATTACCACAGAGCCCTAGTTTATCTTAGCCTTAATCTAGTATTTGGAATTATCAACTGTATGGAAGTATGGAAGCACTGTATGGAAGTATGAGTGCCTGCTTTCTCAGTCCTATGCATGGAGAAGTGTGTTGTGTTTGGTTGTTTTTTTAATCTATCTTCCATACAAATGCAATGAGTAGACTAGATAAAACCTAAATTCACTTTCTATCTAGTTTTCCAGTTTCCCCAGATGTCAAAATAATGTATAATTTGCAGTGTATTGGAATCCTTTGGTAATTAACTAGAACTGACCAATATTTTACTTTAACATTAATTTTTTCTTCAAAACTGCCAGAGATGAAAAAATTACCATAAACTGTTGCAAGAAATCCTGTACTGATTAGCAACTGGTAAATACAGCCGATTATCATCCTTGGAGATAAATGCAAAATTAAATAAAATAAAATTTCCAATAAAATGGAATGTATGGACTCATAGTCTAGGAGAAGATACCTTTTAACTTCTACATACAACTGATTATTATATAATCATAACTGCATCAGTGATGTATAATCTGACCCTGCCCTCACTCAAGTCAGGACAGAATTCTTATCAGCCTCATCAGGTCTTTAGGCGTTATGCCCAAGTACTGAACACAGACCAGGAACATTAACATTAGAGTCCATCCCATAATCTACACATTGCAAATGGACTTTTCCTTAGCATCTTTCCTTGAAAATGACAGCAATAAGATGTGATATATTACTTAAATTCTAGCACAGAGTGCTCTTTGAAATGGCAGCATAAAAGAGATGACAATGACTAGGGCTTGCAGCCAATTTGAACTGAGTGATTCTACAGAAGAAGAAAAAAAGTTTTCATAGATGACAACAATGAATGCATAATTTGGTACATTAAGGACTCCTGAGTGACAATTCAGCCTCTATTTACACATGTATGTATGTGTATATATATACATATATATATGTATATTGTTCTTAGTATTTCTTATGTTCAGCTTCTTTGAATAGTTCCTTACATACAAAGAAACTATTTTTGATCAGCTGAATGCCAAAAATAATTACCTGGCCTTCTGCCCTTGTACATTAAGCCCAGTATCTCTCCATTAAGAAAACTAATTTTAACATCTGACAATTTAGCTAAGATATTATTCCATAAACATAGAAATAAAAATATTTTAATATTACTTTTTCTTATTATTGCCAAATTAGAAAGAAACATTTCTCATAGTCACAAGGATAAGACTGGTGCAGGGAGCTAAACAATTGCAAGAAGCTGCTCTGTGTATTTCTGTGGTTTAGAAATAATGCCAAGTCGGAAGGAAAAGACATTCTCTGCATTTTCTAAAGCAAGATAAATACAGAAAAGAAATATAGATGAAAGATGGAACTGCTATCTATGGACTCTGCCAGATTCCTTGGCTTTTTGGCACACCTATTGAAGCTGGCAGACTTAGCCAGTAGCAATCTTTTCCATTAAAAGGAGCAGCATATATTTTGGTTTAACACACTTTGTTTGTGCATTTTTAAGCTTCAGAAATGTCTATTTAAATTTTTTTTTAATGATTCCTTCTGCACAGTTGGCTGCAATTGCACTTATTTGAAGCGGCTAATTTATCACTAAAAGAGCTGCAGGGCACAGCTACTGTTAAAGAGCTCCAACAAACCTACAGCTTAGTGAGACAAGCTTCTTTTTATAAGACTCAAAGATGTCTAAAATGTGCCAAGAGGAGCTTTATGCCAGCCTCTAGGTTTGCTATCCAAACGTTACTAAATTAGAGGTCTCCTGAAGCACAGAGTTTGGGCAAAGATAATCTGATCTCCCTTAGGCTGCTGTTTTTTCCCATCTGGGATCAGCCAGATTTTAACACAACACTTACTACGTATCATAAACTTTAGTAATGTGAAATACCAAAAAATAATCTAAAGTCTGAGGCTTAATCTACACTGAAGCCAAACTTCATTACCTTTGGCAATGATGCAAAAGCAAAAAGTCTGACATGTGAGTACCTCTACTTTATGAATGGTGAAATTCTGCTTATTAGGAAGGTAAAGGCTTACTGGTTTCTGCCTCCGGGAGCTGAAACTGTTAGGAAGATGTTCACACCTAGCAGTTGCTAACAGAATAGAAATTGCAGTGGTGCAACATTGTCAATTTTCATTAGTTGTTCTGAAATGAAAGCAAATATGGCAATATTGGACTTAGTTTATGAAGCCTTATATCTGAAATTTTAAACTGCAATGTGATCAATACATTTGTGGGTGAAGGGCTTGGGCATATTTTCTGTAGCCAACAGACATGCAGAAATTTTGCCATCTAGTGACCTCTTTCTTGACATCCAAGAACTGTAACTAATTTATAAAAAGCAACAGGCATCAGCTTGGCGCATGTGCCAAACACGCTGTATCTCCAGCCTGAACTGTGGAGCCTGAATAGAGCCAACCATGACAGTTAAAAAGTGGGTTCTTCTAAACTTAAAATAAAACTATATAAATATGCAAATACATACTATTGTATCCTAAGAATATTATTGTGTAGATATTCTATGAAATATTTTGGATTGATTTATAAAGCTCGTCTTAAACCTTGCTTAATAATGTTGAAGTCTATATTCTGTATTCAATGCTCTCACCAAAGGCCTCCCACAAAAACAACCAACCCCATAGTCAAATACTCTAAAAAAGTAGGTGCCAGTGCTTTTGCATTTCATTTTCTAAACTTCAGATATATATAGTTTGTGGCAAAAACCTTGGTTTTAGAATGTTTTCAGTAGAAATTACTAGTAATTGTCTTCCATATTTTGTAATTCACATCTATTTATTTCACAAAGATGGTCTTATGAAAGTCTTTTCACATAAAATGGTTAGCCAAAACTTCTTGTAGGGATTTATGACTTTAGCAAACAATGACCAGTATTCTGGAAGCTCTGCACAATAAAATTCACAAAATGCATTTTTTAATACAGTCATTATAACAAAGTATAAAAGAACTCTCCAAATACTAAATCTACATTTCACAATAACTTTCATAAATCATAGTTAAACCAACTGTTTTTATATCTTAGATTATTACAAGGGAACGGAAGACCCTACATGTGATTAACCTTTCTACCATTAAGAACAGAACTCAAAAAGCAGAAATACCTCTTATTAATTCATCACAAAATTCAGAAAATATATGTTAGCTGTTACACCTTCTATGCCAAAAAAATCCAAAACAAACCAAAAAAAACCCAACCCCAACTGAAAAAAAGCCCATGCATCTCTTGAGGCTATAGTCTGATGAGAAGACAGCAACAAATCTGATTAATTTAAAATATATATATTCAAATGTATGCATATACAAACCAAGTCACAGAATCACACAGAATCACAGAATGTTAGGGATTGGAAGGGACCTTAAAAGATCATCTAGTCCAACCCCCCTGCCAGAGCAGGAATACCTAGATCAGGTCACACAGGAACATGTCCAGGCGGGTTTTGAATGTCTCCAGAGAAGGAGACTCCACAACCTCTCTGGGCAGCCTGTTCCAGTGTTCTGTCACCCTCACTGTGAAGAAATTCTTCCTCACATTTATGTGGAACCTCCTATGTTCCAGCTTACACCCATTGCCCCTTGTCCTATCATTGGATGTCACTGAGAAGAGCCTGGCTCCATCCTCATGACACTCACCCTTGACATATTTATAAACATTAATGAGGTCACCCCTCAGTCTCCTCTTCTCCAAGCTAAAGAGACCCAGCTCCCTCAGCCTTTCCTCATAAGGGAGATGTTCCACTCCCTTAATCATCTTTGTGGCTCTACGCTGGACTCTCTCGAGCAGTTCCCTGTCCTTCTTGAACTGGGGGGCCCAGAACTGGACACAATACTCCAGGTGTGGCCTCACCAAGGCAGAATAGAGGGGAAGGAGAACCTCTCTCGACCTACTAACCACTCCCTTTCTAATACACCCCAGAATGCCATTGGCCTTCTTGGCCACAAGGGCACATTGCTGGCTCATGGTCATCCTGCTGTCCACCAGGACCCCCAGGTCCCTTTCCCCTACACTGCTCTCCAGCAGGTCAGCTCCCAACCTGTACTGGTACATGGGGTTGTTCTTCCCCAGATGCAAAACTCTACACTTGCCCTTGTTGAAATTCATTAAGTTTCTCCCCGCCCAACTCTCCAGCCTATCAAGGTCTCGTTGAATGGCAGCACAACCCTCTGGTGTGTCAGCCATTCCTCCTAGTTTGGTATCATCAGCAAACTTGCTGAGGATACATTCTGTACCCTCATCCAAGTCGTTGATGAAGATATTAAACAACACCGGTCCCAGTACCGACCCCTGAGGGACTCCACTAGTCACAGGCCTCCAACTAGACTCCGTCCCATTAACCACAACTCTCTGGCTTCTTCCCTTCAGCCAGTTCATAATCCACCTCACTACCTGATCACTAAACCCATACTTTATCAGCTTATCTACAAGGATGCTGTGGGAGACAGTGTCAAATGCTTTACTGAAATCAAGATAAACCACATCTACCGCTCTACCATCATCTATCCACCTAGTTATTTCCTCATAGAAGGCAATAAGGTTGGTCAAACATGACTTACCCTTAGTAAAACCATGTTGACTGCTCTTAATGACCCCCTCATCCTTGATGTGCCTCGAGATCGTGCCAAGAACAAGCTGTTCCATCACCTTTCCAGGGATGGAGGTGAGGCTGACCGGTCTATAGTTACCCGGGTCCTCCTTCTTACCCTTCTTATAGATTGGAGTGACATTTGCTATCCTCCAGTCCTCAGGCACCTCTCCTGTTCTCCATGACTTACCAAAGATGATGAAGAGTGGCCTAGCAATGACCTCTGCCAGCTCCCTCAGCACCCTTGGGTGCATTCCATCTGGTCCCATTGATTTATGGATATCCAGATTGCTCAACTGATCCCTAACCCAATCCTCATCTACCAAGGCAAACTCCTCCTTTATCCTGACTTCTTCCGGGGCTACAGGGATCAGGGGCTCCTGGGGAAAGCCTGCAGGAGTAAAGACAGAGGCAAAGAAGGCATTCAGCACCTCTGCCTTCTTTATATCCTCTGTCTCTAGGGCACCCCCCTCATTCATCAGTGGGCCTATATTGCCTCTAGTGTTTGTTTTATTAGCTATGTATTTGAAAAAGCCCTTTCTATTGTCCTTGACCTGGCTTGCAAGGTTAAGTTCTAAGGAGGCCTTAGCTTTCCTAATTGCCTTTCTACATCCTCTGACAACGGTCCTATATTCCTCCCAAGTGACTAGCCCCTCTTTCCATGATCCATAAATTCTTTTTTTCCACCTAAGTTTGCCCAGCAGTTCCTTGTTTAACCACGCTGGTCTCCTAGCTCCCTTACTTGATTTCATACCCATTGGGACACTCTGATCCTGAGCTTGCAAGAAGTGGTCCTTGAATGTTGACCAACTATCTTGAGCCCCTTTACCATCTAGCACCCTGTCCCATGGGACTTCCCTTAACAATTGATTAAGGAGGCTAAAGTTGGCCCTGCGGAAGTCCAGGGTTCTGGTCTTGCTTGGTACTCTATTCCTCCCACACAAGATCCTGAACTCCACCATCTCATGATCACTGCAGCCAAGGCTGCCATCGACCATCACTGCTTCAACAAGACCCTCCTTGTTGGTAAGTACAAGATCCAGCAGCGCTCCTCTCCTAGTCGGCTTATCCACCATTTGCATTAAGTAGTTATCATCAATGCACTGGAGGAACCTCCTAGACTGTGAATGGCTGGCTGTGTAAGTCTTCCAGCAGATATCGGGGTAGTTAAAATCCCCCATGAGGACCAAGGCCTGTAGTTGTGAGGCTGCTTTCAGCTGCCTGTAGAAAGCCTCATCAACTCCCTCGTCCTGATCAGGAGGTCTGTAATAGACCCCCACAACTGTATCGCCCATGCCTGCCTGCCCCTTAATTCTTACCCACAGACTTTCAACTTGCCCCTCATCAGCCCCTGGAGAAAACTCAATACATTCAAGTTGCTCCCTCACATAAAGAGCAACTCCACCACCTCGCTTCACTGACCGATCTTTCCTAAAAACGACATAGCCATCCATGACCACATTCCAGTCATGTGAGCTGTCCCACCATGTCTCTGTAATTGCCACCAGGTCATAACCTTTAGACCGCACACAGACCTCTAACTCCTCCTGTTTATTCCCCATACTGCGTGCATTGGTGTACAGGCATTTCAGGTAGCAAGCAGAGCGCACTGGTGGGACCCCTGGGAGGCAGGAGGCCTCGTGGTCAGGGCCTAAACATCTATCCCTTCTCTTCAATGTTTGAAAATCCTCCGTAGACCACCTTCCTTCAGGCCCCAGCATATTGCTCTTGGGCTTGTCTCTAACAGACTCAGTTGTCCCCCCTTCACATCTAGTTTAAAGCCCTCTCAATGAGCCCTGCTAACTCCTGCCCCAAAAGCCTTCTCCCCCTCTGGGACAAATGCATTCCACCTGTCACCAGGCCAGGTGTCTCATATAGCAGCCCATGATCAAAGAACCCAAAGCCCTGCCTTTGACACCAGTTACGCATCCATTCATTTATCTGTGAACTCTTCCTGCTTATCTCTTCACCCATTCTTGCAGGAGGTATGGAGGCAAACACTACTTGTACTCCAGACCCCTTAACCAGCCGTCCCAGGGCCCTGAAGTCACTCTTCATAGCCCTTACACTTCTTGTAGTAATTTCGTCCCTGCCAACCTGAAAAACCAACAGTGGGTAGTAATCGGAGGGCTTTACAAGATTAGGGAGTTTCCTTTTAATGTCTCTAATCTGAGCCCCAGGGAGGCAGCAGACTTCCCTGTGGGATGGGTCCGGTCGACAGACGAGCCCTTCTGTTCCCCTCAGAAGGGAGTCGCCCACCACAATTACCCTCCTTTTCTTTTTAATTGAAGAAGTCCTGAGGCGTCGGGATGACTGACAAGCCTTAGGTGATTCGGGAGACTGATCTACCCCTTCAACTTCATTTACTTCTCCCTGAAGTTCCAAGGCGTGGTATCTGTTGCTCAAGGGCAACTGGGAGGGTGAAGGGGGTTGGGAGGGTTTTTGCTTGCCTCTCCGCGGACGGACCACCCTCCATTCCTCCCTATTTCCTGAACCCTCTGCTCCTGTCTGATGACAGGAGGGGAGGGGATCCATTACTTGCCCACCCTTTTCTGACTGCCCTTGCCTCAGGGTGAAGCTTCGCCCATCTATTTCTCTTTCACAATCTCTAATACTTCTAAGTCTTTCTACCTCCTCCATCAGTTCAACCACCTGCCCGAGCAGATCATTTATCTGCTCGCACCTCACACACGCAGTGTCACTGGCTCCCTCCGGTACCAGTGCCAGGCTCAGGCATTCGCTGCAGCCAGAAACCTGCACGGCCGCATGTCTGGTCGGGGGATCTGTCTGAGTCCCCATATTCTTTTTCCCAAGGGTTTTTGGGCGCGTTGCAACCATGTTCAATGCGGTCTTAGGTCTATCTAGCTAATCCTCTCCTCGCGCTGTTCTCCTCGCGCTTGCCTCTCGGCTGGCCGCTCTCTGCTCAGCGTGCCGCTTGCTCTGAGGGGAGCTGCCGAGATGGCCGCTTTTAAAGTTTGCCGCGGCTCTCAGTCACGCCCCCTGCCACGTCAGCCTTTCGGTATCTTGAATTTTTCTCAGGATTCCCGCTCAGACTCGGGTTTCCTTGCTCTGCCCCGGCTTCACCGTCTCCGGGAAGCCCGGCTCCTTCTCAAAGCCTCAGCAAAAGCCAACAGCAAAAGCGAACAGCACTCGCCGCAGCCGCCCCACCGCTCCCACAGCCGCCGCTCTCTGCTCCGCGTGCCGCTTGCTCTGTCCCACTCTTAAGAGCAAGAATCTCTGCTTTGCTGGCCTTATTGTACCAAGCACTTGAAAGTAGGTTTTCAGCATCCCTGGTAAAGTCCCTATAAGCTACAACAATTGATATTCTAGAAGGCATCTGTTAATATTTTGTAATGTTAAGAAAATGGAGCACTTCCATGTTGTGGAAATAATTCAATAAACCAGACCACAGAATAGAGCTAAAGATCAGTTCTATGCACTCGTAGGTTGGATATTAAAAATATCAGAATGTGAATGGAAATGATTACAATAGAAGATCAGAGTTAAGTTAATGGTTCCTCCAGCCTAAAAATAATTAGTTCTGTATATACAATGGAATAAGAACAGGAGAAAATGGACTTATTCATAGTGCAGCACAGCAATACTACCTTTAAATAAAGTTGTTTGGATAATAAAAGTAGCTCAGAACAATGCAGAGCTCAACAGAGGCTAATTTACTCTGACTTCATGTAGCCTTCGGCACAGACAGACATGCAAAAAATTGCCAACAGCACCAGTTATGGTTCCCATATGGTAGAAGTGCCTTAAAGTCTGGGTGACTGGCTACTATCCAGTGGTCCTGTTTCCTTGGTTTTCACAAAAAGCTTACAGTCAGTATTTATATTTTGCTTACTATAATTGAACTGCAGCTATGAATTAGCAGTAATCATATCTTGGTTTGCTTGAACTATCAAATACGATCGATATAAATACTTTATTTTTTTTTCTGCCACTCCAGCTTGTTGTGTACTACATTTAAATTTAAAGTTTTCTGGGGTCGTCTTCTTCTTATGTAGGTATACATCACTGCCTAGCAAAGTGAACTACTTATCTGTGATCAATGGCTTTAAGCAACATCACAGTACACAGGAAAAAAATGCATAAATAGAAGAAAAAAAATAGCTTTATTATTTATTATTTAATTACTTCAGACTTCAAGCACAAACTCTAAGTCAAAACATCAAGAGATCCTCATATGAGATACTGAAAATTACCTCACTGGGGAGATTTCTGTAAATGTTTTAGGATATTTATGTGCCATCTGATCAGGTACTTGAAAGTGTAGAATTTCATTGGCAAGCAGGACAGGTGGTTTTTAGCTTCATACTTTATAATCAAAGCCACTGGTATTCTTTTCACAGACCTTAATCCATTTGTGCCTACATAATTGAAAAGTATTTACCACTTTCTCAGTCAGTGAACTCCTTCAGTTTTCTAATGAATCATATCTCTGCCAGACCTGGAATCTTCCATTGTGGAAAGGCAATATTTAGTTTTAAAGGAATTACAAGAAGAATCAGTGTGTTGGTCTCTTAAAATTTTCCTCTCTGAAACAAGTAAATGCTTGAATACATTTGTGGCTGCTTTTAAATTGTGAGTTATTCTTACAAATATAAGAGCTAACTCATCTGACATTTTATAAAGAGTTTTGGCAACAATTCAAATCTGATTTAATCTCCTGGGGGGGGGGAAAAAAAAAAAAAAATCAACTTATATCACAAGGTCTGAATTTGCTGGTGATCTACGTTAATAATATTACCTAATTTTTACTCCTGTGCATGAAGGCCAACATTATAGCATGTGAAGGTCTAACTTGGGGAACAGTTTCCAAAAAGACACGGAAATCAAAGTAGAAAATTGGCCAAACATGAACTTTGAGGGCAATACTGTGGCCAAACAGAATAATGAAACTCTCTGATGTTCAAACAGAGCTTACATAGAAACAGGGAAGTTATTTTACCTGTTTTAAGTATTCATACAGATATTACTGAAATATTGAATTCTGTTCTGAAGTATGTTGAAGTTCAGTCTGAAAGGGAAGCCATGGAAGTTCAAAAATAAAAAATTCAGAACTGACATACAAGTATAATTAAAGGATTAAAAAGACAGAAATTCCATCAGAGATAACATTTGCTTAGCTAATTAAAAAGATAACAATGTGACAAGTAATTCAATCTTACTCAATAAGAATGTGTATGAGAACACATTCAGTTATGCAGGGCTTTTCAGTATCATACATGTAATTGCATAAGATAAAGCTAGACAAACCCTAGGTTACAAATAAGGTGCAAATGTTTTTATGGGGAAGGTATTTAACTACTGGAACAAGTTATGATGGCTCTAGTGAATTTTCCATCGCTGGAAATTTTTAAGTAAAGAGTCAGTGTTTTTCTAAAAGATATACACTCTATTCCAAACAGAAGTAAATTG
Source organism: Podargus strigoides (assembly GCA_028020825.1). Taxonomy (NCBI): domain Eukaryota; kingdom Metazoa; phylum Chordata; class Aves; order Caprimulgiformes; family Podargidae; genus Podargus; species Podargus strigoides. Next base: position 41,796,430 of record CM051623.1, read on the forward strand.
AAGCAAAGTCTCTGGTTTTTACAAGCAAGGAAGGTCAGAGTAGATCAATAAAATTATCCCTTCTAGTATTATAATGTATGTACCTGTGATTATTTAACATGAAAACAGTGTCCAGTTTACAGGACTATAATTTTATTTAGGCTTTTTTAATATTGGCACATTACCTTTCTTCCAGCCCTGCAACTTCCCCTGTACCGCAAGGCTTGTTGACAATCAACATTCAGGAGGATATTAATTTAAATTCAGCTGTCTGAAAGCTAGCTGTTTAGTCTGAGCTAGTCACCTAGGTCCTTTCTATACTCAGTGGAGAAAATCAGACAATTTCATGAGTCTATTCCTTCCAGATATCTTGGGCATCTATCTTCAGCTAGCACAGGTCTGCAGGTGCCTCTCTTTCCATTGAATACAGAAGGTGTCTTACTTTAGACTACTTTAAACTCCATACCTAAAAGTGGCCAAAGTTAGATGAAAGGAATCCATCCTTAATACTCCAAAGATCTTTTTCAAAATCCCTGATTCAAGTTAGTTAGATCCACTAATTTAAAACATCTGGCTTTATTAGATCGCGTTCAAAGTGTGCTTCAGTTACTGCTGAGCAGCTAGTGTTTCATCACTATCATAGCACATAAATACATCTCATCTGTATTTTTCTAGGAAGAGAATAAATTATTTTTTAAATAGATCTTTCTTATTGTACTATTATTCAGAATTCTGTCATTTCTATCTAATTATGACTGGACTGTATAGTTATTTAAACAAATTCTCCACTGCCTTGGGATGGGCTGGCAGCTCATGGTTTAGACAGGTGTGCTCTTCACTGAGTTAAAAACTGGCTGGCCGGGCCCAGAGAGTTGTGGTGAATGGAGTTAAATCCAGTTGAGGCCAGTCACAAGTGGTGTTCCCCAGGGCTCAGAGCTGGGGCCGGTCTTGTTTAATGTCTTTATCAATAATTTGGATGAGGGGATTGAGTGCACCCTCAGGAAGTTTGCAGACAACACCAAGTTGGGTGGGAGTGTTGATCTGCCTGAAAGCAGGGAGGCTCTGCAGAGGGATCTGGACAGGCTGGATCAATGGGCTGAGGCCAGTGGTATGAGGTTCAATAAGACCAAGTGCCAGATCCTGCACTTCAGCTACAACAACCCCATGGAATGCTACAGGCTTGGGGAAGAGTGGCTGGAAAGCCGAAATGGACTTGGGGGTGCTGGTCAACAGCAGTTGAACAAGAGCCAGCAGTGTGCCCAGGTGGCCAAGAAGGCCAACGGCATCCTGGCTTGTATCAGAAATTGTGTGGCCAGCAGGAATAGGGAGGTGATTGTGCCCCTGTGTTCAGCTCTGGTGAGGCTGTACCTCATATACTGTGTTCAGTTTTTGGCCCTCACTACAAGAAGGACACTGAACTGCTGAAGCATGTCCAGAGAAGGGCAACAAAGCTGGTGAAGGGTCTGGAGCGCAAGTCTGATCAGGACCATCTGAGGGAACTGGGGGTGTTCAGTCCGGAGAAGAGGAGGCTGAGGGGAGACCTCATTGCTCTCTACAAATACCTGAAAGGACGGGGTAGTGAGGCAGGGATCGGTCTCTTCTCCCAGGTAACAGTGATAGGATGAGGGGTAATGGCCTCAAGTTGTGCCAGGGCAGGTTTAGATTAGATATTAGGAAAAAATTTTCACTGAAAGGGTTGTCAGGCACTGGCACAGGCTGCCCAGGGCAGTGGTGGAGTCCCTATCCCTGGAGGTATATAAGAAATGTGTAGATGAGGTGCTAAGGGACATGGTTTAGTGGTGAATGGGCAGTGCTGGGTTAATGGTCGGACTTGATGATCTTAGAGGTCTCTTCCAACCAAGGCTATTCTGTGATTCTATAATGTGGTGATGGCTGGACAGTTCCAGTTGTCTGTGACCTTTCCTATTTCTCTTCCCTCTAATTGTGACGCACTCCAAGTGTGAAGAACATTGCCTGCTAGTCCTGTCTATCTTGGCTATAAACTGCCAATCCCCAACTGAATTTCTCTTCTCCCTTGTTTTGTGGACAGCTATTGCCAATCTTGAATTGAGGTTGATGCCTGTTCCTTAGTCTGATATCTAAAAATTCCTCCTGCTTTCTATTGTTCCACATGTCATTACTGGGTCTTTGTCCACCAGTGTGATGAATATTTCCTTCAGAACAAGGAAATATTTTTTGGTGTTTAGTAGTAAGAAAGCATTGATTCATCTATCACAGGTCATAACTATTGTTCCATTCCCAGTCATAAGACTATTGAGAGTGGAACTGAACATAAAAGAAAAAACTTCCTCCAAAGTCACCCTGTTTGTCTACTCAGAATTTCACATGGCAGCTGACATACACCAGCATTCCCCAACCTTTTTGTCACATAGCCTTGCTTGAAAAAACTGAACATATTTTCAGTGCAGTTACAAATAAACGAAAACTTGGAACACTGGTTATCTCTCACAACTGTGTGCATATACCTGTTGTTTTTTCGATTAGCAAATACTGTTTGCAGCAGTGACAAAATGTGAAATATGAGAATCTGGCTGAAATTAGTTTCTCTATATATTTTTATTCCTGGTTTCCTAGACAGAAACATGTATATACACATTGTGTAATGAATGGTCAGAAAGTCTGATGCTTTGAGGAAGTCTCTGACCAACTGTTCAAGCACTCAACAACTGTGTCATTCATGCAGAGTAAATGTTTCCCTGAAGCATCACATGCACAGAAAGTCTGAACATAGCACATGAACATGCGCTGAAGAACACCTGGGATTATGCATGTATTGCAGCCTAGTCAGAACTACAGCAGCTGTGACATTAATCCAACTGGGCATCATTGCTGAAGCACCAGATAACTGGTAAAAGGATGAAAAAATATCAAAGGAACCAAGACAAATTTTCCAGAAGCAAAAATATGCTTGGCCCTGGAAAAATCTGCACATAACAACCCCTACATAAATACGAAGTATGCTTTCAGTCAACTATTCACTAGGCTAGAAGAATGAAGACACTCAGACATTCTGTCACCACTGAAAGGTATGGTGCAAAGATAGCCAATCGCACAGACACAGTGCTGCAGCTCATGTCCCATCAGTGCCAGGCAGACCAGCTGAACAGACCAGGCAAGATTCAGCACAGTACTGACTCTCACATTTGAGCAACTAAATCTCCTTCACTCACTCTCCTTGCCACCTGGGAATGCCTCTTTAGCCTTTCTGAAACTCCAGTAATTGATTCTTGATGGTAATTCCAACAGTGCCAGCATGGAAGTCAAGCTGATCAGTGTTGGTGGATTTGCCAGCTGTGCCCTGAGCTGTCATGACATGCATGTTGATTTGCTTCACGATCTTCTCAGCTCTGGCTACACAGAACAAAAGCACTTGGACTCGCATATCTGGAGGAACTATCATATGCCCAACAGAACATATTTTCTCAGACTGCCCACCATGTTTCACTTATTATATGGGCATCCTCAGTGGATAGGAACCACTATGTCTCACTGGTCTGATATATCCCCAAAAAGGCCTATTTGCTGCTTCACTTTGCTTTGCTGCTTTGCCATTCTAGGTATAGCACAACATAGCATTAGAAAATGATTGGAAACATCATAGCAGGATAATTGCTAATTAAACCAGGCTTTATTTAGGGTTAGAAACTCTAGGTGACCATAGGTATTGTCCTCTTGTGGGTGGGAGAATTCCATTTCCTGAAAAATAGGGGCAAAACCAAACTACACCCTTCTTAAAAAACAGATATGCCTATACTGCAGTCATAGGACTAGAATAAGGCAAATCATCTGACACTGAGCTCCATGCCACCAAAGACAGGCAGGTAATAAAGCTCAAGATAGCTTGAGAGAATCAGTCCTGGTGATCTCTCACTGCACTTTTGTCACTTTATAGCCTAGGGAGAACAGACGAAGGTCTAGGATTTTCACAGTTTATTAACATGGATTTCTGAGCCAGGTTAACTTCAACACATATACTGGTAATGGATTCTCTGGCTATATCCTAGTTGAAAGGCAAATGCATTATGCAATATGCCCCAACTCCCTGTTGCTCCTAAATATTGTGGTTCCAGTTCTGCACCTGCATTTTTTTTGACACAGACCAGAATGTCTGCATGCAGGGTTAGTCCTAATGTGCAATCAATATGTGGCCAGGCTATGCACCTGTACATAAGAGCTGGGAACTGCTCCAGGTTCTTACTGTTTAGACTTACTCCTTTTATCAATTTGCCTTGTAGAAAGGATTTATTAAAGACTTAAAGGAATAAAGCTTTAATAACAGCTCCATTTATACTTATGTTAGAACAAAGTTTCCATAAAACGTTATTTTAAAATATCTGGATAATTTAAAAAGTAAAAATATTATTTGTGAAGAGTGGTTTTGTTTGTTTAGATATAATTACTTTCATATTCTCCAGATTAAGTGTCTGCAGCATTTGTAATTGGGCACTTCCATGAATGTTCACTTGAACGTAAACAAAAACAAACACATAGAAAAATGAAATATGTGCAGGTGTTGAGTAAGATAACCCCTTGTAGCTTACTTACTTATTTGTAGCTCTTAACACTAATTATGGGATGGCTTTAAAGAATTTCTTCAGCTGGATGGATTTCTTACAATAATTAATATCTTCAAATTTTAAAAGTATCAGACTTGTTTTCAAGGCTCAATTTAAAATTGTAAATTGTTACATCCCATTGGTACCCATTTGCTGGGTGACCCTAGGACTTCAGATTCTACACTATACACTGCCTTCAGCAGGACACTGAACAGCAGACAGTTTACTTGAAGAGCTGGACAGATCTTTTCTTAAAGATTTACACTTATTCAGTACATTTGACTGTGCATTGGCTGACAGTCTTTGGTATAGATAACATCAACCGTCTGACTAGTTTGATTTAGTTTATCTGAACACACACTCTGCCAAACTTCCATTATTTTTTGCTTTTTGGGGACTAGAAAGAACTCCTCCTCCAGATAAATTAGTGTCTTACAGAAGATACTTCATTTTTTAATGCCAGTGAGCAAAATGTGCTGTAAAGTATCATAATGTTTCTGCTCCTGGCTATGTATTTGGTTTACAGTCACCTGCTGGCTATGAAGAGATTCCAGTGTACCAAACTGAACATCTTATGGCATGAATCAACAGTGCAGCCTTCTAAGGTTAGAGGTGATTACACTGATATTCTGAATCACTTCCAAAAATCCTTCCCAAGATTTTTCATACTGTGATACTTAGCAAGTATAAAGAATTATTCCAGTTCCTTCATGGAAATGTGCAGTCACAGGTGTTTTCATCTTAACAGTCTTTAACCTCGTAATTCTTTTTTGGCTGCATTTTAAGGATTCATTACAGAAACAGTTTTGTTTGCAGTCAGACTGCTGTCCCCTCAAAAATGAGATCTTGGGAACTACAGAGGAAATACTTCAAGGTATGTGGGATAGCACTGCATCTCTTAGTCACATAGATTTGTAGCCCTGACCTAAAATTCAAGTGAATTTTCTGTTCATGGACTGAATATTTCATTTCTGAATGATACAGAGCAGAATTCAGACACTTTATCCTGCACACCTCCTTAAGTATCTGAACAACAGAGTGATTAAATCTGTTCCTCTGACAGCATTTCTTTTGAGGTATCCATCTGACCAAGTATAGTGAAGAAGGTTTCTGCCACATAAGACAGAGTGACTGTTTCTGGATACTGAATGGGAAAGCTCATTATCACAGCTATGGCTGTTTTCCCAAATTTAATATGCCATAGATATGGCTCAATAAAGTCCATTGAGAAGCTGGAGAATATTGCTTAATTACCAAAAGATAGTGAAGAAGTGGTTTGCAAAGATCAATCATTATTTTCCATCTGATAGAAATCAAATGATCTGAATCACAGAATCATTTGGGTTGGAAGGTCTCTCAGGATGTCATCTAGTCCAACATCCTAGTCAAAGCAGGGTCAATACTGAATTCCGACTAGGTTGCTGATGGCTTTGTCAAGTCAGGTCTCTTAAATTTCCAAAGGAACAACTCTACTGGTTTCAACTAGTGAGATAAAACTTTGTGAGAAAAATCTTTTTGAGAGAAAAATTCTTTCTAGAATAAGGGCTTTACAGAATGTGCTCATACTTAACTTCTAAAATAGGATTTTTTGTAAGTAAATGCAGAATTCACTGACACAGCTCCAGGTAAACTAAGCCTTTGTATTTTTCTATCTTAATTTGCCCTAGTGACTTTCTGCCATGCTAGGCAACTATTCATAGAGATAACCCAACTTTTTTGCTGAAGTCACTTGGGAATGATAAAATGCTGATGTGATGTCACTACCAGTCTAGGTCCGAGTCAAGTGAAGTACTCTAGCGGTGAATGTCCACATCATATTTCCTTTCCTAACAACCACCTAGCTGTAATATCTTTAGCACGGAAATACTGTTCCCTAATTCACTACTTAACCAAATATTTTTAGGACAAAGTTCAGAAAATTTAAGGTACGCATCAGTATTCAAGAAGTATTTCAAATGAAAGATCACTTCTATTGACCATGCCAAACCCATTCAATAATTTGAACTTCAAATAAGAAAAACTTTCCACTTTACCTTCACCACTCCATTTTCATGCATGGTGATACAGTTGTTGGGATCCTCTGACAGTTGATATAAAGCCTGAGCTGTAGCTCTATGAACTGATGGATCATTTGACTTCAAGTATCGTACTAAAGGAGCTACAGCCTTGGTCTCTCCAAAGGCAAGTCTATTGCTCCCCCACATGCAACAGTGGGAAATGGCCTCTGCTAGGTGACGTCTTAATTTGTCATTGCCCTTAAGAAGGTAAAAAAGTAATAAGTTAAAAACAATGTACCACAATAAAAATTTCATAGGAAAGCAGAACCATATTCTCAAACATCTTTAAGGCATCCCAATTTAACTGCAGTACAATTAAAAACCGGAGAGACCTGTAAGGCATGAAGCTAGTAGTCCCTTATTATTCTCTTTGCAGGAATTGCTGTGAATTTTTATATTATTTGAAAGGTGTTTTTATACTGACTAGAAATCAGATAAGATTAGCATTAAAATGTGACATATAGGCCCATCATTGAGATTTTCTGCATGGTTTTCTCTCAAACCTTTGTGTTTTTTTTTCATACAGCACCTGCATCTCTCAAAAGCAATATTCAGCAACAGTGACTATTAAAATGAAGCTTATCTTCCAAAGCAATTTTACTACCAGCCACAGAGTGTTTTCATGTCCAATATACATCTCAGAGGAAGGATTCTTCCTTGTAGCTGCTGCAAAATCTACTGCTCTTATCATAACTTCTTAGTTGGGTATAATGGAATGTGACGTAAGAAACTCAGATACATCGTCTACTATGTTTAGAAGTTACTTACTGTGTTTGCTAGTTTGGACAACAGAGGGACAACTCCATGATCTGTTATAACAGCTAAATTTTCTTCATCTTTAGCTATATTTGTAATGGCTGCACATACACTTGTTAAAACTTCTTTGTTCTTTGATTTTAGCAAATTGACTATCAGTTCCAAGCCACCAACAAAGGATCGAACCATTTCTCCAGCATCCTAAATGAGAATCAAAAGAAAAATAGTTCTAAAATATTCAATCTGTATTTATATGCAAATGTTAAAAAAAAAATAGACTGGTATGACATAAGTATTCAGAACTGCAGCTATTGCTGTGTTGCTTTCACCAAGAAACATGGCTAATTCGTATGTCAGAGCTCTCTTGCCTGACAATATGAGAGTTAGACTGTTTTACATACCACCATGTTGGGTTGTATTCACCAGGCGAGTGCCTCACATACCTTAGGGCATCTAAACGAGCAGTAGACACCCTGTTTAGTTCCTACATTAAGTCTGACAGCTAAGACAAAGGAGTGGTAAAACTATTTTCTTGTACGAACGCAAATGAGTGTTCAGAAATACTTCAGAGGGGAGGTTATACAAGCCATGACAGCAACTGTGGGAGAATCATGGTGCAACTCAGAGTATGAACAACCAATGTAAGACATGACTAAAGGACACAAACATGACTCTGGAAAAATGTCTAAGTATGCTCTTAGAAAAGAAATAGAAAACTAAACAATGTGCCTTGATCTAGAATACAGTATGCAGATCTAGTCCATCTTTTCCAACTTGAAAAAGCTATACTAAAATTAGAAAAGGTTTAGAGAAAGACAACAAGAATAATCAAAAGTAGGAAACTGCTGTGTAAAAGGAATGACTAACCAACTAGGACATTCAAGGCTATAAAAGAGAAATCCAAGGAGCAGTTTGATAAAGGTGTATAGAATCTTGAGTGGAATGGAAAGGGCATAGAGACATCTCTCTTCTAGGAGAAGACTTGGGAGAACTGGGTGAAATTAGCAGGTGGCATGTTCAGAATAAAACAAAGCTGTTTTCAAACAAAGCATAGTTAAGATGTTGAAGTTCTTGAGGCAGGATTGCAGTGGCCGTTAGAAGTTTATGTGTTAGAAATTAACTAGACAAATTCACAGAAAAAAAAAATCCATTAACGGTTATTAAATTAAAAAATATTCTTTCTGATTGAGAAAGTTCCTGAGCCACAGATTTCTTGAAGGTGGGAGAGCATTCCAGGGAGGGGAACCATGGTGACAGGCTTGCCCTGTTCTTCTGCCTTTCCTTAGGCGCCCGTTGTGGGCTAGTACGAGAAACAGAATACTGTCAGTGAACCTTTGGTCTGACACAGCATTGGCTGTGCTCACACTCTTGTGTTTACTAGTAAACTCAAATTATCAAGTATTATGGCTAACTTAAAAATTTCAGTAGAAACATAAGACTTAACAAAACCAAACAAACTATTGCTTATGAACTAGAACCAGGTCAGAAACCACCATGGGTAAGTACTTCAGGTGATTTTTGATGGTCATCTAATTTTTATGGAACTATTTACTAAAAGTATGCCATTAGCGCCCAAATTGTACCCTTCAAAAGAGGTACTCAAAACATGAACTGAAAATAGGTCAGAGGAGATTCTTTTGGAATTGTGGTGGCACATCTGCAGGTGGCATTGGATGGCCTGATATCAAACTGTTATTACACTGAGAGTAAAATTGACTAGTCAAATAGCAGGAACTTTTTAGAATAAATTTTAGCCTATGCACCTCAGTGATAGTAAATATGCAGAGATTGAAAGAAAGGTCTGCAAGTGGAATTTCTTTCACTTGCTTTCTTCAACAGGTCAATAGGAGAGTTTCAAATAAAAACTACCAGATGCTCTCCTGAAACCCTTTTGGACTGAAAGGTCTTCGGACTTTAATAAAGTGCAAACATGGATAGTATGAACTTTCCTAGGGCTAGGGAGTGACCCTGAGACCAAGAATGGTTTTTATTATATTTATTTCTTTTTTGGGGGCTGATTTATGAACAGAGTAGAGTCCAATTGTATTGTGCTAGCTTTGCTGAGCAAATCCATCAAATTGCTCATGGACTTGGTAAACACAAATTCCAGAAGATGCAGCAGTTCATCTTTTTTAGTTCTGGGTCCAAATGCCAAACAAAACTCTTAGCTGTGATGTTTCCTTTTCACAGAAAGCAAAAGGAATGAAACATTTTCCATCACAGGCATTGCAAAAGCCATATAGTGTGAGGGTCAAAACCAGAAGCCACAGCATGTGGAAAAAGGGTAGTATACAAGACCAAACTTTGTGCTAAAATCCTAAAAAAACCCAGAATGAACAAATAACAGAGGTCCTTACAGAAATTAAAAGAGGATCTAAATGTTTATGCAGAAGAATGACAAAGGTTTGTGACTCAGAAAAGCAGCTGAGAGCAACAGAGAAGGGCAGTGCTCTGCCACTTCTAGTACCATGTGAACTGCATGTGAAGGGAGATGAGTTACAGCGTGTTCCCCATGGATACCCTAGCATAAGAGTTTCTCTCATTGCTAGTGTATACATAACACGGTGTGAATGTATCTACAATCACCTGAATAAAAACAGTATTTCTCGGTATCAGTTTTCACGTCTTGAAATTTTAAAATTTGACCAAAGGAGGTAGATCATGGGTTACAGAGAAAGATTTTTACACAGAAATGTCTTCCCTATACATATTAGGGAGCTAGACAGCTAAATAAGCAGACACAGGAGAGGAAAAGAAAATGAGATATTTTACTTCAATTCCTTGAAACTTACTACAGAAGTGTGCATTACCTTGTATCTAACTACTGGATCAACAAATGAGAAAGGCTTCTGTTCAACAGGCAAACTCTACAGTAAAGGGCCTAAGATTTGCAAGGGGCCGTGAAAATGATTCTGCTTTTCTGCATGGTTCAGATATCTGTATTATTCATGCTCTTGAAAGACATTTCATGAAGAGATAAGATAATCTGTATCCCATCTTAATGAACTAATGTGTATACTTTATATTTTCCTACCTGTACATATTTTCTTTCCAGGTGATTACAACCCTACTTGTTAAATTTCTCTTCTGACAAGTTTATACTTTCCACATGTTGCAAAGGAGTATGGTCCAATTAAACTGATGGAATAATATATAAACAATCCAACAGTAAGTAAAAGAAAAGAGTTTCAATAATCATCTGTGAAGCCAGCTAAACACAAGGACAGAACCTTCTACCAGTGATGAAAAGCAGAGGGAAACTGCAGAAACCACATGTCAGGAAAGTTTCCCAAATGTGATTGTGGGTGTAGTCTGGTGGTCTGTGCAAGACAGAGAGAAGTAAAGAAGCAAGAAATTTGAAGAACAATGAGCAGAAAGAAAGAAGGACGGAAATGAGAGCTTTAAAATCTGTTATGTTACTTACAAGGTTGGTTTTGGCTTTTTTTTCCCAAAGATATTGAAACAACAAATGCAATCTTTTTGCTATCATTTAGGAAAACCACATGCTTTGTACAGTACATTTCTACTTTTATTTTTACTGAAAGTTTTGTATTTATTATATACAATTGCCATATTTTAAAGATATTTAAAGAAGAAACTATATGAAGTTGTGCCTGCGATTGTAGAGGTCTGGATCTAATTCTTTTGAATATAGGTTCTTTGAGTAGACTTGTATTAATGATCAGATAGCTGTTCATGCTACAAAGTCTGAAGTAATTTCTGTGATTTCAGTTACCAAATACTCCCGGGTATTTTCATCTATACTTATTTTTTGTAAATGAAGAGAAGAAAAATCATATATAACATGTCTTTGGAAGTCTTTTTTGCACTTTCTGTTTCACATAGAAAAAACTTCAATCTTTAAGTTCCACCTTCTAAATTAATTGACACACAACTTTTTTTTGGGTGAGATTTAACTCTAAGAGTTTGTCATTTCCAGCTATTAGCATGTGTTAAGCTTTCATATTTACCTGTAGTCCTTAAACTTCACTGTAGAAATATAAGTGTCATTGTTTCAAAGTCTGAATAGTTTACTATTGGGTAATAAAATGATTTTGATATTGAACTTGAAGTGGAAAGTGTTCCATTTCCAGTCCAAGACTACATTTATACTTCAGTATTTACACACTGCAAACTCTAATCTATTAACACAGCCATTAAACTGCATTTACTTTCTTTAATGTTACCTATGCATTTATTCAGCAAACTTCAAGTATTTTGAAAAGCTTAGAGAATATGTTAGGATACAGCTATACAAAAGAAGTTGAAAGAAAAGAAGAATGCATTTAAGTGATTTTAGATAATTTACTCCCCCCTCTTACCTGTTGAGACAAAGCCTTACTACTTCACTGCCCTAACAAAGCTATTCAGTTCAAATAAGGCAAAAAAAAAGGTATGGTAAGAATAAAGCCTAAGAAATAGCCTTTATAGATTAAAATATTGATAAAAAACACTCCCACTGATAGGCAATAAAATAAATAATTTTGTATATGAGTGTATGCATTAAAGTTGAATGTTTTGGTTTTAGCAATTTAATAATATTTTCCTGAGCTGAGCAAAGAAAGAGGTGAAACACTTTAAAGACACAATAAAAACATTTTAAAAATTGGGGGAGGGGAGCAAGAACATTTTACTGTATTAATAGGATATATCTTCATTTAAAAATCTTCATCATTATTATAACTTTTAATGTAATATTTAACCTGAGGTGACAGATATGAAGAAGTATAGATTGTGAATCTATATTTTAAGGGGCTGAAAAAGATGGGAAGAGATAACAGGATTTTTCATGACTTCACATGACCACATCTAATTTTGGGCAGCAAAGGTTTTATCCTCAGAAAGTACAATAAATATTATTTCAAAACTAGACTTAAAAGGAGGAGTTTGCAATCTCAAACAGTAAAAAAGCCCAACCCTAACTGGTGTAGATGCTGAGGCCAGCAAAGCTGCTGTGCTAATAAAAACCTCATCCTGCTACTCTTTAATCATGTATTTTCACCTTGTTGAACTGCATCACTATAAACAAAATCTAGTTAACTTTTCCTTTTCACTTATTTCTACATTGGCTTCTGCGAAGAATAGAAATACTGTGAGATAGACCAGCTTTACACATATTTTTTTTAATTAGGAGCAGAAAGCATTATATTTGCAGAAAGACAGATTTAGAAAAATCACTTGATCTTTGCAGTATTTATACAAGGAGAACATTTAGGATTTTTGAGTTTCCTTGTCATCATATTATTCATTTTTTGTGGTTATTTTCATTAAGTAAATAAAATTCATCAGCCTTAAGTTGAGATATACAGTTCTTGTAAAAGAACTACTGAACTATTTTGTAACTGAATTCCTTTCTTATTTCTTCTAAAGTGAATACTAGTTTCTTTATTCAAAAGATTTAAAGTTAAACATCATAGTACAAAAACCCATTATGTTTATCTTCAAAAATACTCCACTTGAAAGATAAAAGTTTCTCCACTAAAAATAAGTAGCATTTCACTTTTAGAACATCTTAAAAAGCTTAAGGTGCCAAAGCTAATTTGTCAAATTGAATTGCTTTTGCCCCAAAAAAAGTGATGGTAAGGCTGTGCAAATAAACTTTAGTTATGGAGAGCCATTTTTAAACTACCTTTTCTTTGATGAAGGAAGCTGTCCATTTCCATCCCTTATTGCCAAATGAATAACATCATCCAAATGCACAACCCAATTTAAAGGTCAAAATAAAGAAATGTAACAGAGAAATTTCTGAATTTATATAATGAAGTTTCTATCCATTTTTCTTATTAAACAACTCAATGGTATTATTAATCAAATTATATTTAAATGGTAATTTTATTCCTGTCTATACAGCTGTGGAGACTTCCACTGTAGCAGAACTGATGAAGAAACACCTTCTAAGATGAGACTACCTCACTACATTTCACAAGTCTTCTGTGCTGTGAAAATGCAATGTGTTGGGAAAACAAGAGCAGACAATCAACATGGATTTTCCTGTCCTCTTCACCTCACTGAAGCAGCTAAAGCCAGAGCAGCAAAGTAGAGTAGCTTTAGCATGGCCCTAGTGCTACACTGTAGCCTGGAAGAGCAGAATTCCTCACTCATCAGGGACTTGATTGTCGCACAATTAAATACTTGGAAGTATATTGCTATTGATAGTTTCAAGAAACAAAAGTCTGTTAGCCAAGCATACAGCCCAAGAAAGTATGCAATGCATGTTTTCTAAAAGATGGTGGGGAAAAAGTCTACTTAGTCACTCATTAAATTCTAGTAGTCCTTTTGTCTATTGCTTTCCTTACTTTTCAGTCTAGTGGACTGTACCTACTCTTCCTCCTCCTCCTCACAGCTCTCACTGAAGTTAAGTCTTGGGTAAATGCTAAAATCTTTTTTTTTTTTTTTTTCCCCCTCAGGAGCAGTGAAACTACTAATATCAAAGCCCTTTGAGGACTTTCACAGTAGAGAAAACGTCATGATTCGCTTTAGATTATTCTGAAAAGCATTTTAATAATGGAAATATGAGAAACAGATAACATAGAATAACTTGAAAAACTAAACACTATTTCCATTGGGTTTGGACTGAATTGAATCCAAGTAAGTGTCTAAGCAAACTTCTTATATTATTAATATGTTTATGAGATAGTCATCACTAATATGTAGTTTAATATTGTAGAGATGGAAGATATCAATAAGGGAATGTTCTGAGGACAGCCTAGGTAAACTATCAATGCAGTGACAACACAAACTAATAAACTATTATAACAATTATTATTTGTGTCTTTGCAACTCTGGCATAGTTCCATAAATTAGAGAAGTAAATAAGAATGCAATCATGTTATATTGTACCACTTATCACTATAGACCATTGAGAATCTGAACAAAAAATATGAAGTATAAAATATGTTATAGTTCAATCAAAAGCTTCTGTGCTAGATAAAATGATTGCTTGAAATTTTCTGTTTTATATTATGCAGCAAATCAGACACAATGATCTCCGTGCTCTTTTCTTGCCTTAAAATCTATGGAAGTCCCATGTGGCAAAAGAGAGTGTAAAGATAGGAATAAAAGTGAGATGGACAAGAAGGAAAAACACAGAAGAGATGGAAAAAAAAAAAAGTGAGGAGGATGGGGTTTAAACTTTTTATAGATTTTTTAAAATCCAATTAGCAAGTCTAATTTAAAAGTACAGAAGCTACATGACAAACTGTTGACTAGCATGCGCAGCTATTATAAACTAAATTACAAAGAAAGCTGGTCAAATACTTTCCAGTGGAACAATATTCCATCAGAAAATGCTAATGGAATGGAACCAAAACCTTCCATAAGAACACAACGACTTCTTGAAAAGTTTTGACAGAAACCAGGCAGAAAGGCAGGCTAAATTACCAACGTGCCTCTTCGTCTTTCCTCTTGTTAGCCAGATGGCTGGTGAGTAGTCTGCCAGGCTGCTTGGCTTCTGGTTTCCACAGAATCCCTGATATCTTGCCTGACGGGCTGCCAAACAGCTGGAAAGCCAGGTCTCCAGGAGCTCCTAAGCTTTTTGGCTTCTCATGGTCTCCAAGCTCTCAGGCAGCTGCTTTGCATGGAACTCAGGATCTGAGGCTCCCCAATGAGGGAGATATGGGTTATGTTCTTAATTTCCCTTTGCTTCCCAGCTTTCAGGTTATGTTATGTGTTTCACAGGAACTAGACTCCTATATTTGTAGACATTAAGGACCTCATGGCAATTTAGGGGAGTCCATCCAGGATCTCTAGGGTAACATAGCTATAGGAGGCCCAAACTCCTCATGATAGTTGGTTCACTAAACTTCTAGGCAGTCTGTGTCAAGAAGCACTGGACAGGCCGGTTTTGCATGCAACCTGGCAAGCATTACAGCCAGCCATGGATTCACTAGGTCAGGTCTAACTTTCTGGGCTTCCTAAATCTCCAAGGACCCTGGTGCTCTGGAAGGCCTGACAAGCAAGCCAAAAATTCCTTTTTGTCTCTCTTACAGTACTCTTTGAAACTTTAGCTCACAACAAATGCTTAAAAGTTGGAAAGTCTATATCCAGATATCAGAGATTAAAAACTGCGTAAAAATGAGATCAAATATAGAGAAGTAGGTATTATTTATGTTAAAAAAGTTATAATGTCTAGAGAAAACAAATAGGAAAATGGAAAGAAAGCAGTAGGAGCACTGAATTTGAACTGCCAAGGTTTCTGTATAGAATTGCAAGAAACATAGCAAGGAAAACAAAAACTGGAAAATGCTGTACATGCTCAAGCAGGGAATTTTGACATTATAAGCTTAACCAAAGAAAAGTAAGTAAACAAAAATACATTGGTACTACTTAAGTAAAATTTTTAAAATATAAAACAAATGAACAACAGTGTGCATTATGGGGCATGACTGATCTTTATACACTACAGTTTAAATTAGTAAAATGTGTAAACAAAGCATCCTAATTCATTTAAAATAGCAAGTAATTTTATTTGTTAAATATCAGAAGAATTTCCAAGTTCAACTACCTTTCTTTGTTACTTTTAGTAAAGAAATATTCTCTGTGGTTTTATACATATGGTTATGTTAAAATTTCTATAACAAGCAAAATCTATGTGAGAATCCTAAGTAGCATGGGTCATCAACAGCATATTTTCCACCCACAGGTTTACTCCAGATTGAGGAAGTGACTTCTACTGGAGCCAACAATGTAGAATACTTTGCAAGAGTGAAGGTTACTTGCCCTTCACACATACTCATCTCATGACCCTTCCCTCATAACCTGGCTGAGTTTTGATTTTGGGGTTTTTTGTGTCAGCATGGACATTCATTTTCCCCTTGGGAAATACACAGAGAGCTTTAGATGGCTGATCATCCATCATTACCATAAAACTCCACTGCAGAACTAAAAGGGATGCAATAACTTGGTGGGGGAGGGAGCAGGGAAAAATCACGCTTTATCAGAAAAGTGTGAGATGTCATTTTACAAGTACACTTTAAGAAAATAGAATAACTTCTCCCTTTCTCTTCCCTCAAATCCCAAGTCTTGGACTGTTTACCTAATTATTTTGACAGTCTTTGTATGTAGCTGGCTTCCTGAAGTTCTTTAAGAAAGCCTTTATAGTTGTAGTTATAACAAAGGCTAAAACTGAAACTTTGAAAGTTGAAAGCTGATACGCAAGCACAAAGAACAGAGGAAAGGATGAGGCCTGACATTACCATTCTTATTCTAGTGTTTGCATCCAAAAATCTCCTAAGTATGAGGACAGAAAATAACTTCTACAGCTTTCCCCACCCCCCCAAGACATACTATTTAAAGGTTACTCTGTGAGGAAATAGGTATTTTCATACAAACTCAAGCTGGCAGTGTTCCTCTTATTGGCACAATGCCTTTGGATGAATTTTATAATAGCCCAAATAACATCTTTGTAGAGTTTCTCTAATTTTTTCTGTTTGGTCTCATGTATGTTGGGAGAACATTATAAATACTGTTTTTCAAAGCATCATCATAACCAAATATTGCTGTTCCAACATCAACAGACTTGAGTAGACTTTTCTTAGCCATTTTTCATAATCGTTTGTGTTTCTTGGACAATGCATTTACACTTTGTCATTACCAACATTCCCGCAGTAGTAACTTTTCCTTTTTGAAGGAACTAATTAATAAGAGTCTGCTTCTATTAAGATAATTCCTTTGAATAAATTACATTCTTGTCTCTTTAAGTCTCTTTAATATAAGACATTTCTTTAAGACTCAACAATTAGCACCCACAGGTGCTGTGAAAATTTTGTCAAGAGAGTTCCACCACCCAAATTATAGCACTGTCAGCCTACCTGTAAGATCTTCGCTCTACAAGAAATTCTTAAGGCTAAAAATATGTAGAACTAATGCTGGCATACAGAACGGATGACTTATAAGAAGCCATAATATTGGTTTGGTATATCAGAGATGTAACAATTAATGTACTACAGTGTACAATTTATATCCTCTAAATAAAAAGTCTTAGATCTGTCATGGATCAAATATCACTGACCTGTATCATATTGCTGTAACAAATAATGTCACTTCACTATATCATACTGATATAATTCTAGTCTTTGGGAAGTACTCTGAATCAGCTACCATAATGTAAGTGTCGACATTCATAATCTAGTGTTACAGGAACTTGGATTATGCTCCCTTTGCTGTCTAACAGCAGAAAAACTAGTTAGATCCAAAAGCTCAAAACTAGCTAGCACCTAAACATCTTGAGAATTCAAGTCTTGACCTTTTGTGACTCTTATCCCCCAAAAGGTAAAACAGAAATGGTAGACTTTCCACTCTTAAACAGATTACTGTGAGAGTAAATGTATGAAAGATAATCATGTACTCACCTACTATGACAACAACAGCCCTACCAGTATGATAGATTAGCTTCTAAGATTTTATAAATATCATAAAAAATAACCTTAAACTTGTATTTACAGAAAATATCTGCACAGAAAAATGTATGCTCTACTACATTGTTATAAAAATTTGTTTCTGATACTATTAACAAATTCTATCTCATCTATGAACCTCCACACTACAGAAAAGAACCACTACAGCTTCCACAAAAGAACACAAAAAGAGAACAAATCCAGATTCCATGCTTACAGCTCTTTGAAATATGGTTTGCAGCCCCAAGCACAAGTTTGAAAAAGCTAGAATGCACATAATCCTTTTAAAACCATATATTTATTACTGATTTTGAATTAAGCACTGCATAAACCAAACGGTGGTTCCTGGAAGATTGTGTAAATTGTTGAATATTATTAACTTTGAAAAAAAAAAAAAACAAAACAAATTTTTGCTTAGATAGAAATAGTTACTGCACTTCCACAGCATGGCTATAATCACTGCTATATACATATTTCTTTCCATTCAGTGTCAGACGAAAGGGTATTATTGGTAGGTTTGTTTCAGTGTGCCACTCTGCCTCAGTCTCACACAAAGAACTCTTTGTGGGGTCACACATTAGCATTTGGGCAGGCAGCCAAGAGAGATGAAAGGAGGATTGCTACACTAAGGATGCACATAGTTTACACTCAAATATCCAAGGCTAAAAAGCAAGAAAAAACCCATGTACTCTATAATTTCAGTAGCTGTCCTCTGTCCCCATAGTTTCTGAAAATGCACTTTTAGTGGAAGCTCTAGCAATGTGGAGTTCTTTGGCACTACAGGTTGCAGAGTCTTATGCATAATAAATATTACCTCAGTTCCAAGATAAAGTAATATTTTAAACATTCAGTTACAGCAATATTGTTCGAGAGACAGGCAGGTATAGTCATATCTTGACAGATAAGACATTTATACACCCCGCCATTAGGTAACAAACTTTAGTATACTAGAGTGTATATGTTTAAAAAAAAAAAAAAGATGGAAAGATCAAAATAACGAGCATGCTTGAAAAATGGCAAGCAAACTGCCATTGTAGAAATCATTGTGAAGAAATAGAAAATACTTAAGTTATAAAAATCAATACCAAATGTTCTCGCTATACTTTCCTTCATAAATCTATATCTACATCCGTCCATATAAATTAACAGCATGCATACAGTGCTCAGTTTCAAACAGGAAACACTGCCTGCAAAGAATGCTAAGCATATCTAGCACTTCGATGGAATTTCCATTCTCTACATAGTCAGGATCACAAATGATATGTAGGATATATATTTGTGGTAGAGTAGAGAGAAGATGCAAAAGCTGCATTAAATGTGGAGGTAAATTAGCAACCGAAGATATTACTGTACAAGGATTAAGGATAAAAGTCCACTTAGTATTCCAGGAAATTTGTAATGGGAAACAAAACCTTCTCCATTTATTTTACCACAGGTCAGCGGTAAGAATTCACTGAAGAGGACTTACAGCTTGTACTCACCATTTTATCTCTATTTGGAAACTGACATGAAATAAATGAATAGCTCAGTCTTCTGTGCACAACTGACCTGCACAACAACCACTATTCACAGCTGGCACTTTTTGTTGGCAGTCTGAGCAGAAAATCTCAGGATTACATTGGCACCGAGTCTGAAATATGCTCTGAAATCAAATGATGGTCTCTTGAGAACATAACTGAAGTACCTCATAGTGGGGAACAACTACAACTACCTGCGCTGTTCATAGCCTGTGAGTAGAAGCTTTCTATTTTCAGCACTGTCAGATTTTCAGCATGTTTTTTTTGGGAACAGTAAATTTAGGTCCTGATAAGTTATTAAAATATATTTTCCAAATACAGTCAGCACCATAAAGGCAAAACAGAATGCTATGAGTGCTACATGGAGGACTATTCACTTTTAAAAAGTGAATACATCCATTTTTTTTAAGCAGTTAATAAATAGAGAGTGTAAGTGGCAAACAGCAAATTATTGCTGGAAATCATCCAAATATAAAAATGGTATGTGAGTGTATATATACACATAAAACCGTTGCTTTAAATATTTTCTTACCTTAGCATTTTCAATGCAAGGACAAATAGCCCAAGCTGCACTTGCTTGAACATCTGGATTAGGATTTTTCAACAATGACCATAACAAACGAACTCCATCAAGATGGTCAATTATCCTATTGCAGAAACAGACCAAAAAAAGAGTTAATTAACTATGGAGGAAACAATGGTAAATTTTAAATTATATCAGTTTGTTTGGAACACTGATTTGATAAATATTGGTATGATTTTCTTTAACAAACTGCTTCGCTTTATGTAAATGCTTATGTTTTATTGTCAGATAATCACCATCAACATAGTCAGTAAACATTACTTATGAGAGCAGACAGGTGTGAACAAATGATGTAAAGACAGAATCTGTTTTCTAACTAAATCTCATAAATGCTGTTTACTTTCTTCTCAGCACTGTCATTCAAAATGCTTATAGAAGATGAAGTAAAATACATTATAACCAGAACTCATACAAACGGGAAGACAAGCATGTAACTTCTTAACGATCTGCATTGCAAAGTGAAATCTGAATTCAAGCATACTGGCTTCTTTCATATAGCAACAAATACTTTCCAAAACAAATATTTATGACCAAAACTATGTACTTAACTTTTTATTCAGCCTATGCTTAATGTATTTACCTTACTCTATGACATATTTTAAAATACTATGTTTCTAATCTAGCATTAGAAATTAAAATGGTCACACCACAGTGCATCCTTTGTTGGACATGAATAACGTGTAACTTGTTTCCCATGCGCTCCTTACCAACAAGACTAACACTGAACACTATGTTATAATTACTTAAACACACTGTAATCAAAGTATCTCCGTGACTAGCTGAAAAACGAATTATCATCAGAATCATCTCTACACCATCAGTGTTATATTTACACATCAATCGGACTTGGGGATCAAAACTTCACATTAGTCCAGTGAATACCTTAAATGGAAAGGAAGGCCAACCAAAACTTAATAGCTTTTACAAACATGACTTTTTCCAAAAAAATATGTTAAACCCAAAGCAGATGAGCTGAAGGTAAGAAAAGCAAACATACCTTCATTTTCTAACCTCACAAGTAAATTCAATTGTATAAAATTAGTCTACATCTTTAATTGTAAATACAAGAGAAATTTAAATACAGATTGTGCTTTAAAAAGAAAAAAGAAAAAAATCACATAAATCATCTAATTTGTGTTCACAATATACAGGTTAGTCAGGAAATTTTTAAACTAATTATAAAATCAGCTTTGTATGTACTCCTACCATCACTTGAAGCAGAAAAAAATAAAGGACATGAGCTCTGTCTAAAATAACCAAGGATTTTATTCATAATGCTTTTATGCAAATTGGTTAAATAACTTATTTATGCAAAAAAGTATTATTTTGAAAAACAGTTATTTAAGATCTGCTAATTTTAATACAGATTATTTTACATACTCAGCTCCAAATCAACTGGAGGAAAATCACCATTCAAAGGACAAATTCAGAAATTTAATGCTTCAAAATGAAACAGCATGATCACAAACTCCACAATTACATATGTATGTTCAACACAGTAAGGATGACTTGAGTAAAAGCTTCAAAACAAGCTCTTAAATCCCTCCAGACTCCCAACACTTTTAAACAATGTTAACATTACTTTCCTGTCATTTCAGAAAGCATAGGAATTTTTTCCTATATTGGAATTAATTAAACAAGAAATCATGAATCTTTCTTCTAGTCAAGCAGAGTACTGACCATTTACCAACATGAGGTACTTCCTCCCAAGAGGCGCTAAATATAAATGACCCAGCTCCAATGAGTATATAAAAATCAAGAGATAGAAGCCAAACACTGAGCTCAGCTTTTTCCACCACACTTAAAAAAACAACCTCTAGGCTGTTTGAGCTTTCCTTTCTATTTTTTTTTTTCTTCAAAGCTTCCTTTTCAATTTAAAGTTTACTTTCATTTTCTTTTTAGTTTTCCTGTCTTCTCTTCAGCTTTTCAAGGTCAACTAGCCTCACTGTATGGTTCATTTTCTAAAGAGTTTTGCCACCAGAAAGACCAATTGCCCTACACTCAACTGAACGGCTCAGAATATATGAAAGTGTCATCCTCTATCCATTCAGCATGTATAGAATCAAACTAAAAAACAGTACATACAAAACAAACAAATCTCCAAAGTACATTGTTCATCACTGATTACTCCTTTCAGTTACACAAGATTAACTCACATTAAAAGAACTCCACATACAAGAACTCATACTGAAAGAATTATCATTGTGTAATTGCCATACAAGCACAAACCCTTTTATTTTCATCTTGCTGAGAACATATATTTACCAATTAAAGAAAGCATTGCTAAACAAGTGACTAATCCTTTCTCAGTTCAATTTTTTATCTTTCTATGGTTTCACTACACAATGTAGCAGATGAAGAAACTGGGTGTTAAATGAGCATGTCTGCTATAAAAGCAAAGGGAACACTAAAATAAGTGGCCCTGAAAAATGTCTGCTCTATAAAAGTGCTTAGACATTAGTTTCCTTTCTATGTGAAAATGCCTATTTAAGGTGGACAAAAATACACATTCAGGTTTCTTTACAAATAAACAAAGATATGGGAAAACAAACCTGTAATCTTGAAAATTTCTGCTCTGATGGCATTACATTAAACAACATTGTTTTTCTTTTTATGTAGCTTTTGCATCTGTTTTTTTTTCTTTCCAAAATTTATTATAATATTGGTAGCAGGATGCTGTAATAAAGCCACTTACCACAATAAATACAAGCAAACATACCTTAACATTTACTGTTATTGGCATTCAATCCTGTATTCATCTACAGCTACCACATTAATCACTGTGTGGTTATATGTGTGACATAATACTTTATTGACATTATGATGATAAAATTAAACTGATGATGAAATATCAGTTGATGATGAAAATACAGCTAAACCTGTATTAAACAACTATTCACGTGACTGTTAAAGGACAGATCTTTTAATAAAGATGCAGAACATTTCTTTTAAAAGCTGAAGGGAATCTCACAGCTGAAATAATATGATATTTAGTTGATATTAAAAAAACCCCGATAATTAATATTTTAAAGTTCAAATATTTAGCTACTCTGTAAAAGATCTGAACTACATGTATGTAATGTATAGAACACTATTAATAGTCAAAATCTTAACAGGCATGAAAGTCACACAAAGTAAAAACATAAACTTCATTATAGGTACTTGCCATCTGGTGCTTCACTTTAAGTATACAACAATATATAACTACACCAGAGGTCAGAAGCAAGAGCCCAGATTCTGAACTATTGTTGCTCTGTGCCTTAACATAGCAGAGGCATCTCACAATAGACCTGGACTAAGATGGCCAGCAGCCATATCTGATTCTAAGCTCTGTGCCTTGTCACAAACAGTTCTTATTTGATCACTGATACAATTTAGAACAAAGTGTAAATTATTCTGCTCCTCAAAACAACCAGAAGTAGTCACATTGGCAGTTAGAAACAGGAATGCCTCCTCACTCTAGCTATCACACACTCCCTTGCTGGCCAGACATGACTCGAGCAGAGGTGAAGGGGTATGCAGCTGACATCACTCCTACAAAAAGGCAACTGAAAGGTGTATGAGCAAAACATCTTCCTGGTTTTTACATAGAACAGGTGAATTAAGGTGTATATAGAGTATGTCTTACAAGCAAATAATTTTAATGCAATTAACCTCATTCAGAGGTTACTGGAGTGTCTAGGACAGCCTCTGGGAAATCTCAGGTTACAGTAAATTGTTTTTTGCTACTTGATCAGTGCAGATAATTTAACAAGATAATTTTTTTGAATTTCTTTTGTTTGCCGTTTACAGTCAACAGTTGTTTAATAAAGACTTTTCACATGATTTCATTTAAGAACCTTGATATCATGACATCATTGAACAACACAAGATGTCTATGCAAGACGTGGGTCACAGTTCTAGAAATTTACTTTATATATATATATATATAATCTGAAACTAGTAAATCTGTTAATCTGAAATAGTACTTCTCTTTCAAATTCAAACTTAATATTGAACATTTCCAGTAGAAACTTCAACACGTATTGCTTAAATACATATGCATACACACAGCCTAGACATCTGTTTGTCATATGTATCATCTTTTTCTGTTAGTGTCATTTGCCAGAACTTTCGAGAAGTCTAGTTTAATTGCCTGCCAATTTAGACCGCAAACACAAATGTAAATAAACAGAGTTATACTGACTCTGTATTGTGCTCACTGGTAAGATTATAGGGTTTAATTCTGGCAGAATGTAATCTTGCCTTTTTTGAAACCACAGTTTAGCATGTTTCTTAAAACTTTCACTACTTGCTGCAGACTGCTTTGATAAATAGTATTATATACCAATGACTCAAACTCCATCTGTTTGGCTAAAATAATTGTACATTTTAGTTCATAAGATTCTGAACCCTCAGTTTTGAATGCTAGAGATGAAGTCTATAGGTTCTCAAATGAAAAGTGCAAATAAAAAAAATCTAGTGGCAGTTAAAGAATACGCACCAGTCCTCTGCTTTTAGTAAAAGAATAACTTGCAAAAAGTTCTTCAAAAAGACAAATGTACATAAAAAAAATGTGCAGCGGCATCTCTGTCACTGGCTGTGCAGCAGACTGAGTATGGAGAACAGCTTCATGCTGTCCACACAATAGCAAGGAAGTTCAGTCACATAGTTATGTTTTTTTAAAGATAAGTCAACTTATTTTTTGCTGTGAGAGAAGCTGGCTGCTGTTCTTCTCAACAGCATAAATAAGAATCACTTAATTGCTTGAGGTTGCCTTCAAGTAAAGGTTTGGTGCAGAAAAGTAACACTATTGTACTTTCCACTCAGTAGTTGAAATGTGAACTAGTAAACATGGCAGAGAAAATATATAAAAGACATATAGAAGTTGTAGATTAACCTATGTCCATCTACTTGTCTCTGTCA
This sequence comes from Podargus strigoides, assembly GCA_028020825.1. Taxonomy (NCBI): domain Eukaryota; kingdom Metazoa; phylum Chordata; class Aves; order Caprimulgiformes; family Podargidae; genus Podargus; species Podargus strigoides. The sequence continues at coordinate 41,821,198 of CM051623.1, forward strand.
GTGCAGGCCTTCTCCATGGAATATATGATAAATGTACAATATTTCTCTCACAAGTTAACTGCACTGCTTCATACAACACTCATTTTTTTTTATAATCCATAATAATATCTGAAGTCTTATATTAATCCCATCTCTTCATTACATACCCTGAAATCATTCACATAAACTACATAGGCTCCACTCTCAGTCTGTATGGTTTCCACACACATACTGCTGCAAGTACAACCACTCAACTGAATATTTAATCTCTAAGCCACATTTTGTTAAACATGCATGCAGCTAATGAAGTGTAAGAATATATCCGAAAATTCTCAGTCCTTATGAGGGCTTGATACTCCCTTTAAATTTTCCTGCTTTGGGTTTCTAGTACATATGAAAGTCAACAATAGCAGAATCCAGAAAAATCATCATAGTTTTCAGAGTTTCTGTAGTTACAAACTAAAAAAGTAACTCGTTAAACAGTGCTTGTCTGTACCAGATGACAAAGAAAAGCCTCAAGACCTGCAAGTCAACCTCCTGCAAGCTTTTCAGGAGAAAAGCTAATAGTAGCGAACAACTGATCTCATATAACCTGTCAAGCCATTCTGAGGAATAAATGATTATGAAATAAGGAATGTAATAGGGATCCAGCCAAATTAACTAGAAAGCCCAGAAACAGCTCAGTATCACAGAATCACAGAATGGTCAGGGTTGGAAGGGTCCTCTGCAGATCATCCAGTCCAATGCCACTGCCAGAGCAGGTTCACCTAGAGCAGGTGGCACAGGATGGTGTCCCGGTGGGTTTTGAACGTCTCTCATTTTTGAATGACTCCACCACCTCTCTGGGCAGCCTGTTCCAGTGCTCTGTCACCCTCAAAGTAAAGAGGTTTTTCCTGATGTTCACGTGGAACTTTCTGTGTTCCAGTTTGTGCCCATTGTCCCTTGTCCTGTCACTGGGCACCACTGAAAAGAGTCTGGCCCCATCCTCTTGACACCCGCCCTTTAGATATTTGTAAGCATTGATGAAATCCTCTCTAAGTCTGCTCCAGGCTAAACAGACCCAGGCCTCTCAGCCTTTCCTCATAAAACAGATGCTCTAATCCCCTCATCATCTTTCTAGCCCTCTGCTGGATTCACTCCAGTAGTTCCCTGCCTCTCTTGAACTAGGAAGCCCAGAACTGGACACAGTACTCCAGATGTGGCCTCACCAGGGCAAAGTAGGTGGGGAGGAGAACCTCTCTTGATCTGCTGGCCACACTCTTCTTAGACCTGCAATAGGAAGTTCTCATCTCCTGTACATACTTACAGGCTACAAGTGGCTTTGCTTTGCTTCTTTCTAGAAGATAATCTTGGCACATCTCCACATTGTTGTTAAGATGTGTCCTTTCGGTTAAGAACTTCAGAAAATGTTTACAGAAAGAAAATTAACTCCACAGTAGTTTCTAACAAGTTTTGGTCCCAAATTCTGTAAATGGAACAAAGTGATACTACAGACTATATAACATCCTTCATGTCTTTGCTGACTTACTCTTCCCAAAAAGGAGGAGAGCAGTTTGGATGAGGAGCTACAATTTCAGTTCCTGCTGTACTGGTCAGAGGAAAAGAGAGGGGGAGGTCTTTTTATTTTTTTTTTATTTTTGGAAGGGGAGTGGGGTGTTGGTGGTGCTCTTAAGTTCTCTTAACTCTTTGAGAGGCCGAGCACTCAACCGAGCAACTCATTTAAACATGTGAATAGTTGCACTGGTGTCAATGTTTTAACTAAGCATTGTTTTCAAACACTTTGCTGGATCAGTATCAAATTTATCCACACCTGGATCAATCATGCCTTGGGAAAAGACAGCAGCATTATCTCTTATAATACTACAAGTCTAACAAGCACAGTACATCAGGTACATGTGACAGTCCTGCTAATAATAATTTGTGTAACCTTTTTTTGCAGTAGTAAAAAGGCTATTCTGCTCTTGATCCAAGATCTTGCTTACTTGTTGATGCTTTAAAATATTTTTAAAAACATTTAAAAGTTGAGAACCTTCAATAGAGAATTTTTCCATATGAACATTTGACATTTGGTTCCTTTGACCACTCTTTTGCAAATTCTATAAAGTTTTGTCCCAAACAATCTGTACTCTCTCCTTCTTAAAAGGTGGATTTTGTTCTATCACAATTTAATACTTTTTGTGCTTAGACTGAGCACATTCCATTATGAAGCTATCCATACTGGATATTACAAATGACAGTCTTGAGTACTGTATTATGCCTGAGGTTTCATAAACATCAATTCATATTTATTGGCATTTAAATTTCTCAGTTGATTTACAGTGTTAATTCTGTTAGGTTAATACATTACTCTAAAAGGCTAATTTTTAGTGAGAACTGTCGTGAAAGTGATTTCATTTATTTATACTTTAATGCTCCATGGCTAACTGTTCATACAACCCATGTTTACAGTTGTGTACCATCCAGCCTTTTGCCACTGGGTGACAGCCAAAGCATGAAAACAAAAGCCCTATTCAGGAAAAGAATTCCCTGCACTGCTATATGAATATCAAGTGAATTATGCAAATCAGAACAGGAGGAGCTTAATAAAACTCTCTTTCTGAGCTTCCTTATGTATAAGGAGGGAAATATGCTGAGAATCTTGAGGTAAATATCCCTGTAAGGGAACAGTAAGCACAGTAAATGCCGACCTCAACATTTAACTGGAACACTTAATCATAAAACTCAAGGATCTTTTAAAGTCGTACAAATCTACATCACAAAACCAAAGAGAGCAGCAACTCTCTCAGTAAAAAGACAGTCTCTTTTTCTGGTTTTGCAAAGGAATAAGAGGGGAGAAAAGGGTCCAAAAAAGTCTATGCTCATAAGAGGAATGATGGAGAGGGACAAAACAGATAAAATACAAATAATACTCTACTTTAAATTTTTTAAGTTATTTTTCATGACAGTAAATGTGTACCATTCCTTTTAGAATTACTTTCTCTAATTTAAGCTATTATTTATGCTTTTGTAAGAGGAGAAAGCAAAATAGCTACTTATCATATAGCACGTTAAAATGGTGCTCTCTAACTTCGAATTTTAACTTTCACAAAAATCAATTTACTAAAGGTTTATCTGATTTTTCCCAAAATGCAAAAGCTTTATTTCCTTAATGGTTTCTTCTTCTTTTTTTTTTTTTTTTTTTTTTAAGAGATATATACAGCATATTTTACAGGAGGATGTAACTAACCCACACAGTCCTGGGCAAAACAAAGAGTAAAATATCCTTTTAAGTCAGATTAGAATTGAATATATTTGTGCCAGAATTACTAAAGAAATTTTTTTTCAATATTTAAAATGCTACGAATACGAATAGCTTACAGCATATTTTCAGGTTCTGTTGCACAAGCTCCCACTGCTTTGGTTACATTCACAAGTAGTGCCTGATCAGTTTCAGTAAGTAACTTCACTAGAGGTGGTATTCCACCACATTTACGGATGGTAGTTTGATTCGTTGGATCTTGGCAACATTCTCCCAGTGCTCCAATGATATTTACAAGGACTTCTTCAGGCTGATCAGTAAGCAGTCCTACCAAAGCTTCTACGACTTTATATTCCCGAAATCTAGAAGACAGCAATAAAACCAAAGTTGTTACTTTCCATATGTTACTGTTATAAGTTTAATTTTATAATTAAAGTATCATTATAACTGAAGTACAATGTTTGATTTCGGTATGTAAATTATCCTGGCTTTTCTTTCATACAAAAAAAAAAAAAATATTTCTGAGATTTTGATAGCAGAACCATAATTGTTTCAAGAGAAGTTAATTTCTCCAGGCTGGTTTATCAGTATAACAATTAAAGTAACTGAGAAATGAGAAACTTCCATTTTTCATCAGTCAAGCCTTTGCTTAAATACAAATCTTCATCTTTGTTCACTATAATTTGGAAGTACCCCTAGAATTTTTTTTCAAGAGAACACATCAACATCATGACAACAGAGCAATAAAGCAAGCAAGCAATTAAAAAAACCCAAACCACTCTATTTTCTCTGGCTTCTTTATCTGCATATCAAATGCCTCACAGATGGAATGATATGAGCTGGCTCTGCAATGGGCAGGCTAGGCTCAGACAGAGCTGTTGGCTCGGGCCATCTTGTGTCCAGAAGCAGTATGGCTGCTTGTATGCAAACTAGAATCCGAGCTAGTCCAGCCCAGACACCTGTATGAGCTCACTGCTGAGTCAGCACATCTCAGCAATGTATTTCAGGTATAGGAAATACTGTGGAGTAGTTTGAAAATAATTAAGTGGTCCTTTGGGAACCAGCAGGGCTTGTTAGTTCTAGCTTCATGCCAGATTCAAGTTCATCACTCCAGATCTATTTGCATTTTCATATTATCCTCTCTCCCTGTTCTCTAGTGCCCTTCCATCTCAAGTTTGGATAAGGTTTACTGCTTCAAACACAGCACTACATAATACGTGAATTCAGCTCAAGCCTGGAGCTGCACCTCACTAGTAACCCTTGTGGAGTGTCAAGCACTTGCCAAAGATATGTAAGCAGCCCAGCAAAAATCTGTTTGCATTTGGGCAGAATTATTTTATTTATTAGTATAACTGGAGCAAACAGATGAGGGCTCATTCTCTAGCCCTGAGGACAAGAAGCACAACATCCATATGGCTAAAATCTCTTATCCTCACAATTCAGGGTGGCCTCACCCATTCTGCCTAATGGAAGCAATCTGTTGCCTGCACTGTTCCCAAGGAGTGTCTGGGCACTATCTGGGAGAGCATTTGCTGGCACAGGCCAAACTGTATAAGGGACTGTGCTAGCAGTTACAGTATGGATAATCGTAACATAGTGCCTGAACCCTGAAAGGTTTGGCCCTGTTTAGTTTACTAGTATAGAGAGAGCCATTCAGTCCATCTCATCACTGATTGATCCAGAACCAAGATGCATCTGTGCAGATATTCAAAGCCCACAGGAAAAAAAAAGGATATAACCTTCCGAAAAGGCAGGTTACTGTGCAATCAAGAATGAAAAAAAGCAGTACGACAGCAGGAAAGTATGTAAAGACCACGGTTCTGTATACCAGCAGTCTGGGAACTCATTTAGGACAGGAAAAAGCCAGACTGTAAACCCTTATACTGAATTGTTTCTGATTTTTATCCAGCAGTTACCTATATCTGCTTGGCCAGCAAAGTACACTAGAAGTAGGGCTACAGAAAGAGGTTACCTCTTACGGATACTCCTTCCAGCCTATGAATCTTACATTCCTCTGTACAGAGCAGCATAACTTCAGCAGGAAACGTAGCACATACTCCAGTGGAGTAGGCTTTTTCTTGAGGTAAGGGTGCATGAATCTGATAAATTAATTTCAGATGAGGGGGTCGAGTATTCTCAATCATTAAAATGTTCTATGAAGGGTGCAGGGTGATGAACTCCTGCTGTCATATTCTCAGATAATCACCCAGGACCCTGATACTGGGAGATTGTAGGTACCTATAGTAGGACTCCCATCAATTAATTCCACTCATTTAGAAGCTGGGTTTCCAGACTAAGCTACTTTTCTGAGCCCCTTCCGTATTCAAGGAGAGAGGCATCTAGGCTAATTATCGTAGATACCAGTATATTTCTAACGTAGGTGGACCTGATGTATTAGATATTTACCCTAGAACGTCATAATTTGCTCTCCATTTCTCCTGACATACAACATTAAAGCTAAGGATGCTAACTACTCTACCAATACAGCAATGATTCCAGTTTGTAAGTGTACTGGGTCTGGCTGAGCCAGAATTGATTTTCCCCTACAGCAGCTCTCATGGTGCTGTGTTTTATGTTGGGAGCTAGAAGGGTGTTGATAACACACTGGTGGTGTGGCTAATGCTGAGTAGTGCTTACACAGCATCAAGGCTCTTTCCAACATTTCCCCCCAGTGGGATGGGGTGGGCAAGATCTTGGGAGGGGACACAACCAGGACAGCTGACCCAAACTGACCACAGGGATATTCCATACCATATGACGTCTGCTCAAGTATAAAGCTGGGAAAAGGAGGAAGGAGGGTGGGATCACCCTTGGTCCTCCAAGGCAACCGCTACACGTATCACAGCCCTGCTTCCTGAGAAGGCCCCACATCGCCTGCTAATGGGAAGTAGAGAATAAATGTTTTCTTCTTTTTGCTTTTGCGCACAGACCTTGCTTTGCTTACATTAAAACTGCTTTTGTTTTACCCACAAGGGTTGGTTTTTTCTATCTTAATTTCTTTCCCCCTTTTTGCGCTGCTGAGAGAAGCAGGGGGGAAAGTGATAGAGCGACTTGGTGGGTACCTGGCTTTTAGCCGCCACAGTAAGGTAGAGGAGAGGAATGGGGATATCAGATACGCCCACATGTCAACCATTTAATATGTGCTAAGCACACCTCCTGACTCAGTGTCCTATATCTTAACTATTCTTTAGAGGCACCAATTGTCCCCATTGACTTAGGATTCTAGGAACTTAACACTACCTCCACTGTATCTTGATGAGGTTAGGTGGCAATTTTAAGTACTATAAAACCTAAGATGAAAGCCCTACTGATTATAAAGTATGTTTTTGAAGAACCATGACATAATGATTTTGAAAACAATAGAGGCCCACAAAATCAAAACATGGTAATATAATAAATTTTTGTAAAATTAAATTGTTACTTTGACACATTTTCTGTGCTGATTGCACATTTCCATATTGCTCCCGTCACAGCTGCTAGAAGTTGTTTGTTCTCAGAGTTACCAAGCAGAACAGACAGTGGTTCTAGACCTCCATGCTTTCTAACCAGGTCACGTGTTTCTTTATCTTCTGCACACTATACAAAAAAAATAGAACATGTAAAATTATGTCTTCAAAAGCTAAGCATATTATGCTGTAACTAGTAAAAGCTAATACAGAAGAAAATATAAATATTTTACTAAAGTATCTGAATAGGCTAACAACTCACTAAGAGTTTGACAGTAAATTGCTACCGTATATGCAACAGTGCTTATACTGTTACATTGTCCACCTTGTGGGAAAACAAACACAAGAAAACACAACAGCTCTTTGCACAGTATATCCCACCTCTTTCCATTGGTTACCTGTGCAATTTAGGGCTTGCACACAAGGAGAACAAGTAGGAAAATAATTAATATATTAAATATACAGCTACAAGATTATCTTAATAATTATGCAAAGACCATCAGCTTTTTTATAAAGTAATTTCTTACACATTAGAGAAATAGTAGAACTAAGAAATACTAAAACTGACAACCACAGAAAAACAAGGGGCTAATCCTGGCTCTGATCTACTGATTACAAAAGTACAATTACCTTAAATATGGCACGTGCACAATGCATCTGAAGCTCCTCATGCTCACTACTCAGATTTTTCACAAGGTTCTCAATCATTCCTTCTGTCTTTATTGCAAGTTTGAAACTTGGCTAAAAAGATAATATACAGGATTTAAAAGATACAGTTTAACAGTCAGTAACACTAGTCACAATAATACAGTGCTACAATTCTAGGCTTTGATATTGAGAAGTCTTGTACTTCATTTTAAGCACAAGTCATCTGTATTGCCTTGAAAATACTATTGATGTTCTTAATCAAATACACAAAGTTCTCTGCAGTGCTCTTCAAATCCCCTGTAAAACCAGGTGCTGCATTGCCTATTTCGTAGCCACCTTGCTTAAACAGAATTCAGAATATTCTGAAAGGTGTCCAGACTCCCTGCTCAGAGCCAAAGAAGAGAAAGATGCTTCAGAATAGGATCAAGTACCCACTCACTTCATCAAGAGACAGCAGCCAAAACAATAGATCTACTCCTAAAACAAGGTTAGAAAAACATGTTCTTAGAATTAAATTTTTTTAGTGATTTTTTCTTTCAAATTTTATCTCGCAGGCATTGTAACGGGGACTATTATTTAAGATGGGGAAAGCACCTGTGTAAGAGATGCATTTAGTGTTATGTCCACATTTGGCCAGACAAGAAACCATCAGAAAAATGGTTTTGTAATGTAGAATCCCTTGAAAAATCATGTTTTCCAGGTCTCAAATTCACCAAGAGTATATTTTTGACCTTAAGTGCAACACATCTGAATTTCAAATCTCAATTTCACAAATGGAGAATTAACCACTCATCTTATATAGCAATGGTAAAATATACTTGTATTCAATTTTAAAAACTGAATACACTCAAAGCTGTGAAACCTGCCAAGGAAATCTGTAGAAAAATCTCATATTCCTTTCTTCTTATTGCAATTGATCAGGCACCATCTTACCCAGTTCACAAGGACCTTGTAAACCAAACTGCTCTGCACTACATTCGATCTTCTTGGCCACATTTGCAGGTTAGCTTTGTAGAATTTAAATGTACTGATTAACCAGAATATAGCATCTTAAGTTGCTAAATTCATCAAGTATGGTGAAAAAAAATGAGAAAAAATTGGAACTGATTAAGAATTTCTATATGTTTTTTTTACAAACTATTCCCAGACTTTTAAGTAAAAAAAAAAACATGGTCTTTACTCCATTACAAGCTGTGACCTTCTCAAAAACACTTTGACCACATAACACATCTACTTCCTGATGGAATAACTGCTCTGGCTGACAGTCAAATGTAATGCTTCCGATTAGTAGACAACTGTTTTAATGATTAGAAATAACTTAGCTATATGCGTTTACTTACCTCTGAGGCACATTCTTGTAGTGTCCCCGCAACTGGGATTAAGATGTTTGCATCTGAACATTTGAGCCATCTAGCTAATAAGGGAATGCCACCAGCTTTACGGATTGCTTCTTTATTTTTGCTGCTTTTGCTGCAGCTCCACAGTGCCAAAGCCCCACAGCGTGCCATTTCACTATCTGTTGCTTGGTATGATGTTAGACTGGTCGAACCCACTGAGATACATTCCAATAGCCCAACCTAAAAAAACACATTTTTTAAATTATCTATTGATATTGATGAAGTCTCATATTATACTGCTTTTTAATAATGGTAAACACTACCACAAGAATCAAGTATACAGCACATGATGTATTTTTTGGACAAAAATATGCATGTGACAAAGGTACAAATTTTAATGTCTGCTTACCAGTCTCTTGATTCCTCCATGCTGTCTTACTGTCCTTCGTGCTTGTTTGAATCTAGTAACATTAGCAATTGTTTCAGCTGCCAAACATCTCAGATCTTTCTCTGGAGAGTCCAGTATTTTCACCATGGTCTGTAAGCCCCCAAGATCTGCAATCGTGTGTCTAATCCCTGTATTTTGACTAATTTCCTTCAGGATTTTTAATGAACCAATCTAAATAATGGAAGATAACAGAAGTTAAACGTTATTTAAGTATACATAAATAGAAAATATATTTTAAATGCTGGGTTATCTAAAACATATTTTAAATTGAACCAGAAGAGAAGAAGGAAACAGAAAGTCAAAGAAATCGACTTTTTTTCCTACAAAATCCTTGAAATTGAGAGAATACAGAAATGAAAAAAGAAATAAATCAATTTTCTTTATACTACATAACTTTGAAAAGTGAAAAAATATTCTAATAGAAATGGTATATTCATTGCTCTATTTGACAAAGCTACTTACCTGACATTTAATTTCTTCTGTATCAAGTAAATTAATTAAAACTTCAATACATCCAATGTCTCTGATGGCCATCTGACAAGTTTCTTGAGCCAGATTGTAGTCTCTCATTGAACACAATGCAATTACAGTAGCTGTTGGATTACCTCCCTAGAATAAAGCAAATAATTAACAAATGTGTAAAGTGCATTTAATGTAAAACCTAATCTCTTCTACTAGTACTAATAAAACTACTTCTAAAGAAGAAACATGTTATATTGTTTTGATTCTAGGGTGTTAAATAACAGACATAGTAAGAAATTGAATTATTGATAAAGTCTGTAAACAGCATAAAGATTGAAGTAAGAGTGAACAGCACAGGTGACAAATTGCTAATACGGCTTGCTGTGAATGGACTAGTAAATTAGGCAGTCAAGTATTGTGAGTTTTGTACAGCTGTTTGCAGATAGCAAAAGAACACACAGTGAAGATACAGACATTTCAGAGAAGCTATCTGCATTCTTTGCATTGGTATTCACTCTGGAAGAAATCAAAGAGATTCCAACAGGAATCTTCCATTGTGGACGTTTCAGAGGATTTTCTGAAACTGAAGCTACTGTAGAAAGTTTATATAAAAAACCCAACCCCTGACATTGTGAACAATAACAATAACAAATAGCCATTATTAGATAGTAATCAACTGAGTTATCAAGGAAATGGGGTGCAACAGTTGATTTAGTAGAAGTGACATGTATCCTCTCGCTTCAAACTGCCTTGTTAACAAGGTCCTGGGAAACAACAAATGTGATGTCAACTTTGAAAAGAGATCAAGGGTTATCCAAGGCCTTTTAGACAAATATCTATGCTGGACAAAATGGACTGTAATAAAGAACTGTATTAGCAGACATCTGTCCAACTATGATATTCTTGCAACAATCTGATATACTTAGAGTCACCATGGATCTGTTAAGAGAAGTCCTACCCTACAAAACTTACCAAGCTTGCAGCAATGGTGATCTAGTTGATATGTGTAACTGGACTCCATAACGATTTTGACAAAGTCCCTCCCTGATGGCTTTTAAAGAAACTAAGCCACTATATTATAAGAGGAAATGTCATTGCATGGATTGAAAAGAATGACTAAATGATAGGAAACTGAGGACAGGAAGAAATAGTTCAATAAAGGGATGCAATTTAGTGGAGTTCCACAGTGTTGAAGTTATACAGTTCAACACACTCAAACACTCTGAAAAACGGAAGGACTAGTTATGTGACAGAGTTTGTTGATGATACTGTGATTCAGGGACAGTTGTAACTGCTATAGATCTTACTAAGAGGGCAATAAAACAGTGAATGAGAAAATGAGAAGTGATGCACATCAGAAAAAAACCAATCCTAACTCCACAGATGAACTGCTAGTTTTTCAGATATGAAAAATTAGAAACAATATCTTGAGATTAGGGTAGATGGCAAGCAAAAAACAAATTAATTTGGGGATGTATAATTGAAAAGTACTGGATAGGAATGTAGGTATCTTTTTATGCATTTGTGCAACTACTACTGAAATTCTGTGTCTAATCTTCCTTTTTACAGTTCTAGAAGGAAAATGAAAATATGGAGATGATTCAGAGAAGAGAAATAAAAATGGTTGTAAGCCTGGTAAATAGCTACTTGAGACAGACATGAGAAGCACTATTTAGTTTACTAAAAAGTAAATTAAGGTATGACTTATTCATAGTGAATAAATAAACTTAAGAGGAATAAGGAACATGATCACAGAGAGCTCTACAGTCTAGCACAGAGGTTTGGTGATTTAAAGTTAAAGGTATTAAAATTTAGATGAGGAGTAAAGTGCAAGTTTTCCATTGTGTGGTTAATTACCCTTTGGAAGAAAATACTTAGAGTGATAATAAGTTTTCCAGCAGTGTAAATTTTTCAGTCAAAATTGAATGTTTTTCTAAAAGATAAACTCTATTTCAGTCACAGTTACTAGACTAAAAGCAAGAAAAAGATCAAAGAATACATCCTATGGTATGCAGAAAGGTAAACCTCATGATAACAAAGGATTCTTTTGAACCAGTAATATAGGTTTACTATTAATCAAACCAGGGATGAACTCAGCTGCACAGAAATTAGGAAAGCTGAGCTACCATGTAGCTGCAACAGAAGCTAGAGTGCATGAGCAATGCCAACTGGTGCCAATATGGAATAACAACTTAGAGCACCTAGCCAATCAAACTAAGTATCTACCTCCCACATGCCTCTGAATTCCAGGGAAGCTTTGGCTTCTACCCAGATCTGAACTGTGCTCCCCAAGCCCATCTCTTTCAAATGACAGTTTTGAAACATAAATGACTTTGAGCCAACCCTTTCCAGAGGAAAATATTTTGCTAAATTGTGCACAACATACAGAAATACAGAACACAAAGACTGAGTAATGTTTGCTAATATGAAACAAGTAGATCGAATAAAACCAGAACTTTTGCAGTGTATTTCTTAAATGTAAACAGAAAGAGTAAAGGCAAATACAGTAATAAAGCCTTTAAATTTAACACACTCTTCAAGGGATACCATAAACACAGTAGAGAATCACAAGTGAGAAAATACATCCAAAAGGAATGTGAGAAAATAACTTCATAAAGTTTCAGATCAGTAACCTACACCAGACAAAATACTTTTGCTAATCAATAAAGTGTATGTGGATGGCACTTCGTAGATAATTTTTGCCTAAATTTCTTGTAATGATAGACATCCACAGAATTTCTCCACAAAAAACCCTGGTTAAATATATTTTTTTAACATCTGTAACATACAGTGTCCTAAAAGAAGATTCCAGCAATTTTTGTATGTTGTCTTTTTTTAATCATTGTTACCATCTTGACTTCAGACGAAAATGAAACATGTCTTGCTTTAAGAACACAATTTGATCTACTTTGAAAATACGTCCTTAGGAATAAAATATTGTAAAAATTTCTCAAATGTTTTCCTAGAGATATCAGTTTATCCACACATATCAACATCTAAACGATTTAAAAAAATCCATAAGATTCCAAAGCTACACAGAATATTCTATAGCTCAAAAGGACTAACAGTTATCCTTTTATGAAATTTGTGGTTGTTTCATAGAGCTTAGACTTTGAGATCTACTTTGCTTTACATTATAAAAATTTTGCAACAGGTGTTTAAAAATTTGTCTTTTTATTACTTTACATAAGTGTAAGAAGTACACCGCTAACCTGACAAGTGATGTGTCTTCTTTCGAGGAGTGCTTCTCCTACAGTGAAACTACACTTACACATAACATACTAATTCATAATTTACTTATCTTACGTGTATAATGGTTGGCATATGATATTTACTGTGGACCGGGTTTTTAAAACAAAAAACTTTTATATACAGTTCTATCTTTCATTTAATATAATAGAATTAAAAGAGATATATGCATTTTATTTTTTTCAGCTGCAAAAATGCACACACTTTAAGTCTTTTTAAAGTAAAACCACAATAAAATATTTTTCATATGTTTGCTGAAGCATCAGTTCTACAAAATAAGAAATATTACTGATAGTAATTGTTGAAACTTTTTGTTTCTTGAAGTTATCGTTACAGTAAGTCTTGCATGGAAACAGTTACCTCTCCATTAAGTTGACATAAAATCTGCATCATGTTGTTATACTATTTGAAATCTGATATGTTGGATGCAAAATAAACTCTACTGGCAGAACAACAATCAATTTTAAGGCTTGAAATTAAACACAGATTTAGTTTAAAATGTGCCTCTCTTCCTATATAGTGGTATAATGTATATGTACACAAATTAAATGAAAATAAAACAGTATCACTGATACACTATCAGTAAAACATCTTCTGTGCAATGTATGTGTAAGGTCTCTGTTATAATACCCAGAGACTTACAGCACAATAAAGAATGTGTAGCACAGCTTGTATTTTTGAGGTGGCTAACAGATCGCTTTTATAATACAATAATGCACAGTCTAATCTAGTTAAAACTTTTAATGTATGTATACAAAGGCAGCTGGTTTAGATAAGATTGCATATAAATTTAGTATCTATGAGTCAAATCTCACAGATTTAGTCACCATTACACTAGAAAGATCCTTATTTGGCAATGTTTCTCCAAATATGACTACATACATCCACTAGTCCATTCTGAATACATAGCAAGATGGAAGATGCATAAACTTTCAGCTGCATCCAAGGCCCCCTTTCCACTGGCATGCCTACTGTCCTATCTTTCTCTAATTAAAAATCCTTAGGTCTTCAGAAATTCTCCCTTATGATCTCAAGGAGTGCTGGATACTACTTCTGAAGCATGTCCGACACACACTGCTCAAAGATCTGGTGAAAGATGGCCTGGCCCACAGCAGGGCAGTTGGAACTAGATGAACTTTAAAGGTCCCCATTCTATGACTGTATAATCTCAAGTCATGGTGGCTCCTCAACAACAGCAGTGGTAGAAAATAGCTACTCAGTTACTAGTGCTAATATTTGGTAAAATGAGTATTGAAGGTCATCCTAGGGCTTCTTATGCCACAAGAGAGTTCCAGTAGGAGGAAAAACCCCAAAATTAGCTACAGGACATAATATTCTTAAGCATTTCACTTTTTTTTTCTGTAAGTATGTTAAATGAATCTTACGATGAAAAGAACTGGCAAAGATGGCTTTGTGCTTATTTTGCAGCCATTACCTCCTAAAGCACCTGAAATCATCTTGATTCCCAACATAAGTCAGGGCAGTTTGTAAGGCTGGTTGCTAGGATGTTGCACAGGTGCAAAAATATTTTTAAATGGCAGTGTATCAAATAGCAATTAAATAAAAGCCAGTAGGAGGCCAGAAATTCAGCCATTGGTTTTTTGTAAATTCAGGAAACCAGAAGGCATGATGTAATGGAAAGATCAGAAGCGTCATCAATGACTTGAAAAAAATTACATAATGAGTACAAAGACAAAAAACTCATTGCAGATGAAAAACAGCAAATGTAGAAAGAGATTAGCCAGGAAAAACCATAAGCTCTTCAGTTGCCTGAAACTCAGGTAGCAGATAGACAGTGAGGACAAGATCAAATAACAGAATGAAAATAAAAGACTAACGCAAGCATGTGAGAACACAAACCAAAATACAACTACCCAGGGTTACACAAGTTAAAACCATCATTTTTTTTTGATATTTCCAAAATAATCATGAGGAAAAAAAAACTCTTAGTTGACTGCAAGCTTTCAACAACTGAAACCAAGGAAGCCTAAAGCATTAATAGGTCTTTTTTGTGTTAGTCTTTACTATGTTCTAGTAACATATACTTAGTGTCAATGATGACATAGTAAATACTCTGCTTGTGCTAAGGACATAACTAGTCAGTAAGTACTTAGATAACATAGATGTTTTCATACTAGCTGAGCTTAATGAAATCCACTGTACAGTACTGAGAGAATTGGCTGATGCTAAAGACCACGATTAGTTCATAAAACTGCAGAAAAAAAAAAATCTGGTGTCAACCATGGAACACAACATAGATATTACCTATCAGTATCCCAGTGCTGTCAATCAAAAAAGCAAACTTTACAGAGAAGCTTATAACCAGATTTGTAGCCTGTAAGATACAAGAAATCATCCTTCTTCCATCTGGCACTGATAAAATCACAGTTTAAGTACTACGTTCATTCTACGTATCATAATTCAAAAAATATACTGTTGAACTTGATGAAGACCAGAGGAGGACAGCAAAATATCTCAAAAGTATGATCTACACAGAAAAATGGAAGGAACTGGAGCTGTTTACTTTAGAGATGAAGAGACTAAGAAGGTGGTTTAAAGAACAATTATAAAGACAATCATCTGTTCTCCAAGTCCATTGTGGGTAAGACAAGAAATAGTGGGGTTAGATGGCATCAGGGCTGATTTATGCTAGGTATTAGAAAAACAGTTTTAATGGTAAGAATATTTGAATTTTGGAATACATTGCTTACAGCAGTTACTAAATATCCATCAAAGGAAAGAAAAGTAACAAAAATATTTGTCCAGAAGACACACAAAGAATTGATGCTGACTGGGAGGGAAGCAGATGGAGTAAATGACCTCCTGCATTCTGGTCTAGCCATATTTTCTATTATTTTTTGTGAACTTTTATTACAATGAAATTTTGTAAATATCAAATCTTTTTGATTAGGTATTTCCTTCTCTTCTTTAAAAAAAAAAGCTCCATAATGGATAATATCATCATAGATACAGAGTATAGATAATAAAATATACAGGCTTAAGATTTCAGTAACACATGTCCCATCCTAATTAAAACCCTTCTTAGTCAATACAAAGCTTTACATTTTGAAGTCCGATCTCAGTTCAGTAGGCTAGGAAAGAAAAAAACAGAATTTCTTCTAGAGTGATCTCTGGCAAGGGTAAACACCATTAAAGTTTTTGCAGATGATCTGCCAGCAAGCAGAAACATTAGCTTTTCAGACAGCTGACACTGTACAGGAGACCTATGGAATATCTAACCTGGTACAGTCCGCTTTATGGCATGCATTACCCTGTTCCTTTGGCTTGAACCTTCTGACATTATATGTGGCATAATTATGCCACTTCAGCCGATCTTCCTACAGCAGAGACCTGTATCAGCATTTAGATTGTCACAACTGACACGAGAGAAAGGATGCTTTTATGAGAAAAGCACCACACCTGGACTCAGGGTACCAGTGGTACCTTGAGTCCTTTGAAAAAATTCCTGCCTGCTACTGACCGGTTGCCTTTTCCCAGTATCTTTGTTTTCCACTCTCAACTGAAACCTAAAGGCATTATTGGAGCACAAATAATAAAAGTACTAACTAGACTACAAAGAAGATAATTTCAAATGCATTGCCCAATATGTAGTAAAACGCATATACATGCATGGGAAAATATAAACACTACAATAATGTTATAGTGCATTTCAGTTTCCTGAAAGAAAGCAAGATTAAATAAAATCAAAATTATACAGTTTTTGGCTCACAAACATCTCTATAAATATGGTACATATTTGAAGTTTTTTTAAAAAATAATTTATTTAATTTGTATTTGTATTTAGAGTGAATATGAGTGAATACAACCACAAAATGTAATATAGTTTTACTCTGCATGGCAATGTCAGGGATTTATTTTTTTTTTTTTCTATTTAGACCTATGGCTGAAATTTATTTTACCATAGTAAAAGTTCATTTTATTTACTCTATTAGCTAAGTCCTGGATAGATACCTTAATGTGCATGTCTGACAGTAAGCCTGTAACTAAATAACAGGAAATAAAATTGCTGTTTGTGGGCCGTTTTGTCATTCTTATGTCTAAGAATACCTGACTTTGGGTTATGAGTGTATATGATCTGAATGGCAATTATAATATACTTGATAAAATTAAGATCAAACATACCAGATCATTATATTTTTAGAAAATATTGAACCTAAATAGTTGTATGTAGTATCCAAAAGAAAGTAGGTCAATAGAAACCTTTATTGTTATACCACAATTTATTCAATTAAAATTCATTAATGGAATGAAAAAACTCCTAGAACAAAAACATTAAGTGGAATCTCAGCCAAAAAATATTATTAAAATATTGCCATTTTTATAAAACAAGAGAGCTAAAATTAGTAACACATGAAACAAAATTTTTCATTTACACCTTTGTGACTTTTTGATTTTCTGTTGAACTTGACTCTCTCAAATCACAGACCATTTTGTAATTTTCTGCTGAACAATACTTCAAAATTTAAATAAATTTTGATAAAGCTTAATGAAAGATTGAGTATTGCAGTATAATATGTATTATATGCTTCAGCAAGACAATTTTTCTATGTTAGTGAACCTTTAAATACTGAGTTTTGTTTTCGTTTAAATACTAGTTCCAATTTTTCATTTTAGTTTATAAAACATACAAGCTGCAACTTGTTAAGAGATGAGTTATGGACAAGTATAACCAAGTTATGGAATAATTCCCTGCCCCATTTCCTGAATCTTCTGGCATTCTTTGGCTAAAGCCTGGCAGTATGTAAACCATACAGATTAATATAAGTAAAGCCAGTGGAAAATCACAGGCATCACAAAAATAAAAAAATCCAAAATGTTCACATTGGACTAAAACCATGCTCAGAAGCTGTACGGGTTTAGTTGCAGATTAATTCTTGACTCTGACCCTTCACAGTGGCAGAAGTGACACATATGTTATGGCCCTGACAGAGTGAGTTTAAATTGTTACCATATTTCATGAAATTGAAAAGAAATGAGTTTCCAAACAAAAGAGTAAGTTTATTATTTTCTGAGCGAACTAGAAGGTTTTGTTAGGCAACTCTTGATTCCCTCTTGAAAACTCTCCCAGGACATGTATCCATTCTGTTAGCTTTCCTTTTCTAATTCATAGTGATTAGATTTTACTGTAGAGGTGGTAAGAGTCAATGTAGTTCATGTGCAAACATATGAACTTTTACTCCATTGGACTAGGAATAGTAGAATGTTTTTCCCAGTCACTTCCCAAACCTCAAACTTGGAGAGAAGTGAAATGATGACCCAAAAACCACAGAAAAGATATTATATATTACCTTGGCCAGGTTAACGGTACAAGTTTATCTTCATATTATTTGTGAAATTTTCAGTTTAGGAGTGTATTTGTTTCCCAGTTGCATCTGGACAATTTTGTCAAGACAATGGACTACACTCTTAAATTCTAGATAAATTTGGAGAGAAAAATAAAAGATTGCAATGTGCACAACAAACCCATAATCCCACTGTGATCAGATCACTGCAACAGATGTTAATTTTGATTTAACGTAATTGATCCATCAGAAACTACTGTTACTGAAAAATGTCACCATTCAAGAAGATGAGCATCAAGGTCATTCTGAGTTTTAGCTCTGGCTTAGGTTTTAGTTACCACAGGCCACCTGAGGTACCTTTGGTAGCTGTAACAGACTTCAGATTTCAGCTCCTCTGACAAAGTGTCTTTAAAAAAAGTCTGCCAAACTGTATTTACAGAGTAAATCTAAGATTGTTTCTATGTCACACCATAGTCTCCCAATAACATTCCAGCATGAATGAACTCAGCTTCAGCAACTATCCTAGATTTCCTATGCCCACCATGACAGTCCCTTTTAGCATATGCAAATAGCTTTACTTAGTGATACCACCTTATCTTTCCAGCAGTACACGGCCTTCAGCTGCCACTACCAACACAGATGGAGTCCCTGAAGAGGTGATTTACTTCAGCATCCTTGACAGGGCTGTGTTTTTGAAAGCAACAGGCCACACATTTCTCCAAACCCAACTGAAAGAAGATTGCTCACACCTTTGTTTGGATCATGACATACTGAATCTTGGTCACAGTCCTGCCATCTCCTCACTTTCAGAAGACATTGCTCTGGAGAACAGACACACATTTGGTAAGCCACATACGACAGGAGAGTTGTACCATTCGGTGCTCTCAGGTATAGAAATGCAGATCTTTCTTTGTGATTATATCTGTAGCGAAAAGGTCAGACAACTCCCTCTAGAAACGTCACACTAACTTCTACCATCAAGTAACGAATGGTTTCGGGGGGGGGAACTCCATTGCCACAGTAACTGTAATACCAGTGTGCAACATCATCATACGTATACTCAGCTTACCTGATGACCATCAGAAACACGGCCAATACCACTCACAGCTCAAACCATCTTCAGTTGTGAGGTTAAAGAAGATATCATATTCCATCTTGCTGTCCGCTCTAAAGTGATAGTAACTATGCACATAAAAAGACTAGCCTGGAGGATCACCATGGACACTAAAATAGGATACAGTAAGCATGTGCACCACACCCAAGTCTTCAGCATTTGTGTCTTCTTCAGGCAGAGGACATCAGTGCTGGCAGGATACCTGTATTGTTGGGTAACCCTGAAAACCTTATACTGTCATGAGTCTATACTGCCTATACAAACAATACAATGCTTTCACTCTTGCAGGCTGACCAGAGAGTTATGTTCAGACATTTCATCACAAGATGACTGATTTTATACGAGTATCTGGCTGCTTGCTCTATGTCCTGAACAAAGCTGGCTGCAAACTTGAAAACCTCTGCAAGGACAGCAAAGAGACCTTTTATCAAGTTTAACAGAATCAGGCCATGGTGTTCAGGACTAACTTTATTCAATCTAAAAATGCTGCAGTCCTATACTGTCCTGTTGCAAGTGGGCTATCTCCTTAAATTTAAATATTTGAGCCCAATTACCTGCAAACATTTTTTCATATAGGCTTCTACCTCATGTTAGCCTTTATCAGCTTTCTTTCCTCCCTTTCTGCCTTCAGTCTCTGGCTGAAGTCATCTGTAATGCTACATGAATCACAAGCCCTTGAGACAAATTTACCCTACAGTAATCCTTCAATGGCCTTCAAGATGTCTCTTCAACATGCACAGTGAAGACTTAGAGCTCATGGTGTCTACGGGAGCTATGCTTCCCTTTCAGTTTCCTCCCATCCCATAAAGATGCTCTTTATGCTGCCTATACACTCTATACCAACTAGCTAAAAGATAGCAATTGAACAAAAAAAAAAAATGTTCTTTTCAGAAAACTGCTAAATATGGCTAAACTTGTTTTGCAAGAACAAACAACATACAAGCTTTCTGATGTATTATGTGCCAGTTCAGATAGGTGAGAACAGCTAGTTGAACTAATACAGACCAAGATAACTCAGGCAGCCAAGATATAAACTTAAAAGTGATTCTTGGATAAAGAGAAAAAAAAAAATGCTGTTATTCAGAACAGCAAGTAACTTAGATGCATATGATTCCTCCAAGAAAGGACAGATGCGTGTTTTAGTAACCAGAAGGCAGATAAAGTCTTTTGCACCTGTGTAGAAATTACTGGATTTTTCACGTTGTTTTTCTGATTGCACAGACAACATCAAGCTCAGTCAGATGTCACAAAATCTCCGCATCACTGTTTTTTTGGTCAGCCAATTCTTTCAAATTCTTTCTAGATGTTTGTTTACTCCTGCTTTTCTCCAGAATTCAGATAGCCTCTCTCTTTGTTCATCAACATGGTGTCAGAAGAACTGTCCTACAAATGTGAGGATACTTTGCAGCCCGCCCCCTGAAAAGCTCCAATGACAGTCCAGCATATGGTGACAAAAAAGTGAAGAGCTATGCAAAGCCGGTAGGTCTGGTCTGCTGAAACAGTTCTGAGGAACGAGAAGCAAGATAAACCTACAGGATCGTGATCCCACTGTCTGCATTTAGTCTGTACCTAGGGCTAAACTGCAGCACTTGTTCTACCACCCGATGACCCCTCCCCAGCTGAGAAGGGGAATCAGGGAAAAAAAGGAGAAGCCCCGTGGGTTGAAGTAGAAACAGATCCAATGAAATAGCAAAAGTAACACAACCACCTTATACTCAGATTTGTCCTTAGGATCAAGAGCAGGCAGCCAAGAGGGAGGAGCTGCAGGAATGGAACCCCCAACCTTAATGAACTCCCTCCTTTTATAATGAGCATGATGAGGTGGTATGGGATACACCTGTGAGTCAGCTGCCTTGATTGGATCTCCCAGCTGACTCAGGGCTACTCATGGCCTGCCTGCATGGCTGGCCCATGGGTCTGTGCCTGGGAAACCAGGACACACATGCATATTGTCTATGTAAACAAAGCTCAAGTACAGTCACCAAGCTGGCTAGGCCAAAGTTAGAGCCTGCATATCTAGCAGATGTCCATCAATAAATTATCCCATTAACTGACAACTGCTAAATAGTTTCTAAGGCTGTTATCAAAAAGGCTGATCTTTACGAAGTACTCCAAGGAAAAAAGGCCAGAAAGCATGCAAACTCCTATTTCCAAATACATAAAGAATCTGGAATAAGAGTAGGCCTTCAAAAGACTACTTCACATTACACTCACTGATGATTTCAAATGCACAAGAGTGTAGGGATGGGAGTCAGCTGTCTAAATACACTTCTCTACAGCCATCCTACATCCCTGATAATTAAGACCAAGTCATCTATAGCCATCCTACATTCCTGTTAATTGAAATCAAGTCAATGATGAAGTTGAAAACATGATCCACCTCACTCTGAATTAGATGCTTAAAATATCAGATGAATCACATCCTTAAAGTGCCTATTTTCCCCTCTGATCATAAAGGTAGCCTTGAATGCCCAGCTCAGCTACAAACACCTAAACTGTTTACACTTAGAGCTAGGTGAGATTAATCCCAGTCTTGGGATTGTCTTGATCTTTATGTCTTGGCACTAGAACAGGGATAAAGCCCCCTCCCTGCCTTTGGCCACTTCATCTGAGGAAAATAAGGAACATATACTTTTAAAAAGAACATGCAGAAATTAGCAGAAAATGAGGACTGAATAAGAAAGGGGTCTAGGGTTAAATTTAAAAAAACTAAACAAACAGCACTATTGTTTTTTAGTTTAATATTGATACTTGTAAATCTTGACTGCAGACTTGGAGATGTGATATATGCTGCCCATAATACAGAGGTACTACTGACCTTGTGCGACAGTGTCAGACCTGCCTAAGTAATTTTGATTTTTGCCTAGTGCTTGGCTCATGGAGAGAATAAAAGCCTTAATGTTATTACAGCTATTTTATTTTTGTGGATCCAACTCATTTAGGAAACCAGTGGAAGTGAATCACAGAACGGTAGGGGTTGGAAGGACCTCTGAAGATCATATAGTCCAACCCCCCGCTAGAGCAGGATCCTAGAGTAGATCATATAGGAACTCATCCAGATGGGTTTTAATGTCTCCATAGATGGAGACTCCACAACCTCTCTGAGCAGACTGTTCCAGTGCTCAATCACCCTCATAGTAGTGTTTTCTTTGAGGAGAAAATTTAACGAGGTTGAACTAGGAAGGACCTGTGCCTGTATAGACTACTGGAGAGCTAGCACACTGTTGAAGCTTCATAAGCACTGGTCAGACAGAAGAGACAGTAATTTGAAACCAGCCAAAAAAGATTTTGCAAGAAAAACAAAATGATACCAATAGTTTATGAAAAACTAAGAGACAAATGTTCTCTGAAGACATAAAACAAACTTTAAAACTGATCTTAGTGAGAGCACAGGAAAAACAAATATAGATGAAGACATGGCTGAAGCACAGGCATGCTTTTGAAATTACTGTGTGTATAGTAAGCTGTGATTAAATTGAGCCTAGATCCAGTGTGGAACACCTAAACCAATGAAGAATCCTGTTCTCACTTCTTAAAATACCTGGTAGCTTTCCGACACAATCATGTTCTAATTCTTTAGGAAAGACAACAATTTGATTATCTATTTCATGATTATAAAGTCTTATGTCAGACTGAGACAGCTGTGGCAATTTACAATTATTTTAGAGGTACAGTAGTTATGGTGTGAAAACAGTAGCTCATTAATTTAATTACCTGCTTTTACAATAGAATGCAATCCTGCAGAAAGAGGAGAATCAGAAAACAGTTACTTTACATTCTTTCCCTCAGCCCTTAATTTTTGACACATCATCTCCTCTTTCTCATTTTTTTGTTGAATTCTTTTTTTTTTTTTTTTTACTCTATTTCTATCTTGTCTTTCATCTCATCAGCTAGGGCACTCTTAGGAATAGGTTACCCTCAGAACATTAATTAAACCTCCACTACACAGAAATTCATCCGAGTTGGTGTTAATGGTCAAAAACCAACTAGCTGTTATGAATTTTATATGTCTCTTGTGATGAGGAATGATTGTTTGTACAGTATTTTGAGAGAGCTATGCAAGTACTTCATAGTTGCCAATTATAATAATAATATGAGAGTTCACTATTAGCCAATATTTCCTACCCAGTAAATTTATCACAAAAAAGATCTTTTTCATGATCAGCACTGGCTAGGTAGTTAAAAAATACATATCTTAAGTACAAAACACAGTTTTCCTTTATTTATATTCCCTTTTCTTTTCAGTAGTCACATTCTTTACAGAAATTTAAAACAAAATCTTGGCTAATACTAGAAGATGAGAACAAGAGATGTTCATGAATAGTGAACAGAGTGATTTGAAGGCTGACAGGTTTGCCAAGGCTGATGAGCTAGCCAAACATGTGCCTAGAAACACTAGCAGGTGGCACATGATTATGTCTCATACATTTGGTATTTTCTGAAAAATAACAGTCTACCACTTAGCCAAACTACAGCAAAATTTCTTTTTCATCTTGATCTTTCAGTTCAGTTGAATAACCTCCTTCATATTACCCCACCACATACTTTCATATAGGAGGAGAAAAATCTTTATTAGTTAGACACTCTACTAATAAAGTCAAGTAAATTATCTGCAAAGTTGGTCAGTCCTGAAAAAATGCACTACACAATGGTAAAATTATCATACATATAAATTTATTTTATATACACTTATTTTGTATTTAATAACTAAAATATAATCTCATGCAAGCCTTGATTATGTGATATTATAAAGAAAAAACAGTTAACTCTTATCCATGGATTGTGGAAAAAGTAATATAATGTGCAATATATTTCCTACACAGACTAAATTATTTCACTCTTGTTACTGGATTCTAATACTTGCATCTATTCCACATCTAGGGCTAGATTTCAAGATTACAGATAAATTTCTTTGATAGTTTTGCACACAAAATAATTTCCAAGTTGGTTATGTATCTGACCAAATTCATAACTTCTATGTCAATCATCTAAGTACCCATGTATAGCTGTAAAATTCTACCCGTCAGTAACTACTCCAGGGAAAATGGAAGGCAAGTCATGAAATACTGAGTTAGTTCCTCAGAATCTGTGTTTGCAGTTCTCTCTGCAGTTTGTTGGCCAGGAACATCCATAAACACTAGATATTTTGGACTTTTCCTATGACTACCCCAAAACTTCTAAGCAGCCTTACAATGTGTAAAATAAGTAAACAAACAATTGGTACTCCAGTGAGTGTCACACCATGAGTAAAAAAACTAAGTGTCTTCAATACTGATTCATTTAAAGAAACTGCACAAAAAGAAATTTTAAATTTTGTAAGAAAAGAAAAAAAAGTATTAGCGTTACAGAGTATTTGAAGACACATTCTATTCCTTAGGCTAATATGTTCATCTCTCTTTTGAGGTTCTGCATTTTACAATAAAACAGAATTACTTTTCTGCAAATCCCCCAATAAAACCTATTTCTTAATCCATGCAGTGTTTATGAAGATGATTTAAATTTTTATAACGAGTACTAGTGTAATCTTAATAATTTGGAGCATTTCTGCTATAGTTTCTACCTTCTTTGTCCACATCCCCACCCTTCATGCACTTGTTTTGCCAATTACAAGGCCTAGTGCAAAGGACACAGCCAGCAGAAAAACAATCCAGTAGCCAGATTCTATTGTACGTAGAAAAGTCAGTATATAGGGGATCGCTGGGGGTACAAACAAGTCAAACAGATCACACATAATAGACAGCAACCCCAGGAATGACACAGCACAACCAATAATACGTGGAATAAACAAAGACACAAAGGCTCCCATAGAAAAAATGGGAGACAACCAAGTCAATAGGCTGATCACATAGGATAGAAGTAGCCCCATATTGTCTCCCCACAAAGCCCGCATTTGCAAATGCCAAACCTGACTGGGGCCCAGTTGCAGGGAGAGTCAGGAGGTCCTTCCCCAACAGAGAAACGCTGCAAAGTACATCTACCTCATAGATAGACACTCCACCCTTCCTGCAAGTGGTCCCAGCTTTTATCCCCAAACAGGACACCTGGCACTCATTTACCCAATGCAGGGCACCTGGGGCTTGTTTACCCAAGGGCTTTCCTTACAAGGCCGGCTGCACCTTGGAGGAAAGCCAAAAGGCAAACTCATCCCCTCCTTTTAAAGGGCCATGGGAACCACCCATATGTCAACCTTAATTCAGGGCTCGGGGTTCAGACCTCAGCACTTCAGCACTCTGGTTTGCCCCAAGCCCCTAAATTCCAACCTCCAGATTTCTCCCTGTCTTTTCCTGGGGAATAAAACTATCCCATACTGTTTATCAACAATATCTACATGAACCTTTCGTTTCATATCCAGCATCTTAGCTCCTGACAGAGCCTCCCTGCATCATTTCACTGACTATTTGACTTCCTGCATTTCTAACCTATACCTTTCTTCCCCAAGAATGTTAGTGCCCTCCATGTACAAAGAGCTCAGCTGGGGATCCACTATTCATTCTTGCAAGCCAACAAACAGTTGCATTTCCCTAACTGATAAATTTAAGCGTCCCGAGAAGAGGAAATAAACTCTGCCTAAGGTACAGCAGCCACACCACATCCTCCTGACTCAGCTCTGCTCACACTGCAAAGGGGAAAAAGAAGTGATGGGCAGTAGGGCTTGCCCAGCCAACACTCACTGCAATACATGCACTGTAAGAACTAGAACCATAGTTTTGATCTCTTAAGTCTTTAGTTTCCTTGACCCAATTGCCTAGAAATAAGTGAGGACTTTTACAGGGAGCCAGAGAGAAAGAAGAGGGAAGAGGCACACACCAGAAGGAATATTCCTGTACATTCCTGCCTCCCTAGTCTGTTTGCCATCTTTATGTAATGTAAGCCCAATACAGAGGGGCCTCCTGCCAGCTACAGAAATATTGCTTGAATGCAGCAGTCTTCCACAGGTCCTGCCAAAATGCAGCTGTGGAGCAGACTTGAATACACACAGTGTATCCTGCAGTTCTTTCAACCTTTTCCTTGCCCAGTGAATGAGATTTCACTGAGTCATGTGACAGATGTCTTCCCAGCCATCCACTGCTATGCAGCACTAGGGCACATGGGAGCTGGTGTTCAAGGCTATACTCAGGGCACATCCTCCCCAATTCCTGTGCAGCACCATAGCCTTTCCCCAGCTCCTGGTCCTGGACAAGATGAAAACAGCAGGGGAGACACAACAGGTTTGTCCATCTAGGATTCCAGAGTAGAAAAGAAACACAATGCTGTTCTGGGAATCAGGTCGTTCAAACTGAAGTAATTAAAAACTTAGCAAAATTAGTGGATATTTTACATGAAGTGTGAGATTTGACTGGTTTCACTTGTGTAGCCCTGAAATATAGCTAAAAGTAGAATGACTTTCCAGGTAAGAAACTGAAGGAAGGATTCTGTAACTGACATAAGTTAACTGCAGAACTCTATTCAGAGCTCACTTCAGCATAGGTGTACGTATAAATCACACCCTTACAGGGAACTAAAACCAAGCAGCACAAGGGCTTAAGGGATTGAAGACTTATTCTGGAGACTGGAGATATTCCTGGAGCAGTCACTAGCCCCAGTTCACCTCTCAACATCTCAATTTTATCTTAAAACTGGCAATAATCAGTGCTCAACAGCAGGCAGCACAAAGCGTTGTGCCTAGATCTCACCTTTTTTTTTTTCTCCTCTTTTTTTTTCAGTGATCAGCCCCAGTTCTGCAACAAAGACGACTGCATTTCTACCTGAGATTCCGTTTCTAGCAAAAAGGTCATATGACCCCTTCACCCTATTCCTAAAATTTTTCACATGTAAAATGTAGTCTTTCCTCTAGAAGTCTAACACTTCAGAAGCACTACTTTAATAAATAATGTGAAATGTGAAGCAGGCTCTTCTGTGTGAATCTCACTGTTACAAACATCAACAAAACACTTCATTCTGTCTACTCTAGCCCCAAAAGATGCCTAACACAATGTCATCACCAAGCTCACTGATTTGTCCTTGCTGCCTATTCTTAAGTTGAAGGGGAGACGTGGCAAGAACACACATGCTCTATCTTCTGTTTCACAGCCCTGGGAAGCTTGAAGGTAGGACAAGAAGCCAGACCACAGAAGCAGCTGCTTCCCAGTGGAGCAATTTCAACATGGCTGCACTTTCCCAGAAAGGAGGGGGAATGGAGAAGGGCAAAAAGTCAGAAGGGAATTTCCTCTGCACTGGAATTTTCTCTCCTTGGAGAGGTACACAAATACATAGCCTACAGGCACAATTCACAGCATCTGGCAAGTTTTCTTTACACAGAAAGCAACCATCTTTTTAAGTTTTAATGACAATCTAACATTGGTATAAAAACTAGTTGTCTGTCAGGTTTTACGGAAGTTTTGGTTTACAAATTGATCTTTTACAAAGTCTTGCTGAATTGTGATTCACATTTACTTAGCAGACATTCAAAAAATGGTTGCACCTACAAATTATTATATTTTCTAACTTGGTATCTCAAACATATATTATTTAAGGCCTGTTATTAAATCTTTAAGATGTGCAAACAAGATATACAACCTTTGAAGACACACAAGCCCTCTGAAATGTGTGCTTCTATATAAAAATGCTTGTAGATACTTAAATATCACAGTCATAAATTTATTTTCTCTTATGTTGCATGTATCATGAACACTTGCCTACACGGACAAGAAGAATGCCAAAAAATCTCCTAAGTCTGGCCAGAAGAGCAGTATTTATACTTCAACAAAAATTAATTCCATGTGCAAGTTAAAGTAGCGCTCCATCAATAAAGTATTTCAACCACTGTCTGTGGTATGGCACTGAGGCATCTCTTTTCAGCTTAATCTGACACTAGGGAATTCTTGCTTTACGTAGCTAAGAATCAACAGATAACTATTTTAAGTATATCTTCAAGTACTTTGTTTAATTTATATCTAAATTAAAGAACTATTGGAAGACTCAGGTATGCATGAATAAACAAATAAGTATATATTTGAATTTTCATAACAGAACTTTTTCATATTATGGAATTTTGTATTAAAACCACTTCTTAACAGGTACGCACAACTTGATCAAAATGCTCCCTTTTCTTTTTCTAGTTCTAAGCCATTAAGTAGTTTTGCTTGTTGCCAGCTGGAATGAAACACACACATTTTTAAAACAGAGAAGTGTGAAAAATAATTTTTCTTATTTGCCATTCTTGCTCTTCATTCAGAATGCTTTTATGCAAGTGTAGGTGTGTTTCAGTGTTGAATCAAGTCCAATACTAAAATCTAAACATGACTATATGAAGGATCTAGAGAGGAAAGGGAGTTTGAGAATTATGTAGCCAGAAGAGAAGAGCCTTGTCGGTAAAGAGGGTGGTCCATAGAGAGGCCAATGAAAAGATTTCTGGGAATTTGTCAACAGTAACAAATTTCAAATATCCTCTCCAGGAGGGAGATCTTGGGTCTTTACTAAAAAGCAGCATGGTTATTTCTCTGAACTCTCAGAAAAGTACAAAGTAGTCCATAAGACAGGTAAAAGCAAGCTATTAGTAGACTGAAAGATTTGAAAACAGCACCTTGAACTGTATTTACATGCAAATAGAAACAATCGTATCATGCAAAAAGTATATATTGTGTGTTCAGTATTAGTGGATAGCTGAGCAAGTTATGTGCTGAATGTTACACCAGATTACACTGCCAAAGGGTTATGTTATCATAGCCACAATGACAAGAATACAGAGGTCCAACCTAGAATAGATAAGGCACAAAGAATTTTAGAGACACTTGTATTATCCATGCTTTTCTGCGTCTCTTTGGCTACAATCACTAGCATAGGTCCCACGTACACAAACTGAGAAAAAGTAGTGTGAGCGCACAGAAAACTGTTTAAAAGACTGAGTTACTCCTCTACAACGGTTAAAAGACTGGAAGGAGCCAAAGCTTTGCTTATTCCTCACAAGTATTTCTGCTGCACCAAATGCCAGCACCATCATTTTATCAGTCGGATGTGTATACTCTGTAGCTGTACTCAAATAAACAAATAAACCAGGGTTTTTATTAGTAACTTACAGTACATAAATTCCAGTACAAACTTGCAAAGGAATTTCTCCTGAGGGAAAAACATAATTAGTTTTAAGAGTTTTCCAGAATAGTAGAGAGTTGTTGGGTTTTTAATGTATTTCAGACATACACAGAATTTTAAACATCTATATTTATAGGTTCCAAAAGATTTTCAACAAGTCCATGTAAAAAACCTTTTTTATTTGTTGTTTTAGAGGATGCCTGTTTATCACTCATTTGTTATCCACTAACAGCATCTATCCAGACACACGACCACGTCAGAATTACTTCAGTCAGGCATTAATCATAGTTGAAAGACTTTAGACAAGTATTCAGTTTTAATAAAAACTCTTGAAAGTTATTATCCACATAAAGAAGTATCTTGGAAAGTTCCACCCAAAAAGCAAAACAGAAATCCAATAATTAATAAAGAAATTGTACTATCTTAAGTTTTAAATAACCCTGAACAGATGGTTTAATCTAAGGGTCTATATAAGCCAAAAATAGCAGATAAAAAAAAATGCAAGAGAAATGGGTGTGTCATAGGAAAGTCCACAGTTCCAGGACTTGAATATACTACATAGCAGGGCTATTCTAAAACATATAGATGGTGGAAAGGATGAGGAGCTGGTCTGGTATCCTCAGATGTAGAAGTTAAAGAGTAGCTTTTTTATATATATACAAAATTTATCAATGCTTCTTTATTTACCTTTAAATATTTTGCAAGTCTCTGAATTCCCCAGTATTCTGATGGCAAATCGGTGTTTGCTTCCTGATGACATACAGGCTGTTCTTCATCTTCCTCAGTCTCTGGAGAACTTTCACTAATGTCTTCAAACATGACTGATGTTTTACTAAAAATAAACAAACAGCATCATCCATTCTAACCAGCTATAAACTAATACGAACAAGGACATTTTACACAGGTATGAGAACACTGCCTAATAATAGAATTAGAAAAATATAATTCACATTACCAAATATCAAGTATGGTGATAATTACAGTAGATACAGAAAATTAAAAAAAAAAAAAAAAGACGCAAGAAAAATAAGTAACCCATACCATTTTGAAGTTGGTTGTATTTTAACAGATTCAGAAGAAATGCCACCGGCTTTCTTTTTGATTTTCAGAGACACAGTACTACTTCTCCCTTCTTTTTCAGTATCTTTTTTGGCAGCTTTTTCACTAAAATATTTGGGTTTATTTAGAAAAAAATTATTATACATATATACACAGAACCAAAAAGCTATGGTTGGACACATATTATGTCAGTACCTATGAGCTTATGAACCTACACAATAAACTCCACTAAAAAGATAGTATGCTGGGACTTAACTGACTAATTTTGCCTTAGTAAAATAATGGCATATTAGAAAAATTCTATTATGCTGTCCTGTGTGTAATACAAGAACAAAGAATGTGTATATGCAGAGAGACCACAGCTCCATTTACGCTAGGATACCATCTCCAGCCATGACCAACAGCAGCTCTCTAGGTGACAGTAGAAGAACAACGGAAGAATACAGAAATTATTTTTTCCAGAAATTTCTTCAGCAAATTGTGATTCAGGAAACTCCTGATCATCCTTGCATTAACAGTTTTGGATGGATTTTTCTTCCATGAATGTCTCTGGCTGCTTTTCGAACTCACATAAACAAATGGCCTCTACCATCTGCGGCAAAGAATTTGAGAGCTTAGCCATGTGTTGTATAAAGTATCTCCCTTCATTCTGAACTGGTCTCACTCGCTCATTTTCATTTGATGCCCATACTCTATTTTCAGGTGTCTGAACTTTAAGATAATCTCATTAGTGAAGACTGTTGCTAAGCAGAGCTAGAAAAGTGGCTCATATAACATGAAATCATTAAAAATCAGTAGTATAAGTAAGAGTCATCCTGATTTTCCATCCCAAATCTGTTTTGCTTCCCTCAGAAAGTGTGGTTTAGATTAGATTGTCTACTCTGTCTTGCTTTAAAGGGCATTTTATACCAAAAATATGATAATATCCCCATCCTGGAAGACCAGTACTGAAAGACGGTTGCAATATATTTCTCTGCCTTGCTGTCAAAATGACATAACACCATCACAGTTGTTGCATACAGAGGAAAACTGAGAAATCTCTTTGGTAGTCTGTACTCTCTTCTTAAGAAATTAACATGTAGTAAATTTTGTTTTATTGCTCCTAACTTAAGATAAGAATGGAAACCTATAACCCGCCATCCAATCATTAGCACAGTTCAGAGAAATTTACAGGAAAACTCAATTGTAAAGATAACTACTTATCTGTGGGAAGCAGAAAGCCCAGTATTCTTCCACCTGATAGATGGCTCTAATTTCTTCTTGTCAATGGATCTTGCTCTTGCTGCAGAACTTTTCACTTTCTCGCATACATTCTTTTCTGTAAAATCATCAAGGTTCTGGGATTGGCCAGAGACCTTAGGATCAACTACTTCTATACGCTGATAATTCTTCTCATATGTCGGTTCTTTAAAGAAACTATATTCCTAATAAAAGAAGGAGACATGGTTTGTCAGTTATTGATATATGAATAATGCATATTAAAACAATAAGTTATAATCACAATTACAGGATGCTGTGCTTAAAAATTGTATATATTAGATGTAGAATGATTATAAGCATTAAATCAGATTGCCTTGAAAAATATAAAACACTAATCTGGAAAGTAGTTACCATGTGCAAATTAAAGTTTTTGAAATAAATGAATGAGCTTAATTTGGAACTTCCCAAACATAATTGAATATTGGGTGTTGTTCAATTTATAATATGTTAAATAATTTGTGGCACAACCACTTTTATAGAACCTAATTCCAAATAAGTTTCAAGATCTAGAATTGAAAAGTCAGTCATTCTGCATTCAATGGACCATTTTTATAAGAACTATTTCCCTGCATAAAGGATTTACAAAAAATTCCCACAAAGAATAATGAACATAAAACTGAAAATAGGCTATGATACACTGCTAGCCTTCAGTTCCAAGTAAATTAATTCGATATAGTTTAGAATGAATATAAACACATTCCATTTCAGTTTTTTCATCTTCAGTCTCTCAGGACAAAATATTGTTGAATAAGTTACATACAAGAATGGAGCTGAGTGGCACCTACCAATCCTTCAGCTGTCTGTGTCTAGTACCATGGCTGATCGAAAATATCCAGAACAGAAAGGACTCTTGTCAACTCTTATTCTCTATTGGAATATATTCAATTTTTACAGGAAAGACAGCATACAATCATTACTTAGTACTATTATTGCAGCTGTCACTATCAGATAGGTGAAGACATTCCCTTATGTATCTGATTCAAGGCAGTTTTAAGGAGACTGTCACAGTATGGTCTGTTTTTGAATAGTCCCTGATGTGAATCGGCTGTTCCAGGCTTGCTGACCCAACTGTCTAATCATAAACTAACTCATGGCAATTCTCTCATTCTGCAAATGTACTCTAGACAAGACAATTTAACACATGATAAACTAGACAAATCACCGGGGAACCGATGCTGCAGCTTGACTAGCTAGGCACATGCTAATAAGTGTGTTTCCTACAGCACTATATGCCAACACAGCAATTCTTCATGTTAGCTTTCAGAAGGCCAAGAAGATATTACAAAAGTTAATTGGTTTGACAATATATATGTACGTAATGAGCTTTTTGAAGCTCTCCTCAGAAAATAAAACACAACTATTTCCAGGCATAATTTATTTCATGTAGGGCAACCTTGGAAATACAGCTTTTTCCCACATTTCAGAGTTCTAGAGTAAAGAAGATTTTCCCTCAAACACAAATGCTCTGCAGCTCTACAGTATTAACTTGTTTAAATTCTAGTTATAGAATGCAGAATGTACTAAACTACCATTTTCTTCAGCAAGGCAATATAATATTATATATGATATTCCTAAACCATTAAAACGGTATAATTTATACTCTTCAGCATTAACTTTTTTACAGTCAGGGAATACTAAGTGATTTATACAACAATTGAAAGAAAATAGGATAAATTCTATTTATTTACTCTTATTTAATAAATGTACACATTTCTTGAATAGCTACAGTATCTTTATAAGAGCAGAAAACCAGTAAAGAAAGGTATATTATCTCTATTATTAATACAAATCTATATTACCATTTAGCATTAGAATCGTAAAAAATTACTAAATTATTACCATATTTTACCTTTCATGACCATCAGATGAAGCCAAATCACATTGAAAATATATTAAACCAGTAATTATGTCTAAAAACATTTGTATATTGTTGCATTTGTGAAATGTAAACCAATATGTAGACATAACATTAAAAAATACTTGCCTATGGGATAAATAAAACACATTTTGGAACTTATTTTACTTTCAAACAGAAGATCTGACACATTTAATGCCAGTACTGTTAATATAAGTTACTGCATTTATCTGTACAACTTGAAATGCTCTGTTCTTTCAGAACTGTCAAACATTCATATTTTTAAAAAACCAAAACAACTACAGTCCTACATCCCATCAAACCAGAACAAAAGGATTAGAAAATTTCCCTGTTAAATACTTCCTTCTTGCAATAACTTAAATTACATGTAAACAACCACAATAAAATTTTTGACACGTTTTAGTCTGTAATTAATTTTACCACCAAGTTATTAATCTGTTATTACCACACTAGAAATCTGAACCAAAAAAACACCTTTTTATTAGGAATGAGGAAACAACTAAAATTGTAGTGGCACTCTGTGATTCTAGCTAATATAGCGCTCTAAATAAAAGCCAAAACACCTGAATTTTGCAATGGCTGAAGCAACACATCATGTGTAAGCTGGATGCTTAACTCTCAGCTCTGATATGTAAATAAGGCAGTTCTCATTAAAAAGTTGGGCTATTATTTATATTTGGGTTGCAAAGAATGAAGATAGAAATTTAACTGGTTTTGATCACAGAAAAATATTATCATAAAAAGTTGACCTTTTATGTACAGATAGCATGTTTTCCTCCTTTAACTTGTCCAGTGTTCCATAAAGAATAACACAAGAAGGTGAGCAAAACTTTTAATGCAAAATTAGAAGCTAACCTCACATGTTGGATGAAACCTCATAAGGTATGATAGAACGATACATGAAATAGTGCATTATTTGCTATTTACAAAAGGAACATATTTAGTAGAAACGGAAACAAATCCAAAGAAAAATAATAAATGCATTTCAGCATCTTTAAAATTGTTTATTTTATCACAAATTTATCTTTGATAAAAAACATCAACTTCAGTGAGGTTTATAATGTAATTCTTAACAAAGAGAACATACGTTTCCATGAAGTAGAATATACACCAAGTATCAGTAAATACATACCTGTTTAGCCATA
Source organism: Podargus strigoides (assembly GCA_028020825.1). Classification (NCBI taxonomy): domain Eukaryota; kingdom Metazoa; phylum Chordata; class Aves; order Caprimulgiformes; family Podargidae; genus Podargus; species Podargus strigoides. The sequence continues at coordinate 41,855,830 of CM051623.1, forward strand.
TATTCTACAAATCTAGCTGATCTCTCCCTTAAAAATGTAACAATATCTTTATATACATCACTTTTTCTTTCATAGTCAATGCCATCTTTACCCTTTAGCTGACCCTTAAAAAAATAGAACAAATTTAAAATTATTAATGGTATTGCCTTACACAGGTAATTTAATCTCCATCATAAAATGGTGGTAAAGAGCACAGAGGTCATTCTGTAATGAATTTGCCACGGAAGTCTCATGCTCAGCAGTCTCCATCAAACTTCAATAATGCTTTGTAAAGATGCACGGATCATCTCCATGGATCCCAACAGATAATCAAGAACTTACATAGAATTCTGCAAGTAATTACTATCAGTTAATTGTACTGCATGTATTTCCACTGAAAAGAATTTATGGTTTATGGCAAACAACCAAGTAAATATGAGATGCCAGTGCAGTATGGCAGATGTCTAAAAGGATCAGAAAATAATGTGACTTGACTAGCCTAAGTTTTATCTAAGCTTTATGAGCTTCAGCCATTAAAACCTTGCTAAGTCAAAATTTCCCTGGATTTTTTAACTCTTAGGAATTTGTGAAGTTATGCCTGATGGACATCAGGCTCTCTTCGAAATGAATGTTAGAGCTCAACACACATGAGGGCCTAATAGGCCTAAATAAAAAATAAATAAAATAAATAAAACGTATCTGTAAGGAAAGAAGTAATCAAAATGAAAAGCAGAAGATATAATTTCTAAAAAGCTTCCACTGAAAGGAGAAAGAACTGCTTATCATTTATAAAAATGCAAAAGCAAGCTATATTAGCCACACACAATATTACACCTCAGATCAGGAGCAATGAGGCACTAGAGAGGCATCTAGTCCCACAGTACCTTTAAATAGGAATAGTGTGAAGGACTGTTATGGCATGTTTAAAGACTAAACAAACACTGCTAGCAAAGAGTGTGCAGAATACACTCCCAGTATAAAACTTACAGAAAAAGCACTCAAAACATATAGAAAAATTAGCATGCATTTATTATTGTCTTCTCCTTCTGTACCAATAAACCAGCTCTGCAGGTCTTACAGCCTCCATACCACTACCCTAAACCTGACTGATTTTTGATTTTAGCACATAAAAATATTCATTACCCCATGGTATCCTTTACTACTACTTACTCCATTTAAAAACACTCCTGCTGTGCTGCAAGTGATATATAAAGGATCAGTGTCATGTGGTTTGATGACTAAATAACAAATTTCTCCATGCACTTGTCTCCACGGAGGAGCTCGGCATCCATTAGAGAACACGTAATCTGTAACCAAATAGCATTAGTGTTTTTATCCAGTTTAAAAGTATTTTTAATAGTTATGCTTTATGATTAATATAACATGTATACAAATCAAAATCCCAAAACAATACCTTACTCTTAAGAATTCATACTGTTAGGAATTAATCATGCAAAGTTCTATGACCTGTGGCCTGATCCAACCAAGAATTGCAACTGTGCTTAGCACTTTTCAGGATCAGGGACTCAGTTCACTTTCTCTGCTTCCACTGAAGATATTCATATAATTGGAGATTATTTCTGTAAGTAAAGTCTGAAGAACAGCATTCCACATCTGAAAATACTTTCTAATTTTACTTTATAACTTTAAAGTAGAAATAAACGTTTAAAATTTATTACTGAAATTGATTCAGCAAATTTCACACAGAAGTCAAGTAATCTTTTAATAAGGATATATATAAACATGAGATATAATCAGATCTGGACCTGACGTATATTCCAGTGATTCCAGTACTGTATCTTCTCCTTTCCCAGAGAAATTCTTGAGTATATTCACTTCATTATTTATAGCAGCTGGATTTAGTCTTATGTCTCTGCAATTAACAGAAAATCACAGAATCACAGAATGTTAGGGATTGGAAGGGACCTCAAAAGATCATCTCGTCCAGTTCCCCTGCCAGAGCAGGAATATCTAGAATGGTCTAAAATGTATTCATCAACAGGATGTACTCAGAGAAATGAAAAGAGAGTATTACATGAGTCTTAATAGTAGCAACAAAAATCTGGAAATGGGTCATCTTCCATTGTTTTTCTTAATTTTATCTGTTAGTTTAGTGAAATTTTAGTTCCATAGCTAATATGAAGTCCTCATAACTATGAATCAGACTCAATATAATACTTAATTTGCTTCCACGAAGAAATAGACATTTCCTTGAAAATATTTAACTGTAAACTTTGTTGTTTGTACAAATGACTTCAATTTGCTACCAAAACGCAAAGCATATGCAATAAAAAAACCACATACACGGGCACATACTTGCATACCCACACCTACAGCAAAACCTTCAGGAAAAAAATGTTTTTTCAATAACTCAGTGAACAGTGAAAGTTATTTCAATACATTTATTTATGTCACACCAAAAGCATATGTTGTGGGTTGAAACCAATCTGATTTAACAATAAAAATAAAAAATGCACTGGCCAACATGCTTAGCTTCCATTTGAAACGCACTTACTGTGAAATGTGTTTCAAAGAACTATTAAGCAGTTGTAAATCCAGCTGATAAAGAAGAAGAAAGATTTTCATTTTCATCTCTGTTTCAGGGTCATTTTCTTTTTTCACTTTGTCAAGTAAATGCAACATGGACATATCTTCTCCTTCAACAGTCCCATATTCAGGGCCAAGAATTTTCACTATAGGATCTCTGTTAGCTGCAAACATGACACAGAATCATATAATATGATACTATGCTAAAAATGATTAGGCAAGACAAACACTTTTTATCTCATTTGCTCACTTTAAAAAATACGAAAACATTAAGAACTAAATGAAACTTTTCATAACTAACAATATTATTTTTTTTCACAACAAAGATTAAGATTCATTCAATCAACAGGTGAATATTAAATACTTCCCTTTATCAACAGCCCCCTTTCTATAAAATATGTCTGGCTGATCACCAAAACAGGAAATCAATGAGTTTAACTCACTGAAAAGTGATCATTTTGGAAATAAGACTTAGTGTTAAAGAATATCTTTAAATTTTTCTAGCAGCATTCCCAATGGCCCCATTACTCCCTCAGCTATGCCAGCTGTTCTTTTTGGTAGACGGTGACATAACTGCATGTCAAAGGGTTTTATGAAAACATTTTGCTCTGTTCCTGCAAACAAAGTCACATGCATCTGCGAATGCCTCTGTCCATATTATTCTTCCCTATTATTCCTGGTTGATCAGTGTCAGTGACAGGACTCTGGATTAGACAGATCTGAAGTTTGATCCAGTATGAGCATTTATATTTTAGTATTGCAGATGCAATTTCTACTAATATTACCAAATAATTTTACTCATCTCTTCTACTTCCAATGAGAGGAGTATACCCAGCTTAGCATATGACAGGTCTTCTTACCAGTTTGAAAATGTAGGACTTGAATATGACACAGTAGAAATACCTGTACCTATATTTTAAAAGCCACCGTGAGAAACACCTGTAAGTGCTCACTGTGAACCTTGTGCAGGTAAGAATGTCTTGAGCATGTAAGTTTTTCTTTGCCTATTAAGGATGTAACTTTTTAAAAGAGGATTAAACTACAAACATAGGAAAAGCTGCTATTAGACTCCAATAAGATCTTTTTTTTCAGAAATTTAAACTCCACTGTCTGTTGCAATAGCTGGGGTATTACTCAGTATACATGAATTTGTAAATGAGATTCAACAGTTTTATTTTAACTTTACTCCAGATCTGTTAGAGATTTCTGTGAAAAGAAGAACTAGGAAATTCATTAAGTTCTGGATCAGCACCTTTAGCCAACTTCATCAACACCTTCTCAAACACTTAAAATGGAGGCATGCCTTCCCTCACATTTCATAAACATGAATTGAAGGAGAAGATATACTTTATAAGAGAGAGAAAAGATGAAAAATAAAGAGGAAAGGAAACCTTCAAGGCATGCTTGTGCTTCCTTTAACTTTTTTTCCATAGTAATTTGTAGCAAACGGGATAGCTGATCAAAACTGCGAACTCTGAGAGTTGATGACGTGAGGAGAAGCAGTGGTTGGCCATCTGTACCTTTGGCTTCAGACTCAACAGTTGCATCACTAGAAAAATTAAATTATGTCTTTTTAAAATAAGAATTTTAATAAATATCAAGTTTTAGAGAAGAATCCAGAATGTTATTCAAGCTCCACATGATAAAGCGCATACAATTTCTTTAAACTGTATTTCAGAAAACTTCCAAGGTAAACCAATTTATTCACTGCAAATCAGCAGGTGGATGCCTGAAGGAGGCTGTGACCCTGTGGGAAGCCCATGCTGGAGAAGGCTTCTGGCAGGACCTGTGACCCCATGGAGAGAAGAGCCCACACTGGAGCAGGTTCGCTGGCAGGGCTTGTGACTCCTTGGGAGGGGAAGAGTGTGATGAGTCCTCCCTCTGAGGAGGAATGAGCATCAGAGACAATGCATAATCAACTGACCACAACCCTCATTCTCCTTCCCCCTGTGCCACTCAGGGGTGAAGAGGCAGAGAAAATTGGGAGTGAAGTTGAGCTTGGGAAGAAGGGAGGGGTGGGGGGAAGGTTTTTCGAGATTTGTTTTTATTTCTCACTATCCTACTCTGACTTTTGATGCGCAATAAATTAATTTCCATGAGTCAAGTCTGGTTTGCCTGTGATGGTAACAGGTGAGTGACCTCTCCCTGCCCTTAGCTTGGCCCATGAGCCTTTCATTGTACTTTCTTCCCCTGTCCAGTTGAGGAGGGGGACTGATAGAGCAGCTTGGTGGGCACCTGGCAGCCAGCCAAGGTCAACCCACCACACAGGAGCCACTCAACACTAACAGAAGTCACAGGGTTAATCACTATCGGATGCATGACTCTGCAAGTCATATAAATCACTAGGTAAATAGGTCTATATCACAACCCAGAATAGTGTCCAATTCTAAAAAAAACCCCAAAACCTACAGATTTTAACTCAAAATTTTCAATATATATCAGTAAAAACCACACCCATTTCAGCCTCCCAAATACACTAAGGCTTTCTTTATACTAAATGATTACAGTTTTGCTTCATATTTCACCTTCAACATTTCAAACCACACTGCAATTCAGACTTACTTGACCTCATAACCCTCTCCAAATACCGAACAGCTCAATTGCGTTTTCCACTCAAGGGGCTCTCTGAAGACAAATGCTGCTTCCTGAGGATGTCTAGCGCTGAAGTCCTCCGCAAACTTAATAATTTGATTTAGGAGAGATTCATTCAAAGGGGTGCCAGTTCCAGAACCAGCAGCGGTCCACTGAGCCACTCTTGCCAGCGCCGCTCCCATGGTCTCGACTAGTGTCAAAGGCGCGCGCCTCAGCAAAAGAAGAGAAAGACCAAACCGAGTCCTCAAATTATAAATACAACACGCCGTGGATGCTATAACTTGAAATAAGCATACTTAGGAATGATTAGATTATTTTAATTTATTTAAATCCCTGAAGTGAGGAAAGGGGAATTGAAGATGACAACTTGCAATTTTAAAGAAATAAGGCAATCAGGTGGAAACACAGGGTTTTTTTCATCATAATTCATTCCTGGAGCTACCAGAAACTCAGGGAGCTGGCAGCAGAAGGCCTCTGTTGTGGCTCTAACAAAAGGCTCTCAGCTTCTTCTTGTGAACTTGATCCCACTGCTAAAAACAGGCAGACACACCGAACCCCCAGCAATGACGCCCCCAGACACTGCTTAAATGGCGAAAAACGGGGGATGTCAGGCCCGCCCGTCAAGCCCGGAGAGGGCGAGAGCCCCCGACGTGAGCCGAGGGCAGGGAGGCCTCGCCCCTGAGGAGAGCCCAGCACGGCGCGGCGTGCCCGGGGCAGGGGCTGGGCTCAGGGCTGCTGCAGGAGCCCGGCGGCGGGGTGCTGCCCCCCAGGGACACAAGGAGCCCGGCAGACGGACGCCTCTCACCGCTCGCCCCCATACCTTGCCCCGGGAGAGCCGCACCGGACCCCGCCATCGTCGCTCGGGCAGCAGCTGAGGCCGGCGGCGTTGCTATGGGGACGGGGCCCGGCGGCGGCCGTTACCGGGAGAAGCGGGTAAACACCAGCCGAGGGGCGGAGGGGAAGGGCCGCTGCCGCCATGGAGGTGTGCCCCGGAGGGTGACACCCTGAGGGGAAGGCCGGCGGTGGTGAACCCTGGAGAGCAGACGGATGAGTGCGAGGAGTGGCTGCGCTGTAACCACTGCCCACAGCGTCCCGTGAAATCGGGTGGAGCTGAGGTGCGGGCACCTTAATAAGGTGTGGAAAACACCAGTTTCTGACCCAGGAAAGGGGGCTGGAGCCAAGAGAGGGGTCAAACACCGTGACACGCTGTGCTTGAAATGCTTTTTGTTAAACAAAATGCAACGTGAAATTAGTGTTTCTTGAAAGAAGTAAAGGAAATACGTATGGGCAGTGCCAGTGAATAAAATCCTCTCACGTATTGGGGGCAGCACATACTATTTTCCCAATCCTATTGTTGATCCATAATGTGAATGAGCCATCACTCTGGATAAATATTTAAGTTATAAAGATGATAAAGTCTCATCTTTTGTACCACTGGGCTGATAAAGAACTATATTCCCTGACTTGCCTTTCCACCTGTAAATTCCCCCATCCAGTTCAGTTATCTGAGTCCACCAAAATACCTATCAGACAGTAAAAACTGGACTTAGATTTGACCTAGGAAGGAGTGGTTACCTGTTGCACACTAGCTGAGGTTAGGAGGCTATCTGCAGCTTTGCAGAATACATGTTCTTCCAAAGGAACAGAAAAATAATCCTTTCAATTACAGTCCAACAGAAGTACCCAACTGTCCCAACACCATACAGTTAATATAGCCAAGAGTTGTTTTACCAGCTGAGAACTTCACTAGGTAATAAACCTCTAATAATGACAAACGTCATGAAATGTATCTCAAAGAGTAACAGTGTGGGATTAATACTTTCTTTCTTTCATGAAGATGATCGTGCATATATATTTTACTGAAATTTTCAAGCAGTAACTATGGATAAGTACATGCAGTCTGCACAATAATGACTTAAGAATAGCATTGGCTTTTCTTCTTTCACTGCATAACTTTGAGAAGATAGAAAACGAGTAACTTGATTAGGTGAAAATGAAAGAGCACTTTCAGTAAAAAGCCTCGGTAAAGACAATGCAATTTCTTTTCTTTATGGAATACTATGTATTAAGAGATTTAATCCTTTCTGGAAATACCTTATTTTCACTGAAATAATGACTATTAAAGAGTCGAATTTGATGGGCAGAAGGTGTAAGCAGCAAAATGAAAGGGAGTAAAAGTATCCCCATCATGGGTGGTGGGGAGTGAAGACAGTGAGTTTTCACACAGAGCTGAGTATTTTAAGCAAGAAGTCGGTGGAGTAAGAAATAGAATTCCTGAATGAGATCACTCTGTTCCACTGAACAGCAAGAAGGAAAAATATTTCAGTGGTGAAGATAAATGGGATGATTTGCCCTCAAAGAGTATGCATCTCCACTGGCTACAAACGAAGGTTCGTGAACTACCTCAGGCTTAGTTACCAGTGGCTCTTCCCTGTGGGCACAGATAAGTCAAAAACCAAAAAAGCAGAACATGTTCTGCAAGCCAGCAGTGAGGAATGCTGCTGGGATCTGGTATTAGAAGCTAAAGGCCTATGAATGGTCTAGACATTGGAGGTGCTTTTCCCCTTTCTTCTTTGCGGCAGGCAAATACCGATTTTGTAGCTCAGCTATGCTCATAGGAATACTACTCTGACTCTTCTGAAGACTAGAAACCATCTGATTTAATTTCTAACCTGAATTTGTATGGCTAGTTTGCGTCCATTTGTTCTTGCACCATCACTCGTCCTTTCTCTTATTTTCAATGGCTACTTTTCCTCCTTAGATTTTACTCAGTTTCTGCATTAGAATATTTTCTCTTAGACTTCACTTTCCTAGGCTAAACAAGTTCAGTTCCTCTAGTCTCAGCCTGCAAGTTCTTAACTTCTCTATCTTAGTGTCTACATTTAGCCTACATTTAGGAGTAGCAGTTATTCTACCACCCAATGACCCCTCCCCAGCTGAGAAGGGGAATCAGGGGGAAAAAATGTAGAAGCCCCGTGAGTTGAAGTAGGAACAGATTTAATGAAATAACAAAGCTAATACAATCACCAGCATAAAGTGTACAAAGTTCTGCTCAGTCTGGTCCTTGAGGTCAACAGCAGAAGCAGAAGGTCAAGACAGAAGAGCCCCAAGAATGGAAACCCCACCCTCACTGAACTCCCTCCTTTTATAATGAGCATGATGAGGTGGTATGGGATACACCTGTGAGTCAGCTGCCTTGATTGGATTTCCCAGCTGACTCTGGGCTACTCATGGCCTGGCTGCATGGCTGGCCCATGGGTCTGTTCTGGGGAAACCAGGACATTTAGTATCTCTTATTTGCCTGTGTTCCAGTCTGAGTTTGTTTTTCTTAAATAGACTTGACACTATTTCTAAGGTCATTTCACCAGGACCCATTACAATGACATTAATCTTCATCTCTTTGAAAGTTCCTCAACTGCTACATTCTAGGATTGCATTTATTTTTCAGATCATATTAGGGATTGTTGTCACCTTACAATTGAATAATACAACCAATTTTCAATCCCTTACTTTTATTTTCAGCTGATGAGTTTGCAGCTTTCTGCAGGATTTAAGCATATAGTATTGCAGTTTGCCCTTATGTGCTTGTTTTGGCTGAGATAGAGTTACTTTTATTCATAGTAGCTGGTATGGGGCTGTGTTTTGGATTTGTGCTGAAAACTATGTTTATAACAGAGGGATGGGATGTTTTAGTTATTGCTGAGCAGTGCTTACAGAGTCAAAGCCTTTTCTGTTCCTCATACCAGTGCACAAGGAGTTGGGAGAGGACACAGCTGGGACAACCAATCCCAACTGACCAAAGGGATATTCCATAACATATGACATCATGCTCAGCATATGAAGCTGGGGGAAGAAGAAGGAAGAGTAGGATGTTCAGAATGGTGGCGTTTGTCTTCCCAAGTAACCGTTACACGTGATGGAGCCCTGCTTTTCTGGAGATGGCTGAACACCTGCCTGCCCATGCGAAGTAGCAAATGAATTCCTTGTTTTGCTTTACTTGCGCACGTGGATTTTGCTTTACCTCTTAAACTGTCTTGATAGCAACCCGCAAGTTTTCTCACTTTTACTCTTCCAATTCTGTCCCAGATTCCACTTTGAGGGGAATGAACAAGTGGCTGTGTGGGGCTTAGTTGGGGTTGGGATTAAACCACAATACTTTATACAATCAAATTCCATTTCTAAAGAAAAAAAAAATATTTATAGTGCACAGTCTCTATCTTTTGGTCCTCATCCTCTTTCCAAAGTAATTTTTGAACCTGATAGCAAATTTGAACCATATTTCACAGTGGGTTTTGGTTTTGGAAATAATTAAGCTCCTACAAGTTTTGCGAAACCTGAGGGTAGTTGATTTGAGGGGAAAGCAAAAGTAATGCCCTTGCTGAGGTAAAGGCAGGCATATGAACTGCAGATCATGTTCTGTAGCAACCAGCCAGCCAAGTGTTCTGTTCATACCGTGCTGGCTAATTAGAACATGAGTAACCTCAGCTTTGCCCAGTGGGTGTTTTATGGAGAAGTTTGACAGCAGAAGATTAAGGGACAAAGCATGTAATTCTATAAGAAATCAGATCTCATTACTTTTGCTGCTCCTTAACTCTTTCCCTGACCTTCAAGTCAGATGAGAAGGTTAGGGAGCCTAAGGCAGAGTTTGTGGGTGCAAGGACTTCCAGGTGTCACCTATTTGCATGCAAGTACTTTGTTCTTGCCATCTGCTTGTAAGCTCCATGCTCTGTCGTCTTTTGCACGTTTTCAGACACATACTGGCTGTAGCAAATAATTACTGCAGTTATCACAGTGGTAGTTGTGCTCTGGGTCCCTTGGCTGCGCTTGGGCTTGTCTTGCTGGATGACAACAAGTCATGTCTTCTTCGTCAGCTATCACTAAAAAATAAGCACTTACGAACTCCTTCACTTAGCCAGACTGAAGGATATTTAATACCACCTTTTGCTTTTACTAGATTTGATTGATCAATGCTATTAATATCTCCTAGCACAAGAGTATAAATGGATATCTTAGAAAATTTTGTCTGAAACCTGAAGTGTTAAGTGAAGTAATCACTTAAACAATTATGAAAGTATTCTCTTGGTGACTCAAAGTCAGTGTGCAAAAACTTCCAGACAATAAAGTTGTAATATAGTCTCAAAAACAGCTTGCTCAGGAACTGGATGCACCCAGAGATAGCATTTGCACCATGTTTGGCTAATTCTGTAAATTATTAGTAGTACATTAACGTACTAGTCCCTTTTTACTGTAAGGTTTTTTTTACATTTTTAATGTAAAAGACATTTTATAAAACAGTAGGTGAAATGTTTGCCTGAGCATAGTCAAAGATGAGATCATTTGTTACTGGCACAAAGAAACAGGGAATATGAAGAATTTGGTAACATGGAGAGAAGGGCAATTGGAAATTTTTTTTACAACCTCAAAGTTGCAGCCAAAATGTGTAAGCAATTTTTCTTGTATATTTTTCTTCACATTATTGTAGAATAGGGTGCAGATTATTACTGTTAAAGCAAGACAGCAATACAAGTTGTAAAAAAGAGGCTTACATAAAATAAAAAAGCAATACAAAGTAAATAATACCAGCTATTCCTTCTGTTAAACAGCTGTTTAGCTGATCTGCTTCATGGGCAGTTTGTCAGACAAGTTGAAAATCAGGAGAAAACAAGATAATATTTGTCAATTTCCTTTTATTGTTCATTAGATTGCTTTTGTTGCAAAATTAGGTATTTTTGACATTCACAAAACAAAAAACTACTGTTTTGGAGAAAAGGGTTTAGCTAGAGAAATGAAAAATCCAGTTGTGCTGCATTTATTTCATTTTGTATCAGCACAAATGCACTATTTAGGTGCCTAGAGTTGTTAACAAACATTTTTATGCATCTTAAGTTCTTGTTATCCATTATTAGATTGTTGTTGTGTTGGTTTTCTTAATTAGGGAGTAGTGTTTTGTGGAGAGGCAGGGTTTCAGCTCAAGAGGTGACCCACATGAGAGTGTAAAAGAGGGAGAGGATGTGATAAATCTGTGGATGTCTTTTCTTTAAGCAAATGACTACTAATTTTTCACCGAGTCTCTGATTTCTGTGTTATGATCTCCTGCTTACCTCTTGTTTTCTGAGTAATTACATGCTTCACAAAATGCCAAATGATCTGAAGTGAGGATTTTTAAAGATTGCACGTTGTGCAGTACACTGTCTTGGCCCTAGGAATTAAAAAATAGAAAAGACCATTTTTCAAGTGGGACTCAATGCAAGGAACAAAGAGGTATGCAGTGCTGTGCATGAGTGTCTGGCAAAGAGACAGTTACTTCAAAAATCTTCAAGGAAAATAAAGCAGGACAATATTTTGGTTAATAAGTTATAGATTAACAATATCTGGATAGTTATTTTCCGAACAATGACAATAACAGAGATTATGCTGTTCTTTTTTAGAAATGGCTTCCAGATGGGAATCAGGGTTTACAGTCCAAGACTGAATGTGATTTAATATATTTTTATCAGTAAAGAATATAATATTTCAGAATATGAACTGTATTACTAGACTTCACTCTATTTGTAGATGGTTGTTTATTCCCTTTTGTCCATTTCTGTTTGCTCTTTCCCAGGTCTTTTGAGTATTTCTGAGTATAATTTGGAAGAAATAGTGTGGTGTAATAACCAGGTGACTGTAACTATGTCATAATAATATTTGGAATACCAGGTTGGAAGACAGTGATTTTGAAAGACATAGTCAATTTATTCATGTTTTTTCTTTGTAGCATAAGAACAAGGTATAGGTCAGGTTATCAGTGGCCTTAACATGGTCCAGTGAAAGTTGGGCTGTTTCTCCTGGGTTTGTAATGCTTTAGTGGTGGATAATTACATTCAAGGATTTTTCTTTTTAAAATTCCTACATTATCTTCAATTCCCTCTTCATGTAATATTTTGTCTTCTGCTATTAAAATAAGCGTACATAATAACACTGAAAGAGAAAGCTTCAGAGAAAGATATTCTGGAGTAGAGTTATTTAAGTATATGCATAAATTTTGAATTGTTTTAAAATGCTGACTTTTACAGGAGGAGTCACCAAAGTATTGACTCCATTAGCCACCTTAATTTCTTCATGCAGTGGTACAACCCCTTATACAGATAAAGGATTAATGGCTGATTCTCTTTGTTTTTCTGATTGATTCTTCCCTGCATTAAAAAAATTATATTTTGCTTATATTTTTTCCAGGGAGAAAGAATATCTATGCATTTTTATGTTTATATAAAATGCTTTTTCTAGAAGTAGTTAATTATTCTGACCTTAATAGCAATTCAGTATTCATAGAAGCTACATAATGTCTTTTAAAACTTGCTCATTGGTTAGTTGAATTAGTTTAATGAGTGGATTATAATTACAAAGTTAATACAGTTTCTGTACAGCCATCAGAAAGATACAGAAGCCTTTTAAGGCTTCAGTGTAAATCTGGGATTCTATTTTATATTGTAAAAATTAATGGAACTTCAACAGTGATATTTTTCTCTGAAGCAGTAGAGATTCAATTAAAATAAACCAAACCAAAACCAACAGAGTATTTATCCACAATAGCATGTGCCAAGTAGAATGGACAGAGTGGTAACCCTGCAGATGAGAGCAGCTTACTCTAAGTCAGGGGTATCCAGAACCACTTTTCACCTTTGCAATTTAGAAAAGATTTTGACTTTCTGGCTAGCAAAACAAAAAATGGAGAATTATTTTAAAATGTAGGAAGAAAAATTGCCACCTACACTTATTAGTTATATGTTTAGCCTGTGTGCTAGACATTTGAAATAACTTGATATTAAAAGTAATACTGCAGACAGTGTGGCTTGTACTATGACTGAAAATGGTGTTTTTAGCTTTCAAACATAAACCCTTCACAAGTGAATGCTACTGACATGCCCAAATGCCTTTTGCTTTCTTAGGCTAAAAATTGCCTCCTTTTTTTCAAGGGGAAAAAGGAAGAAAGGATTGGGCTGTTTGTTTTGGGGTGGGAGTGTGAAAGGGAGATTGTTTTAAAATTAGAAATAGAATGTCATAAGTCGTCTCCACTTATGGATTTCTTTTCCTAGAGGAAAAATGAGAGGTATTGGTGGAAAGTATTTTGAACCGTAATGTGGTGACATTAATCGGGAAAGAGAGTTTGGCTGTTTCATGAAGACTGGATTCTCACACTAGGTGCTAATATAAACATGCAAAAGACACTACATAGTTAAAGAAAATTTAAAATTCTTTTCAGGTATTCAGCTTCCAGTTATAACTGTGTTAGCCCCATTTCACTTCTTAGGCAATCAACAATAGCAATTCTGCATAATTCCCTGCATATTTTTTATGAAAAGTACATAAAAATAATTTTTAAAAAATCCAAATTGTTTTTCCCTGTTATATAATCAGAAAGAAAGCCAAGACTGACATCAGGGCGTTTTCTCTTCTTTGTAGGTCATTGTAAGGCAGAAATTCAAGCAACTTGGAGCAATCACTGGTTTTGAAGAGACTGCTTCTGTCATTTATGGTGGTATGGTAATATTATATGGGAAAATGTGAAATTGTGAGAGGAGTGGAGATCAGAATAAAGCAAAATCACTACAGGGTTTGAGCAGCAACTGCCTGTAAAATTAATATGGAGCAACAGTTGGATGTTGCAAGGTTGAGCATTAATCCAGTGCCTGGTAGAAAAATAATTAATTTGTCTAAATTTTGGTTTCATAGTTATTGTACTATGCAAGCTATTAAACAAAACAAAATAAAAAAGCAACTCTCCTTCATGTCCATAGAATATATTTGGTGCTACTGACATCTTCACTCAACTTGGATGAAAAATAAATCCTGCATGGATGAGAATAGGGATTACAGCTCCATTCCAAATCCTTTTACAGTAGAACATCAAATTGGGGAGGAAAGTTGCCTTTTTATCAAAATTATTTTTATTGAGAGAAGCAGAAATGTATGTTACATATACATATCTTCTTGCATAGTGTACATTCTGATACAGTTAATTCAGCCAATTTTCTGGTATTATTCTCAAGATCTGTGCCATGGATATTACAGTCCTCCATATGGGTACATTTTCCCTCTGATTTTTTCCATTTCTTCTTCTCATGCCTGTATAAAATCAAGCATTTTAGTTGAAATTTAGAATCATTAAGGTCGTTCTAGAGGATCTGAAGCTCTCCCACATTTTAATCGTTAGTTATTTTATTGTAGAAAGAGTTGCATCTAGCTGTTATATGTTCATTTATTTTTTACCTCAAACAGAGATGGAGATTAAAACTATCTATTTTTAAAAATCCTCTATTCTCTTTGCATCCAATTTATGCATAAATGAATATTTCAGTTTATTACAAGAGCTGTTGATTTCCAGTAAGCCTTCAACTCCAAGTGTAAAATTTGGGGGATGAAGCAGGCCACTTTTTCAAAACGCTGCCACATGTGCTCTGTTTAAATTTGGGAAGAATAACACTGAATTGTTTAAATGCAATTTTCCTGGAATATCAACTTTTCATCTATTGCTTTGGTATTGAAAAGGTTGCGGATTATGATGCAAAAAGACATGTGTTTGAAATAATTTCTGAGTGATGGAAGGAGAGTCTGCATATACTGGAGAATTATACATGGCAACACTTTAGTATCTGCTCCCATTGTCATCAATAGATTTCTGCCATCAGTTGCATGGGAGGAAGAAACTGAGTCCATCAACAATACTGTCGGACAGCAGACAGTTAAAAGAAATTTTAACCAGACTCTTTCAAAAAATCTAGTACCTGTGACATTCTAAAACAGAGCTTAGTTACATTAATGACATGTTTCTGCTTATATTTCAATGTAAAAGGTTTGTGATTTGTTCTGATTTTGGTGAAGCCTTTCACATTGGAAATAAGAACAGTCTTTGTATGCTGGAGGTCAGAAGCAATTAGGTTTAAGATTCTGAAGATATCTACTACCAATCAGCAGTTTGCTACTGCTGTCAAGTAAATATAAGCATATTTAAGCATGGTAAGCCCCAAATTATATGCTTTAGTGATTAATTTATAGTGGTATTTTATTCTTTTGATATTTTGCTTCAGTAACACCGCTAAATTTGAAGCAGTGACATTTAAGAGTTAATATAATTTTTGTTTTATTAAAATGAATAATTGCCGAATAAAATTTGAGGATCTGAATCTGCAAGTTTTTATGCAAGCAGCCCTTTCATCTCCTACTAGATATGCTACACAGCACAATCAGGACAATGTAGAAGTTGATGCCAAAGCTGGCTCATGGTCTGGAAGCAAGCTAGCCTATTTGTGCAATGCTTTGCCAAAGTTAATCTGCTTTGCTAAAAAACAGAGTAAATTAGACACTGTGCAGCATTAAGCAATGTGGTTAAACTGCTTCCAGTTACTCAGGCTGGCTCCTTTTGAGCTGCTTTGGCTATCTCTCCACAGCACTGTGTTGTGCAGCACTGAGTAAAATTGATGTGTGTGAAATTTTATTCACGTAAGGAAGGACTGATGAATCGTACCCATCCTTTCTTCTCCAGAAATTCTGTCCTCAGATACATGCAGAATGTACAACTAAGCATGTCTTCAAATAACTACAGTATAACTGTCATTGCATTTGACCTCAGAAATGTGATTCTTTGAGTAAACACAGAAAAAGGAGGCACCGCAACTGATTATAATTAAATATAAGTGGCTAAGCATAGATCTGTGGTATAAATAGATGTGTTACGGCTGACAGTTAAAGTTTGAGTTCATCTTACGTGTGAGCCTTTGCATTACTCATGTAAATCAATGTTCTCACTTACCAGAAAAACCTCATAATTTACCACTACCCATAAAGTATCCTCTCTGTAATCAATAGTGATTCCTATATGGAATTACTGTGCAGAGAAACCTTTCTTCCATCTATATCCTCAGCATGATTGCTGTATGGTTTGGCACCATGACAGAAAAATATCCAGTGAGCTCAGTAGTTTTCTGCGTGGAAGGACTTAGCTGTCCTAATTTGGTACAAAAATTCCATTCCGTTTAAAATAAGCAAAACTGGAATTAAATACTCCACATGTTGAAGGATTGAGTAGGATCTTCAGAGGGGAAAATTGTTTGCAATCTCACTGTATTGAGACATTACAATTAAATTCAGCTTAATTCTCTTCTATATAGAAGTAGAATACAGTAATTAAAAATACTCAGTGTTGTCTGCCATACTAATAACAGTAAAGGATGATCTGGTGATTTTTTTTCATCTCCTCTTTGGTGATTAAATATGCTGCACTTGAGACGGAGAGCAGATCATATTCAAATGAATCTCAAAACATCTTACTGCTTTCTTATTGTGTGAGTGCACCTCAATGCACATATAGATGTGCTGGGCTGGGCTCTTCAGTCTGCCAAAGAGGACCGCTGAGTGCAGGGGTGTTTCTGAAACACCCCCCCCATCTCTCTCTGGAGCCAGGGGGTGCCCATGTGGGTGCAGGGCTCTGAAGCATTCTCCCAGGACACCTCATGGAGCCACAGTCCCTGTCCGATGAGATTCCTGTCTATAAAACAGGCTGAAGCTTAAAACAGTAAGGCACTGACTCTGAAGCATGCAGGAACCCGAGTCCTCCATAACTCACTACTTCACTAGTCAACCCCACAAGTTCGCAGGCAATCGCAAAGTAGCTGCGAGCCCTGAATTGCTTTTGTGGATTTGGATTGCCCGAATTCCACTTTTGGTGATTTGTGTGTATGGCTCTGTGTTCCAACAAAAATATAGGGTACATCTCAAATAAACAAAATTCAGAAAATAATTGGTTTTTCATTTTAGTATGTGTTTGTCATTACTAAAGTAAAAAATCCTGTAATTTTCTAGTCACCTCTGTAACTAACACCTCTGGTGGAACTGAGCATACCTCTTCTAGTTACATAAAACAGACACTTCCAAATGTAATGTTTTATAAAGCTGCAATTAACTAATGAGGGAATAGAAGACTTTTCTAATAAAATAATAGTAAACATGCTAAATAAATGACACTTAAAAAAAAAAATCATAATTCTCCTTGGCACTGGATTACAGCATCAAGGAGGGACAAAGTATATTTAAGCTGACAAAGCTGTTTATACTACAGAAATAATGAATTGATGTGCCTTCCTTTTCTCATTGTTCCATTTCTCATATGAAAGCTACTTATTTTTTGCTTTGCCCATCTTGATATAAGGATAGCTGTGCATCTATACTCTATACATTTTTTCATATAATTACAAAAACCTCATGTTTTATTTTGAGGGTAAGCAGAAGGGTAAGTCTTAACTTCAAGAAGTATTTTTCCATAAAGTGTCTTATGTGTCTTCTTCAACTTTTACCAAGAGAAGAGTGTAGCAGTTTTAAAGTGATTTTTTTTGCTGTACAATGTTAAGACAATAGGAAATACACAGAGTCTATTGAATCACTAATGCTTGCTTTGCATATAGTCAGTGAAAACATACATGTGCTCACAATAATGCTTTATTAATGGGTTCTTCAGTGACTGTTTGCTCAGCAATACAACAGTATCTCCATTTTAAAAGATAAAATAAGCAAGACAGCAAGAAGGACTGAGAAGTGCAACAGTAACTTTACTAATTCCCAGGTTAGCAGAAGTATCTTAAACTCAGCAATTGTTCACAAACATTTTATTTGTATTTAGCTTAAAATTTGCTGTTCTTATTTTAAGTACAAGGAAGGACAAGTTTAAGAAGGACAAACCCCTTCAAGCTGTTCTCCAGCCTTATAAATTGAACTCATGAAGATTTATCTTTGTAATCCCTGCCTCCGCTTTTCTTGACTGCCTTGTTAAGATGCATGGTGCCTGATTTTTCAGTATTCATTGCACAGCAGTGCTTAGAGTCACAGCACAGCTCCTGCTGCCTACAGCTTGCAGTTGCAAGTGCTCAGCACTTCTATACACTACACAAAACACAATTAACAACCACATGTGCAAAGTGACCAGTATCACACAGGAAGTCTGTGGCAGAGGCAGGGAAACAATTCAGTTCCTCAGGGCTGCGTTCCTGCCTTGTCTCTACAGTTGTCTGTTTCATTCACTACATACTTCCAAGGGCTGTAACAAAGAAAGTACAGATTCCACAGAGCACACTTCCTTTTACTACGCAATGAATCATCCTCCAGCACAGATCTTTTCTATGTGCTACATAGCACAGAAGACCCACAGAAAACTCTCTCTGCCTTCAAAGGAATGACACGCAGTTCCCTCACCACTCACATAATCCACCAGAGTCCTTGTCCCTTTGTCTGCCTCTTCTACCACCAAGAGTTGGGTGCACGGGTGTGACAAGATTCCTGATCCAGTTCCTGTGCTTACTCAGGCCCCAGACTGCAGCAGCAATGAGCGGCAGGATCAGGGAAGACCGTTTTGAACGTGAGTAGCCCCAGGGCTGGAGCATGCCCAGATGTTTCATGGAACGGCTCTGGCAGGCCAGTCGCACACAGGTGTTTATAGGCTTGAAGTAAAAATGAAGAATACCAAGAATAATTCATTCACCACTTGGCTCTTCAAACAGAACAGGAATGAGCACAATGTGCAAACCTAAATGGCAGATAACTGCAGCTATTAGCTAACAAGCATGCTTTACTCACGGAGCTGCTTGTGTGATGAACTTTTTCTTTTCCTGGAATGAACTCATTTTAGTATGAAAATTGATTATGCATAAGGTATTGTCAAAGGCATGTAGCTGAGCAACCATATAACTCCTTTTTTTTCACTAATATCTATCATTTTTAGGAAGATGCTGCTAACTGCAGTAAGTACAAATCTACTTCTTAGAAATGTGATTTGCAGTTTACTTTCTCTTTACACTTAAAAGCTATTTAAAAGCAAAACAGATCTAACTGAATCAAAAGTAGCACTGTGCACTTACATTAAATATATTCATTCTAAAATTACACTAAAATTACTTTAAGGACCAAAGAATTGCTATATGTGGAAAATCATAGGAGAAATGTAAGAAACTATTCCAAAGAGGTTTGCTACATTGCACAGCAAAAGCTCTGCACAGCCTCCCTGTGACCTAGACCACAGCTCTGTACGATTTATTGGTTATCTTTAATAATGTGAAATCCAAGCGCCTTTGCTGTTTTGTTACTTCCATTTTAACACTAGCAGTGGCAGACAGACAAAGTTTAGTTTTAGCCTGGGAGCTAAAAGAAATACTTATACATATGTACTGTTACAGTCTGACTTATAAACACTCAGTACTAAAGTCAGCAGGAACTGAGCACTAAAACTAGAGAAGAGTCAATGGAAAGAGACTCCGCTGTATTTGCAGACTCGTGGCAATAAAGGAGAGCACTCCTGACTGCTCTTGGAAATTTGTCATGTAAGTGAGCAAGGGAGAGAGGTCAGGCATTGACAGACTGCTCTTCCAGTCTGAAACGGGAGGTTGCACCAAATCTAAAAACCTGAAAACAGTTTGAAACATGCATTTAATGAAAAATGTTATTAAAACAAATTATACCCATTGTTTAGAAATGTAATCTGAAAGTACCGTAGCTCCTGGCTTCCGTTCAGATGATGTCTGGCAGCATGCTGTGTGTCATCCACGAAGTATCATCTTCCAGAATCCCCAGCACCCTGGCTTCAGGGACTGCTAAATCTCACTAAATTCTGATGATTCTGATGTCATTTTCTAAGCTTAAAGTGTTCTTTCAAGTGACATCAATCATGACTCAACCTGGCCTCTCCTGCCATATATGACAAAGGCTCCTATTTTTAAACTTTCAAACAAATACAGCCTGTATAGCTTTTTTTTTGCCAAAAATACGTCAGTTCAAATCTCACTATTCCGAGCATATTCTGTTCTTTTGGGACATTTGTCAGCTGGCCTATTTATATCAGGTTTGTAAGAAATTTGATGTTTCTCTAGAAGTAAAATAACAGACTTGGAGAACAGAGCTTCCACCTTGTATTGTTAATAGAATTCCTGATAATCTGTGGTTATATTGTCAAGAAGCACAGAGACTGATTGCACAGAGCCAACAATTCACTCAGCGTGGTGGTTAAAATGGATAAATGGATAAAAATGATTTGTAATAGTGCCTGCAGTCTTTTGTAAATGTCAAATACTTTCTTGACATTCTAAAACCCAGACTGTACAGCAAAAGTGGGAGAGTAGCATTTCGTATTAATTTAAAAATGCATAAAACTGATTATCCTCTTCTAGCACTCAGTATTTCACTGTTTCATGACAACTCTCAATGCTGCTCAAAACTGGCTCTACTCTTTCAACTCATTGTGTCTCTCATTTTTCTTTCAGTAGAGCAGTGAGTGTTTTACTTCAGATAAATAAATTTGTACTTCCTGTGTAAGAAGATATTTACAGAGATTCCCCATAACCAGTTCTCCCACTTGAAGAAAGCTGTAAATACTCATCTTCCCTATTTCTGAGGCATGGCAGTCTTGCCAGTCCCGTGAACCTACTGTTCCTTTTGTGTAAATCCCAATCACATGCATGTATCTTTATGTTTTTCAGTACTGTCACTTTAGCTTTTTACTGTTCACTTTAATCACCTCACGGGGTTCAAAGAACACCTGGACATATTCTCATCTGTCTTTAAAACATTCACAAAAAGTTCTAGTATAAAGGATTTATGATATTTCCTTGGTTCACCCCATATCTGTACTTACCATACATCTGTTAGATTCTATTTTTTCACTCCGCTATAGTAGAATGATGCACAGGTGTAACTGAACTGACAAAAATGTTAATATTGTTCTAAAACAGATCACTTACGTTTAGTACAACTGACAGTTTACTCATTGTTCTCGTTAGTACCCACATTTATTCCAAAAGAATTGCGAAATGAAACCATCAAAAACCTACCAGCTGCACAAGTCTTCTGAAACCTCTGTTGTCTGTCTTACACATTACAAAAACATGCAAAAAGGCTTAGAGATAGTTTAAAAAGAAAAAAAAAAAAGAACAGAAAAGAAAGAAAAGAAAGAAAAGAGAAGCAAAGCAAAGCAAAGCAAAGCAAAGCAAAGCGAAGAAAAAAAAGAAAAGAAAAGAAAAGAAAAGAAAAGAAAAGAAAAGAAAAGAAAAGAAAAGAAAAGAAAAGAAAAGAAAAGAAAAGAAAAGAAAAGAAAGAAAAGAAAAGAAAAGAAAAGAAAAGAAAAGAAAAGAAAAGAAAAGAAAAGAAAAGAAAAGAAAAGAAAAGAAAAGAAAAGAAAAGAAAAGAAAATATCCAGGTGGCTTTTTAAGTGTGAAATACTATAAAATAGAGTTTGGAAGGTATTACACAGAAATATAATAACGAAAAAAACTCAAGATACGCAGTTTACAAGTTGAAATATATATTGCTGTGCTTTTGCTTGAGCCGGAATCAGTACAGCAGACAGAGCATGCTTTATATGGGTTTACTGCTTGACAGGTCCGAGTTTACAAATGTATGACTGGCAGCTTATAGGTGTGCTGACCAATACTAGGAAATCTTTTAAGGCTTAAGGTTAATTATTATGAAACACTGTTTTAGAGATTTCAGTAATAATTGCTTAAAGCAACAAAGATTAATTGCTCCCTCCATTTTGAGAGCACTTGGGAAATTACTTAAAAGCATGTGAGAAGATTTAGCAGGAAGACATCATAGGAGTAAAAGAAATGAAACCCTGGCTGAAGAGCTAAGCAGCAAAGGGCATGCCAGTCTAGCACAATTCTACAATTTGCAGTAAATAATTTAGACAAGGAGTCAATAGATTTATCAGTAATACATATTTACTATCATGTGCTTGACAGAACTCAGATGCATCTGCACTGAAATTCATTCCCTGATACTAATTGCAGATATTAATCCAAAAATAATAACCAGACAGCTCTCACGTTTGATTACTCACCGAAATATTTACCATCTTTGCTGACTGCATCTTATCTCAAAGCCAGACCCTGAGCCCAGAGAAGTCATCAGCTTGGTTCCAGGGTAAGAGCTGCCAACCCCATTGTGAGGAGTGTTACTGAAGTCAAAAGGGACCACACATGAAATGAGGCATTAAAGCTCAACAGTAAAAGTCAAGAAGACCTGGCATTAGATTACAAGGTCTTCTGAGCAAAGGCATTCCTGATTTCCCAGGCACAGAAAGACAAGAGGTAAAACCCTGATACCGTTAAAATAAAAATGAAACTTTCTGCTAACTTCACTAGCACCGCATTTTTATCCACTGCCATCTCGCTTATGCCACACTCTTTCACTGCACAAACAATCCCATGTGGTACCGATGAAAGCCACTTGAGGCTGGCTATAGGAAGAGTTTGTACTATCGGTCATCTAGGAGTTGAAGTGGTGTCAGCAGTCTGCTGATATTTCATACTTGTCCCATACACATAATACAGAAAGCAGCAGCAGCCGCTAGGTACTAATAGTAAAGCAACCCAGACTAAGCACTTTCCAATAGCACAAAATGAGGCAATTTACCAGGAAGAGAGGGAGTTGCATTAGCATGAAAAAATTCTAAGTTATTCACAAGATGCTAAAAGAGAAGGAAGAATCATCAATCCTGAACACTGGAACCATGAGGATCCATAAGGATTTTACATGACAGTAGTGAGCCCAAGTGAAATCACTGCTATACTGGAGCTGTGCAGGGAGCAGAGTAGCAGCACTGCTCCCTGCAGTGCTCTCCCAGATTTAGAGCAGCTGGCCTCTTGTGTTTTCCACTTAGACTGTGTGACAGACAAGTTACTGTAGCTGGGAACAACCCAGGAGCTCCTGCAGAAAGCCTGAGCACGAGTGTCTCACTGGAGGTATTTCAATGCAGTTCCAAGGACAACAACAAATACCAAGCATATAAATGCATTGCAGTTTGCCAGTAGTAGCGGAGTTAATACCAGCCACCACCATCCCTCTGGTACAAAGTAGGTGAACATGAAGGAGGCTCAGGATTAAGAATGCACCCACCTTGTCAGTGATACACAGACACATCAATCACTTATGTGTCGGGACTTGTTGGACTTGAATAGGCTCCAAGAATAGGCAGGTTTTAATACCACTTTTCAGAAGATGACTTCTGGAGACCACAAAGTCAAGACCTACGTTCAGACCACAACACTGTGAAGGGAAACCACGAGCAGAGTCTGCCACGATGGAGTTAAGAACTGCATATTGAGAATGCTTTACCTGACACAGAGGGTAACTTATCACAGTTAGGGTAACAGAACACTGGCACAGGCTGCCCAGAGAGGTTGTGGAGTCTCCTTCTCTGGAGACATTCAAAACCCGCCTGGACGTGCTCCTGTGTGACCTGATCTAGGTAAACTGTGATCTGTGGAAAACAGGCCTTATGAAGACCGGCTGAGGGAACTGGGGTTGTTTAGCCTGGAGAAGAGGAGACTGAGAGGAGACCTCATTGCCCTCTACAACTACCTAAAAGGATGTTGTTGATGAGGCTGGTGTTGGTCTCTTCTCCCAAATTACTAATGATAGGACGAGAGGAAATGGCCTCAGGTTACGTCAGAGGAAGTTTAGGTTGGATGTTAGGAAGAAGTTCTTTACTGAGAGGGTGGTTAGGCACTGGCACAGGCTGCCCAGGGAGGTGGTGGAGCCGCCGTCCCTGGAGGTGTTCAAAAAACGAGTGGATGAAGCACTTGAGGCCATGGTCTAATGGTCTAGTGCTTAGGGAGATGATGGGATAAAGGTTGGACTTGATGATCCTGGAGGTCCTTTCCAACTATAGTGATTCTGTGATTCTATAATCCTGCTCCAGCAGGGGGATCGGACTAGATGATTTTCTGAGGTCCCTTCCAATCCCTAACATTCTGTGATTCTTCCTGCTAAACACTTACAGGTGGAGGTGGAGACTGCTCCTTCTCATAGTTAAGAGGGAATAAATAACACCTTGCTGCTTAGATCATCTTCCCATGTTCTTTTCTCCTGTAGGTTGCTCAGTTTTGCGCCAGGCTTGCAGATTTCCCGGTGGTTCAGAGCCCGGCAGTGCCCCAGCTGCTCCCTTCCAGGGGTTCCTGGCCAGCCTCTCCTTTCTGCTCCACATTGTCCTTGTTAAACTATTGGCCCCTGACATGGAGAGGCTTTTTGAGAAGACTGGTTAGGAAGAAGGGAAACGAGCTTAAACAAAATAGGTCACTCGAGAACAGTTGCAGAAGTTTTTTCTTCATTTACTAGGTCTGGTAGCTTTGGAAGATAGGAACTCCACATCTTTTACGGTTGCATTTATATAAAGAATAAAGGCTTTAATTATAGCAACTCTTGCTTTCAAGCAGGCAGTAAGGAAACCAAAAGAAAAATAGAAGAGTTTGCAATCAGAGTAATAGTGTCTGATAATCAGAAGTGTCACATAAACTTGTGACATCATCATATTAAAAATGGAATAATAAAGTATTTTCCTCTTTTACTAAGTTACTGTATAATCTCATCACAAATAGCATCTCTCATTTCAAACACTGCGGTGTTACCTATGGCAGTCTCTACCATGGCCAAGGGCGGCACCTCCTGCTTTGCTTGGAACAGCTTCCCTGCAGCTCCCCTGCCACGCCGCAGCACCCCCAGCCCATGTGGCTGGCTGGCAGTCATGGGGAGCGGAGTTTCAGAGGCAGGGTACATATGTAGTTGGACTTTTGAAGGGAAAATAGAACTTGATACTTCAGTTCCCACAGGATGCCACCACAGAGACTATTTTCTGTAAAATAAAACCAGTGGAGTGGTGTTTTACACCACAGTATCGCATAAAAGGCAAGACAGTTGGCCCAGTGATACTCCTACACAGACAAATTCCTCTGTCTCCTGACAGGTTCACATTTCTTTATCTGGCAAGCATAAAATTATAGTGTATGTACAAAGCACCCTTTTCATTTAGGGAACAATTAAGCTAATCCCAGCAAGATTTCATGTTTAACTAGGTTTACAGTTTGTAGTCTGTATTCAATCAGGCTCTTTTGACTTTCACAAAATCAGGACAAAACAGTATGTTTGAAATGTAAAATTCTAAGCTTCCTGAGATGTGTGAGTCCTGCCTGAGTAAAACTATGCAACTACTTGCTAAAACTTTGGTATTATATCAGTAGACTCCTTTCTTTAGCCTGTCATCAATCTTCCAAATAAACAATGAACAGTGTTTTTGTAAGCCTGCTTTTTTTGTTAAAATAAATTGGTATACAATACAGCACTTGATAAATACATAAATATAGGTATATATGCACACATGCACAATAAAAATAAAGTTGCTATTGGCATAAAGGTAACATCAGCTGCACTCATTACAAGATGCAGACTCTTGGCCTTCAAAGACTCACCTATTCAAAAGCGTGGTCAGAGCCTGAGCTTATTCCAGTGTGGTTTGAGCTGGGCTTGGATCCAGCTGTGGCCAATGATGTTCTGAATTCAATGAAGTCAAAAGAAGACAATAATTCAGGTTCAGTTCTGGTTTTTGACAAAACAATGGTTCAAATCAATCTTTGGGTTTGGTTCTACTTCCTGCTTAACAGCTGCGTAAAGAAACACATCTGGAATAATACCCCAGCAGGGCCAATAACTGAGGCTGCTCTTTCATACTATCCAGACAGCACCAATAATAACAAAGCTTTCAGGCCAGTTTTCAACAACAAAACCACCAACCAAACAAAAAGACTCCTTTTGTGCCTTGCAATCAATAGTAGCCAGGACTGCAAATGGGACAAATGCCTCCATCTGTGCCAGTCAGTAAAATGGGCCAAGACCTGTTGTTCTGGCTCTGAAGGAGAGAGGCAGAGCACAGCTCATATATACACAGCTAAATCCTCTCCCCCAGTCTAGCTAGGACCAACCTTTTGCTACGCCTCAGCTATGCGTGGGCACCACCCAGTATGGGCTGAACCCCCCAACCACCTCATCCTCCTGCCAGATGCAGAACCCCAGATCTGACCGCCCCCTTACACCAGCACAGCCTCTGGTGCCAGCTGATAAGAAGAGGTGTGCTCACTGGAGCTCTTTGCACTTTCTTGCTGGTCTGCACTGCTCTGCCATCTCTCTGACTTTTTTAGTGAGCTTGTTTGAACCTGGGACAACATCTTCATTCCATGTTCATTTAGTGCCTAGCACAGGCTGGTCTATATTCAGGAGCAGGGTTCCAGAAGCTTAATCAAAGTAGGTTTAATGTGGAAGCACAACCCATACATGGTATGCAAAGAGTAAAATACGAGAGGATCTACATGCGCTATGTGCACCTTGATCATGTAAATCTAGGAAAGGGAGGGGACACACCATGAAATGTCCAGAGGTCACACAGAAAACAAGCAGAACTGCCCTCCATTACCATTTTCTTAAAGAAGAATCCCTGAAGCCAAGACTGGCTGCATGAAATTTAAAATTGCCCCTGGTCTGTTTTACCACGCACTGCTCTCATGAATCAAAAACAGGCCTCAGGGACCTCTCAGAGCAATTCTGTTTTCATGGGACAAAACACTGTTCATGTGCTTCTCCATCTGGACCAAACGCTAGCTCTTCACATCTGCTTCAGAAACACACCACCTCTAGTGTCCACTGGAAAGGAGGTAAAAAATGTCATATCAAATTTTTGGTGTCTCACTGTTTTTCAAGACAAGTTAATTATCCCTTTCCCCTTGCCTTGTATGACTGAGGTTACTAAACTAAAGCTGTACAAGGGCCAAGAGGAAAAAAAGAATGAAATCACCAATAATTAAACACAGTTTGGTAAGTTTGTGTTAAAGCTGTGATCCCTGAACTCTTCCTGTAAGTTAACAAAATCAGAAGAAAGCCAAGCAACAGCTTTGCCAACATCACCAGGATCTGGAATATTCCTTCTGGGTACTACATTTCAACTCTCCGGAATTCCAACTTTTGGCTTTGCTTACCAAGAAAGATTTACTGGTGCTTATTTGTATTTACCAAGGAGGGAACAGAAACCACAGAATATTTGCAGCCAGCGTGCTAACCTCCTTGTTCAGTGACTTACAAAAACAAAGATGTATTTCCAGGGTAGTACCCGCATTTGTAACGTTCTCAGTCCCTCTCTGCCATACCCACAGACCCTTTGCATTTAAAACATGTACTGAATCCCTTAAAACCAAGTTTCCATGAGCCTGTGTATAACCCTGTAGAAAGCTTGTAACATCTTTGTTAAACATAAATCTAAATTTCACTTGAGGAAATGATAGCAT
The DNA here is from genome assembly GCA_028020825.1 of Podargus strigoides. Classification (NCBI taxonomy): domain Eukaryota; kingdom Metazoa; phylum Chordata; class Aves; order Caprimulgiformes; family Podargidae; genus Podargus; species Podargus strigoides. The sequence continues at coordinate 41,883,066 of CM051623.1, forward strand.
GCCTCCTGTTTTTTTAGCATATTCAAGTCGTGAATATTAATACAGCTACTGAAAAAAAAAACAGAGCTAATTACAAAAGAAATTGTGACCTAATTTTCTCTGTTGATTTCCTATCAAGAAGTTTTCAAATACTGTTTGTGCCATTTGAAGCTTTTTGGAAACGCTGAAGGTATTGTTCTCCATTCCTATATTGAAATGTGCATCTGGCAGCTTTGTGCTACTAAGTCTTTAAAAAATTGTTTGAACACAAATATGTGTACAACTAAAATATAAGCAAAAAAAAGTCTCAATAATCACAAGGATTTACCCTCTTTGTTAAAATATTGGATGTCAGCTACACAAATTACCATTTTATTATAGAGATGTAAAATCATTCCATACAGTCTTCCAAATATCCAACTTGTATTTCAGACACAGATACCAAGAGGGAAAAAATCTCCAGCTGTCTAGAACTCCAAATTCTCTCATTTGTACTGTCATTTAACATAAGACAAAATTTAAGACCAGACTTTAACTGTTCCCAAATGTTTATGAGTATGTTTCTGCTGAAATCTTTAACCATTATCTAGCACCAGAATTCTTAAATACAAGAACATACCCACTGTGTTACCTCAATTTTCTGTTCAGACATTTTTCTGTTGAATGCTTGGTATCATACATTAATCATGGTAATGTATGATAAATACTTAATGACTTAGAGAGCAAAAGGATTTTGGGCAAATTGCAAGTACAAATAATTTTAAGCATTGATACACAGAACACTCTTAATCCTGTGGGGAAATGACTGTAGATACCACAGCAGCAACAATAGACGCAGATTATAACTTTAACTGCAAATCTCTGAAGAAACTATTCATCCTTTGAAACAATCCCACAAAAAATGAACACAAGCTTTACTGAGGAGAAAATTCTCCATGCACAGTAGAAACCTGAACCTAAGCACATGTGGGAAATGGAGGGTACTGCACTGAAACAAAACAGAAGGGGCTTAAAAGTCTTCTCTCTAATCCTAGTACGTGTTAGGCTTTTTTTTTTCTGGAAAAGACATAAGAATAATGCAAAAAGTAACTTAGTTTAAGTATTACTTTCTTTGAGTCCTACAAATGCACACAAGCTCCCATGGGGCTTGTGATCGGCATAGGAGCACTGTGACCAATGGAACACTGAGCTGGTAACTCAGGTAACGCTCCAAGCACTTCACGAGCCCAGGTCAGCTGATGTCTTCATTGGACCCACTGACTTAAGCATTCCCTCTCAAAGCGTTTATTTTGGGGTGGGCGGCAGGAAAGGGTAAACATCTGTTTTGAAGGAGAATTCAGCAACAAAAAAAATAAGAATTCTAGTCCTTGTTCCAGGTTGCTTTATTTTTCCATTTAAAGATAACTAGAGCATTACAGTTAACAGAGACACCTCCGAAATAACTGACTGCTTGGGCGTTTTGCCTTTTGAAGTCATTAATTAAGCCTGTATGTTGTGGTGCAATTCACAATAAAGAGAAACCAACTTGTGTGATATATCAATAATTTATTGTTTTGCATAAGAAGGTAAGATCAGATTTCAGGTAAGACACCAACCAAGGACCTGATGGCAAATTCAAGTATAGAGCTTGGTATAATATTAAAAAATACTGCCATTTGTTTGTCTATGGCAAACAGCTAAAACACAATAAAAACATCTGGACTTGACTGCCAAAACATACAGTTCTCTAAAAACCCACACGGCACAACTTCAATATGTGGAATATTGGAAACATGTTTCGTTGTCTTCGTTCCCAAATTCTTAGGAGTCAAAGGAACAATTCTCCTCCCCCCCATCCTCGGTATCCCAGAACAATTCAGCACATGGGCTCACTGTCCTTCAGGATAAGCAGGCCCCTGTCCTGTCGAAACTGTTGGGCTAAGACATTTTTCTGCCTCAATCTACTGTCATCTCTGCCTGCCTCATGGAGGCCAGTGCTTTGCATTTATTTTTTTTTTTTGGAAGCAAACACTAGAATGTCGATTTTCAAGTGCAATCTAGTGATCCAATTTAAACTATTTCTCACTCCTCAAAGACTCTGTACACATTTTACTCTGTTGGTTGGATTTATGTTTTTGTGACTCCCTTTCTTTTGCAGGTGTTACAATTCAGGAATTAGCTCCTGGCTCAGTGATGGGGCAGGCAGCCATCTGTCTAGGAAACTGCTGCCAGGACTGTGCCGAGGATCAGAGGGTCAGTGTCTCTGTGAAGGCAGCAAAGCACCACGCTGCTCACTGCTGCCTGGCACAGCAAACCTGGTGTAGAAGGTGCTCCTAGACCACACCGACCCAGGGATGGGAATTAAATTAATTTCAAAAGGACAAGAAAAACATCCTGCAGGACAGCCAGAACTGTTTCTAACAGGGAGTTTGCAGATTATTCTATCATCTAATTCTTAAAGAGAAAAGCAGGTCCCTTATGTGAGTGCTTTGTACAATAGTAGTCTGAGACAGCCCAGGTTAGAAGCAGTGTTAAGAGTGTTCCAGCAAGAACTAAAGCCCCTCTTGTTGGAAATGGCCTGAGAGATCCTGAGAGACGCTGAGTGCCCTCTCATTTGGGTTGGTTGCAAGAGATGGTGAGGGCAATCGGTGTCTCGCAGGCACAGGCAGACAGACCCGCTGAATTCCAGATACCCTGAAAAATATTTTGATTTTCGGTAATTAAAAAAAATAGAAAATGGTTTCTCAACTCACATAACTTCCACGGAATTAATTTAATCAACAGATTTCTATTTATGTTACAAAAAAGTTTAAGTCCACCAGGAAAATGGTGAAATTTGATAAAAGTTAAATTCTAGGTGTTCAAGCAGAGCGTGTATCCATACTGGGATTCAGTACATCTGTAACTCCTACATAAACATTTCCAGACTTCTAGGGATTTTGCTGTTGTTGCTTGCATTTCGTTTATTTTATACGACTCTATGCCAAATACAGTGACCCACACATTAAATACACATTTAAAATAAAACTGCAAAATCTGATGGCTTTATCAGCGTATGAACTGAAATAAAATATTTACATGGAATGTTGAGCTCCACTTACAGAGACGGTGTTTCAAATTACAGACTTAGTAATCTCTTTAGTAAATGAACACATTGACAATAAATTTAAAAACTTAGCATCCCTTTCAACCCTTTCATAAATATATAAAGCTTCACTAAATTCTTTTTTCTTTAAACAAGACAGCTATACTCTCTTTACAGATTAACATGAAATAACAGTTTCCTGTTTGAATGCCACAGATGTGATGATCTGAAGTCAGCAAGTTCCTATACACATTCTGTACTGGCAAGACATATTCACAACACAACACACAGGTGTTACTTGGTCTTTACAGATGTACTCATTTCCTGCATATCAGTAGTAAATAAAGAAAAATACCAAATTATCTCTATTAAAAATACATCATCTAATATACATTTGATTACACTGCCACATCAAATTTTAAAATGAGGTTTCCAACAGTGTCTGACCAGTGACAAGGGTATTTTTTACACTGAAGTCTATAGCATTGATTTATTTTTGAGTGGAGACAAAGTATCTTTTGTACTACTAAAAAGTATCACTACATACTAAACAACAGAAAGAATTAATCTCTTGCAATTGCTTCCCAGCTCTCCAAGGTTTCCTCACTGATGGTTTGAAAATTCCTGATGGGAAAACTGTTCTAAAGGATGCTAATTTTTTTTTAAATCAATTTAAAGAAAAAGTTATTCTCTACTTTGTTGCTATTCATACCACTGCCACTGATTTTACAGATCTATCCCAAAGACTTTGAAGTTATATACATAATAACTCACATTTTCTCCATTTAAATAAATATTCCTGTGACTTTTCTTTGTTGTGCCACAAAGCATGCGTGAAAATATTTTAAATCCATGCATGCCCACAGCAGAGTATTTCACAATTAAGCCACTGAACACATCTTTCTTTCCAAGACTATGTAAGTGCAAAGGAATACTAAAATCACTCTGTACATATAAGACAAAGTTCACATCTAGAAAAGTAAAAACACTTATCTTGATACAGAATTAAAACTACTATGTCTTCCTCATAAAAATGTTGGTCACTTTTGCCTGTTTCAGTTCTCTCAAGCACTTAAGCAGCAGTAACTCCCAAGTGCTGATGTGCTCTTTATGGGAGCCTTTATGCCTAAACCCACCAAAGTGCTATCTCCAGCATTAATTCATATCTTCTGCAAACTCTCTGTTAAAAAAGCTTACCTTGGAAGTACACAGGTGATGACAGAGGTGTTTGGCAGTTTTGTTACATTAGTATTAGCTCACTTTATGGAGTACAGTAAGACTTCGGTTTAATCAGACTGCTCTGCCCCCAAATTGTGGGCAGGATTATTGAAGACACAGGAAAACAAGACCAGTTCCAAGTGCATGAAGAGTGTACCTGCTGCTCAGGTAGCATTAGAAAAACCTTCTACCAAGAAAACGGCCATCAAGTAATGCCTAACCATGCCCCGTATTCAGACGCTGAGATAACAGCAGATGTTTTCTCTGTTTAAAATATTATGAATGTAGCCAGCTGACGGGAACCCAGAAGGTCTCGGTCTCCAACCTGTCAAAAGTTGTTTTAAGCTCACTGTAAGCTGTAGCGAGGTCATCGTTGATGATCACCTTATCAAAAAGGTGGCCATACTGGTTCTCCATCACATGGGCAGATCTAATCATCTCTTGAAAATCTTCCTCCTAGTAACATCAGTGTAAGGCATAGTCAGTCCACAGCAATATCCCATAAACTCAGTCTGTGGTAGATGCAAAGCTACTTGCTTATTTCTCATTTTATCAGGAGATGGAAACTTTACTTTTAATTGAAAAAAATAAATACAGAAATTACCATTACAAGGGATCTCAGAGAACATTCTCATGAGTAGACTTTGCTCAATAGGCAATTCTTTCCTCTCTCCCCTTGCAGTAATTACAGACACACTTTCTGTTAGTGGCACCAGTGGAAAATGTTTCTTGCTGTTTACTTTGATGATACATTTAAAAGTTTCATTACTTAAGTCTCAGCTTGCTATTAGTACACGATATATCAAAGGGCAGCCTTTATTCTTGCAAGACCTTGGTAGGAGCAGTCTTTCTATGCCTGGTTTGACCTGGCTCAGTGGATTTCTCTTCATGTTTGGGGAGGGAACAAATTGTAGGAATTCAGTTGTTTACATGACTCTGAGAGATTAAATCCATCCTAATTAAGCAGTGTCCGGAAGGCTGCTCTTAAGAATGGACTCCCCTTACATTTTATATACCATAGAACATATTCTTACAGCGCATTATTTCCAAACTATTTCAAATGCATACTCTACATAGATGCAGTCTGTGACTCAGTTTGAAACAAAATCTAAAAAATCCTAAATAATATCCGAATGAGGGAAAATGATACACACTGTAAATGTAGCTAAAATGTCTAACGATGATCAGCTTTCCTTTAGATTCAATTAAAATACGATTTCACTATATTCCAAGGAAGTAAATTACTGTTGGGTAATGTGACTAATATTTTTTTCTGATTATTGGTAAAATGCAGCATTTATTACTTGCTTAGATTTTTCTCCTGTCTTACAGCATTCATTTCCCTATAACATTTTAAGAAATTGTTTCTCTTATCCACAAATATGGTCTTTCTATTAAAGTAGCATTTACTTTTTTAATTCATGCTTTATATTTGAGCTTTCCTCTAAATTTAGACCCAATAATACACTTGACAAAACAAGGAAATTCTTATACTTAAATAGAAACATCTAAGCCCCAATTTTTTAAAGGAAATCTGCCACAATATTTCTCATAAAAATATACATGCATTGTGGGGCTTCTTCAATGACATAAAATCAGAGGACCGCAGAAATGCAAATACCCATGAGCATATCAAACAATGAAAACACCACAGTAAATCTGTGATGTGAGAGAGCCTGGGAAACAAGATACCATGTGTAAGCCCTGATGAGTACTGTCGATGAGATCCAGTGATCACTTTTATTTTCAAAGTAAGCCACTACAACAGAACTCTTAACAAGCTCTTGTGTTTTACCAGGTCTAAATATACTTACTGTAAAGGGTTTTGCAGTTCCCTTGTCATCTTTACTTGAAATAATCTTGGCATTTTTTCTGGTCTCTCTCAAACGGTCAAGTGATGGAGGCTTTATAAATATAACAAATGGTTTAAATTCATATGTCCGTAAGTGTTTCACTGTCTGCAAAATGGAAAGGTTTTAATTAATTGGTTTATTTCACACAATGGAATTTACCGTAATAAAAAAACCTCTCCACTAACCAAAACAAACCCATAAAGCACTTCGAGAAGGCTCTTTTTCATTTACTGCCATTCTGCCCTGGTGAGTAGCACTGATTCATGTACGGAGAATTTTCATGCGAAGGGTAGGAAAACTCTCCCATTTCCACACAGGCTGCTGGTAAACCCCATCAGTCTGGCAAAGGCTGGGCTGTCCACACCAGGGCCACTGGCAGCAGAAGGATGGAGGGGAGGAAGAATTCAACACATTTTAGCAGGAATAACACTTTCTGTACCCATGAAAAGTAGTGGGAAAAGGTGTCTGTAAGATTTGTTCTCTTCAGTACTGTGTGCCCATCACGTAACTCCTGCTTTTCACTCTTTCCAAGTCAGTCAAGTGATACTACATATGGAGTTAGCGATGGGATACTACATCAGGGATGGGATGGCAAGCAGCTTTCTGTCCTCTTCACACTGCCAGGGCCCGCAGGAAAATGCTGTGTTGGAGAGCGGGGTCCCAGAATGGCTCACAAGCCTGGGTCCCCCAGAGAATTTAGTGCCTTGCTGGAAAACAGGGCTGTGCTGGACAGGGTCTTGCAGAGCAAACTGGCAATATCAACCCCAGGAGCCCCTTCCCAGCTCCCCTCCTCCCCTGGTGTGGGGTCTGGCTTCCCCATTCGCTCCTTGGCCAGCGCAGCCCCCCTGCCCTGCTCCTCCGGTACAGCCCCACGTCCGAAAGTACTCAGGGAACTGTTCACAAGCTGCCAGGGTTCAGAAGTCATGGGCTGGCCACCCTTGGAGAAAAAATACTTTGGCTGCGTTTAAACAAACTGGTCCAGCTCCTGGAAGCACTGTGGTTATTAGTAGCATAAAAATACCCAGTGGAGCTGTTCAGCAGGGTTGAAAGGCAAGGTCAGCACAAGAACAAATGGTTTTGAGAGGAATGTTCTTAACCATTATCCAGTCAACAACACATTTAGTGCGTTCCTTGACTCGTGTCCTGCATGGAAACTCTTGGCATGAAGAACGGTCCGGTTAAACATGCAAGAGAGAGTTGCTGGACTGGATGATAACTCAAAGCCATTCTGAAATTGAAGTTTCAGAGAGAACCACTAATCCAAACCAGCAGAAAGATGAATGAAAATATAGGAGCATTTTGTAATTACATCTTTGGTATGATGCTGCAGGCTTTCAATTCACTTAATTACTGAGCTGAATACTTGCCAATATGTATTCAAGTTTCCTTCCTCTCTTCCTTTCAGAGAGGCCTGCTGTGCTAAAGGTACTCAGCAAGCCCACTCAACAGTCATTCAGCATGGAATAAAATATACTATTTTAGAAACTATTTTGTCCTGGCATCCCAATGTGCAATGTGGGGAAGTACAAGAGTCCAAAAGACATGCGTACTTACATGAGGCTGCACATCCAACAAACAAACTTTGTTTTTAGCTAGAACGGATCGAACAGAGTCTAAACTTGTACCATAGTAGTTGTTCTTATATTCGCCATACTCGATAAACCTGTGGCAGAAAGTGAAAACAACTGGAATCATTTCCATTTTCTCCAGAAAAAACACTTATCAGTTTGGTTTATAAGATCTAATTCAGGAGCAAAAATATTTTACTTTACATGAGAGTTTTACCATGTTTTATAAAGGAAATGCTGTCAAGTACTTCAGCATGTCAATTTTAAGAAATCTTCTACTTTACCACTTTCAAATCAGTAACACCTGCTTGTATTACAGTTAAAGAGAAAAAAGTACTGTAGTCCAACAGCCCACTAATGTTTTCCATCACCTCTTTTTCTGAACTAATGCAATGCAATAAAACAGTGGATAAGCTAAACAATAGAAACTACTGAAATTTCATTGCACACTGCAGAATATCCAAATTCTCTGTCTCAGAAGAGCAGGAGGAGCAACAATGGTGCTAATGGAACCAAGGCGGCTGGTTATGTGCTATAAAAGTACAAGCACTCTCTGCCAAAAAAGCAAAGCACAGTTTGAAGTTTCAATAAAACCCACAGCTTTGTGTCTAATACACTTTTGCCCTCTGAAACACTGGGGCAGAATTTCAAGCTACGATATTTTACAATCTGCTGGAGAGCACGATGCTACCATTGTCTTCATTTTAGTTTAATTTCTGGCGGGTTACAGACAGGGGCTTCACTGTAGATCTCTAAATTCAAAAGCAGAGGAAGTGCCTGGCCTGAAAGAGAGCAGAACTATGCAAACACTGACTCAGGCACGTTTGCAGCACTTCCCGGGCCCTCCCTCCTAGAGCTGCAATGCTTTATAGGGCATCATCTGTCATAGCAATTAAAAGAGTGCTCCCCCCATCCCGAACACCTACAATTTGAGTGTCTTCTTGATCAGCTGAAGTACTGGAAATACTTGGAAGCTTAGAAACAGTTGTGTTTGCACATACCATTTGTTTTTCCTCTGTGTTTTTGCCAGTAGCTTTCAACTGCTCATATATCAAAATGTAATTTTAACACATCTTCAAATCACTGCAACTTATATCCACTTTGACTTATTATCCAAAATTACAACCAGTCCCATTATATAATAAAGCCATTGTTTTAACTGTGGTTTTAGTTAAAATCTCTTCAACATACTTGTTATTCTGTACGTCTGTCTCAAACAAGTGCTTGGAAATGAAAATGTATTCGACACCGTCACTTTCTTGGCTTCTCCTTGGTCGGGTAGTGTCTGCAGTTTCATTAAATTAAAAGAAAATAAGAAAAAAGATGCACAAAACAATATAATGCAAACCAGTTCAGGAAACACTGAAAAGCACACAACCCTTGTGCAATACTAAGCGTAGCAGTTTTCTCACTTCTGACAGGGACATAAGGCTGCTCTGGATCTGGTAGGCAGTACACAGGCACATGACAGGATTGAGTTTTAAAAGCGTGTAGGAAAAGCAGGGAAAATCTACTGGACAAGTATCAGATTATCAGTTTTATTAACTAGTTGAAAAATCCAATAAAATGAGGACAGCTGAATAATAAAAGGAGGAGCAGTCCATAACAATAAACCCAACTTTGCCACTTCTTAAACTTATTAGCATATGAGACCATAAAGGGAAAAGAAGCTCACCAACCTGATTTAGAAAATGTTACATTCATTAACAACACTTGTAGCTATGGTATATGAAGCGTGATAATAAAAAAATGGGGTATGAGTTTTATGTTTTAGTGCTTTTTTTTCTGGTGATCAGAAACAAATTACTTGTGCTTTCAGTAGCCTTGTAGTATTTGCACTTCTTACTTTCCTTCAAGTAGTAGGTACAAAGGTTTTGCCTATAAAGGAAACTTATTTGTGGGGTTGCCACTTAAGGATAATGAACTCATTTGAAAGTCCTATTTAATTCAAGTTGTACATTACAGCATCTTGCATTCTCCATCACAAAGGGACGTACACGACCTGCTTGCAGAAACAGTCCTGAATGCTGTTTGGTATCACGCTCTTCATGGGCTGAGATGAAGAGGAACATTTCCAAGACAAGAAACCCAGTTCTCCCTCCAAGTCCTGACTTACTGAATTTCAGGGAGAGGGATTTCTTTATGTGTTTATTTTAAATTATAACCACAAATTTGGAAGAGAAAAGAGAGAAGGCAGCTTGATGAATACCGGCAATTTTTAGAGAAATATTTTTGGGCAAATGATTGCATATGTCTCAGTGTGTTAAATATTTGGGAACATCTGGCTTATTTTGTTGTTGTTCTCAATACCCAACTGAAGCAAATATGTGCAAATGAAATGACTTGCCAAAATCAAACGTATTCATTTTTCTACCTGGCAAATTAATTCATATACTTTATAGAATACCTGTACTTGCAAAAAAACTGTGACAATATCTCCCAAATACAGAATGCTGGACCCATATTTTTGAAGGATCCCTACAGGAGGCACAAGTACAAGTAGACTTTCATTCTTTGGTTTGCTTTCTAACTAAAACTGTCAAGCCCTCCATATTAAAGAAACCCCAATAAAGTACTGTAGAAGTTAATACAGAGCAACGTTCTTCAATGTTATCCAGAGTAACACTACTTGGGGAGATAGGTGGCAAGAGGAAAAAAAAACCTACCCAAATCAACTTTTCTAAAGCTAATCAAAGTGATTTAATTCATTTATTTACAGGATTAAACTGTTTATCATCAGTCTTAATTTTTCAGCCTGCCTAATAGATTAAGGCCATTTTGCTGAAAACAAGCATTGGTAACAGAGTCCGTTTCACTGCTTTACAGCCACATCCAGGGTGTTCTTCAGCTGAGTTTCATTTACTAAACCTCACTGACATCAATCATGTTAAACTTGTACTAAAAGTCTACTGCAATTCCTCTGAGCCAAAATGTCCTATCAGTTTAATCAATGCTATTTAAAATACAACTGCAGCAGCACTTTTAAAAATTAGGAAAGTAATTTGGATGCCAAGCGTGCATTTAGAGACCCAAATTTCAAAGTGCCTTGAAGTAATGCAGTAATAAAGGACAATAACAATAACACAAGTATAGCATTAGGAGAATAGAAGTGTGTATTTACTTACGTGGCACTGTTACCCCGTAATGCTGGGTGTCACTGATCAGCAATTTCCGTTTCAGTTCATTCAATCCAACCCCCACAGGACCTGAAAGAAAAAAATCGTGCTGTTTCCCAGCAGCCAGTTCTCTCTCATCTGCAGGTGTAAATACTCTCCGAGATAAGCCTATGTAGCCAATAGCTATAATATATACTGGCTTTTAATCAGAGTAATTTGGAAACGCCCATGGTTCTGGCCTCTCCTAGAATATACAGCACTGACACCTTTCAGGGGATGTAGTTGGCAATTACTCTGACTTTATTGCTGAAGAAAAATCAGTTAAAAAGTTGACAGCAAAGCTAACTTTCTTTTCTACAGCAACTACCCTCAATACGCACCCATCTCCATCCTCAGCCCTACTACAGACCCCTGCACCCTAACCTGCAGCTCTCAGGCACAAAAACTGGTTTGGCTTTTCATTTTGCCAGAATATCCCCAACTCACAGACTCAAGGATGCCACCTGGCATGCACAAGGTCCCCCCCAAAGCTTATGCACTCCACATGTCATTGTGGCCTTCTCCTTGCTTCCTCCAGTTGCTGCACCCCTTGTCTGCACCAGGCTGCCCTGAGGACATCGCTCCCACGTTCTCCCCACGCCCTGGGGGCACTGAGCTCCCCCCAGCTCCGGCTGTGGGCAGGAATACCGCCCAGCCTTAGGCTGGCTGTAGCTGTCACTGTCCACCTTTTGACTGGGGCAGGGTGGCATTGCATGGAAGGATGAAGGAAGGGCAGCACTCCTTAGGTCACAACCCATTTGGGATGTCTGAGTTTCTTTGTTGTTGATTTTCTTTTAAACTATGCTTGTCTCCTGCCTGCTGTCTGAACTGGTCCAAAACAAATGTTTCCTTCTTCATACAGCTGCCAAAGAGAGACCACTCTTGGAAAGAGGATGGCAGGAAAAAACAAAGACTGCACAGAATTTTTTTGACCCATCTCCTCCACCTCCACTTGAGTACTGCTGTCCTAGAAGCTACTTAGCAGACATTCCTCTTGGCTTTTGGGCTGTCCCTAACTCCTAGCCCTTTGCCAGTGGTGCTTCAGGTCTCAGTGAGGGCACTCTGTCCTGTGAGGTCTCAAAGGCTCCACAGGCAATCACTGCCTGTCTCCAGGAGCCCTTCGCACAGGGCTCCAGCCTGCCTGGCCCCTTTGGTGGTGGGACCATGGTGATGTGTGCCAAGGGAGCTCAGCTCTGTGTGCACATGCGTTTCTGATGGTGCAGTGGCTTCATTTCCACAGAGTCAGGTCAACAGCAGAATGGAGAGGAGAGTGAGTCATTGGAACCATATTCCAAATAATACAAGGATAATACATGTGGTTTTACGGAAAATTCCTGCTCTTCTAGTAAAAGTGAAACATTTATGCATGGAGTGCTTCTTAACAGAGACATTTTATACATAAGAAATACAAAAATCTAGTAAACATTTTAATGAAGTAGTGAGGTATCAGTTAATTACAAGTGAAAGTCAAAAAGCAAAGACTGATGCTTCAACATCTTCAGGTGTGTACTTGTAAGAATGGCCATCTGCCCTGTTTGAAGTTAGAAACACATAATGATGGAAAGCTAATGCTTGCTACTTTGCTACTATCCCCAGACTACGGTCTCTCTGTAAAATCTTAAAGAGTTTCTGCATTTATAATTTTTATATGTTTACATAAGTTAAACACACAACTACATTTCAAGTTCCATCTCTGACCTGCCTGTAAATTAATCTATCAGTACGTATAAATGTTTATTTAATATGGTGTACAGCAGCCTCTACTGGTGCATGTCTGCAGAGGAAAGCAATGTGTCATGTAGATAATGGCATTACTTTTGTTCTTATTTAAAAAAAACCCACATTTTTCCTTTTTTAATAGTTTAGCTATATAAGGCAAATAAGGATTTTTATAGGAAAATTAATTAAAACTCTCAATACATCCTAGCAAAGTAGAATGAAACAAGTGGAATTCAAATTTTAAAATATCATTATATTCCTTTCAAGCAAAAAATTGTTCCCATCGAGTCTACACAAATATTACTTCCTCAGTCTACATGCTGTCAAATCAACAATATGCTTTTAGCTCTATTTATATATAAAGAATTCAGGCCTCACTTCCTGTGACAGATGCTTTGGAAACTCAGATCCAATCTGTTTCCAGACCACAACCTCACTACTACTCTGTCTCCCCTTCCACATTACCATTTAAAAATTGTCTTTAAATTTAACTACAGAAAGGTGTAGATTCTTCTTTTTCAGTGCTGTCTTCACAGAACTCTTGTAACTGTAGCATATGGACCCTGAAGGCTGATTCCTAATTAGCAATGCCAGCCAGTATGCCAATTTTTACACTACATCTCCCGAGTGTAATGTACACTTCCATTCTGAATATTCCTTTCTCTTTGATACAACAGAGAAGAATGACAGTTTCTAACAATTACGAACACAATTTGGACTCACGAAGGGAATAAAGCATCAGGGTTGAAAAGGACAATCCAGATTCTTACAGTAAAACGCCAGGCATGTGGGATCCATGACTGCATCGTAGTTTTGGTTTACTATAAATCACCCTGGGCAGCAATATTTAGAGTTACGGCAACACATTTAGAGATATTTTGTTTATTTTTTTAAAGCAACATTTATGTTGCTTGCTGTTGCATGTTGAGACACGTAAGCTAAATAATGGTCGAATCCTGCACAAATGGACTGTAGTGCCTACCTCCCTTTATTGAGGGAGACTTGCAGAATTAAACTACCAATTATTAAAACCTGCATTAAATTTTGTACCATTCAGACATGTCTAAAGAAAACTGGAAAAAACTGTTTGATGTAAGCTGAGGCCTCAGGAGGGCTAACCCAACCAGCCATTCTTCACCCATAGACACATACCGAGCTCCTAGAAGTCTATTTGAAAGTGAAAAAATAAAAAAAAAAATGCAGTCTTTTGGAAAAGATTTTGGTAGTTAGGTGACAACAACCCTGCTGGGATCATAAAGACCCTGCAGAAAACATGACTTGACAGAGGTTCCGTGGCTCAATTACTCTCAGTTACTCTTATGCGACGACTGCACATGCACGTCCAACTGTAGCTCAATGAGACACATGGTAGGAAGGTAGAACCACATTTTTTTGTCTTACAGTAGATTATAACTAGCAGTGGGAGTGCACTTTAAGATTTGCTGTTCACTGAAGCAGGATCAGTGAGTTCATACTGAAGTTCTCATGGGCAAGGCTAGGCAATATGTTACATCCTATGTATTCATTACTGAACCATGCTGACCTACTCGTGCCTTCAACCAGGAAGGTTTAATGAAGATACCAATTCTAGCTCTTTTTTCCTCATTGTCCAGATAGTTTACTTGAAGTAGCATGGCCATGGTAGGCCATTTTCCTGCACTACTGCTGTAGATCTATTAAGTCTCTGCAAGCCTCTACTGAATACACGTCAAAGATAAGTCAGGAGATGTAGAAAGCTAGGAGCCACTTCCATTTCATCCTTCCCTCCTCTGAGACACACCTGGCCTCCAAATAGCTCCCTCATGATAAAACCAAAAGTGATAGATTTTCTAAAAAAATGTAAGTCATACAACAATAGAGAACTCTTCCAGTTCCAGACTCCTGTTCTTAACAGTGGTGACCAGAAGGACACCGTTGTGGGGAGTACAGCCTAATTCAGAAAGAGGTAGACTTTTCTACCTGTGTCACACCCCAGTAATAACTGCTCCTTCGTGGTTACACACCTCTGGTCCTTGCTTCCACCACTGTCCACTTAGGAGAGATGCACCACTGCAAGTGACCACAGCACCTGAAAGGCTTTGCATGTCTCTGGTGATAACACTGTGTGAACATAACTCTGCATTCTGGGGGATGCGCTCATGGCTTCTTAATGCTGACCTTGCTTAATCCCAGCACTGCCCCTTCAGAAAGCTCTGATTTAGCTGATACTATGCCGTGTAAAGTAATAGTATGCAGCGCATCCATTCCGATTCTTAGGAAATAAAAGTTTTGCTAGTCTGGTCCTCATTATTACTGAAGCAGAAGCCTTTGGTAGCAGGACTTTCCCCCCCACTAATGTAAATGAAAATTCTAGTGTCTAAATCGTATGTTTCATGATAAAATATTCTGCCTTTGCCTGACAGGGCTGCAAGGCATCGTGCTTAGGATACAGGCAATATTTGTGAAGGAAGAGTTCAAGGATTTGTTGGCAGCCTGGGAACTGTAAGTTATGAGAAGATGACTGGTGACATGATATTGGATAATTTAGCTTTTAGCAGACTCATCACATCCATAAAATCTAAAAGCAAAGCAGAAGCCTCTGTACCATTACTGCTTCAGATGATCTGTTTTTTTAGCCCCAAGGATATGCAGGTCCTTATTCACGAACCTACATTTGCAGGCAAGGTAAAATCTTGACAAACATATATCTAGCTGAACCTAAGACTAATGTATATCACACTACAGGGCACTAAAACTTACTGTGTGTGCAATTTGCATTCTGTAAATTAAACTAGACTAATTTAAAATGTAGCCAAAAGAAATTTCCATTTCAAAGTTGTCAAACTCCCTCTCCTTAAAAAAGGACAAACCAAAACCTAAAAAAACCCTTCCAACAGTAAATTACACATTTAGGCCTAGCATAACACAACAGATATTTAGCGCCCCCACCAATTACAGCTATAAATTAATTATCTGTCCCTCTGTTTCCTGGTACTAATATCCAAATTATGTTTGACGGATTATATTGAATGCTGCTACTGGCACACAAAAAGCTTTTAAAATGTGTTCGCTTCTACTATACCTGTATTGCTTAGCTCTGCTAGTTTTTCCACATTTTGCCCAAGACATTTTTATGGTATTGGCCAGACTTAAGCTGCTCTTAATATCCAGAGAAAAACATTAGAATTACTGAAGTCTGCAATAAATTTCTGAACTGCTTTTGTTACAGAAAAAGCACACTTTCTTCATCTGATTTATTACAACAAAAATCAGATGAAATCTCTAGGTATTCCTTAGATCAGACATATGCAATTTGTTATAAAAAGTCTGCTTATCACACTTTTGCACTGCACTCTGTTGATGTAACTGTAAAATCAACTCAACCATGTTATTACTTGTTGTATATAGCCCACAATCTCACAGTGATCACACTAGTAGGTGGCTGAATTTTAGTGCTGGAGAGTGACAAAACTGTTTATTAAAAACTAAATTTAATGTTCCCTTGGATATGAGCGATATAAAAACACAGCTACTCAACAGTTCCTAACAGTCCCTGATAGAGGGTCATGTTTCTCCGCTCTTTTGCTTTCAGAATAGAGGAAACTTTACTAACGAAGCATCAGCCTCTGTGCTACTCCAAAAGAAATGATAAGCAATGAGACATCACTCACTGGCAGGAAGAGTTACTTGTTACTCACTGGTACTCCAATGGTTACTTTTGTAAAATTTAAGATAATGTACTTTCTCTTTTTTTTAGGAGACTGAAGCAATGTATTTTGATTATATAATAAATGCTGTGGGGAAGCCACAGCAGTGACAGATTATAGAAGAACAGAAAGCTGACTAAAGGTGACATCTTGATTCTTCTGCACTCTACTTACAACCATTTTTGGCCTACATAAGTCCATCCCTCATCCACCTTTCTGTTTACTTGTCTGCTTACTTATTCTAACACAGTAGATGGTTTTGTTTCTTTCTTTAAATATTCTGTCTTTGCAGACCACAGGAATTTATTCTGTTCTTTTTTACTACATAGATATATTGATTGATCTCTAAGAGCAAAACATCGACCTAATTCTTTTGAGTTTTAGTACAGCTTGACTGCCAGGTTCAGACTAGTAACCATGGTAGCTATTTTTTCACCTCCCTTTGATTTAGCAAGGCTTTAAACATGATCTCCTAAACATCCTTATATGCAAGTTGGGACAGCTAGTCTAGATAGGTGGACTACTAGATAAGTGAAAAACTGGAGGGATGACCATGTTCAAAAGGAAGGGGTTATTGGTCTGTTGGCTCATTACAAGTGGAGTTCTTCAGGTGTTCACTCTGGGACATACTCTGTTTCATACCTGCATCAATAACCTGGAGGAGGACACAGAATGGGCTCTTATCAAGTTTGCAGAGGCCAAAATGGGTGATGCAAGTGACTTGCTGAAGGGCAGGGCTTCCATTCAGAGGGACCTTGATATGCTACAGGCATGGGCTGGCAGAAACTTGTGAAATTTGATGAGGACAAATCCAGAGTCCTGCATCTGGGACAGACGAAGCCCCAGAGCAGCACAGGCTTGGGACTGGCTGGCTGGGGAGTGGCCTGAATGAAAAGGACCTGGGGGTCCAGGTAGGCAGTGAGCTAAGCATAAGTCCACAGTGCGCGCTGGCAGCAATGAAGGCTAACAGAAGATTGGGCTGTATCAAGAGCCTAGTCCATAGATATAGGGAAATTATTCTTCCCCTTTACTCAGCACTTGTTAGACTCTGTGAAGGATACTCCGTCTACAATGGGCCCTGCACTTCAACAAAGATGTTTATAAACTGGAGCAAAGGCAGTGGAGGGCCTCCAAGATGGTCAGGAGCTGCAGCACATGACCTGTGAGGAGAGGCTAAGAGAACTCAGCTTGTCTAGCTTGGAGAAGAGATGTCTTCAGGGGGACCCATCAACACCCTTCTGATATCTTCTGGGAAGATGGAGGCCACCTCTTCACTGAGGGTGTGACGTGGGAAGACAAGAGAAGACATAGTAGGAAGACAGGTTCCCAAAGTTGTTGTCATCATCAACCTGTTCTGAATTCAGTGTAAATCCTGCTGAATGGCAGGCTGGACCTCCTGAGGTCCTTTCCAATCTAAATGATTTTGTGGTAAGCATTGAGCTATCAGCAGTCCTCTGTTTTACTCGGTCAAAAATAAATAAAACAACTTACCAACCAAAACCACAAGCCTGTATTTGTCATTAGGTTGTCGTCTATATTTTGCAACTTCTTCATATGTTGGGATATCTGCTGTATCATACTGATCACTCTTCTTGCACTCATACATAGATTTGTTTGTTTTTTTATCTTTTCTGCTAAGACGAAAGCTTCTTCTAAAACCAGCTGCAATGAGAAGAGGATTTTTTCAAAGTAAGAAAATAAGTCTTTTCAAAACATTTGAAAACAGTTTCTTCCAGACATTTGAGGATTGATGTATGGAATAAAAAATACATTATATGTATAATAAGCCAGGTCATTAGAATTATATTTTCCTGCATTTTTAAACTATATCAGGTGCCTATTTAAACTGCAAATTAAGATCATGAATAAAATCATAACAGTTGCAACAACAAGCTGTAAAATACAATTACAATAACTTGTTAAGATATTTAGATAATTTGAGTATCTTATACATAAGAATATATACACAAGGAAATTCATGCAATATGGACTCTCATACCACACAATGCATTCTATTAAATCACCATGGCACACAGACATCAAATACAACATACAGTAGAAACACATCTGGTGGTTGAAAGGGTTAATGAGAGTTAACTCCTTGAACAATTTGTTTGTGCTTAGCTCCATGCTGATTGTACAAAAACTGCACAGAACCTTTCCTGAAGATGTTTAAAAGTAAAAACAAACACTGTTAGTTAAATTCCAAAACACTATGAAACATCTTCGACAATACAGTACCAATATTATGGAGATGTTAGCATGAAATTAAAAGTTAATATTCCTGTTAAATTTGCATTTACAATTGCAACAATAGTGTAGCATCTACAGTACCTATCAAGAAGACTGGAAATTTCATATAGCTTTTAAGTACTCTCAGAGGAGATAATCATAGGCCTTTAAAAGCAGAACAGCACAAAAAACCCCTTCTACACTATATGTTAAAAACTTATTTACCCCCCTGTTAATCACTACCTTACAGTTTTTCAAATAAATCCTTTACATTGCATTACATAAAATTTTACTGGTATCTCTATGGCACCACTGTTGTCCTAGAAGGAACTACAGGAAGGACTGCAAAGAAGGACTGTAAAGCTGAATTCATTACTTGGGGGTGATAAAGTAAAATACAAACTACACTTTAAATACTGGAAAAACCCCAACACCTTTCCCCCCCTCCCCCCGAGCATTTCATAGGACAGTAAATGTGTGCAAACTTTTGGTGACCCCAGATTTGTCAGCAACATGTGTTCATAAACTTGTAAAAGCACTTAAGTTTAGGTGTTTGAGAAGTCATCATATCACATATTTTTCTTCAAAGGTAGTATCTGGCAAATTCAAGACTCAGGTCTGCAAATATTTAGAACCAGATCTGAAGCAAAATCCTACAAGGCTTAGGTACAGGCTTAGCATTTTGCACACGCACAGTTCCACTTAGCATCAATCTTTGCAGAACATCAGAGGATGTTAACCAAGTTATTTCATTGATGTGAACCCCTGTATCTATGGGAATCTACAATACAGGCAGACACACAAAAAGGGAAGAAAAATTTATTTGAGAATACAGTGATGTTGACTTCTTCACATTCAAAATATAAGTAAAATGAAAATCAATCAAAAAGGAGAAGAGCTAGCAGCCACAGAACAGGCTGATGACATTTAAAGAGCTACAGTATTGTCTAGACTGAGAAGGACATGGGCTGGAACAGAAAAGGGACCAAAATATGAGATATGAAAACATAATGAAATAAACTGTTATTTTATTAAAGAGGAACACTAACACTGAAGTGACTGCAGTCAGAAAAGCCCCGTTGGAGTGGTGATAGCTGTGAGCTTACACGCCCAAGAGTAGGCCTGGGAGATCCCATCTGCTCTAGGGTGAAGTCTGTGATGTCACGAGGAAGTTCTCGTGCTACATAACTACATCTAACTGTATAGACAGTTTTGTAAAGAAAGGTTAAGAGTAACATTAGCAATACAGACACATGAAGTGAGTTACAAGTTTCCTGAGGCCTCATCTAAAAGGCTCCAGATTAAAAAAAAAAAAACCACAAGAGTTGCCCTAAAAGCAAGCTGAAAATTGTTCTGATTTTTTTTCTGCATAATCAATTTATGGGGGGAAAAAAAAAAGGGAAAAAAAGAAAGAGAAAATAATTCTTCACCATTTGCTACTAAGCGGTTTACAGAATAAAGAGCTTTGTCACAAAAACCAGAATTCACTTATCTGGAAAAGGTAAAAAGTAAGAGTAGTGATCAAATGAATTGTCTCCATTCTGGTTTGGTGTTGACCTTACAGATACCAAGAGCTCCATGACTGTGAGGAGCTGTCTCGGAGCACCATTACCAGCAGCTTCTTAACCTCGGCTTACATGTCCAACTACGGGATCTTTAGGAAAAATATTCTTACTGGAAAATCTTTATATCAATTCAACCTCTGATGTTAGGTTTTAGTAAGACCATTTGTAAGTTGTTCCACTTTTCTCCATCCACTTAGTTTAGTAATGAAATCTAAATAATCAGCTGGTGGGTTATTTAAGAATATTTCATTCCTTCTTCTCTTAAAAAGGAAAAAACCCAGATTATTTTTTTTTTTTTTCGGTATCAAAAAGAAGAAAATCTTTCAGTGCTGTCTTCAGGCTGATTTGTCCCCTGTCACTTTTACAGGATGTATATAAAGCATCATGAGGACTCAGGTGACATGGTTCCACAGCTAACATGGGTTTTCTTGATTAAAACATTTGATACTTCTGTTACTGAAATTCACTAGTAAAATTAAAATAGTAATATTGTTCTGTATATTAAGAAGGTTCAACAACAAGTTCAGCTAGACCTTAGACATTACAGAAAAGTTATTATATTAAAAAGAACACATGAGCCAGAGATAAGGAAGCCGATTTCCAGTAGGGCTGATTTCTCTGCAGTGTGCTGCTGAGGACCCTCTGCAAAACTACTGAATATTGAACACCTGCGATACACTGATTGCTTTGTCACTTGAAGACTATTGTTAAATTGAAAGTTGGTTTAACTGTTCCTCAAAGCCCATCTGAACAGCTCTACACAGAAACCCAGGAAAGCTTGCTTTAAGGAGCTTTAAAAAACAAGGAAAATACACAGTTCAGAGAGGAAGGATGAGACTGTTTCAAATACATCCAACATTTTTATGATACTGCTACTGTATTCCTCGAAACATGATTCTTCCTCTCTCACATCTGCCATTATATGTCCTCACATATGTGGCTTAACTTTACCATGACTTTCTGAAGCTATTTTATGAAGAACTGTAAATAAATATTTTCTATTAACTCTGCATTTATAATTGTGTTGTATGTTGGGCAGCTATGACTGTGCAAAAAGATTAAGCTGAACTGAAACGACATTGTACTTGCAAGGAATAAAAACGTTTCTGAAGAAGCAAAAACATATTCTGCGATTGTCTGTGTACTTTACAGTTTAAGGAAGATGAAAAACAAACTTCATATATTTAAATTAAGAATACAGCATTATTAAAAATATAGTGAAAATCACTACAGAAAACCAAAACCAATACTGACATGCAATAGAAAAAAAAAAAGGTTTCTATAAAATGATTACACTTAAAAGTAAATTCCTATAAAGAACAAAGAGAAAAAGCTTTGCTTGCCCAGAACATTTGATAATATAAACCTTGATGAATATGAAAGGAGCTGCAGGCTACACTGTCTGTGGAATATGGATATGAGCAGAGATTAACCTTAGTTGCCAAGTATGCAGACTGTAAAATAAAAGGGGAAAATTCTGTCACTAAAGCAACATAAAACTCTGAATATTGAGAAGCTTGCACCAGCTCACTGGTTTCAGCTACATGACTAAGAGCTTACTGAACATGCAAACCCATAAACTACTGCTGGAATGTAACAGATCTGGTGAAGTAAGAACAGCGTATTGGAAAAAAAATATGAAGAACAAATGTGCTCAAACTACAGATGTCTCCAAGCCTTGTAACACTTCTCAACATGAAATAAAAATCAAAAGCTGCTACTAATAAACTTAATTAAGGCCCAACAACAGTCCAAGAGAAACTACTTACATCTCTAAGAATGAAAAAAAAAAACAACCCAACCTAGCAGAAAAGTGTGGTTTTTTAACCACTAGCAATATACATTCGGTCATCTCAGAACCACATCCTTACATTTACATAGAGAAATCCACTTGGACCTCACACAGAAAATAGGCAATACATGAACCTGTCTCGCTTGAAATATTTTAAAAGGATGCTGATGTAAAAAGCTGTGCTTACTTAGATTTAATTACAAAATTCTACAGAAGTGAACAAAAGATTGTGACTATGTTGTGTGAATGTAAATCAAAATACATTCATGAGAGTAGAAATTTCTCAAATTCAGAGAAATTACACTATCAGGAAATTTAAATTTGCCTATACTTCATAAATTCACCAGTAAGGCTCCAGAATGCTATAAAGCACTTACACTTTTGGTCATTTTAATTCATTAAAAAAGTGTTCAAATTACGTATATTCTTCACTGAATTTAGTCTAATCTTACATAATTTAGAGTGAATTTTGGGCCCCCCAGTTCAAGAAGGACAGGGAACTGCTTGAGAGAGTCCAGCGCAGAGCCACAAAGATGATTAAGGGAGTGGAACATCTCCCTTATGAGGAAAGGCTGAGGGAGCTGGGTCTCTTTAGCTTGAAGAGGAGACTGAGGGGTGACCTCATTAATGTTTATAAATATGTAAAGGGTGAGTGTCATGAGGATGGAGCCAGGCTCTTCTCAGTGACATCCAATGATAGGACACGGGACAATGGGTGCAAGCTGGAACATAGGAGGTTCTGCATAAATGTGAGGAAGAACTTCTTCACAGTGAGGGTAACAGAACACTGGCACAGGCTGCCCAGAGAGTTCGTGGAGTCTCCTTCTCTGGAGACATTCAAAACCTGCCTGGATGCATTCCTGTGTGACCTGACCTAGGTGTTCCTGCTCTGGCAGGGGGATTGGACTAGATGATCTTTTGAGGTCCCTTCCAATCCCTAACATTCTATGAACAACTGCTGTTTAACTGTAAATGCATTTATAAGTACTTTTTGTATCCATATGATTGACAAAAGTAAGTTTGGTACCATGGTCATTATCTAGGTTTGTAGGAACAAAATATTTTTACTAGATATTTCTGGATTTCCACACACACCCCCACTCCCCCCAAACACTGGGATTTTTTATACTGGCTCATATACTATTTCTATTGTTACACAGGAACTGCACAAACACAGAGCAGACTTCTTACTCTACTTGCTTCTGGACTGATTCCCAGCTTGCACATTTAGACAGGGTTAATAAAAATTTAGATTATGTCTGGATTTTTAAGACAAAATTGAGAATAGTAAACAGATGATATTCATCTGTATTTACTGTATGTTCATAAAGGTTCAAGTAATGTAACTAGAATTTAAGCTTGGCAAATGCAAACTCTTAACGTTTTCCCCAGCAATTCCTCAGGAAATTACTGTAGAAACATACAATACTATACTGTGACTTAAATATTAGAATTTGGTGAAAAATCATTAAATTTATCTGAGTTACTTTAGAGGAGAGGCTTCAAATTAATAGCAGCATAACCTTGGACATAAAAGTTCTGCCCCTAAATGGTACAGACATTCTGCTTTCTGAAAGGTGCTTCCTCTGTTTCTCTTCATGACCACTTCGTGCGTGTCTAAAGTACATGTCCTTTCAGAGAGGGTCAGATGTTCACAGAATATTCTGGTTCATAGATTGAAATGCCAACAAATACAGCACCCTAAACATATAATGAGCCATAAAATCAACTAAAAATTCATTAATTTATATTAGAAGAGTTGTAGTTGTTTACATACTATCAAAAGTAGCATGAAATGTGACTTACTTAGTCATTTTGGTTTTGGGAAATAATTGGTGTATCCATACTTTGAAAACTGTTTCTAGAATTCAGACATGTGAATGATTTATCATACTTCAATTTACCTCATGCTAACTGTCCATATGTGTGAATACATACAAGGTAACACACTTCAACTCCTTCAGCAGCAGTTAAGCTAATTGGACTAGATGATCTTTTGAGGTCCCTAACATTCTGTGATTCTGTAATTTAGACTACCTTGCTCTTGTAACAGGTTACAACATATAGACAGTTACTCAGGTGTCACTAAAACACCCTGAACTTATTGGTGTGATCCAAGCCCTTCAGTGACAACGTTTCAGGTATTGTTTCAGTGCAGTATGTTTAATAACAATGAAGAGAGTTGACTAGAAATTCTTAGTTGCTCAGTAATCAAGGAGTGCCATAATAGTCTATCATCTTTCAAGAACATGCACATTCAGAAAAATTGAGATGTTCAGGATTCACTTAAAAAAACAGTACTGCAAAACACAGGTGGACATTCAGAATAAGCTGTTGTCAAAAATCAAGATATATTTCTTTACTCACTCTCCCAAAAAGCAATAGGCAGGGGGAAAAAAAAAATAAAAAAAATCTTTGAAGGTCTTCACTACCTTTGGGATTGAAGGAATATATACTCAAACCAGTGGAAAAGAAAGTGGTCCTCCTAAGCAGGAAGGTGGGCTGCAGCAGTTAGATATGGTATTGGCTCCCATGTACCTAGCAGAAGGTTCATAAAATGTCTTTGCCTAGGACTCATTTACCTTATAGACTATCTGAGTTTTACACCTTGCACAGCACATAATTAAGATTTTTGTGTTCTCCCTGCAGCTGGTCAGCAAGTTTTGTTGAAATTATTACACTTTAGGCAGTGGCATTTGTCCAGCCCAGAAAGATATTCCAGAGCAGTTTGTTCCTTGAGAAAACACAACTGAAAAATAATTTAGGAGAAAAGCAACCCTAAATGCATCTGAACAGGACTGGACTCCTAATGGTTTGTGAAACAAGGAGACACTGGAGTGCATGAGACAGTTTGAATTACAAACCACTGTGTCTTGTTACCATATACAACAGAATGATAACATCAACTTTCAAAAGCCTACCTACCTGCTTGATCTTCAGATAGGATAATTTTTAATGAACGATTCTCAGTGAAGAGCTCCAAGGAACCTCTAGTTTCTAAACAAAATAGCTAATTATTCACAACCACTGAATATACTTATGCCCTTACCCCAAAACTGGTCCTAACCTTAGACAAGTCTTTTTTCTCCCTGTTTTTCCATCTTCTGGCTCTCCTCTCCAACACCTCTCTTCCAACAGCACAGACCCGGCACAAGAAGGCTAAAGGTACCACCTGTGGACTGATAGCAGCACTCTACTGTGTGGAAGCTCTCAATAGATAAACCATTGCTTGAACTGTACAGTAGTTGTCCAATAATTTTTGTAAAGTTTTGCCTAAGTAAACTACATCCCATCTTGATTTTTTCTTCTTTGCATCTGGGACAACAATAGCTTCTTCCTCAAGACATCTCTTTCCTAGATGACCGAGCCTTTCTGGTAAATGTAGTCCAAAATGTTTCAGTGAAAGGGCTACAGCACCAAGAAAAGGTGGATTCTGTTTTGCCAGCTTCATTCTCAAGGAAAGTATCAGCCCACTAAGATCTGATTGCAAAACCGTGATAGTCTCATCTTGAGAATTCATGCAATCTGTATTTGCAGACAGAAAGAAAAGATGGGGGGGGGGAAAGTGTCTTTTCTGTTTCAAAGAGATGATCTGATAAGGAAAATGCAGTTCATCTGGAATCACATCCAAAGTATCATTTTCCAAGCACACTTCAATTTCTCAATACAATTACAATTCACCATTAATTTAGTTGATTAACTAACAAAGGTAAGAAGTTAATTTTCAGTATGATCAGATGATCACTAGTTCCACAAATACGTGATGAAATAATACCACTCTAAGGTTTTGGAAAGAGGTCAAAGTTCTTTCAGTTATACAGTTTGTGTGCTCCTGATGTAGTTCATATACCACATTTAAAACCAGTACAGTGCAATATGAAAACCATCTCTAATTTACAGTACAGGTCTAGAGTGTTTCAGTCAGCCCAGTGGCTTGGATGTACTAAAGCACTTTGACAAGTTTCTTCCCATTCCTCTTGTAGTAGGAGGATGAAAGCCTTGGGAAAAGGGCTGGTTGCCACAAAATCCGCTCCAGCCAGCCTTCAGCTGGCAGGAATTCTGGACAGTTTCAACTAAAATATTTTTACATAGCTTTTAAAATGGCACAAATGAAAAAGTTGAAACATATCATGGAACATTCACCTTTTTTAAATGTTACTTTTGTTTGAAATTTGGAATCTTGAAGCCGAAGCCAAAGGACTCCTTCCCCTCTTCTCCCCCCCCATCCCTGCAATGATACATTGAGCTCAGACTAGCTTTAAAGCTCAATTTAAGCTATTGAGTTATTATGACTTATTTTATTTTGTAATGTGGAAAAAGAACCAGTGCCTGCAAATTTACTCTGTACTCTTACTGAATCCTCCCAATATTGTTAGACAGACATGTACAAAGAAAGAAAGTCTAAGCAAAACTTCAATAAAACCTTGAAATTGTGTCTTTAAAGACTTACTCAAACTTTTCATGATACAGTAACCTTTTGTTTCATTAGACACATTGCTTACTTAATGGACTTTAAAAGTCAATATTTTCCCCAAATTTTTATATATATATTTTATTTTGATTTAAAAGTCAAACCAGTATTTTAGTAGCTTAAGTTTAACCAGATAAAGACATACACTACATAAACCCTTTATGTCAAATCCAATGAGCCATTTTTAAAACCTTAATATTCATGCTTTTCTCATGCAGAGTAAGGACATTTGTATGCAGATTACCCCCAAAAGCATAGTGGACACGGAAGTTCCAGGGAAAAGAAGCTGAAAGAAAGGAAGAAATTGTCTTTTGTAACCAATTGCTCACCTAGATAGGATCCACTGTTGTGACCAGCACATTCAGCATCTTCTGGACGAAGGGTAAAAGCATACAGAATAAGAGCCAAGAAATAAAGCAGAATAGTTAGAAGCCCAGCAAAAAACACAGAAGAAATTACTTTTAAAATGACAACTGTACAAAGCATGACATTAAAAAGCTTTCAGTAAGCCATTTTCTTAAAAACATAAAACAACATTTATTGTTTTATATTTTAGCTGAAGATACTCTGGAAGTTGCAGCATGCACACTGATCTTTTTACCTTTTCAAGCAAAAATTGTGATGAGAGCAAATGTTCTAAAAAGAATTCTAACACTGTATTATTCACGCTTTTATCAGTTAATAGAAAATATGATGCCACTTAAAAGAAAGCAAAACGTATCCGATGTAGATCAAGCTCATTTTTGTAAATTGTACATTTTCAGACTTTAGCTTCAAGTTTTGGCTCACTGGATTAGACAGAAAGGTTTTTGATCAAAAACACATCCTCTCATTTGATATAAAATAACTATAATGTATATTTTTACATGCCAGAGGCCCTTTGATCAAAAATATGAACTACAATTTCTAATGCCTTTATAAACAAAGGCCTCTTAAGTTAAAAAAAACCAACCCAAAACAAAACAAGAGATCAGCTGCTATTACTTTAACATATGCTGCAAGCAAAACAGTAACCAGCTACGCTCTAGAGGGAAAACAGTAAAGATGATACTACATGGATGAACCTTCTACCACCTCAGAGAAATACTTTGTCAGTATTAATTAGAAATGCCAGACCTCTCATGGCCATCTAATTAAGTCAGAACCATTTCTTTCCATCCCAGCCCACCCAAGTTTTGCTGATATTATTTTATGATACTACTTTTCAATACATATCTTCCAGAAGTTCAAGAGAGAGAAAGCAGTTTAAAACAATAGTTCAAATTACTGATCTTTACACAAAGTAACTAGGAACATTATAGTATTTTTATCTACTTTAAAAGATGATTCAATGTATTTGGTGGCAATTTAAAAGCATTATATATATAACATCTCTTAGAAATGTTGGACTACATTCAATTTAATTCTAAACACATGTTCTCTAAATAAAATTACTGGGCTATGCAGGGAAACTTTTGTACATGTACCTTCAATTTCCTCTGAGAAGCACAAAGGAAAAATAGGAAAGGAAATCATTAAATGGAGTGAAAACATAACTTAAGAAAGAAAAGTTAAATCGAAGAAGAAAAATGCACCTACCACACTCAACTGCTTCCTCATCTTAGAACAGCCAAAAAAACAAAGTAATGTTGTTTAATACTTCATAAATTGGAAAAAAAATAGCTATGAAAGCTACTCTCAAATCCTCTTGATAGCACCTACTACATTGAGGCATATACCAACATACCGGCACTCAGTTTAACTATGCTCAGTTAGAAAAGAACCTAAAAAGACATTGAAATATTACATGCACTTTAAATTTCCTATATGAGATTCTTCCACTAGTTATTTGTTAGTAATGACCTTACCAAATTGTCATGGAAGATCTCTTTGGTATTAAACGCAGAGTTTGTTAATTCCATTTAATTAATCTTAACCTAGGAATTCGAAGAATCAATACCATGAACATGATCTCAGTATTTTCCTGCACTTAGAGTAACAGCTGCTACTGCCCTTGGAGCTTGGGTTTGGAGAGGTTTTTGTATATTTTTTTTAAACGTCTATAGTTGTAGCTGAAAAAATGCTGAAAGAATTTACATACCCTTGTCACTTTCTCTCTGACACTATAATAGATCTACTTAAGACTTTCTGCTTATCTATAGTCAGTCAATGAATTTCTGCCTCACTGATGGTAGAAAACAATTTATTGCAATAATCTTTGGGCTTTTACAGAAAAGTAAGATATAATGAATATTTGTTCACAAAGATATTATATACTAAGGTCTAGAGTTATACAGAGATTTTACAATCTACATCTCATTCAAATTTCCTTTAGAATCTGGATATGCCTAAAATATAAATATTGCAAGGAGCTTCCATGAACCATGTCTTTCCTTAGAATGTGAGGATATTATTCTAGAGATCATCTAGATCTACAATCATCTCATGTGTAACTGATAAACCAAAGGTGGGGGCAAAACTCTCCTACTCATCTGCTTACACAGAAGAGCTTTTCTCATTTGATGTCATGAAATGGATACAGGATTCTCTTCTGCCAAGAGAAGAATACTGTTTTGCAGAATCATTTCTTGGTACCTTTTTTCTTGAGGACTTGCATTTTAAAATATTCAGAAGACTCCTCTGAACGCTATTTAGAGTTTATTTGTACACTCAAGGCTACCATACAGTTTTAGTAGGCTGCAAAATCCTCCAAGGTGAGCACTGCTTGGTTGACCACATCTTAAAAGAGTGCCGACAGTTTTGTGAGTTGAGAGTGAAAACATTGGATCCTTTTTCCTCTCCTGACCTTAAAAGCTCCAAATTCTTCAAGTGACAAATGCGCTAAAGCTGGACCCAGAATCCCAGTCTGGCTTCCAGTTACTATTTCTTTCTCCCTCTCTGTGCTGAGACCTTTTACACTTCCTGACACGTATGACAAGTTTTTCTATATTTCCATTTCCATGACTTTCAATAGGCTGAAAATGTTATATCCTCAAAAAAGTCACTAACACTCAAAGCAAGTTCACATCAATTTATCTAAAAAGCCTCCTAAATTCAACAAAGTTATTTGACTTAACTAGTGACAGTGCATTTTAAAGTATTCTGTTTGGTATTTTATCACTGAAAACAGACAAGTCCTCATTTATGAACATGAAAGACTGGACAGGAGAAAAACAGGTCTGTATGTACACACAGGTATACACTCACTCAGCCCTCACCACTGCAGACCTTCAGAGGAGACCTGCAAGTATGGGAGATGGTGGAGCTACAGCAGCAGGGCTGAGAACAGCTGAAGGGAACACAGGCTTCTGGGCTACCCTGCTAGGAATGGTAATAAACTTACCCATCCATGCTATAAATTAAAGCTGTTAGGATTCCCAAGTGAGACAGCTGATGTCAGAGAGCACAAGCCAAAATGTCTACAAGCTGATGTTTAATGCTGAGATGAAGTGAAGAAGTTCTGAACTTTTTGTGTTTTGTTAAAAATCTTCCTTCTTAATACTGCTCTTGGCTTTCCTGGGCTACTCCTGAGGTTGAACATAATGAAAAGATGTGGGAAAACCATGGGTCTCCATAGTTTTATGCAGCTATGCAACTAACATCAACATGTAGCTCCCAATTTGAACTTTACCAGGAATTCTATCAATCAGGGCTATTGCCTGTCCCTAGTAAAACCAGAGATTGTCAGAAAACTTTATATTATGATTCAACACTAACTAATACAGCTCTGTGTGTCAGAAGCAGTTGGTATGCATGCAGCAGATATGTGCAGATACATGCCTAAAGTTTCAAAGTTCAGAGACACGAAAAATTGAGGTACATCATCTCAGGCCAATGCAGTTTCTTTAAATTGAAACAGAGTGAGAAAGGAAATAGAGGAGTTTATCTGGCAGGAACAAGTAAGAGTCTAAAAAGGAGGAAATCTGATGGGAAGCAGGAAAATAAAAGCAGTGACAAAAAAGTCCCCAAACATAAGGCAACATGGAGCAAATAAAACACTGAGAAAAAAAAAGAAATAATACCAATTAAATGTAGTGTGGTAAGAAGGGAGAGGAAGTTACAAAAAAAAATAGTCATGAACAGGCTCGTGAAACAACAACCAAGCAGAACTAAGATATAAATGGGAAAAAAAGAAACAGGAAACAAGTACAATGGAAGCTTAGGAGGTAGGTGGTTTTATTCATTTAAAGATTTCAGCATAGCCAATATGCTGTACTATAACAATGCAAAACAGTATTACATACACTGTGTTGATTTTTTTTAATGTATTTTAACTGAAACATGTTTAGATTTAGTTTTGGGGGCTTCACCTAAATATCACTTATGAAGCTCGAAACCACTGCAAGAATTTTCTCAAACTCTTTGGAACAGTCCAGCACCAGATTAAAATTTTTAACTTCTGCTGATTTACTTTCAACAGTATTTCCATCAAAGAATCTTGCTTAAATGTTTCTCAGTCTAAAATTATATCCAGCAGCTCTGTTCTAGTTTCTTATCCCAATCAAGTTACATTATCCCTTAAATAATATTTTACTCTAGAGTAAGCAAGAAATTGTGATGTACAATGATCTGCATTACAGTATCTTAAACACTCCGATTTTTTTAGTGCTGAACAGTCCCACTTAGCAATTGACATTTATACTGTTTTGCATCTTTTTTATCCTCTATGGTTTCGTAGATCAAATGATACACATATGTTCATGCTATAGAAAATTTGAGGTGATCTAATTTAATCCTCTCACATCATCATCAGATAACAGTATTTCCATCAAGATAATTGGGAAAATGAAGAAGGATAGTCTTGAGGTGAAGGACAGGGCAAGAGTTTGAGACTCGTTTCCATTTCTGTCTCATGTGACCTTGAGTCAAATGTCATCCCACTTCAGGTTTCCTTAATTTCTCTGTGGTAGCAGGAAGTTAGTATTTGTAAGGACTTCTGAACAAAGATGCTAATGTGCTAATTTAACTCTATAGGTCTGGTTTATTTTTTGTTTTTACTGATAACTACCTGCAGGTGGGAAATCAAGTTTCAAATAAGAACACAGAAAAATACTGAGAAGAAAGGCATAGTTAAGTTTGTGCAGCAATTACAACATGCAAAAGAGCCCTACTATGCATTTATCCTAAATGTTCGGTCTTTAAATGTAAGTGGTACAAAGCATTTGTTCTTTTAGCCTGTTTAAATTCTTTTGTTGGCAGAACATGATCTCCAATTCACAAGACACTTATCTATGGATAAACTGGGCTACATCTTGTTTGAATGAACACCATTTGGCTGCAGTTAAGTATTCTCTCTTGCTCATACAATGTCAATCACACATGTTAAATCAAAATTGAAAGTAAAATGGGTTTTAAGCCCTAAAAAATATATATATATATAAAGATGGCTTCACCACAGTAAGTATTTACATTTAACATGAGATATACAGAACAAATGTATATTCAGGGAAAGGACATTTCTGAACAGCTCTGTCATATATGCTACATACATACACATATTCATATATAATTGTAGATGCAGGGTATGGATATAAACATACACAATCACACAGTGCACAAGTTAACAGAAGTTACAGGCTACACTAGTATAACATATAAAGTTACCGGTAATCTTATACCAGAGACAACACATATATAACATAAGAATAAACAGAGTAACTGCTGTGAAAGCAAAATTATGGTGAAGAAATATAATGTCTTGGCTGATTATCATAGTTTATAACAACTGCAGAACAGTTAGTTATTTGGTTGTTACTGAAATGTACTCCTTTTTTCTCACAAAAAAACCCCAGGTGATCAGTGTTTTATTTATAGAGTGAGCTACAAATGCAAGAATGAGGATGCTTGTTGGCAGTGACTATTACAGTCAGACCATGAGTAGTCTTTGTATTCAAAGTTAACAGACTGGGGACTGTTAAACAAATGAATTCTTCCCCATACTGAATCTCACATCACTCCTAATTAGCCGAGATGCAGTGACAGGAGAACTCACAGAGCCAACTCTGGCTACAAAGTTGTGCCCAAGCTAAGATAACCTCCTAAAGCCAGGAATGCTGTTAAGTATTATTCAGGAATACCAGGCAGGCAGGTTTCTGCAGAGCTGGCATCAGCAGTGGCTTACAAGCTCAGACACACCAAAGCTGATCGCGTGCAGCCGCTCTCCATCATCTTTGAAAAGTTGTGGAAAACAGGAGAGGTGCCTGAAGACTGGAGGAAGGCCAACATCACTCCAGTCTACAAAAAGGGCAAGAAGGAAGACCCAGGAAACTACAGGCTGGTTAGTCTCATCTCCATCCCTGGGAAGGTGATGGAGTGACTTGTTCTGGAGGTCATCTCCAAACATGTTGAAGAACAGAAAGTTATTGGAGTGGTCAACATGTATTTACCAAGGGTAAATCATGCTTGACCAATCTGCTAGCCTTCTATGACATTATAACAAGTTGGCTGGACGAGGGGAGAGCAGCAGATGTCACCTACCTTGACTTCAGCAAGGCTTTTGACACTGTCTCCCATAACATCCTCATTAGGAAACTCAAGAAGTCTGGGTTAGATGAGGGGAATCACAGAATCACAGAATGTTAGGGATTGGAAGGGACCTCAAAAGATCATCTAGTCCAATCCCCCTGCCAGAGCAGGAACACCTAGGTCAGGTCACACAGGAACACACACTGGGACAGTGAGGTGGATCGAGAGCTGGCTGTGTGACAGATCACAGAGGGTTGCGATCAATGGAGCAGAGTCGAGTTGGAGGCCTGTAACCAGTGATGTCCCCCAGGGGTCAATACTCGGTCTGGTCTTGTTCAACATATTCATCAATGACCTGGATGAGGGCACAGAGTGTATCCTCAGCAAGTTCGCTGATGATACCAAGTTGGGAGGGGTGGCTGACACACCAGAGGGCTGTGCTGCCATCCAGCAGCACCTGGACAGGCTGGAGAGCTGGGCAGAGAAAAACCTCATGAGGTTCAATAAGGGCAAGTGTAGGGTGCTGCACCTGGGGAAGAAGAATTCCAGGCACCAGTATAGGTTAGGGGGGGACCTCCTGGAAAGCAGTTCCAAGGAGAAGGATCTGGGAGTCCTGGTAGACAGTAAATTATCCATGAGCTGGAAATGTGCCCTTGCTGCCAAGAAGGCCAATGCCACCCTGGGCTGCACAGGGCAGTGTGTGGCCAGTAGGTCGAGGGAGGTCATTCTCCCCCTCTACTCTGCCCTGGTGAGGCCACAACTGGAATACTGCATCCAGTTCTGGGCTCCCCACTTGAAGAGAGACAGGGACCTACTGGAGAGAGTCCAGCAGAGGAGGGCAACGAGGATGGTTGGGGGATTGGAGCACCTCCCCTATGAGGAAAGGCTGAGAGAGCTGGGACTCTTTAGCCTGGAGAAGAGAAGGCTGATTAACGTTATAAACATTTAATAACGTTTATAAATACCTAAAGGGTAGGTTGAAGGAGGATGGAGCCAGACTCTTTTCAGTGGTTCCTGGTGACAGGACGAGGGGTAACGGGCACAAGCTGGAACATAGGAGGTTCCATTTAAATATGAGGAAGAACTTTTTTTCAGTGAGAGTGACTGATCACTGGAACAGGCTGCCCAGAGAGGTTGTGGAGTCTCCTTCTCTGGAGATTTTCAAGACTTGCCTGGATGCAGTCCTGAGTGATGTGCTCCAGGGGATCCTGCTTTTAAGCAGGGGAGTTGGACTAGATGATCTCCGGAGGTCCCTTCCAACTCTGAATATTCTGTGATTCCATGACACACTTCTGTGCCCCACAGAGCTCCCTCACACCCCATGTCAGGTATACTGCAGGTTTGCATCCCAGCATGTGAAGGGTTAGTCCTGATCACATGATCGCATGCATCTCTATTCCTTTACTTTCATTCCATTTTCCTATTTTCTTTTCTATGCAGCTTTTCCCTATTATTTTTTCCCCAGTATAATTTTCCCATAATATTAATGCACAAGCAACACTGCTTTTTGCTTAAAAGTCATTATGGTGAAGTATCAAGAACAATGCTGAAAATGCTTGAGAGGTTTATTATCCCTCCATCATTTCTGCACTAACTCAGAGCCTGGGAAGTAACACTATCAATCTTATCATCAGGTCAGCACATCTAACTGCCACTTATCTTATCTTACGCTTTTAAAACTTATCAAATATTCATGTTGAACTTCCTGAGGTTTTCTACCAATAATTAAAAAACGGAAACGGGTCAGGGTTTGTATCAGTATTTTAAAAACTGTTTTAAAACTGTTTTAAAAACATTCACAAAACAAATGTTGCTTGATTCCGTTTGATTTAAATGCTAACAACGAGCTACAGTGCAAATCGTGACTATGGCAATACTCTTGCATAATACAGTTAATTGTGTTAACCTAATCATTTTAAAGTCCATCCTCTGTGGGGTTTTGCCTAACAGGGTTTATGAGCAGCTTTTGTCCATCTGTTCTTCCATTGCCCTTGTTGCAATACTTTCTCCTTTTCTTCATTCTTAATATGAAATTTCACTTCCCTGCTTTTCCCTTTATATCTTTATTCCTTTATTTCTATATTTTTCTGCATCTTCCTCTCAGTATAGGCTCCAACTATATTATCAGTTTCCTGCCATCTCACTCCCAAATACCATCAAACTATGGACCCTCTCCATTTGCAAATGAGAAAGTGTGATTTCACTTACCTTTCAATATGGAGTGTACACTGTTTTGCCTTCTCCTTCAGTGTACACGTTGAAGGATTTTCACTTTGGTACAATGTGAGAACGATTTTGTTTTGTCTTTCAAGAAAATGTCTAAATGCAGGGAGAGGTGTGTGTATCTATTTTCCACGAAGCTTAAGTATTTACTTGTACTTATATTGACTTTATACATAGACATAATGAAACGGTTGACTTGGCTATTAAAGTTAAACTAAGAATTGGCATTTCCATTATAAACTGATTCTTTTAATAATTCAGAACTAAGATTGGGTTTCTGGGTTTTTTTCAGCGAAAATAATTCTTGCTGAAAAAGTTCTGTGGAAAGTATCCTCTACTCTTTTTACTCAATATGTGTATACATATAAGCATCACCAAAAAAGCCCACTTTTATTCTGCTTCCAAATCTATGCTACACAAATATGTGTACCGATTAGTAACTTTGCACAACATGCATTGCTATGCTGAAAAGAGTAAAAAATTCAAAATGGGAAGAGAAAGATTGGATTACTTTTGGGAAGCCTTCTAGCTCCTTGCACGTTTTGAAACATACCTAATTATCAAACCAAATCCTGATGGATGCTAATGCTACTGTAAATACAGTCATTGACTATGCTTCAGAGAGCTCTTTTTCTAGAGAAATACTACAGTCCTTCCCAGTTCCAGAACTGGCTTGAGAAGAGACAAAAAAAAAAAGTTGTTGTAGGATACTTCTTGTATGTTACACAATTTTGACTAATTTTCAAATTAATTTTCAAGTAGGACACTATGACCCTGGAAGCCCACCTAAGAAACCAGAGTTGACTCACATTTTCTAGGTATCCTAGAAAATAGAATATTTCTGCTCGATTCTCCCTATTAAAAACAAAGGCATCAGTGGGCCATAGCCCACAATACAGAAAAGGGCTAAAAAAAAATAATCATGGGCCATAACCCACAATACAGAAAAGGGCTAAAAAAAAAATAATCATACCCAGCTGTCCTTTCCAATTTTCTGTTCTCTTTGTCACCTTCCTTACACGTTTCTGATACTGGTGGTATGCTGTTTGTTCAGCTGAGCAATGCACAACTTTCCAGCATCTCCCAGTTTTGGTAAGGTGATAGCTCTGCACAAGTACAGACACTGCCTCCTCCACATCTCACGGCTTCACTGCCATGCTTGGTAACATGAAAAAGCTGCCTAACTTTAGAAAGATCACAAGGGCACAGAGTTTCCCAGCTTACATGGGATCTTCTTGAAAAGCCAAGCAAGTAGAAGTTTTCCCGAGAGCAGTTCAAGCAACATCCTAGTCACAATATTTTTTTTTTACAGCTGAATTCTGGTCCTTAAAATGCATCCTCTATGAAAGATCTGAATTCCCTCCCAGCACTAAAAACATGTTTAGTCTTTCTCTACTCAGATCTGCACTTCTCCTCTTTCCATGGAAATCTGGCAGATGTAGCAAGATGTCCTAAGAAATGAAGAAGACAGAAAATGACAAACCTACATTACTCTGCAGTGTTTCCTCCTTCAAGAGGCACCACTGCCTTCTAGGTGGTACTTAGCTGGACCTTGCTTTGTTTAAAGAAAGTCTAAAAGAGAACTATAATAGACATACTGCTTGACCCTAGGGCTCTGTCATGTTTTAAAGGAAAGGGGAGGAAGAGAGGAACTCTCCTTTCGTGTTTAAGCTAGTTAAGGCAAAAGTTAGTGGAAAGAGCAGAGACAATAGTAGACACTGTATCACGGGTCATCTTTGGGTTGTAATTTTGGCAATTCCCAATCAAGTTCAGGCTGCCTATTTGGGAGGTTGAGATGCATCTTGTAAAACCTTTCACTCAAAGGTCACTAAAAAGATGCAGTCCATTACAAAAGAAATCATGCAGTTTTGCTGCAGCAGCTGATTTACCTCTTCAAAAGCACCAGTGCCACATTAATTGACGGCTCTTGCTGAGGGTATGATCCAGATTCAAGAACAGTGGACAGAGAGAAATAGCTATACCCTGGGATCAGACACTTTTCCAAAACTGGGACAGAGCAACTTGACCTAGAACCTAGAAAAACAACAGATTTACTACAACCTGGAGGAGCTCCTCTTTGGTTCTAAGATCTATGTAAATTAGAAAAGCTATAGTGCAATCATATAGTCTGTTATTGTAACTACAAAGCTAATCAAGGGCTTTGGAGTTAACAATAGCATTAGGACACACAATCAAATACCAAAATGGAATGAAAGATAGAAAATGCAAATTATTAGAAAACGAACAGTAATTGTCAAACTTCAGATCACAAAAGCCATAGCAAGGACTCAGGAAAAATGCAACAGAAACCTCAGTGAGAAGTTTTAAAAGTTAAAAAGCATTTGCATTTAGTGTGCCAGCATCCACGCTTTGCCATAGCATCCATACTTTTTTTTTTTAATGTTAGAGAATGAAAGACGGCTGGAAATTTTAGACCACTTTGTGAATATTTCTAGTTGAACTCACAAACATGTTTGTATTTAAGATTTAGATCCTACTGGAGCATGATAGTTTCTTACACTGTACTCACTTTGTTATGAGTCTGTACAACTGAAAGAAATAACAGGTCAAGTAAAATATGCAATAATACTTAAAACAGATGTTGATGTAAATTCCAGTGGAAATAAAATATTTGTTTTGATGTATGCGCTTTCTTAGAGCTTATTTTTCTTATATTGTGCAACTACTGTATTTAAAAGCAGAGACTATCAAGAAAGAATTTATTTAAGAACCAGTAAGAAGTGGTTCTGTGAAAGCCTGTCAAAGAACTGAATGTTCTGACTTTTAAAAATTTGTGCTTCTTCATAGGACACAAAAAATCAACTATACAGGGAGACTATCCAACCTTTTATCTCATTCTCAATATAAATTTCACTGTATTAATGCAGTCCAAATATATAAACTGTTGAGCCAGTTCTGTACTATTTCAAGAGGAAAAGAACCTTTGAAATATTATATATCAAAACATTAATTGGGCTTGATGCTTCAAAAACAAAGTCAGAGGGTTGGGGAAAATTTTTAGCTGCTTTTAAAGCTTTTAATTTCATCTCTTATATTTATTTTCCTACTGATACAATGTGATCAAGAAGCTATTGTGCCCAGGAGAAATACATCCTGTAGTCACAGGGCTGAAACAAACTACTATTTTATAAGGTTAGAGATCTGGAGTATGATTTTTATTCCAGGTTAACAGACTTACATGATTTTCTGTTGGAAATTTTCAGTGGCTGAATCTGCACTTCTGGTCTTCTTAGTGCAAATCTCCTATAAAATGGGAGGTGGCAGGGGAAAGACACAAACTCTTCAGTTTTCACTGCAAGTTTGGGATTAATAAACACTAAACATCATGAGACTATTGCAAAATATCCAGGAGATTAAATAAGAAATTAACTTAAAACAATGCAATCTATTCCCAATCTAAAAAATTAAATCCTCAGCCTCAAATTTTTGGAAGCTCTCCAAAACCTGCTGCAGTTCTTATTCCTGCATAGTACATCACTGTGAGTACAGATACTGATGTGCTATTTTCCATATGTTTTTTCTTTCAATCTGGATCAGTGTTATCCTATCAGTTTTTGTAATTATTGATTCTAGCCAGACAAATAAGGAAATCCAAAGTATTTGAGCAACAGGTTTCCAAGTTCAGTTGTCTTGCTGCACATGCAGGTTTATCCTCCCCGTGTAATCTATGAGTATTACATATGACAACTATGCTAACTTAACAACTCAGCAAATAAGCGTCTTCTCTTACTATAAAAAATAACGAAACTATGCTTCTCAGTAGCTCACCTCTCCTGGAAATGCTTTGAAGGGATCAAGCCTGCTCTGGGATTTGCATCACCTTCGTGTTTGGCCTGCCACCAGGTTGCATCATCCTGGCTCATGATCTGCAGGATATCTCCTTTTCTGAAAGCAAGTCCAGCTTCTTTACAAGGAATTGCTTTATCCTCATTAGGATCATAGTCAAATAGGGCTCTGATAAACATCTGAAA
This sequence comes from Podargus strigoides, assembly GCA_028020825.1. Classification (NCBI taxonomy): domain Eukaryota; kingdom Metazoa; phylum Chordata; class Aves; order Caprimulgiformes; family Podargidae; genus Podargus; species Podargus strigoides. The sequence continues at coordinate 41,922,027 of CM051623.1, forward strand.
CAAACCATGCTTTATCTTTAGAATCAAAATATTAAATGTAATTGTAAGGTATCTTCCCTTTTTGCTTTTACTGTTCAAAAGGATTGAACTAAACAATATAAAGCAATGAACATTTACTGCTGTAAAACATCCTTACGAACGTCTAACATTAGAAGTTCATACAGAAACGTTAAAGTCATTGCTTCTGCAACCACAATCCCAACGGAGTAAAGGCTCTATGATCCAAGGTAAACAGGACTTTGTAGGTGAATAGTGTGCCCATATAGGGAACAGAACACACTTTTGAACCAAGGTGCTATCAAGTGTCTTCTACCCAGTGTATGATGGAAGAAAATGAGTACTTGGAAGCAAGCCAGGTCCGTACAGAAGACTGAAGATAACCTATGTCAACTTCACAACTGTAGAGTTAGAGCTTAGAAACATGTTACACCCACTTGTAAATCCAGCATGTGAGTACTGAAGTATACAGTATGCTAAAAATTGTCACATTAGAAAAACTGAGTCTGGAGGCATAAATTACATTCTTGGTTCTGTCATCCAAGCAAACAATATATATCCTCAGAATAACAGTTACTGCATTAGCTTCTGAAACAGTCTTGCCTACCTTTCCTTCCTTCATTGGCATTTCTTCCTTCACACTAGGTATGATTTTAAAAGTAATTGCTCCTTCAGACTGAGCCTGGTGAACATTTGAAAAGAAAATGCACTGAGAATTTAAGCTGCATATTTCAAAGAAATCTTAAAAGGAAAAGAAATTAAAGTTTATTTGAAAATACTCAAACATAACGAATCTATCCCCTCCCAGGCATGATCCATGGAGTTTAACAGCTTCACCATACCAAACTTTGCATTGAAAAAATTAAAATAACCACTTGAAATGCTTGGTTTTATTTGCTTCACTGGTGGGCAGAGATAGGCTGTTAAAAACTGGGACCAACATGTTTCAGAGGTCCCACTTCTGCACTGAAAGCAGAAGCAAATGCTGCAGCTAAAATGTATGCTTATTAGAAGCAACTGCTGGACTCTTGGCACAGTTTGGACATCCCTGGAAAAATCCAACTAACATTTCATTTTTCAAAAAGAAAAAGATAGAAAAATTCAAAGAGGCTTGTGCCATATTTATCATATAAAACTATTGGGGGCGGATTTATTCTTCTGGCAACTTTAAGAAACTAGAAATGAAAAACATTTTTTAATAGACTACGTGTACTAAATGGAAAAAAAGCCCTCCACTATAAATCTTAAAACAAGTTAGCCATCATCAACCACCTCATCCATTCATCTTTCCCTATATCCCACTTAAAGTGTGTCTGGCTGCATTTTACTTATTAACCACAATATATTCCCACTGCCTCAGTGACATTTTGCTATTGAAGGAAGTGCTAATCAGCTAGAGCCTCTGCTACTATTGCATGCAGCCGACAAGTTTCATAAAACTAGTAGAGTGCAACAGACAGCCAACGATTTAAGCAAAATGGAAACAGGCCTGTCCACTACCAAGTGAGACATACTTCTGCTGGTATGTCTGCAATCCAAGAGCTCACTGTTTGACAAGCAGCAGCCAAGTTCTTATTCGCCAGCCGTAGGACTGGAATCAATAATTCTTCTACTTTTGAAACAAGCACTAACTAGCTTTGATGTTTATATTATACCTTGAGGAGGTAAATGGGGAAATTGTTCACACCTTTTCTAGTGCTATTGTGTTTCTAGAGATTTTTAAATACTAATTTTTGCAGGAAAATATGTTTCTGTAGCGAACACAAACCCATAAAGCAGATATACGAATATTAGTGGGCTAACACTTGAAATGAATCATCTCGGTTATTGAACCAAAACTGTGAGACAGTGAGACTCAATTCAGCAGGACAGCAAGGTATTTATGTATATAGAAATACCTACACCGTGAATATAAAGAGCTTTCATGACCCTCATTGGTTTCCTTGCAGCAAAAATTTTGAATATTTCTGAAAAAGTCTAAATGTCTTAATTTGCAATAGTGCTCCATGAGCAAGTAATTAGGCTGGCTTTAGAGATTGTGTAGTTTAAAGGAATGCAATCATAATTATATACAAAATATAATCTTAATATACCAGTTTATTCTATCAATTACATGTATTATTAATTAATTTCCTCATGGAGTTAACACATTTATTAATGAATACATTTTAAATAGTTTGAATTCAACAGATCATGGTGTGCCTTAAAAACTGTAGATTACATATTGAGGTCTGCAACATTCTGCAATACATTTATAGCCATTTTACTGTCAATAACCCTTTACAAGATATCTACAATTGCATGTATATGTAAAGAAGGACTTTCCATGCATTAAGAGAGATGAAATAGAGGTTTGTAAATGATGGCACTGGAAGAAAAGGCATTGTTGTAGAATATACTTTTTTCCTAAGAAATACATCAGAAATCATAAGTCTAATTACTTTTTCTCGACTCCCTTAAAATAAAGTGTTTGGTATTTACCAAAATGTGTATTATTTCTTCAGGTTTTTTATCATCTACAGGAATCCCATTGACTTCCCTCAGTTCATCACCAACATGAATAAGACCTACAGAAGGCAAAGAGGTGTTGTTAAACAGTAGCTACGTATTATACAAAAAAATGTCATTAACTTTCAGCTTTTTTCTCCCTTGTTCATCCACTTCAAGCTCTAACTTAAAAGCAGGAATATACAGTGAACACAACAGCTACTGTCCTCACAGATAAGTCTGAGATGGTTGGTTTACTCGCCTCCCTTCCTTCCTCCTGAAAACTAGTACGATTTCTCTATGACTTTTCCAGACTTTTACGCAGATGTTTGAAAACTGTGCCAATTCTTTTTCTACTCGTGCTACTTTCTTATTGCTACACAGCTGCAAGTACTGCAAAGATCACTTAGGCTGTGAGTGCTAATCTGTGGCACAAATGCTTCCTAGTTTAACAATATATATATATAGATTTACTCCATTACCCCATGTAAGTGTGAAACACAGCTGTCACAGATCCTCTTCAATGAAAAGAGGCACTTTGAACTACAACTCAGGACCTCTTGCTTGAGTTTTCAGACTTTGAGCATCTCAAACTAAACAATGGCAGTCAAGGACGTGCTGATATTCTGAGAAGTACCAGCTGAAACTCCAAATGGATGTACTAATACAAAATAACTCAGTCATCCTGAGTTCCTCCATCAGCAGGTTGTGATCTTGGCATATCCTATCATTTCTAAGTCGATGTCTCCAATTGGAAACAAACCATGATATATCTTAAAATCCCCCTCTGTATCTGCTAATTCAAAGACACCTGCTTGCAAGTGAATTGGGGAAAAAATTCAGCACGAATACTTCCACTAGTATTGAAATATCACTTTGGAAAGCTGCCCAAACCCCAAATACTTTCGTTTGTGATAGTGTTGTATTCATAAAATGCTCCCATTTTATCTCACCTTTTTCTGAGTTATGGAACTTGAATGGCTAGCAGAAAACAGCAACACCTTACCACTTCTATCTGCAGCTCCTCCACGCATTATCCTGGCCACCACAATTGCACCTGTGTGTTCATCCCTTTTAATAGTAGCCCCCTTTAAAAAGAAAAAAAAAAAAGTTATTTGGTTAATCTTACCGTAATTTTAATTCACTACACTAAAAAACATTTGCTATGTAAAACTGCAAAAAGTTGACATCGTATCAATGTGTGAATAAGCCAGAAATGATACTTACTTGTGAAAAGAATATGCAAAAATATGTTGCTCTATTACCATCCTATTAAGTGTGAATTCCTTTCCATTAAGAACTGACTCTTGCAGTTTGGACAAATGATATGAAAAGTTTATTTTATGTATTAATGTTAACTGCAGCATACCTTACTTGAGTCTGCTGCTAACACTGCACTAAGCTATTACTAATTGATAAATTGTTTTACTCATTAAAAGGCCACGTTACATACTATGGGTACAAAATGTTTATTCGTGTTCGGAATAGTTGCACTTTGCACTCTGAACTGCCTGTATACTCACTAGTCATAGTTTTGCTTTAAGTTATCAATAAACAAACATGAATTTAAGAAATACCCTTACATGGCAGGGCTCACCTGGAATACCTGCGGAAGAGAAAGGCAGAGGAGGGGAACATTTCCTGAGTTACTCATGACTGTTTTCAATACATTACACAAACATAGCAGCAAGGCATTGAGGTAAAATGACATCATGTAGTTAAATTTCCAGTGAACAGCTGTCTAGATGAGAAAAATGCCTTTGTAACTAGAACTGTGAGGGTGTGCTGAAAAGAGGCACCAGGTGATGGGGAAGCAGCAGGCAGCAGCAGTGCTAAGTGAGAAGGGCAGAGAACAGAGGCACGGTGCCCCTGCCAGGCTGGTCCTTTTGGGCAGCCGGGAAGAAGCAAGGGGGCAAATGCTGACCCTGCTCTGAAAGGCAGATTCCACAGAATAATGAGGGGGATTTTAGCTAGATACGTTGTACTGCATAATCTCCACCAAAAAGGATATTTGATCCAGTATTTTTAAAAAACGAAACACAAAAAAATCACCTCCTGGCCAACAGCTTTTTATCTGCATGCTAGTACTTTGCCATGTCAATGTAGACAGTTACCTGTGATAGCTTGAACTTTGTTAATCAACAGAGATGTTTAGGGCTCTGGCAGGTTAAGTCAATTTTCTGAAAATTTCCGTATTTTTCCTTAGTGAATGAACAGTATTACTTTAACTCTGAGTACAAGTCAGTAGTTAGAATTTCCTCCCATCAGAGAAGGGTTGTGCTTGAAGCAAGGTATGTAAGTACCTTATAAAATTCCTTGAATAATTTAATTGCTTTTACAACTAGCTTTCTGCATTTGTTTAGATTGAACATGAACATCAAGTTCATGGATATGAAGCTGAAAAATGTACAAGTGAATAATGAGGGTGACATTTTACTACAGTTAATTTTACTGACTAAATAAACTTGCTTCCCTTTCCCTCTGCCCCTAAGATGGAAATAGAGCACGAAACAAAAATAAGAGATTAATTTATGTTTTACTATATGCAAGCTGCATTTATTGCAAGCAGAGAAAAATTACAACAGTCAACACACAATATGCTCTTTGGCTCAAACTTTAACAGTAGCCAGAACTCCACAGCAAAATTGATGTGCTGCGTTTGTTTTTATTTTACATCTTAAATTTATTAGTATGACATTCTATCCATAAGTAAAGTAATCCTGCAATTTGCAAGCCTTATTCTTAAGTGTTGTTTACAATGTAATTACATTGGTTAGCATTTGTTTGTATTACAGTTTCAAATGAGCCTGAGAGTTTCAAAAAGATAAAAGATTTGGCTGCAACTAATCTCACCTTAAAAACTCATGATTAGACTCCAGTGCAAAAAGATTTGCATACTGTTAGGAATACATTGAACAAAGCATTAAGCCCTCTAACCTATATCTCAATATTAAATTCTGACTTTGCAGCAACAGCTATTAATTTGAAGTTTATTATCAATACCTGGAACGTTATATCTGTTTAAAAGTACAAAGCATCTTTTTGATGAATATATGCAGAAAAAGAAAAAAAAGCAGCATTAGGATGCTACAGCTAAATATAGACACAGGACACTTCCACTATATTGTTCACATAAAACAGAGGATCTCCTAATTAATCAGGGAGAAAGCCTTGAACAAAAAGGCTTTATGCCTTTTACCTGGAAGTCAACACTCTTAAATGCCACTGAATGCAAAAGGCAAGCAATGACTGACAGCCTTCCACTGTGATCACCCAGCTGCCTCAGCCTCTAACACTGATGTCTGAAAACAGGTACTCCACCTTGAAAAAAAAAACTTCTGTGCAATGGTAGACCACAGTACTGTCCCAGCCAGCATCTGGAAGTAACAATAAGGGTCTTGTCCAAGTGGAAAGGTCACTTCATGCTCTATGTGATTATCACTACTGGCACAAAATGAATTTTCCTAGCACAAGATTAGCTGATTTGAAAGACGCTCCAGTAAAGATAACAGGTAAATTGGAATTTTCAAACAAAGCACAAAATCAAGTTTAAATTTACAGGGAAATTATTCAACTGAAGTTAGCTCACTGACCATAACTCCTTTATGGCAAACTCAAAGTAAGTAGACAGGCCTACAAAAAGCACTATTTGAGTCTATGTAATTTTGCTATATCTATAGGACACAAATAAAAAAGGGGGTTCCTTAAATTCCCCTTTCCTCCCAATTTAGAACACTCAAAGAGAAATCAAACACAAGTGGATTTCTTTTTGAAAACCCAAAGAGCTGATTTTGTGAAAAAGCAGCTTCTCTTGTACTGCTGCCAGCCCTGCTTAAACTATGAGGTATATATAATCTGGCAAGAATTTCTCCTTATGAGATGTTCAGCTCCAGTACTTTCAGTTACATGTGCAGTGCAGCTCCTCATTTAGAGCTTTAAAAATGGAAGAAGGTTAGACTGGACCTTGAGAGCTGGAAAATATTTTCAGTGTTGCTAGCCAAAAGTGTAAGTTACCCTAAATGAGACATATACAGATGTAATAGCATAGCTCAGTTTAAAATACTTTTAAAGGGAAAAATAAGGAGTTTGGGAGCCATATGGTGATCAGACTGAGAAAATGTTTAAAGGTATACCATGCAAAAGCACTAAAAATAATACAAGCTCCTTCAGCAGGGCTCTTTCATGGATTTTTGGGTTAGTTGTTGGTTTGTTGTTTGTTTGTTGGTTTTTGGTTTTTTTTTTCATTTTTAATGTACTAACACTGATTGGTGAGCATTACTGAGTTTCACAGATGTAAGCTTTATTAGCTCATTGAATTATCTGCTGGTTCCAGAATATAAATACTATAAGCCTTTATTTTTAAGGAAAGAAAGACTAGCCTGCAAAATAAATTAATAATAAGAGTTTGAAACATCAGTAATATTTTTGCATACCTTTCTGTTAAACAAAAGCGTATGCAGATGTTGAATGCAAATAAGTACTTCAATAAGCCTTATTTTAATTAAGTTGGTTTTGCATTTTCAATAGCGAATATCAGTTATCGACCTTATTGTGAAGAGTTATATAAAAGTTGATGCCCACCTACATGTAGACTAGACAAACTAAAGCTGTCCCTACACTGAAATTAATCTCACCTAAAAAATAGTTGGGTTCATTCACTAATAAGAACTGAGCTATGGGGACTCAGAGTGAGAGGCAAGTAGGAGCTGTAGAATCTGCATGGGCAGGCAGAACATGTAAACAACTCTTTTAAGTCACCACAATTAATTTCACCCAAGATCAGGTTATCTAGTTCATGCCAGGTGTCTGGGCTCCTCCGACAGTTAACAAAAAGAAATAGGCAGCCTGGGAGAATGAACCATGCCATCTATTTAAGATGTCTGCCTTAATGGAAGGATGATTCGTTCTCCCAAGACGCCTATTTTTCTCTTGACTATAGACACAGCATAGAGATTAGTGGCTAAATTTATGTGAAATGAACCTGTGTGATGAAAAAGCAACCAACTTAACGTGAAGAAGCATCCTATTCAGCATTACTGCACGACAGCTGTAACAAACCTGGAATATCATTTGGGAGCCGGAAGTAGTGAGAGGCCAGGAACCAAATTCCTGGTAGTGTACATCTTGGATATCAGGAGTGCTAACCAGGAACGTGGCAGTGGTTGAAAAAGCTCTGGAGAGGCAGGCATAAGTAAAAACCATCCAAGCTATCTGATAAAAACCCTACTTATAGTCAGGTGAATTTTGGACAATCTCTGAAAAGAGGTGTTTCTACTTCTTACGTAAGGTTCAGAGATGTTCTAAATTACTTTGTTCAGATAAAGCCTCCTAACACAATTTCACCTCGCTTGAGCGAGACACTGCTAGAATGGCATTTGCTAATAGAGCATTTAGGAAAAAACAAAACTAAACAAAACACCCGTGGAAGGATTAACAAAAAGTTTAAATAATCACTTGCAAAAAATTGGAGGAAAGTTCAGCACTGACTTCTGAACTGAATCTGGCAAACAGAAGGCCCTCCCACAAACCATATGTTTCCCTCTCTTTCGAGATGATTGTTCCTGGGAACTCAGGCTTCATTAATATGTGATTAACACCGGCTCAGAACACCGCTGAGGTGCTTAACTCAGAGAAAGGCAAGAACAAGTACAAGAGGAAATGTGGTGTAGTTTTATAAGAAAATGCTCACTAGATATATTCCAAAGACGTAAGGAGAGTGCCTAATTTGCTTCACAGAGAGTACTGTTGAAAGTCATCCAAAGGAGATATTCAATTCAAGAACGTCCAGGGTGTGCAACTGATGTACAGCTTACTGCTGGGCAGAAAAGCAATCTCTATAGTTTGTGTACAAGAGAATGAGAATGTATCTGAGGTGAAAGAAAAGTTCTAAGAGCTCAGTATCTTCAAGTGAAGAAACCAGAAAATCTCCATCCCAGAAAAAATATTGTATGGGACCTCCAACCTCAAGCTCAGTAGCAAGAATCCCAATATAATGATGCAAGTGGAAGTCAGACTTTTTCACTAGAGAATAGTGAATAGATAAACTGAACAAGTAGAGACTCTTCGATGTGTACTAGGGATATCCAAGATTTGTGATGAAAACTGTGCTGATAACACAAGGATGATTTAGCTATGGCTGAGCAGTGCTTGCACAACCTCAAGGCCTTTTCTGCTCCTCACATCACCCCACTAGTGAGTAGGCTGGGGGTGCACAAGAGGCTGGGAGAGGAGACAGCCGGGGGACATCTGACCCCACCTGGCCAGAGGGATATCCCACAACATATGCTGTTGTGCTCAGCAATAAAACTGGAGGAAGAAAGAGGAAGGGGGGGGGGATGTTTGGAGGGACGGCGTTTGTCTTCACAAGCCATGGTTACGCGTGATGGAGCTCTGTTTTCCTGGGGATGGCTGAACACCTGCCTGCAGATGGGAAGTAGTGAATAAATTCTTGTTTTGCCCTGCCTGTGTGCACAGCTTTTGCTTTACCTATTAAACTGTCTTGATATTAATCCATGAGTTTTCTCACTTCCATCCTTCTGATTCTCTCCCCCATCCCACTGGGGAAAGCGAGCAGCTGCGTGGGGCTGAGCTGCTAGCCAGGCTTAACACACAGCAGACACACAGGTATCTCAAAGAACACGGTGTCCCACTGGAGTGAATGAGCAAGAGCAGAATTTGAGGAAAAGTCCAAGGATAGTCTTTGGCTTAGGCAATGCTATTTGTCCCTTTAAGAGAGCTTAAAATCTCGAAGTCAATAGACAATGTATGTTTCTCATAGAACTTTTCAGAAAATATCTGTTTTTTTCAGACTTGCTATTCATCCAATCCACTTTGAGATAACTATTAAGTTAGAGTATTTAACTCACAAAAGTCTTAGTTTGAAACATGAAACTACGTAAATTAAGATTTTATTAAGATTTTTCTTACAAATGCAAGAAAAAATAATACTACTGGTGTTTTCCTTAACACTAAAAATAAGCTGCTCAATTATAACTCATTTCATACTCTATGTTCAAATTTCTTCACACCTTTCCAAATTAATACTCTTTCTGATACTAAATCCCAAAGCAAGTTTGTTTTCTTCCTGAAAGAATTTCTTTGATTAAAAAAAAAATGAAGAATAAATGTTAAAGCTGTGATTTAAATACTTAGGGAAAAAAAAAAAGTTTAGTATGTTAAAACAAAGTAAAAACTTTCCATATCGTCAAACTTTTAATTGTGCCCATGGGCAGTCAATAACTAAACTTATTTCTGTTTATTGATGCCAGAATTCCATCAAGAATAAGAGTGATAGTAAGATACCTTTTATGAGGACATAACCTGGTGGATAGATAATTGTAAAGCAGTGGATGTGGTCTATCTTGATTTCAGTAAAGCATTTGACACAGTCTCCCACAGCATCCTCACAGCTAAACTGAGGAAGTGTGGTCTGGATGATCGGGTAGTGAGGTGGATTGTGAACTGGCTGAAGGAAAGAAGCCAGAGAGTTGTGGTCAATGGGACAGAGTCTAGTTGGAGGCCTGTATCTAGTGGAGTCCCTCAGGGGCTGGTACTGGGACCAGCACTATTCAATATATTCATCAATGATTTGGATGAGGGAATAGAGTGCTCTGCCAGCAAGTTCACTGATGACACAAAACTGGGAGGAATGGCTGACACACCAGAAGGCTGTGCTGCCATTCAGAGAGACCTAGACAGGCTGGAGAGTTGGGCGGGGAGAAACTTAATGAAATATAACAAGGGCAAGTGTAGAGTCTTGCATCTGGGAAAGAACAACCCCATGTGCCAGTATAAGTTGGGGACTGACCTGTTGGAGAGCAGCGCAGGGAAAAGGGACCTGGGGATCCTGGTGGACAGCAGGATGACCATGAGCCAGCAATGTGCCCTTGTGGCCAAGAAGGCCAATGGCATCCTGGGGTGTATTAGAAGGGGTGTGCTTAGTAGGTCAGGAGAGGTTCTCCTCCCCCTCTATTCTGCCCTGCTGAGGCCGCATCTGGAAGATTGTGTCCAGTTCTGGGCCCTCCAGTTCAAGAAGGACAGGGAACTGCTTGAGAGAGTCCAGCGCAGAGCCACAAAGATGATGAAGGGAGTGGAACATTTCCCTTATGAGGAAAGGCTAAGGGAGCTGGGTCTCTTTAGCTTGGAGAAGAGAAGACTGAGGGGTGACCTTATTAATGTTTATAAATATGTAAAAGGTGAGTGAGGATGAAGCCAGGCTCTTCTCAGTGACATCCAATGTTAGGACTGGGGAAAATGGATGCAAGCTGGAACATAGGAGGTTCTGCATAAATGTGAGGAAGAACTTCTTCACAGTGAGGGTAACAGAACACTGGAACAGGCTGCCCAGAGACGACGTGGAGTCTCCTTCTCTGGAGACATTCAAAACCCGCCTGGATGCGTTCCTGTGTGACCTGATCTAGGTATTCCTGCTCCGGCAGGGGGATTGGACTAGATGATCTTTTGAGGTCCCTTCCAATCCCTAACATTCTGTGATTCTGTGATACCTACTGTGGGACAAGCTACTCCTGTACCTCTAACAGAGGCATTGCTCTCCCACTGTCACCTCAAGTACAAAATCACAGCCTTCTCAAAGTAATTTCACACACATTTCTTCAGGATTGCTATCCATTAAAACAAACATCCAGTATAACATAAACCAAAGCTCTTACTGCAGGAGAAAAACAATACAGTTAAGTTTTTTACAAGATGACTCCCACTCTACAGCAAATAAAAATAACCAAATCAGTAAAGCATTTTAATATTCTTGTAATACAACCTAGGTTTAGTCCTTTCATTTTTCCAGATATCCCCATGAAGATATTAACTTTCTAGTACTCATAATCCAAAGTACAACAACAGACATCTTAAATTTGCCCAGATTTCAATTCAAGTATTTTAAAATATGTTTTTATGCTTTCTTTTCAGTGTATCAAAAGGTCACATTTTTTTACATGAATGCTAACAGGCACAGTTCACAGTAAGGGTCAAGCTTTCTTTGGGGACTCATTCTCCCTCTCTTATTTTAAAAGAAGTTCATGATTTGAATTCAAGATAAAAGATGAATACACTATTGATCTAAGTGATCAGACTGGCCCGTATATATAACATTAAAACACCACGAATGAACATATTCTTATTATTCATTTCATGTGCTTTACTAATAACGACTGTGAATGGAAGTCACAAGTGTACTATTGAATGTTATGAATAAACATGCATCATGTCCATCTAGACACATTTCAAGTTAACATTACTCATTCATGATCATAATCTGAACACTCCCCCATCCTGTGCACAAACTCAAAACCTCAACACAAAAGACAGCGTTACTTACCAATGGTTCCCTGTTTTTCACGAGCCTGATTATTTTAACTGAATCTTCTTCCTCATCGATATCATCAGGCATGGGAGGCAAGACAGGATCATAGTTCTTCTGAGCAACAGTGTCATGTACAGAGAGCAAAGCCTGGAAACATTAACAGTTAGTATATTATTTGGCATCTGAAAAGTTTATGAAAGACGAAGCAGAGGATATTATTTATAGCCTGACTCTACTAGCATGATGCATGTAGATTGAATATAATTTTGTATATAATTTTAACATGTGTTAAACTGATGAAACAACTCCACAAAGTACGTGTTTTCATGTATGCATTTAGTAAGTTGTGGATACAGAACAGTGTCTTCACACACATGAAAATACCAAGTGTTTTGCACATAAGCTTGAAATTACAATATTTGACTGAGTAAACAAATGACAAACTGTATGTTCTCAAAGATAATAATTTTCATGAATGGAGGAGACTAACAACAGAAAACAATTTCCAGGCAATGCTACAAGCCATCACATCAAAAGCCGAAAGCAAAGAGCATATGGTAATCTTTGAGATTCTTAAGTTTTAAATTTAAGTTAGGTCTTCAACAAAATAAACACAGAGGAAGATCATGCCGCTTCTTGAGAATTTACTATTGTTTTACTAAGATCTATACATATTGTACCATTTGATAAAAACACTTTAACACACTCTAATTATTTCTGGTTTCCTTCCCAAGACACAGTTATGAATTTGTACTATTTACCATCAGAAATTACCAGCTCCCTCCCACAAAAGATTAGTTTTACTTTACATCTGAGCTAAAAACCTCAGGCTAGCCATTACGGTTCCTCCTGGAAATGTGTATTATGAAGCATTACATATGTAAAAGCCATGCAATCACATGCAGTCCTCTAACAATGTATGTGAAATATCAAAGATATACTAAAACGAAAGTAATGTTTGCTTTTACTTCAGGCTACTTACAGTTAAGACTTCTAAAACTAGTCTTCTGCAATTACATTTTTCCACATAAAGCTAGGGCACAGTCATGGACCAGTTCAATTTAACGAGGTTCTATATTGCAGTTTAAGAACAATCAGGCAGATAGAGAAAACAGATGACAATAATCTAAAGCACCACTTTCAGAGTAAAAGGCAGCAACTCAAAACATGTTCAAAAGAACCTACCCATGACAATGAAACTGGCAAAACAGATTCTGTGCACTACAGCAACAAATTAAGCCACCAGTGTTCATAAGATATTTCCTTGCTCTTATGGCCAGATCAGGCTCCTGGACACTGCATGCAAAAGAACAATGCAGCCCAAGTTTTACAAACCAGTGCCAATCAATGTCTGGTATTTACGATGCTCTTCTTCACTCACAACTGGAACTTATCAACCCGTTCACTCCTCCTCCCAAAAACCATATTAAACCACAATGTACTACCGTTTTCAGTATATGATCTTTTACCCCAACTCTGGTATTATTTTATCTGGGTGCAAAGATACATATTTTAGGTAAGAGCACGAATGCCAGAAATGATGCGCCTTTTCTCAGTCAAGTTTCCAGAAAAGCTTCTGACATCACAAACTTGTTTATGCTGTACATTGAACATATGATTACTTGTCTTCCATTGTTGCTTCTTCTAACACACTGCTGCTCTCTGTCCAGTGCAGCTGCTCTTGAAATATAGTCAGCAGCATAGACACTTGGCAATAATTAATCTGAAAGCAAAACTTACAAAGCAATAATTATTTCACTTAATGTATTCAACTAGAAATGATGAGAGCCTGTCCTTGACAGAACTTCCGTATGTTTGAACACATGAAGAAGTGACCATATTCACAGAGTAAAGGGATATTTCTTCAGCAGCTTCTTTGTACCATGCAATTAATGTAATGTATGCTTAGTCCAAAAATCTATGTATCAGACTAGACTGGAAGTCCATTTTATATGGAATATAAAAGGCTGGGATATATTTTAAAAGTAAACAAGTTACAAGTGTCAACAAATAAAACTTGGATCCTACCAAGAACAAGGTTTACCCAGAGTAATTGAGCAGTAAATACACAAGGCAATGTAAAAGTAGTAACATGCTCTTTTTGTAGGTAAGAAGTGATCAATTTACTCACTGCAGTTTTATGCTCCATGATACAAATTTTTGCCTATCAGAGGAAACTGCAGAAAGCACAGATGACTTTTTTTTAGGTTTTTGTTTCCAAATACACAGCTCTTCAGAACTATGCACACATGATCCACAATTAGGGTCATGTATATTTAAGCACCTCTGGAGAAAGAGATTTTATTTCAGCTCTAAGTTCTGTGCTTATGATTCACTAATGTAAACATGGTCCATATTTAGAACTTGAAAGCAGGTATGATTCAAACTCCTGCACTACCTAAATATAAATATTGATGTTCAGCTAAATTCTTAGACATGATCTAGCTGGAAATGAATACTTTCATCAGACCTCTGAAATGTCTAATAACTCGTGCTGTATTTTTCATATTAAACCTATCACTGATCATTTCACAGTTTATAAATTGAAATTTTATACTATCAATTTACACAAAGAAAATCAGACATTGGAAACATTCAAAGTTCTTTTCCTTAAACTGTTCTGAAACTTTAAATGTTTATTTAAAATGAGAATGTTATTAATGAAAACAGTTCTATATTTTGAAAAACGTGTATCATTTGACCATACTGACTACATTTTTACTTCTCTAAAACAATGACAAATTTTATATTAGTTTTTGCTTCTGTTTATATTTTGAGATGTGTAAGAGTAAAAATACTCCAAGTAGCCCCTGAATCATGAAACACAGATCCTTATGTTTTTAAATTCTCATTTAAAAAAAAAAAAAAACAAACCAAACTCAATTTAAGCTTTACTTTTCAGAAAAGATTTGCATTTACCAGCCTAGAAAAAAAATTTTAAGAACAGGAAGTTAAATAAAGAAGCAAGACAGAATGAACAAGGAAATAAAAGCAGTCTCTTTAGGGTAATTGGAAAAAAAAAAAAAAAAAAGAGATTAGAAAATTAAATAATTAATAGTCAAGATTATCGACATAAAATTTGTAGGGACTGAAGCCAACCTTTATGAAAGCCAACAGCTGCAGCAGACTGCACCACTGCCAACTCTGCTGCTGGTTGCTTTGCCTATGGAGCAAATTACTGCCCAGGCAGCAGAGTCAGCAAAATGGAACAAAATGGCCCATGACTTTGCTGTCCCAGTCCACAGCCTGGATCACTAGCACAGGCCACCTTGTCTGGCAGTTCAAATTGGACTCTATCAGGTGAGAGAGTCATTTTCCCACATCTTTGCTTTGCTATGGTGACAGTTACTTCCACTGAGGCTGGCACAGAGAAGTTACACAGGAGGAGAAGCATAACTTCATCAGCAACCACAGCAATGTGCCCCTGAACTCACCTGGCAGAGCTTGTCCTCCAGAGACCTCTAGCCATATTATGTTTTCCTTTGTGATATGGTTACAGAAGAAATACAAAAAGATGATAAAAATGTTGGTGGAGAAAATTATTCAAGACTGGAAAGACTGACATATGAGTAACTTGCATAAAGTAAAAATCAAGTAAGTGAAGTCATCCAGTGGCAGATATCGAAGAAAAAAGCTGGAAGAGCTGGGAGAAGACTGAACCCACTGAAGGAAGGACTGTGAAGAGCATGAAAATCGAAGGAGAAGCACAGGAGTCCTAACAGCCAAACATGCGCACGAATTTAGAAAGCAGGATAATAAAACCAGCAGAGAGCTGAAGTATAATGGTGATGGCATACAGGCTCTAGGCACAGAAAAGCAATTTGACTTGAGAACAGTTTGGAGATGAAAGGGGTAAAAATATAAGGTTTCAGAATCAAGCTATACATTTAAGAACAACTGGTAAGCAGCATAAAATTAACAGGGGAAAAGGGAGATAATTTAGGTAAGGGGTAGGGAGAGAAAACAACCTTTCTTCTTCTACAGGAGAATTAGTCTTTAAACCTGCTACCTTGAGTACATAAGCTAGATTTTACATTGATGTACTGATGAATTCCATCCCACTAATTCCACTCTCTAGCAAATGGGTGGTAAAACAGCCACCAGAAAAGGGCAGTGCATGGCAGTCTCTTAACCATCAACACTGCCTGCTAAGGGAGTATGTCCAACTCTAATCCTGATGCAAGATATGGGTTAACATGATAACAAGTGGGCAGGCGAGAAGAGGCATCTCAACTAACAGATAAAAACAACCACATGAGCTGAATTCTCCAGTTTGGCTAAAGCATGAGGCATAATCTAGAAGCAGAAGGGAACAATAAAGCTAGAGGCAGGAGAAACTCAGTAGTGCTGCTCAAGCAACCACAGGATGGCCGGGAAAGCAGTGAACTGATCTGTTTTTTTTTGCAGTAGAACCAGTGAGTAAGTATACAAGCTACAGTAACCACTTATCAGGCAGAAAAGTATTATTTCTCCTGACAGTGCAATAATGCAATCACTTTCTTACATAAATATGATATTTTCTGTTCTGAACAAAATTCCCAAGATAAATACATACAGTATATCATGTTAAAGAAATCCGTTAACTTCCAAAGATGAACATGTTTTATTTTGCTACTGAAAATCATTTACACTATTCAATCCACATAACCAAAAAAAAACACCTTTGACAGTGATGGTAAGAAAAAATGAATTAAAGTCCTTTAAGCATAATTATCTGTTTGTAATGAGGAAACCAATGAGTGTAATAATTCATGTGGAAAAAAGAGTGTTTAGTTCTTTCCATCCTTCAAATATCATATTTTTCCTACATATTCTCTATAAAATCCCCAGAAATGATGTATTGTGTGAAAAGACAGCAGTTAACGTATGTACATAAGAGAAAAAACATTCCATGCTTGCAACTGTCCCATCTGTACTTAAACTAGAATTGCCCCCTTAGTTCAAGCTTGCCCAGCTGGCAATTAAATCCCTTTCTCTTCCAATTTGACTTTGATATAGTTGGGTCACAGTAGTGATTCAAAATATTTAAAACACACACTGTACCTGTGTGGTTTTGTGTTCTTAATATCTACCACACATTAATGTTCTTAGTATAGCAACAGCTCAGTTGGATCAGTGTTCAGTATACATTACTTTCTCCTCTTTACTATGGTGGACTTTATTCATGACTATATGAACTTCCTTTCAAAAAAAAGAGTAATTTCCTTGTCTGAAAATGCAGTTTCTTGTTCAGATTGGTGAATCTGAACTGATGGGTTTACCTGCAGCTGGTAGCCAGACAGCAACAGCCAACAGAAAAGTGAACTTTCTGCATCTTCAGACTCCTGCTTCCTCTGGCTCATTGTTTGCAGCCCCTGGAGATGCTTCTAAAGTCAAACTGTCCTCAGTGTTCAGAGAAACACACAGCCCATCCATGTCATCTGGTAACGGTGTTAATATTCTTCCAGATGACAGCCCTACGTTTTTCCTCAGTTGTGGATAGTGGCAGAATAAGCTCCAATTTTAAATCAATAGTGAAGAATCTCAAAGTCTCTTTTACATTTGCAACATAATTCATGGAGTTAAAGTGCCCTTGAAGCTTTAAGGCCTATTCAAGTAACTTCCATGAGCACAAATAGATGGTTTTCAGAGTGGAAAATGCTGAGACAGGAGCACTGTCAAAATATCTTAGCAATCCTTGATCAATTCCTTTTGTGAGGAAGTGGCATGCATCTTTTCCTGTTTAAAAATCACCTGAAGACAACCCTCCCAAAGAAATCAAGTGAAAATAAAAAAAATAAAGAAAAGTAAAAGCTGAGGTTTCAGTTGCCCTTTCTGAAAAAATGTCTTTTAGAAATGACCCTGCCTTTACTTGACAACAGCATGATGTCTGAAGTCTTAAAAAGAACAAAAAAACATCTACTGATCCATGAGGTTAAAAGACTTAATATTCTTAATTCCTTCAGAAAATAACAACATATATTTGCTTATGATAAGGAGGTCTTAAATTCAGCTACAGAGTACTCATACTACATGCACACCTAACTGAAAATATTGAACCAGTTTAGTTTTTAAGGTAATTACTTTTGCCTGCTTTGGACTTCTCCCATATTGAACACTAGAAGTAGTATTGCTATGTATCAATTGCACTAAATTCAGGTAACTCTCTGCAGAACTGAAAAGCTGCAGTGAGTATTAACTTCACCATTATATATAAGTAAATCTTCTATAAGAAATTAATAAAGTTGCAAATAAAGAATTAGAAACTATTAAAATAGATATGGTGCAATAGAATAAATCTTAATGCCTTTTAAATAGTAACATTCTTTTAAATAGGCCAGCAAAATAGCAGGTATATGAAAAAAGCTAATAATTTTCTAAAATATTTGTGATAAAGATCCTTGTAGTTTTACAAGTTACATAATCATGGGAAGAAAGTCCTGCCACTGCCTAGAAACCCAGGACTAAGCAGAAAAGGGAAAAATGATTACTAGACCATACTGGACCACTACTGAAGATCCATCAATGAACTTGAAAAGAGAAGACTGTTGAATAAGTGAATGGAGAGCTCAAATAGAATACGGCCTGGTAAACCTAAGGGAAAAGCATCACTGAAGGAAAATGCAGAATAAAAAGATGACAACTAAAAAAGGGACTATTTGCTTCATAATGTGCAGTTTCTCCATTTCCACTAGCTGAATATAATTGCTACTTGAATGTGATGTGATTTTATCCCTAGTGATTTTTTAGTAATGTTGCCAACTTTTATGCACTGTATGTGAATACTGCATGTACATGCATGCAATTCAACTTTCTTACACAGGTTAAAGTTGGTTCCTTCATGTGGGAAAGTCTGTATAATCAAAGTCTATATAACCAAATAACTTCTTTGATTTACTTTTCAAATCTTTTATTTTCTGCTGCTAACCTGCCTAGCTTCACTTTTATTTATCTATCACTTTGTTTATTATACGTTGGCTGTTAGTGAGTGTTCTCATATCCATATGTCTAAGACTGAAAGACAAGCTGTCTGTTGGACATCAGCTGAGTTACCATACGAGACAGACCTGAGAGCATTTCCAGGGTAACATGATGGTTGCCACTTAAATATATTCATGCCACATTCTTTCATCTCCTTTTATATCATTTTATAGTTATGCTTATGATATATCATATATTGTCATGTATGTATGCTCTGTCAAGCTCCTACCACATTGAGAGTGTGCCACAACTGCTTTCTGATTTTCTCTGCCTGTCAGATGTGAAAAATCAAGGCTTTTCTTGCTGTTTTTAAAAGGACTATTTTGCTATTACATTTTTGTTTTGCTTAACTCTATTCCAACAACATGAACATTCCAAAAAATAAAGACAACAACATATTCATCCAGCAGTCCTCACCCAAAAAAGTTTTCTATAAAAAACTCCGATGAATTATGGGTGCAAGCAGAAATGGAAATAGGAAGTCAAGGTCTAAAGCTGAAAAGAGTTATGAATAAAATCTATTTTTCTTCTAACAAAGTTGCCAAAATGCGTGATGGAGGACTTCTCAAAGTGGCAAATACTTTAAAGGCAAATAGTTTAAAGGCAGGAAACCCTGGACAGAAGGACCTCATTCACTTGCCAGCAGAAGTCCCTCCAGCACTGTCTCCACCAGCTTCATGGCTGGTATGATCAGAACATCTATGGTCTATCCAACAACATTGTCAAGCCATCAATGCTCTGGTCCTTGCTTATTGTTGTAGTAATTTGCATATATTACTTAAGGGGAAAATAAATATTTATCTCTCACTCTCTAAAGGTCCTCCAATTGCCTGGGATACAGTAACGGCCCAAATATTGCTCAGGTGTTAACTGACCTGAAATTTGCATTTCATTTCTCTAGATGCAAAACCTGAACAGTTGTAGGCAAATCCCAACAATCTCCAGTGGAAAATGTTGACTTTGCAGAAACTGCGTATTTCAATGAAAAAGCCCTGATGGAAAATCCTCAGCATCTCTAATTACAAAGGAAACGTTGGAAAGAAGAGAAAGTTTAGACTAAGATTTTTTTTAATTACTTGTTACAAGAAATGCTTCATGAACTTTTCAAAGTGAAACCAGACTTTGTTTTATATTATTATAACCCAATATTTTCTTTGAGTGCTTTGTATGTTAAAGCTCTTGTAGAAAAATGCCTGCTGTTTCCTGCATACTAAATTATATTGTCAATTTTTGCCAGTGACTGTAAGGCAGCTTTAAAAGGCTCTGTTGATAAGGGCTTGAAATGTTTGTTCTTTAAACAAAGTAGCACTTTGATCAGAACAGTCTATTAGGCCACTGTGCAAATCTATTAAGCCTCAGAAGTCAGGGATAATGGTACAGCAGTTGTTTATCCAGTAAATACAAGAAGAACAGAACATGACAGGACAACAGAAAAGGTATGCTTCAAGCTAAAAGAAGAATTCTTTCTTTTTTTTTTTTTAAGAAATCTAAAAAAATACAGGAAACATTTATATAAAGAACAAAGTACCCCAGCTTCATTATCTGCAGTTTTAGTTTTAACTCACTGTTGCAAACTGAAGGAAAGCCAAGGAGGTACTTAATACATGAAAATGTTTACAAATGCAGATTGTTTACACTTTGTGAAACTGAAAGACAAGTACACCTCAAATGAATTACAAATAAAACAGCAAGTGTAAATCCTATTTACAGTTTTCTGGTGTATGCATCTTTGTCATTTGAAAACAATTTAAAAAAATCCCTGAAAGCAATTTCAAGAATCTGTATTTTCTGTGAACAGCACATTGAAATTGTCCATGGATAAATTAATATGAAAACATTCCCAGTTATATGACAGCAGTTTTCCCTTCACTCTGCAAGTTATCTTAAAACTACTTCCAAAATTCTATTCATTCTATGGTAATGAAAGAGAAGCCAAGAAAAACACTTCAAGTATGTCCACCACTTGTTCCCTTTATGGCTACAGGTACAGCACCCAAAGTGATCCAAATACTTGACATTCTTGTGCACCACGATGCACAGAAGTCATTCACAGTCCTGCCTTGTGCCCTTGTTTAGGTACCTAGTTCATGTTCCAGACCAGCAGCTGGCAAACCTTTCAGCACACATACACAGAAGATAAACTCTGCTGAAACACACAGAACCACCATTGGCAATCTTCAGAGGTTAAAAAAAGCTTAATTTCCTCTGGGTCATAACAGGTATAAACATCCTTCAGAACAGTTTTAGCACAGTGGCATAAGCTTTTAAAATAACTATTGTTCTGCCCATTACACTGATGACCACAAAGGACATATTTTATATGAATTTAAAACACACTAAATTTATCCTGGTAGGGATTAACTTCAAACTGTAAATTACTCATTTCAATATGTAATGATCAGGAATGTAACTGCTGTTATAAATAAGAAGTTAAGAGCTAGTGAGAGCTGAATAATATATCCCGAGCCTGTCTCAAAGTTAGTATAATTGGGATAACTTTGATCAATGGACTAAAAGATGATCCAGTCTTTTTATAGCCTTTCTTGTTTCAAGCCACACCAACAAAATAAACGCTTAAAATGTTAATTCCTATAGCTAATTGTTTTAATTTTTCAGATTTCAAATAATTTCAAAAATAAATCACAATTCTGCTCTTGCGTTATGGTACTGTCCCCAAAAGAACACAGCTTTTTTCCAGCTTGTTAGAAAAGGAACTGAGAGCTACTATTCAAGAAAGCTTTTTAATTAAAAGTCGAAGAGAATTTGGAAGCTGTAGTCTTTCATTCTTAGTTTGATCATCTGTCATATTTATTACATCACCTTCATTATAATGCCTGTCACTGAGGTTCTGCCCCGTCACTGACGGAGTAACTCCAGCGCCTGCTTCCCTTCTTCCCATTTGCATCCCAACTTTCAGATAAGACCATTTTGCTAACTTGATTGTGCCATGTGCATTAAAAATCCAGAATTAAATTCCTTTTTACATACAGTTTATATTAACATCTTGAATATTAGTTTTCCAATTATATATTCCAATATATACAATTGCATAACAATGAAAAATAAAGTATTTCATTGCTTCACAACGTAGCTAATTTTTTTTTTTAAAGTGTAGTGCTCTCAAGACAACAGCAATACTATCATATTCATAAAAAAGCCAAATTGCTCTATAAACACATCTCTCACAATTGCACTGGTGTCTACCTGATGCATTATAATTTTTAAAATTTTTGTCATTATTTTCAAAATTTTGTACAACTCCCCTCTTGACATACATTCCATTTGCTGTCTCACAAATTCCTTAAATTTCTCCAAATTATAAACCAGTAAAGCTGAGAATACTTATTTATGTTATTATTCGTATTTTTTACAAAAGCACACACAGAAGTATGTTCTCCCAAATCAGAGAGATCATTTCCTCATGAATATCCCCACTACATTGTCTAGTCTTCATGTTATAGAAAATATTAAAAAAATTAAGCCCCCTGTAAGAGAGATGTTTAGCGTTCTGTCAAGCTTCGTATGTTGTGTATTTACAACACACATTATGTAAGTTTAATGTTGTCGTTACACAAGGAAGCTAAGGGACATTTCTTCCTTTCTTTTATACACAGAGAACAGTATATTACCCAAGTTCCTCATTGTGTTTCACTCAAACATAACATATAACGTAAATGTAAATCCATCAACAAAATCGGAATGCAAACCCCAAATCTTGAAAAAAGAAACCATCTTCTAAATGCTTCCTTCATAAGATAAGCAAAGTAAGCTTGAAATATGGTTAAAAATAATCTTATAATTCCTGAGGTGTAAACATGAATTAAAGTCTTAAAAAGTCACTCCAGGAACTGAGGAAAAAGCTAGGAGTGGGTGCATCACCCACTCCCACACAGGCCAGGAATTACCACCTTCAAATGCTGCCCATGAGCTTGAATTACACAGAATAAAGCACTCACAACAGCATCACAGTCCTCCCTCCATTCCTTGTTCATGTGAGGTTACAACAGACTCATCACATGTCTGCCAGCATTTCAAATCACCCAAGCATGTCCTTGCTTAGGTCCAAACACCATTCAGACAAAAGCCACAAGGCACTGCCTGCAGGCTGACCTGACCATGAATTTTTGTATCTTTATGTTTTGTATCTTTAAGGCGTATATTTTATTGCAACTTATTAAAAACAACCAACCAAAATCCCCACATACCTCACAGCTTTAAGAAACACAAGCACAGCAATCAGTTTCAGTCCATCTAGTTCTGGTTATTTACCATCATTCTAAGTTGGACATGTTAAACTCAAGCTATTTTTTAACAACCAGCTCACTAGACCTTTTCAACTTGTATACATATACCCTGAAGTGCAAGCATTTAATAATAGTTGTCTTCTTCAACTGACTGCAAACATTTGATTGCACACTTGTGGTTATGATGGAAAAGAGCTGAAGATACACATTGCTGTACTTACACTTTCTGAATGAGAGATCACAAGCTGCATTTCAAAGAGCTAACTTCTGATCTGCTTAAAAATCAAATAACGCATTCAACTGGATGTGGGTTCTAAGGTATGGAAATACTGTTCTACTTGTTGATATTTTAACAAGGTAGAGCAGGATTACAGAATGTAAACTGCAAATCTTTATTCAACGTTGGAAATAAAAAGCCATAGACGTGGCTGGCCTGCATCCATGGGACTCTGCAATTATATTTTACATCTAGAACACAGATGTAATATCTCAGATACAGATAAACAAATCCACTTGATTTCCCAGAGCTACGCACTCTCTTCTACTTCCAGAGTTCTGGTCTAACCAGAAAAGATAAAACACAACCATTAATAGTTCATTTAATTATGGTAAAGGATGTCACATTTTAGAGCAGGAAAAAAAAATGCATCTGGTATAACTGGATATTGCATCCAGTTTTTAGAAGACCAGAAGTGCCCAATTTATTATCTTTTTTCAAAAGAAAACGTACCTGACAAAACCTTGGAATGACTTTTAGGACACTTTGAAAATCTCAGGCCTGATAAATATAACTGCCTTAGAGAAATTATTTTTTTCTTTAAAACATTCTCTGAGAATGAAAACCATGAACACCACAAACTTGTCAAAGCTTTACTCATCAGGTGCAAACACTCAGAAATATATTCAACAGAACAATTTTGTAATACAAAAGAAAAATACAGAAATATTCACCTAATCAGTTGCTAGAAATCTCTCCCAGCCTTTTTTGTCATGTTAACTAAACCTCCCTTGTTAGACTTGTCCCTTTACATCACCAAGCTTGTGGAAGCAGTGACATAGTGCAGTAAACTAATCCTAACCATCCTTCATTGTGCCATGAGCATTAGAGCAGAGCTGTAGGAAAATGGAAACTCTCCTGCTGGCTCCTAACACAGCAGTTATAAGCCAGGTCAGGAGAGGAAAGTTCCCCCTGAAGAATAACATAGAGCCAAGCTTAAGTCAATCCCAAATTAAGCCATATACAAGTTTTTAGATAAAGCCTATGCAACATCGTTGGAAAAGACGGATCAGTTATCCCAAGTAATTTCAGATGTGTGGAAAAGTTGTCCTAGACATCATTTTGCCCCAGGAATCCAGAAGAAAAGAAAAGAAACAAAGAAACCCTCTCCAACCATCAAACTAGTAGTGAAGGGTTAGAAAATCTTACGCACTGTACGGCATAAGATCAGATGCAGCTGAACAGACTCGAGGGGAGCAACTGGAAATACTGAGTCCCAGCAAGTAACTTCCTTTCCTTTTCTGCTCAAGAGAGAGCAGGGGAAATCAGTAGAAGAATCTCAACCGAACAGCTTCTCACTGAATACAGTACATTGACCTGGTCAACGTGATGGAGGAGGGAACAGTGATAATTTACCATCTCTTCAAGGCATATTTGCCATGTGATGGCAGATGGAGAAGATAATGGATAGGCAAAAATATCACTCATACTGTCAGTTGTTTCCCTAACTCACACAAACATCCGCAAGCTATGCAGCTGTTTTGCCAATTACTAGGCCTAGCACAAAGGATGCAGCCAGCAGCAAAACAATCCAGTAACCAGATTCTATTGTACATCAGAAAGTCAGTATATGGGTGATCACTGGGGGTACAAACAGATCACAAATAATAGATATCAACCCCAGAGACCCCAGGAATGACACAGCACAACCAATAATAGGTGGAATAAACAAAGAAACAAAGTCTCCCATAGAAGAGATGGAAAGACAACCAAGTCAATAGGCTGATCATAAAGGACAGAAGTAGCCCCATATTGTATCCCCACAAAGCACACGTTTGCAAATGCCAAACCTGACTGGGGCCCAGTTACAGGGAGAGTCAGGAGGTCCTTCCCCAACAGGGAAAACTCCACAAAGTGCATCTACCTCACAGACAGACACTCCACCCTTCCTGCAAGTGGTCCCAGCTTTTATGCCCAAAGCAGGACACCTGGCACTTGTTTACCCAAATGCAGGGCACCTGGGGCTTGTTTACCCAAGGGCTTTCCTTACAAGGCCGGCTGCACCTTGGAGGAAAGCCAAAAGGCAAACTCATCCCCTCCTTTTGAAGGGCTGTGGGAACTACCCATATGTCAACCTTAATTCAGGGCTTGGGGTTCAGACCCCAGCTCTTCAGCAGGGTAGGGAAACACATGCACCGTGTGCAGAATTAGGCAGTCTAGCCATGAAAGCCGCTTGGTACCCTGCAGCTGGCCATCTCCCCCTGCAGCCAAGACAGACATTTGCTAAGTTACTGCAGTTATTCAACCATATTAATATGCCATGCCGAGGGTAAGGCACTTGTTTCCCTGAAATCCCACTAAGATTATTACATTGCATTTAACCACTTTCAAGGAACAGACAGCGAAAATGAGTGAGTGAATATGAGAGAGAGAAAGTGAAAGAGAAAGTGAGGGAGGGGGAGTAAAACAACAAGGGAAGGAGAGAGAAAGAGAAAGCAAGAAAGGGAGAGGGAGAGATGCAGTTGTGGCAAACGAGCTGACTTAAGACTCAATCCACTAAAGCTTCAGAGGTATGAAACACACGTGGACAGTCACTAAGAAAATACCCACAAGTGAAGTTTAGGATCTCTGCAATTTGATGCACCAACAGTTTCACCTGTAATAGGCTTTGCCCACCCCTTCAGAGAAAAACAGCCTGTCACTTTCCAAATTATGCAATTACCAACTGTGCAAAAATCTTTAAAAAGGAGGTATATTTCATCTTTAAAATTTTGTAGCACTTTGTAGATATCATAGCGTCTCCGGTTTTGAGATTAGTGTTTTACAGGGAATATAAAGAAGAAACTGTCTTATAAAGGGCTCCTTTCCTTTCTGCAGTTTTCCTCTAAACATACTGACTGCTACCTTTAATTACCATTGCAATATGCATCTAGAGCACTAAGGTCTTCCTTGTCTTTAGAGCGGAAGAATAATGTGATAGTGTGCATTAATAATGATACACAGTGGAGGTTCTGACTGGATATAAGGAAACAGTTCTCACTAGCAGGATAATTAGGAATTAGAGGAGGCTGCACAGAGCATTTGTGGAATGTCTGTTCCCAGGCATCTTTAAGACTTCACAGAATCACAGAATGTTAGGGATTGGAAGGGACCTTAAAAGATCATCTAGTCCAATCCCCCTGCCAGAGCAGGAATACCTAAATCAGGTCACACAGGAACATGTCCAGGCGGGTTTTGAATGTCTCCAGAGAAGGAGACTCCACAGCCTCTCTGGGCAGCCTGTTCCAGTGTTCTGTTACCCTCACTGTGAAGAAATTCTTCCTCACATTTATGTGGAACCTCCTATGTTCCAGCTTACACCCATTGCCCCTTGTCCTGTCATTGGATGTCACTGAGAAGAGCCTGGCTCCATCCTCATGACACGCACCCTTTACATATTTATAAACATTAATGAGGTCACCCCTCAGTCTCCTCTTCTCCAAGCTAAAGAGACCCAGCTCCCTCAGCCTTTCCTCATAAGGGAGATGTTCCACTCCCTTAATCATCTTTGTAATGGGAGAAAGCCCTGAGCAACCTGCTCTGACCTCAGCGTTGACCCTGTTTTGAGCAGCATGTTGGATTAGACAACCTCCTTCCAACCTGAGCAATTCAACAGTTCTATAGTCTATGGTCAGGTAAAAGGTATCGAGTTTCCCAAAGGCACCACAGAGAACCCCAGCAGTTTTGCAGAAAGTTTTCAAAACTAAATTTTTTAGAAAATAATATACATTAGGAACTTTGTTCCAAGTACCAGGTTGTGCTACTTAAGCACAGTGCAATTTAATCAATGGTATGACTGAAAACCTTTCAGTAAAAGCACATTTGTAATAAATTTATGAACCACATATAATAAGAGTTAGCAAAAGAAAAAAAAAAATCACGTATCTACTTTTTGGAATATCTGTTGTAAATAAGTGATGGCTTTCCAGTGAATTCCTTTTATAAATATCAGTAACAGCAGATTAATTTACAGGTAACATTAAATGTGTTTCTTCATAACAGGTATTTCCGATTAACATTGTGTCCCTTCTTAAAAACACACATATTCATTAAAGCAGACAAACCTCACGCAGCCAGAGGAAGCAGATGCACACAGCCATGCAGAAAGCACTTTGCAGGTGCAACACATCCTCACCTTGAGATTGGGTTTTGAGAGGAGTTTCAACAGTTCTCTGATCTCGCTGCTCAGTGGCTTGCTCTGCAGCTCCTCAGCCAGCTGGGTGGGAATGGAATCGACACAAAGACCATTAACAAAGTGTTGTTTTACCCAGTGCATCAGTGACAACCCAGAATCTATCCTGTTCAAGGTTATTATTTTCCAGCGTGTTCAAACAGAAGCCAGCACGAAGAAAAACGCCATCAATCACTGTGCTTCTTTTTCTGGCCCTCAATGGATGAGATTTAAGCCAGGCCTTTTGGCTCAGTTTAACACAAGTAATCATTTCTGGCCGGGGTGCAGCCAGATCACATTCTGATTTATAGCAATGGGGGCAAATCCCAGCACTTCATTTAAGTGAATGGTCCTTTGCGTGCAGACAAAGGACCGCTTGTAAAAATGACTGGATCAAAATTTGACACTGTCTATAAAAAACAGTTTTGAATGAGGTGGTGAAATCCACACTGCTTCCAAAAACGCACAGTAGCAGTGCTGTTTAGGACCAGGATAAGAAAGCAAAGCACCCCTACAGTGCGAGCAATCTGAACCTTTTATTATGTTTACACATACACTGCAAGGAGCTTGTTAAACGTGAAGCGAGTTAATCATAATATAGTTTATAACAGGTCATCAGCAATTCAAGCCCCTAAAATGCACAAACTATGTCCTAACAACAAGATCAGTAATTTATGTTTGGTTATACTACAAAATTGTGGTTTGGTGAACAACAGAGCAGCAGTCTAATGTTTAATCCCACAGCTATTCGGCTCATGTCTTGAGTTTTTCTTATCACGACATTCTCAACTAATTTGGACTCAAGAGGCATATTTCACTGCAGGACTGCAGACTCAAACTATTGTTCCAGAAGAAAGAAAAGCTAAAACATATTTCACAACACTGAACTTTAGTTTAAAATTCTGAAACTATATGGCTCATAATCCAAAACGTGATTTCAGAAAATCACTTATTTTCTTTGCATTAAATCAGTACCATAAAAATGTCTCAAAGAAAGATTGGTTATTTGCAGCAACTAATTTTCTTCGTCTAGCCTAATTTTAAATTTGTACTTTCATTTTGTATAAATTTTCAAGATAAATAGGTAGAAGTATATTTTGCATAATTATATATAATAGACAATTCTAAAAGCAATTATAGATATCAGGCATGGTTTGAATACTTTTTTCTTTAACCTTCAAATTAATTCAGAGGTAACAGGACTGAAACCAAAATTCATCACCTATATTCCCACAGCCTTTTAACTATAATTCATAGATAAAACAACCATCAAATACATCAATGCTAATCTTAACAGTATTTGTATATTAATACTGAAAGATTAGAAAATCATCTCTGTAGGAAAGGGAAGAATGAAATATTTTAGGCACATACAGACAAGTACTGAGGTAATCTGACTGCAATCTAGTCTGTATGTTCTATGGAAAAGCTCTCCAACGCTGAAAATACTGTGTGATAGGAATGACAGCAGGTATATGATGCAGATTCCCTTTGGTCCTCTTTTCATTCTTTAGCTTGTATTACTCATCACTAGAGAAATAAAATCTATTCATTGTGTTTCATCGATGAAAGCTAGTAATCACTCAGTACGAATGAATGCTTCAGCATTTCTCTCAGATGAATTGTGCACAAGCACCTATTAACTTCAGCAGAACTGGCATTTGCTTTGATGGTGCAAATATAAATGCAGGTACATAAGGTTTAGAACAGTGAGAAACTGAAATAATATTTTGTTATTGCTTTAACAGACCTTTTAATCTCATAATTTAGAAAGTATTTGTTCAGAGATGAAACAAAATTTTGTTTTCATTCATATAATTTACAAAGTTTTTCCAAATATTTCCGTAAGTCTTAAAGGCACATGTAACATCCTGTAATAGGGGAGGAGGAGGAAGACACAGATTGATAGAGAAGGAGGAAGACCAAGTCATGTTTCCAGATTAGCAAACAGATATCACCAGAGGTGCTTGTTGTGCTTCTAGCAGTGTTGGACTTGATTTTTAGTTGTTGTTGTTGAAGTGTGAAATTTGTGACAGCAGTACAAGCTATATGGCATACTTTGGGCACATGGATACCATGTTGATGACCTCCTATGCTAAAGACAGCAGGAAAAGCTGTCTGAGAAACTCTTCTGTGATTCTCCGTTGAGGGAACCATAACATCTCATCGAGTTCTTTATGAAGAGCTGCCACCATAGAGAGGGGAAAACAAAGGAAGGGAGAGTGGCAGACATGGAGTGAGGCTGGCGAGACGAGGAACACTGTGTCCTGGGGGTTTAAAGCTTCTGGCGAAAGCTCTGAAACATCTCTTGCCAGAACAGTCTTTCTAATACCCTAGAGGTCTTATTTGCAGTACATACCGATATTGCCAGCAATGTTTAGATCATTTGCATGAAAACAAGAGTCCTACATCAGATACTGCTGCTCCAAAGTAAGAGGCAAACAATCTCTGATAGGAAATTCAGCCTAAAACTCACTGGCAGTGAGGAGAGAGAAAGTATGGCAGCTAGGAATATGAAAATGTTTAGAAAAGAAGCCTCACCACAATTGTTACCTCTGAAATTGCTTTAAAAAAATAACACAAGAATAAAAACATGCTCCTTAAACAGTTTTTAGTTACATTAGCAGCACCTCAAATAAGCATTTTAAATCAAACAGAAAATACAAACTTGTTAATAAGAGTATCTTCTTCTTTGTTTACCTACAGAACAGTTACTAACACTAGGAAAACAAAATGTTAGTTTAAAGCCTATTGAAATAAAAGTATGTTTTATATCACCAACATGCTCTTAAATCCCTGAAGCTAAGGATTACTTACAACTAGGTTAGACAAATGTGCCAAAAATTGAACAGCACTTTAATCCTGAACTTCATGGGTTTTGGGGTTACAAAACCCACTGCATGTAAATTGACTTCTGCAAAGTTTGCTGATAACTATTGAAACACAGAAAATCCTGCAGTGTGCTAGCCTGACTTCAGCTGCCAAAGGACATCCTCATTCTATGAGGGGGCCCATAAAACCAGCTGTTCAGCTACACATAAACTGAAAGAATCAGCAAGAGTACCTTTAGAAAGAAGCTGTGCTTAAAAAGTAGGCAGATGTCTAGAGACTATTATGTCTCAACATATATACTTTTAAAAAATACTACCATATATACATAATAATACACTCAGAGTTAAAAACCCCGATGTCTCTCAACTGAAGAGTGACAGAGTACTCAAATCTGAGGATTTCCAAAACTATGTGTTTTAAATGGGGCTGAACAAGGAATGAGAGTGCTAAGCATTTCTGAAAATATGAAGAACTAAGTTTTGCATCCAAAAATAAGAAATTATTCTTATTAAGAATTTTAGCCCAGGGATCCATAACACAAATGTTAACAAGGATTATTAATATGTCACCAAGAACTTAATGAACAGAATTTCAACCAGCTTTCTAATTTTCAAAATTACTATCAACATTATTCAAAGCTACCTGAAGGTTAAAAAAATATTACTAACATATGCCTGATGTCAAAGCTAATGCATTATTATATTTGGTATGTTACAGGTTATAGCTCTCCTCCTACTGAAACATGATTAAATTACATTAGATCCTTTTTTTCAATAGACTCCAAATATGTTTTAGTTTTTCATTAAAATGTTATCATTCTCAATTCATAACATCTAACCATTTGTAAAATTTAAAAATCAAAAGCTATTAATTATATAAAAAGAGAGCTAAGATTTTTAAAACGTTTATAAAGTACGTGACGTTTCAAACATGCCATATTCGAAACTGATCTTAACACATATCCCCTTTTCCAAAAAACAACCAGAGATTATCAATTGCAACAAAGATTTCTGGATTTCACCTAAACCACAGTTTATTAAACATTTCTCTATCCTGGCCTACCTCAGGTTCACTCATAGTTTATACAGGTGTGTGCACAATTCATCTGAATCCTAGAATTAACCAAATAGCAAGAAATGGTAGGTTAGATTTTTTTCTTTAAAATAAAAATTATAGTAACAGGAAATTAACTACTCCATCAATGCCGACCACTTTTACAATTTATTTTTTGGTTGTGAAGGTAATTTGGAAAGCTCCAATATCAATAAATCACTACTGTACTTTTTCTTAAATAGTTTGTTGTTTTTTTTTTTAACAAGCCTCCTTCCTAGGTATTTCATATGTTTCATTTCTGTAGTATTATCTGTCATTTTTCATGTTCTGTCAGCAGTGCTGCTATCTCATTTGTCTTTATTTTTCCAAAGCATTCCTCTTGTCTGTGACTTTCTCAAAACACTAATAGCTGACAGCTTTTCCCCTCCCAGTAGAGTTCCAACCTGTAATTTCTATTACGTAGTTACTAAAGCAGAACAAGAGGCTATCTAGATGCAATGTTTTTATAACAGGCAAGTGAATAAAAATCAAAGTAATATCAGCAACAAGCCTGGTGATGACAGCACCTTTGGAAACATTTGCAGCTTCTTATGATTTCAGCTCAGAGGATTACATTCATATGTTTGGACTATGAGGAGTTCTGCTTGCAGACAGTTTTTTGGGAGACTTGGTACCAGTGATCTCAGCAAGGGACACTTACATCATCTGCCAAGGCTGCTGCACTGTGGAGTATGGGTACTGGGTTCTGTTTTTCATAATAATGCAGTTTTTCATGAATCTGGAAGACAATAGCACAAAACAGTAAGTTTATTTAGCAGCATGAGAAATGGTACAAAATGACTCTGTTGAGCTAACTGATCTGTTGAGTGTCTATAACTAAAGAAACATCCTTATAGTAACCTACAGGCAGCAATCATGTAAATGTAATTCATCATCATCCTCTGTTGAAGTGCTAAAAATATGAAATCAGATGGAAAAAATGCTCAGTATGTAGTCCAACCCACAGAAAAACTAAACATTTGTGATTCTTCTCTCCTGGCTTTCTATGTCCATATTTCTAACATATTGCTTTAAGTATCAATTACATTTTATATTGCTGCTGAAAACACAAAGCATAAAGTGTTTATCCCCATGATAGATATAAAAAACCCTGTAAATTATGATTTATGAAGTGAAATAATAGCCTGCCACCCACATCGTGACAGACAGCTTGGTGGAGCGGCTGCCATCATTAAAATAATTCAGAAACAACGGCAAAGTAGTGCTAATATGAATTCTAACACATCTGAAAGAAAAAGACAGTCCTTCAGCAAGTTAAAGACACTTAGGAGAATTCAAAGTTTTTAACGGGGAGTTACCAACATTAAAAATGCAGTGTGCTTTGGTTCTTTCAAAAGGGGAAAGGACACAGCATCATGTCAATATCCAGCCTCTTCCCTCCTCCACAAGTCATGCATTTCAAAAATTAGATTTTTCCAGTGTGAAAGCTTAAAAGAACCAAAATATTTTAAAGCTTCTACATGTTTTTAAACAGTTATTACAGAATGGCATAAAATAAAATATTAGACATTCAATTCTACTTACATTATTTTCCTGAAGACACACAGATGTACAAATATTAATTACAATTTTTAAGAAAGGTGACAACCATAGTCTGAACTGATGCAAACACACCCCAGTCTTAGTTTTCTACTTTAGTCACTCTGCTCTGAAGGAGGCATGGACTCCAGATGGTTGGAGGAGTTGCAGAAGGAGCAAAATCAGGGACTTCTGTGCCTGGTAAGGAGGGGAACGTGAGGTCTGGCAGAGGCCAGGGGGCTCAAGACTTGGTGGGGGAGTCCCTCGTATCTTTGGGGTATAGGAATCCCAATGATACCCTACCTCTCCCAGGTGCACTGCTGGGGGAGGAACAAGACGGACACCAGCCAGCAAGGACAGCTGTAAAGAGCAACTAAAACAGTGGTCTTTGCATACTGAAAATGTCTGGAATTGACTGGATTGTATCTGTTATGCACCAACCTGTTATGTTCCCTCCTCTTCCACATTTGCTTTTCTCTGCTTACCTTACCCTTGGCAGCTCTCACTCCTCTCACTGCGCAGGACTCCCTCAGCCTTCTCCCCAGCCCTGTCTTTTAAAATTAAACTGAACTCCTAACAACTACACACATAACAAGATAATGTCATATCAATGACACTTGCACTTGCCATTTTTCCTGTCTTCTGTTGTGATTTGTAACACTTTCTAAGTCCACGGCTGTTTTTACTCATTTAGACTATAGGTTCTTTAAAGTAAAGGCTATACGATACTCTGTTAATGCAACATGGCATAGCAAGATCCAAGTTTTGGTCAATTCCTTCATCATTTCTCTAATCTTAGTAAGGCTATTTCTGTAAACTGTTGATTAAAGGATATCAAAGTTCTGAAATGTCACGGTGAAGCATGAAGACAACACAATTGCTCAATTGCCAAGTTGTAAAATGATTTGTTCTGAACAGCAAGTATTTGTACCTCATCTGGAAACTAAATGTAAAGCACTATTATCTCCAAAACATGAACATGAATTTTATATACCCTATGTAGACACTGTTTACTTAGCAAAGTAACACTAATCCATGTTGGATGGCACCAAAAGTATAAGTGACTGGAAAACTTCGTATTTCTAGCTCACAAAGCACAGAAACTAAACAAAACAAGCAGTTGCAGCACACTGAGTTTAGCAGAAATTTGTGATTTACTTAGACTGTGAACTTGAATAACTAAAAGGCATAATAAATCAAAAATCCATCATTTTTTTTGATTGCTTCAGTCAAGATCTTGATTTTATCCAGGCTGAGCTTCTGTCAGCTCTGAGGTTAAAAGCAGTCACTTATGATATGTTCTACTTTCTCAAAGAAAAGAGAAGCATCACTGCTGATGAAGCTGTTTTCACTCTGGACAACCTGCAGGTGTCTTTACCAATAAAATTTTTAAAAAGAAAAAAAGAAAAAAATGAACTCTGGGGATAAATATTACATGTTCTATGGTAACAGACACTGCAACCTCAGCACACTTCCATTCAAGATGCAATACAGGTGGGGTTTTTTCATAAAATATCTGATTTTATTTAAGAGTTAGTATTTTGCCTCGTTTGTTAGCTGAATCTATTTTTTTTTTAAATTGGATCTTTATATGACAATATTTGTCTTCCATCTCTTTGTAATTTAAAGGATTTACCTAAGAAAATTAAAAAGCACTGGACTGTGCACAAAGCTGCAATGAACACAAAATACAAGGATTACCTTTATTTTCAGTATAAAATTATCACACACATCATAAAAATGCTACTTCCTACTACTCTTCTACGATTATTCTCTACCTCTAACTTCTTGATAACTAATGTATTCATAATATATGCGGCATTTACATATAATTAGCTTCCTGAACACTACTAACAGGAGATTTAGCATTTGTAGGCAAGGCAAATTGTTTCTGGATTTTCCCAGAGAGACTGAATTAAGCTTTCTATAACAAAGTATAGCAGAAATAAGTTTTCTAAAGTGTCCCCATTCTGGACTATTTTAAAACCCACAGGGAGCTTTCTGAGAAAGACAAAAATCTTAAACAGAGAATCCTACAAAATAAGCTTAATTTCTCCTTTTAGTTTTCTTAATTTCCAGGTACAGTTCTGAAATCATATGGCTGAAAACAATACAAGGGAAAGTGATAAGTACGTACACAGAATAATATTATTAATTTCCAATATCCCAGCTCCTTCTGGCAAGGAATCCCTTCAATACAAGAATAATTTTATTAGTATTTAGTGGACTCTGGTACAGTTGTGTAAGCAGTGCTTTTCCAAAAGGCTCTATAGAAGAATACTGCACACCTATAAACTGCATACCTGGCTTCAGAAAGGGTAGCTTGTATTGGTATTGAAGTCCAAGATTTATTAGCAATATTTTAGAAAGTTATCCACTTATCAAGTTTCTCAAAAATTTAAGATGGAGCTCCAAAAAGGACTCTTTTCATCATAAGATGATAGAATTGAACAGAATACATTATTTCAGTTGGAAGGAACCTACCTGGTGTGGGTCTGATTTTACTGGATAAGATACCTCTCAGTATGGAAATAAGGTATCTGCAACATTCAGCTAATTATGCACATGCATGAAAACCTGCAACACCATCTTTGTTTAATGCAACAGAACAATTGGCACTGAGGACCCAATCACCGTATCCTATACATTTCTGGGGTTTTACTCTGGACCAGCCTAAACCTAGTCATTTCATTTGATCACTAATGGTATTACCTTAACTCTGTGATTTAGACAGTGAGTTCACTGTTCAAATTGACCAACAACTTTGACTCAAGGTAAAACAAAGTACTTTGAAGGAAAAAAGAAAGGATGGTCTATAATGAAACAAATGAAAATAACCATAAAAACATTTGTAAGCTATAATTACATACCGTCATCTATCCTGAGAGAGTATGCATATTTTGCTTGATGTAGAATTTTAATTAGAAGGTTGTTTAATTCCCTCCTTTTCTCCTCCCAGAACCCTACTGTATCAGATAAAAGGAATCAGAATCATCAGCTCATTTTTTGCTTTATTTTCATGATTTAGCTGGTGTTGGTAAGTCTGTTTACACAGCACAGAAATATAGATGAAATGCAAAACTATTCATTTGTTCCCAAACCTTCCTATAGTCCTTAGCATTGCAGCTTTGGCATGCTAATGAACTTAAATATATGAACAACTCTGCAGTAATATGGCACTATGAACACACAAGATGTAGGAAAATTGAGCAGCAAATCAAATGCAAACTCATTTCAAATACCCAGTGCAACGTCTTGAAAACTGACTTTCTCAGAACACGTACAGCCTTTAAATCATGTTCTATTCAGGCCAATTGACTTGAATTGCAGTTAGAGAATTGCATAGAATATTGCTAAGAATTTAGCATTATGCATTTAAAAAAAGACAAATAAAATAAAAATGCATAAATCATAGCTAACTACTCAAAGTTTGCAAAGCGAATTTCATTCCCCACAGTAATATTAAATTGCCTCAAACGTAAATTAAGTGATTGCACAGCACAGAAAGGCTTTTGAGAGAATGTTACAAGTATCAAAGCAAGCCTCTGAAGACATAAAAACAGATAATCAGATATCTCGATTCTGGCCCAATTTTCCACAGCAAAAAGTTCCATCACAACAGATGAGCAATTCTCGCTTTCAAGCCTTGTTCCGAAGGGCAGAAGCATTAAGTTCATAAGAATTCAACAGCAGGCTAATGGCATGGAAATATTTCTGCCTAAACAGTTAGAAGTCAGTAGTCAAAAGTCATTCAGAGGAGCAATGCAAGACAACCTTAACAAAAGAACTAAAATCTTGCACTAGAACATAAGAATCATAAGTTTCTTTAGCACTAGAGCATGAAATTATTTTTTAAAAATTCAGAAAGCCTGTAGACTCTGGTATTAACTGCTGCACCAGGCTTGGCTGGGAGGGAGCAAGTTGTCTTCAGAGCAGCCCGTGTAGTGCTGTGCTGTAGATGTGTGATGAAATCACTGCTGATAACACACCAGTGTTTTAGCTATTGCTGTGCACTGCTTGTGCAGCATCAAGGCCTTCTCTGTTCTCACTCTGCACCTCTAGTGAGTAGGCTGGGGGTGGCCAAGAGTCTGGAGGGGACACAGCTGGGACAGCTGACCCTAACTGACCAAAGAGATATTGGATACCACACGACATCATGTTTTTCCAAAGCACCCATTACTTGGGGACTGGCTGGGCATCGGTCAGCTGGTGGGGAGTGATTGCTTTTGCATCGTTTGTTTCCACACTGTGCAAACAGCTAAAACAAGGGAATAACCAACAAGGCATCTAAATTGTTTGATGGAAACCCTAAATGCAGAGTCCTTAGCTTGAGCCTTATCTCATCTGCTGCAATTGTGCGTATTGAGACCAAAGTGCTCTGAGATTATCAAAATCTTTGCGGCTGTGTTAAAAGAATGCAAACCAGGCTTCCAAGCATAGAATCGTAGTGTGGCTTGGGTTGGAAGGAACCTTTAAAGATCAACTAGTCCAACCCCCCTGCCACGGGCAGGGACACCTTCCACTAGACCAGGTTACTCAAAACCCCATCCAACCTGGCCTTAAACACTTCCAGGGGGCAGCCACAACTTCCCTGGGCAACCTGGGCCAGTGTCTCGCCACCCTCACTGTAAAAAAATTTCTTCTTATATCCATTCTAAATCTACACTAGCATATGTTCAGCCCTTAAGATAAGGTCAAAAGCCCAGGAGTGCTGCATGATGCTTCAGAAGTATCCTTTTCCCAACATTCAGAATGACCAATATTCCAAACAGAACTGCCCCAGAAATTTCTAATTGCATTGCAATTTCAGAAATAAATATTCACAACTGTATGCACAATTCCAGTAATTTTCTAAGTTACAAAATGTGGTAATAGAGTTATATTAGATCATATTTAAGAGCATTTTTCTTGTCAGGTTACATTTTGTAAAAATCATACAATAGTGTGTACATTTTGTAAAAATCATACAATAGTGTGTTATCTACAGATTTACAAAGTTATTGGAGCGGCAGTATTTTAAATCAGGTGCTATCAATGCAAATCAGCAGCATTGCCTGGAGAGGCCACAGCTTCAACTTACACTCTCAACAAGCACTTGCTGTTTAAACTTTGATTCAGCAACACACTGGTTATGGAGTACTTACATGTGTGACAGTGTTGTTATGGCAGAAGTGCCCAGTTAACAGTGATGGCAAATAACACGTGATTATTATGAATTAAATTGTTAAATGAATCAAAATTAAATGAAATTAATTATATGTATTCTGAATCAAATTGTTAAAGCCAATAAAAGAAGCACAGCATGCTAGAAACGAAAGCAAGCAACTTCATGGGGAAAGAAGGCAGCTTTCCTCAGCTGGTAAAATCAAATGATGTATTGATTTTGTTAAGGACAAATAAGAATCTTGCTAAAAAATCAGGTCATATGACTTGTATTGTCAATGCAGTCAAGTAACTAGTTTTTATTGTGTAGCCAGAAATTTCAAGATAGAAAAAATGCCTATGCACTTTGCAGTAAATTGTACAGTGAAACACTATTCTCTATGGATTTTTTTTTATCTGTGGTTTCAGAATTTCCTTCTCAATCACTTAACACTGTGCCTCATTACCTCGTTTGTCTGTCCTACATCCTTGACAGACCTTGATCAGCACGGAGCATCTGAGGAAGATGATCATGACAGGGAAAATCCAACGCTTCGGGAAGAGGCAGGGAGAACGCTCGCTCTCAAGGGTTTACTTGAGGCAGTCTCAGATGAAGCAGTTCTGAGACTAGTCTGACAAAGTCACGAGGGATTTGCCAGATTTGATTTCATCTTAAAGTGATCTAATCAAAGTCTCAGGCCTGTAAGGACCCATCTCTTGATTTTTATGGTAAAATGGAAAAGCCTTCCCCTCTTTCTCTATTGAGAAAAGCAAGACAGACATTAAGAGAGCAACTGATGAGCCTGGTGATCCTGCTCTGACTCCTCCATGCCATATATACTGTCTCTTGTGCACTTAAATTGAACCTCCCTACCACATTTCTTTTTTAATGGAAAAAGTGCTTCATTATCTGTTAAGTACCTACCTATTGACACTTTTCATAAACACATCCTTCATGAACAGTGGGTTATGCCTGCAGATTTATGTCTTAGATCTACATCTTATAATATTTCTAATTTCAGAATTTCCTGTCTTGATGCTAGTGTGACCAAAGCATATGAAAGAAAAGTAGTAAATGCCTCCATTATGCTCAAATACCATGCCTCTCCTTAGCTCAAAAGTAAAGAGAGCCATTTAAAATAAAAAAAAAAAAAAATAAATGCATTGTGAACATTTTAGAGCAACAGCAGCAGAGAATCAGTTGTCCTAATCTGAAGAGCACTTTGTAAGCAAGTAGTTGTTCACCTGTCAATAAGATCTAAATGCAGAAAAAATACACCTGACAGGGTGGACTGCTGAGGTGGTTTTTATTATCCATTTTGAGAACAGACAAGAGCAGGCAAGAAAGGAAAGGTGAGTGCAGTTAAGCGTGGGATTTGCGGCACAGAACTTCAGCAGTAACACATAGTCCAGATGTAGTAATTTTAAAGCAAAGGTTCTAGGGTATGAGCCTACTGTAATGTG
Organism: Podargus strigoides; assembly: GCA_028020825.1. Classification (NCBI taxonomy): domain Eukaryota; kingdom Metazoa; phylum Chordata; class Aves; order Caprimulgiformes; family Podargidae; genus Podargus; species Podargus strigoides. The sequence goes on from CM051623.1 coordinate 41,961,530, forward strand.
GTGAGCGACCAATTTCCTGCTTCAGCACCACCTTCCTGAACGACAGTCCATTCATTCTCTATTTGTAAAATGGAACAGTAGCATTTCCTTGCTTAACGTGCAGTTAAAAGCAAGACCAGGTAAGTACCTTGAAAATAGTGTGCCACATATTTAAAAAAGTATGCCACATATTTAAATTCATTTGGGTGCTGTGGAACTTGTTGGGGTAGCTGAGGAAGACCAGACACTTTCATCAGGAAGAAAGGAACAGATGTATCCTGAAGCTTTTGTTTAATGTGGAAAGTTGATTAAATACCACGTCTCTATATGCAGAAACTGAACAAAATCTGAGAAAGTGACAGAGGCCTTATACACAACACCAACACCCCATCCAACCCCTTCTGCCCAGTCAGGAAACAAGAGAAATTCTATAGATTTCTAATGATACAAAATGCTTCAGATAAAGCTTGCTCATGAAACTGCGTTCTGCCAACAGTCCTTTGTAAGCAGCTGCTCAGGGGTGTGAGCACAGCCAAGCACTGTGCACAAGATCAGGCACAGAACCTCAGCACAACAGGAGCCAGGCGTCCCTGCAACACGAGAATCACACCATTGCTCAACAGACCAACAGTTTGGTCTAGTGCCTGCAAGGCAGTGCCTTCCAACCTGGCTCCCAGCCCTTTTTGAGACCCCAAAACATAGGATCAGCGCCCTTGCATTGGACTTGCATCTTGCTGTAAACTTATTTCCTGACTTCTTATGCAATTCTGGAGAAGAAATTAATCACTTAGTCTTTGTGATTGCCTCTTCAACACGAAAACTTAGGCATTTCTCCAGTCCTTGTTTAAAATAAACCCAATCCCTTTCAGTCTTTCCCCATGGATCATGTTTTGCAGCCTCTCATCCTTCTAACCGTTCTTTTCTGGAATTTGTACTTACCTGCCTATGATTAATACATTTTTACCTTAACTACTGATAACCCACAGCATGCCAACTAGTTTTCATACAGTTGATAATTATTATTCAAGTAGGATCCTAAACTACTAGAAGGTTGAAGATTACAACAGCAAATATATGAAATGTTAATTTCCTTATTCATTCCCATTTACAGGGTACTCTTACATGCTTATTTGTGATTTGAACTCCTTTATAGCTTACCTTGTGAGATGCTGCCCCTCTTCCTTCATTTTTAAAAGCTTTTTTCTTTAAATTACATTTTAATACCTCTGAAGTTCACTTTATTTAGTCTGTATCACCAAGAAAGAGAAAGGACTCAAGAACAGCAACATTCTGGTCTGAATGAATATGAAAGCATATGGTAACAAGACTATTACTCCTCTGCCCACTGTAGGAGAAGATCACGTTCAAGACTGTCTAAAGAACCTGCAGGTGCACAAGGCCATGGGGCCCGATGAGATTCATCTGCAGGTCCTGAGGGAACTGGTGGATACAGTTTCTAGGCCACTACCCATATTTGAGAAGTCATGAGTTAGAAATCCGTGTTTGGTCACGGGGTTATGATCTAGTGGCAATTACAGAGACCTGGTGGGACAGCTCGCATGATTGGAATGTGGTCATGGATGGCTATGTCCTGTTCAGGAAAGATAGGACAGCGAGGTGAGGTGGTGGAGCTGCTCTTTACGTGAGTGAGCAACTAGGGTGTATTGAGTTCTGTCCAGGGGCGGATCAGGAGCGAGTTGGGAGCTTGTGGGTGTGAATTAAGGAGCATGCTGGCATGTGTGACACTGTTGTGGATGTCTATTACAGGCCACCGGATCAGGACGAGGAGGTTGATGAGGCCTTCTACAGGCAGCTGATAGCGGTCTTGCAAATGTAGGACCTAGTTGTCATGGGGGACTTGAACTACCCTGATATTTGCTGGGAGGCCTACTCAGCCAGCCATCCCCAGTCCAGGAGGTTCCTTCAGTGCATGGATGATAACTTCCTGATGCAAATGGTGGATGAGCCAACTAGGAGAGGAGCGCTGCTGGATCTTATTCTCACGAACAAGGAGGGTCTGGTTGAAGTGCTGAAGGTTGAGGGTAGCCTTGGCTGCAGTGACCATGAGATGGTGGAGTTCAGGATCTTGTGTGGCAGGAATAGAACACCTAGCAGAACTACAACCCTGGACTTCAGTAGGGCCAACTTTGGCCTTTTCAAGCAATTGCTAGGGGAAATCCCATGGGACAGGGTACTTGAAGGTAAAGGGGCCCAAGATAGTTGGTTAGTGTTCAAGGACCTCTTCTTCCGAGCTCAAGATCAGTGCATCCCAACAGGCAGGAAGTCAAGAAAGGGTGCCAGGAGACCTGCATGGTTAAACAGGAAACTGCTGGGCAAACTCAAGTGGAAGAAGAGAATGTACAGATCATGGAAGGAGGGGCTGGCCACTTGGGAGGAATATAAGTCTGTTGTCAGAGGATGCAGGGAGGCAACTAGAAAAGCCAAGGCCTCCTTGGAATTAAACCTTGCAAGAAAGGTCAAGGACAACAGAAAGGGCTTCTTCAAATACATTGCAGATAAAACTAAGACTAGAGGCAATGTAGGCCCACTGGTGAATGAGGTGGGTGCTCTGGTCACAGAAGATAAAAAGAAGGCAGAGTTACTGAATGCCTACTTTGCCTCTGTCTGTACTGCTGGAGGCTGTCCTGAGGAGCCCAGGATGCCTGAGGCTCCAGAGGAAGTCAGGATAGGGGAGGAGTTTGTCCTGGTTGATGAGGACTGGGTTAGGGATCAGTTAAGCAACCTGAACATCCATAAATCCATCGGTCCTGATGGGATGCACGCGCAGATGATGAGGGAGCTGGCGGATGTCATTGCTAGGCCACTCTCCATCATCTTTGTTAAGTCATGGGGAATGGGAGAGGTGCCTGAGGACTGGAGGAAAGCAAATGTCACTCCGGTCTTCAAAAAGGGCAAGAAGGAAGATCTGGGTAACTACAGACCTGTCAGCCTCACCTCCATCCCTGGAAAGGTGATGGAACAACTTATCCTTGGTGCTGTCTCTAGGCATACCAAGGATAAGAGGGTCATTAGGGGCAGTCAAGATGGCTTCACCAAGGGGAAGTCATGTTTAACCAACCTGATAGCCTTTTATGAGGACATAACCTGGTGGATAGATAATTGTAAAGCAGTGGATGTGGTCTATCTTGATTTCAGTAAAGCATTTGACACAGTCTCCCACAGCATCCTCACAGCTAAACTGAGGAAGTGTGGTCTGGATGATTGGGTAGTGAGGTGGATTGTGAACTGGCTGAAGGAAAGAAGCCAGAGAGTTGTGGTCAATGGGACAGAGTCTAGTTGGAGGCCTGTATCTAGTGGAGTCCCTCAGGGGCTGGTACTGGGACCAGTACTGTTCAATATATTCATCAATGATTTGGATGAGGGAATAGAGTGCTCTGTCAGCAAGTTTGCTGATGACACAAAACTGGGAGGAGTGGCTGACACACCAGAAGGCTGTGCTGCCATTCAGAGAGACCTAGACAGGCTGGAGAGTTGGGCGGGGAGAAACTTAATGAAATATAACAAGGGCAAGTGTAGAGTCTTGCATCTGGGAAAGAACAACCCCATGTGCCAGTATAAGTTGGGGACTGACCTGTTGGAGAGCAGCGCAGGGAAAAGGGACCTGGGGATCCTGGTGGACAGCAGGATGACCATGAGCCAGCAATGTGCCCTTGTGGCCAAGAAGGCCAATGGCATCCTGGGGTGTATTAGAAGGGGTGTGCTTAGTAGGTCAGGAGAGGTTCTCCTCCCCCTCTACTCTGCCCTGCTGAGGCCGCATCTGGAAGATTGTGTCCAGTTCTGGGCCCTCCAGTTCAAGAAGGACAGGGAACTGCTTGAGAGAGTCCAGCGAGGAGCCACAAAGATGATGAAGGGAGTGGAACATTTCCCTTATGAGGAAAGGCTAAGGGAGCTGGGTCTCTTTATCTTGGAGAAGAGGAGACTGAGGGGTGACCTTATTAATCTTTATAAATATGTAAAGGGTGAGTGAGGATGAAGCCAGGCTCTTCTCAGTGACATCCAATGTTAGGACTGGGGAAAATGGATGCAAGCTGGAACATAGGAGGTTCTGCATAAATGTGAGGAAGAACTTCTTCACAGTGAGGGTAACAGAACACTGGAACAGGCTGCCCAGAGACGACGTGGAGTCTCCTTCTCTGGAGACATTCAAAACCCGCCTGGATGCGTTCCTATGTGACCTGATTTAGGTATTCCTGCTCTGGCAGGGGGATTGGACTAGATGATCTTTTGAGGTCCCTTCCAATCCCTAAAATCCTGTGATTCTGTGTGATTCTGTGAAGTTATGGCAGTTCGGCAAAGTTGCCACTGACTGGAAAAGGGGAAACATAACCCCCATTTTCCAAAAGAGGAAAAAAGGAAGACCCAGGGAACTACAGGCCAGTCTCATGTCCGTGCCCAGCAAGATCATGGAGCAGATCTTTCTGGAAACTATGCTAAGACACATGGAAAATAAGGAGGTGACTGGTGACAGCCAACATGGCTTCACTAAGGGCAAGTCATGACTGACAAATTTGGTGGCCTTCTACAGGGGGGTTACAGCATTTGTGGATAGGGGAGGAACAACTGATGTCATCTACCTGGACTTGTGCAGAGCATTTGACACTGTCCCACATGACATCCTTGTCTGTAAATTGGAGAGACTTGAGAGATGCACTGCTCGGTAGATAAGGAATTGGCTGGATGGTCGCGCTCAAATTGTAGCATTCAATGTCCAACTGGAGATCAGTGACAAGTGCTGCTCCTCAAGGGTCAGTATTGAGACTGGTGCTGTTCAACATCTTTGGTGGTGACATGGACAGTGGGATGGAGTGCACCCTCAGCAAGTTTGCCAATGACTCCAAGCTGTGTGGTGCAGTAAACATGCTGGAGGGGACGGATGCCATCCAGAGGGACCTTGAGAGCGGCCCTGAGGAGAAGGACTTGGGGGTATTGCTTAATGAAAAACTCAACATGAGCCATCAATGTGTGCTTGCAGCCCAGAAAGCCAATTGTATCCTGGGCTGCATTAAAAGATGTGTGGCCAGCAGGTCAAGAGAGGCAATTCTCCCCATCTACTCTGCTCTCATAAGACCCCACCTGGAGTACTGTGTTCAGCTCTGGGCCCCCAGCATAACAAGGAAGGACATGGACCTGTTGGAGTGAGTCCAGAGGAGGGCCACGAAGATGATCAGAGGGCTGGAGTACCTCTGCTATGGAGACAGGCTGAGAGAGCTGGGGTTGTTCAGTCTGGAGAAGAGTAGGCTCTGGGAAGGCTCAGGCACCTTCCAGGACCTGAAGGGGCCTAGAAGAAGGCTGGAGAAGGATTTGTAGTGATAGGATGAGGAGTAATGGTTTTAAACTGCAAGAGGGTAGATTTAGATTAGATATTAGGAAAAAATTCTTCACTGTGAGGGCGGTGAGACACTGGAACAGGTAGCTGAGAGAAGTTGAGGATGTCCCCTCCCCGGCAGTGTTTAAGGCCATGTTGGATGGGGCTTGGAGCAACCTGGTCTAGTGGGAGGTGTCCGTGCCCGTGACAGGGGAAATGGAACTAAATGATCTTTAAGGTCCTTTCCAACCCAAACCATTCTATTATTCTGTGACTAATGTATTAGCTATTTTAGTTTTGCCATGTTAAGCAAAACAGATTAAATGCTGGCTACAAACCGAGTTATCCTTGCAGAGTTTCTCAAAATGTTTATTTTTCTGTAAGAAACACTTTTCACTTTGAATTCATTGTTCCTTATACAATAAAATAAAGCTGCTATTATATGAGATTTCAGAGACTTCATTCAAATGCACTTTTTTTTTTTCAGTAATAAGAAAAGGTTTTGATGACTTTGCTTATAGGAAGAGGGTCCCTAGGTAGACAGAGGAAGTTCAGACCAAAGCAAAACAAGTTGCACTTGCTCCAAAATAAATTTCCCTGCCCCTTTAGAGCCAAACAGCCTACATGGCTACTGTATACAGTATTTTCAACATTGTTTTTCTGTACTTTTAACCCCATTTCCAAAGGAAGGAGCATCAAACAATTCCAAATTTGATTGAAGCCACTCTCTTGTGTGAGCTAAGGACATGAAGTCCTTGAACAGAAAGAACAGAACAACATCAAAACTTTTCCTCCTTTGAAACAAGCTGTCTTCAAACTGGAGCCCATGGATGCTGAAAGATCCCTACAGTTTTAATGCACTACCCTTCATGAAAGCATTTTCAAGTAAAAAAAAATCTGAGCAGTAAACCCATCAAGTATCAGTCTCAATTGTACAAGTCTGAATTTGCTAAAATATAAAACTATAAAAGTATAGCAATTATTTGACAAAAGTACACACTGACCTATATAAAAACATCTTAAATTTGGTAAAAGTTTATGGAAAAAATTCAGAAGAGCAATACTGAACTCAGGATTCCAAGTCACAAACTGTTTTTCTAATATATGGCTCTTCACCCTTCTGTCTATACACTCTCAGTATTACTATTTTAATAAACACATTTTTTGAATGAAGCATTCATATTTAAATGAAACACAGAATTTGAGGTAAGCTCATTTAAGTGTCTCAATTTTTTCTCTCTTCCTTTCGTTAAGATAGTTATACGGATTCATAATTCACAACACAATAGACCAAATCTTTCATTAAAGATCCAGACTCAACTGTTAGCAAATATTTCTGTGCAGCACTGCAGACACAGCAAATTGATCACAAATACAAAAAAACCATCAAAGTCATAAAAAGACTGCATTTAAAATGGTAACAATACTAAGGATTATGATACCATTTTTTACCCAAAGATTTCAGAGCACATTACCAAAGGAACTAAGCATCTGTTTCCTCATCACTAAAAGGAAGACAAGGACTAATCACAGACACAAAATGTCCTTAACATTCAAACCAATACTAAAATGACTTCTAAGCAGAAAAGAAATATTATAAGCTTATTTGTTTTGTATTCCAGCTACTGACAGTGAGATACTTATAACCAATTGCAATGTTTTCCTGATATGATTGTCATATAAACAATGTGTCTGTCAAAATTACTTTTAAAATATGCTTTTACTTAAAGAATAATTGATGCAAGCAAGAAAGGAATTGCAGCTCCCACTAAAGCCCTTTGGTTTTGAGAGAGTACTCAGTAAAGTTGCATAGTTGTAATTAAATACAGATGGAAACAATCCTTACTGCAATGATCAAACAGCTGATATTTTTACAATTATTCTAAATACAAAACTTGAGGAAAAACTTACTTACTTCAAGACACTAATGAACTTAGATTGAAAAAAAATACATACACATCTACAGTATTTCAATCCCACATTCCATCAATAAACTTTTTTTTTTTTCTTTCTTTAAGGAAATCTTTTGGTTTTTTCACACTTAAATACTCTGGTGATACTTCCTTCTTCGGTATCACCTGACTCCGTGTGTAAGTAATGCAATGCAAGAAAGACTTGCAAAATGTATGCATTATTATGTGTAACAAATAATCCAAAGAATTGATCTAAAACATCAGAAATTAAAAAATTCTTCAAGTCTTGGTACTGGTCAGATCTTAAGAAATGTAGAAGTTTCTTTAGCTTTTTAAACAGCACAAGCATAATATTACTGTTTTATATAGCAAAAGTGTTTCTCTATTTGGAGTTCAACACCTTAAATTTAAAGATCTTTATGAATTTGAGAGGAGGATTTTTTCTTAGAAAAGACAGCTTTCTGTACTACAGAAAAACATAATCATTCTTGCTCTTGAATGTCATATTTGAACATTTAAAAGAAAAAAGTTTATCTAAAAGGGATATAAATAATTATAATACTAAACATGAACTGAAAAAGGAAAGAAACAGACTGGATGCAGCTCGAATGCAAAGAACAAAGATCACACCAACAGCTGACTGGGTTTTGGAAGCTATCATTATCTGAAGTCCTTCTAAGCACAAAATATATTGGCAATAACTGTCATCCTATTGCTATGAGACATCCAGGAAAACTGCAATTCTGAACATTTCATGACTTGCAATTAAATTTGATTATCTAACTCAGCAATTTAAAAAAACCCCAATATTCCATTATTTCCCACTGCTTTATGCTGGTATGTTGATTAGCAAAGAAAGAGCCATAAAGTGAATTCAAACATAAATTTACAATACTTTCTGTGCCAACACTAACACTCATTCATGCTAAATTACTCCCAGAGTCCGAATTAAAGGACTGAAGAGGTAACTTGCTACGAATATGGAGACAGCACTTTTAAAAAAAAAAAAAACAAATGAAATTAAAAGAACACTTTTCCAAATAAAGAAGCTATCATGACATGTTTTAAATGAACAACTGTATGCTCCTGCTTTGTCAAATACACACCTAAAGAAGAAGCTTTAAAGTGAGACAGAACTGAAAGATGAGAGTTGTCTTTGGAAATCTAAACATGGAAAGAAGCACTGCACAGCAAGAGCAGGTAGTCTCAAATTCACTGCAAATAGACTTCCCTGAAGGCTAAGGGCAAGATTTCATTTAGATGCTAGAAACAAAACAACTATGTGCTTAGATTTAATACTTCTCTTAATAAATGACTTCTGTGTTCCTTCAGAAAACACAAAAAGGTTCTCATTTGCCCACAAGTATGTTTTACTTGTAAACAACTTGCTTTGTAATCTTTATTTCTCCCGATATTATTGCTTTTAGACACTCATCACAAATTTGAATCCAGATCTTTACTTTTACGTCATTATACAAAACCTAATTTCCAGACATTTTTCCAGAAGTAAGTGATATCCACTGTTCTGTTAACAATACAAATCCAAAGGAAAGAACTTTCTTAACTCTGCTCACTAAGTAAACAGATTTCTAATACGAATGAAAGCTAAACTGCTGCTCTTGTGAGAAGATTTTTTCTTCCCCACCAAAGTCTATTCTCTGCATAGCTAAGATTTTACAGAAATTAAATATTAATTAAAGGAAATAGATAAAAATTAGGATTCGCTGCATACAGGCTGAGAAATCTTGGCATAGACTTGTGTTTTTTCACTTTCACTATTCAGGCAGAGCCTGCTAAATTTAAATCATGAATAGTTTGGTTTACTGCTGCTTAGTACCGTAAACACCATCCTTACAGTCTCTATGTAATGCAAGTTAGTCCAAGATCCAATTCAACTCAGGTTCCCTGAGTTCCTAATAATAACAAAGGGATCATTTCTGTACAGCTCACTGACGCAGAATTAACTCATTCAAAACCCAAACTTTAATCACAGGAACATCTATCCTTTGAGTTAAATGTATATAGATATATGCAGACATACATTTATCAATTAGCACCATCTAGTGGGGTTGGCACAATTTATGTGATATGAGAAGTATGTAACTCACTGTTCAGGTTTTTCTACATCCTGTGCAACACGTTAAGATACAGCACAAGTCAAGTAATTAATACAATTCAGATTTAAAAAACCACAACAAACCTCAAACTCCATGTTAATTTAATAACATTATGTTACTCTTAACATTTTAAGAAAAATACCTACACTGAAAGCTGCATGTACGTACATAGAAAAATTCACTGATAGGAAGAAAAAAAATCATTTAGGCACCCCTATACATGCAAAACAATCACCATTTAAGTACTATTTTCTGACTGCTCTGTTCCCCCATCACATACCTCAAGAAAAATCCGCCAATCTTTAAAAGAAGGTACCCTGAATTATGCAAATGATGACAAAAACGCTTTTGTTTAAGACATGCAAAGGCCTCCATCATCAGAGCAGAATTCTGCTGTAAACAACTTTTGATAAAAGCAGATCAAAGTGCCATAAACACTGGATCACAACGCAAAACGCTAATAAAATGACAGATTAAATACTTTTGAAGTTTTCAAAGTAATTAATTTATAAGAGGTCACCTATGCTAACAAAAGATCCTAAGAATCAACCATGCTCATTCATCCCATTTCTCAAATATGAAATCTAGAAATTGATTTTTATTCAGCTTTACATTAAAAACTGTGGGAACTTAAGTAATGTAAATAAATAATGCTGAAGAATTTCAAATGCAAAAGCTAACAGTAGTAGACCTCCCATACATAAACCATATGCAAAGAAGACTTGCAAATAAAAGCAGCAGCACATGAGGGTGCTTCAATGCTCTTCAAAGCTCTGCCAGCTTCTGCCAAAAGGGAAGTGAGCTGAAAACATTACTGCTCCCTTCTCCCTCTGCCTGCTCACAGTCCAGGCTAAAAAACAAAGCAAAACAAACAGAAAACAATTAATCACCTAAAATTAAGTACGTGCTTAAGAGTATTAGAACAAGTTACAAGTGTGAAATTAAGCATTTGCTTAATCTGCTCTTTAATAAAGCCATGGTCATGAAAGCAAAGTGTCTAAGAGGACATGCTTTGCATTTAGATTATCCCTTGTTTCTAGAAGAGTGACTGATAGCACTTTACAAACAGGTAATGACATATCACGTGGAACTTGGACTATGAGGGACAGACACATCTCTGGTGAAATCCCTGACCTAAAGTTAATATGAAAATGTAAAGTTGTGAAATCCTAAAAAATAGATGGCAAGACTGAAAATTACTTCATGGTGGTTAAAGGGCGATCTTCTGCTCTTCCCTACTACACTTGGCACTAGGTGAAAGTCAGTTTTATTTTTGTTTCTGGTAATAATGGTAAAAGTAGGTCAAAATTCAGAAAAAAAAATAGAAAAATGGAGAGGAAATCTGTAGATATGGGGGAAAGATTAAGATCAATAAAAACCAGCAGCAGAAGACTTGCAGTGAGTACTTCAGAAGTCCTGGTCAGTGCAGCCACGTGCCAGGCTACAATGCAAACTAAATGAACATTAAAACAAAGAGATTCTAAAAATTAATTAACACCAACAAATACGATTTATAGTAAGAATTTTAATTTAAAAAGATGAAGACAGAATCTGAATTTTATATAAAGGATAGAAAGATGTGTTAGGAGTAAAATGTTCCAAATAAGTACAACCAGATAATCACAGTAGTGTTAATTGATACAACTAATTCTCAATCTTCCCTGCAGAGGACAGAGAAATACCAATGCTAAAGTGGAACATGTGTTGTAAGATAAATACCAGCATGAAAAATAATGACAAATTACTGGAAGAGAACTGCAGTAGTTTACTAGAGATTTAATGCCATTTCCCGGTACCTTTTCAGACCTGCACTTCAGGCTTTTGCACTAAATCATCCAAACATGCAAACCCATTTTACAGGAAGCTTTGAATCAAAGCAAACATATTATTTTCTTTTTATATTGGAAGTAGTAACACAAATATATATGTACAGGTGGACAAAATTACAGCCATGCCATATTTCGGAGAGTTGGTAGAAAACAGCAGAAATTGCCTTATGACAGAGGAGACCAGAGTAAGAAAGATAAGGGAGCTGTATGGACACTCCTGCTATTATGAAAAAGAATGCAGAGATAAGTCTAGCAATTTTAGTCTTTGAGAAATAAGGATGTATGAAAATACAGACCAGTGATACAGAATTATCAGCTACTGGGATGCCAAGAGATATCCTGGTAAACTTAGAGTTTCCAACCAGGAACAGCCCCCCAGACCTCTTTTTTTCAAGTGGGATGCAACCAAAGCATTAGCCAGTGTGACCTAGCCTGATTTACAGAACAATTTTAATATACAACACTAGAAATAAGCAAAAATTTAAACAGTATCAATAAGAGGTATCATTAACCAGGTAATTATTTTTTTTTACATTTTTATGCCATAGATGAGTTGTAACATTAACAAAACCAAAAGGCAACACATTTCCTTCTGTATCATGCCGAAACGTCAATTTACACTTGATAGAACAAGAAATTACAAAAATTGATCCAGCTTAACTCAGTTGAGCTTCTCCAGCTCAACTGAAAGACACTGAAGTACTCTCTAACTGTATCCATCTTCAGATGATCAGCCACGGTATACAAGAGGTCACTCTTACCTACATTCTTAAAGGCTTGGAAAATCAATGGAAAAGCTGAAACAGGAAAACACAGCAGGATATTCCCACAGAGAAGCCATGACAGAATGGTTATGAAAGTGTTAATTGAAATAATAAAAGGAGAATAAATGCACATAAAGAGAATTAAAGATCTTTCATACATTAAAAATTCATTTAGTGGTAGAAAAATAAATAGAAAATAATCCAGTTCTAATAAGTTAAAAGACCAATACATATATTCAGAAAACACAGAGACAGAGCAGAAGCAGGACAGCAGACGAGATCAAGCCATAACTCAGTGGTTACCTGATATGCAACAAGAGGAAAATATGGCTTCCCCTTTGGGAGAAGACAATAATAAAAATTGGTCAGATTATTAGTTAGAATTAGTTAGAAATTGGTAGAAAGTGGATGTTTCAAGATGAAAGAGCACAGGCACACAACTACAAATATTTTGTTGCTTGTTATGTGCTATGGTATGATTTGTAGTTAGTTTTCAATAACATACCAAACTTCAACATGACCAGCCTAGTATTTCAGATGCCAATTAACATGATTACAATCATGGGTTACTTTTTTCCTAGAACATTTGAAACTAGGAAATTCAAAATTGCACCCTGATTTATGGTTTGATCCTGATTAAAGCCATGTACGTCTGTAGTGTCATTACCAGATTATTTATTCATTAAATCTCAACAAAAACTGCTATTTTCCATGAAACCAAACCTATAAAGCACATTAAAATTCAAGATACCTTATGAAGATGATATCCATACTAAATGTAAAGCAGTACTGAAGCTATCCCATACATAAACCCTAGCATTTACAGCTGGCAGGTTTAGGGGCTTTTTTAACTCTTAAGTGTCAAAATAATTGAGGCAGTCATATTGGTGAGTAATTGATATCACTGGCATTTACCTTGCACAGGTTCTGATTTCTAGCAAAAGCCAACAAGAAAAGTGAAAAAGAGATAGGGAGACAACATGGATTTACTTTCCAATGGACAAAATAAGACTGTTTAGCCCACAGCATCCCCACTACTCAGTAAATACCATGTTCTTCATGAAAGGTCACACTGTACCTGAGCCACTGGGACAGAAGAGTCAGTGGCTGCAAGGTTCAAAATCATCTCCTCTTCAGAGCAACGATTTCATCTTAGAGGCCTATGAAATAGGGTGAAGGAGAAAGGCAGCAGGAGGAAAATCAGAGGAAAAATAATTGAAAATTGAAGAGGAGAGGACAAAATGCCTGCTTGGCATAACATCCTCTGAAACAAACAGTTCTGAAGCAAAAATGTGTCCTTGCTGACCAACAGATGCCTCGAGGTGTACTGATGCATCTAGTAGAGTGAGTGAAAGTACAGATAATGAAATTAAAATGAGAAATAGAATTCAGAAGTACAAATGGATTGCTATTTTATTCCTTTTCTCCTACAATGTTGGTGGGTATACGCCTGTGCATGCGAGATCCAAGTCCGGAAACTGATGAGAGCAGAGTGTGTTTATATTTCCCGAATGAATTTAATTATGTGTATGCTTTGCCAAAAGACTTCTTTGCTGGCTAGTCCAGTTCAAAGAGGACACCCATATCTAGAAGGACTCAAGGTCTTAACCTGTGGCTGTGTAAAGGGCACAGGGTCTAGGCATGGTTATTTAGTTGGACTTTGAGCCTGTCCTGGTATTTGAGGAACCTGTAAATGTGGTTCTGCTTATAAATCTGGAGAGTGAAGGTGCGTGTATTTTCAGCCACGAATTTCAGCCCTGATCAGCTAGAGAGGAGAAATGGGTCCGCTTGCTTGTTTACATGAGTGCCATTGGTACTTACGTGGGTAAAGGCACTGCTCTGCTTGTGGCAGCCTGTCTGGCCAGCTGGGCTAGTGGCACAGGCACTCAGCCTTGTTACTGGTTGGACCTGCAAATGGGAACAGCTGCGACTGCATCCATCTCTCAGTGTACTGGACTGGGCTTCTGCAGCCGAGACAGAGTCCTCAGGTCCAGGGGTCAGCTGTGCTTGGCAACTCTCATAACACCTGCAAACTCCAGCACTGGTGAAGTATAAAAGCTTAAGTATCTCATCTAGTTTGCACATAATGAAACAGCATAGCTTTGCAAATACATGCACACTAGATGAGAGTAATGTTTTCCCTAGGAATCTATATGGCCACATTAACATGGCACACAAATATTACATCTTTATACACTTATTGTCTTAATTTCCCTAAGAGAAAGAATTAATCCACTCCCTATTTAAAAGATGAGAAATAGAAGCAGCCTGCAGACACACATGGGAGGCACACTGAGGGAAAAACTGGTTCTTAGAAAAATTGAGGGGAGGGAGGATAGCTGCAAAATACATGCCCATAATGCATGCATGTGCAACTCTAAATGGCCGACTGAGGCACCAGTGTTTTTTGAAAACAAATCCAAGACAGCTCCAACTTTAGACAATTCAATGTTTTTAAAACTGTCACTACAGGAATAGGAAAGATTTTTACACCATAGGTACCTCGGAGCGGTTCAGCTGGAGCAAGAGCATGAAACTCTTCTCTCTGTAGCACAAAACCAGAACATATCACCATGATGAAGAAGCTACGTCAAAGTGAATCTGTAAATTTAGGTTTTGCTATTGCATTAAAGGCACAGTCAAGCTATTGCAGTTGTCCACTGTAAAATACTCATTCTTGATTTGCACAGACAAGTAAGCCTTATGCTTTGCATGGTTTTCAATCTTATTTCTTCAGCACTTTACTGGTTACTCTGCAGTGACCGTGCATCACGTGGATAGCACTGGTATGTGAAGCACTTACATGCTGCAGCTCTCAACTTAATGTAACTTATGTTTGAAGTGAACTTCCACGGACACCACCCCCACCTGCAAAGCGAGCACTGGACTTTACAAAGCTACACAGAAATAGCTATTACAGAAACAACTTGTGGTTAAGAGAACACTGTGATGCAAACAATGCTTGCTGTAAGCCTAAAGGAATAGTGCATGTGTAACATACTATGTTGCTCTCTTCTTTCCATGATTTAAAAAGGAAAAAAAGGACTTAAAATAGAGATGACTGAAAAAAGTTTTTTTTAAAAAGTGCTTAAGGCAGAACAGAAGAAAGAAAAGTCATGGGGAATAGAAAGATTAAAAAATGTGTATGTATGCCTTCACTTCATACAAAGGAGGAAAGATAGTGAGGATGTATGTAATGTGTAATAACATGTATTACTGAAACCTACAAATTAATTTCACAAGGATTAGCTGGAGAATGGATACAACCAAGATTTCAAAAAAAAAGTTAGTTAACATAAGCAGTAACAAAACCTTCTGGTAGGAAACCCAGGCACACATTTTTACTAAATCTTATTTTTAAGATTTTTATTAAATCTTAATGTATCAGTTTCCATGCTTCAGAAAGATTTTATAACTATCACATCCCATCCTTCTTGATTCTTACAATGTTTTTGCACTGCAGAGGTTTTTTTTGGTAGTTATGACTTTCTGTTCTTAAAAGGAAAATGGCTCAAGACACTAACAAAAAATTTTTTAAACACTTCCTCACATCTTCTGCCACAGAACTTCTGGTCCGAGGGAAGAGAACACTGTAGAAAAACAGTTTAAAATTACATTATCCTTGGATGTCTCAGATTTATCAGACTACTGTTACTGAGAAGCTTATGAGACCTTTGATTTGCCTTAGTATCATAGACAAAAAACGTATCACTTCAGTTAAATAAATATTGTACAAGCTTCGTAAGACAATAAAAATCTGGGTACAAGCATAGATTTGGGTTCTACAACTTCTCTTTGAACTGCTGCACCAGTTTGGTCACCAGGCTGGTACATTGCCCCCTCGGTAACAATGAAATTACAAGCTATTTGTCTTAGAAGGATTGATTTACTTCTTTTATGTCCAGTACGCTTTGGCTAGATTTCTGCTACTTTTTGGAGGTTTCCCAGCAGAAACTTTAAATCAATTACCACTGATCCAAAAAAATGCCTCTGTCTGGATTTTAACGTAAACCAAAGTTTTTTCACATTCCAAAGCACTGATTTATTCACAAGTTTCAAGTAATAGTCATAGACTAACACTTCACACCTCTGATTTAATAAGCTTATCTGCTCTATTTTTCATTCCAAAAGTTTGTTGGTACACCATACCTGATATCAACCCAACTTCTACAGCTTTTACGACACTAAACTGTCAATAAAACAATTTAATTGATACTTTGGAAACTGATCTTTGAATTGTTTTTGTATTATTTTTAATGAAGATTTTGGTTGTTTTAAATTAAGACTTCACGATAAAATTATTATTTATGTCCTCTAAGTGTCTGTTTCCTAGCAAACTATCTACTAGCTACAATTATAACAAATTCTTTTAGTTTAACCATCACATAGGATCCATATTTCAACATAACTGCACTAATCCATTTGGCACTAACTTGCCATGCATTTTCTTACGAACAAGGTTACACCATCCAAAGCTATGCCTGACCACTTTTACAATAAACTGGAAGTGCATTTTTTCACACTATCAAAGGCACAAATAAGGACAGATATGTGCCTATGAACACATATGGCAAAATAACTTTGTCTTTTCTCAGAGAAGAAACATTAAACCTCTTACATGTTATAATATGTGGAAAATTGGGGGGTTTAGCTATGATTTCAAACAGGAATCCAGTTTAATTTGTTTATTTTTGCCCAGTTAGTACCTGATGTACTGCATTTTTATACCATAAGAGCACAAACAAGTCAAAGGGTTCAACACACACACATGAACCAGAAACACCTCCAACCTCAACAAGAGAAGCAATTGTTTGCTCAAGGCCTGGCTGCTAGCTACCTTTTCCCAATGTTTCCATGGAAACAATATCAGCCTGAATAAAGTAAAGATCCTGCACTATTTTCTATAAAACTTCAATTACCTTATTTTGATTAATCTCATCACTGTTCCCATGGAAATTAAGTTTAAAGGCAGCTGACTGCCTCCAGCTAAGAGCGATCTCTTTACTTGCAGGTTTCAGTTGCTGGCTATTGAGCAAGTCTCTAAAAAATCACTTTGGCTTCAAAAGTAACACTTTAAATTTATGTGGCATTCATAAGGAATAACACCTTGCATTACACTTTTTTTGAATGCAGAAATTTTGATGGAAGCAAAACGACTCATTGCTTCAGTGGTAACTACTCCAAGTACGAGCGCAAACTACTGTCAGTCATCAAGAGGCTTTCTTACAGAGTGGTTTTTTTTCAGTAATTTTCATCCTTAGGCAAGCAGAAAGCATACGGCAAGTCTATATTTCAGTATATGAATTAGACCATTACCTACAAATACTTTGGATGAGAAAAATACTGAAATTCTACCACTCCTTCATATATATATTCTGTACAAACAACTCAAGCAGGAAGCTTCAAAAATTAACTGGAGATCAAACTTCCTCTCCAGACAATAAGAAAAAGAAAAGCCTTAAATTTCTTCCATGCAGCTCCTGAATTTCTTTGCAGATTCATTATCCTAATACTATCCATATATATGTTATTGCTAGACAGTTTTGTAGGGCTGAAAGCATTGCACATAATATGTTTTGTCAATAGGATTTGAAGCAAGACTGCACCACACCTCTTGAATGAAGAGAAATTCACTGAACAAGGACATCCTTATAAAAATTAAGATTTCCTTGATCTATGATGCTCTGAATTTAAAGAATGACAAATAACTGCCACCTGTTATCTAGTACATCAATATTAATCAATTAAACTGTAGTGAATTCCTTCTCCCGTTGCTCGAAGTAGTGTCAAACCAGCACAACGGGCCCCATCTGTGCGTTGTTTGGACAGTATGCATGACTAGAGTCATTGCTTTACTCTTGCCATCAGGAGGTTTTGCATACTTTCTCTGACTGAAAGATGTAAACTATAACTTAAGAAGTAACCTTACTTGATTCTCCTCTGGATCATGAAGAACAATTATTTTACATTGGCCATGAAGTGTTACCACCTGCCAACCACCACACTCACACCTCCTCCTCCAGATGGCCAGGTGGGAAATGCTTACTCACACTGCCTTTTCCTTCATTTCTTCCCATCTCCAAAGCAAACAGCATTTCAGACCTCCACACAAATTTACAGAACTGCAGCTTATTCCCTTTTGCAGGGAGGCACAGCTTTCTAAAAAGAAATCCAGTTGAGAACTCAGCAGTAAAGAACCTTAAGGACTTCAAGTATCAAAGCAACATTTTAGTCAATGAGCTATCAGTTTCAATAATTCCACCCACTCCAAGGTGGTCCAGACATCTCTCCAGTGCTTTCCCCCAAAACCACAACCCACCCATTCCATTAGATCTGAGGTTATGTGCCACCTATGGTCTACCAATTCCCAGTCCCACTTTCTCTTCTAGTGCATTTTCCAGGCTTGCTGCTCTGGCGTAATGCATCTCCTCCAAGTTCCTTTGGAGGTAGCTGGTTTTGACTGCCCTGAAATAAGAAACCCCCTTCACCAGATTTCATCACTGTAAGCATATGTCAAATCTATCTCTTTTGCTTTGCCCTAGTCAGCTCATTTTTTCTTAAATGCTATCTTTATTTTTCTCATTACCAACAAAGGAACCACAGTAGGCTGAAAACACCTACATTTACATATTGAAAAATCTGAGTCTTCACACTGAAAATTTCAAGTACACCTCAGTGATTGTAAAATTTGAGCTATGTAATCACATGATTCAATTTACATGCCAAAGAAATTACACCAGGATACACTCAGATATTTTATTTTTAGATATTACAATACTTAGAAAAAGCTGTTAGCCATTGACATGGACATTCACACATACAAAATAATTTCTCTGAACTTCAAGTCAACTCATATCCAGGTGAAACTAATAGAAATCATCATAAATTCAGGTATTGCAGTGCCAGCTACCAAAATACTATGCAGTTATAAAAAAATTAGACTAGATTCACCAAATATTCCCTACTTTTGCAGTAGTTATTTTCTTTCCCAGTGCCACATACTGCTTTTTGGATGTACAAACTCTTCCCTATCAAGGAGAACAGCAAGAACACTTACTGTGGCTTCTTTTACATAATGCGAAGTACAATACTGGCTAAAGAATTGCGCATGCTCTGAGCTAGCCAAAACCAATCAGTAATACACAATTGGTTAAGAAATACTTCAGTAGCAGCCCGACAGGTAAGCTTACTCACTTCTTGAGCATTACATCCACAATCAGAAATGTTTAAGGCAACACTGTAAGTAGAAGCTTCATCTTGGAGATGAACTGACAAACAGTAAAATATGTGTCCAGTGTGCTAACAGCAAGCAAATACACATGGAAATTCCTTTGGCTCCTCTAAAAATAAGCTGAGAGAGTAGTTAGAACAGATCTTTATTTATCCCTTCTGTCCCTCTTAAAAAAAACCCAAACATCCAAGCAGAGCATGTGTCCTATTTCAGATTTCAGCTATGTTAGTTCTTATAACTACCCTGACGGATTATCATTTCATGTTTCTTTTCTATAAATCTCTACAGAATTACTGGGATCTCTCCTATATAAAAAGCAATAAGATGGCTGAAGATTTTTGGTAGAACTTGAGAGCCATGTAGTAACACAAGGAAGTAACAAATTGAGGGAAGCAGAGACAAATTTTAAACATTCATTATCCGGAGCCAGTTTTCTCTTCCAAACTGTCAACAACAGTTGTGGGTTCCCTCTTCCCTATACTTCGCAAACTAAAATGTAATCAACAAATTCCTTTATTAAGAAAAAGGATAGTAGGAACAGTTGCATCAGTTTTTGCTGGTTTTACTTACTACAATAGGAATGTACTGTAGGGAACAGTCCAGTATTTGCAGGGGAATGGACTGGATGATCTAATACAACTTTTCCATTTCTAACTTCTTAGAACAGCTCAGGCTGATCCAAGTTCACAAAGAAATTTCTGTCCAACAATACTGAATGAAGAGAACTCCAAAACAAGGTTTGCGGATTATTTTTTTGCTTTTTTGCTTTTTTTTGTCAATGTTAAGAGAGCCAGAATAGCAAACCAAGTGACATAGTATACAACCATATAGAAAACACTAGTACAATTAAGCACCCATACAACTTAGGATATCTGTATAAAAAGTAGAAAATTCATTTTTTACTTAAATCTTTCAAGCAATTTGGAGCATTTAATCCATTTTAAAACTCAGGGAAAAAAAAGCTCTTTTCTAATATTTGAAATTACTAAACAAGTAATGAAGATGAGTTTAGAAATTTTATTAAGCAGTGTGTCTGTCTTAAACAGAGAAATATTTGTGCCTAACTAGTAGTATATCCATGCTCATTTTCTTCCAAAATCGACACGTACCAGGATCGCAACATCCTTGGCTCTAAGCTAGTGCTTCTTTTTTTTTTTTTTTTTTTTAATTACAAAATATCTGTCATCATTCTCTGCCTGAAGAATTAAAAACATTTGTCTTTGCAAGTGCAGTTGACTTTAAGAAGTTATTGCTAGGAAAAACAGTCTTTCAAATAAGACACCAGACCCCACAAAGAAAGATTTGGCACTTCTGAAGCCTTGTAACAGGGAAAAACTATGGCAACTGGGGTTCTTATGCTCCTACAGCTCTCTTCCAGAACAGCTATGGTCTTCTCTGAAACTTGATAGGATACTGAATAATCCTTCCAAAAAATATGTTAAAGGTCAAACCAACACCATGAACCCTGTCTTGGGGCAGAGATATGAATTAGATAACCTTTTCAAAGCTCTCCATTCCCTACTTTCTATACCTGAACAACACAGGAATCAAAAGGTGAGGTTCTGTTATATGCACTGGGTCAGACTAGATGCTCTTAATAGTCTCAATTCTTATAAATAAAAAACTTTGTCTTTTAAATGAAATTAGTATAGCATATTCAAGAAGTGTGACTAGTGAACACTAAAGATGCAGTTTCAAGAATTAAGTCATTTTAGGATAGTGTGAGACTTAATAGGACTTTAACAGAACTGGATCAGTTACACATATATTTAACACTTGGACCTAAAAACGACAAGATAAATAATAAAGATAGTGGGAATAATTCAATGCCTTCTTGTTCTAACTGCAATAACGTGACCATCCACAGATGCTGAAAACTTTCTATCTGCCTCAAGAAAGCTTACTCAGGAATTCTTTTTTCTTAAAATCAGAAAAACCATTCCACCCTGCAATAACAATATGGTAACTAGGACATGCAACTAAGAGAGCCAGTAGGAGAGCCAACTTTCCCAAACAGAGTATACTCAAAACTAGTATATAGCAAATACTAGCAAACTAGTTACTGTTGTGCTATCTTTGTTTTCTTCTGGGAGAAGCAAAAGCGAGTAACCTGATGATCTTAGAGGTCTTTTCCAACCATGACTATTCTATGATTCTACGTGAAGGAGTCTCAAAAGGTTTCGGTTTTGCCTCAATAGAAAATCAGAGCAAATACTGAAATGTCATTTTTTCACAGATCCACACTCATTTTGTAGCCAGCTTTCTTTAACTCCTAATCCACAAAGAAAAATAATTTAGCAAGTGACCTAACATTTTGCTCAGGTGCACACCACTGTCAGCATATATTAGAAAGATGATCAGTGTTCCCCTTGCAGTGATCTTCTGAGCCACCTGAACAGACAGCTGCAGCAATGCACTACAGAGTCTGGGAACCACTTCACTGCATAATCTTTGATGAAACTCTTTAGGCAAGCAGGTATTGCCAAGTACTGTTCCCCTGTTTGTTGCTTTTGTATATCAACTACCAGAGAGTACCCTCAGCTATTTTGAAAACCATATTGGCCAACTGTCAACATTATTACACCTTTTTCCAGAATAAGGTAGGTGAAAGAAATGGAAGAAGGTGACTCTTTCAAACCTACATTGAAACAATCTGTTTTAAGCTCCTCTAGTTCAATGACTGACAAGGGTAACAAATTCTGCTCAATGATGAGTGTCTGGATATATTCACAGCATGGGTTACTACCACCTACTGACTCACTTGAGGTCTCAGAATTTCCTTCCAGCTTGAATTAGCTCTGTAGTAGAGAGTGAAGACATACTTACCACTTTTGTAGGAGCGGAACATTTCTAACCAGCTGATCGGCCCCATTTTTCGGCTATAAGTAATTTTAACATTATCAGGGTAGCTCTGTATACTCCCATGGCATGCTTCGATCTCTTGTTGCTGATCATTTTCATAGCAGGACACTTTACTCAAGTATTCTTCTGAACTTATTTTAGGTTGTACTTTAGTCCAACATATTTATGTGCAAAACACAATTTTAAATGGAGGCAAGCCAATAAAAGAAACAGCTTACTAGAATTTCAGTTGACTTTGTTAAAGGAAATTATTTTAAATTAATGTGGCTACTGAACTGCTGCCATACTTGACCTCAGAAAATATATTCCTTCTAATTTTTGCTGTGAACATTTATTTATTTAAGCTAAACTCCAGGTCTTGAATGTTGACCATAAAGAAGTCTCAGATTTCCTGCTACTATTTCGTACTCTCTTTTTTCTAAACAAGGGCAAACAACATATGTTTGCTGCATTAGTATTGCACTGCCAAAACATCACTCTTAAATGAAATCATCTATGTATTTTTGGTAGAATCTTATTTAACAACTTCCACCCCTGACAGAAACAGAACTAAAACAAGGCTGTTTTGTTTTCAGTGAGCAACAGTTTGATCACTAGTTTACTAGATGGCGCTCAAAACATTTTTCCATATGCTCTTCTCAAAGAGAATCTGACTTAAATGTGGTTTACCTTCACCAGTGAATGAAGGCTTTTTTCACCAAACATATCCCAGAGGAAGGTCAGGTCTTCCTGGCTGTCCACATGTGGCTGCAGCTGGGCTGGCAACGCAGCCAGCAGCTCGTACAGACCTATAAAATGAAAATAAAACACAAAGTGTAATCTAGAGGTGATCTCATTAATTTCACTTAACAGTTCTGTGTAATTGGCTGCCTGGAGCATGTCATTTTAACTGAATAGGGAGTCTGGAGTATCCAGCATAACATTAGCTTGTAGAACCAAAAGGAACATTTTTTAAAAATTACTAAGCAGCAAGTATTAGCAGTGTACTTTTTACCTTGTCACAGTTGTCAAGCTTCTACATCTAAATATATTTACACAAGGTTATACAGAAAATTCATAAAGGTTTTGAAAAAAAAAGACAAAACCAGAAAAAAACCATACATTCCTCTGCCTAATCGTTATTCCATTTCCCTTGATGTTAGCCAAAGAGTGAAATGAGTCATGAATAGGAAAAACTTCCTTAAAAGAACAGAAACTGGATAGGGTGGTCCATTAAAAAAGAGTTCGTGGTTTCTCTAAATATTTCTTGCTAATATATTGCTTAATATTTTTTTTTATACTGTGTTCAGTAGGAATCCACAGCAAGACAAAAGGAACTGCTCTGTTTTGCAGAATTAAACTTTAAAAAAACCCAAAAACAACACAGTTTTTGCAGACACAGACACACAGAGAAGTATTTCAGTAACATTTTTAATTTGCAGGTATTTGAGATTCTCTGTAGGGTTAAAGCAATTGCTGTTCCCAGTTATTTGTGGCACACCTCACCAGCAGTCTCCGAGGGGCAGACAGTAGCACACTGTTCCACAGTAGCATACAGCATAAAATATCCATCATACACACAGGCCATCAAACTGCTGTCCAAGAAATGCAGCAACAGTGTTTGCAGCAGCCCTCTTTAGGGAGGTAACCTGGCATGAGTTGATATCAATTCATAGCACATGTTTAATTTTCCAGTGGGATTACTTGGGGTAAAAAGGACAAAATGCCTTTTTCTCCTGTCTGCTGTCTACAAAAACACCAATAGTCTCCTGGGATCCAAGATACACGGCCCTGCTATTATTTTTAGTCTGAGTAAATGCTGCTGTTCATCACAAGGACAGATTTACAAGATATTCTACTAGTAAAGAACACTGTTGTAAATTATAGGTTACCTATCATTATTATGCCTATTATCTCCCTAAAACTCACAATTTCAAATATTTATTAGTAAACATAACTTCACAACCTTTTCAGGCACAACATATCCCTTTTGAAGTTTCATACAGCACCTTCAGGATCTGATTATTTAACTTTTTCACCTTTTTTAGTACCTTTCAATAAAATATTCTGGAAAAAAAGTGCCTTCCAGATACATTCTTTTTGTGGTCCAAGCATTTTTGGTGGTTGACATTCATTTCTCTTAGAATCTTGCTTGTATTTAAATCTGCTCTTGTTTACGCTTCAGAAATACTGCAAAAAGAGGATACAACTCAAACCACTACAATTCTACATGGATAAAAAAAGAACGTTGAGCCTTGCAGAGTGAGACAGTGTCAGTGATTGAGCTGACACATAGAGGTTTGAATGGGATTCTTGGTTCCAACTTCCCAGACTATTAGAAATTCAGTTCTTCGCAAAAGTGTTTACTTTTATCACGCAATTTATACTTTGAAAACATTTTCATTTAGAAAATTTTAAAAATTTCTTTACACTCAGCCTTGTATTTCTGCACATAGCCACTATTGTTACTGTAAATACATCTACCTCAGAATAACCTGAAGGTTGTTAAAAAATTGAATTGAAGTTTAAGGTAATCTTACACAGAGGCAGAGGTGCTTAGAAAGAATTCATGTGTGCTGTTCAGAATAAAGAAAATATTAACTTCAACCAACCCCTTCAAATAGGAGATGTATAACAGAGTAAGCTTTTTTTTGTCCTTGATCCATCAGAGCTGCTTAAATTTCAAATAAAATCAACTATAAAACTATTCTATCCTTGTAACTATTGCTCCTCAAAGCTTTGATAACTAAATCCCTGGTGAAAATAAAATGAAAGTTCATGTTTCCTGATGGATTAACCGTATCAGTAGTGAACCAGGGTGAGACTGAATCTGCCTATAATGAGACTTAGGTTTTATGCACAAAACTCCTAGAGAAAAATCCCACTGACTAATCCTGCAGGTGTTTACACACATTGAAGTTTCCACATCCAGCTCAAAAGTGTCTGTGGGCTTCACTTGTTTATACAGCCCCAAACTGTCCCTTCTAAGGAAAGGGGTGTCCATGTCCCTAGTGTGCTACTGACAGCTTCAACAGTAGTGCACCCAATTTATGCAACTCTTCTGGGGAAGTGGAGAAAATCAGACAGGTGCTGACTGATTTTATCCAGTATCATGGCTATGTTTCTAGTTCTGCCCTGCTTTGGCTCTCAAGTCCTGTGTTTACAGCTTTCAGCCAGAAGGGAATCGGAATCCTGCCCTTCCCCACAGCAGCAGAACCCAACGACTACACCATGCAGCACACTGGAGAACACCCCGTTCCCACTCTTCAGACACCTTTGAAACTAGGAGCGCTAGGTAGCCAGGAATAAAAAACACTCAACCAACAAGCCAAATAAAAATCAGACAGGAGGAGGGAGGACTTACAGTACATAGTTGGGGAGAACAGAAGAGAAAGATCTAGACTACGTCTAAAGTTAAAATTGTGTCAGTCCAGATCATCTGTCTCCAAACAGAAGGTAACGGCAGCAGAAGGTGCTAGCACCTGTAAAGGCTTATCTTTACAGAGAGACACTTATTTTATCTGGTACCTTACTGTGTAGCCCAGTACTATGGAATCCAGAATTTTCAGATAGACATTCACATTTTTATATGTGAAGAAAAAGCAGTACATGGTTCTTCGACACACACACCTCTCCAACTAAAATGCCACATTTTATTTGTGTCTCAGTTACATAAAATGTGTTGTTCTTATTCATTGTGGTGTGAAGAAACAGTGAAAATTGTGGCTGGCTGGCATATGACTTTACTAGCAAATGGGATTTAAAAGAAAGTGCTATTGTGATATGGCCAGGGAGAAAATAATTTGTCAAGTTACTGTAGACAGGTAATGAAGTTGAAACCACTACATTGGCCTAATTTAAATTACCAGATCTGATAATGTGTCATGCTACTGAAGGGCGGTAGCTCAAATCTCTGTAGCCCTGTAAGGTGTCACTGTATAGAGATGCTGCCATGCGGTGATGGAAGTAACACAAATTTAACAACAAAGACTGCTTCAGCCCAACCTCAACCTTCCTGAAAAATTTCTAACTAGCATCTCAGGTGGTTCTGCAAGCCAGAGTCAAAGGCCACTAAAATACATGCAAGTTTCTCACTGGTTTTAGTACTGCCACGCTGCTGAAAACAGATTATTTTTTAAAATTATTTTTTCAATAGCAATTATAAAAACTGAAACGATGCTACACTGAACACTTCTGATCACTTATAAAAACAAAAACTAATTTTCAAAAAAGGTCGTAGCTATACCTCAAATATTCAGATGAACTGTTTTGTAAATTAAAAATGCATGTTCATCACATAAGCCACAGAATGAGACGTATCTCAGCACCTCAGGGCTGAATGCTACCGTTGTAAGCATGTGGCTGCTAGGCCTCAGTTATGCTATTGGCCTCAATTTCATGTTTCTCTTAAAGTCCCACCTCCTTGAGTCATATGACACAAAAGGACTTCCTATTTAAAAAAAAAGTATTTTGCACACACTTTTTGAAGGATGCCCACAATGTAAATAAACACACACACAAAAATCTTTTAATAAAGTATCTATCAGTAGTGTTTCAAAAAAAAAAATAAGCATGAAAAGCCAAAAAAAAAAATCTCATCTTTTTTAATGCTTGATGCTGGCAATACTGTAAAGAGTCTTTCAAAAAAAATATTTTTTTTTTTTCTTTTCTATACACTGCTGCTATTCTAGTCAGGCTCCTGTAATTTTTTTTTTTAAGTCTAGTTTGCCTAAATTTAACCAGCTCTTACAGTTAAAAGGAATCACATGACTGGGATTTTGTAGTATCAAAATACTTCAGGTGTCAAAATTCAGTAAAGTAAACATGACTTACACAAGAAAAATTCATTTACTTCAATCTTTAAAGGCAGATCATTTATTCAAAGGCCCCAGAACACCTGAGCATACACACAAAAAAAATTAACAATGAGCTTAAACATGGAGATGCAAGACTACCTTGCAATTGTAAGAGTTGGAGTAAGTCCAGGCAGTGCTACAACTTGGGGTAAAAAAAACAGCCAACCAAACAAACCCAGGTCATACATTTCCAAATCATCAAAACAGAGGAGGAAAAAGGGCCCTTTCTAGATTAAACAAGGTCACATAATCCAGTGGCAGCAACAGAATCATAGAATCGTTTGCGTTGGAAAAGACCTTTAGGATCAAAATGTCCAACTGTTAACCAAGCACTGCCAAGTCCACCAAAGAGGTCAATTCCAGATAAACAAGGGAGCTCCTAGTTTTAATATGCTGCTATTTATATTCATGTTATATAAATTAGGTACAGTATCACTTATGTGAGCTAAGTATAAGTCTATAGTATGGAAATACTAATAAAAGGAGACAAGCATTGCACACAGAAACACTATAAAACTGTTGCAAAACTGGAAGAGAGAGAGGGTTGTTTGAAGGCACTTACATAGTCTATTAAATCAGATTACCTGATTCAAGAATAAAGAAATTTAAAAGTAATAAATTAATACTGGACATATAATATACTTTTCAAGAAATTTAGTTCAGCCAAGTGACACAGGCATTAAAAACCAATGAGTAGATACCCTTGCCTACAGAAATGGTCCATATAAACTATAGGCATGTAGATAATCTAAATACACATACATAATCTAACACTAAAATTTACAACAGCTTCTTATGGACAGAGAAACTACTCTGAAGATTTTGGACTTGCTGTAAGAGCAAGTAAGATAAAATGGCTGCAGAATAAGGCTTGTAGCATTCTGCTAGCTCGGACTAAGAAAATAATTTCAAGGGAGAATCCAGTCATTTTTAAAAACTCATCACTGTCCCTGCTTAAAAAGGTGACGGATAAATTTCAATTTGTTGTTAAGCAGTTTCTGTCTTCAGAGTATCTTCAAGTTTTCCCTAAGCTTAATTAATACAATTTAGTTTTATTCAATCTGAAGAACCAAGTGTGTAATAACAGCAACTCTGATTTCAAAATGTGTATGCTAAATTTGCACATGCAAAAAGATTTAAGACTAAGCAGCAATGGAAAGCTTTTAAAGCAGAAACAACGGGACAAAGATTTTTTCCAGTTCTAGAAAACTGCTTCCTTCATAGTGTTATATTATGTAGAAGACTGCTTGTTCCTAGGAGGAGAATAAATGGCTAAGCAACAGATGAAAGTGTTCCCGTACTGAACCACTCATACTGCAGATTCCAGATGCTCTACATTCTTGACATCAGAATGGAAAAATTTACTGTTAGTCTAGAGAAATTTAATATCACCATTCTTGTCATATCCTTCATAGCTTCATTATTAGGACAAGTCTGTGGAAGCTATAAAGTAGTGCTAAATGATAAAAAATATGGTCTCTGCGTTCCATCACTCTTGCATATTACAAGAAAACACCAACTTTGTTTTGGTTAGCCTAAGGAAAGAAACGGAGACAAATGGATGTGTATTTGCTTTCATATGTTAATTAATTTCCTGAATTAGCATTCTGAACAATGATGCCAGACTTCAAATCAAAATTTTTTACAGTAACTGAGGGATAATAAACACTAAAGAACATATATCTAAGCCCAGAACAACACTGTAAAATTTTATTGTATTAATAAAATGGGACACACCAACCTTTAAATTTTCCACTTTGTCAAAGGTAAAATAATCAGCACCATTTGCTGCCATTTATAACAAGCTGACTTTTTTTCACATTTGAACTGTACTTTACAGTTCTATAAAGGCTCAGACAGCACTTGCCTTACACAAAAGCAAACAGCATTGCAGTAGAAACACTCATTCTGACAGCCTTGCTGCTGCACAGTAAAATCAGTCTCTAACACCAAATATTGAAAATTATTTCATTCTGAAGTTTGAGATCAGTATTTATGTAGAGGTTCAAATAAAAACATATGCGGTACACACATGCATTAGGACAGACATACTGCACTGTCCTATCAGACTCCAGTCGTAAAAAGCCCACTATGTGCTCAATTTTATGTGCTACAAATAGTTCTTTTTATGTTCTCTTAAGTAATTCCACCGAATATATGGGCTTCCTGACACTGCAAGAAGTTAAAGACTAACAATTTTTTTTTGCAGAACCAGAGTGATTAACTCATTCTAGCATGTACCCTTTTTACCCTTTTTTAATTTTGCAGTTTAGTGGGGTTTTAAAAAAGATTACTCTAATTTTCAAAGGTACATAAAGCTGACTATCTAGATAATCATGACGTGCAAGTGATCAGCATCTTTGAAAAAATATCTGTTTTGAATTATTTGCTAATTCACAAAAAAAGTAAAATGCTGAAATCCTTACAGATGGCACAGAAATAGAAATGTCAATGTTCTTTTTTTTTTTTCCCTAATGAAAACGCAAATTTTGGTGTAAGTGTCCTCAAAGAAAAAGATTACATACTCAATAAAGGCAACACAGCCTTTTAACTTAAAAGCTATACCTAAGTTTTATTCCTCCAAGCATCAGTAATTTGCTAACCCACCTTAAAACAACATTATGACAGAAAATGTTGAAAGTGAGCAATCATTTAAGCCCACCACTTTTAAAAATATTATTTTCTTCAAAATGGAAAAGTCCTTAGTTTTGGAACTTGGCTCCTGGAGCTAAAGTATCCGCAGTTGTTTGAAACAGTTATTGGTCTTTTAGGATTTGTCTCAACATGTGTATTTCAGATTTAGCATACCACATACCGCTAAGTTCTGATGTGAGTTAAACAGTTGATCCCTATTAGCCTTCATACAGGGCAAGACAGTTGCTGCAGAGTTCTTGCTTGTATGGCTCATCAAAGCTGCTTCAAAATCAAACCCCCTCAAACTGTAGTTACTAGACGCTGTGTCAACAAGGATACTTGAAAGTTCGTAAAATGTACTTTCATGAGTATCCAAAAGCTCTCCTATTATCTGCAAGAGTCACACACACATAAAACTGATTTAAAGTGACCTATCAAGCACAAACTAATGAGCAGCTTGTGGAAAGCCCATACAAAGATTTCATGTTCATATTTTTTTCCGAAAAACTCTTGGCTCCTCCAATGAAGCCTGCATACTACAACACCTAGAATAACATTGAGTAATTGACCAGTCCTTTGTATAGACATCAGCTTGGTGAGTCTTCAGTATTTTTATCTTCATCAACGCTAGAGGAGGCAATAGCAAGTACCTGGCAGACAGTCAGGAAAGAACTAATTCCAGCAGAAGGATCTCACTGGGCATGCTTGCCATATTTAACTCTTTAGTCACAGTTTGCAAGGTATACTTAAAAGCAGTATTTTACATCTGCAAAAAGAGGACACAGTATCTTATTAAGCGACTGAATAAAGACTTCTAACTATAGAAGGCAAGAGCATTTTCAACTCACTTGTGCCTAAAACTATGGGAAACATCATCTGATTACCATGTGTCTCAACCTTTCATACTGTGTCTTGAGAGTAGAAGAAAAAGTCCTACAATCCTAGGCAGTAACTGATGCCCAAAAACATACCAGTATGTTCTTTCAGTGTTGTGTCTCACTGTATGACTGAGTTTCAAGTTTAACACTCAAAACAAGTTATGCCATGACATCAGTCATACATGCATACATACACTTGATATACAAGTCTATAGAGTTATATAGAAATATATAAGAGTTTAGAGAGTCAAGTGCATCATTGTCATCTTATCTCAAAAGTATGATTGAACTACTGAACTTGAAATTGAACTGTTTGAAAACATTGAACAATTTCATAGTTTGTCCCTAAGATTAATATGCTTCACAGAGGTGGGTTTTGGTTTTATTTAAATCAGTATGTTATTTTAAAAGCAAAATCACATTTGAACTCCCTGTGCTCCACAAGCAACTAACAGCAAGTAGGGAAGCATCTCACTACCTCTCTGTAGCACTAAATTTCCTTCAGATTAACAGCTTTAGTTTTATTAAATCAGCCAATACTTGACCTAATGTTGGGCTGAGAAGCCACAGAACCTCTCATCTGACAGTAAATGCACACAACACGCACTCTCTGCTCACTAACCTGGATGCTGGCACAGCGACACTCCAGAGTTACAGCATGGCAGTCTACTCTCCACAAAGAACATCTCGCATCACTGGGAACTGTCAACCATTTGTGTAATTACAGCTTTTGGTCCAACAAACGTAGCTATACATTAAAGCCTCTGTTTAGAAACAATATAGGCTGTTGTACATTCAAATTCACCACAAAACTACACATTGTTCACAAAAAAAAAAAAAAGAGTAAAAATTGTTGCAGCTGCCAGACCATTTGAATTTCAATTTGTGTCCAGTAACTCCAACAGTTTTAAAGAGTTTACCATCAGTAAATATAATTGCACAGATTTTCTGATTCCACACTGCTGAATCAGTCTAGCATAATATAAAATATTAACCCAAAACAGAACAGCTTAGAGAAATTTCATTCTACTTTGAACAAGTTTTCCAACAGTCACCATAAATAAGTTGATACCAAAATAAATACCCTTTCCAACACCAGCAAGTTATATTTTTAAAAATTAAATCTGATAGCAATTAAAGCTAGCCATGTGTCTCATACTTTCCCAAATCTTTCATATTAACGTTAGCCTACAAGCCACTTAATGCCTCTGGCAGCTGGGGATGGGCAGAATTCAAGAATGCACGGTAAAATATTGGCTCTATTTATTAATTCAGTATAAATTTTGCCTCGGCTAACATATCGGTTTTCATGAAAATCTAGCCATACCTGTGCATTTCAACGTGGCGAAAAATTTAAGTAGGCTCGAAATCAGGATGCAGCCAAAGGCATTTAGATACTACACTTGTGGTGACACATCTATGCCTAAATCGTAAGCAACGGTGTGAAGCAGGCGAGCAAAGGCTTTTTCCCTGGCTCCACTTGCGCCGCGGCACGTCAGCAGGGCAGCAGAGGCAGTTTGGAGCAGGATTCAGCTGCTCGGCAAGCCTTTGCCCTGGCAGCCTCTGACGGAAGAGCTACACCCAGAAATCTCTCCTTCATCACCTTCCTAAATTCCCTTTCTCCTCATCTCGTAACAATGAAGCCAGATCATTGGCCATACCATTTTATGTTATTAATAGAACTCCCTGATTTCTATCTTCCTCCTCATTCTGAAAACTGATTTAAAGGCTAAAACCTTTAGCCACTTCAGCTTAATTTGTCCCTCTGCCCCTACAAATGTTTCTGATGTCCCCCTCTCAGCTCAGCTCAGCCGACTACTCAACATTTTCTTCATGTTATTGCTGTTTCTTTTTTTTTTTTCTCTCTCCACCTTTTTATCCTTTTTATTATAAAGCGTTCTTAGAAAAGATTATGTTAAAACTGGCAAGCTGATTAAAATGCATTAGTAGTAAATGAAGGGAAGTCACATGTATGAAAACAGTAAACACAAGGATGGCATCTTTCTGTGCTCAGACGATTGCAAAAATCACCTTCAAACTTCGCACTGCTTGCAGTGGTCTCACTTCACTGGGAGGAAATCCATATCGACTATGGAGCTATCATACCAACATAATATTATAGCAAAATATTTCTACCAGTATTCACTACATCCACATCGACAGCATGCAGCTTCAGAGGTTGAGATAATTCAAGATAATTCTTAAAGAATCACAGAATACATTACTACAAATGCAGTTTGGAAAAATACCCAACATTCAGAATCAACTTCATAGCTTTATTTTGTATTATTACAAAATGGAGAGGAAAACACCAAAGCTGTAAATATTTGAAAGACCACATGAACTTATGATTTGGTTACTAACAAATGTGGTGTTGTGTTTTTTTAATTTAAAAAAAATAACATGTATTCAGTTTTACAGGCTTGTGATACTGAAAGAACTCCTCTATCTGGCACAGCGTCCGCTCCTATATGTACCCAAGAAGAAACTAATGTAAACCTTGCACATTTTATCTTTCTATAATTTAAAATACTCAAATACAAGAACTGCTTCTGACTTTCATTATATTTAAGCAATCTCACGCAGTTATACTTGGTGGCCAAACCTGGCCCATAAATGAGATTTTCCTGCTGACAACACATGAATCAAAAACACAGTCTGCTGAGCACATTCATGCACTAGTTTTTAAGGACAATCAGAAAAGCATTTTTAAACTCATCAGCCGAGCAACTCTGATACGGGGTTGAGAGGAAAGAAATCTGTAACAATTTTACGATGTTTTTCACACTAAAATAACACTTAAAGCATAATGATGTCATCTTGGCTCCACTGAAGTCAGCAATGAACCTGCCATCAACTACTGTGAAGCCAGGACTGCAAACTTAAATCTTCCTAAACGTATTAGATAAGTGAACGCCAGGATCTCGCACACTTGCTTTACCTGCAAAAGTGCAAGTCTTCTTTCTCAGTCTTCAAACTGTATTTGATGGGTTTGCACACAGTATTCAAGCTGACTTTTGCAACACAGAAAATACTTAGAGCTTCAAATGCAGCCTCGGGCAGGAGCTCAGCCTTCTGTTCAAAGTGGTTGCTTTAACATAACTTTGACCTGACACTGACAGGACTATAAACCTTAAGGGAAGAGCAGGATCATGCACATGTTATGAACAACAAGTAATTTTTTAAATTATTATTGTTATTATATAAAAATAGGGTTTCTATACGGCTAATGAAGAGTGGAAAAGAAAGAAGCATGTGCACATGTAAGTCTTTCCCTCTGTGTTAAAGTTAAGAAGCCAGATCAGGCTGGTGTTGTACAAGATTAATTTCAAAGTCATTTGATAAATCTAAATTAATTAAAACAAATGTTTTAAACAAAAGGTTGCAAATATTATAGCCATGCTTTTGATTTATGATAGTTTAAAGTCAGGTATATGCCTCTCAAAACACATGTAAGAGGCATGGTCAGTGTTGAGAAGAATATACAGGTTAAGACGTGGTATAACAGAAGCACAGATAAGTACACAAAGGAAGGAGCTGCAAGGACATGGTGACATCCCTAATAAAGTCTGCTGACAAAGTAAAAGCAACGTAAATTAAAACACAAGTGGGTCAACATTTAGTTTGATCAAATGTGGCCCATCATGAACACTGTCCTGCTTTTGACAGTGGTCTGATGCCTAAGATCATTTTAAAATAAAACCTACAAAAACTCAAAAAAAAACCCCAAACCCATCAGTGCTTCCAAACTAGTGTCCGAGTTCCCAGCAGTCTGTGACTTGGAAACTTTCTGTTCACAGATGATGCATTTCTATTTACTGGTCCTCAATGCAGTCTTTCAGTCACTTTTAAACCCAGGTCTACTTTTACTTCACCAGGAT
Source organism: Podargus strigoides (assembly GCA_028020825.1). Classification (NCBI taxonomy): domain Eukaryota; kingdom Metazoa; phylum Chordata; class Aves; order Caprimulgiformes; family Podargidae; genus Podargus; species Podargus strigoides. The sequence goes on from CM051623.1 coordinate 41,995,779, forward strand.
ATAACAGACACAAAAATAAGCTAGGTTGGGGTTTTGTTTGAGTGCGTTAATGAAACAGTCTTCGCAGACAGACTAAATGAAGTTGTGTCCCTACCCTAAAGGTGCATTTTTGTCAGGTCCCCACTAAGCAACCTGGTAACTCTACAGCATCCCAGATAGTCCTTTCATGGACTAGAGTAGTTTCAACTCATTACATGTCACAACACCGTTTTATGCAGGCAAGGTGAGAGGAAAACTGGTCTACCCACCAAGGAACAACAGAGGTAAGAAAATCCCAAATTTTTAGTTTTTCTCTTTTTTTAATCCAAGAGTGAGAGTAATAGCAGGAAAACAGGGCTTGGATTAGAAACCACCTGTACTGTAATCAGGAGAAGAAGTACAGTTTGATGTAATCACTTGAAAAATACTTAAATACCTATTATCCCCATTAGGAAATACTGTAAAGAAAGTGGAAGAAAATAAATAATTCTCTTTTCCCTCCAAATGCAAATTTTTATTAAACAAACAATCTACAACTTGCAGCAGAAAAAAAATTGGATTTAACAAGCAGTATTATTTAACAGCAAGATATTAATGGTGCAAATCATATTTTACCATAGCTTTTCAGGGAGCTTTATCATACACCATAATTACTAAAGGTGCGTTTGGAGCATCATATGCATTAAGTAGCATAATGAAACATGGTTTCAGAGACACTTTAACACAGACAATTTTAAAATTAGGATTTTCTTTTTCTTTTCATTTATTGGAGCTCTTTTCTTACTTTATTCAGAGACGATGTTCATGACTATTACTTTTGGACATGGTAACATTCTTTAAACAATAAACCAAGCAAAATTGTCAGCATCATGCACCAGTCATCCAACATCCCCCTGCTGTTCATCTCAACATGTTCTTGAGACTCCTGAAATGTCAGAAAGCATTTGGCCAAGTAATAATTAAAAAAAACCCCTAAGGCGGATGTTGGAAGGACACAACAGGTTGCGTGATAAAGCTCCAGAGTGGAAAATCAGCCCTGAGCAGACCCTGACAAATCTTCCAAAATTCAGCTTTAGCATACTAAACAGCTTCAACTGCACTTATTTCCATGTGGGGAGGGGGAGAAAATAAAGATATGTAGATGTAGGGTTTGGTGAGATGATAGTCAAATCCCTTAAACACAGGAAAAGGGGGATAAAAAAAAGTAAAATTAACACACCTTCCTTCCCCATGGTAATAAATAACCAAACACACACACTGAACTCTAAAGATTAACCTTTTCACCTAAGAGAAATTTTACATGGACCTGAAGTGTGTTAAAAAAACCAACAAAAAAATATCACTGTACAGTCTATTCAAAGTAATAATCAAATGCAGTTCCTTATATACATATTTTTTTGGATTCCTGGCTTGAAATCTCCATCTGTGTTTTCACAATCCTGCTGTTAGTTCTTGTGTATAAAACTATGTGATCTAGAATAACAAGCACAGTGGTGGAAAGCAGAGATCCCTGTATTGTAACCTTGGCCGGATCACCTATCTATCAAACACCCTCGAGCAAAAATAACAACTTCAGCCGTCCCTAAAACAGGGACAAAAATATTGTTAGACAGAGAGAATGTACACATAACAGCAAGATGAGATTTAACCTTCAACATAGGCCAATATTGCAATGAAGAAGGTGAAAATCATGGAAAGCTACATATCTGCACTCCCACTGCCTGCGGTCAGTGATAGGAACTGGACTCTGACGTGGAAGGCAAGGGAAGAAAGAGAACTTGAGACAGTATTTTTCTTCTCCTAATTTGTTAAAGAAGTGTCAAAACTAAATAGTCTGTGTTCAGAAATAACTCCACTGATAACAGTAACTCACAGAGGGGATAGTCTAGACTGCTGCAAATATGTATGATATCATCCTTTTTTTTAACTCCTCCTTTTTCAAGTTAACATTGTAGGAACCATGCTCAGAGGTGAATCCAAATTTTTCATATCCATATATAATATTTGTTTGGAGTTGTTCTTTTTTTGGGGGTTGGGGATAGAGGGGAAGATGTTGGTGGGACTTTTGAAAAATAATTTATTTTACCTATAGTCTTTCATATATCTAAATTAACGTCAGGGAGAAAAGGTTATGTTTAAAGTGTTAAATTAAGCATCTGTGAGACCATAATTAATTATCCTACTTCATTATTTCTTGAGAGACTGTAGACTTAAATAAGATCTGGAGGAAACATGTTGTCCTCCTTGGCTTGCATACCTGTGTCACTTCCAGATCCAGTTGATAACGCTGGCATGATTTAGTCTTCAGAGTATCACACAGGAACGTCAGACTAGCACTCTCCAGCCAGAAGGCAGAAGTTAATTTCAGTTTAACTGCTTGCAGCCAAGTTGTCTACGGAAGATTTATGCTATCTCTTGGTTTCTCCTAGAAAGAACAGAAATGGAATTTTACAATTAAGAACACTGTTAAACTGTAAATTACTGCAGCTAGCCAAATCCAATCATTATCAAAAAATAAGACACTGATTTAAGACTCTCAAAACAAAGTGCTTTGCATTTATTTACAACTGTTAAGGGTTTTTTCCCCAGGTGAAACAAGTTTTGCCTTCTTTAGTCTATCCTATAATCCCACTCTGATGTAAAAATAATTTAACACATTTCTCTTATGTAAATTATACTCTTTAGCACTAGTGTGCTGTGTATTTTGGAAATAAAGTCTAGGGTTATTTTATTAAAACAGCGAATAATTTAAGTCACTCAAATCTTGCTACTACTTATTCCAGAAAAAAAAAAAAAAAAAAAGCTTGGTAGCATAGTAATTAATTCTGTGTTTCTACTTAACTGCCTTTCAATTGTTTTCGGTTCATTAAAGATCTGAAATGCAATTGTCACTTGTAATCTGGAAATATAATCTAAATTTTAACTGAAGTTGTAAAAAGCAAGAGTGGGACAAACACTTCTCTAAGATAAATAGTTTGAGTTGTGAAGTTGATGAAGCCATTATAATACAGACCGTGTAAGGATTTTTTCTGTAATTCATTACTACAAAGTCAATTTTTTTTAAGAATTTTTTAATTATTGCACAGGCCTACTGATACTGAATTTGGGGGCTTTCTTTTAACCAATTCTTGAGGAAAATTCAGAGTAAATGTAACAAAAGTAAAAACCAATTTCAAATATAAGTGAATGTATCTAAAATCAGCTATGTTAAAATATGAAACTGGAACACAAACTTGTGAAAAGAAAGTCAGAGTTGAAACTGGAAATGTTTACTAATAGCAAGGCAGGAGCTGATGTGCTTTTAGGGAGAAGGGAGGAAGAGAGGGAAGGAGAAGGTTACAGAAAACAAGGGTTTTCTCCAGATTTCAGAATGCAAAAAGGACTCTTGAAGAAAAAAGCAGCATAGTGGTGCTTTAGCATAAGGAAACAAACAAATAAAAGACCATTTTGCTGCTGCTGCTGCTGGTTTGGTTTTCTTGACGGTTTGTTTTGGGTTTTCTTTTAAACACATTCATATTAATCAGAATTACTTTTGAAGTCATCTTGGCTCTGAAAGTGCATATTCTGGACACGTGTTTGGCAACAGTCATGTGGAAGAGTAATATACAGGTGCTGTAAATACTATATGCTGTCCAAAATTTTGTTTTTCACAAAAAAAAAATATATATAAAAAAAAATTTAAAAAAATACTCATGTTGCAAAAAGTATTGCAACATATTAAGGGCCATTCACAAGATTTTGTTTAGGAAGTTCTAAATCAATTATTAGATATCAGGTAGTTGTTAACTCGTCCCTAGGCATAAGTTTCTTGTTTAGTCTAACAACTTTTTAAATTCTTTTTTTTTTATTCCCCTAAGCATTTACCTGAGGAAAGACTTTGCATGTCAGCTGTCAAAGTCCAGTGAATCTGAACTATTTTTCTTTTAAGAAGGCAAACACAGCAGAAGTTACAGTGCTGGATAACTTCTATGATGAAAAGGACCGAATAAAACTTACAAACCTATCTAAGTAAGATTGTTTGAGGGCTTGGAAGTTTTTTTAGCTATAAAAGTTTGTGATTAAGAAAAAAAAAGTAAGCTTTCACTAAGAAAGCACCAGTTTCCAAAAAAAAAAAAAATTGATATTCATCAAGTTAGCACAAAGCCCATTAACTTAAAAATTAAAACAGAGATTAGGAAGTTTAGTACTGCAGAGTGAAAGCTCATCTTACGATGACAAAGCTGTAAAACATCTATATGTAGAGCTGGCCAGGGTATAGTTTCAAAGAGGGCAGAAGAAAAAAAAAATAAAGATGACACTGTAGCCAAGGACACGCTGTACCAATTAAGGAATATATTCACTTTGCATTAATTCTGCTTGTTTTCTTCTTAACACATACAAGTGCCATAAAAGAGAAGTCATGTTCTAAGCTCACTTACAGCCCCTAGTGTGAGCACATGACTACAGCCATACAAAGGACAAAGGCATTTTTAGTTTTCATGTGAGTAAAAAAATGGTTAAAATACAATTATTTACTGTTACTGGGACATCTTTGATTTATAAGCAGCTTCAAAAACTTTTGTCTATTTAAAAAAAAAAAAGCAAAGCCAAATGTGCAAGGCATTCTCATTAAAGGTACATTATTATTAATTAGAAATTTAGGTTCACTGCAAAAACGTGGAAAGTCTTGTTGATCTATGTGTATGTCATGTATTTGACTCAATCATTTTCTTTATTTTTCTATATTTCACGGTAAATCATTCAATATTAAAAAAAAAATAAAATCAGGCTCCTTGTTATTTAAGGAACTTATATATGGCATAAAGTTATTCCCCCCAGATCCTAAATCTATATTAATGAAAAATAAATGACTTGATGAAATCCTTACCAGTAAAATGCTTAATATTTTTCTGGAATGGAATAGGGATTTTTTTAATATATATTTTTTTTTTCCTAACTTGCAAATTAAGCTACATTTTTGCAGTGATGATGATATTTTCTTTGGCTCAATCGATTTAAAATGCTTTGGAAGTTTCTGCCGGAGCGCAGCCATCAGCACTGCCGGCTCTGTATGGAATTGCTTTGCTGCAGCACAGCAATACCAGCTGTTCCAGCCTGTCCTGAGAGGGATTACCGAATATTCTTAAATTGAAGTTCAATCCATCTTTCCATAAAAATCAGAAGCTGACGCCAGGCACGTCACAGCAGTATCAAGTGCACCTGAGGCATTTACAATACCCAGCAGGACCGTTACAACCGGCCTTTAAAAAGGGCTTTATTTTTGAAATTTCATTATTCCAGTTGTACCTTGCTTCTATATCTCACACTGTATCGGGTGTTGCTGGCACCCGCCCTGTGGAAACAGGGAAAGACGCTCCGACCTGTCACAGGCCCGGCGGCTGCCGCGCTGCTCCTGACCCCTAGCGGCGGCGGGCGGCGGGGCGGGCCCGGGCTCACCGGGGCGGGGCTCCCTTCCTCGCCCCCCCACGCCTGACGGGTCTCGTCAGCTCTAGAAAAGAGCTCCTCGAAAGGTACGAGCGCGCTTTAATTACTTTGCGTTTAATTAATTTTTTCCTTTACATAATTAAAATGAAATAATAACTCACATGGTTTTAATTATTTCTGCCTGTATTTAATTGCAGAATGAAAGATGTTTCTAAGGGCTTCCTGGTTGAACAACAGATATTAAAACCCCACAAAACTATCTGTCCAAGGACCAGGAATGTTTCCCTGCCCTTCGGTAACTCCCGCACACGGTGCCAGCACACCCACCACGCCAGACGCAGTTCTAGTTACCTTCACCGCCAGCTTCACCCAGGTAACAGAACGTACCAGGGTGCCAAAGCCCCCAGTTAAAAATAGCCAACAGCTGGGCAGGAGCCTCCTGGGAACAGCTTCCAAGACTGCAAAATCTGAGAGTTACAGCTCTCCAAGGGAACCATTTTTTTGCATATCCCACAAACCAGAGAGGCCCCTTTCCAAGGGATGAGGGGATACATCTTGTTCCGTATCACCCACACTGTCAGTACAGGAGAGGTGGCAACGATGGACAGAGGCAGTCAGACACAACAGGAGGATGGGAGGCAGTAGAAGACTGCCAAGATGAACAGCCAGTGCCCAGGTGGCCAAGAAGGCCAATGGCATCCTGGCCTGTATCAGAAACGGTGTGACCAGCAGGAGTAGGGAGGTGACTGTCCCCTGCACTCAGCACTGGTGAGGCCACACCTCAAATACTGCGTTCAGTTTTGGGCCCCTCACTACAAGAAGGACACTGAGCTGCTGGAGCATGTCCAGAGAAGGGCAACAAAGCTGGTGAAGGGTCTGGAGCACAAGTCTGACGAGGAACGGCTGAGGGAACTGAGGGTATTCAGTCAGGAGGAGGCTGAGGGGAGACCTCATTGCTCTCTACAACACCCTGAAAGGAGGGTGCAGTGAGGTGGGGGTTGGTCACAAGTAAGAAGCAATAGGACAAGAGGAAACGGCCTCAAGTTGGACCAGGGGAGGTTTAATTTGGATATTAGGAAAAATTCCTTCACTGAAAGCATTATCAGGCATTGGCACAGGCTTCCCAGGGCAGCGGTGTAGTCCCCATCACTGGAGGGATTTCAGAGCCGTGTAGATGAGGTGCTGAGGGACGTGGGGTAGTGGTGAATGGGAAGGCAGTGCTGGGTTAATGGTTGGATGCGATGATCTTAGACGTCTCTTCGAACCAAGGCGATTCTATGATGCTATGATTCTTTCTAGCATCCTCTATTACTTCTGAATGGACATGACTCCATTAGTCATACAAACATTTTATTTTAGTCAAGTTCATTTTTCCACAAAAAATGAGGTAGGAAAACCAATCCAAATTTGTCTTTACGGCAAGCATCACGCATTTGGAGACAGCACGCATCACGTCTTGGTTCTACCATTGACTCCTCATCCAAACCGCAATAAAGTGCATAACATCTATTTCTGAAAGGTTACTTTACCATTTACTTAATATTTTTGGCACTTCAATGAATATGGATAGATTTCCTTCACATTTAATAAAAAGGCTGAAGACTTCGACTGATTTAAAACAGGTAAAACCATAAAGAAGTATGAACCTAGTGATGTTACAAAAAGTGGGGCACACACAAAACCAGGTTGTTTGATACAAGAAACACTCAACTTGGTTTTTTAAAGGATGCTACAGTTACAAAGACTGTATCCTTGATTTCCAGAACTAAATCAGCATGCCTGCAAATGGTATTTGAACTCCCAGATAGAGATTTCATGTGGAGACAGGAAATTTGACAGCCATTCAGTCTTGTATTCGTCATGAGGCCTCAAGTAATTGAATGCCTAGGGACATGTGTACAAGTCTCCAAAACCTAGTCAGCACAGGAAATTGCCAAAGGAGGTTTTCTAGACTGGGAGAAGTAAATCTGTTTTGGTAGACAAAATCTGAATTGAAAACGGTGGTCTATGCTCTTGGAAGTCGTAATGTGATGAGGTCTATTGAATCCTTAAACTCCCCTGAGGAAGTTTGCACCTCCTCAATCACAGGGTCTCCCGACAGGCTACTGGAACCTGCTTGCGGCTCCTGACAGGCTTCCAAAGCTGGTCAGCCACCCTTGCAGGTGATACATGCAGGTGGTACATGCACACCATCAGCAGGAACCTTCAAAAACTCTTGAGCTGGAATTACTGCACAGAGGACACATGATGGGCCCTCGTGATGGCACAAATGTGACAGGACTTCAAAGGCATTGCAGAAGCAAGAAACTGCCTCTGACTCACTCTGCTGTGGGTATAATGGAAATGAAGAGTAGCAAAAACTCTGGGTATACAGTACAATAAAAAAGCAGGAATATCTATGGAAACTACCAAATGTTATTAACTAATAAAACAACACAGAGAACACAGACTGTCCCAAATGGAAAAGGACAGCAGCTGCCTTCACTTTCTCCCATCTTGTCATCATAACAATCTTCAGCCATCTGAAAAATTTAAGGCTTCTACACATAATATTTTTCTGTATAATGTTCTATCAGTGTTCTCCATTTTGTTTAGCTTCCATAAATTTTTAGCTTACACCACAGCGATGTTAAAAACAACCTCACTTTGTCAAAAGGCTTTGAGAATAACAGACGAGAATTTAGACACTCTTAAGCAACCACTGAGAACGTGTAACTGCCTGACTTTTTTAATTTATACATTTGTGGGGACACCTTTAACAAATACTCAGTTTGGAAAAACCATACTTCTGTACTCACTGTATCTTGTAGTATGCCTTATAATTCCATGGCTCAAATTTAACTACGAAGACCCACTGCATCAGAAAAGAGATATCTCTGGTTTCTACTTACTGGAAAATTTTCACAGATGGAGGAAAAAAGACAATCCAAACGATAAAACCTTCAACTACTATTAAAAAAGAGAATATTGAAGAAGTCATATGCTGAAAAACATTAGTACATTAGAAATGAATCCCCAGTACTCTGTTGCAGTTAGAGTGCTCAAGTCTCACTATAATGAGCAGTTTGATGAACACCAGAACCAAGTAAGGCTGATTTCCAGTGGCCTTTCTGACTTTGCTGTCTAGGCTACATGGTTGGGCCTGTATAATTTTATTCTCTTCCTCTTAAAGGACTGCGTCCATAACAGAAGACATAACTCTAATCACTACCTGACCACTCATTTCCAAAAACATGCCAGAAATTCATATATTGAGATATTTTCTCTTCTGTCATGTTTGACTGAATTTGTTCAACGAGCTCAGAAGACAGGCAAGAGAGGGAAAAGACAGCACAGTGTAAGATTTGCTTCCTTCACAACTTCAGCAATAAATATGTTGTTCCTCCTGAAGAGCTTAACCCTGTGTCAATTAGTAGAATCTCATTTACTTAGACACTTCAACAGCAATGGTGAAACTCATATAGCAATTTTCTTCTTCCAGACTGTTTTCCTCCATTATATTCCTTCACCCAGATGGGGACCATAACACAAAACCTGCTTATCTAGATATCACCTTTATCTGAACTTTCTTTGAATACAACTGTGAAGCACATTCTTTCAATAATGAGTCAATCTAACATAGAACAACAATAGAAATAAAATATTTTTTCTATTAAAATATATTGTAGTTAATAGTTATTCATATACTAACTATAATTTATTGTACATTAAAAGTTTCAGATATATCCTTGTTGCCTTAAAATAGCTATGCTACAAGTGAAATACATTTTATAAGCAACATTAGCTAAAACTGCAACATTGGCAAGACTGTTTGCAACCCGCAGTTTCCCCATCTTTAACACAAAAATCCCAACATGAGCTCTGTCCAGACTCAGATTTTAAATGTCAGTGTTGGAATTGAGCACATTCCTTTAAATACACGAAAACATTCCTTTAAATACATACACTAAAGCTACCAGTTTAATTTGAAACAGCATCACTGTAGTCAATGTCAGATACCTTTAGACAGATCCAAATTTCTGCAAATAAAATGTACCAACTGACAGAATAATATTAGTTTAATAAACTAGTTTAATAAAGCTATTCATTAAAATGTGACCTAAACTATTCTCAGATCAAAGGTTGCTCTTTCAGTTTGAGTTATTGGTTTGGGCACACTTTTAACACTTTTCCCTAGCTGCAAGCCATTCCTTTTCTTGGAAAATACCTGTCAGCAGGTACCACAGCCTCTCCATTAATTACCTGCACAAACAGTTTTGTTCTGGCATGATTTCTTGACAGCCTGTTTGAAAAACGTAAGTAACTACAGTAAACTATAAACCTTACTGGTCCCCCAAAATACTGAAAAAATTGACAAGTTTAACATTTTCCATAAATGAGAAAGTTCAGCAAATCCTGCTGCAATGTATCATCCGATAACCTCAACCTCCCTAACAAACAATGACACATGCTTTGTACCAAAGGGCTCTGAAACTCCAGTTTTAGAAATATACTCCATATTTTAGTAGTTTTATAATGCAGTTTTATCCCACATCTACAAAAGCTGATGGAAAATCTCTGACAGAAATAAAACCAGGATTAAGCTCATGCTTAATAAAATAGTGAATATCTAATTGACTTATTTAACTAGTTTAGCCAAGTATTTGTGTCAACAGCATAACTTACTTCATAGTCCTGTGGCTCGACAAAACATGCAGGCACCAACTCTGAGGTCTGTTAAACAGCCACGTCCAAAAATCATTCGCAGAAATATAGAAATATTCAAATACTATTATCCCAAAGTCAGAAACATCCTCTACAATGTTAGAATGTTACTTTTCAAACTCAAAATTCTGTACATCTCCAGAGCCAAATAAGGCGCAGATGTTTTACAATGCTTCCATATTTTATTACAGAAGACAGAAGTTTTGAACACCTCTTCATTTCAAATTAATTCATCTTCTGAACACTTCCCCTTTGTACGGCATAACTTTCCGTAATCCACTTCTGTCAAATGCAATGATTTACTTTTGTGATGAAGAAGAGTAAAGAGAAGAGACGAATGAATAATTAATATGTATTCTTTTTTTCCCCCTCCCCTGAGAGCAAAAGCAGAATAAACCCCACTTTCTTAACATATGTTTTTACCAAAAGAAACTTCACTACAATAATTTTCATTTTAATCAGTTAGAGGTTGCTTTCCTTAATGTGAAGTTTTAAAATTTAATATGAACAATCTGAAAAGTATATGCCTTTAGCTCAATTTTGGAAAGAGTTTTGATTTATTAAGTGGCCATTTATTAGTTGCATCTTGAGTGTACGTAACAAAAAACTTCCTTACATGTACATGTGCACTGTAAGAGCAAAGTACTGCACACAGACAGAGAGCTAGTCAGAGGAAGTACCTGCATTTGATTACCAGAACTTTACAAGTTTTGCAAGCCAAATTGCTCTGGAATGCTCAGTTTGTAGAGAAAACAAAGGTGAAGCTGAACAGCCAGGCAATCAGTCGCTCCAGAGCCTCTGCACCACCGGTACATCAAGCACACCAGACACTCCTTGCAGTCTTCTGTTCCTCCCTGTAAGCTCCCTGTGGCCGTTCTTCATCCTTGAATTCTCCAATTCTACCCAACTCCCAAATTCCACCACAAAGCTCCTGCTTCACACCCTTCCTCCTCTTCCTCCTTGGCAAGCTCTGGAAGCACCACTGCAAGGAGCCCACCATGTGATTTGTCACCCAGGACACACTTCCTTCCAGTTGTATTTTCATTATCTTCATTTTCTTCATGTCCCTTGTTCTAGGAGTGAAGCTCCCCCCTCTCAGACCTTGCTGTTCAAATTCCACCTTGCAGTTTCTTGCTTCACACCTATACCCATCTTACCCTTTCTCTGGGTGATACTGCTATGTACTCACTCTTCTTGTCTTGAATTCATGATCCTCCACTAGCAAAACTTGCTTTTACCCCTTTCTTTACAAACACCCTCATTTCCCGAGACCTTGCTTTTACTTCCTTTACAATTTTCATTTTCTCCTGTCTCCGTTTCCACTCCTGTCCCACCTCTGTCACAGCCCTAATGGCTATGTTCTTCACACCATTGCTTTCCAAACCTAGATTCACTTTCCAAATATATTCTTCACCAGCAAGTCCTTGCTTTACTATCTCCAAATATCTCCTTTAAGGCTCTTCCCTTTCTTCTAGAACATGGATTAGCCTAGTTCACACAGGCAAGAAACCTTAAGTTTATGACACATGCAAGCAGTCACAGCTAGAAACAGATCAGATGGGGAGATATTTCTGCCTGTACCATCTCCAGGCTGGAAACATCCTCAGCACAGGACTTTGAGTTATCTATAAACACCACTCAGTAACATTTGGAAAACTCTCTAAAAATGTGGAACATTTATAGTTTCACATATATAGTTTCCAAAGTTATACATTATAATTTAAAGAGACACAGAGTTCATCTTTACTGTAACACTTGAAACTTGATTTACTCTACAAGTACAGTCACTCTGCACATTTTAGTTATGTACAAATTTAATTAGCAGAAAATACATCAATTAAAATTAATTATAAATTCAGTCATGCAAAGCTATATAGCCAAAGTTACATTCCCACTGCAATCAGAGTGCCAGCCTCTGAGATTCAAGTTGTATTTTCAAGTCTAAAAGCCACTTAATTCAAATCTGAGATACTGATGGATGAAGAGTCAGATTCAAGGCAAGGGGTAAATTGTGTGGCAAGTTCACACTGCAGTGAAGACAACCTCTCAGATTTCACTTCATTTGGTCAAAAACCCAAAAAATCATATTCATATGAAGAAAATAATTTAAAATTATAAAAGGTCAATAAACACAAGTGGTAAAAGAACTTAACTTGGCAGCGTTACCTACATGAAGAATTTTTTCTGTTTTTCTTGTTCAACTCACAGCTTAATACATTACTTTATGTCTTAAAGTATACCAGGAAAACACAGGATATGCAAAGAGTCCAAGTTAATGTTGCTGTTGGAAACTTAATGTTTGCATTTCCTCGATTTTGCAATTTTAACTAGGTGAACAATACTGCATTGATTCTCTTTTGGCATTTGCTACAAATACCAAAGTATTTTTTCTTATTTTTGTCTGAAACTGTATAAATCAGAGCTAAGCAGTTTGATAGTGAAACTTTGACTTTTTTTGTTATACATAGTGGCCTCGGTAACTTACATATGGGTCTTGCAGTTTATCAGGCAATTACAAAGGTGACGCTATACAAATCACTAAGCAAACCTGCTCCAGCAAGTGTGGCTAAATAAAAGTATAGAAACATTTAAAAAAACCCTGATGTTTTGAAAATTAAAATACTGTGAATACAGAAGTTTTGATGAAGTGATAGAAAAACATTGTAGAAATGTTTCTTTGAGGTGGTGTCATTGAAGGTTCCTACCCTCTCAGAGGAGCATGAAGGAGTGTATGACACATACAGGAATAGTACACATTCCTGTTTTAACTTCACCAGTGCTATTAGGGAGCCTTCCTACCTCCTCCATCAACTTCCTGCAACATACAACTCACACCACAGATTATTTTCCCCTCAAGGTTAAATCTTGAGGCACACAGTGAGTACCCCCATCCTCCTGCATTACCCACCAAGTACACCCAGGCCCCTGAGCAAAAACACGAGTGGACTTCCCTTTTCCCAAGGGAGGAGCAATCCACACTGCCTTCCCCAGCCATTTCCCTGTGTGTACTACAGGAACCTTATCTCTTCCCACAGTATGAAGGGGTTTTGTTTGGGCAGGACCAGGACAGTTAACAGATCCTCTGATGTTAATTAGCCAAGTGGCTTCTGCTAAATTTATATCCCCCATTATCCAATGCTCTCAACATAGTCTTCAACAGTCCATTGTATCTTTCAATCTTTCCAGATGCTTGTGGGTAATAAGGGATGTGATACACCCACTCAATGCCATGTTTCTTTGCCCAGGAGCTTGTAAGATTATTTCGAAAATGGGTCCCATTGTCTGATTCAATTCCTTCAGGAGTACCACGTTGCCATAAAATTTGCCTTTCAAAGCCTAAGATGGTGTTTCGGGCAGTGGCATGATATACAGGGTATGTCTCGAGCCAACCAGTAGTTGCTTCCAACATGAGGCAGTTCAATCTTCCCTCTGAATTCAAAAGCTGAAATACGTAGGAAGTCCAAAAAGTGAAGGGATGGCAGGTTACTCAATTCAGCTAAGTGCAGCTACTTGAAGAACAATATATATTGTACAAAACCTGTAGTCACTGGAAAGTAACTGGTCTCTTCAAGTACATATTGACGTGTATCCCTTGCACTAGTACCCTTGTGATAAGATAAGGAACCAAACAGTGGCTAGGCCTTACCTAGCACTCTTGGCTCCTGTTTTGACAGACAATTTAAAAGGCACAACACTGATAGAGGTCAGTTGAATACTTATTTTTTATCATCCTGCATTCTCACAATTAGGAATTTCACTTTTGTTTTAAAAAAAGCAAACCCAAAACAAACATTTAAGGCAAGGGGTCTGTCACCAGTGCCACCTTTTCCAATAAGGTTCCTACCCTTGGGAATGATGTTACATGAAAGACTCAGGTGCTGCCCTACCAAACTTAAATATCTACAGAACTATAACATTTCTTTGAGGATGTGCAACATTGAAAAGGCTATGAAAGCAGAATGACCAAATAAACCAAAACACCAAGGAAGCCTCCTCTCTCCTACCACTTTCTAGATGGATGGGAGGAGATAGAAGGGGTCACAGAATATATATCAGTTTTAAAGCCCTTTCAACATTCTTAAAAGACCCCGCTTCTCCTCCTTTCTAAATGTATGATGATAGGACTTCGTACCAAGTGGCCATCAAGGACTCACATTACTATTAACAGTTGTGAAAAGCTCAGGCAGGACTTAAATGAAGAGATTATATTGGAATTGTAACTTTACACCTACAGTAACTATTGTTGTCGTGAACATACCAGCACTGCCACGCTGACAGAGAGGAAATCTGCTGCCTACGATGGTAGAGAGCAAGGCTATAGAAACATAGATACTGTACTCAGAGCAGAATCCAAATGGGTATCTAAGGGCTGAACCAAATTTTACCATGACTGCCAAGATACATGCAGAAATATTTTTCTGGTAAGTATTCAAAATAAGATTTTTTCATGCAATGAATTGAGAACATTCCCATAAACTTTCAATTTAAACGCTCAGTGCCAGAAGAGGGAGCTCCTGCACTTTTCAAATAAGTCAGCACGGATTTCATCTTGGTTTTTGTAACAAGGCGGCAGTTCTCCTCATCTCATGCCCCACACAGGTCTGCATCTGGTTGCTTAAAGAGCAAATATACAGAAAGAATCTAATATGAAACTTTAACATATATAATGCTCTCATTATATATGGCTGATACGGATTTTAAGAAATTTGGTTCAAGTTAGCTTTACTTCCCCTCCTGATAAAAGTGATTGCTTTCACAGTATGTAGACATAAAGCTGAAATAACTATCTGCAAACTGTTTAGTAAGTGAAATTACATGACCTAAAACCAATGACACAATAGGTATGAAAACCCACTGAATTTTGTAACAGTAAAGAAAGATAGGAAGAAGCCACCTTTAAGTTGAGTAAGTTGAACACGTATCTTGTCTAGAATTATAAGAAAATGAGGAACTGGATTTTGATAATTTTAAGAAAGTTAGGAAACTGGAGAAATGCCAATACAAATATTTGCACTTTATTGCTGCAGAATATTGCTGCAGTTGTATTGCGTCAATTAATTTTTTATGAAGGTAGTGTTCTTTAAAACATCTCAATCCAGAATAGTTATTAATAAAGCACTTACTTGTCATTTATCTTCATTAGAAAAGCAGAAAAATATTTTACAGATTTTGAGGTCTGTTTCCTTACTATAAAGGCAATATTTACCCAAAATAAGAGTAGACACAAAAGAGTTAAAGGAGACAAAACACAAGTTTTCATAGTGTGCTTCATCAGAACACATTCCTTATATACCAGATTCATCACTGTGGTACCAGTTACATCTTCTAGGCTGACGGAAAATTAATGAAGTAAAATGGACTGGATATTTAAAAGATCCCACTACAGCAAACTTCTAAGTCCCTTTTCTTCAAAGTACACATACACAGTGAATTGCCTGGTTTGCTAATGAACTAACACACCTTCATCCTGGAGATAACTTCCATTCTGTTTTCATTAAAATAAACTTACCTATGTGAGATTCTTATGTGTTTCATTTTGGTTTTTTTAAGATGTGTTTACTGAAAATGCAATAAAAAACAGTATAAATGTCCAAGACTGAGTCAGTCCTTACTTTTAACAGTTTAGTAAAGAATGTCCAAGAAATTTCTTCCCATTTAAAGAAGTTACTCTGTGAAAGTTTCTTAGTAGAAAGCATATGCCAGTTTGCAGAGGAAAGATGCCTCAGATCCAAGATGCAATTTGTGGTGAATATAGGAAATCGCATATTTCCAGCTTCCAGTGGTTTGAGCTCCAGTTAAACACTCCAGTTTCTCACTTCACATCTCTTTCTGCTATTTTTCTCAGCCTTCCAGGTTCCCAGGCCTGTGCTTTGGGCCTTGATACATGGATTCATTTTCCCACGGGAAAAGTGACAACATTTTGGGTTTCTTCCGAAAGCAAATGAAGCAAATTTCTTCCGCTCCTTACTGATGACTGCATTAGCATTTCCCACACAACTCTCAGCTTAATCAGAAATATAAAACTTAGCATCATCATATTCCAGCAACCAATTAGCCATCTGGTCTATGTAACTTCTAATTTGATGATATTAATATTCTTGAACTAATGCTCTGTGCTTAAAAACAGAATTGATGTGCAGCAGAATCTACACATCAATGACAAAGTCAGTATAACTGCAACAGTCTGTTCTATAAAATCTGGAAATTTGGCCTCATAATAGAGAAAAATGATGCTCAGACTTTTCCCATTGCATTTGCTATGACCTTCAACCAGGGTGGTAAAGGAGGAGAGGAAGAAAATCCATAAAGACAAAAAGCAGGGCAAAAGCAGCAGTAATACTTGCTGCCAAATTTCACATCACTATCAGCTTTTACAATAGAGCAATATAATTATGAAACTGTATGAAATTTACACTACATAACTACTTTTCTCTCACTCATTGGTAGGCTTCAGATTTGTGGAAAATATTAAGAGTATAACTATTTTTCATGGTATATTATTAGCCAAAATATCACTGTCATAGCTCATTTCAGGTATGGCAGTATGATTAAAGCATACTAAGAGGGATTTGACATGTAACTTAATTTTCAGAAATATTGTTAATTGTTACTCATAACATTATAAACTAGTTTAAACAAACATTAGGACCTAGAAGTTAATTCCCTACAAGTTAAGTGGATACCAGAAGATATTTCATTGTTATGTAGCCTACCAGTGTGGAACAAAATAAAATACCACCTTTCAACTGAAAACAATATAGCCATCATCAGCAAGGAAGTGGCAAGGAAATGGAAGTACAAAAGCACATAAGCACTCTGGAAGAGTTTTTCAGTGTGCTCTAAATTCTTGCAACTGACAGCCCAATGGAAAAATCAGCCAAAGAGAATATGACAATGGATGTCTGGTGGTCTTTGCTGTCAGGCAAATGGACTAATGAGTTTGATTAGTGCTGGTCAGATAAAAGGTTTATGTAGGATTTTTACTGGCTAATGTTGACCAAAAGCTTTAGAGATTCAAAATGATTTTTCAAAAGGAAATTTCATTTAAAGGTCAAGCATAGGTAAAAATATATTTTGTAATAACTCAGTTTTAAATAGGTTATTACTCAAGACATTCTTGAAGCCCAAGGTTGTGCTTCTCCAAGGTCAGCTCATCTGGTTGTCAAAGTCTCTGCTACAATGCCACTGCCTCTGCCCTGCCCCTAGCTGGGAAAGTACAGCTGCAGAGAGAGCAAGAAAGCAAGCTCTTTTCACACTGTTTTCTAGTGTGAAAACAAGTAGGAATAAGAGAGACTCATCATTTCTCAGCTTGTAGATAAAATTATTACTTTAGAAAGCTGGGATTGTAAGTGCCACATCGTATTATTTCAAGTAGAGAGTGTACTCAAAAATAAACAGATAAATGATAATAAACACATTCAAAACCCAAAAAACCAAGGGTTAATCATACACGAAATGTACAGGTGAGTACATGCACATAATCAAATAGCACATTTTGAAGATCAGAGGACTGTGCTTCTGTGTTGAATATGTATCATACATACTGACACAAAAGAGGATGAACAAGAGTTGCTAATCTTCTCCCTTCTCTTCTGGCCATGTGCAAAACCCCTTCAGGCCCTCATGAAATACATACTTACTGAAAAAAAATCAGAACTAGGAGTTCTAACTTAGCAAGCAATGTAAAAACCACAGTTTTGACAGATGATCTTCAGAAACTTCTTTTGTACTGATACGCTTGAATAACATAGAACAACTACACTGGGCACAGCCCAGCCTCCAACCTCTCCAGAGTTACAGACAACAGCAACAACAGGGTTTGCAGAACATATAACTCACTAAACACCTTGTGGTAACGCTATCACTTTTAGTACAAAAATCATAATATCTATAGTATGTCAAAGATCAAAGTTATTAGTAATGTCACGGGTGCTTGTGCTATAGTTACCAATGTGAAAATGCACAAGTATTTGGAAAATACACCACTGCTGCATGAGGGGGAACTTTGCTTTCTGAGATGCAAGAAGTTTGACAACTCGCCAGCATCAGCTGGTCAGCCTGATTCCTGTAGCCAAACACCAGTAGCGACCAGCCCAACCACCATCTCTTGTACCCAACAACACCGGAGAGCAATCACCCTCCAGCTTGGAAATACAAGGTTGCTCCTCCTATAAAAGTCTAGGAAGTACATCTTGAAACAACCTGTGTTCTCTGTTAGCACTGGAGTTACCCCACATCCAAGCCCGTATTTTACAGTCATTAAGTAACCATTCTGCCTCCTTCCCACTCCTCAGAATATACCCCATTGCACTCATTGTACAGGACAAATCATGCTCACCAAGTATTCGCTTTGTCCTCTCTGCCTGACATATTTGCCTTACTGCAAACCCTCCAAACACTGCTCTGCAGACAGGATGATCTTTTCCTTCTGCATTTCCACAGCACTTGCTCAATATATCACAAATTTCTGAATCATTATAGAAGTTAATTCCCACATAAAAAAAAAAAAAAAAACAAACTAAAAAGAAATGCATTTCAAAAGGGCATTTTAACAAAGGCCTGTATCACAGAATCACAGAGTATTCAGAGTTGAAAGGGACCTCCAGAGATTATCTAGTCCAACTCCCCTGCTTAAAAGCAGGATCCCCTAGAGCACATCACTCAGGACTGCATCCAGGCAAGTCTTGAAAATCTCCAGAGAAGGAGACTCCACACCCTCTCTGGGCAGCCTGTGCCAGTGCTCCATCACCCTCACTGAAAAAAAGTTCTTCCTCATATTTAAATGGAACCTCCTGTGTTCCAGCTTGCGTCCGTTACCCCTCGTCCTGTCACCAGGAACCACTGAAAAGAGTCTGGCTCCATCCTCCCTCAACCCACCCTTTAGGTATTTGTAAACATTAATTAAATCACCCCTCAGCCTTCTCTTCTCCAGGCCAAAGAGTCCCAGCCCTCTCACAGCCCTTCCTCACAGGGGAGATGCTCCAATCCCCCAACCATCCTCGTTGCCCTCCACTGGACTCTCTCCAGTAGGTCCCTGTCTCTCTTCAACTGGGGAGCCCAGAACTGGACGCAGTATTCCAGTTGCAGCCTCACCAGGGCAGAGTAGAGGGGGAGAATGACCTCCCTTTGACCTACTGGCCACACACTGCCCTGTGCAGCCCAGGGTGGCATTGGCCTTCTTGGTGGCAAGGGCATATTGCCGGCTCATGGATAAATATATGTGTAACAGCACGGTTACGACTAACTTAAACCCCTGCTGAACAGGCAGAGAGGACTTTTGCAGGCCAGTTTCCAAAGACTCACACTGGGAACTAACACTCAGGTATGTCTATTTCGCAGCATCTCTTGAGAAGTTTTAAATTACCTAGAAATGTTAATTAAAGCGTGATTAAACTCACTAGAACAACCCAGTTGCAGAAGCCAGAACGTAATGCAATTCTCCACTCCAGTTATCCATTGCCTTAACGATATCTGACCTTCCCTTTCCTGCAACCTTTTGCAACAGCTATAAAAGCCTTACAACTTTGACAATAACTGAGATCGAGGCATCTGTTCAAAGAGCATATTGTGTCATGTAAAACCATCAAAACATTTACACAAAAAGAACTAAATTAAGCTATAACTGCAAACCTTAACTGCCCAATTTTAGCACATCTGACAACATTTTAGTGATATTCTTTCAAATTTGCTTGTGAAGAAATACAGTTCCCCATAGTCTTCATATAAAAAATATACACTCTATCATAAGAAATCATCAACACCTATATGATTCATTAGCTGAATGAACCAGAGCTTTGTGAAACACTGCACAAACCTTTGCCACCAGAGCTTATGGTAAGCAGCAGCAGACATTAGCCACCACCTACAGAGATGAGCATCAAGAGGGAACCGCACTCGGACCGCAGGAAAAGCGGCATTACCAGCTCTGCTGTATATCCTTAGAGACCTTCTAAGCCCATTGATACTTGGCAGGCCATGGACACAAAACTAGCTTAATAGAAAGAGTGAAATATGGTGTTATCATCTGAAACATAAAATGACAAAATTTCCTTGGCCCACTGCTCAACTATGCAGAGATACTCTTGTTTAGTGTAAATGCCTCTGTCTCCACAGCTCTCCTTGCGCTAGAAAGAAGAATCTTTCCAAATTGAAGGAGAAAATGCAATTTTTTTTCCTGTACTTCCAGGATAGAATACACAAACCAGCCTAACACCAGAGGGAGGGGAAGACCCATATCCAGGTTTATATACCATAAACGTGCTGTCTTACTTGTCAGCACACAATGTTCTCCCAACTTTCAAGAAACTGCATGCATTCTTTAAAAGACCAGATCAGAAAAAAACAAGTCATAGACAGTCAGCAAAAAGTCAGTCACATGTAAAGTTATGAAAGGATCAAAAAACAAGGTGAAACTTGCTGTTCTAGTAATCTCCAGTAAGGAGCTGGGAGGTTGCCAAGTTAGTTAATCCAAATACACAAACAAGTTAATGATGACCTGAGGGAGCAACACTGGATTTACACATGGAAGGAAACACCATGAAGGAAAACATTAAGAAACTGCATGTATTTCAGAGCTCTATGCTATTATTTCAAAAGCTCTTTAATTCACCAGATGGAACTGTGTAATTAATACACAGAAGCAGAGCCTCCCCAAAGAATCCTACTGTGGTCCCCACTCCCATCACAGGATGGGAAGTCACAACAAAAACTTCAAAGAAGTAGAACTAAGAAGTACCCTGGTTAAAAGTGCTCTTGGAATACCTTGCCATGCATCTTCTAAGGACCAAAATAGCTTACAGTGTTTAGCCAGGTCACACGACCTAAACAAAAAATACTTTTATTTTTTAAATTAACAGAGCGTAATGGGGACACAAAATCATGACCTGCTCTGAGTTTCTATTCAACTTTGAATTTCCATATTTACATACCACACAGCAGCAACATTAATTCTCTAAAAAGGAAGGAAAGATACTTGTTCACTCCTGGCTTTAAAGATGCATACAAAAACATTTTGATTCAATTGCTTATGCCAAGTTAAAAAATTTGTCAGCCTTTCTGAGAAAAGTGAAATTATCCACCTTCTGAAAATGTTTTCAAACTTAACAATGGGAAGAAGAAAGAGGCATTACTTCTAGTTTCATAAGTTCAGAGATCAGTTTACAACCTAAAGATGGGATCAGACTACTTAAACATGGGACACAAAAGTCTAGAAATCCACTGACAAACAACTCCTAAAATAATTGTATCATTTATTGAATTTCTCCTAAGCAGTCTGTTTAAAATAATCATGGTAAAAAAGTACAAATACCTTGCTGCTGTGCCCCAGGAAAAAAAAAAAAAAATATAAATTGCCAGTTATCAGAAAATACCTGACATGAACAGGATTACTGTATGCCTTTTTGCTGCTACCTTCAACCAAATTCATGCTCCACTGCATTTTTCTTTCCTTTTGAAGATACATTAGAACAGAAGCAGTAATGAGTCCAGTACTGATGCTTGATTTATTATGAATCTGGTGCCTCCCCACTAAGGCAACCCTTCTGCAGAATCAGGAAGTTCAGAATCCAGCTGCAAAAAAAGATTTCTACATTGCGTTGTGGACAGGCTACTCAAATAAGTGGATTTTCTGTCAATGTGCTTTTTTTATTGTAGGACAATCTCAAGTACCCTAAAACAAATACACATTTTACATGCTGAACAATCACACTTATAAAATATATCCAAGTATTAATTATTTAAAAGGACTCTCTACTCTCCCTTCTTTCTTCTCACTGTTATGCCAAGCATTAAAATACTCCATTTGTCTTTAACACATAGGCATATTCCAATATTTTAGGGGATATAATTTTGCTTTGTACCCTAGAAGTGGCTGTCCCAGTCTCCTGTATTTCACATAATTCAAGTAATGACACAACAAGCTTCGCTCTAGGAGTTGAACAAATTGGAACCTGAGGATAACAGACTCATCGATTCCTCGTCAACTGTGGAAATGCTTGATCTCAATCTTTCTAATAATACTTTGACGTGATACCCTATGGAAAAGTAGGTTAAGAAAAGTTAAACACCTGGAAAACACCTGACTTCTGGTTTCACATAAAATTATAGATATTTAAAAGTTATTTTTGGTCGCTTATTTTAGGCTTCTATCAATACAGAATGTATTTGCAATGTCACCACTACGTGGTCTCTGATCCACCTGTGAATAACATGTATACAGCCTGAAAGTTTTGTCCTCAACATGAAAGCAAGTCATTGATAATTTAAAACTGTTTGATGACCCAAGCCCTCTAACCCACATTCTTCCACTGCTATCAAAGGCCTGACACCACTTTCCTGCTCTTCAGTCACCTTCACAGAAGGAGATAAAAACAATAATTAAGACCAAAAAAAAAAATTCTCTCAATACTTAGGCATAGTAAAGGTCCATGTAGTACAGATTTCTATCTTCAGGAGGGCCAGGACAGAACATCTAATACACACTCAATGCAAGCAAAAAATATTTCCTCCCCCAACAACCAGGAGCACAGCATCTGTCAGAGTCAGACTGACTCTGGACTGTCACCAGTAATACTGACAGATTTGTAAAAAGTTGCTCATTGAGCCCATTTTTTTTTTGTTTTGACTCATCATAGTATCTTGTGAAAATAAGTTCTATAATTTATGCCAGGTGTAAAGCATTTTTTTTGCATTGTGTTTGGTACCCTAAATTCTCAGAAATGGTGAATAAATAATTTCTTATTGCTTTCCTCCCACTATTTGTAATCATCTTCGATGTCTTCCTTCAAGCACCTCTTCTCCAAAAAAAAAAATTAGTCTTTTCTCCCCCCCACCTCCCCACCCCCCCAATTAGGAAGCCATTTCCTATTTCTGATGTTCCCTGTTACCTCTCCATTACACCAGTTAAAGAGATTAGATCAGTCCTAGAGAAAAAGCAAATGTTCATGCATCCACAAAATTTTTTTGGGAAATAATTTTGCCCAGGATTTCTGAGGAAGGCTGTGGATTTTTTCATTTCCTTCCCATCTGTACCAAAGCTCAGGAACTTCCCAGCATTTCAGCAAGGACGTAGGAGTCAGGGCCCAACCCATACCCACACACAATAACTGGGTCACAAAATTCAACACCCATCGCATCATATGACTTGCACTGGGTGATGGAACAGGGACACATGCTCTACTGATTACAAGATGCTTAATCTCTTTTGTCTTTTTTTTTTTTTTTTAAAGCTAAGCTATTTGTTGTCACCCAAGCAGCAAGTGTGCCTTTTCTTCATAGTGCAATTCAAAAATATACTTTCATAGTAATACATGTTAAAAGAAAAGAGTGTTTTTAAAACCTAATACACATGCATGTACACAACATTTTTCCATGCTTATCGCAGCTAAAAGTGAAATAAAACCATTTACAGCAAAATGAAAGATGGCGTAACAGTGTCAAGTGCAGTAACTCCAAACTGCATATAAAAGCAAACACAATCAGAAAAACTGCAATCTGAATAACATCACACAGGCTGTCACAATCAGTTATCAGCTGTGAAATAAAAACATAATAAAATAATATTTCGATATTATGTTTAAGCACAGATGTATAAGTCTCTTTTCCCTGGTACCTCTGTTGAATATGGCACAGAAAATACGAGATCTCCACCTACAGCTCATGAATATTCCAGAATGCAACCACCAAGATAATTTATTACAAAAAGCTCTTTCCAGAGGACTTTTTATTCATGGCATAACAAGGAAACTGTTATTTGAAATAAAATTAAGTTTTGACATACCTAATATCTAACTTAAAACCCTAGAGCTACCATTTGATACTTTCTAGAAGATGTTTCTGCCAGAGAAGATTTTTCCATTTTAGGGAAGATGATGTTAATAAGTTCAGACATTAAACCACAACTTTCCATCAGATAATAAAGTCCTTCAAATTCAGCACCTCCTTAAGCTAGTAACTGCAAGTTATACACCCAATCACTTCTTAATTGATCTAGAAAGAAATACAATATTGATAAAAGTGCTAAGAAACACTTTTAAGACAGCAAATTTCTAATGGAAAACAACAACAAAAAGTATTCAGAATGCTCATTAAAACGAAAAATGCCTTCTGCAATTACTCAATAGGAAGCTGAATACAACTATTCACTGGAATTAGCAAATTATGTTTGCCATGTTTTCTCTGAATTGTATTAATATACAGACATTATGACGCAAAAGTCTGCACATGCACTTGATTCCATTTTTATTTCTTTTTAAACTGGAATGTCTGGTCTTTGTGAATATATTTACAGATGCACAGAAACGAGACTACTTCTGCCTTTGTCTAGATGTAGCCTCTTTCATCTGTCCTACACACCTATGTTAAATTTCTAACCAATTCTTCTATAAAGTAGGAAAAGTTTATTCACACTAAGAAGAATTAAGAACCAGCTAATTGTTTATATAGTTGTTAGAAAACAGATTAGAAAATTCCTGGTTTGGGTCTTGTATTGTTTCTTGGACATATAACCATACTTTCTAGTACAACTATACATTCACGCATTTTCTTCATATCTGATCAACCTGACTATTGCTCTAAAAAGAGCAATTTAATTTAGATTCAGGAGTTGTATTGCTAAAGTAATCACATTCTATGTAAGAAAAAATTCAGATTCTTAATCCCTTAGCATCTGTAACATTGCAGCCTGTGACTTTAGATCCCTTGACTATGAAAGATTTGGGTTAGACACATCCTAAAAACATTGTGTATTTGGTCAACAGTTTCAAGACAGTCCCTTTGGAATTTTACTTATTGTTAAGATGTAATTCCAGGCTAACAAATTACATTCTGCCCACTTTTGAACAGCTGGAAGAGTTTTAACTGGAACTACAAAATTAAGGTACATACCCTAAAAATTACAGTGTGACATTACTTGCAATCAAAATACCCACGTGCTCTGAGCGCTTAGGAAGCAACCATCCAGCTGTGTAACATGATTTTAGGACTGCCATATAAAGCAGATGCTTTGGAAAGAAGCAGAGATCTTCCCTCAGCATTCCACTGCAGAAAATAAGACCACTGTTAAGCTTACAGGACCTTACAAGGGTCCAAGCTTACCTCCTGCCTTAAGAACAGTAGCTGCCTTGCCTTCATTAAGGTCTTTTTACATGTAGAAAGGGAAAAAATAATAGGAATGACTATCAGAAGAAGTGCATTCATTTTACTTATATCTCAGGAACACATCTCTCAGGGCAGGATGAGAGAAACCTTTCAGACATTCAGATGAAGATTTAAAAGCAGTCATTAAGGGCTGACTGGAGGTGGACCCCTACATATCAATATATTGCTGGTGAGTTAATGACAGGCAGGTTAGGAGCAGACAATGAACAGACTTTGAAGGGAAAGCTGGTACCCTGTATATGACTCAGTAAGAAAGAGGAATCCTGCAGAAGAAAAGCAAAAGAAGAATGACATGATACAAGCAACAGCCTTGTAAAATCTTTGCAGCAGAACTGCGTTGCAGGAAGAAGTATTACTAGTTACTATGTATTGCAAGAAGAGAGACGAATGCTGCAGCAATCGACAAAAGAGTTCATGAGATCCAAAATATTTTCCTGTTTATGAGCTCAAGTGAGAGACATGTCAATGGCATCATAAGAGAAATTTTAGAAGTGGTGATGAAATTATGGAATGAATTTTATTATTCAAGAAAGCAACATGCTTTTTAAAATTACAAGTTAAGAGTTTCCAATAATTTATGTGAAAACTATTAGCAATAAAGTAATAATACTAATAAAACGCTTCCCAGTGCAATTTACCGATAACACAGTTTTTTAAAAAGTTGACGATACATATTCAGACATTACAAGCAATGAAAAACAGTTTTAGCTGGTGACTATATCAGAAAAATTTATCTTAAGCAAGATGGCAATGTAGAAAAACTAGTCTTGAACAAAGTATTTCACAATCTGCGTCCAAAACACACAAAAATGTGGAAGTGCTAGTGTTGATCCAGGAAAACAAGGCACAAATAATGCATCCCGTTTAATTTAAACTTACTTTTGTGCACAAAATTATTATTAATAATAAATTTATAATTGTAATAATTATGAACACTTTTTTAGCCTTTAATTGAACTCAACTACATGGTTAATAAAGAACAAGGATTTTTTTACTTCCTGCAGGCCAAACAAGAATTCATTGCTTTCTTATTTTTTCTGTACCCCAACAGATCAGCTAATACAACACTTATTTTCTATTGTCTCTAGTGAGTGAGCAACTGAAAAAATAGGAAGAGGAGCTGCCCTTCCCTTAAAATAACCTTGAAATAGTATCTGTCTAGAATGATCTATTTCCATTTTCAAAAAAACACTAGTGCTGTGTTATTTTCAAGTAGTGATTTATTGGGGAGAATACCTCTGTAGCTTCTAAGTTAGGACTGACATTTGAACAAGACACAACCAGGCACAAGTAAATCCAATGGAAGTAAGCCTAGTTTTTGATGAAGACAAGAAGGGTACTTCTACCATCACATATGATTTGGGAGACAGGTTTCTTCTATACCATTGATTCCAATAAAAGCAATGAAAGAACTTCTAAAACAATGTTCTTCAACTAAAATCACTAGTTCTACTCCTTTTCTGATAGTTTCAAGTGATTTTCATTATGGTTATTAAGAGATGAAGGTACTGAACTGCCATCTTACAGATCACAACTGGCTCTTCCCCCTTACCTCAGTTCTCCCCAGACAGCTTCCTCTACAATTAATCTACTGGAAAACTTGTCGTGTTAATCACACTTCTCAGTGCAAGGTAGACACCACCCAACTTCTTTATGACTCCTTTGGATCTCTCGGTCCTTGACAACCAGCTGCTCCTCCTTTTCCATCCAAGGTTCTGCTCACTGTTCATTCTGAATAACGATACAGAGGATTCCTTTCCCCAGTCATCTCCTTGCCTACATCCTAATAAGGGTACCATCACCTCCTTCGCCTCACACTTCTTTCTTCCCATTACAAATAGAACAGTGCTTAGATCATCATCATCCTTTATCTACCACTTTTCAGAGAAATTCAGTTAAAGAGTCTAGACAGATTTTTTTTTTCCCTCCCTAGATATTCTTCAATCTTAAAGAAAACACATTATTTTGAAACAATATTCTGAAAAGGCTGCTACAGCGTTAGAAAAACAGTTAGGTATCTGTAACATTACCCTACATTGTCCACAGCAGTAACATTCACAGAACAGACGTTCACTGCTTTTAGTAGTTTTAATAAGGTCCAGAAGCAGTACTGAACTCAGGAAATTCAGTAGTGTTCACTGGTTGAAGCAGCAAGAAATCTTTGTTTTACCTTTCTACTGCAGAGTACCAGAACAAGTGATGTTGGGTACATAATGTAAGCCTAAGCCTAACGTTCATACTTAACAGCTGCTATTCTTCAGCTGTCAAACTGAAGAGGAATACCAATAAGCTACACAACTCTGTTAGAGCTGATTTAAACGCAAATGTGAATCAGCCAACATGCAAAGGAACTACAAGCTTCTGGAAAAAAACACTCATCTCCCAGCAAAAGAAGTGGTGTTCCAGCATGTTTCAGGTTATTACTTAGAAGTGTCTGAATTGAATATCAGTAAACATCAGCTCATAGAAGAACATTTTAGTAAAAAGGCATGTGCTAACATTATAATACACTTTTATTTAGAAGTCAGAAAGCAGAACACCTCCACTTGAAATATTTAATTAGGCAGGAAATCTAAATCTCATATCCAATTTTCTTTCACCAAAACCTCTTTATCCTCAACATTACAGTAACTTCATTTATTCTTAACATTGACAGGTGCTGTTTGAATTCAGTGCCAAAGAGAGGACAGGACATAAGCATAATATTACATTTGGAAACATGAGTGAAATTTGGCAGAAGCTAACGTGTTGAGGTATCTAAGACACTGCACATGTGCTCCTTGCAGCGAACTGTGCCAACTATGAAAACTAAACCACTTTAAGGTAAGATGTCTTACAGATCAGATGTATGGTCTGCACTTACTTCATATTCCAGACAATACAGGCAACAAAACCCAATCCCATAATGGCTCTCCGTTCACACATATTTTCCCTCCACTTTACAGCCAGTCCCAAAAGGATGCAATCATACCAGTGTTCAACATATTTTTTCATTATTGCTACTTCATAGCACCCAAGAATCGTATATCTAAAGAAGTCATTCATGTCTGAAGAGAACCATTGACAATTCATTGCAGAAACTCACCATTTTTTTAACTTTCAAGGTAAGTAACTCATTAAGAGGCAAAGTTAGCTAAATTTCATTCTTTTACAAGATTGCCCAGGTGGAAGCAACATGGAAACACACAGAATAAGTTTAGTTTTGAATGCTTTGGAAGTTTAACAGCTAATAAGTTTCCCAACTAGGTTATTCCCTTCTAAGATCTCCCATTTTCTGTAATCTTGTCACCTTTATCAGAAGGGAGAAGGAATTTTTTTTTCCACAAGTGTTATGCCACCACTTAGGTACAAAAAAGAAAATCAAAGAAAATCTTTAACTTTGTAAGCAGATTCGTAGTTGGGTCTCTCAGTACAGCCCACACATACAGAAAACATATTTTATTTATTTTAAATCAAAACAGGTATAAATTCTCCTTTTTTTTTCCTGTATTATGATTCAAAATCACAATGTCTGTCTTAGAAGAAATACATAGGAGCAGTAGAATTTCCCTTCCTGGAAAGGGAAGAATTGATTCCATGCTCCAGGAGAATACCTTAGGTGCCTTGTCTCCATACTAGCATAATCTTTATGAGCTGCAGTGTTGAACATTAGAAGGCTTAAGTTCTGGTTCAAACCTGGGATATAAAAACTTCCACTGCATGTTTAACAGTGTTAAGTGTTTATTTTCTCCAACACACCAGCCTTCAGGATTTTAAATGGGAAGAAAGTAGGTCAGATCTTCCTACTGAAGCTTTTTCAAATTTTAAAAAAACAATTTTGTAGTTAAATTCTGCAAAACATATCTGTCTTCTACATCTTTTATTAATGTCTTAAGAATATAAATTGTTGAAGAGCTCTTTGATTTATTAAGAGCCTTAGAAGTAGCAAGTATCTATAAATATTAGTCAGAAAAATACTTAAACATAATTCCAGTTTTTTATTCCTATGTAATAGGTTTGACTTATCTTTGATCACAGGTTTTTGCAGCAACTCATTAAAAATGCACAAAGAATTTGGCTGTGCACAGACCAGCCACAGAATACTGATCTGAACATTTAACAGCCTGAGGAAAAAAGCAAAAAACACAAAGTGGAACCCACGCACTTGAAGCAATCAAACATCTGCCTGCCTTTCAACACTGCTTTCATAGATTGTCTGCATTCCTAAATTAGAGGATACACTGCGAGTCCCTACTGTTTGAACAACCTCACTACTCTAAGACAATGTTCAAAGAGTTTAAAATACAAAGTTTGCTACCTTCGTGTTTCTGTTGGTGAGCTGTAATAACAAGGAAGCTACTATTCACTTCTTTTATCAGCAATGGTACAAAGAATAAGACACACCCTTCTCGGGGAACTGGAAAAACCTGCTATGTGAAAGCTGAAAAGTCTTCATACCTTCATTTTGCTCCATGTTTCAACAACAGAACTGAAAGGAATCTGCAAGGACTTGGCTGAGCAGAAAAGCAATGGCTGTGTATAAAAACACTGATATAGTTACAAAAATAATAAGACAAAATCTATTTAAAATAAAAGACAATCTTGGCACAAGAACAGGTTATTACCAACTGATGATGAATAAATTTAGGTTGAACATTACAAGCAGCTTCCTCATGTTTAGGGCAATTTAGCATTGGAACAGGCTTCTAATTAAAGCAGTGAGGAGAAAAGGCCCAGCTGCTTTTAAGACAGAGCTCCATATGTCTATGATTGTATGACATAATGCCTACAAGAGCATGAAAATAAACTTGATGAATAGGGAGGTCCTTTCCTGTCCCACATTCCTAAGAGAACAATAACTGTCAAACAAATAACAGCATTCCGATACAACCCTAAGGTACAACCATCTGTCAGGCAATACCCAATAATCATTATACCACAGAAAGTAAAACCAGATATTAATATCACAGCAGGACAAACTTTGCCAAGAATAAACTTCAGAGTATCTTTTCATAAAACATCTTAGACCTGTAACCTCACTTCTCGTAATTCTGTGCTAAAAATTTGCTCCCTCTGCAAACAAGAGCTGCAGAAAGCACACCTCATGTAGTACTCCCTCCCAAATCTGAAAGAACCCAGCTTATTTGGTCTCTATGCAACTACTTAGTCCTATCACCTGCACCCCATCATTCTGCACCCATGCAGCAGATCATCTTACCCAAAACAGATATTACATCTAACTTATTCAACAAGCTTTTTATTTGCTACAGTCATTACTATGCTTAGCTGAGGCAGGATGATTCAAAACTGGCTGTCAACTGCTTTGCTATTGACAGGTACAAATCGCCACTTTTGCCCACATATCATTAACCAGAAAAACTGCAGCAACCATGATGGTCTAAGACAATTGGTAAGACACCATCAGTCTACAGAAATAACACATTCTATTACTAAGCCTTATAGTTTGAAGCAGCAGATAGTCTTTCAGTCACATCAGCCTTTCAACTTGCTTGACACCCAAAGATGTATATAGCGAGGTATACTAGTTGGTCTGACAAAGAACACTACCTCCCACCACAAGTCTTTCAAGCTAGGAGACTGTTTTACCCTACCAGGTACAGGCCTGGCTGGGGGGATCTTTCTATCTTTGTGTTATTATGATAACATATCTGCAATTGAAGACAAGCAGCAACATGTTTTTGGCCAACAAACTCCATCTGCTTATTCATGAAGTCCCTGATCACATCATGCATCCATCCTGGTTTTCCCCTTCTAAAAGCTCATATTGAAATGCAACAATTGAGTGAACATAGAAGAGGGGGAAGCATGAGTGCTCATCAGGAGTTGTACATCAAAGGCAAACCAAACTAAACATGACCATTCACTACTTCTCACAACACACAAGCTCAGGACACTCACAGAAATTACCTGGAAGCATAAAAGAGCAAACTGTAGGAAATATTTTTTCCTATACAATACCTGGTTAAGTTGTAATAGCCAAAACACAATTATTCAAGTAAGTACTTAAAAGACATTTTGAGAACAGGTTCTTCAGCTGCTATCAAAAAAATGGTGAAGACAGACTGTCAGAGACAAAAGTTTTGTTACCAATCTTTGTCAATGGCTAGACTGCTACACTAAAACAAAGGCTGTTTTACATCTATTTGTTAGTCTGTTTTCCCTATACATACTCTCTAGGTCACTTCTGATCAAAGTGTAACAGCTCTTACATTCTTGTTAACAGACTTATATAATTTCCCTTATTTAGCACACAGTTTCACTTTAAATTTAGAATTCAAAGGCAATCTTCTTTTATCAGTTGATTTCCCCTGTCCCTATCCCTTGCAAAACCATTGTGGTTAAACACACAGAAGTTTTTCAGAACAAGAATAAAACTTGTGTCTGAGCAGTAAAGTTTATGTAAATTAATCTCAAACTATTTTCTTAGCTTTAGTCTCTTAGCGAAGTACGGAGCATGGTATCTGCAAGACAGCACTACAATCCATTTTCAGTTAGTTTATATCACACCACAACATTTTACTACCATTTTAGTTCATCTGCTTATACTAGAATACCAATGCTTCTTTAAACTTGTCACCAAAATAGCATACACTTTATTCAGTATGAAAGCCTGCAGATCTGATGTGTAGTATATTCCAGACAAGTTTAAAAAAAGTATACTGAAAGGAGATACTACCAAGAACTTCCCACTAGCCCTGCTAAGCATAAGAGGACATTTTACTTGACCTACCCTACTAATCTCAGCAAGTTGGCCCTTAGCAACAGATGCAAAGCTCAAATGACCACATTCAAATCCTTGTTGCAGCTCCACCTCCAGCTTTTGATCATGTTTCGTCTGGGAGTAACAAATGGATTTCTGCTCCTTGGCCTATGTAACAGCCTCCTTGTAATCCACCAGCTGATCTCGCTAGTATCAGCAAGTGGAATTACTCATCTCAACTTCAGATGCATTTTTCCCCATCACATACAGAAAAGATATATATTGGATACTGATAAGATAAATTTCAGTGATCTTAGATGTCTACAGACTGTTTTGATTATTTTGCTATAGGATTAGATATAAAATTACAAAACTACAATAATACAATATATATGCATTCTGACATTTAAATTTTGACATTCAGCAGCCTGACACAAAAGTAGCTGAACTGTAGGACAAAATCTCCTTGAACTCGTTTTCATTCCTCTAAACATTATAAAATTGTAAACACACAAATTGCTTGAAGCGTAATTCACTTTTGCACAAACTTATCTTAAACTGGAATAAAGTTAGAAGAATATTTTGTATCACAGTAGGTCTTTACCTTAAGATAAACATTAAAAACGGCAAACTGAACTCTTCAGAAACACTAAGCACTGCAATGCATACAACAGGAAAAGCTGCCTTTACGAAATTGACTTGAGAGCATTCAGGAAACATGCAGACGTTAAGAACTGCACCTATCTCAAAATGCACTTGCCTTTATGTCTTCTGCTTCTTCCAAGCTGCACCCACAGACAATTTACAGAACTGCCTGTCAGACATTCTGATTACTCTCCTACGCTCACCCCTGGCTGCTTTCCAGGCAGCCTGAATGAACGCTGCAATGACAGCAAAGGAATCCTGTGTCCCAAGTAGCACAGGGGTTTTTTTTAGTCTACTATTTTGAAACAGTATTTTTTGAAATATTATCTTGGAAACATGACTGGGGTGATTCCTGTATACAAATTCTGGATCTCAAGTGTAGCTGTTTATGCCATGTCTCAGGCTGATAAAGTCAAAAACTTGCAGTTATTAGCAAGGTTGTTGTTTTTTTTTTTCTCTTTACTTATATTTAATTCCAAGTTCTTAGAACTACATAGGACACTTTGGCAGCTGGTACAATCACATGCCAAGTCATAAGCCAAAGACTTGCATGACAAAAATGTCAAATCAGGGACCCCCCGATGAGACATACCAACAGAGAAAGAAATCTGCCTGATCTCAACTGCCAGAACACAGCCTGGCTGAGCGACATGGAGACAAGGTCTCACCATCAAGTCAGGAACTACTACAAGAAGTCCAAGCCAGTCTGCCCATACTGTTCTCTCTTCAGCATTGTCTAACAAAGAAAAGGAAAAGCAGAACAAACAATATCTCATGACAATGCAACTTACTGAATGGGAACCACTGACCTAGACAGTGGTATTGTGACATTAATTCATATGCTAGGGCTGAAACCAGTTTCTTACTTGGAGACCAGAATAGCTCATCCCTTGACTCCTTAGAAAAGAACTTCTATTTAAAATTTTTTACTATCCCTGTTTTGGTTACAAGATTCCTGTAGGATCCAGTAGATTAGATGAGCTTTTCATTTAGCTTTACTTTTCCCAGGGGTACAGTTCTACTACTCTATTCTCTTGCAACAGAAGTTGAAAAATATTTTTTTCCTGAAATATGCTGATTCTACTAAAAGAACAGTAAGCACCTGACATTTTCCTTTCTTCACCTTACCATTCATTTTGCTTTTTCTCCTTGGCCTAAGAAAGGTTTCACTGTCAAAGGAGGTACGAAAGACTCGTTTGTGAGAGAAGTTTGCTGCAACAATTATCTAAAACTCAAGGTCAAATGTTTCTCTTGGTAACAGGTATAGACCCCTGCACATACATACATACACACACACACACTGGGTCTCCTTGCATTAAGCGCTGTCTTGTACTTGAGTAAACACGCTATGAAATTATTTTTATGTATAATAAGTGTGTATACAAAAAATTTTATGCATAAAAACATCCAACCTCCAGAAAACAAACCCAACTAATTACAAACAAGAGGAAATTTGTAGCTTCCCGTGTGTTTGTAAGTTTCTAAACTTGTGACTCTGCAATGATGTAACCCTATATTTTGAATTACCTTTTCTATTATGGTCTATATACAGCAAAGAAAATATAATGTAGTAAAAGCATCACAACATTTGGCAGGGGGCAACCAGACATGAGGTTTTCTGTCAGGCTGTGGCATACTCTTACTTTTCCATTGGGAAAACTCATCTCTCAAGCATTCAAGTGGGGAGATAACATCTCAGCATACTACTCAAGAATGAGTTACAGAGAATAAAAGGTCGTATTATTACTTACTAATTTGGAACAATATATTATTACATGTAAGGTCTCTAAAAAGCATTCCAAGGACTACAGAGAAATCTGTTTCTTCCTAAAGGCAGCAAAAAAAATAGAGAAGACAATTTCCATTATGCAGGAGAAGATACAAGGCAGCAACAGCAGCGACATCAACATTTAGGTGGATAGATGATGGTAGAGCGGTAGATGTGGTTTATCTTGATTTCAGTAAAGCATTTGACACTGTCTCCCACAGCATCCTCGTAGATAAGCTGATAAAGTATGGGTTTAGTGATCAGGTAGTGAGGTGGATTATGAACTGGCTGAAGGGAAGAAGCCAGAGAGTTGTGGTCAATGGGACGGAATCTAGTTGGAGGCCTGTGACTAGTGGAGTCCCTCAGGGGTCGGTACTGGGACCGGTGTTGTTTAATATCTTCATCAACGACTTGGATGAGGGTACAGAATGTATCCTCAGCAAGTTTGCTGATGACACCAAACTAGGAGGAATGGCTGACACACCAGAGGGTTGTGCTGCCATTCAACGAGACCTTGATAGGCTGGAGAGTTGGGTGGGAAAAAAACTTGATGAATTTCAACAAGGGCAAGTGTAGAGTTTTGCATCTGGGGAAGAACAACCCCATGTACCAGTACAGGTTGGGGGCTGACCTGCTGGAGAGCAGTGTAGGGGAAAGGGACCTGGGGGTCCTGGTGGACAGCAGGATGACCATGAGCCAGCAATGTGCCCTTGTGGCCAAGAAGGCCAATGGCATCCCGGGGTGTATTAGAAAGGGAGTGGTTAGTAGGTCAAGAGAGGTTCTCCTTCCCCTCTGTTCTGCCTTGGTGAGGCCACATCTGGAGTATTGTGTCCAGTTCTGGGCCCCCCAGTTCAAGAAGGACAGGGAACTGCTTGAGAGAGTCCAGCGTAGAGCCACAAAGATGATTAAGGGAGTGGAACATCTCCCTTATGAGGAAAGGCTGAGGGAGCTGGGTCTCTTTAGCTTGGAGAAGAGGAGACTGAGGGGTGACCTCATTAATGTTTATAAATATGTCAAGGGTGAGTGTCATGAGGATGGAGCCAGGCTCTTCTCAGTGACATCCAATGATAGGACAAGGGGCAATGGGTGTAAGCTGGAACATAGGAGGTTCCACATAAATGTGAGGAAGAATTTCTTCACAGTGAGGGTAACAGAGCACTGGAACAGGCTGCCCAGAGAGGTTGTGGAGTCTCCTTCTCTGGAGACATTCAAAACCCACCTGGACATGTTCCTGTGTGACCTGATCTAGGTATTCCTGCTCTGGCAGGGGGATTGGACTAGATGATCTTTTGAGGTCCCTTCCAATCCCTAACATTCTGTGATTCTGTGATTTGTTAAGGAAGAATCAAAATCAAGACCT
Source organism: Podargus strigoides (assembly GCA_028020825.1). NCBI lineage: Eukaryota > Metazoa > Chordata > Aves > Caprimulgiformes > Podargidae > Podargus > Podargus strigoides. Next base: position 42,031,515 of record CM051623.1, read on the forward strand.
GCTTGAAAGAAGAAGAAGGTAACATTATGCTTTTAATTCCTGTATGATGGTTAGCACACAGGTCATAAGGCCAGCACTGACTGGAAGGCACAAAAGGACAGTTTAGCCCTTTGCTTACTGTCCTCTCAAAGGCACAGCTAAAGAGGAGGGAAATCAGCTGGTGAACTTGACCACCCAGTGAATGGGAAGCAGCCCACTGCAAGGAAAGGGATGAAGACATCTGGCCTCTGTAGTGAGGACACTGTCCTTGTAGACTGGGAGTCAGGAGCAACAGAAGCATGAAGACAAACTGCTGCAGCTCCAATCACTTTCTATGCGGGCACTGGAAGAAGGACACACTCCTGTTTTTATCCCAATGCTGAGGGCCCTTATGAGCCACAAACTAGCAGCTAAACAAATATTTAGCCGTAAGTACCACAATACAAAATGAGATTGGCTTTTGGACAACTGGAGATAACTTATTATTTAGATCTTTACAATGTGAGCAAATATAAAAAATATCAAGTAAAATATGAGCAGCTCTGACATACTGGAAACTATTAATGCAAACACACTGAACAGCCTCAGAGGGTCCCAATCACTTAAATACTTTCCCGTTCCTGTAGTTTCCTAGCCATAGACTGTATTCATGTGCATGCCGTGTTTTCTTTTCAGGAATCTAGAGATCCTCCACTCATATAATCAAGCTGTTTTTTCTCCCTGAAGTACCACCACCATCTCAACTGACCAGTACGTGAAAATGTACAATGCACCTGCTGGCACCACATGTCATTCCAGAGACTTTTACCTGTGATGACAGCAGGTTTATTTTAATAAGCTGCAGTGCTTTGATAAGTAATGTGTGTGTCTATTGAACTGATACATATGTTTTAAATATTAATGCAATAGCCAAGCTAGATGAAAGCATTAGAGAAGACAGAACAAGTGATTTAATAAGGTGGGACATTTAATTCCCTGACATAAGCTAGCAGCACATATAATGGTGAGTTCAGTCCTTGGATAAAGAAACCAGAATGCCTCCTGTTTTCTTTCAAATTTAATTGGTAACACCTATAGGAAACCATAACCCTGAGCTGAAAGTCATTAAATAGTGTGATAAAGCTGAAAGTCGGAGGAGCAAAATGTAAATTCAGTATTAATGAAGTGGCATTTACTCAACTGTCATCATCGATTATACTTGTACACCTACACAACAAAGTCACAGAATTAAACACTGTGTTACAGCTGCTGTCTGCCTCTATTCATACAGCAGTAAAAAGAATATTTAACTAAAACCTGTCTTCCTACAGGATGTTTTAATTCTGAACAATTTAAAAAAAAAAAATCTAATACTGCCTTTGGTTTGCTGAGCCAGAAGTGTACCACTGGTAAAGAGCTACTGGGTTGAGACTACCTGTCTTCATATTACAGATGGTGGTCTGTTTCTGTGTACTTTTTTCAATCAGTTAAGGTGATGATAACTAACCAGAAATTATTTGGATCACCCCCACTATCTCTTCTCCAAATATGAAAAGTAGCATTTTACAAGGCTTCTGAAATTTCCTTGGTATTCTATAACTTATTAAATATAATTAGTAGACAAGCCAGCTCCTACTGTAAGAAAAGGTTGAGTTTGCAAACCTTTCCTAAGAGATATCTCCCAGGACTCCTGTGCTGTGTGGAATGTGGGGGTCTGTTTCTTTCCAAAATTCAATTATTTGTCATATTAATGTCTGTATATTACTTTTAAACTGGTTATCTAGGAAAAAAATGGTTTATGACTCGGCTACAATATCCGTCTGTACCTAAAATATTTAAACTCTTCCTCCACAGCCATGTCAGCTACAGATTCTTCCTTTTAGACAAATTTCTGTATTTTTTTCTAACACCCTTCTCTTCCCACCCCAACCTTTTTTCCTTTTGAAATGAAGTTATTTACAAGTCTTCATTTATCACCGTGAGCAAGTTCACTGAAAAGCCCTAATGAGAAGGAATTTTCATTATCTTCATAAAGTAATAAATGCATACTTATGAAATCAGGAGTTAAAATAATTAATATTGAATAGAGTACACAGTGTTAGAAAACAGTTTTTGGGGCTTCTAGGAAACAAAAGCCGTTTACAGCTGGCACAGTAGTTTTCAATTTTTTTCCAATTGTCAGACTGTTCCTTTGAATCCCGTTTCCTCCAGTAACAGCCTTGCAAATCCTTCCCTCCATGGCACTCACAGCACAACTTTTCAGATCCAATTGCCCAGGAAGACATTTTCCTCCATTGTTGCAGTCCTGAAATCTGCTATTTGTAGTCACAATTTCTCTTTTGGTCTGGGTGCTACCACGCCCACCATCCACAAGAAGTAGTTATCTTCCAGCAGAAATAAACAGAGGAAAATATGACAGTATTCAACCATCCACATTTGCAAGCTGTAGCCATGGTTCTAAACAAAGGACAACATTGCTTCTTCTATACTCCTCCCAAAAATGTGTTTACTGGATGACCGACTTCTATCTTGCCTCAGTACTCAGCTGCTGCACATTATTTTTGCTTTCAGTTTTAATCATCAAGATTTCTTGAAGCCAGATAGTCTTCCCCAAGAAGCACTCAGGGTGTCTCACCCAACCTCTTCCAGGTCTTAGTGCCCAGGCACATGACTCTCACAGCAGTCAGATGAGGGACCAAAGGCACCACTCAGCACTTACCTCAAAGCATGCCATTCACAGTTTTATCCTCTGAGGTTTGTTTGCCATTTTGATATCCTTGCTCAGACTGGTCGTGGCATCTGGAAGGTGGTCCAAGTCACTCTCTGTATCATATTTCAAACATAAGACAAGCTTTCGAAGCATGGGGCCACACACTGCAGCTTGATCAGGGCAGTTTAAGACTTGCTAGGCTATAGTATTTGTAGTGTCTTCTTAACATCAAGACAAAATTTCTAGCACATCTAATTTTGATGTTATTAAAGTAACAGATTTGTATCTCTGGAGAAGGAACTCATCTTTGAATAAGAAATGTACAGCAGCTCTATGGTACAGATGATATTCCTTTCCCCATAAGAAATTAGATGCTAGAATTTAAGTTGGCAGGACTGAAGTTGAAGGTTAGCTATACGCATACTGCAGGTAACACAGACTTACTGAAGCACTTAAGCTTGGAGATGAGGCAACAAAAGGCTCCTTTCAGGGTCTCTAGGATCTACAGATGGCAACAGAGCAGCAGCAAAGCCAGGATAGGGTGTGCCCCAGGCAAGCCAGCTAACAAAGGGCTGCTGTTTGTCCTGGTGGGAGCCGCAGTAGCTGTGTCTTGGGCTGGTAGGAGGGAGAGCATTAGAAGAGGAGGAAGGATTTTTAGATATGACCTGCAGAGTAGAGATTTCATACCCTTGTTAGACTTGAGCCTTAACATGGGAGCAAGCTGCTTGTTCAGAAGTTGGTTTTGATCGCTTCTCCAGTCTCAAGATGATGCAGCTTCAGCATTCTCCCTTCCAAACACATTTCACTTACAGTGCAATCCTAACACAAAAGTTAACTGTGTTCACAGCTTCCCAAATGACCCAGATTACAATGAGATAATTAACTGCTCATGAACAGCTATTCATTGAAAACTTCTATCACAGTATCTGTTAAGCCATTGAAAACCTTCATTACTGTATCTGTCAAACCTTTGAGAAGAAATTTAAGACTGTTTCTTCAGTTCTCTTTTTGCAGCTCTTCTAGATTGTGATAAAAAAAAGCAAGGCTTTCTACCAGCTGAACTTGCACGGTGTTTTCTAAAAACACAAAAAACCTCTCTCCATCTGCCAGTTGAAGCTTCTGATTTGGCCACACGTAACGTGTGAAATAATTATATTCCACTCCCTTATTTATAATTAGCAATGTCAAGTCCGTTTCTTTAGATAGCATTCATGGCATATTGTCTGTGAAACAGCAGCTCTGCATTTCGTATCTGAAACTACATTGTTCCTTTTGGAACAACTTCATTTGCTAAAGCCAAGCTCAGTCCACCAAACAATACATTATGAACGCAGTAAAGATTTTCTATGCTCTTTATATAAATGGATGTGTACATTTCCAAGTTCTGAGACATAATTAGTAGCTCTGAAGCAGTTTTACTCTATTCTTAAACTTGTTATACAATTTATAGTGCAATGATGACTGACTACAAAACACATTAACTGTTGGCTGTATTAGCAATACTTTCCTATCTTTTCAAAACTCATACCATCATAGATAATGAAATAACATAAGCACATTTAGTCATTCCAGACTCAAAAAACAGAGGCTGTCTTTACAAGACAATGAAGCAACACACAATTAAGAGCATTTAGAACACATACTGGTACAACAGTGTTTCACAGTTTTATTTATTAATACTAATCATGATATAAAATTATTCTTGGTCTCTCATACTAATCCACATGTTGTTCAGGACCATAGAAAACAAGCAACAGCCTAGTCCAGTATCAGAAAATGGTAGGCAGAAGAGCAATCAAAGTAATCCTACCTGGATGATTGTCTTTACTTCAACAGGGACTCAAGATACACATCTTCCAGACGGTGGAGCTGAGAATCTACGGAGCCTGAAGGAAAAAGGAAAGGCTAATAGTAATACGACACTGGTTCTAGTCAGTGTTGGAAATACTACATACTTTCATGGTTTTATTCTAAATGTTAGGAGCCTAAGTTTAAAGTAGTTAACTACCCAACAGCTCCTTCTCTATTAAGCCCTGCAGAAATAAGAAAAGTCAGAAGAGACTTATTTAAGCCACAGGGGAGAGAAGACTTTAAGTTACAAATTTGTTCTGCCTGTCCTAGACAAATTGGTCTTAAAGCAGTAATTAAGCAAAATAATGATTTCAAAATGGGTATAGGCAAGCTTTATCTAACATATAAATACCTGTAAAACTTCATAGGCATATAATCACATTTTGTACTTGAACAAGACACAAGTTCTGGCACAAAACTTCAGGTGTAAGCCTTCTCCCATTGCACTTAATGGGTCCATATTGAAAACCCTTCAAGTGCTTGTCGACTTCATGCTTATAGTAAAGATGCTCATTTCTTTGCTTCATAAGAGCTACTCACTCTGCTTTGGAAAGTCAGTAATAACCTCAAAACCATTCCTAGCTATGCACACTTACACTCAGGAAATGTTTTTTTCAACACTCTACCTGGCATTAAGTACTGCCTGCTCCTCACACAGGCTGAAAACACCTGATATCTCCTCTTGGCAATAAAACGCAGGAACAGAAATGGAGCAGCAGACCATAGAATGCACATGGGGAACAGAACCACAGCAACCCGGCTATATGTGTAGCAAGCACATAACAGTCAAAATAGGGTAGAAAACATTAAAACGGGCCTATTCTTTCTGTGTTCATATGTCACCATCTCTTCTACACACTGCAGACTACAAAGTTCACATCTCCAATTTCATAGTTCTGTGGTATAGTTTGTAGTTATAGTTTATGGCTTAGTTCAATGATTAAATACTGAGAATGTCATTGAGAATGTAAATGATGAGTTCATTTTTGGAATTTTGGTTGCAGGTTTATTGACTGACTACATGGCACTGGTTCGAGAACTAAGAAAGCTTGAATTTTTATTCTTTAAAACTAGCAAGCAAATGCCAATGTTGACTTTTTTCTTCTATTCAAATGTTCTTTTATTAAAATATGACATAGTTTAATGGGGTACTGTCTAGGCTGGATTTTAACTTGACCTGTTATTTCATATAAGCAACATAAGAACAGCAATAGCGGGATCACATTAGCCTTCTCAGCTGAATGAAAAAGCGACAAAAACCAAGATGCTGGCCACAGTAGCAAGATGTGAGCACATGAGATTACATATACTGAAACCCTATTAAATTTACAGCTCTTCCTTTCTCCAGAGCCAACGACTGGGAGAGAAGGTTGATTCTACCCATGATTCATAATGTAGATTGATAAACCATTTTCAGGACAAAACCTGGAGTCCTGAAAAGTGGCCTGCTTAATGCTATTGCTTACAAACATACGGAATTTGTTAGCCTTCCAAAGAGTGGGGAAAATTCAAGTTGTATTCTTTGGTAAGTAAGTGTAATGAACATAGATAAGAATCCCAAAGTATTTTTCCTGCTTTTACTTAATATCATAGCAAGTTCTACAGTAAAGCTCAGTGCAGAGAAACCAGTTCAGAGGGAAGATGCTACTGAACTACTTTTTATAGATCACTTCTGCTCCCTTCCATATGCTCGAGAAAAATGAAAGGCTCACAGGTGCCCAGGTCCTTGCCACATAAAAAGGAGAGGTTCAGCACAGGAAAGCAGAACTAAGGCTGAAGTTTCAGTGAAAGCAAACATCATAAGGAGCAGATGGGAGTTGCAGCAGATTCCCACAACAACGTCTTCGTGAGAAGCACAGTACTCCCACAAGGCATTCAGGAAAGAACTGGAAGTTGCCACTTAGAAAACATACTTGTGACCGTTTCCTATCAGGAGTTAGGATGTCCTATCAAAGTTAACAAAAACACCAATAAGCATCGAAAGTAACAGTACATTCATTACCCTGCTTTCTCTGCACTTAGTTCTGACTTCTATACTGTACTCTTAAAAACTTACAGCTCTGACACCTGCCTAATTTAAAATTTAAATTTCAAATGGCATGCACCTACACAGAAAACATTTTATTACAAACACAAAAATGCCACACTAGCTCAGGTTCAAGGTCCATCTAACACAGTATCCTGCCTCGAATAAGCACTGCTAGTGGATGCCTAAAGAAGAGAACAAGAACAGAATAAACATACAGCAACCTTTCCTTAATGTACTCTGCCAGTTGACAGCAATTTGCAGCTCTGGGACTTCCTCTGTCTCCTTTTAAGTGTGCACATGTAAATGTAAAAATATATACATTAAAGTCCAAAGCTATTCTGAGTTTGAAATAATTTAAATCAGCTTTTCACCATTGAGGTTACTGCTTTACTCCTTTCCATTCTAATGAATAAACAGGCACAGTGGAAACTGATGAGTCTCATTCATTCATTCTTTAGCTCTACAAGATCAAATCCCAAAACCTAAATTAACTGTTGCTTAAAGACAGCTTTTAGAAGCTGCATGCAATCACCCATTCTGAATAAATAAATAAATAACTCAATCCAAACAGTGAAATCTAGCAAAACCCTAATGTTAATTCTAAGTGAGATTAGAGATTTGATCATCTACATCAATTCGAACAAACAATGCTTTCAGTAATTTGTAACTGGGTTATTCACTTAAGTAAGATATTCCTGTAAACATGGACAAGATGCAAACACCCCTTCACAAAAGGGACATGAAGAATGATAATACCTCATACCAAAATTCTAATTACTATAGTTTAAAATGAAAACCTGTAAAAGATAGGTTTAACACACACCAAAAAAAAAGCCTCATTAAAATAGGGCACTTGATCTAAGTAAACTTAAAGAACTCTGAACCTCATCCAAAAATCTAGCTGTAAAAAACAAATGCTGAATTCAAGTACTGAAGATCATCATGAGATCTGCTTGAGAGAGTCCAGCGCAGAGCCACAAAGATGATTAATGGAGTGGAACATCTCCCTTATGAGGAAAGGCTGAAGGAGCTGGGTCTCTTTAGCTTGGAGAAGACTGGAGGGTGACCTCATTAATGTTTATAAATATGTAAAGGGTGAGTGTCATGAGGATGGAGCCAGGCTCTTCTCAGTGACGTCCAATGATAGGACAAGGGGCAATGGGTGCAAGCTGGAACATAGGAGGTTCTGCATAAATGTGAGGAAGAACTTCTTCACAGTGAGGGTAACAGAGCACTGGAACAGGCTGCCCAGAAAGGTTATGGAGTCTCCTTCTCTGGAGACATTCAAAACCCGCCTGGATGCGTTCCTGTGTGACCTGATTTAGGTATTCCTGCTCTGGCAGGGGGATTGGACTAGATAATCTTTTGAGGTCCCTTCCAATCCTTAACATCCTGTGATCTAAAGATGCTGCTCACCACTGTATCTTCTTAAAAGGAAGAACTGAAAGCTATTGCCCATGAAGTTATGTTACAGTTGACTTAGAGGGAAGAAAACGCAAAAATATGGTGAGCTGTTGACAAAATCAAATAAAAAAAAAAGCTCTGGAAATGCAGAAAGACTGTTATAAATAGAGATTAAATAAAACAAAGCTAAAAATTCAGAGGTGAAAGCACATAAGTAGCATGCAAAGGCATCTGCTGCTCTTCCGAGGTCTGACATCAGTCATTATCGTTAATGTTCTTCACATGCAACAAGCCAAATTAAGAATACTATTTATTGCTCAACACCGATTAAACACAGGCATTAACAAAGCCAGTATGGAGCTGGTTTCACAGGTGAATGAAGTTATTCTCAGTTAATTCATAAAACACCTCCTGGTACCCACGAACTGCAGCTGATGGGTCTCCCGAGCCCGGCTGTGTGGCCTGATGTCACTCCGTGCTCCAGTCACATCCCTTACTTGCGATACCCGAGCTCTCCTCCGCCCCTCCCGCCAGCCCGGCCGGTTTTAGCAGCGAGGCACAGCCGGGATCAAACGCCCCTCTCCCCCCGCCGGGGGCACTTCACCGCGGTGCCCGCGGGGGGTCTCAGCGCCGGGCCTGCCTGCCGCGGACCGGGACCTCCCCTCAGGGCACCGCCGGGAGCCGCCTCACCCTGAGGGAACCCCGCGACGGCTGCGGGCACGGCCGTGGGGCTCCCCCGCCGCCCGGGCGCCTCACACACACGCGGGGTCTCACGGGGGTGGCGGCGGCTGGCCGGGGGGCGGGGGCCATCTTGGAACGGGCGCCCCGCGCAGGGGGCACGGACCCCACCACGCGCCCCCGCGGCCGGGCCCCCCCAGCTCGGCACCTGCCACATCCCCTCGCTCGCCAGCCGATCCCCCCTCCCGCGGTCCCGCCGGCAACCGCGACCCCGCCGCACCACTCGGCGCCCCCTGCCCCGGCGGCGCCCAGCGCCCGCCCCGACCCCAGCTCCGGTGGAACGGGAGGTCCCCCGCCGGCTCGCGGACCCCCGCGCGCGGCACCGCCCGCCTTCGTCTCGAGGAGGCGCCTACCTGCGGCCGAGCCCCTCAGGTGGTGGCGGGCGCGCCCCAACCTTCCTCTACCCGCGAAGCTCCGCGCCCCGGCTCCCCATCTCCGCCGCCGTGCTGGGCCGGGCCGGGCGCGCCGGGCCCCTCCCACCGGGGCGGGGCTCCGCCCAACGGCCGCTCGCCAGGCCCGACCCCGGCTCACAGGCACAGGCCGAGGGAAGCCCGCGCTCCATTGGCCAGAGCAGGCAGGGCCGCGCAGAGCGGACGCCGATTGGCCGCGGGGGGAGGTAGCGGCCCTCCCCGCGGAGGTCGCGTGACGCCAGGTGGCGGGGGCTCGGCAGGAGCGGGCTGCGGCGCTGCCCCGCGGGGTCCGGTGGCTGCGGGGCCTCCCGCGGGCGCGTGGTTGTGCCTTCTCGCAGTTCGGAGGTGGGGAGTTTCGGCAGCGTGACGAAAACTGGGGCTGGGGGAGTCCGTCACGCATGCTGGGGGAAGGGGACGGGCCGGAGCCCGCAGTGGCGGCTGGCCAGGCAGCGTGGCAGGTGTCCCATGCGGGGTGCTGCCCCATGCATGGAGCTCCTGTGGTCCGGGCCCCCCTCGGCCCACCCCGGTGTGGGACTGCTGGTGCTGCAGGACACCGTGTTCTCCAGAGCGCCTGGAGGGACAGCAGGAGCCGCCACAGGCAGTGGGACCCAGTGTGTTTTCCCCCTGCCTGAGAGCTCCGAGCCGCACGCAGGGAGGAGGCGATCTTCCGCGGTTTGCCGAGGGTGAGCTCGGGCGGCCGGGGCGAGCAGTGGGGTGAGTGAGGCTGTCAGGTGGGGCTGGGGGATGGACAGGCGCTTGGCGGCTGGCAAGGGCAGCGGTGGATCCACCAGAACAGTCCGTGTGAGAGGATGAGACTTTATTCATTCAATGAATCTATTCTTAATGGGTTTATTTTTCTTGTAATAAAATATGCCAAGGATTCTTCTAGTCTTTTCCAAGTGAAGGAACACACTGGCGTTACAAATACGTGTGTTTGCAACAGCAGTGCTGTCTAATGTCCACCAAACCCAGCGTCTGGTGCACTGGACAGCCACCTCACAACCCTAGCCTGCACCAGGCTGTACTGGTGTTAGTTCCTGGCTAATTGTAAAATACATCATTACAGGTGGTTTTGGTCAGCTTTAATTCTCCTGTACTTGCTTGGACTTTTCTGCATTGTCTTCAAGTAGCATTTCAAGGGAAGTGTTCAGTTGTGACAAAAATTCTTTGAGATACATACACAGTTCCAGAAGACTATGAGTTTCATAGGATTTCCTCTCATTTCTCGGGGCAGGTCTTTTATCATTAGACACAAACAGTTGTGTATAATGCAACTAATCTCATTCGACCTCCTCTGACATTTGTTCCTGTTCAGTTTAAACTTACGGCGTTTTGGCACACTACAAGATTACATGATTTCATTGTGTTGTCAATCATTTTTGGTTTAGATCAGCAAATCATTAACAATTACTTCCTTCTTACCCATATTTTCAAAGACTTGGGATGTGATCCTTCCTTTTGTGATCCATCAGCAGCTGAAGCATTCCTGAAAGAAACCAGTTGAACGTATGTCATTAGTTTTGGAATAAATTATTCTCAAAGACAGTACAGTAATTACAATGCCCAGTGGTGCTAGACATCTCAAAATGTAGCCCAGTTTCTGGATGAATACATTTTTGTGTGTTTTTTGAGATCATATTTTAAATATTCATCTCACTTTCCTTTTAAATAAATATTTCACAAGACTAAACAGATACCAAGCTAATAATTTCCTTCTTCTTATGCTGAGTACCACCCAAGTACTTTTTCATTTCTTAAGACTTAACCTCATTTGGAAAACTAATTTAATGAAAAAACAGTTCTGAGTTCTAATACTTTATATGCAAACTTTTAGTTGAGGCCAGGCTGTTTTAGGAGAAACTTAAATTCCCCAGGATGAAAGTGCTGACAGACACTAAGCAACAAAACTCCAAAACAAGGCTTCCAGCCAGAAAGATGAATTGCCATTGTACCCATCCAAGTGTTATCCTTCTTTTCCTATTGCAGGGTTTGGCAAGAGGGAGTTGAGCCCTCCATCAGTTTTGAAAAAGGGTATATTCTCCACAAACCCAAAACAACGCAACTCCTGTAAGCTGAACTCTCCCCTGTGATAGCAAACAAGATGAAGCTGAGGGGAGAGGTGAAGAGCTTTCCACAGGTCAGTGCTTTTCCCAAATCCAAGGGAAACAGACGCTATCTCCGGAGGACATTCCCCAGCATGACGCCATTAAATCAGTCCAAGAGTGAAAGTCTATGAGCGAGACTAGCAAAAGATAGCTAGGGAGTTAAATTTAGGCAGGTTAGATGCCCTTCTTTTAATTTCCTCCCAGGGGTTTCTCTGGTGGAAAAGGACAGGAAGAAATAAGACACTTAAGAAACTGTAGTAACACACTAGTCCCCAAAACACTTTAGACATGACTGATGTGGCTGGGAGATTTTCTTCTATTTTGCTGGTAAGGTTGGAAATCTGCAAAAACAGCATCCTACATCTCTCTCAGGGGAATGCAGCAGGAGATAGATATCTGAGGTGGTACCACACCTGCAGATCACTGTAGGCCCACAGAATCTTCCTGGTTGCCTCTAAAGCTCTAGCCAATCACAAGGTATTGGCACCTCTCTTTCCAGTTGCTAAGTTGTTACAAGACAACTAAAACATTAGATACTCTCCTAAAATTATTTTTCCATGCAGGCAATTGCTGTATTTGGCACAAAGATGTTATGTGATCGTTAATGGGAAGTGAAACTGAGCCAGTTTCTTTACAAAAATGTGGCCAGCCCTATGGGACAATTTGAGAACTGCTTTAAATGTTTAGTTGTGTGTGTGTAGAGGCTGCTTTGGTGTTCTTCACCTCCTGACACGGACACTTTCACTGTGCATAGCTGAGATTCTTGCATAATTTAACAGAGCCATCTCAGGTATCTCCCACTCTGTTCAGAGCATTTGAGCTGTGTTCTCTTTCGGATTTTGGCACACAGCTTGTATCACATTACATTTACAGAAGAGTTTACCAGACTTGCTTATTTTGAAAATTTCCTAGAGAACAAGGATTTTTTTTTTCTAATGCATATATTTGAATGGCTTCCAAAATATTTCTAACAGCTGCCTCCAGTCAAGTTTTTTATTTCCTTGATTTTAGCCTGACACAAGTATAATCAATATTATTCATTTTTCTGTCTCAAATTCCAGCATTATTGGTGCAAATGAAATAAACAGCTGTAGACATCTTTTTTTTTCTGATGGACTGTAAATGCTTGCTGGGTTTTTTGTGTTACTGTTTCATCTTCATAGTATTCCAGCAGACAGGCTTGTGGCTAGCACAAAGGACTGGCTGAATGGAAATGGAATCAGCAAAAAAATCTGTTTCAGTCATTGCAAACTGAGGATACTGGAAAATACAATGTTTCAGTCATTGCAAATTGAGGGTACTGGAAAATATGTAAAAAAAAAAAAAGATTCATTTATTAAAAGCATATTTATTTTGTTTTCTCACTTTTTCCTATTATAACTGAATAACCTTCAGAAATTTGTTGTTCAGCAAAACTGAAGTATATCTAGGTACACTAAAGGAATTATGCAAATTATTTTACTGAAAGAACATGCACATTCATGTGTACACATTGTTTTCCTGGTCTTCCTATTACAGATACAACCTGGATTAAAATCCTGGTTTGTTAAAGCAAATGAGTGCTCTGGAGACTCCAGATTTCTGACTGATGATAGAAATCTGTCATGTTTGTGTAGGGTACATGGAGCTTGAATACATTAATATGAATAAATATTAAAATCTGTTAAACATTGTTTTTTGTTGGTTTAGATTGTTTCCTGAGGAAACAGGGCTTATGTTCATGAGCAATCTTTCTGTGAATCCCCCTTAGCAATTTATAATTTTTCTAGCTGCACTTTAGCTAATTTTAACTTTCTTCTTTCATTATATTTATAGAAATCTCAAAATACATCAGTTTTTTTCCCTTCAACTTGTAAACTTTTGCTGTCTATGGAGTTCTCAGTATTTTTCTGTGAGACTACCTTTATGATTTTCTGGTATATGATAATTTCTCCTCAGGATCCAGCTATTATAAAGGTACGTACATGACGTAGACAGACATCTTCACGTCCAACCTTTTTATTCTTCTGCTTGCTCTATGAGCTTGCCGTGGCTGTTTTTGCTGTGCCTAAGCTATTTTGAATATTCATGCAGTTTTGATAAGTAACCAAGCTCAATTTTGTCCCTTCACCAAGTATCTCTTGTTCTTCTTACTCAGTCTTACAGTTTTCCTTACTGCAAACCATGCTGATAACCCTTCTGCCATTCATACCACCAACTTCTCACTCACGCAGTAGAAACTAAATAAAGGTGATTGGGCAGAAATACATCAATTTACCTGTTAGACTGATATTTCATATTCTGTTTCAATTTGAATTCTTTCTTGAATGTCTTCCTTGGGATCTTGCTTCCAAACTGCATCAGATAAGCTGTTCTGTAGTTTTTATGCTCCTTCATCCAGTGTCATGCTACTGATATATATGTATAAACTTGTCCAATTATCAGGCTGCAGTCCAATTTGCTGAACTTTGCAATACATCCATTGATGCTGCTCTGTCCAACTTAAGAAGTTCTGTTGGAGCCTTCTCTGACTTGGAGTCTTCCTATTCTGAAAAGTTAATAACTATTATATTTATTAATGCTACTTCAGATTTTAATGGTGGCAGTTCTCCAATCTATACAATTCAATAGATTTTCATACAATTCCTCATTGTATCATCTGTGTTTGACCATCCTTGTTTTTGTTAGTAGAATCTCACACATTAATGATTCATTAATTCTGGTTTGCAGTTAAAACTCTTCCATTATTGACATGCAGAAATCAAACATCTCTTCAGAGTTTTGCTGCCACCTCCTGATCCCTGACACACCTATTGATGTCTTATGTAATCTTGTTTAATTGTTTGGATTTGCTTAACTAAGCCACCTGTCACTACCAAACTTCACTGAATCAAAAGCAGACATGTCCTTCATGCTTCTTAACATTGATATTATATTTTAATACAGTTCTTGGAGAGGAGAAAAACACAGTTGAAACTAAGAACAAAAATGAATGTTTACAATACTTCTAAACAAAGGTGTATTTACGAGTCAAATGTTGATGTTAAAGTTTCTTATAAAACAACTTCAGGATTTGTGAAAGAATTAAAAACATAATGAATGCAAAATTTAGGATGTACCATCCCTAATTAGGCTTCCACTTTATTTTGCTGAACTCCTAGGAGGATGAACTGTTTGTATCACAAGATAGTTAAAATGTCACTGTTTGCTTTATTTTTCCTAGCAGTTACAGAAAAGTACTATTATTAATGAATTTGGATGTGGTTGCGAGCCAAGAATGTGCTGTTTCATGACTGTAATCCTACATGTGCATTTTAGTCTTCCACTCACAGAGTAAGAACTCTGATGCTCAGAGATAGAAGTCAGAAGCTAGGGAGTGTGATCCACCAGTCATACATGTGTTTTTGAATGGCAGACAGAAGTGTGAAGAAGAATAGAATTTGATAAGCAGCTATCATTTCATTTTAATTTTCTATTTGATTGCCCGATCTCATTTCCCTACTTCTTTCCTAAACCCTGTCTAATCCCCTCTTGCAGCTGGAAGGCAGAGTGCAGAACACCTGTGCAAAACAGAACTAAGGTGATGAGCACAACCCGCTGCTACTTTGCCTTTGGGCAGTGTGTGGCTGTGGAATGGAAAACAGATTGCCCTTTGGTATTATCTTAATTTACCGTCATGTGCATTTGACAGTACTGAGTATAACCTTTAGGGAATGCATTAGAAAAGAGGCAACTGCTCATGTACAGACATGACACCAAGATTAACAGGAAATAAATAGCTGTAATCTCAGAAAAGCACATCATCTAATAAAGAAGGGGGAGACATTTTGTCACAAACTGGCATACACTTGTGGCATGTTCTGAGTTTAAAACTTCTTTAATAAATCAGTGGTACTATGCTAACAGGAAAATGGGGTAACTGATGCCGCGTGCCTCTGGCAAACAGTCTGTTCCAGAGGAAGGAGGTTTGCTTTGGAGCTAACCTGGCCCTCCCAATTCACAAATGTTCCTATGTATGTGGCTGCAAAAAGAGCAATATCAGAACTGGGGAGATGGTAGTCCAGAACAGGCAAAAGTTATCAGCCCTGCGCATGTCTCCCTAATTAAACAGCTACAACAGCCATAGTGCCTGAGATGTACCACCAGCACTTGTGCATTCAGTGAGTAGTAGAGAGTATCTTTCTAGGTTGAAAAATGAGCGGCTGTTACTGATAAGATGCTCATCAGTCCAGCTGTTATCAGTCATTGCTAAGCATGCTCTATCAGATTGTTCAACTAATGTTTACTAGAGTTGCCTGACAAAAACCGAGAGCCATATACTCCTCCAGATATCAGGAAAGACACCAGGAATTAATATAAATTTTCCTCCAGGACCTAGCAAGATCTGCACCTTTCTCTTACACCTAGCAAGGTGTGGTCAAGCCTACCCTTAATATCAGGATTGTACCCAGCTACATTGCACTTAGTCTGTACCAAAAGGCCACAACAGCACAAGCTTTAGAGCTTCCTGATATGTGCCAGATGCCTTAGCATCTGTGCTCATTCATTGGATCTGGATGACTCAAGCACAGACAAATGCCTTGCAGGCAGTAGTGTGATAGTCTGACTTACCTCTTCCTAGGTACAAGCAGAGATGCTTTGAGCTCAGGCTGCAGCAGAGCTCACATCCCTGAAGAAGTGGATCATGGCTGTCTTCTGCATAAATCCACTGGCAACCCACTGTTCTTCCTTCCCAGATAAAGCAGTCCTTGCTTCTCAGAGTTCTCAGAACTCCTCTGTGCTGAGGCACAAGCTCCTACCTGTGAAAGGTGGTTTAGACCCAACAGGACTATGAGCTACTCCGGATTAGCAGAAATAGGGACCATAAGTCTGATGAGAGCTGGTGAATGCTGTACTACTCCTTCACATTCCTCTTGAGCCAGCTTTTTTGGAGTGGGATGAATTAGTAGCTCTACTCTTTCTGCAGCTGAAGATTAGTGCCTTCTTAACATGACTGAGAGAAAGCGAAGTGGCTGCAACTCAGAGCTGTCATTTTGTCTGTGAGTGATTGTCTTTCCAAGTCAACATTTTTCTCTCTCTAGACTGGATAACCCACTGTGGTTCTTCGGTTTCTATTTTCGGTTCACTCATCTATGGTGAATTGTAAGCAGGCTGGCTGTGCTTGCTGCCTGCCAGCCCAAGCCAGCCGATCTAGTGCAAAATCTCATTATCAGTCTTTTATTGTCAACTCACTTAAACTCTAGTACCATTCAGGTCTGCCAGAAGTGCTGTTCTGTTTCTATAGAGGAATGGTCTTTTCCATCTGGAGAGTACCTTTATCCCTGTTTTGCTCTTTTTTTGTGCATGTATGTGCACATATAAGGGAGGGGTGGGAGGAAGGAGCAGCTTCCCTAAGAGGCAAACATCCATTTCTCTCCCTAAGCTGGAAACCTATTTAAATCTGCTTGCTGGGAATCAGCCCTTCAGCTGATTCCCAACACATGCCCAAGGTAGGGTGAGCAGCTCCGCTGAGTTTTTAAAGAGCCCATACAGCCTGTTTCACAGGGTTTGACATTTCCAACACAAGACCAAGCTTTCAGCTCTTTGTGCCAGGCTACAGTGAGTCAGACTAGAAAAGTCTGTACTGATTGTCTGCATCATTTATTGCCCAGAGAAATACCAACTGAAGTGCTTAGGGATTTCTGAAATTAAATGTAGGATAGGTATATTGTTTTTCAATAGGAAAAAATAAACTCAAACCTTTTATGGAGAAATTTTGCTTTGAAATTGAGCAAGGGAGGCCTTTATTGAATGCTTTTCACTGCACAAAAGAAAATCTACTCTAATTTGGCCAAATTTTAGGATATTTTAAATGTCAGTTTACAGAGACACTTGCTCCTGCTTAAGGGTTAAGACTGTCCCAGAGCAAGCTTATGTCTCTCACAGTTACAGTCCTGTTGTTTGTGCATCATTCCCACAGTTCAAATAAGGCTCTTCAGCCACTCTCAGCTCTTAGCCTGAGCATGCACTCTCCCTACAAAGCCACTACACATCCTGCAGCCCAAGATTACACGATGGAGACAGAATTTCCCAATAATGGTTGTTTCCAGCTGCTACATGCTGAGCTGGAGCCAAGCAACGAATGGAGAGCAGGGACACTCTTTCTTGCTCTTTCAGTGACCTCTCTGCTGGCATCTAGGCAGTGTGAAGGAAGAAGACATCTGATTCAGAAGCAGATAGAGCAAGAGCCAGATCTAAGGCCTTGCTGTGGAGAACCAGCAGGCTGTACTGGAAGTAGGAGCATGTGGGATGAAAACTGGGACTTGCAGATAAGCAGATACTCAGGAGTAGCAGGACAGGAATACTATTTTGAAGCCACCAAAGGAAAAGACAGCCATCACAGACTGCAGATCCAGAACAAGGATGTTAGGGTTGTAGGCTAAAGGGATGGTAGAGGTGAATGTAGGATTGTTTTGCCAATTACTAAGCCTAGTACAAAGGATGCAGCCAGCAGTAGAATGAACCAGTAACCAGATTCTATTGTATACAGAAGGGTCAGTACATGGGTGATTGCTGGGGGTACAAACAAGTCAATGAGGTTACACATAACAGACATCAACTCCAGCGACCCCAGGAACGATGCAGATGATCAACAGCTGGTAGAACAAACAAAGCAATAAAGTCTCCCATAGAAGAGATGGAAGACAGCCAAAACAAGAGGCTGATAACATAGGATTGAGGCAAACTCATGTTGTTTCCACAGAGCCCATATTCACAAGTACCAAACCTGACTGGGGCCCAGTTGCAGGGAGAGTCAGGAGGTCCTTCCTCAACAGGAAAACTGCAAAGTGCATCCACCTCACAGACACACACTCCACCCTTCCTGCAGTGGTCCCAGCTTTCATCCCCAAAGCAGGACACCTGGCACTCATTTACCCAATGCAGGGCACCTGGGGCTTGTTTACCCAAGGGCTTTCCTTACAAGGCTGGCTGCACCTTGGAGGAAAGCCAAAAGGCAAACTCATCCCCTCCTCTTAAAGGACCATGGGGCCCACCCATATGTCAACCTTAATTCAGGGCTTGGGGTTCAGACCCCAGCACTTCAAGGATGGAGGAAACAAATTGCTGAAGAAACTAGAGCACAAGAAAAAGAAACTAGTAAAGAAGTTGGGATGGAGAGGGAAGGTGTACTGAGAGTGCAGTCCCAGGAAAGAGACTGGCACTAGAAACCGGCCGAGGTGGGCAGCACTGGTACGTGGATGGAGTGAGCAGTCCCAGATGGGAAAGAGCCAGGAAAGAGTCAGGAGGGGATTCAGATTACTTTGGCAAGGAGATGGGGAGTGTAGGCTCAGCTGGGGCTTGGAATATGAGGGGTTGTTTTCAGTGAATGACAGTGAACAAACCCAGTAAGGCAACAACTGCAACAAAAGAAAAAGCAGACAAATTACCTTCTTATTGTCCAAGGCTTGTAAGTGTTTGCTCTGAGAAGACAAGAGGAAGCCCAGGACACGAGCAGCTGCTCAGCCTGAACGTAGGATACACCCTTGCACCACTCGCACACCAGACTGGCTGCTGGAGCTCCTCCTGTCACTGTCAGACTGCACAGAGGACCATGCTGTGCCCATCTGAGTGGCTCTAGCAGGGATGGGGGATCCCATGGTGGGAAGGTTTGCTGATGGCAGGAGTTCTTGGAAGTGGTGTTCCTGCTGGCATGGTGAGTCGATGAAGTCACCTGCCACGTGTGCACCTTTTCCAGGGTGGATCCTCTAGATCTTTTAGTGTGATTTTCACTTGCTCTCTGTTTGCCACAACTTGGTGGTCAGGCTGTTGGCTGCATTCTGATGCCAGATACTAGGCAGAGAGGTTTTGGCTGTCTTGGGTAACCATATGGCTTTGATTTATTTTAATCTACCAATAGTAATAATCACGGCAAGATAAAAATGGTGAAATCTGCTGCAGATGAAATGTATCACGGGCCACGGCACTCATCAGATGAGTAGCAGATAATGATTATTATCCTTAGCTCTGCTTTCTTGGGTAGACTCGTGCGCTTATTTTGGAAACAGTTCCTGATCTTCCTCCTCTGACCAATGTGTATGGCCATGACTGTGAGTGCTCAAGCTAGGCTGATCCTCTTACTCTGGATTGTGTTTAACAAAAACTCCAGCTGTCTCCAGGTTTTCTGTGTTCAGGAGGTTGTTAACCCACACAGCCTTTGGCATCCCTGATGCTGGGCTTCATTTCTCCCTGCAGTGACATGTCACCGTTTGGGATGAGCCAGTCTACTGTCATTTAAGATCAACCAGGTGCCATCGGCATCTCTTATTTGTGGTGTTTTGTAGACTGTAAACAAATACGTTCAAAAAAACTGGTGCTAGCACAGAGCGTTGTGGGAATCGCTCTTCTGGAGCTCCAGGGGTGGGTTTGTGGCCCACAGCCTTGTGAAAACTTTTACTGCAGAGTAACACCTCAGTTGCCATTCATACTCCTTGAAGAAGGATGACTGAGTGCTTCAGTGTCAGATGGTACTGGGGGTTACTTTAAGCTGAAGTAGCTACTTTTTTTCTCTTGACAGTTCGCTTTAGCATACTTAGCAAATGTGATGGTGTTGATGTTTCATTCTGACAAACTGTCACTCACGACACCTTACCAGGGCATGCTGGGGATGCTGCCTGTCTGGCTCCAGGGGAGGGTGGCTGCAGCTCAGGAGAGTGCTGGGGCAGTGCTGTTGAAGTGGCACCTTTGTCTTCAGTAGCTTTTTGCCATATCTTAGGAATCCAGCTCTGCAGCATCAGATGGGTGTGGAGATGGACAGACAATGCTAACATTTCTTTTCCAGTTTCTGTAGCAATTACAGCATTACGTGGTCAAATCTGCATATAAAGCAAGATTAAAAGTATCCCCTAATTGCAGTTTGTGATTCTTAAGATCTCCTTTTTGCTGGTAGCACCTAGTGCTGTATATCACCTCCTACGTTCAAAGCACAGTTCCTGCATATCTCAGCTACAGCTCTCTGAGTGTGTCTGCAAATCAAATCCTAGGTTATCGAGTCAGCACCCAAAATGAGGGGTATGAAATTAAAGATTAACACAATAAGAATCCCTCTGCAGGAACTCTCTAGCAAGAAGCAGAGCAGACTCCAGTCCTCCAGGGACAGTGTTCGGCTATCTTAATTGTAAAGCAGTCCTGTTTCTTCATGCAGTCACCTGTGTCATTCGCTGTTCATTTTCCAGTTTCAGCAACAATGGAAACAAGGGTCCGGCAGACAGCAGATGCTTTTGCTTCAGAAACTGGTTCATACCCACAGGAGGACTTAAAAATGAACATGTAATGTTGTAAGTAAAACCTATGCTAAAAGTTAAAATTACAAAATCAGCTTTGCCGAGTTTTAATGATTGTCTGTGCAACATTAATATGGTTTGTATGTATTTTTTTCTGAATACAGATATGTTTATGTGCTCTACTTATTTGTCAGCTCACGTTCTTTCTCATCCCAGAGGGTGTTGAGAAAAAATTACAGGAGATAGATAAGTAAAACAGGATAGTTAATTTGGACTAGTTCATGCAGGTGGCTGGAACATGCAGGCATTACCACTTCCATTTAGAATAGGAAAGCCCAACACAAAGGGTTAAAGGACATTTTTGCAAAAAAACTCCTGGAAGCAGCTATGTTGGGATAAGTGAAAGACTACATGTATGCTGGTTAATAGGAAAGGTTATAGCCCCTCTATATAAGGCTTCTGCACCAGTAAAATATTATTTGGTTTTATAAAAAAGGATTGAAAGGTAGACTTAAAGTAAGTTGACTAGACTTCTTCAGCTCAATAATTCACATGTAATTCTGGAAATGCCAGGTCTGATCTTGCAGCAAATAATGTGGTGGTTTGTATCACTGAACAGGTCAGAGAGAGAGAGGTGGAACTATCTGGTTCCAGGTTGTTTACGCTGTACATGTGACAGCACTTCGCATGCAGTCTGTGTCTCTGTGTGCAGATGGCCTTTAATACATTCTGCTTAAGGTGCTATCTTGGGCAGCTCCTGCTTTTTGCGCTGATCGGGTGGGAGCTCAGAACTGCTCTCCTCTGTGGGGTGTTTCCCTGACACAGCATTAGAACTGAAGAGCTGCAAAGTAGACATAAAATGCAAAAATATTGAGGGAAAACTTGTGGACCAAGTACAGTGCTTACTAAACCTGTTTGTCTTTCTAGACACCAGCAAAGGCTGATTAAAAAGATTCTTCTATAAAAACAAAAACACCTTGTGTGTGCTATGTAATGTTTTTCCTTTTAGAATCAGGTTGGCAGTGTCTCTTTAATGTGCAGCACTGTGAACTTAAAAGAAATCTCATTATCAGCCTTCCTAGCCTTAAGCACTTCCTCAAGTATTCTATGATTGCTGGCTTGCAGATGCTGCAGTTAGGTTGCTGGGTGGTGGGGTTTTGTTTGTGTTCCCTTAGGCCCTTTTCTTGTTTTTATATGTGGCTATAAATATCTTACCCTGAGAAAAGACATGAAAGTAATCATATAGATGTTAATTAGATGCCATGTGATTTTTTTTTTCAAATTCTGGAGTCACAAAGTATAACTTTTAATTACCCATTTTTGGTTTGGGAATAGTAGTTTCTTCTTCAGACATATATCAGCATGATCACAAATATGTATAATTCTTCTCCAGAATTCTTGATTTCCCCCAGCCAATTTTTAATAAATAAGGAAGCATTTATGCCTGAATCAAAGAGTTATACACCCTTGAGTAAAAGTTCCAGTTCCTCTGTTGTGGGTCTCAGCACTGTACATCTGTCATATATTGTTCACAGAGAACCTCAAGATAGAGATCAAAAACGTATAGTTCATTTCAGTTCATTTTTAAATTTCTAAATTAAAGACAGAAAACTTACTTAATTCCAATGTAGTCATATCCAACTGGCTAGGTAAGTAACTTCTTTATCCCTACCCCAAAATAGTTGGTACAACAAAACCATATCACTTAAACTATATCCAGATAATATTACATGCCCATGATGTATATTCAGGCCTTAAGGAGAAGACTTCTTTTTGCAGTTTTGCAAAATCCAAGCATGTGACTTTAGACTGATGTGGTATCAGTGTGGTATTTTGGTAGGCTGCTTTCATCAAAATAGAGTTACTAATGATCCATTGGTGTCAGAAACACCTACAAATTGCTGACACACGGGGTTTTCAGACAGAGGACCCATTGCAGCCAGGATTCACTGGCTGCATTATTTTGGACTTCAAAACTACGTCTTGTAGTTCACAGAATCACAGAATGTTAGGGATTGGAAGGGACCTCAAAAGATCATCTAGTCCAATCCCCCTGCCGGAGCAGGAATACCTAGATCAGGTCACACAGGAACGCATCCAGACAGGTTTTGAATGTCTCCAGAGAAGGAGACTCCACAACCTCTCTGGGCAGCCTGTTCCAGTGCTCTGTCACCCTCACTGTGAAGAAGTTCTTCCTCACATTTATGCAGAACCTCCTGTGTTCCAGCTTGCATCCATTTCCCCCAGTCCTATCATTGGATGTCACTGAGAAGAGCCTGGCTCCTCATGACACTCACCCTTTACATATTTATAAACATTAATGAGGTCACCCCTCAGTCTTCTCCAAGCTAAAGAGACCCAGCTCCCTCAGCCTTTCCTCATAAGGGAGATGTTCCACTCCCTTCATCATCTTTGTGGTTCTGCGCTGGACTCTCTCAAGCAGTTCCCTGTCCTTCTTGAACTGGGCGGCCCAGAACTGGACACAATCTTCCAGATGCGGCCTCAGCAGGGCAGAGTAGAGGGGGAGGAGAACCTCTCTCCACCTACTAAGCACACCCCTTCTAATACACCCCAGGATGCCATTGGCCTTCTTGGCCACAAGGGCACATTGCTGGCTCATGGTCATCCTGCTGTCCACCAGGACCCCCAGGTCCCTTTCCCCTATATCTGCTCTCCAACAGGTCAGTCTCCAACTTATACTGGCATATGGGGTTGTTCTTCCCCAGATGCAAGACTCTACACTTGCCCTTGTTATATTTCATTAAATTTCTCCCCACCCAACTCTCCAGCCTGTCTAGGTCTCTCTGAATGGCAGCACAGCCTTCTGGTGTGTCAGCCACTCCTCCCAGTTTGGTGTCATCAGCAAACTTGCTGACAGAGCACTCTATTCCCTCATCCAAATCATTGATGAATATATTGAATAGTACTGGTCCCCTTACCAGCCCCTGAGGGACTCCACTAGATACAGGCCTCCAACTAGACTCTGTCCCATTGACCACAACTCTCTGGCTTCTTTCCTTCAGCCAGTTCACAATCCACCTCACTGTCCGATCATCCAGACCACACTTCCTCAGTTTAGCTGTGAGGATGCTGTGGGAGACTGTGTCAAATGCTTCACTGAAATCAAGATTCTATCCACCAGGTTATGTCCTCATAAAAGGCTATCAGGTTCCATTCCCATCAGCATGCAGAAAACTATTACAGAGTGCAGGAATATGTGTAATGGCAGCACTGCACAGCTTCAGGACCTCCACTGTGTTGAAGCTTTTGAAATAGCTGAGTGGAAGAGGAGGTTTTTGTAGAGACTTCTGAAGGTATCCTAATGAATTGTAGCCTTTGATGTGCTTGGGTTAACCCAATTCAGTTTCTCAGTACTCACAAAATATTACAAGATTTTTCTAGTGTCTGGTTTCTTTCCTGTTCCCTTTCTAGTTTCTTTCCTTTTTGTTTAGTTTCTAAAGAATCAAGGCCTAGATATCTGTGTCTTCCCAGCAATTCTTGGATTTGATAGCAAGTTTCAAACAGAATTGACACAGATCTCAAAGATAAGTCTGAATTTACTCAGAGATAAGTTCAATTTTGTGAAAGCAGGCAGCTGACAGAGGAAAGAAATTAAAATTGGCGACCCCACACCAAAAAGCTACAAGATCTCAGCTATTATTAGATGTCAGGGAATCTGTTCAAGGGAGCAATGTCTGTCAGCACCCAAATCATCATAAAAGTTTCCATCAGAATTTAGCATGGATGGAAAATTAGGGAATCACGGTACAGATCCTTGGTGTAGAGGGTGTTGTACTATGGCCATTTCTTTGTACAATATGAAAGCAGAGGTGGACCATTAAATATGACATGCGTGCCCTCCTTTCCTTTCTGTCCTTTGCTGTCCCAGTGTTCCCCAAGCTGCAACCCTGAAATTTCATTCCTGCCTCCCAACTTACCTGCCAGAAGTTTATGGAATCTGATTTGAATTTCATGTATTTGCCATCCAAACTAGCAATTCAATTACCCCATGCCTGCTCTCCTAAATATATACTGTAGAAAAGCTGTCCTGTGGTCATATGCTGTTTCCTATTTGAATTTGATTGCAGATGTTCCTGCACTCACCTAAGGCTGGCTTTGTCTCTTTCACACTTGCTCTCATTTGCTTTACCAGCCATATTCTTATCAGGAACATATTTGTCTGAATTAGTGGCACACCCATCCTATGACCATAAATTGGCATTCTCACTAATTTAATTCTTACCTTAAATTAAAAGTTCTCTGTTTCTCATAAATATTCTAAAACTGCTTGCTTTTCTAAGCTTTACATACTTATAGAAATACAACTGGATTGTGACAAGTGGCTTTTGAGGTCCTTAGAACATAATGGTCTAGATGTCATAAAACCTGAAAGAATAATATTTATAGTGATATTTTGCTGTTAGAAATTGCTACTGTTAACAGTTCCAGACTGCCAAACTGGATTGTGACAAGTGGCTTTTGAGGTCCTTAGAACATAATGGTCTAGATGTCATAAAACCTGAAAGAATAATATTTATAGTGATATTTTGCTGTTAGAAATTGCTACTGTTAACAGTTCCAGACTGCCAAAGATTATGGACTGATCTGAAAAAAGAGCTGCATCCTGGCAGGGCAGGCTTATCTTGTGGCACGTGTTGGTCGCTGACTGTGAGTGTAGTGGCCACAGACCCTCTGAACCCTTCTCCCAGCCTGGGTCTCTTCTGCTCCATCCCCGTTTTGCACCAGCTCTGCTATATCACCATCTTTGGCTTCTCGTCTCAGCCTTCTTCCCACATCCTGTGGTCTCTGTCCAGATGGTGCTCTTGTTTCTTCTCTTCACTCACCTCTCCCTTTCCAGCCTGTCCCTTTCTTGCGTGACCATTTCTTCTGGGTTGCCCCAGACCAGCAGCAGGGTCCAAAGGAGCAGAGGAGAAACTTGCTGAAGAAAACTACTTTGGTCAGCCCCAGACTAGCACAGAATCACTGAAGGCAAGATCTTTGAAACACCAAGCTGTGAAGCTCCATCAAGACCAAACTGATCTTGCTCAGGCACATAATTCAGCCAGGCTGAGGTGGATTTCCAGAATGGCTAAAGCACTCCTCCTTCCAGATTGCATGCTTTTCCTCCAAAGTATGCAGCCTGTGGGACTGTCTAAAGAAGCGACTGCCATTCTTTTTAATATGAGGGAAACAGCACATTTTTTCTTACCCTTGTTGAAGAGCAAAACATTTTGGCTGAAATTTTTATACACATTCAGTCTGAGGCAATTCTTGATACACACATCACACGTCTCAGGCAGACACCTGCCATGGAAAATGTGAGTCCTGGTGGCTCAAGTCTGACAATGGCATCAGCAATGGAAAATGTGGTCTAATAGTGGGAATTACCAGGCAGCATTTAACAGGTGAGTTTTCCCATCACCACCCTAAATTATCCCTCCACTGAAAAGCTTTTAAAAGACTGAAAAGCTTTTAAAAGACTCAACAAACTTATTTGTCCTTTGCATTAATTTTCCTCTTAAAAAACTTGGCATGCACTTGTTCATACAAAATAACGATTTGCGGAAATAGAGGAAGTTAAGATCCCACCCATCCTTTTCTCTCCTGGTTTATTTATTTTCCATGTGAGATTAATGAGTTTCCTGCAACAGGGCTAGATCCGCTCACACATTGTGCAGATAAGTTAATATTTATTTCCTTTTCCAAAGGCGAGCAGACACCTTCGTCTTCCATGGTTTTGAAAAGTGTATGTCAAACGATGCTAAAATCAACCATCCTAAATCATAAAGTGCTAGTTTCACATTGCCTACTGCTGTTAAGCAGACTGGTAAATCAGCCTGAGCTGTACTGCTGGATGCTGACATGGAAGCTTAATTTAACTGGCTTAATTTATTTTACCAGCGGATACATTGGAAAGAACACATCTGCTTCTTTAGAGGACTTTCTTTACTTTAGTGCTTGTCTTGTGTCAGGCTCAACTGCTGTGTGCAGTGAAGCTCATGGAGGCCGGTTTCCTACGGATTTCTCTCCCGTGTCCTGCTTACCCTCCCAGTTCCTTCCTGCATCCTGGTGCCATTGCTCCTTCCTGCGGCATCCCCAGGTGCCTGGGGGTCCCCTCTGGCAGAGTGGAGGTGCCTGCCCCTCCTGCCCTGGTGCAGCTGCAGTGGCCAGAGCCCCCTCTCCAGCGGGTGCAGTTATTTTTGCTCTGCTCGCTGGGGTGACTGGGCATTCAGCTCTCCCATGTACAACTACCAGGTTTCACTTTTGGACTTGCACTGTCACATGCCAGTGGACAAATGGCGGGTGGCAGGAGGAAGGCTGGGGAGGAGATGCGACAGGCAGATGGTATGAACATACACGCTACGTTTCCTAGGGAAGCAAGGTTACAAAGATGCTCCTTATTGCCAGGGCATTGTGTAAAAGAATTATATGTGAGAAATGCTGTGTGTGACTTGATTCAAGAGCCAGTAGGTATTTATACTGCTATTTAGCCTCTTCTTCTTCCAGGGTCAGCCTCAGGGCATCACTTACAGCTCTTTCCTCCCTCTCTTTGGTCAAGTGCCCCTTAATAACCCAGAGGAGAAAATACCTTTTTTTCTTCACGTATGATTTTAAATTTTGTGTTTTGAAAGGTAAACTGGACAATATGAAAAAGTTACAACTGTCTCAGGCCCCTGAGTTTCTAACTCCCTGCTGCTGGAAGTGTGAATCAGGGCAGTGCAGTGGCAGTCGGTGGAGCTGTGCCAGTGTAAACGAGGGGAACTATTCCAACCATGTATGCAAACTGCACTAGAGATTTACTCACCTTCTGAAACCAAAGAGCTGAAAGTTCTTTCCCATTTCACTTATCTGCGAAGGCTGAAGTTCATTAATTCATACTTTTACCATAATAAAGAATGAAACAGCTATAACAGATCAGGGAAGACTTTGATTAGGCATTTTATAGCAAGTACAAGAAAAACATTGAATCTTGCACTCAGAAACTGGCAGCTATGAAATGCAGGAATGTCTTGGTTCAAACATGTCTGTACTTAAACAAAACAAAACAAAACAAAACAAAAAAAAAGAGAAACCTTCAGAGTTTCTTTCGTATGACTTTACAGGCAGTACAATAAACCTGGCACTTCCATAGGGGAGCTGTCAATAGATACAGCTTTCATTGTCTATGCTCCCACTGCCACAGATAAAGAACAAATGAGCCTCTGACTCTCGGTGCCAGACCAGCACATCCCTTATCCAACATTCCAGTCTCAGCTAGAATGGATTTTTCGAGACACATGCTAACTGCAGTTGAGAATTTCAGAGCAAATTTCAGGCAGTGTTATTACTACAGTACTTGTACACCTCACACTTCAGAAGTGCGTGTCTGAAGAGCAGACCTGCTGTTCTGAGCCATGTAAGTAATGAATGTTGCATTATATAGCTCCATAGAGAGCATCCTGCATGTTCAAAGGGTTTCCTGGATCTCAGCCCTTCTACTCCATTAGAGACGGTGGGAATTTTGGAGCCAGCACTTTGCACCTCTCTGAAAAGGAACTCCTCCCTCCTTCCTCAGAAACAACAGGCAGGAGGAAGTTAGAAAAGGAGGACAACTTATTTCTCATCTGCCATGTTTAAAAGAAAATAAAGCATAGATTATTGCAGAAGTTCAAAGAGTCTTTCAGCAGTGCCCTGAGGCTCCCAGGAAGGATAAGGTCTGACAGGGCTCATGGTTTTATGAAGTCAGGCAGGGACTTAAAAAGATGAAAGCCCATCGTGCCCTCCTTTTCTTGTTTCCATACTCATCAGTAGCACATGATTGAGAACTAATGGAGCAGCTCAAGAATGCTGCTGCTTTGCAGGTACAAGTTGGGAGAGAATTTCTTGTTGAGAAACTAAGTATGTTTTTTACAAGAAATCTGCCATCCAAATTCTGGAGATGCAACAGTGATCTATGAAGGAGGTTATAAGTATTTTCCCCATACTGAACCATTTTTAATTTTCACCTTTAATTGCAGTCTGTTTGGAAATAAGTTTTCAGGCACTTTATTTTTAAGATTTGAGAGCTGCAAGTGAAGACCAACATGACCTAGAAACTCTATTTGCTCGTTTTATACCTGGCCTCAGCCTTGGCTTTTAGAAACCTGAAAATTTTGATTAACAGTTCTTGAAGCTGAGCTATGATGGGCTGCGAGGAGTTGACATGCTGCAGCACTGCAGCTGCAGAGCCCACAAGGAACAGGAGAGAGCCCACAAGGTCAGTGAGAAATGAACTCTTAGATCAGGGGGTTGTGAATTCTGGTCACCAAAGACCTTCTATATTTTTATGGGACTAGTTCCCATACCTCCTTTGCTTTGAGATTACACTCCTAGCTAAATGCCTAACTTGTGGACTACGGACTCTGGCTCCATTATGTTTCCTCTTCTAGCCATGTCGCTCTCAGGCTTGCACTGACCTAGTTTCAAAATGAAAGATGGACTTTGTTACCTTCCCACGTAATACCGTAGCTTACTAACTTAATTTCCTTAGAACCATTGATTTGATTTTTTTCAGCTGAGAAGGGATTTAAAGTGGTCTAGGCTGTTATGCAAACAGTAGAAGGTATTCCCTGGTATGTTTAGAAACCAAAATGGCCATAGTTGCTGCTATCTTAGATCAAAAGAAGACATGGAGCTGCTCAGTTGAGCAAGGTGGCTGCATGTCTGGACAAGTGTGGTAATAGAAGTTTGGATACAAATAGTGCTCAGTTGCCCATACACTTGGGCACATAACCAGGGCTTTTTGTGATTGAGCTCTTAGGTTCAGGCATCACAAATTCTCCCAGGGTTTGCTTCAGGCATGTAGAGCTTCTTTTTGGACCTCTCCCAGAGATTGCCCTGCCTTCCCAATAGTGAGCCTGAGAGTTCTCTCTGCCACCACAAGCAAAACTGAGTAGTTCTGGCCTCAGCCATAACAAGGCCTTTCTCTACAACTTACCTCTGTTGTCCTCTACTGCATGCCGAAGCTGAAGGCTGGTTGCCCAGTCTGGTGCAACCACCTGATTGTATTGGTGCAGTTAGCAACCCTTTCAACATTTCCCACCACCAGACTTGGAGACTTCTCCAAAGCAGATGTAAACATTCATCCCCCCTAGAACAGTCTTGAGGAAGAAGGACCCAGAGAGGCTTTTTGTCCCTGGAAGGGCAAACCTGAAAGTACCTCATGGGAATGGAAAGTAATTGCGAAGGTAGTAGCCCCACCTCTGCATGAGATTCCTGGCATTAAAAGCTTCCCTGGGTCCTCTGAATGCTGGAGGTTGGGCTCTCATGCCTTTGTGTCCTTGGTCTTTACAGACAAGCAGGAAAAGGAATTGTCAAATGAGAATTTGTGAAGTTTCTCATCCTTTCTAGATCTGTGGCAAAGTATACCAAGTTTCATGCAAGGAAGGTTTTGTCTTATAGTTAGTAGGCAAAAGTATTCTTAAGGGTATATGATGAAATTATTACAGTGTGGAGACTGGCATGTTTATAACTGTAAAACATTGGCAAACAAGAGCTAAAGGAGGACTTGTGTGAAATACGAAATTGATTTGGCATTCCCTGTGTCCTCAGGTTCCCCTAGATACATTCTATACTTATCATCACTTATTCATCCCACAAGAACAGAAAAGAAAAATAAGGTGGAAACTATGCAAGTGGAAAGAACATTATTATTGCATAGAAGTGACCATGAAAGGAGAAAAAAAAAACCCAGCCTCTTCCTTTCAATTGTTGCATCTTCAAAGATGCTGCTGTAGAAGTAAAACACTTTTAACAGAAATTTGGTAACTGCCAATATCCCTTGAAGATCTTTTCCACTAGCTTTGAAGTTAAGTAAATTAAAGACTCGTGCTTGTCATGAGCTGACATTTGTCATGAGCTCATTTGTCATGAACAGGCTGGAGCTCCATCAAAAGTTGCTCCAGCATGGCTACACACTGAGCTGCAAGAGCCTTCAGAATCAGCCAGGAAAGACAGGCAGTCCTGGCAGGTCACTGAAGCCAGTTTCTGGTGAGTGTTCAGCCCCTCGCCCCCCCCTTCCCTGGCAAGCTGGAGGGCATGACACCATCCCTGCCGTTGGAAGATATGTTCCCCTCTTTCTATCCACCTTTGTCATTTCCCCAATGGTCACACTCATCATCAAAACATTCTTTGCCAGAAGTTGGCCACATCCTCAAAACACCAAACATCTAATCTGTAAAAGCAGAAATGAAATACCAGTGGAATTTACTAGTTTTTGAAGAAATGAGGGCTTACACAAAGCGGGGGCTAAATGGGACTTAGCTGACACATGGCCCTTATGCAGGTTCCTGTACTGCAACATGTTTTGCTCCTGGTGCAATGTATACTTGCAGGCTGTACACACCACTGAACAGAATGTGCCAGGCAGCTTCTCCCAGCAGGGAGAAGAGAGTTTCACATGCTTAGAAACAGAAAGAAATATTTCCCTTTCCTAGCTACTGTAATAGTTTTTCCTGACTTAGGGAACAAATAGAAAATAAGTTCTGTAAATGTTATGAGCAAATACTGACCACTTCCTCTTCAAATTCCCGTTGCCATTTTGCCCAAGTGCTGCTTTCCTTTTCTCGTGACTGCTTCTGGTGGCATACAACACACTTATTGTAACCAGAGGTAAATTACCAGACAAGAAACTGCCCACCTCAAGGTTCACATCTGTACCAACAGTGCTTCAGATTTATTCTGTGGTGGGACACAGTAAGATCTGATGCCCCAAGAGATGAGGTCTTGTGACATGGGATGCATTTGGTCTCATGGCAGGGAAGTTTTGTGCTACAGCTGGGACGTATGTGAACCACCCAGGCGGTTTGAGCATGGGCCCTGTAGCAAGCACAGCCCCTTCCTGCTGAGCAGCTGTGTCTGTTACCTGATACACCACACGGTGCTGATCAGCACATCAGAAGATCCATCCAGTTTTGCAAGAGAGATACAGCGGAGGCTGAAGTTTGGGGCTTAAGTGCAAAAGTCTGCAAAGGGGGAGTTTCACACAGGGGATACAATGGGACAGACCTGTGACAACAGGACAAGATGTGTAGCACTGCTTGCCAGTTACCTTGGGAAGAACATTTGTGTCTGTACATGCCACTGTGGAAAACATGAAATATGAAGGAACAGCTCTCTAGCAAGTGAATGATGTCTTCCAATTTACGTCTGCATCAAGGACAGCAGTGTTCAGTTTTGCACTAGCGACGATTGTTCCAAACAAGCTGTGGCACTGAGGAATCGAGTCTGGCACCAGAATGCCTCGGAATCCCCCCTTCCCCCTAGAGATGTGCTGCCTGTAGGAAGAAAGCCTGAGCCTGCAAGAAGGCTAATGGACAAACCCTCAGTAGGCCTTAAGAGCAACCATATGGAAGTGGCTGAACTCACCATCCTGGTTGCTGGAGGCTGTGCTGAGGACAGGTGCAGCAAGTCTGGCATATTCTGGGCATGTGGGACTTGCCTGTGAGTCCAGACTGACTGGGTCTCTGCAGTGGCCGTTTGCCCATGTGCTCTGGTGGGACCTCCCAGTGGTGCTCGTAGCCAAACCTGCAATGTAGGCTCTACAAATAAAATATTTCTTAACCTGATCAGTATTGTGTTTACCTCCTGATAGCTCATTCCCTCTCCTGTCCACCCAGATCACTGCATTGCATCCCCTGACTTGGCGTTCATAAGGATTCAGGGGTGCCATGCAGCTCCTCGAGGAAGCTGAGGAGGACACTGTTAGCCAAGTTGTTCTGTTTATTTGTTCAGTGGGAGAAATAACAAATTTATCTGTGGACAGAACAAGAAAAGATAAAATATAACAGGGAGAAAAATCTCAAGTGCAAAAAAATGCTGGACCTGTGGAAAAAGACTGTCCTTTGAGCAACACACACAAGATACTGCAGTCAGGCTGTCTGCAGATTTAAAACCTGATTTGAATCCCGCTTCTTCACTGTCATCAATCAGGATGGAATGAAGCAGCAAGGACTAGACTGTGAGAGGATTTTAGGTGGATGCAGGTAGGCATCCATCAGGACTTTTAACTGTTTCCATGAAATGGGGACCAATTTCATCGAACTGCTGAGCACCTTTAGGATTATGGCCATGAGTGATCCTGAAGGCATATGCAGTACTACAGGAACTGAACTGTAAAAGATGAACATTTAAACTGTTTGCTCTGATCCCAGAAACGGCGAGGAAAGTGTCAACTCAGACAGGCCAGAGGAATGCCAGACAGCAAAGGAATCTGCAGGGTGGCAGTGGGAAGTGCTGCTGCTTCTTCCAGGCAGGAGCAGTTTGCAGATTGCCACTCTGCCCTCATATTTCCCTCAAAGACGCTATTTGCTTATTATAAACATTGTTAAATGAAATGTGTAATTCAGGAGAGCAGAACTTGGCCTACTTTCAGCAAGTATTTGTAGCTTGAGAGGTTTCTGAATTTCTGAATTCCTCCCTGAGTTCATTTGCAGGTTTTGTCAGTCAGTTAATGGCAGCTCTGCCACAAGAATATTTCTCCCACTTTGTAACAGGTGGTCTCTGGCAAGTTACATCTATACGCCACCTTCTGTGGGTTTTTAAATGATAAACGAAAGAGTTTTACTTTACAGTGTTCGGTTTGAATGAGTTAAGCATCACAATTACGGAGTAAAAATATGTTTTATTTTATTGCCCCAAAAGCCTGATTCCGCCCCCTGCCCCCCCCGTGTGTGGGGTTAACTGCATGGATATTTTTTTGATAGCTGTATGTGCTGAATCACTCTTTGGAGTGTAAGCTGTACGCTTCACTTATCCTTTCTGTTTAAAGAACACAGCAATTCTGCCCTCTCTGGAGTGTCCCGAATTAAATGTCCTGCCACACAACAAACGGCGAAAGTTCCAGAAGTGTTTAAGGCACTCCTGCACATGAGCTCAAACAAAGGTTGCTCTGAAATGTTACATATGCTTATTCATATATACGTTAAATCTTTTAAAAAATTAGTCCCATTCTATTTGACATTCGCTCTTGCAGCCAGGAGGTGGCACGATGCTGCCGCGGTGGAGCTCCACGGTGGGGACATGGTGCCACCTCCTGGCTGCAAGAGCAAACCGCCCAGCGCAGGCGTCCCCGAAAAAGGGGCTCTAGAAGGATGGGACTCTAGGCAGAAATCGTCGTTATGATGTTAATTATTATGTCACGCCACAGATGCATATTTTTTCCTATCCAAAATGTATCGATCGTTAGGATTTGCCTTTCGGAGTACATAATCTTCAGGATTTCTTTTACAAATTTCTTTTTTGAAAATGAAATGCTGGAGGCAGCAGAAGCACATTGCAAGTGACAAAATAAAATGTTTGATCTCCTTGCTTGATTGCAGATAAACTGAAAATCAGATTTTATCTCTTCTTAGTGAAGTAGAAACGATGGGGATGCACAAACTCCTAAAAATAACAGAATAGCTAAAATATCTGGTTTTTTTCTAGAGCAAATGTGGCCCTTTGGGAAAGTGCAAGAAATACCATCTGTGTTTCCGAAACTCTGAAGTTAATTTATTGCCGACATCTTTCTGTTTACTGTAAATGGACATATTTTGTGTTGCAAAACAACATGTTGCAGTGATAAAAAATAACCTAAATACTCCCATCCCATTAACTCCAAAGGGTTTTCTACCTGAAAAGCCTCACTTTAAAATATGGGGTTTTTTTTGCATCAGACACCAAACCTATCTGTTTTTTTAAAGTTAGTTGCATACACATATTGACAGCTGTTCTCAGAAGCTGAGAGGAGAAACTGTGAAGGAGTTCGGACTTTTATAATGGATTATATTTTTCTGATTATCAGTCTAGAAGTATATTTTATGAATAGCTACCATCTTGGTGAGAGGTTTCTTCAGAATGGACAACTGTACTGGCTTTCCTGACAAACTCCCCTTTTCACTGTACCTGCAAAGTACTGCTGTTCCTTGCAGTTCATGTTAAATGTAAGATAGCATTTAGAAAATAAGCTTTGGTGTAAAAGTTTTTAATTGGAATTTTAAAAGAATTTGGAACATAATTCTGAGATGATGGAAATGTGTATTTGCTCTAATCCAGCATATCCTATGGGAAGCCAGGGGAACACAGCACTTGACTTCAGCTGACAGTGGCTAAGCGTCTTTATTTTAAACTCTGTCTGGAATTGAGCCATAAAATACAGGAGGAAATGTGGATCGGAATTTCCCCAAAGTTCAGTGTGCAGTTTGGGTTCATTACAAAGATAAGTTTGGAAACAGATTTTAAACTGAACTTTTTTGAAGTGTAGAGACTTTCCAGTCAAATGTTACCCTGTGAAATGTAAAAAGGGAGGCAGCACACAGAGGGCTGAGGCACCGTGATGCTGTGGTTTTATATTTAACTGCAAAGATTTAATATGTCTGTTTCTTCTTGTAGTGCTTGGCCTTTGAATGACTGAGAGCTCATCCAGACATCAACTGCTCCTGTGGCAGCAAAAATCCTCTTGAAGAGTTGTTACTTCATTTTCCTCCAAATCCAGACGGCTGGGTTATGAGAATGCAGAAAATGTGGAGTTATTTAGGCAAGCAGTGATGTAAACACAAAGAGGCGAGCCCCAAAAGGCAGCACCATGGCAGAGGGGGCGACAAAGCTGAGCACTGCTGAGACAAGTTCAGCACAGAAAAATGTTTCTGGAATGCATATGTGATTCCTCATCCCAGGCTCATTGTCCAGGAGCTTAGATCAATACTGCTGCAGCAAAGAATCCCAATGAGCTGAAACAAAATAAAACATGCATTCGTGGGAGCATTGCCATTCACAAGCATGCATTTCCCGGTTAGAATGAAGGTCAGCCATAAATTACATCTCTGATTCCCTCGGGATTTCTCTCTCTCTTGCTGTGTTTTGGCAGTTTAAGACCCCTTTGATACTTGAGCAAGGCCTTTCCCTTTGCACATCTGATCTTGATTACAGTTTATGGTAATGGTAATTCTTTACCTTCCCAAGGCAGCAATTCTGAGAAGAGAGAGGGGAAGCAAGTACAGTACGATTGTTTAGGAGAGAGGCATGCTGCACAGTGTTTTAACCATTTATTCATTTTATGGCTGTGTCTCTTCCCCATGGATGGCCCTTGCACACAGCAGCACTAACGCTGAGCTCTTCCTATGGGAACGCCCCATGTCCATCAGTGACCTCACTGCGTCTGGAGGCAGAAAAAATCACATGTGCTTATGTATTGCAACACTGACTTCTGAACAATGAAAATGTGGTTTGGATAGGGTTTTAGATGTTTTCTGTTTCCTGGTGAACATAGAGTAATCGGGTATCAATAAGCACCAAATTTTTTCTTCTGGCTGCAAAGTGCAGTGACCAGGTCTTGGGGTTACCCTCCCCACCTCTCTCCCATGTTACAAAATGAAGAGGAATGTTCTTGCTCAATTTCTGGAATGCAACTTTGTCAAAAGAGTGTGGATTTCCACATGGGTCAACTTTGTGCCAGTCAGAATTGCCAATTTGGTTAGCCAAAAATACACTGAGGCTTTGCATGAGGGAATGGGATGGGTGAGACTGGGTCTTGCACTGCTTTTCCATATATGCAAAAGACAAATGTTCCAGGCGAGAACATGTTGAGAGCATTTGGGACAACGTGAAGATGGCAGAAAATGTTGGATCCTGACTTGCTTTTTCCTATGGGTGGTATGAGGCATTTGTTACAGGGAATTCCAACTGCAGTAAGATTTTTCATGTCAGTTTGGAATATATACTTTATTCCCTTATTGATTTCACTTCTCTGGCGTGGTTACACCTTGAGTTCCTCTGGTTCATTGAGGCTTTTCGTGGAGTTTGCAATGTGAAGGGCTATTGAATAACTGCTCTTCAAACTCTGGCACCATCACTCTGCTCCCAAACAAAAAATATTCTTACAGACTTGGGGGGTGATTTACAGAATTATTTAATTGCCTTTCAGTCACTACAAATGCCATCCTGTTAGCAAAGACAAGCCATGGGTGTGGTTTCTTTCATAAAGGTGACCACAGACATTGCACTGGAAAGTGGAAGCAGCTGGCAACTTTTGCAAGTTTGGCATTTGATTCTGGTGCCAGGCAGAAACACAACAGGCAGAATTGCCAAGGATCTTTTGTTTGTTTGCTTGCTTGTATAATACAATTTTTAAATCTTAAATGTGTTTTTAAATATGTCTACATGCATTTTAAATGGGTTATTCAGTGTGCAGTAGAGCTTCCCAGGTATACACTGTATTTTGCCATGAAGATACCAAGGAAATGCAATGAACAAAGGATATTCATAACATTTTCCCTGGAAGAAGGAAATTCCGTAACTCCTCATACATAAGCCTTTCCTAAAAGTAATGTAGTACTTCCACAGTGCAGGAGAGGAACAAAGCTGTACCAGCTCTCACTGTTCCAGTGACACAGCGAACCTGCTTGAGGACCACTTTATAAGCCAAAATTTCCACTTAGCTAATGCCACGGAAGGGTCCAACATAGGATTTTCCCCTTAGCTTTATTATTTTAGTTAGACCTTCAGTATTACCTTGGAACATAAAACTTGTGAAGAATACCACATGAAGGAAAAAAGTATTTCATGTATCTGTACATTTTCACTGAGAAGCAAAGGTTGAAGAGTTGGGGGCACTCCAACCTGCCTGGGTAGCTGGCAGTGGGAGTGGGAGCTGACATGGAGGCCCAGTGCCGCACTGCCAGCAGCTGGGTGACTGCCCAGTCTTGAGTGGTGAACACTGCGGAAGGAGGAAAGCTCTCCTTCACTCTGTCATTTTCTCATAAATCAGACTAATTATTCTCATGAGGAAAGCTGCGTCCCTCTACTGAGAGCCCTGCTGGTTTACAGAGAGAGGGAAGTAAATAAAAAGGAACAATGCTGGCGGCTGCTGCTGCGGGAGGGACACAGAGAGGGAGAACAATAGTCCTGACCCTCCTCCCCACCACCACCCCCTTAGGAGGGAAGAAGTGGGATGGCTTCGTGCATGCCCCTGGAGTAACTCCAGATCAGAACTGAAATCAGACTCTGGGCTTGCCAGCATCTGCTGAAGGAAAAAGCAAGGAAAACAGAGGGCTGAGGCATGTTGTTCTCAAGGCTCTAAGAGAATGTTGCCAAGGAAAGAAAAGGATGGGATACAAGGCTTTGCAATGTCTGCCCTGAGTAACTAATGCACTATAAATACTGATCGGAGCTCCAATAGCAGAATCAAGTCTTAGCTTTATGCCTTTGGATTTTTCAGAGTAAGAAGGTAATTTTAGTTTTTGAGGTAAAACTCTGCAAATTTGTCTCTTAAAATATGTATTTTGGCTCCTTTTCTTGCTCTGTATGAAGTCTCCTTGCAATCATGAAAACTAGAAACTTGTTTTTCTGTAATGAAATCTTAGATTCTTATTTACTACGTGAATCTGGGAGCTGAAGCTTTAAGCAAACCACAAACTACCATGAGATTTATTATAAAAATATGAGAGCCAAAATTATGTGCAGCCCTACTCATTGTTTTCTATATTTTGGTCATGTTCCCTCTTACTGTCCCTTCTCTGTGATGACTGAAACACATCATTCAGGTCTAGATCGCATATTATGATACTCACAAAGCCTCCTTGCTATTGTTTGGGCCAAATTAAAAGCATTTGTCAAGAATAATTGTGGAATGGCATCAAAATTCATCTTCATTTTGCTGAGGATTTAATTATTTCTATTGTGATAAAGCATTCTTTATTTTAGAAACTAAATTTATATATTTTTAATAAAAAACATCTGAAAAATTAGACAATTCTGGCAGTTCTTGTGACACTCTCAGGAAAATTCCTCTGGATGTTCTCAGCAGCTTATCCTCTCTTTTTCAGAGTCAGTTTTACTAAAATGTCTTCATCCTGCCCTTTATACAGCATACTTACTTCTATGTTTAGCTCCAGTTTCGTAAATTATCCCATTTCTAAATCCCATCTTCAGTCTCCAGCGAGATGATGTGATCAATTTTGGCCTTTCAGACTCCAAGGAAAGCTCTGTAAATATTAGAAAACCCTTCTCTTCAGTCATCTTCCCATTTACCTTTCCTGTATTCATTTCCATGAGCTACATATATTGTGATATTGGGAGATCCCCTAGACCCTCTTTCAGCCCTGAAGTTGCTTGTTCCTCTAATGTTCCTGATTCTGGGAAGCGTCATTCCAGGCTGGTATTTCTTCTGGAAGAAGAGGGGCCACGTACCACTGCTGCATGTGCTCTCTCCCAGGAGCCAGCAGCCTTCCCTTCCCCTGCTCTCCCGTGGGGCTTCCAGCTTCTGTGGACCTGGGAGCTCCAGAGCTCAATCTCTAGACCAGACCTTGCTCCATGGCACCTGCAGATCATGTTGGGACTGGACTGGCAGGAGCTGCCCTGACATGTCTGAATAACGCTTTTGCAACTGCAGAAGGCTGGGTGAAGTTGCTAGAGGTATTAAGAGAGGAATTTAAACATTCATGTAAAGAAAGCACACTGGGTGTACAA
The DNA here is from genome assembly GCA_028020825.1 of Podargus strigoides. Taxonomy (NCBI): domain Eukaryota; kingdom Metazoa; phylum Chordata; class Aves; order Caprimulgiformes; family Podargidae; genus Podargus; species Podargus strigoides. Next base: position 42,070,421 of record CM051623.1, read on the forward strand.
TACATCTACAACCACAGATACCAAGAGTGTCTTTCTTAAAGTCATTATAATTGCATCTTTCACCCCATGTTATACTCCAATCAAAGAATTTTCAACAGGGCTTTGACCATGACCAGTTTCCAGCATTCAGAGACATGCATCAGGCAAAGTACAAAGTATCAAACTGTCGTTAAGTCATGAAAAACATATAGAATTATTTATATTTGCCTTTTATTTCTGAGCCTTTCATGTTTACTTGCTTCTGTGTTTTCAACCTTTTCTTTCCAAGGAACAGAAATACAACTTCAAAGTAGGGGAAAAACAAAGAAAAAGCCTTGATTTCAGGAGCTAGGCCTTTGAGAAATGCACCAGGAATCCTGAATCTTTGCACTAGCTAGCAGAGAATTTTCAGAAAGCCTCATGGTATAAAATCCTCTTGGGCACTTGTTCAATTCTTAGTATTATATTAAAATGCATGCCAGAATTTTAAAATTAGTTTTATTACCCTCTTTGCTACCATACAGGACACAGCACTACAATCAGAAGTTACAGATGTGGAAATCCAACACTGAAATCCAGTAACACTGCACAGCTACTTTGGTTGGGTGGTTTTGGGGCTTTCCTCCTGCTAATGAGATGATTTTAACTACAAATTAAATCATATCTTTCTAATGTAACCAAACTGTAATGTAGCAGAGGTAGCATCAAGTAGCTCAAGCAGCATATGCACACGCACACACACGTATATTTACTTTAATTTACACTTCATGCAGAGTAGAAACAGAGAAGAGACTCCAAAGTCCTTCTGACTGCCTCAGTGTGAGCCTGCCCGGTGTGGTTTTGTACAGCATGCGTTGCCTTACTTAATCACCTGCTCTCCACCAGCACCCACAAGACAGCCCCTTGTCCCATGGTCCTTGTGAAAACAACTGGCTCAATGATGTGTGGTGAGGACGATGGGCTTGGGAAATGGAGACTATGCTGTGCTGGGGGTCCAGGCTCTGAACAAGGTATGGCACTTAAAATGTCTCCTGGATGAGGTTACCCAGGAAATCGACTGTTAGCCAAAACAAATTATTTTTAAGCCCACAAAAGTCAAGTTACATCTTGTTGTGTTTGGTCACTGCTGATTTCATCAACACCTGGAACTATAAAATACATATTGGCACTATCTAAGTTAAAAGGGTCATCTTAATATCTGAGCACCAAGCTTCACTCTAGCTACATCAGTGTAATAACACATGGTGTAATAATACATGGCACACTAAGCCAGTAAAAAAGATTTGTAACTAACAGTTATAGACAAACTTCATACCTATATAAGCACCAGTACATGCACCACTTTATTAACTTCATCTAAAATTAAAAATTAGTTTAAACTGAATGGGTCTGAGACTAAAAAAATCCATGTTTTGGACAGGCACTGCTTATAACCAAGAAACTGCACGCAGGAGTGCAGCTACTGAAAGAATAATTGGTCTGCAATGACAAGCAAACACAGCATTTTGTTGTTTCTCCTTCAGTGCCTTCTGGCTTTTCGAATTTGCATGCTGAAAACTTTTTCTGAAGGACAAAAATACAGCTCCCATGGGGCAGCTTTAGCTGCCTCCCATGTGGAATCAGCTTTTCTTGGAGAAATTTATCCCATTTATTTGTTATTCATACCTTTAAAGAGAAAAAACCACTTTCCCTACTCAGCCCAATAATGATGTAGGAGGGAACAAATCAAAAAAAAAAAAAAAAAAGAAAAAAGGAAAAGGAAAAAAGTCCTCTCCCTTGCTACTTTTGCAAGCAACCTCACTCAATTCAGACCAAGGCCAGCAATTTTGTCCTTTTGTGCTTTTCCTCCTCTTTGATGGAAGCCTCTACCAGACACTGCTCTGCCTCAGGTTCTTTCACATTATAAGAAGTCTGCCCTTTCTTTGTCAGAGACAAAGTGATGTGTGCTAACAACACAAAACAGAATTTCTCTGGTCTGGAGGAGCCAGTTTGTCACCAAGACTTTGCTATCAGTAAATAAAGATAGAAACCTCTATGTAAACCAGCAGGATTTTAGCCAGTGTGAAAATAACTGAGCTACTGCACTCTTTCAAAAATCTATTTTTGCATTCATTCACCTCAGATAGCAGGAAAACCAATTGTTCCTTAAAACTTTATAAAAGTCTGTGCAGACACTGTTGGTACCCTGAGATTTCAAACCATGCAGACTTATACTTGCCTCTTTCCTCTCTGCAGATGAAGACATCTGGAATGTTTATCTCTAGTGTACCTTACTGGGGAATATATTAGTTTGTAAAATAGAGCAGGATTACAAAGAAAATTGCTGAACGCATATGATGTCTTGACATAACTTTATACAAGTAGCCCTGCTGTGAGTGTACTTTACTCCATCGTAGCATGTGTTTATTATTTTGCAATATAGGTCATATCAGAGCTTTGCAGAACTACATAGCTGACCTATAATGGCTTCCTCAATGAGATCACTGACCGGCAAGCTCCAGCGTTACATTCCCTTTTCTTCTTTTTAATTTCAAGTTATAGTCTTAAACACAGTCCAGTCATTTCTGGAACAAACTCAAGTCACTCTGCACACAGCCTTAATTAAATTATAGCATCCCATATAGACTTTCTTTAATTGCAGAAGACTATAAACTAAGTCTGCATTTGCTGGAACAAGGATATTCTCATTGACAAACATAATAAACTTCTGTTCTTTAATCTCCACAGCATATCAGGACTGTCACATTCCATCCATCACTTCAACCTAAGTCTTTTTAGGATGGATTTTTCATGGAATGAGACTCCTCTCAGGTCAGGTGTTTGTTTTTTCTCTATACTACAATATTCTTATCCCACCCGACCATAATTTTTGGGGCATTATCAAACTGAATGAAACCTGTTTGTCTTTGCAAACGATTTTTCCAAGTGTGCCAGAACACAGCTGGAGGATATCAAGATACTGAAAAGTATCTCTGACCCACTGTTTTGCCAATCACTAGGCCTAGCACAAAGGACACAGCCAGCAGAAAAAACAAACCAGTAACCAAATTCTATTGTACACAAGAAAGTCAGTATATGGGTAAATGCTGGGGTACAAACAAGTCAATCAGATTACACATAGCTGACATCAACCCCAGCGACCCCAGGAATGATACAACACAGCCAACAATCAGTGGAACAAGCAAAGCAACAAAGTCTCCCATGGTAGAGATGGGAGACAGCCAAGCCAACAGACAGATAGTATAGGAGAAAGGTAACCACATGTTCTCACAAAGCCCGTGTTCACCAGCACCAGACCTGACTGGGGCCCAGTTGCGGGGAGTCAGAAGATCCTTCCCCAACAGAGAAAAATCTGCAAAGTGCATCGACCTCACAGACACTCCACCCTTCCTGCAAGTGGTCCCAGCTTTTATCCCCAAAGCAGGACACCTGGCACTCGTTTACCCAATGCAGGGCACCTGGGGCTTGTTTACCCAAGGGCTTTCCTTACAAGGCCGGCTGCACCTTGGAGGAAAGCCAAAAGGTAAACTCATCCCCTCCTTTTAAAGGACCATGGGGACCACCCATATGTCAACCTTAATGCAGGGCTCAGGGTTCAGACCCCAGTACTTCACCCACCACACTGCAGAAGAGCAGCTTGGGATAACTACAAACACGGTAAACAAGGAGCTAGGAAATAGAGGCACCAAGACCTCTTGCAGCAGGAAGCGGACAGGGCTACAAATGAGGGGGTTTTATAGTAGCAAGACTGTGGGGGCTATTGAAAGCATGAGGGTACATAACCTAATGCAACTTGTTAATGACCAGCCTATTTAAATTGTCCTTTCTAATGGCAGACAGTACTGAAATGTTAGACAGGTTTCTACCAAGAACATGCTATAGTTACTAAAATGCTTAGTATATTTATAGATATATTTAATGTGCATTTATTGTGATACATGAAATAAAAGAATACTGCTGTCAGATGTCACCTGTCCTAGATTAGAGTAGTTTTTAATCTGAATTCATACAGCCAGCTTTTTTCTCCTATAGAAGAGCCCTATCCATCCATCTCTACAATTCCTGACTTGCCATGCTACTTCAATTCCATTGACCCAAAATGAGCTGTGGTGGAATATGGTTGCCACACAGCCTGTAGCCGTTATGTGGTCTATGTGCCATTATAGATGGACTAGAATTCAGATCCTCCACTGTATGTAAACACCAAGGAGCCCTGATGTCTAGAAAACCCTTAAAGGCTGTTGGTACAAACACCTGGTGGTCTTACATTGACTGGCATAAGGTAGTAAGAAGCCTGATGAAAATCAGGCAAAACAGCTTGTAAAGACAAGCTATCTGAACAAGCTTAGTCTTGGGAAAGGTAATTAACTAACAACTACCATTAAAAGTTTTCTGTTCCTGTGACCTGTCTCCTACAGTCAGGTCTCAAATACACATGAGTAGGGGCTTGGAGAGAGCAAGTCTAAAAAGTGAGAATAGCGGCTCCAGAGCTGGGATACTTCATCATGAAGGGTGTATCCACAGAGAAATGAGTAATACTTTAAAACATCATCATGATGCTGCATGCGATGTGAAGTAACAGCCAAAGTATGCATCTTCTCAGTTATTTCATTCCCTTCCCCCAACGCACAGGTTGAAAATGCATAATCCAGTTGGTTTATGTCAAATGCCAAACAGGACGCAAATCCCTGGGAAACAGTCCAAGCCAGAGCATTCAGTTGAGGCAGAAAAAGCAAAGTCTTCATGCCCAGATCTGTCCCTGATTTCGGGCAGATTACTATCAACTGTCTATCAAGGGGGATAAAGATATTAACATTCTCTGTAAGGTACTTTGTGATCTGTTGATTGGAAGCACTTGTTTATATATCCTATATAAATATATATATCTGCATATATTTGCAATTTTTAAACTTTTTAAAGTAAAACCAGCAAACATAAACCCAAATTTTGTTTCTCTTAAATTTCTGCTGTACATGTAGTTTCTTTCTGACATTCCCAAAGAAAACCCATTTATTCACACGCACATGAATGCGTATGGCAGAGAGCCACGGGAAGTCTCAATGGAATACCTCATTAAAAAACAAACAAACAGAAATCTGAAAGTACATTCCAAATTGAACAAGCAACACTTGTTGAAAATCACTTCAACTACTAAAGGGAGCCACAAAACTTGCAACTTGACTGCAGGATTAGACAGCATTTGACCAGGAACTTGGTGTGCTACACAGTGAATACAAACCACTTAGAGGCTTGCGGGCTTCAGTAGAACTTGGGCATCTGTATGTTTCCCCTTGGCCACAGGTTTTTGAACTTGAACAACTTGAATCTAAAGCAAGAACACTTCAGGCTTCAGAGAAAAGCCCTTAAAGGGAAAAAGATTTTAAATAAATACCTTTCTCATGGAGTCACATCTAATGTTGCATGTCACTCAAAGACAGAATTCCCCCAGTTTCAAGAACAGAAAAAGGTTACACTTTTTCCAAGTGACTCCAGTGACTCCTGAGCACACAAGATTTCCTAAGGGTGTCCACACGGTCGACTGCTTTTTGGCAGGGCAAATTAACCTTTGCTGAGCCCAGTACTGCAGCAGCTCCTCTGCTTCCAGCTGTACCTGACTCCTGCATTTAAAGCTAACCAGACTGTCATCCAGTATCACATTCCTTGTGACTGATGGCATGGACTGGGTTTTCTTTTCTTCAGCTTGCTTCAACGGACCTTACACCAGTAACCTACGACCATTACAACCACTGGTTTGAATCACCTCACAACCCTTTACCATGAGCCAGGCTAACAAAGATGCTCCTCTCTTTCCACAGGTAGGTGGACTCTACTGAAAATGCAGCTCCTCTTTTGCTCCTGGATGAAGTATACATTCTCTTCATGCTAGCAACAGTTCTTGAGGAAGGACTGATATTTAATGAACAGTATCTTGGTTTCGTCCATTACAGCAAGCAATCCCACTTACCATTGGACAGTAAGCAGCACAAATCTCTGGCAGGATTTCTGTTACTGAACAACTGCATAAGCAAATGAATAATTATTGCTAATTTTTTTTATTTTCAAACACCTGACACAATACGATTCAGCCCTGAATACTAACTAGATGAAAAAAACGCGTCACAGGAGTCTGTCATGCTGATTCTCAAAGTGTTCTTACTATATAAGGAAAAGAGGCTTTAAAAAAATTAAAGCTTGCAGAATATGAAAAGGATTATGTCTCTGGAACTGAGAGACATGCCCAATCAGAATGGGTCTCTAAGTTTTATCAACTTGTTAGTAACCATATAACAACAAAAAGAGAATACTACAAATAATAATTTGATCTAATTCTGAATACAGATAGGGAGGTCTAAAAGCAATTAGGAAAGAAATCTGCTATTCTTTTTTATTATGTTCAAGTAAATAAACTATATGAAGTGGTTTTAAAAAAAAAGTTACAGATCTGTCATGGACTATGATGGAAATAATTTTTTAACTGTTTCCACATACCACTATCAGTGGAAAACCTGAAGCTCATTACAAGAGCTCTCAACACAGCATAAGAACCTATGCACATGAAGCACAAAAAAATAACACATATAAAGCACAAAATGTAACACCTATGAAGATTTATCTTTAAGATGTTCTGTGAGCAGTCTATTTGGTACCATACTTTGAAAAATGTTTAAGTGTTAAAAATTTTTCAGCCTCATGCTTTGTTTTATAGTCTCTACAGGGCAATGGGCACAAACTGGCACACAGGAGGTTCAGTCTTAACACAAGAAAACACTTCTTTACTGTGAGGGCGACAGAGCACTGGCACAGGCTGCCCAGAGAGGTTGTGGAGTCTCCATCTCTGGAGACATTTAAAACCCATCTGGATGTGTTCCTGTGTGATCTACTCTAGGATCCTGCTCTAGCAGGGGGGTTGGACTAGATGATCTTCGGAGGTCCCTTCCAACCCCTACCATTCTGTGATTCTTGATTTAGGCTGGCCACTGCAGGAAGCTCTGTGTCTGTCTCTAAAAATATAATAAATGAGACCACTCAACACTATTATAAATCCTTCAGGGCTAAGTACACACATTCACCAGTAAACACTAAGCAGAGAGGAGAAGTTATCACACATGATTTCATGTGCCTTGAAGTGAGGTCTGACCAAAACTGAAGCTCCCATCAGAGTCAGTGGAATCAGGATCAATCCCACCTTCAGAGGCAGATATGACTTCTCTCAAATGCCTTTCCTTGAACATGATCTCTGTCTGCAGGTGCCCATTTTCCTCCGATACACACAAATCCTATTCCAAGAGTAACATTTTCCCACTTATGTCATTCAAACTAAGCACACACAAATATTACCAGCTTTGAACGATGTAGCAAGCCTACTGCTTGTTGTCGAAATGCAAAGACTTAACATCATTATTTTCAATGCCACTACTAAATAAGATACCCAAGTTTGTACTAAAATTTACTGATTTCCTGTAGTGGTTACTCCAGCATATCTATAGTCTAGTTGTGCACAAATAAACAACAAAAAAAACCACAACGCAGACTGTTCCACCTCACAAGATCTCATGAAACTGCTTTTGAAACCACTGAAAAAATGTTTAGCCCCACTTCTAACATTGTATTTATGTAAAATCATACTACACTGAACTACTTTTCATGTAAATCCCATAAGCAAAGCTATATATCTGCAAGTCTGAGCTTCTCCATTGTGTTTTATTATTAGCTAACATGCAACTAAGTTGTGTCACCTGCATACATCTAGTTTTTACAGCTAGCTATTGAATGAAACTACATCCAAGAAAAAAAAATTGAGGAAGACAACAATCAAGGACCACTCTGGGGCAACTTAAATACAGATTTATAAAGCAATAAGGGGCAGAGAACAACAACATTCCCAGTTTAAAAAAAGGCACTGAACAGTCATCCAAGAAGCAGACACAGTGCCCGATGCCCCCCACTCCCCTCAGTAACACAATGGCAACTGACAAAGCAATTGGTGCACAGATAAACCAAAGGCTAATCTGTCCTTCTCTCAATAGAGGAAAAAAAAATTTTATTGGTATCTAAAACCACACACATACATTAAAAACACCACTAAGTGAGCACTCTGATTTTAGGAAAACGTGTCTATCCATCCGTTTAAAAAAAAAAAAAAAAAAAAGAAACAACACAAATCAATATTAATGCATCTATTGATCCTTCTTCACTCACTACTGAAGAGGAAGAAAAAACATTATTAAAAAAATGAACTGTTTTATCGACTTATTTCATAAAAACCCAAGAGCCCAGGATCTACTCAAAGTTAAGGATAATTTCAGCAACTGCCACAAGCTACATCTTGTAACTCAAATTTCTCCTAACAAACAAAATCATCTAAGGAGTAATAGATACTGTATTCTGCACAGGACTCATCTACATGATGATAACTATAGACATTTGATCCTTTTGCTAACAATCTTCTGAATGTTCTTGTTCCATAATTAAGAGTGCCTTGTTTCAATTTAGCTTAATCCACTTAATCCATTTGGAGTGGGACACACACCACAAGAGCTAGATGGAACTGAGATACTTAATTCTGAAATTGCAATCCAAATCCCAGGGTTTAGATCATAGCTTGCTTTGTTGTTTGAATGGACAACTCTTTGGATGTTTGAAGATGCCTTAGTCTCCCTAGTCTGAAGAAACAAATCTCTTGCATTCACCGAGAGTCAAAAACCTGCCATCCCTCTGCCTACGTTCTCCAAGGTCAACCTGACATACACACAGAGTGCATCTATTACACTGACAGGATTTAGGGTTCTTTATAAAACCCAAGTAGTTCACAGATTAGCGTTTATAGAAGCGTTACCAGGGTAGGAATCAACGGCAACACATCCCACGTGAGCCTGGCAGTACCCTTACCCAGCAAACAGGAGGCTCGGATTCCACAGCCTCCTGCTGGAACCAGCCACTGTGCAGCTGAGCATGCCAGTTTGTGGGGTCAGAAAATAATAAAAGCCAGAAAAAGGAAGCAAAATGTAGGTTGCTTCTGTAGCTTACTTGTCAGTCGACTTCAAGGAGCTGGAGGAAAGTCCGGACTTCTGGTGAACCGCAGACGATTTGTAAAATTTGATTTCTTGGGTAGTAAGAACCATATATAGTAGCTCAGCACAAGCACACTTAAAGCAGACAGAAATTAAAAGAAAGTCCACCTGTCACACCCCCTCATGCTCCAATCTTCCTGAACCAGGACTCCACGTCCATACTTTATTCGCCACCACAAAAATTAGGGCCTACTCCAGTCTACTCACCCCCACTCCTGTAAGGTGATTAGAAGAAATTGGGTGTGGGGAGGTACCTGAACTGAAGGGTAAGCATCTCCACAGAGACAGTTATGGATCGTGAGTGACTGCTTGTATATGGGACTTTACCCAGTGGTTTGTATAATCAACTCCACACAGATAATCACTTCCAATGGGTGCACAAGCAGTTTCTTTGGTAACCACCCAACTCTATCATACACAATAAACCCAGTTTACTTGGCTTTTGAAAAACCTGTTGATCACTGGAGCTGTCATTAAGGCTCCGAGGCTGTAAGCACACAAGTAAACTACTGTATCTAACCCAGAGAGTCCCACAAAATCAATATAAAAAATTAAGTCAGGAACAAGTATGATTCTTTAAGTTTATAACGTGCCTTATTTCAGGAAAACAGCCTAAGAAGAGGCATTATTTATAATATATTATTATTTTAAGGCAAACAAACCTGTAATTGTGGTCTGAAACAGATAATATAAGAAATTAACTATACTGTCCTCTATAAATGAGCTTTCTGCGATACAATTTTTTTCCGCATAAACAATTTCAAGTTCCCTTTCAGATAATAAGCAGCAGCAGTTCACATATGCAACCCTAAAACAGAAAGTCCTTGCTCTTTAGTTAATACCTTTTCTGGAGCATTCCTATTTTGATGTAAATTAGTTACTACTACCAGCTGAGGGAAGAGAGAATGCCAAGAAACATCCAGTCAAATAAATCACTTTTTCACTACTAAAAATTAGTAAACATTTTTGTGTTTCACTTCAATATAAATGAGGTAGCCCTGAATACTGCAGTACTACAATAGCAGTACCCCGAGATCACCTAATTTTATCACCTCAGCATTACTCAAGGGAAGCCAGTGGAAATGCTATACCAGTAAACTGTTGATTGGCTCAGTCACACTGATTTCTGATGTAGCATGGCAACCAGAACATAAAATCCGCTTCATATTATTGGTGAAGAGCTATTACTGAAACTATTCACATCTACATGCCCTTTATACTTGCACCTGAGAAACAGTTATCAAGTAAGATTACAATTGCACTTACTTCAATTTAGTTAACTGGTATAGAATGAATATTTGACCGCAAGATACAGCCTAAAAATAAAGTTACTGCTGTAACACAGGAATGAGCAGGACAAAATGCATGCATACATACACACACAAACACAGAAAGGTTTAGTAACTACTAGAAACAGAAAACAGGATTAAATTGAAGTTTCTGCCATGCTGTTACCTCCTCCTTGATCTCAAAACTAGGTTCTATTTTAACCTCATCTGTAAGAATGCCCAACAGATGCAAACTACTTCTAATCTCATTTTCTACTTTCATTTGTATTTATTTCTCTGCATTCCAGGTTGATCACTGTTGTTTACAGTCTTATTAAAATTATTTAATAGATCAGTATAGAGCTGAATGGCACAAAAAATAAGGTTTCCAGAAGTTCTATTATTGGCTTTTAGCTAAGTTTATCTTCTTTGGCCTTGTATTTAACTCTTAGTGTTTCTGACTGAACCCCAGCAGGGTTTGCAGGACTTCTAGTCACTACTGAAATAAAGTCACCTTTTCCTTCTCCGTAAGTGGATTAGTTGGTCCGAGCTTACATGGTGTGGCTGCCCACAGCACTGTGCCCTGCACATGGGAGGCATGCACTTATATCAAAACCTGTCCGTCATTATAGGGTGCCTTCTCTCTCAAGACTTTTGAGTACAGCTTCATAAGGTGCATGAACCACATACAGTTTAAACCTCCATACCCTACATTAGTCATGTCTTCTTATCTCCTTATCCCTCCATTATTCCAGGTAAGAGATGACTGTAAATAGGGGCTATCTTTGTCAGTGCATCAGACAGAACTCCAAACTCCTAGAGAAAGCTAAATAGTTGGTTTCTACTTGGTCTCTAACAGCAAAGCCTAAGCATTCGTAAAGTGAAAAGAAGTAGTATCTGATCTACTCGCATCCACTAGTTTTCAATCAACCAGTAACTCACTGGTAGCCATCAAAATCCAACCAATAAAACATGGGTTTTTTTCCCATCTTCAGAATAGCCTTGAAGCATCACCATGTCAAAACTGACAGCCTCCCATCAGCCTCAACTACTTTTCTGCAATATAGTTTTGTAGTGTTCAAGTAATTAGATTTTTTTTAAACAGCAAAATAGCAACTTTATTTCATCTATTTTCTAGTGCATTTAAAAATTATAATAAAACATACAGAAAGGTTGGAAGAAAATCTCTCTCTGCTTATACTGTCGTTGTAAGGTTCTGTGGCTAACCACATTTCTCACCTAGTGGAATTTTAGCACTGTGGAGTCCAAACATTTGACTGTTTCATGTTACATTGGTTTTCAGTTCTGGCGTGTGCTTTAAGCTTCCCACTTCTTTCTTCAGGACATTAAGCAAAGTTCTAGAACTATCCAAAATCTTCATGTAAGCAGCTTCAGTTTCAGCAAGAATTTTGTCAAGCTCATTCCGTGAAGCTACCTTTTGGGCCAGGTTTTCACATACACACTCCAGTTGTTCACTCAGGATTTGGATTTCATGCTGGAGTTTATTTTTTTCTTCTTCTGCTTGCTGGATTTGTTTGTTCAACTCTTCTTTTTGCATACACAAGTCTTCAATGCACTTCACTAGCTCATTATTGTAACCCTGAAGAACAGCTCCCTGCTGAGTCATCCTCCACTCTCCTCCCTGAGCTCTGCCACTGCTCCCTGGAGTCCCCTTTCAGCAACAGCGTTCTGCACTCTTAAAAAAAAAAAAAAAAAAAAAAATCAACAACAAAAAACAAAGAAAAATTCTGTAAGAGTTATCACTAATAATGCTACGCTGGGACAGATTGAGCCACGGGGAAAGACACTCTAAGGTTAACATGCTAGTTCCGAGCTGTGCCACATCTCTTCCCTTTTCCGCCAGGAGGCAGGACAAAATGTGGCACCTACAGCTATACTGACAGCTGGTCTCTCCTCTGGTACCCTCATAGCTCAACTCTGGTATCAAAAAACTTCTACTGTATTTTATAATATCTTAATACCACTCTGAACAGATGATGCTTTGCACCTCAGACTTCGAGGGTTTGGTGAGGAATCAGAAAATGACCCTTTCGCAAAGGGCTCAGCAGTCCCCACAGCAGCAGCACCCACCCGGCCCCTGATGAGGGGGATCCCCATCGCCAGCCGAGCGCCAGGCATCCACTTCAGGAGCTGGCTGCTGGCTCCCAGGGGCGCCAGGAGGACAATTTTACGTGCCTGCCGAGACGCGGCCGTCGGAGCCCCTCACCCGCACCCCCGGCTCCCTCAGCGGCCAGGGCTGCAGCAGCCTGGCGGCGTCTCCTGAGGGGCCGGGAGCAGAGCCCCGGAGCAAAGCCCCGCCACTGCGGGTCGGGAAGAACCAGCACCGCCACAGGGGCCGGGCAGGGCAAAGCCAGACCCGCACGGCCACCACCTCCTCAGAGACATCTTAATAACCTCTGCCCCGCCGAGCGCTTTCTCACAAAAGATGAGCCGTGCACAAAATGGCTCCTGCCTATACATCAAGTCTCTGGGCGGAAGGGGAGGAGGGGGTAGGTAAGAGGAGACCTTCCCTTTCCTATCTCGCGGCCGGGCGCCGCTCCCCCCGCCCCGCCGCTTCTCTCGCAATTCCCCCTGTTGCCCCCACCTGCCCGGCGTTCCTGCCCTGGCGGCTCCCAGCGATAAAGCCCGCTGCCCCGCCGCGGCCCACCTTCCTCTCAGCCCTGCCCGCCCGCGCGGGGAAGTCAGGAGCGGCGGGGGCTCCTCTCGGCCAATCAGCCAGGCGCACCCGGCCAACGGCTCCTCCGACCGGCAGCGCCTCGGAGCCGCTGGGTGAAGGGTCACGGAAATACCCGAGCGTTTCCGAACGCGGCGCCACCCTGACGGCAGCGTAAAAACATCTCTACGGAAATAACCGATGTTTTCCGAAGACAGGTAGCGCTCGGGAGAAGAGGACGAGGCGGGCCGGCCGGTGGGAGGAGGAAGGGAGGGAGGAGAGTTACGGGACGAGCCGATGTTTGCCGAAGGGAGAAACTGAAGGGCGTTGGGCTCGGCGGAAGCAGCCGATGTTTGCCGAAGGCAGAGTCGCCCGAGAGCAAAGGGGACAGAGGGGACGGAGCGTGTCGGAAAGAGCCGAAAAGAGCCGACGTTAAACGAACGCGGCGTCGCCCGAGTTTCCCGGATGTAGTTGGAGGAGCGGCGGCGGCGGTGGCGGCGGGCGCAGTGGGGGGAGGAGGCGGCCGCGGCGGCAGCACCAGCGACGGCGGCGGAGTCCGTGCTCCCGGAGTGTCTCAGCGCGCGCAGAGCCGAGTTGCTGGCGTCTCCCCTCTCGCCGTGCGCGGAGGAGATGGGCCCGTGAGCGCTGCTCCCAGCCGAGCTGCCTGAGCCGCCCCCTCCCTCCCTTCCCCCCTCCCTGCCCCCGGTCGGCGGCGAGGCGGAGCGCTGCCTCCCCCTCCTCCCCCCTCGGCGCCTGTGGCCCGGCCGCGGCCGTCCCCTCCTGGTCCCCTCACACTCACACACACAGGCCGGGCATTGATGGTAATGTATGCGAGGAAACAGCAGAGACTCAGTGATGGGTAAATTCCTTCCTCCTCCTCTGGCCCCTGGCCCCGCCGGGTCTCCCCTTCCCCTCCGCCATGTTTGGGCCCCCTTCCCCGGCGGCCGGTAACGGTTGTTCACTAACGTCTCTCTCTTTCTCTCGCTTTCTCTTTAGCTGTCACGACCGCAGGGGGGACTCGCAGCCCTACCAGGTACCTCAAGCGCCGGCCGCTAGGCCCAGGAGGAGGAGCAGGGGAGGGGGGGGGGGGGGGAAGCTACTCCAGCGGAGGCTTCGGCCGCCGCCACAGGCCGCGGTGCAACATACGCCTTGGTCCCGTCCCTCGGCGCCGTTTCGAGCCCGGGAGGAAGGGAGAGGGGGGCGGCGGCGTCCGCAGGCGGGGGGAGCGGGGTTCCGGCGCTCTTCTGAGGCCTGCGGGGCCGGGGCGAGGAGGCGCGGCCTAGTGCGACCCGTGTAGGGCTTGGGCCTAGGAGTCGGGGAGAGTACCGTACAAGGGGCGGGAGAGCAAGCCGGGGTCACTTGCACTGGAGTGGAGATCCAGGGGGAGGTGAGCCTTTTCCTTCTAAAAACAAAAGGTATTTTGTTCTTCTCCCACCCCCCTCCCCAGGTCCTTTCTTCTCCCCAAAACTGCTGCTGTGGGCTGTAACCTGAGCAGGGCATGGTTTTAGACCCTAAGTAATAAGGGTTGCCAGTAAGGCCTAATTTATGCAGTTACCAGCTGCCACGCATGTTCAGAAATCATAAAATCCTTAAGCTGCTGACAATAACCTCAGTTTTTGTAAGGTGGATACTTTATTCCTCTGCTGTGTCTATGGAGGAAAAAAAACCCCAGTTCTCAGGGTGTGAATCTGGTGAATGCCGTATATTGTGATACTGCTTTCTTTAGGGCACAGAATTGAACTGTTTTATTACATTATCTGTGCATTTGTACCACTGTGAAGTGTAATCTGACAGTCTAAGGCAGCTGTCAGTGACAGTTCATGTAAATGTAAACATTTGCTGCTCAGAAGCTCACACTGCAAAATCAAGCAGGTCAAAGTGAGGCAGAACATTTAATTTTTGGAAAATACTTCAAAACGAATTGTCACATTATGTGCTTTGGGCCCTCAGAATTCTGTGGTTTGTTTGGGTGGGTTTTTTCATTATATGTGCTACAGCATTGCTGGTAGTAAAAAAACCTTGGAGAAGTTCCAGGTAGTGGTGAAGCTGAGTGGCTTGACTGCAGTATGGAGAACATATTCAAAGTTTATACTGATTCATTGTAACTTTCTCGTTATGTTCTTAATACCAAGTGGAGACTCCTGCTTCTCCCAAAAGTGCAAAGTACCATGGCCCATTTACTGCTGAAAGTGTGTAGTCCATAAGTGGAAAGATAGAGAGATTTAGGTATTTCTTAAAAGCAAGCGTTACATTGGGTATAATGGTGGGATCAAACGGTTTGAGTTCTAATTACAGAACTTGTTGCTTTAATGTAGGTAATTAAAATTAGAAAGACTAATGCTGATTGCTTGAATAGAAAATAAAAATTAATTACCTTCAAAAAGTGTTTTAGAAAGAGATCTAAAATATAAAACTAACACTTAACATCATTTCTGTAACTTCATATCTAATGTAAATGCCTATTCTCTTGTGATGTGTTACAGGCTCTTAAGTACTCATCCAAGAGTCACCCCGGTGGTGGTGATCACCGTCATGACAAGATGCGAGACACCACAGATCCTTCACCACCAAATAAAATGTTGCGGCGCTCTGATAGCCCTGAAAACAAATATGGTGACAGCACAGGGCACAGTAAAGCAAAAAGTGTGCATACTCACAGAGTTAGAGAGAGGGATGGTGGTGAGTTATCTTTAATTAACTTTTATTTAAGCAATTACTAATTTCTCATAAATATTAAAATTTAGCCATTATCACTCAGGTGATGAGAGTGTGACACTAAATGTGTGTTGTACCATGCTTGGAAGACTGCAGTGAAACCAAAGTGCAAGTTTCATTGGAAGTGATCATTTAGGCATTGTAACACCTATTAATTTTCTTATTTTTACAGGTGTAGTAGTCTTTTTTTATAACCACAAAAATTAAATAAACTTTTTTTTTAACTGGTATGTCTCACTTACTTTAGACATACTGCAACATTTGATAACATGAAACAGTATTCTGGATTTTTCACTGACAGTAAATGTTAGCTGTTTTAGAGACATTTTAATAACTTTGTATATGGTGGTGCTATACTGTGTAGTTATGTGCTTTGTAAGCTAAGCCTCATAAGAAATGAAAAAAAGCTTCATATTTAGCTGCTGTGTAGAACTCTTTACAATCAGAAAATGATAATCATAGGTGGCATTTACTAGAACCTTTCTTGGCAGAAGCTTAGAGAAGAATTTCACAGTCAAGTCAGCCTCCTGTGTTTTTACAGGATATTATAGACAGTAGTAGTATCCTCAGTATTTTTTAACATTTTTCTATGCCTGCTTCCTAGAAAAAGGAAAGAGTAGGCTTTTTGATAAAAAAAAAGATAGCAGTTGCAGTTTAGAAAACCCTGGTTACTGACTGAATTTGGAAACATGTTTTCTAAGTACTGTATTTGGTCTCTGTATCAAGTTAGAGTGAAGTGATCAAGTAGAGAACTCAGAGCTTTAAATCAGTGCTTCTTTGTTTTATATAAAGTTAACAACTTCTAATGTATAGATACATTTATTGCTGCACTACTGTTACTTGTTACAATAGTTAAAGTAAAAATAAAGAAGATCTCTGTAAGTGCCTTTTAGGAAATACTAGTTCCCACAACACGAATGTGGTTATGGTACTGGAGTGCTCTTACAGTTTCTATTTGTTTTTCCCTCTTAATACAGAGGCTCTGTAGAACACTGTTGATGTGATATTACTGTGTAGAAAGAATCTAAAACCAGGCACCTTATGTTAGTACACTCATTTTAATTATATCTGATAGTACTTGAAAGTATAGTAATCTCAGAATTAAATGCATGTACAAGGCCAATAGCCTGCTATTCTGTGCTACTTTTCAGGACACAGAGGTATCCTCTCTTATTTCCTGTTCACCTGTCCAAAGATACTTGTCCTACGTACTCTTGCAATTCTGATTAGTTTTGCTACAATCAGTGATTCTTTCTGCTGCAGTGGAGCTAGATTTAATGGAGTTATGCATATATAAAAACATCTGGAGGATGAGGCTCTATATGGGGAGCATATTTGCTTATTTGTGTGTTCAAATTGTTTTTAAGATAGGAAAGACATTCTGAAGTTTCTCACTGAGTCCAGCTGGATTTAGTAGTTGGGGAATGACTTGAAGCATGGATGTATACAGTAACAACAAAGGGAAAGGAATTATTTGTAGTTTTGTAACTGGAAGGAACACTATCCCACTCTTACCTTCTCATTCCCCAAGCTGTTAACAGAGAAAAAATTCCTTTTTTCTGATCTGAAAGTGGTCCTTTGCACATCGTACGTTAATGGACTGGGAGAAGGAAGTAGTCTTCAACAGCCTGAGGGAAATTACTGATTTTAAAAGATGAACATTTGTACTGTTTAATGGAAATAAGAAAGTGGTGGTTTTGTGTTGTTAGTAAGGTTAGTTTGGCCCCAGTTTCAGCTTTTGAAAATACATTCATAATAACCAAAGTTGCTTTAAATCCTGTGTGTTATATAGAGTAAACCAAAGCTGAGTAGTTGTGAGCAGGAGGATATCAACTTTGTCTTTGGTTTACTCAGTCTTTTCTGTCAGTATGAATTAAAGGTGGGTGTTAAAATACAGGTGGAATGCTGTGGTGTTATGGACATTTGCATATTACTAATATGCAAAATACATAATGAATAATTTACCGTGTTCTCTGCCTATTGAATTACAGTGAGGTACTGTTATTGATACAGTGTTCCCTTAGTTTTGCAATTACAGACATGCAGCAGGAAAAAAACCAAACCTATTTTAGAAAAAATTACGAAAATTTTTCATTGAAGTCCTAATATGACTAAAGAGTATTAACTGACTTTGATGCTACTGTAGTTTTCTGGCTTGTTTTCATCTCTTTTCACACTCTTCCAAGGAGGGGGGAGGGAGGGAAAAGGGTTTGGTTTGTTTTTTGTAAGAGCTGTACATTTAATTATTTTAAAATCAGTAGTGCTTGATTTGAAACTACTACAAAGGTGTTACTGCCTTCCTATGGTCTAGCCGAACTTAACAAAACAAACCTCATTGAAAAATCTCCAGTATTTATTTCCCTAAACTGCATTTGTCCCAAGCAATCAATCTCACCTGTCACCCCTTAGAAAACAAAACAGAACAAAAATCTGTAGTATTACTACAACATAAAGCTGAATTAACCTAATTTCTCCCTTTCAAGTCAATGTTTAAAAAGTCACTGCTATGTGTATCTTAGTGATTTTTTGCACTGAAATGAAACGGGAAGATTCACTGGTGTAGCATGCTCATACTTGGGACTCATTTAGTCATGACTGGTTCACTTTTTTGTGGTAAAGACAACTGGCTAAATGTCATTTTAAAGATTTAAGTGTTCATATATAAAATGTAAGAGCTATAATTAAATTGATTGAAAATTAGTAGCTCAAAAATGGTAGAACCTCCCCCTATGAATACCTTTGGTACCTGTATAAAGTTATTTGTTGTTACAGCTTATTTTTGTAATACTCGTGGCAGAATCTTTTGTGTTTGTAGAACTGTAATCCATGGTAAGAAATTCAATTGCTTTCAATTAAGGTTTTAAAACATTTGTTATGGGTAAGCCCTCCATACTGATACAGTACAAGCAAAGCATTTTTCAGAGTTGCTTACTGCATGGTTTCTGTGGAAAGAGACTACATACAGAGGCAATCGTTCCTCTGGAGAGAGACTTCCAAGTTTACCTTGGACTAAACACAGTAGAGTACTTGCAGGTTTTTGTCACATCCCCATTTTCCAAAGAGTACTTGTAGATCCAGCATATCAAAAAAACTGCAGTAACTTTGTTCTTGCTTTCAGGTCCTTGTGCATGGGGACATTGTCTCTGTATGCAAGCGTTTCAAACGTGATGAACAGCTACCCCCCTCAGTTTCTCTCTTCTTTCTAGGTCAGCTGCTATAGGCAAGTGTGGAATTTGTAGAGTTTACTGAGTCTTACGAGACCAACTGAAGTGTGAAGTTCCTTAACCAGGAACAAATAGGGACTTAAAGCTAGCATTGTTTACAGGGAATAGAACTATGAAGGGCCTTGTAGATGTAGAAAATGTTTCCATTAAAGAAAAAAGGGAAGTACAAAGATTTGAGAGTCCTCATGCTTGGTTATGGACAGACTGAGAGCATAGGTGATCCTTGTAGATCTTTTTAAATGCGTAAGTGAGATGATACTGGTGTACAGGAAAGGAAACAAAGAGGTCAGATAGCTTTGGGAATGTTGTAAGGGAGATACTTATGTTATTTAGGAGTAAAAATTGCAAGATGTAACCCTTAGTAAAAAAGGAGAAAGGTCATTTCTTTCTACTTAATGGTATGGAGCAGAATAACCGACTAAGATACATAGTAGAACTTTGTGCAAAAAAAAGTTCAGTTAAGTCACCTGTACTTGGTTGTTTCTTATTGTGAAGAAGATACTGAGTGTTCTGCAACGTTTATGTTTAAGAGGCTTTGAAAATGTATGTTTGTTTCCTGCCATGGTCTTACTGAATTCTTTAAAATAGCAAATGGAGAGTGTTAATGTACGCAGCATGAAATCTTTTGGTGGATTGTGTGCTATGTAGGGTATTTTCATGAAATTTGATAATAACTCGTGATACGTAGATTCCAAAATATAACTGAACTATTGTGAGTATATTTACTTTGCATGTTTTTCAGTTGGCAATTAAGAATACTGTCAGTGACCACTGTTATTGACTGTAATACAGTTCTAAGTTTCAAAATCCTACTGTTATTAGAGACTGAATGGAATATTTTAAATCATGACTTCCTAGTTTTATTTGAAGCAGTGGTAGAACCTTCTGTCATGCAGTGTTGGCTTGATTTGTTTTTAGTGGTTCATGAAGGAGTTCCCAGTCCTCATAGCAAATGGACAGCGAACAACTGGAAGCAGAGCTCTAGCTTTTCTTTCCTGTCTTAGGAAACCTCGTGGTAGAGGAGGACAGGAGGCTAACTGCTGATTTAATTAGCGTCATCGTTGACCAGCAGTCAGAAATAAACGGGACTTTAGGTCAGGTACAAGACAGTAGAAGCTGCCTGGGCAGCATGCATTGGAAAGAGGAAATTGCAGGGTAGGTGAAAAGGGGGAAGTCTGAGAGCAATGAAGTGTAGTGAAAGGTTGAGGAAGAAGCTGGAAGAGATTCTGTTTATTTAGTTAGTATTAACTGCTGTTAATGTTAAAGTAATTATTCATTACTATGAAAACTGTTTCCTCACTGTAACTGTATGGTCAAAGCCGAGATAAGTGTGCAGTCACAAATGAGAGTAGGCTGTCCGTGAAACATGCTTTGAACATCATCCCCCAACATCCAAGTGTAAAAGAGTTGATTCACTCCCCTATTCCTTGTATGTTGGCTGTTTGGATGGCTCTAAAGGAGGTGGAGTTTGGTGGCTGGTTTGTTTCTTCAGGTAAATACAAGTGCTTCCAGGACCATTCACCTCTTAGAAGCTTTTCTCTGGATTTAAAAAAAAAAAAAAAAAAAAAAAAAAAAAAAAAAAAAAAGGTAAAAGTAGATTTCTGTGGTTTTCTAATTTTCATAAAAGCTTTTGTTCAAGTCTCACTAGTACTTGTACCTTCGGGGGGTGGGGGGTGTCTGTTAGTTATAAGTTTGCTTTAAAAGTTTAGAAGTTTTAAATAGGAAGTAGCTTTATATTTACTCAGTATATTTGGCAATGTTTCTGAAGTGAGTTTTTGTTGGATCAGTTGTATAACTGTTTTTTTCTTTTGTTGGTCTGCTGTGAAGATTTCTAATAGAAGAGAAATAGGAAAGTATGTGATCATAGAATCACAGTAAAGGATGTAACTTGTGTATCTGCTTTTTAAATTTTGAGATTTAGAATGTTAATGTTCAAAATTGCTTTTGAAAAGTAGCTGCAAAGCTTGCTTTTAGAAAGCATATCATGGAAGATGCAAAAAACTAATTTTGTATTATTGATATGAGGAAAGAATTGTGATATTAATGTGATGGTATTAAATGCTTTTAGGTGGGTGGAGTCCCCTGTGTTTCTTCTAATGAAGTTCAAGTATCTGGTGTAGGTTGTGAGAATAAACATGTCCTAATGAGTTACTTTATCCACAACGGAAGCTGCAGCAAATGGCAATGAACAGTGCTGTTTGTAACCTGTTGCCGCAGCCACTTCCCCAAATCCATTACTATTAGGACTTTGACATTTGGAACTTCCAATTTCACTTACTATTCTTACTTTCTTCTATTTGCTAGTATATAAATACAGATCTGTAAATAGGTTCTCTGAACAGTTCCCTTTTATGGTTGATCTGTTTAGGGAAATATGTATCTTTAAGTGTTTTAAGAAATCATAAACTTAGTTTTTGGATTGTAAGTGTGATATGTTCAAGTCAGTCTAATAGCTAGACCTGGTAAGCTTTTGTATGTAAGCTTATTTTATGTTTTGGGAAAGGGAAAACACTGGCTATATACAAGATTTGTTGAATATTCTTATCTTTGGTACATAAGCTAATCATAAGGGAATGATTTTTACTTAGCATCATGCTTTCTTAATATATGCTTCTAGCCTCTTACTTTGGAGAAATGGAATTATCGTACCTTTGGGTTGCTTTTCTGAAGGTGAAAAGAAGCAATGAAAACTGTTAAAAGTTTCTGATGAGCTGCCTGCTGCTAGGCCATAGTGAAGATAACAATCTGTAAATTATGTAGCTTTTTTTAGCTGGGATTACTCTCTATTCACTGATGGCCCCTGATTGAAGTTAGTTCCTTAACCACTGTTTGGGACACAGCTGCTTTCGAAGAAGATAAATACTGTTTATTGACAGTTTACATTTGTTTTGCCTGCTGTTTCTACCTGCTCTACATTAAGTATCAAGTAAGCCAAGTATCATTAAAACTATGCAGAACTTGGAAGAGAAAGCACTGCCTCTGTTTTGGCTGAGAGAGGAGGTGATGCTTTAATAACTTTGCTGTGGAAAATAGTAATTTAATGACACCATACTTGCAGTGTTAACTACATTTGTTGAGGAAGTCAGGCTTTTATACAGTTTCATAGGCACTTCCAGGGAAAAACCTCTCAGTGTACAGAGAAACTGTTCCTTATATAGTTTTTCAATAAGGAAAAAAATTTTACTAGCAATGAAAGGCAGTTCTCAATGCTGATACTTTTAGGCTTATGCTTTGTCAGTAGTTTGTTCTAGTGTAAAGTTGAATCCTTTCTGGACTTTAATATAGAGCTTCAAAAGAGAGAAACATTTCTTTATATTGAGTAAGATTGTTAACCTTTTAATGTTTTCTCTTGAATTATGAAGGGGTCACCAGACTTTGTTGTACTCAACTGCAGGTGTTCTCTGCTGTAACTTCAATATTAGAAGATGCTGTTTTCTTTCTTGAAGACTTTAACAGACTTCCTAGCTTTTAACAATAAAACTACTCTAGAAAAAGCATATAAGTTCACTAGCTGTCCCTTTATTCCATTAATATTTTGCTAGTAGTAAAAGAATGCTGTTTATTTCTGGGCTGCTTTTGCTTGTTTTACCCATTTTGTCCAGGTTTGCTTTTTTACCGAAGTATTGTGGCTTTCCATTTGAAAGCACTAGCCTAATCATACAGGGAATTCCTGTCTAGATTTTGACATGAACCTGTATCACTTCAATACTTTTGCCTAAATATTTTATCCCTTTTCTGAATTCAGAGCTTTCTGCCTGCAGTTGTATGCACAGGGAGTAATGTTAGGATTGTACCATAGACTGAAATTTTTATTTATTGAAAATTTTGTTGGGAAAAAAAGTGTTGACTTGTGAAACAGTATTTTGAAATTTGCTCATCTGTAATAAGTTGAAAGTCTATGATAATGAATATATAGGGAACAAAATTGCATCAGCTTCTGAAGTGTAAGCTTCTAAAATAAATTGCTGATCCTGAAAATTTTAAACACTTTCTAAATTATTCAAAGACATCTCTTGAATCTGATATTCACCTGTCTTCTGCTGCAGAAAGTTTTTCTCAGACCTTCAACAGCAAATAAAAACAAGCAAGCAGTGAAATCCTAGATAAACTTTTGTATCCCTCTTTTTACTCTTGAGCAGTGTTTAATTTTTCTCCCTACTTTCAAGCTTGTGAAGTGAGATGCATGTTTCGCGGCACAAATTGTACTTGTCTGCTGCTAGTCAGACGCTCTTGGAGCAGTGTTCAAGAACCATGTCCAATTGGAAAGTCTGTCCTCCAAGTTACTGGAAAGGGAGATTTTTGAGCAGACGACTGACGAGATCACACTATTCACTCTTTTTATCACATGGGTTAAGAGATGTCTGGCAAGCCTTTGTGGCCTTTACTTATGTTTCCATGCATGCAGCAATGTTATATTGTGTTTGAAATGAATGGAAAACAAGGCCTAAAGGCCTTTGTTGATTAGGCCCCATAGCACTTTGGGATAATCATGCTGTTCCTTACTGTGATTACTGTAATGAGAAGAGTTGCAAAGGAACAGTATGTCGGTTTAAAGTTGTAAATTTTTCTACCCCAATTTTAAAACATAACTTAGTTAATTTCTACAACAGAGGAATCATAAAAATGTTAATCTCCTGCATTTGTCATCACTCAAAAAAAGGTAGGTAATGCAGTATTAAAGTGCTTCATCACAAGGGCAAGGCAGTCAGAAATATGAGCAGCTAGTTTCCAGAGCTGAATTCCCAGTGTCTGAGGGGCAGCAGGAATCTTCAGGAGGTCTTTTTTCTGTCTAAACTTTTGTCATTAATTTTCTGATACATGTCGACTAACTTCTCTGACCTGCTATCTTGGGTAGACTCGGAATAGGTGATTCTTAGCCACTGAGTAAAATATTTGGAGATCTTTAACAAACAAAACATTGTTTACACTGTATGTTTTATAGAACAAAACCCGGTAACTAATAGATCCACAAAATATAAAAAATGTGATCATCAAATGAGTGGAATTTCTTTTTTTTGAAGGTACATAGGTTTGCTCTTGGACTTAAGTAATAACATTTTTTTATCTACAAGGAAGAAATCATAGGATGATTCATACATTACCAGTAATTTGAGACCAAATGGTAAATAATAGAAACTGTTCTCTAGTGCAGAGCTAGCTAAGTGATGCAAAAGTGAAAATGCTAATTAATCTACAGGAACATGTAAAAGTAGTCCACTGTGTAAAAAGTCACAAGAAGGAGATTACAGGAAGGAGTGTAAGACTTCACAGACAGTAGATCCTGTGCAGAGCAATGAATCTGAAAACAGACATGAAACTCATACACAATTAAGAGCATAAATGTTGAGTGCAGTGTTAGCCAGAAAGGATATATGATCAGAGGAATATCAAGTAGGGCTAAAGAGATTACCTCTTAGTGCTAATGTGACAGCTACTGGAATATGATCTTTGTTTTGATTCTCACAGTCAAAAGTATGTAAAACTGCAGATTTTCAGAGTTGAGGCAAGAAAATGACTGCAATTGAAACTCATGTGCTGGAAGGAGAGACTTGAAGAGCTCTTGGTATAGCTACAGAGAAAACATTATGGGTTTATTTGATTAGTAATTACAGGGAAAAGAAATGGCATACTTAAGAGTTCTTTAATGTAGCAAACAAAGGTGCAAGATGCAGTTAGCTTAACCAAAATATTCAGAAAATAGAAATTTGGCATGATTTTTAATATGGTTAATAACAATTGGAGCAACTTACTGTGTTGATTTTTGCAGGGGTGGAAGTTTTGAAACTGAATGACTTTAAGATGTTTTTCTAGGGTTTGTTTTGTGCAGAAAGTTGAACTACGTGATCACAGGTCAACTGACAGATAAAGCAGTAATATGAATGTTTCTAGTTTAAATGTTGTAGGTTAGTGGACTTCAAATTGAAAGGGATTGAAATTGTTAATTAAATAGCATTCCTGTGATTACTTTTTTTTTCCCCCTGAGTGATTGATCTTGGTTCATGGCATATGAGGATTATGAACCTGTGAATGTGTTTCATATTGTGTTGTAGGATTTTTGGTCATTGAGAATATGTTGTTTTGAGTGCTGTTGTGGGGTCAGGTGGAACTAGGATGGATCTATTGGCAGTAGAATTCAGTATTTGCAGGTGCCTGCTGCACTGGTACAGTTTTAAGTTTTGTGTGCTTTATCAGCACATGCGTTTTTTTAGGAGCAGTTATATTCAATCCTAAAAAGCGTTTTTAGGATAATCTCGATGATCTGATCTCTGAAATTTCTTGCCATCTAAATTGTTCAGAATTTACCTGCAGTTCAGAACAATTTATACCAGACTTGGTATGTAGAGTGTATTTCTTCAAAGATGATTGCATGCTTCCACTTTAATTCCGGCTTTTGATGTTTTTCACTGATGCATAGGTTTACCAGATTGGTTATGGCCAACAAACTAAAAACCATACAGTTGGACAGTACGTTGAGTATCTTAAAATTGCTTTGCTGTTTTAGATTTGCTGAATTTGCATATGACAGACTGCAAATTTCTTCTTAAATTTCTTGTTTTCTTTGCCAGAACTTGTTACAGAAAGGTTGACGTGCTTCTCTTGCATGCTTCTTAGTGATCTATAAGGCCTTTCCCTTCCCTGCTCACCACCTTCCAGCATACATTTGATTTCAAAGTTGAATTTGTTAATATGAAAGTTGGAGAGTAATTGATAGCTTCCGTAGGCAAAAGATTTCTTTTTGGGTTAGGGAAATGCTGTACTCCTTAAAATCGTCATGTGTAGATCATGTTTATGCAGTATAATGTGAAGTCAATCTAGAGAATAATGAGGGTAAAATTCTTTTTTTTTTTTTTTTTTTTTTTCTTCTCCCCCAGAAGTATAGGGTTATATTTAAAAGCTGGTTTATGTTTATCAAATTCTGTTGTTTCTGTTTCCACATCTTACTACAGTTAAGGTTTTAGTTTAAGTGTACTGAGAACTAAAACAGATCTAGAATCTATTTTCTTCTGAATTCTCATACAGAAGTTTTCACTGAACAGAAATTGTGTCTTGCAGAACGTCTTGAAGAGGCGTGTTATAGGCAGAAAGAACTTGTAACATTTATTAAATAAGGCTTTCCTTTAAATAGTCAACAGTCTTTGCCAGGACAGCTTTCAAATGTTTAAGATGATAAAGTCAAGATATACAATGAATTAACCGAAGGAAACTGAAGTCAGATTTTGGGGTGGTTTTTTTTCCTTGCCTCCATACGAAGGCTGCTGACCTGTCTGGATATTCCTCTTGTAATTCATTGTGACCATAAAGGAAGCACGGAGGTTAATTGGACATAAGACGAGGTCTTGACAGTGACATCTGTTTCCTGGCTATCCATTTTTCTGATTCTTGTCCTTAGCTTTAACTTTGGCTGTGAATGTGAGTGTGAGAAACAGATCTGGGCTTAGAGACCAAGATGGCTACAGGGCGAGGTGAGAAGCAGGACAAAGTAGGTTACTTCTGCTTAGATAAAGATTAAACCAGTTTTATTTAAATCTTAAATAAGCCAATATTGAACGGAAATCAGTCACAGATCCTTTTTACAGTAATGTTACTAACATTTTAATAACAATAATAATAATTCATCTTGATAATGATTGAACTAGTACGGCTTCTTACCAGGGAGAAAATATAAAGGAATTTTAAAGGAAGTTTTAAAATTGCATTTTGTATTTTTTAACTATTTGTTATATTTGTTTTTTAAAGTGCAGAAAAAGTTGGGTGTAATGAAAACATTGTGCTGTTTTGTATATTTATATATTTGGTTAGAAAATGTTAGCTACATGTGTTTGATCAGTTCATACCTTCTCAGGTTTTAGGAGGCAGTGGTTGAAGGCATATGATTTTGTGGCTCAGGAAATTCCCACTATGAAATCTGCATGGGTAGTTGGGTTTTGTTTAGTTTGAGTTTTTTGTGGGTCCAGTTCATTTGATAACTTGAAATTTCTTCTTACCACTTTCTTACTTTTAGAGAGTTGACATAGCTATTTTAATCCCAAATACCATGCATCTTTAATTTACTACTACTTGCTATTTTCCCTTGACGAGTGTATTTCACAACTGGCACTGTCATTACTCTGTACAGTTGTTTTGTCTGAGAAGCTGCCTGCCAGTGAAAAGCTTATGAAGAGATAAACCTTGAGCGTGCTCGTTAATTTCTGCAGAAAAAAAATGCAGTCAGCTGTTAGAAATGTTTGTTAAAATATACTTTTTTAAGTAAAAACTTGAATAATTTCTGGCTTGTTTTAGTGAAATGAGAGCTTCAAATTTATTCTGTATCTGTACCTAAAGATTTGAGAAGATCTCACTGATGTTGGTTTTGACAGTAATGCTCTTTAATCATATTATTCCAGGAATCTGAAGCCTTTTTGTTAAAAGAAAACCTAATTTGAAAAAATATCCATAGTAATGGGCATGATAATATTAGACTTTCCTAGATTCAAACTAAGTTACTGTGTTAAATTGCAAATATTGGCACTTTCTTATGGAGAAGATCTCAGTGTAATTAAACTTTTCAAAAAATCCCTCCTGCCCCTTTTTCAAACCTGTTACATCTGTTGCTGTAAGAATTTCTGTATTCCTAGTAAGATTAATTTTTTGTTTAAGCGTATTTTTTTTGTAAGAGCAGTGTTCTATATTTCACTGTATTATCACTGAAATCTGATACGTTTAGGCATGTTTGCTTTCTGAAAATATTTTTAAGAAGCACTATTTACAGCTCCATCCCCGTTACACAGATTAGTTCCTCTGCCTTGGTTTCCTAGATTGCTTAAATATCATGCTGTTTTACATCCTTCAAAGCAACAGTCTTCCTCAGTGCTTTCCTAGGTAGATGTGTTACTGAGTTTGTTAGAGTAACAGAGTTAGAAGTGGTTCACATCTATCAGTAGCAAAAATAGGGAAAGGAAATTATGATCTGCCCTGCTCATGTAATTTATTATGTTTCAAACATATCTATTCCCTCCCAAATGTGAAAAAAACACAACAAAAAGGTTTTTTTATTAAAGCATGTAATTATAAATAATGCACATCTGTTCATAAATTCTTCTGTACAAATTAGATAATGCATTTTTACCTATCTTCCCCCCCACCCCCTTGTGTTTATTTCATGCAATTATGTTCTTCTGGATGATGGTGTGTTCACATCAGGTGTCCCCCTAGAATAACATCAGGGAGTTGAGTTCACTTCTAGTTAAGTAGTTTGAGTAGTTTGCTTGTTCAGACACCTGCCACTGACAGGTTAACACAGACTTAATTTTTAAAACTGCTCATTTCTTTTGAAAGAACACTATTTTTACTTGATTCAATATGAGAAATAATATGTTCCTCTTCAAAGTCAAGTCATGCGAAGTTCTCCTCATTTACTGACAAACACTGCCTGCACTAATGATTGCAGTCTCTGCATTGTCCTTTTGAGAGTATTTACTTAACTAGGGGAATAAAATGAGATGCTTGGGCAACCAGGCATAACTTCAGTTTGTAAACTTCAGCTTTTGTGGAGAGACATATTTTCCTCCAGTAAGGAAATTCCAGGAAAGCCCAGTTGAATTTTAAGTATATATTTAAGAATTATTTAATGGGAAGGGAGAAGAATTGTCTTGTCACACCTTTCCATATTTGAAAACCATATTGTACCAGACCTTTATTAAGCAGAGCTAAACATCCAGCCTGAAACTAAGGCTGTGAATCTGCTACATTAAAACCACAGCAGTACAGATGTTAATTCTTAGGTGGATCTTTGCTTGCTACCTTCTCCCCCATCCGCCACTCCAAGCTCTGGCCAGCATTCCTGGTTTTTAATGAAGAACTTCTATGCAGCAGAAATTTATTTGACTTTTTTTTTTTTTTCCCAGAATGTTATTAGCATCTCTTCTTTTCAAAATCAGTTCCCAGTTGAAGATTAAATAAGTATAAAATAAACATCCTTATACTTGTAGCATATCAATATTATAGTAAATACGTATGTTGGTATAGCATGTCCTGAACTGAAAGAGTAGTTTGTCTAAGCTGAATCATTTCACAAGTTATCCTGGAAAAGTCTATTGAACAATTGCTGCTTCTAATACTAAATATTTTCAAGTGAGTTTTCTCATTTGTGATAAGTTACTACAAATTCCATGGACATTGCTGTAGTTTTAAAAGAGAATCAAAGTTTTCTTCAACTGGCAAATATTAATAGCACTTAAGCAGTGATCTTGTACTGAAGTGGAGTTTGATTCTTGACAGATACGGTTATTAAGTAACTGGAGAAGGAGTAAGTCTTGTGTGTTAGCCTGCAAAACAAAAACAGAATAGAATTGAATGAGGCAAAATTCTGCAAGCCTTTGAAGGGTAGTCAAATTTAATATATTTTGAGGTACAAATTTGAGATAATGTGACTTACAGTTAGTATTTTAAGACACATTTAAGAAGGGAGATATACAGTGTCATTTTTGTCCTTGCCTTTTTTTTTCCAGTGTGATGCCATAGCCTTTTTATTAAGGATGTAAGTGTGATAGCTATGTCTGTGACTAACCTTTTTGCAGGAGTGTGATAGTGTTTTGTAATAGAGACTCCTTTTTAATCTTTGTACAACACCATGTACTTGTAGAGTTGCTGATTCTCAATGGTGCATGCTCAGTTGAAATGAAGGAAACAAAATGGAATTAAGGGTGCAAGCATTTGTCACTGCATAGCAGTACCTACATTCAGAAAAAGCTGCAGCTTTATCTTCCTTATTTTAAACTGAGTAATGGAAACTTTGGTGCAGGTTACTTTGTAAGTAATACTGCATTCACGGAATCTTCTGCTTCAAGATCTTTGTCCACAAGAAACTATCCCCAAAACATTAAAAGAAAGTTGAGAGTTGCTAAACAACACGGCCTTGTTCTTACTTAATCTTATTTTTGCTCAGCGGATTTTACAGGGAGATTAAGTTGTCATACCTTGCTTAATTGGTTGGAGCTTCTGAGTGGGAGTACTAATTTGGTCCTGTTGGTACGTAGAAAATGGAGTAGGTTTTCCTCCTTTGTAAGCAGAAATTGTTTTGCATGACCCCTTTATTCAAACTTCTGTCAGTGGTGACCAGTTTATGGTGTATCAGTTTTTCATAGTATTACTGTGCTATTCACAGTCTTCAAACATTAGAATACCCAGTCTTTAGAAAGTGTCTGCACTTAAGCAATTTCCACCTTATGTCACTGAGGTGTATGTTGCTAAACATCAGTGTTTCTTCCAATATATTGTTTTATGTTCTTTGGGAAGCTCATTGAATTAAAAGTAAAAGTTGAGATACACTCACCCCCCAATGTTAAGGGATTTGTTTATCCAGTTTTAGTAACCCTTAAACCTAATCTTCAGAAAGCATTTCAGCATGTGCCTATTGGTAATAAATTAAAAATACCCCAGATGGCGTATATTTTTTAGAAATGTGTTCTCTATTTTTTCTTGGATTTTGAGATAAAAACTTTGTAAAATTTGAAATAACTCCTGGCTTTTAATGTGTATCACTGGTTGCAGAAACAGAGGTTCAGGGGATCTGACAGAAGTAAAAGAGTTTTTGTAGCAAGCATTCAATATCCTTTTATACACACTGTTTTCCGTTGAAGTGAACAGTTTCTCTGTCTCTGTGGTAACTGCTTATTATTAAGTGCTTAGCCGTAAAGTTAGTTTTTACTTATGACTCAGTTTAGAAACCTTAATATACTGAACCTGAAATCCTGTTCACATCTTTCTTGCTGTATTTATGGAGTGGAGTTGTGACCTTTTGAGGAAGTATTGGATCAATCTGAGCCACAAACTGGTGGCAGACAGTCTTCTGCTTACTCTGAGTTGATCAGGATTGTGGAATTATTGTTGCCTGAGGTAGGACAGTGCATTGTTGCAGTGCTGTTCGACTTCCATTACTGACCCTGAATCTCTTAGTACTGCATATGGTCTGTTCATGGGAGGGCTATTCATTTGGGTTTCATAGCATGTTGCTAGGGAGTGCTGTGCTGATCCACGCTGGAGTTAACATCATTATTAATTTGTGGAAAGGATTCTTGCTGTTGGTTTAACACGTCTCGGAAAGCCCCATTCTGTATGAAGCTCTTATTTGAGAATGTAAGAACCTCTCTTGTGTACTCTTACACTGTATTAGAGATGTAAATGTTTCCTGAGCTACAGTCAAGAATGAAAGTTTTGCTTTGTTTTCGACTACCTCTAAGTTTCTTTTTAGAATGTCCCACTCTACATAATACAAATGTGTTAGGTAAAAAGTTGAAAACTTCTGTACGTTTGGACGATTATCCTGTGAATTAGACGTTACAAAACAGCACAGACTTTGCTGTCCTGGATAGGAGATATGGTAGGAGAGGAGGGCAGGGGAGGAAATGAAGCTTTGTAAGCTCTTTTGCTCATAGCACTACTTGTTGACTGGTATATAACGTTTATTTTGTGGGGGCATGATGAGTATGTAATTGGGCAGTTGGGCAGTACAGTGATGAAGCTAGATTTTCTTTCTTTTGGCAGAGCACTGTGCATTCAACTTAGTATGTTGTGAATTTCTGGAAAATATTACTGCACAGTTGGTGTTTTCTCTGAGGCCATTGCTCTGCTAGAAAAATTACAAGTTTTTATGCTTTTAGTTGCCTATGGAAGGCAGCCATGTTTTATCTCGTTACAGCTGGGCACATAAAAATGCAGTGAAGGAAAACTGTGTTTTGTCTTATTACTTTTACATGTGGCAAATAAAAATGGCCATGATAGGCTGTTCAGTTACTGCTGCGATGTTGGGTATTGTGTACCTATTGTGTTACTTTTTTTCCTCCCATATGTAGAACTTTAGAAAGTGTTCTGCACAAAGATTCTCACTGAAGTAACAAAGATGTCAGTTGAAATACACTTCAGACATTTTAGTCTAGGCTTATCCTAGATAAGTTTATCATTTTCACTGTTTAAACAAATCCTAATTAGTTATCCCCATAAAATATCACTACCATAAACTATCTTACTGTTAAGTTTTCTTTGTTAAAAAATAATTAGTGTTTGTCAGTTGTGCAGTATTTGTTCTGTTGAGGAAGTTCAAGTTCTAATATTGTCTTTAGATTAATGTATTTCGTTGCATATTAGCTAAAAGGTGGAATGTGGAGTCATAGAACAGTATGTATGGCGTTAAAACAGGTGGAATGTGACCTGACCTAGGTGTTCCTGCTCTGGCAGGGGGATTGGACTAGATGATCTTTTGAGGTCCCTTCCAGTCCCTAACATTCTGTGATTCTGTGTGATTCTGTGAATGAACTTCCTTGCTTTTCTGTTGGCCAGTGTTTCTCTCCTTGTGACTGGTTTCTGTGCACAGAAAAAGAAGACTCTCTTAGGTCCCTTCATGCATCCCTATTCCCTCCAGAGGGAGTGAAGGGGAAGACTGCCTTTGAGTTCCAGTTACAGCACTCATTGCTGGGGAGCATTTTTTGTGCTTCCTGACCAGCTGGTGAGCATTTGTAAACTTTCCTTTGTATTATCTGCTCTGACATTTTTTTTTTATGGACAAAAGGAGAGTTAGGATATTAACAAGGTATTTGTCTGACTGCAAAGGAAACATAAATGCTCTGTGTTGGACTATATAAAGTTAACTGCTGTATAGTATGACACTACACTACTGCAACTACTGTAATTTTACTATTTGAGCCTGGCCAAAATCTTGGGTGTGTTTGGTGTGTGAACTTGTTTACTGTCCAATTTTGCAGTGCACATTTGGTTGAAGAGGATGAAAAATAGCTAGCTTGCCTTTTTTTTTTTTTTTACTGTTTGCTAATCTGGATTGTAGATTATCTTTCAAAGATAACCAGTGTGTCTCGATGTTCTCATTTGTGCATTTCAGTTGGAGGTTTTCTGTTTGTGATACTGTATAATGTTATGAGCTCAAAAGAGTTTTAATTGGGTTAAGACATGTGGATGCCAGAGGACGGCGTGGAATGCACAATGCTGTATTTGATTCCTCTAATCAAGCAGCAAGAAAATTTATTTTAGCTGGTTACAAATGGATGCAGTAGTTGCTAGTAAAGATGTTTAGGTTTTGGAAAGGAAATAGTTTCAGCCTTGAAACAAGCCTTCATTCTTCAAAGATCACAGGGGCAAATGGAAGGAAATTAGTTGCATTATTAGAGCAGTCTGATTGTTAGCTAAGTCAGAATTTCAACTTTTCTTAGTTTCACTGAGCTGAAGTGGTGTTAATGGAGATGTTAATTAAATGTGATAATTACTAGAGAAAGTTGACTATGTTGCAAAATGGAATATTCTTATTTAACCCTATGTTATATCCATTTTCCAAGTCCAGTGTAGAGCTGAAGTCTTATTGCAGTTCAGACTTGGGTTCAGCAGTTTGGATCTGGAAACTACTTAAAAAAATGTTGAAGTGAGTCTTGGCATGGCAGAGTCTCAAATCTGTAGTAGGCATTAAGTCACAGCCTGGTATTTGAATTGGTTCCCAGAACCATCCTTTTTGTGCTTTCTGATGGTTTTCATGTGTTAGGGAGGAAGAAGTGATTTTTGTTTGAAAGACTTGAAGATAGTTTTGATAATTTGACCTTGACTCTGACCTGTCCTGTGACATGTTCATCACTAGACATAATGTTCATGAAGGCCTGCTCACATGGATGCACCACTATAGTTTTATGTAACAGTAGTATTTATGCCCTTCTTGGCCCTCTTCCAGTTAGGAATAGCTCTTTCCAGATTTAACTTCTTCCAAAGTAATGATTAAGCTGAGGGAAGTCAGTGATGGTGCAGTAAACATTTCCATAGGGAATTCTGTAACTGAATTGGAGGATTTATAACACAATATGAATTTCCCTATGATGCATCAAAGATGTATATTTGCAATTGCTAAATCTTAAAGTATGCTAGTAAGCTTTTTAAAAACAAGTCTTTTTATCTATCTTTCTTGAAGAAAGTGGGACTAGTAAAAAAGGTTTAACTGTAAGAAAAAAGGGTGAGAAGTGCTACAAGAAAATGTCGTGAGGGACAGTAGCGTGCTGTGTACCTTATCAGGCCTGTTTCTGGGATATGGGCTAATCTTAGTGATCCTGTTCTCATGATCTGCTTTGCCAGGCGTGCAGCTGGGAGACACAGAGCTGATTGCAAGTCACAGCCACCCTAAAATGGCTTGGGATTAGGCTTTGCTAATAGTGAAAACTAGCATATAAGGGGAACCCCTCTTCTTTTTAGAGGTGGGCCTCCACTTGCAGATGGCTCTCTGCGTACCCTTTTAACTTGGTGGCCTTTTAAAGATCTTGAGCAACTTTCCCTGGCAACCTGAGCTGGCAGTGCTTGTTTGCCTGGTTTGTGAGAGTTCCTGGGTGACTGCTATGCAGGTACATAACTTTTTATACTGAGGCAACAAGGTTTTAATATGTGGTTAATTTGGTGATACGGTTTTGGTGTTTACATATGATTTTTAAGCCCTTAACTTGTATGAAGTGCCTAAAACTCTTGTGCTCCAAAGCATCATCTGCTTAGGTCTTGGAAGCTTCCCAACAGCAAACAGCAGTTTGGCAGCCCTTTCATATGCTTATTACCTTGCAGTTCAGGTACTGATCCAAATGTAAAGTGGTGTTGTGCATAAAATAAAATTGAGGCATGAGGGTGAACCTGCACCTTAAATTACACTGTGTTAATTGTCCTAGACACCATGGGGTATGTATTTATGGTTGGCCCTTGTAAAAGCCTGTGTAGCTTGTTCTTTCAACCCGAGGCAATCACTATTGCTGGAGCAGCCACGATCAGTTTTTCTGCAGGTAGGGCAGGATCCCTGATTCAGGGCAAGCCCATGGCTGTGGAGCCTGGAGGTTCTGCTAGGAGAACTGCAGCTCAGGGCACAGAGGCCCAGGGGCTCCCTATGAAGAAACTGCTGCATAGTAGGCGTTTCTACTATCGGGCCAGCTGTAGGTGGGTGTGACTGCTGCAGCGCTCTGATACTCGCTCCGAGGTGCTTTGTGACTCAGTACTGGGGCTGAGAACCAGGGCGGCAGGGAACAGTGTGAAATGAGGGGGGGATGCTGCTGAGCTGTTAGACCATGTGGGGGCTGAACTGCTCAGTGAATTTGAGGGATTTGTTTGAGAGTTGGATAGAATTGGCTTTAAAGGATTTGATTGATTTAATATGTATGTTGTTGGCTCTTTTTCACATTTGGAAAATGCATGTTAGATGACATTTCACTGTTGTGTATTTAGACCACTACACTATTTAAAAATCGCCAACTACATCTTGAGTACGCTGAAGAAGTGTAGTGTTACTGCATCCATGGTATGGGATTACAGTAAATTAACTACATTGGTGTTTTCTGAAGTTTTGAAGTGACTAATATCAGACTGTTCAAACAAGCCATCTGGTAAACTTTCATCTTGTTTTTTCCTTTAAAAAGAGAGAGGATTTTACCTCGTAGTGGAAATGAGCTATTATGTCTGCGTTAAGCAACCTATAGAAATACATGAAGAAATTTTAATGGTTTTATCTTGATAGAGTTTGAGAAGGGTATAGTAAATAAATAAAGGCTATTAACAGAATCATTAAAAAAGGCTGTTGGTTTGACTGATTGGGGAGTACAGTCTTGTAATTTTGATATACTTCTTGCATACATTTAAGGGAATTAAATGTGTCTGGGTTTATGAATTTATATTGAAGTCTAAATTCTGGAATTTTCTAATGTATATAACATTCAGTAGAAGTCACATCATTCACTGGAAGCTCAATTTTTGTTGTTATTCGTGTGCGTCACAAACGTGATTTGAGTGTTGCCTTGACAAGCTTGTTACCTCCATCATAAGTCATTCCACCTGGCCTTGAACATACAAGATACTTTCGGAGGACTATTTGTCTTGCTTTTGAAAGGCTGTATTTGAGGATAAAAGTTTTTCTTTTTTTTTTTCTCTCCCCAGATCTTTAAAGAGGATGACATCTGGTTTTAGCCAGAATAGTGTAGGAAAAGGTTCAGAGCAACTGATGATTCAGGTTGCAATAACTCATGCTTGTGCGAGTCAGCCTTTAACAAGGGTACTAAACAGATAAGTTATGGTGTACCTCTTTGCTTGTGTGATGGATCGGTGAGGCAGGGTGGAAGAAGTTTGAAATAGTAATTTTGTCAACACTTGTGTAGTCAGAAAGCTCAGAAGATAGAATTTGCATTATCATCTCTCCCATTCTCCACCATAATATAGCATTTAGTTATCTTCTGTGCGTGTGGCTCCCCGAAGACTTAAAAAAAAAAAAAAACAAAATAGCTTTAATTGCTCCATTCACTCCCACCTATCAGTCCACTGTCAGTGGACTGTTCTCTACAGTAGTTGCCCATCAGATAGTGTTTGACATTTGCAAAGCACTTTGGCTTCATATTTAGATCATTGTACAGTGTGTGAAGCTAGTGATACCTGGTGTAGTATCCCTGAGTATTTAGAAACTTCTCAGTAAGGAGAAGGAACAAAGATAGGGAGAGTGTTGTATTTGGAATATCTAGGTTTTTCCCTGACATGTGTAAGAAAATTATTTTTCTTAGTTTACTGTGATTTTATGTGAACATTTAAAACTTAAGAAGAGGAAATCATATAAAGAAGCATGAAAAAGTTTTTACTTGCTTAGAAACTTTTGAGGAATGGGAGGCCTTAAGAGAAGGGGATTTAAAATAATATTGGGAAGGATTTAATGGATGACCTTGTTTAGTTGTAATTAGAACTGTTCAAGTGTAATTGTTGTCTTGAGCTTAGGTACAAATGTAGATATAAAAGGTATTGAGAATTTCCCATTTCCCAGATGTTCTTTTCTATTCAGGTATTTTCACAGTGAGGAAGAAAACCAGGTCACCTTGAGAAGCAGTTGTTAGGGAGGCCAGAAGCAGGTGGCAGTTTGGGAAATGCTACTTTTGGTATTGTAGATGTTGATACCGACATTCCAGGGACTGAGGTGCAGGAAAATTAATTTATATGCATAAACAGAAATAGTTACCTAGAATCAGTTACAAGTAGTCTCAAAAGGGTTAAGGAAACAGCATTGCTCTAGTGAACTTTAAACCTAATTTTATGTATCTAACTCTGTAGGCTGTTGATAAACCCATTTAAACTTTCTGATTTAATGTTGAAGAGAAAATGTCTCTTCATTTCTGAAGTGACAAGTTAGAACTCCTGCAGCCATCCAAAAAAGTAGAAAGGCTGTTTGTTCCTAGTGGAATGAACTTTGAAAGTAAGACAAGTGAGGGACATACTGCATTATTGTAAGTAGACAGGTGAAGTGAGCTTTACACCGTGTGAAAAAGAAATATGTTTATAGTCTCCTGAAATATTTCTGCATCTGAACTATGCTGTGGTCCAGGCTGTGGACAACTTGCCTTCTCCCCTCCCCTCTCCTTTCCCATTCCACCTCCTTAGAATGCAGATGGTTAATTTATTTGAAAATGTGTGTGGTGAACAGTCTCTCTTTTTTTCTTTAGGGACCAGTTACTCTCCACAAGAAAATTCACATAACCACAGTGCTCTTCATAGTTCAAATTCACATTCTTCTAATCCCAGCAATAATCCAAGCAAAACTTCTGATGCAGTGAGTATTTGTGATTGGTATTCATCCCTGTTACCCTTTTCATACATGCTATATTTTCATTATTTTGTCTAAAACAAGCAGCATATACACAACCTGCTTCATTTTTTTCCAGCATCAGTCTTTATTTTATAAACACCTGTAAACCCAAGCTGCAAGTATGCTGTAAAACTATTCTAATTGGTAATCATTAGAGCTTTGAGGAACCTGTCTTGAATTTTAAAATACCAGATGATTTAAGTGAAATAGATACAGAGAGAAATATTTTCCATGAACTTTGTTGGTAAATCTAGAGAAGACTGTATGATTTTACTTAAGATGCATTACACATAGTGAATTTTAGTCACTTGATTATCCAAGTTCTAGGAGTTAGGGTGGTGTTTGTTAAAAATTGCACTGAAAAAAGAACAGATACATTTGTGAAGTTTAGAAAAATTTAGAAAATATAATAATTTTTGAAGTAGTTTTTAGGTGCAAAAAACCTAATGTTTTTGATGTTAGTATTGCTGTATCCCACTAAACATATTATTAGATTTTGTTTCAGGGTTGACGGGAACTAAACAGGAAACTTGCAGAATGCAACAGGAGTGTAGTGGTCACATCTTTAAACTATCAAAATGAAACAGGCATTTAGAGATGGCATAAATGGAAAGAGTGATAAGGGTCCATATGAGGATTTCATGTCATTTTAAAAATGATGGAAGTTTTTAAATTTGTATATTAAAACTCAAGTAGTCTGTTATCCAACACTGTTTGTATTTTAAAGGCTTATGATTCTGCGGATGATTGGTCTGAACACATCAGCTCTTCAGGCAAAAAATACTACTACAACTGCCGAACAGAAGTTTCACAATGGGAAAAACCAAAAGAGTGGCTGGAAAGGTATATGTGTGTGTCTGTTTTCACTGTATAAAGAACAAATATTCTTAAGCTCATTTAAGAGCAATTAAGCTTATCTAAGATTACTGCTATAAAAGATTGTGGTCCAAGTCTACTGCATTCCTACTGTTACCATGACCTCTGGCACTTATTTTATCCCTTGATGATCCAGAACAGGAGGGGGAGGTATGGTAGATTTGTTTTTTTGGTGGGGTGGAGTTGTTTCTTGTTTTGTTTTGGGGGTTTGTCTTTATTATTGCAGTGTTAGGAAGCTGAACTGGTATATTGGGGGCTTTGACGAACACTTGTGTAGGGAAGCAGTGGCTGGAGTTTGCCTGTCCCATCTGTAGCGGCAAGCTCTTAAGTTAGTTTAACTCATCTCATGTAACTTCACCCATAGAAAGTGTTACATTGTTAGATGATGTATGTTCTTACTTAACTCATGTTTTCTTTTCTTCAGAGAGCAGAGACAAAAAGAAGCAAGCAAAATGTCAGTTAACAGTTTTCCAAAAGACAGGGATTACAGAAGAGAGGTGATGCAGGCGACAGCTGCCAGTGGGTTTGCCAGTGGAAGTATGTGTTTTTTTACAGTAATATATTCTTGCCTTGTTTGCATTACTGTTTTCTTCTCCAAACTTAAAACCCTAAAAAAAAATCCCTTTCCTTAGCTGTTTTTCTCACCTTTTTATGTAAAAAGGCCAAAGTGGATAGCACAGACAACTCTCCCAAATGTTGTTTCTTAAAATAGCTTTGAGCCTTTACTAGTACGACTCTTGCTTAATGCTTTTCATGGTACTCCTTTTTGTAGCTTTTGTAGGTAATTATTGAAAATAGCTTGCACACTTCATGATATAATTGGACTGTCATGATCATTGTGACCTGTCAGTGTCCTAGTCTGAGCTTGAAAACAGAGATGCAGAAGTCTCTTCTAAAACATTGAGTTCATATCTGAAAATAAGTTAATTTAATGGATTACGATATCAGTCTTTTCAGAGGCTGGTGTATGTTACTGAAAGCATATTTTTACCTTGCCAATACTCTTAGCAAAGCCTTTCCTGGACTATGAATCTCTGTTATTTGGATTTTTTCCCCTGGTACTTAGCTTTAACCTTTGTCAGTTTTTATAGGGAAATATTTGTACTGTGAGATTCTGTATGCTGATGTCGTTTGGGTGAATTTGTAGCATAGTTCTCAGGGTGGTTTAAAAGTAGAAGCCAAAGTATTAATCTCTTCCCTCCACACCCCTCTTTGCTTGGGACTTCACAAGTCAGAGATGTATAGAGGGCTGTTTTTCTCTGTATGCTGAAACATACTGTATGCTCCAAAAAGATAGCAGAAATGCTTATTTCAGTAACAATTTGTTTTGTGACAGGTGAAAATCTAGGAATCAATAAAAATTTCTCTATATTTACTTGGTTTGTTCCTTGTGTAGCATATTTTAAAGTCTATGTTGTGACAAATTAGTCACTCATTTAATATGTAGTCATCTTGAATTAATTCAGTTAAAAGTAAATTGTAGTAGTACTCGAGTGACTTGAAGTGGAATTGTTTGAAAGCTAGGACTTGAAACTATTAAATGTTCAGGATTTTCAATGAACAAAAGAAAAATGGCACGAACTATCTCTTCACACTTAATATAAGATGGAAATAATAGATTTTGATTTAGATTTTTTTAGGAGACTTCAAAAGTTAACTTGACTGTAACACTTGTTATAAAGCAGCCTTTCATCAAAGCACAGTGCTTAACTGGAACTCTAAATCAAGCAAAGGTCAGAGAAAATGCATTTTGTCAGTGAGTAAAATTAAGCTTTGCCTTTTTTGATGCTGATCTACTTGAGTCTTTTTTTTAACCTTAAAAAGTTCAATCAGCTGTTGTTGATGTGCAGTTGTATTAATCAAAGTCATTGCAATTTTGGACAAGTTTCTAATTTAATCTTTTTTTTTTTTTTTTTTTTTTTTAATTGCAATGTTACTTGGG
This sequence comes from Podargus strigoides, assembly GCA_028020825.1. NCBI lineage: Eukaryota > Metazoa > Chordata > Aves > Caprimulgiformes > Podargidae > Podargus > Podargus strigoides. The sequence goes on from CM051623.1 coordinate 42,110,780, forward strand.
GAATCCTGAAAAAAGTGGAAGACAAGCATTCCAGTGACGCCAGTAGTATGCTCCCACAGAATATTTTGTCTCAGACAAGCAGGCACAATGACAGAGACTACAGACTACCAAGAGCAGAGACTCACAGTAGTTCTACTCCAGTGCAGCATCCCATCAAACCAGTGGTTCATCCAACTGCTACCCCCAGCACTGTTCCTCCTAGTCCATTTTCTCTACAATCTGATCACCAGCCAAAGAAATCCTTTGATGCTAATGGAGCATCTACTTTATCAAAACTGCCTACATCCACTTCTTCCATCCCTGCACAGAAAACAGAGAGAAAAGGTATGTCTAATGAATTTCCTTCTAGTATTTAAGATGATGCGTTGTATTTGCATTGCTTTTTCAAGGTATGTTAGTTTTAGAATGTAAAGATATTTTTCCTGTTGATTGTGTGTGCTTAGAACCCGATTACTGTTTTGATGTGTTTATCACCCCTTAAACCACGTTTGCTGTATCTTACACAGCTTCAAATTGATGCTGCAATATCTGCTGCTTACTGGCTTGTTCTAAAAATTATAATTTCAAATGATCATTTGAAAGACTTATTTTAGTAGGACATATTTTAGTTTTTGTCCTCCCTCATGTTGTTTTGGATCTTTGCCATTGTTTGAGTTCTTAATATAGACATAGTTACACCATTTGAAAGTCATTTTGGACCATTATATTTTATGAACTGCTGTTACTATTTGGAATGTCAGTGTCAAACTTTTCAATAAACACAAGTGCAATTCTTGCGAAAAGCAACACAGTTTTCTACATGTCTGTAACAGCTATTCTTCTGTTTTGATCTGTCTTGTGATATACTGGTTCTTCAGTTCTAAAGCTGCTGAAAGTTTGTGTTTCTGTAAAACACATACCAGAAACATTTAGAATCGTCAGGTGAAGGTTAGGACTTTACTGTACTTTGTTTGTGACCTTTCAAAACTCTATATTTTAATTGGATTTATTTCATTATTAGGGAAGAAAAACTCAAGAAGACTGTGAGAATGGAGCTGTATGTTATTAGTGATAGTATGATACTTCGGTATAGTCGAGTTCTTAGAGAGTAACATTGTATAAGATAATTCTATTTTGGGGGCTTCAGGAGAGGAAAAAGTAATTTTGATAAACATGTCTGTTTTTAATTTAAAATATTGTTTAATTAGTATGACACTGAATAAGATGGCTTATTGCCCTGTTGATATTTGCAAGTCTGTCTAGTTAAAGAAGGGTAGTGCAGTGTTAAAAAGAGGACTAAAAAGACTCAGGTTTGACATTGGTCTTACGCCCTGCATTTTATTTCATGCCTTCCAGTTTTCTTTATTAAAGAGAATTCCAGCTTTTCCACAGAGATGAATGCACTTGGGCCATCGCAAATACCCAAACGATAGCATACATCGGCAAATACTGCAATGTTAAGAAATTTTGTATGTTTTTCTTGAGACTTGTGCAGTTTTTATGTGGTACATGAATGCTGATTATAAACTACAGAGGAACAGATTTTCAGCAGGCCTCTTTCTAGTCCACATAGTAAAGCAAGAAGTGTACTAGTTTGTGCATAGTTCTTGTACTGAATACTGTAGTTACCTGCTTCAGTTCAGCCTCTGTTTTGATTACAGTTTGATGCACTTTTAAACACAACAGTGCAAAACATCCGTGTCAAATGTTCTCTCCTTTAGTTTCATTACTATTTGTAAAATATTCTTAAAGAAAACCCTTATTATTACTCAGTTCTGGCACGTGCTCGATTCCTGTTTGGTGTCCGATCAGACTTCAAAATGGATATATTCTTTCCCTGCTTTACTGCATACCTTTATTAGTTGCTTCCACTTAAATTGGGCAACTGAATCTTACTGTAATTGAAGGAATTTCCCATTGTGACAACTGCTATAAATGTTGGCAGGAAGATCTAGTATTTCTTACATATGACATTCACTTGAGAACACACAATTGAGTATGAATAGTGAAAATGATTGCATAGGGTATCCTGGCACAATCAATCTTATTTTAGAATCTGATACCATGGATGGTTCCATATTAAATAATCACTTCATTTTTGTAGTCCTGTGTAGTGGGTTTTTTTAAGTTTATATGGGTTAAATTGAGAGATTCTCTGTAAAACACTTGCCTTGTTGATGTGTTTCATGGCGCTTTATTGTGAGCAAATATACTACTTTCCTGAGCTTCAGATGGGCTGGATTACTGAAAGTTAGTAAGTAACTGAAGAATTAGAGTAGATGAATCTTAGACTTGAAATACTTATTCTGGAAAATGTGAGTTTTCACTTGTTCCTTGAATACCTCTCTTCTTACAGAAACAGAAAAATTCAGTGCAGCTTATATTATAAGAAATCATTCAAAGAGTGTATTTAGTAGTCTTGCCTTTTTCTTTTTTTGTGAATATTTGACTGACTTTTTGGTTTTAGTAAGAAATTTTACCAGTGTAATTTCTGTAGCATTTTACATATTTAAATTTAAAAGAAAGGAAGAAGTGGTGCTGTACATAAGTATGTTTTTGAATAGTTTGCTTCTGTTACTCATTTTTCCAGAGGTGACTGAAACTAGTGCTGTAGGTGTGCAGTATTTAAAAGTATTTGTAGGTGTTACACAAAATGAAAAAAAGAAAAACACAATTGCCCTGAGATGCTCAGTTCAAACAATCTTCTAAAAGTATCTTTGTAAAATTGGAAAATAGTTTGAGGGGGTTATTTTTACACTAGTAAAGTGATCAGTCTTTGATCTTTTTCTGTTTGCTCATTGTGCCATCCCGCTCTCTAAGAAGAGGTGAAGCTGTATTTTTTGCTTATAGAAATAGCTTGGTCCAAATGAATAGTATGTGCAGTAGTCCTTGCCTAAATTAGTTCTTGCTTGCCTTATGCCAGCATATACGTACCACTGTTCTAATAGTTTTGGTCATAGTGTGTATTTTTTTAATGCAGTAATAGTTGTGACAAACAAAACAACAACAAAACCACAAAACCCAACAACACTTTTTTCAGCTCAGTCTCTTTTGCTGCAGGGGTATGTTGTAGTCCCACAAGGAGTTTGAATAAAATCCCTGGCTGAACTCTAGCTCAGCTGTTAGCAGTAGTCCTCTGCCCTCAATGGCTGGCAGTAGTGGAGAGTTCCTGGGGAACTGTTTGACCTCTACCCTTTGGTTTGAATGTTCCAGTCAGAATCTGCTGCTTCTGTTTGTGCTCACTGTGAGTGCTTTATGCAGGTAAAGTGTGGGGTTGCTTTTCCTACTTTTTGGTTGCTTTATCTGTAGGGCACATCACATTTTCCTATTTCTAATTCAGTTACTGAATGAAATGCTGTATTATCCATATCTTAGCAGTGCGTCTGTCTGTAGGATACTTCTTCTCACACCTGGCCTCCAAATCCCATCAGGCAGTGCTTCTGTTTCTAGTGCAGCAATACTTTAAAATTTTTCTGACAAAAACCGACAGGCTGGCCAGTGCAGTGCTGGTGGGTTTGTGACAGCTGAGCTTCTTCCTCATCCTTTTCTCACCCTGCGGTTTTCTTACTTGTAACACTTGCTAGTCTTCAGTAGTCAGTTATGAACATTGCTCCTGGTATCATTGCATCTTTGGCTGAGTTTTGCAGCTTTAGGTATATTACTCAATTCATACAGTGGTTAGAAAAAAATTACACTAGCGAGACTGTTAGAGGTTTCTTCCAGTACTTTATACTTGTTTGCTGAGCATTGCTGTTACATTTATTTTGGCAGCAGAGCTAAAATATGAAAATTTAGTTTTAAGACTGGAGTACTCCAAATGAGAAAAATACATTATTTTTTTTTTGTAATTTAGATAATTTGAGCATATTTGAGAACCCAGTTACTGTTGTTGCCATAGTTTCATTTGGCCAAATGTTTTTACAAAATGTATTTTTTATTTATTTTTTTTTTTTTAGTAATTATGTATTTTGGTGTGGCTTAAGGACCTTAGAACTGAACTATGTGAAAAAGGTAAATGTGACTGTTGCTGCTCAGAGAACATAGTTGGTGGGCTACACACTGAAGGTACTGCAGCACAGATGAATGTGTTAGGATTCTTAATCAGCAGCAGTAAATCAAGCAGTTCAGTTAGCTGTTCTAGGTAGTAGTTGTTTAATCAGTATAGCAGCAGTGAGATTTATGGGGCAATAAGGCATTGAATTTCTGAAAATTTTGTAATGCAGTTTTCCTCCCACAGAGAGCACACGTGCATGACTGTTGCTAGCAGAGCAAAGACACAGCTTAAGCTCATAGTAGTGACTAGGTAATAGTATCATGTTGAATCTGAAGGACTTTGAATGCATTATTTTGTTTTAAATGACATTAAAAAATTACATCAGTAGTAAAAGCTGTTGGAACACTCAAAGGATCACACTGGTAGTTTGGGAATTATCCAGTCAACAGTAGTGTGTAATTTCCATGTCATTAAAAGAATCTTTGTTGAAATAAATCAGCTGTCCATGTATGCAGCAGAATAAGAGCAAGCTATATATAGCAGTATTTTCATGCTACTTGTTGTAGAGGGAGTACCAGTATGTTAGTTGTCAGGAGGACTATGAAAGAAGTTATTGCACAAAAAAATGCATTTCTTTTTCTTTCTTTTTTTCCCCACTCACTTCTGTCACAGTAACATGCCTGAATAACTTGGCACACCGTGGACAAGCAGGGAGCGAGCAAATATTAGGACCAGGTACTTAAAGGACTCCAGCAGGTAGAATGGGGTGACTGAGGCGCTGCAGAGGTACTAGAGTGTTGCTGTCGAGAGCTCTTTGTTGGAACAGAGTAGCTGAACAGTCAAAAGGCTGTTTTTCATCCTCCTGCATCGAACCTAGTCTGAATAACTATTTTAACTGTAACACACCAGGCTGAGAATTACGTTTCAGAATGAGATTCACTAGTGGATCAGCATATTGCCTGATAACTCAGACTTCTCTCCTTTTTGTCCAAAAGACGTGATCACAGGTCACACTCCAGCAGAGTAGGATATGAATTTCCTAATTATTGTGGTCTTCAAAAATTTTCATTATAAAAAGGTTTTTTTCCTGCTCCATTTTAATGTAAAACTAATTAATAGTTCTTCACATTAAGTTAATCTCCACATCTAGTTGGTTTTGTTTGCCATCAGATTACTTTATTTTCCTTTTTTTTTTTTTAATGGCTTTATTTCTTGCTTATTTTTTTCCCATATGATTAAAGTTAACAGTCCAGAAACTTGTTTAATTCTGTGTTGTAGTTCTGTATGTAGTCTGCATCTACTTGGCTTGTTTACATGATTGTCAGAAAGCATACTGTGTTTTCATACTGTCGTAACCAAAGGAACAAGGTTTTTTAGAAGTTTTCTTAAAGGCTCCAGAAATTGAAACCTGAATGTGTGTCCTGGTTCCCCAGGCAGGCAGGCCATGAGTAGCCCCGAGTCAGCTGGGAGATCCAATCAAGGCAGCTGACTCTCAGGTGTATCCCATACCACCTCATCATGCTCATTATAAAAGGAGGGAGCTCAGTGAGGGTGGAGTTCCTCCTCTCCCTGGGGGCTCCTCCTTTGTGGTCTCCTGTTCCTGCTGTCAACATCAAGGACTGGGCTGAGTAGAACCCTCTATACTTTGTTAATTGTTGTTTCAGTTTTGTTATTCTATTAAATCTGTTTCTACTTCAACTCACAGGCCTTCTCCCTTTTTTCCCGATTCTCCCTCTCAACTGGGGAAGGAGCATGGGGTGGTGGACTAACTGCTGTGGTTTAGCCCTGAGTACTGACTAAATATAGACAATGCGTTTAGCTTATCATGGAAAAATTGGTCCAAAATCACACTTCTAAAATCACAAGAAATTATTTAAAAAATAATCTAACTTTTTATTTTCTATTTATTCAGGGGAAGACCTAAAATGTAAATCATAATTTACAAAGTTTTCAACAGTTCAGAAGATTGCAGCAGGATATGGTCTGGTCTTGGGGGGGTTTTTTGTCTGTTTGGGGGTTTTTTTCAAGTTTTCCTTGGTATTTTCATTATAATAGCTGAAATCTTATGTGAACTTAGTCATTTGCATAGCATTTATATGGAAATTGGTGTTGACAATGAAGAGGCTGCAGAGTTGCCCTCTCCAGTAGCAGGCGATTTCAGTCATAGTCTAAGAGTTCTACATGCCTTGCTGCATAGTTCATATTTTCTTTAAGAATATTTTTTTGTATAAGACACAGACCAAATTTCTGTTTTCTGTTTTGTAAAATTTCAGTTGTAGGTTCAGAATGAGTCTGATGGCTGTATTAATGGTTCTAATTAGGTTTATGAATGACTGCCATGTAATCAAAAGCCTTATTTTGCAATAATCCTGTACTTAGGTGGTTAATGAAAATGAATTTACGTTGACACAGGTGTAGAGACAGTGTATCAGAGTTGTAAAACTAAAGGACTTAGCATACTGAGCAAAATTATATATCTTTACAAATTTATGTTCATTTTGACTGTGTTTCGTGATGGTTGAGGCTTCAAATGGATTTAACAATTACAGGACTGTATAATTCTAAGTACTTTTTGTAAATCATAGTAAATGTTTTAGAAACTAGGAAATAGTGTTTAACTGTTGAAAAGTAAACTTCACGGTGTGGCAAAATATACAATGAAACAGTCTCTCAGAGCAGATCAGAAGAGGGAAACTGGGGAGGAAAAGGAGAGAGAAGTTTCTGCTTCAACTTGTGGAAGAAGCGAGAGAACCCTATGACTGATATCTGAGGATTTTTGGGAAACAAACATTTCACCTTCAGGAGTTTTGACTACTTGTGTTAACTTTAAAGGTGAAACTTGCAAGTTCTGTATAGCATCATAAATTAAATCAGTTTTAAACCTTTGTGATTATATTATACAAAAATGGATGTGTAAATCTTTAGAGGCTTTGTTTCATTGGCAGCATTTTTATAATTTATTTCTGTGAAATTAAGCATCCAGTCTGGAAGCCATGAGTAAGATAAGTTAGTTTAAGTTAAGGTAATGAAAATTGTGATTATACAGACCTTATCTATAGTCTATTTTCTTAACCTGTTTATTTTCATCGCAAAGGAGTTTCCCTTTGTAGAGAAGAAAATAACCATTCAGCCTCCTTAGTACAAACAGGAAATACTTGTATTTTAGCAAATATTTTTTACAGCTTTTTTTGGCAGAAACAGTTTTGTACCCTCAGTTTCACTGTGAAGAACTTAATTTGTGAAGTGCAATGATGTTCTGAGTATTCATTGTAGTCTGCATCGTATATGATCAACAAAACAGTTATAATACAGTGTACGTGTAGATAGTCATGATCAGAGAGATGGATTCTTTCGGAACATTTGAACTATTGGTTTTGTAGTGTTAACCATCTTAAAAGGTTGGAGTGTTAGTGGTAGACACCATCCTTTTTTCACATCACTTCTCTAGGTGTTTGATCTGAGTGATTGTACAAAAAAAAAAAATCTTCCACAGGTGTTTTTTAACACATGCTTAAAACACCTGCCATAATACAGCTACAGAATAACATCTCTGTATTGTCTAGAAGAATTAACTAGACTGTTTTTTGATGTAACTCAGTTTGCATTTTTATAGCAGAGAACCTCACCCAAGCTAAAGTTCTTTTACAGACCTCTTGGAATTCAGTGGTTTTATAAGACATATTTTGAGTCCTATTATTCAAGAAATGAGCTAAATACCCAGAACTGGTCTTAAGGTTTGTCTTCACTGCATTGTTAGCTTGAGTTTGCCTTTTGTTCAATTAGTTTGTATTCAGAACTGCAGCATGGGTGAAAAATACTTCCAGCTGTTTGGTATGGTGGTGTGATTTGAAGCTCAGATATTGCTTATGTGAATTAATAGTGTAGTAGTGAGTTGCTTCTTTGCTTAAAATAACTAAATTTGACTGTGAAGACACGCCTAACTACATTAAATATGTTTTGAAATTAGTGTTGGTAGTTGCTTAGTATTGTTTTCCTATTATTGTTTTTAAATTAGTGTGTTTTGGGTTTTTTTCTAAGGTTTTTTGTAAGGTTCTCAGTAGAGTAAGAGACTTGTACATTTAAGTACCAACGTGTCCCATTGTGGTTAATTCCCTTGCTTTTGTCTGCCAGTGTGTCTTGTCCTTATGTAGACTATTACAGATCCAAGTTCAGTTTAAACTTTACATGTTTTTGTTTAGTGTGGTAAGATTCTTGTTTGCTTGATGTGTCTTGACTTGTTTACTTTGAACACCATAATGCAAGATTTTTGTATGTAATACTTCTATAATAGAGACTTCTACTAATGACTTACTGTTTTAAGGGGGAGCTGATACCTAATCAACTGTCCTGTTTCACATGTTAATGAAAACCATATAAAAATTTTGTAACTGCTTTTTTTTCCCCTCTTCAGTCTTTGTGACACTTCTTGTCCCTTTATAAGTTCTTCTAATGAAAGCTTCTGGCCAAATGACCCAGGTCCCTTTACAGACACATTGAAAGCCAACCCCTTGTCCTGAGGAGCTTGTAACTAGATAAGGCCACCTGTTTCTAGAGGTTTGCCTGAAACATCAAAATATGTCTGTGTGCCCTGGCTGTTGCATCCTTGCTTGAAAGCTGTCAAATTTGGATACTTCAGTGTTTTTTTTTCTGGTCTGGATTTCTCAGCTACTTGACTGGAGAAGGTTTTTTTAGAGTATTTGTGAACTATTCTGGACTATTTCTGCTGTAACTGCATGGAAGCAGAAGTCCCCTTTATTCTCACTGAGGTTTCTGATCTCATTTGCTTTATGTATTGATACTCACTTTTGGTCTTTTTTTTTTTAGAGCTCTTCTACAAGTTAGTCTCAAAAGTTGCAATTTTAAGGCTGTCAGAAAACAAAAGCTTTTAGAAATTCTGTAACATTGTATTATTACATAGTAAAACAAAACAAGACCTTTTCATCCTCCTTCTTTACTGAAAGTCAGCCTCCTCTTACCTTGATCATCTCTCCAACGAAAAAACAAACACACATTTAGAATAAAAGAGTTTCCCAGCCAATTATTGTAGTTCTCATTTGGATTTTTTCCTGAAATGGGGAATATCCAGGTTGATGTTCTCTACCCAGTTTGAGATGGGTTTAAAATCCAGGACTTCAATGTTATGGACAAGCATCCTGGGTGGGATTTGGGATCCATATCCATCTTTCCACTCTTCATCCAACCTGTTTGGTCCTATAGAGGCATTAGTCTTGACTGAATTTGGGGGCAGCGGTCTGTTATGGGTTTAATGGAGGTGAGAGGAGGAAACTAAAATTGAAATATGGTGGTCCAGGCTTTTTAAAGGAAAAATATTTGAAGTGACTGATGGTACACCTATAGTAATTGCAAATACTTTCAATGCAGTATTTCTCACCGTACTGGAATGGAGGAGAAACTGTCATGCTAACTGGAAGTCAAATTCAAACTTAATTAAAAAACTCACATTAATTAGAACAAATTTCTATACAGTATAATTGAATTTAAGTACTAAGTATTTCTGTGGATAATTGGTGTTGATGTTTGCTAAATGAGATCAGTAAGATAAAGGATATAGGTCTTGATGCTTCAAGAGAAGCTGACAAATTGGAAGTGAATTATGGGCAGATACATTTTTAGATGTTTTTCCACTCTGCTGTAGGGACGTTAACAGCTTTTGTTTTACATTTCTAGTACAGCTCATTGGCCTGCCTGTGAATCCTGAGCAATGTGGCTGGATTGTATTTGATAGACTTGGTCTTTATTTTGTACCTTCCTGTAGTCTGATCTCTGAATCAATGAAGCATGGCTTATACCTTGCCCTCAAATTTGACACACTAGCCTATCTGTGAAGTCCATGGACTATAAGGTTTTTGTTCGTTGTATATTTTCAAAAAAAAAAAAAGATTACGAGTGAAATCAGAAGATGAGTATATGCACAGTAAAATTAAAAATCACTAAGGAATTTCTGGCCCACGTTTGTCTTAAAAATTGGGGGGAAAAAATTCCCATTTGTAATACTGGCATCTTTCAGTGCAATATCTTGAATTGGAAAAATTGTGTGTGTGTGTTCCTAATAAATTTAATAGTGTAGATTACACTAGATATAAAATATCTTACATTTTGGGGTTTTTTTTCCCTTCCTTATAATGACAGTTAAGCATTTGATCTTCTCAACTTAACATGAGTATTGTACTAGTGAGAAGTTTTCAGGTTATACTGGGGAAAATGAAAATTACTGTCTATCTTCTGTTCAGAGTCTGCATCTGTGGACAAGTCTGTATCCCATTCTTGCACAACTCCTTCTACATCTTCTGCTTCTGGACTGAATCCAACTTCTGCACCTGCTTCATCTGCTCCTACAGTTCCTGTCTCACCTGTCCCACAATCACCAATTCCTCCATTACTTCAGGACCCAAATCTCCTTCGACAGCTGCTGCCTGCTCTGCAAGCCACCCTGCAGCTTAATAATTCTAGCGTAGATATATCCAAAATCAATGAAGGTAAGGCTTCTTTAAAGTTGATGTGATCTCTTATTTGCATGCATTAGTATATTACTGGATACTAAGCTGTAGTAAATGCAAGCCTTACTTTAAAAGAAAAATGAATAAATGAATCCCTAGATAAAGTGGGGATTGTTTGTGTGTGTTTGCTTGCTTGTCTGTTAAACCTTTTTAAATTAGCCAAGTAACATTTAAGGTTGTTAAGCTAATAAATGCTGATGTATATGAGCAGTCTAGTTGAGACAGGTGACTTAATTGCTGTATCAGCATTCATCTGTTGAACAAAATTTAGTTAGAGCTTTGTTTCATGCTATGTTCTTTGTTTTCTGTAGTTTGTGCTGCTATTCTAATAATACATGTTTGCAAATACTGAAACTTCTAGGGATTCTAAAATCTTGCCTGTGAACTTTGTCTTTAGCAGAACATGTTAGCCTCCCTGAATAAAGATAGCATATCAGTAATTTTGCTAGCAAGTTAAATTTTGGGTGTGTAATCAATGTATCCCTTAGATTTTTGTCTCATTGGCCTAGTTTATTAGAAGAAAGTTTAGAACTGGCTATAGTACCTTTTGCTGCAAGAACAGGTAGAGTTGATGCATTTTGAATGTAATTTTATCTAATGTGATACCTGCATGTGGTAGGTTACTGATGAAGAAGATGGTGGGGGATATTTTGTTTGCTGCTTTGAACAACTTCTGCACTGATCACTGATTTTTAAATAGGAAGCAAAACATTTACATGTAGTGTCCAGAGTTAGTTAACTCTTTAAAAGTGCAGGCCATGATAGGCAAAAGAGTAAAATTTTACTACTATGTACACTGCAATTATTTATAAGGAAAAGCTGTCAATTGACTTCCTTTTAATCAGGAAATACTATGGCTTCATTCAGTACTAATAGTTGAGTAGGTTATTGTTTTGTCCTGTACAGGGAGAAGCTTTTAAAACTGTAGTGCACTGGCTTGGACTAAAAGTAGGAGTATTGTGGGTGGTTGTGTTAAAAATTAAAAGGTACAATCAAGACTCCAATTGTGTTTTATTAGAAAGATGCCAATTTAAGTTCCTAGTCATTTTCTCTTGCTGTATCTGAGCAGCAGCTGTGTCTATCTTGGAACAACAGTGTTTAGTATTGTTCTGATGGCATGAGGGCCTAGCTGGCAGGTCTGTGGGGACAGAGTGACTTCAGCTTGCACAGCAGGACTGCCCTTACTGTGCACATGATGCAGAGTTATTCTGTGTTTGTGCTGGTGAGTCAGTTTTTTCAGACTTGTGCATGAGTAATGTATGTTCAGGAAGTATCCCACAGAGCCTGTAGACCTTTTTAAAAAGATTAGTTCAGAGACTGGGTCTCATCAGCTTGATTTGTAAGGTTCTCTTCCTGCGGAGTGCAGTTTTAAAACAGTTGGTTGAAAATAATTAATTTTTTTACTGAAAGAGTGGGGGGTGGGACCACTAAACCCAGGATAGATATGTTATTTTTTTAAAAAAAAAGGAAACAGTGTTTGGATATTTAACTGGAAAGATTTTTTTTTTTTTCCCTTGAACAGAGTCTTCCTACCACACTCCATCTCTTTTAGTGAGTTGAAGTGATACTGCTTTTTTTCTTCTTCTTTTTTAAAAAAAAAAAATATTGTAGTTTAAAAAAATTACATTCTGCTTACTACAATAACAAATTGAACAAATGTTCTCTTTATGTTTACAAGAATTCTTATTGAGCCATAAGATCAAGCTGAAGAGTTAAAGCTGTTTTCTAAAAGAATTTTTTTTAGTGTATGTGTCAAAGAGAAATCTACTAAAAGAACTTGGTTAGACATGCCAAGCATTCATGTATTGAATTCAAGTCACTGAAAAATAGTTCAGGTGGCTCTTTGGTCTGTTGTGGATATAGGAGCAAAATCAGAAAGAAAATGCAGTTTAAATGTAGTTAGACAGTTTGTACAGTTTTAAAGTGATGTTCTAAAATTGCCAGTAAAACAAAATGTTTGTTTTTAGTTCTAACAGCAGCTGTGACACAAGCCTCTCTGCAGTCTATACTCCATAAAATTCTTACTGCTGGACCATCTGCTTTCAATATCACTTCCCTAATTTCTCAAGCTGCACAACTGTCTACGCAAGGTACTCAGTCTTCTTTTCACTTATGTAAAATTGTTACATTGCATTTTGTAAAGCTGACACAATTTAAACTTGTAGAAGCTTTCTCTTGTTGTACCTTTGGCCATCTGGTGTAGAGAATGTCAAATGACTTCTTTTTCCAAAGACAGGATAAGAAATTGTGACTTGGAGAGCAGGAAGCTTGGCACACAACTAAGTAAATGTGCCTCTTTGTCTTGCCTTTTTGGGATTCTCTTTGTATGATAATTAACTCTATATGAGCAATGTGAAACATGTGTGAGACCCTCTCAATTTATTCTGAACCTTAATTATATGTTATTTAACTTTCAACATGAAACACAAGTCTTCCTTGGTTGAACACCCTTCACGTAGTACTGTGCAACTGTGACTCTTGGGGGAGGCCTTGAATTCTTGAGAGTTTATTGTCTCTGGTGGGCTTTTATGTAGTCTTCTGTAAACAGTATTTTTCAGCTCCCAGGCAAGATACTGCTTAAGGTATCTTCAATACATTGTGGTTTGTAACTTAATAAAGCTAGAAACTTAAACCAGAACAATCAATGCAGTCATGTTACTGAGTAGGTAAGCAGTATTACGCTAATTTTTAACCAGTAATTAAAACATAGGTGGGGGGCTGTTGGTAGATGTCTAGAGTGGATGAATAGGTTTCCAGATTAGATAAACTGTTCATGCATTCTTTTGGTGAAACAGAGTTGAGTACTCTAAAATAGGAGTTGCAAATGAAATTAACTTAGCCTCTGCATGTGTAGAAAGCACTGCATAATATCTTAGTCTCTTTCCTCCTGATCTCAAGTTTTAGACATGGAGAGTTTGGGGAAAATAAAATTCTGTAGTTAGGATTGTTGCTGAACCTTTGATTGTCCAGTTGTTCACCTGCCCAGCCATCTCAAGTTATGGTTGTGTGTTATCTAATACAGCATACTGCAAAGTATCAAAAGAAAATTAATTCACATTTAAGCTACAATATGGTTTTATTAAGAAAAAAAAAAATCTTTTTCTTTACAGCTCAGCCATCTAATCAGTCTCCAATGTCTTTAACATCTGATGCCTCATCACCAAGATCATATGTATCTCCAAGAATAAGCACGCCTCAGACTAACACTGTTCCACTTAAACCTTTGATGACTACACCACCAGTATCATCGCAGCAGAAGGTAACCTCCTTTTAATTTATGCTGTATTGTAGTAAGAAACCATTATAAGTAATACTAAGTATTGCTGCTATATATCTGTGTGCTAGCAGTTATAGATAAGATGATAAAGTATGTGTGTTATCTTTCCCAACAGAAACAAAAACAACTTGAAGCAACTTGGCTGTTTTTTTGCAGTACAACTCTAGCATAGAATTCTAGCATGCTTTTCTGTGAGTCATTCTTCAGAGGAGTGTCTTTTGTGGACTCTGAGCTCAGTATTCCATTTCCTACAAGTGGCAATACGAGGAATAAATATGATGGAAGCAGAGTTTATTTATAGTATTTCTCTGTCCAGCAGATCAGAGACTCGGTTTTGCTGTGTACAGATAGGGAAAGGAGATTTAATTAAAGGCACTCAAGATGAACTTTCCTTTTCTTAAGGGTTTTTCTTTTTCCTTGTTTATAGACTTATGATTCATATTATAAAGCAAGAGTGGAAAGAGATACTGAGTTAAAGGACCTATTATGAAGGATTTTGTTGCTAAAGGTGACTGAAGTCACAGCTATTGATTTGTACCCTGTGGTGGAGAGTAACTTTTTACATTTGAGAGTTTTGTAGTGATAGGTAGAGCTGCAGGGCATAATACTCTTGCACCTTTTAGGCAAGTTTAAAAAGTCAAATTTAGCAGCCTATAGCAGTTTTGACTGTGAAAAAAAGTCTGTTGAGGAGGATTTGGACCTCTCCTAGAGGTTTGCTGTTGTCATGCCATGGGAACTTGCCCTGTCTCTTCGTTGAACAGATCTTTCCTTTAAGATTGAGGCACTCAGATTTTAACCCAGTCTTACCAGTATGTTGCTCAGTGTATGTAGTCTCTTATCAGGATAACAAGTGTGACTCTAGACTTCGGGGTGAGACCAGTCTTGTTTTGGTGTTGTGTTCCCCCCCCAAAAAAATATCCCTGTTTCACACACACATATTTAGCTAAAATATCTTTATTTCAATTTTCTGCTTGGAAGAGAACCTCTTATGTCTTGAAGACCTTTAAGGAATTCTTTTATCTTCAGGACAGATTGCATTCCCCATTCTAGTCTAAATGCCTCATTTTCTTACAGTTGAATTTTTTCAAGGGTACGAAGAAAACCAAGTGATTCTCCCAGTTGTTTGTGATTGACAATGGTATGATGAATTGCAAAAGCCTCCTGTGTGTACTAGTCCTGCTTGTTGTCTTTGTCTCTGCACTTGGAGTGCATCCTGAACATATGTGACATCCCATAGCCCATATGTCACCTATAGGTAATAAGTAATGAAATTACTAAGTAATAGACTTGAAACAAAGAAGGGAGATGTGTGACACTTTCAAATCTTGGGTTATTGAAAAGAATCTTCTGAAGTTGTTTATTGTCAGTAATTGGAAGTTGATCTGTTCTGGTCTCTACAACCCAGAGATCTGGATCTACTTTATTTATCACAGAATGTTAGGGATTGGAAGGGACCTCAAAAGATCATCTAGTCCAATCCCCCAAATTTATAAAGTTCTGGTTATCAGCTACATTATAAACATGGCAAAAGCTTTATCCTTTGGGATCTTCTTTTATGTACAGTGTTTCCTGAAAGAAAACTTGGAAGGACGGACAGCTCAGCAGTATTTCCACCTCTCCCCCCTGCCCCTGACATTTATCCTTGTTTTATAAACTTTGCTTCTATAATATGTATCATTCTGCTACAGATGTTTTTCTAGAACTGTGCAGACAAACTTGAGCCCACTGCCTTTCACCCAGGATAAAGGCCAGCATTATACCTATGAAGTAGGTGGTGTGGTAGTAAACTATGCCTTTAGAGAAAGTGAAGGCAAGCCAAGTGTTGTAAGTAGAGCCAGTCTATCTTGGTACACCAGCTGTATAATTTAACATGTTTTTTGGACACACAAGGCTTCCCTCAGGTTTTCAGCAGGAGCAAGAGACTTCAAGGCTAAATGCAGGTTTGAGAGAGTTGATGAGTTTAGTGTAAGTCATAACTACAGCAAGGCTGCCACTCCTCAAAAAAAAACCCAAAAGAAATGTTAGTTACTTTGTTTTGTCTGGTATGAGAATCTCCACTTACATGCAGGGCTCTGTGATGCCGATGGTTAGTGACTTGGCATGCAGGATTTCACCTCTGGTATTTTCAAAGGAGAGTATTGTGTGTTTTATTGATACACATATAGAAGTTCTTCTAAAAGTGGTAATGTCTGTATTTGGATGAGCATACGGTGACACATTTTGATATCACTATATTTGAATCCATCTTTCCTTAAGACTACACCACAATAAGGTGAGATTGCATATCTGGTTTATTTTTGAAGCACAAACAATGCAAAGTGTTGTTAATTTCCGAGCTACTCGTTCTAAGATAGAATGTCTTTGCTTCAGAATGCCATTAATCCTGATGAACTGTTGTGCATTATTATATACATTGGCAAGTTTTCACTCGCATCCCTCTTACTGAACTGTGATACTGTAACCAGAAAAGCTTTCTATTTTCTAGGTACCTCGAGTAGCTTCGCAGGTCAGCTAAACAGAGTTAGGAGTCATGCTTGACAGCAGGAGCTTTTCTTGTTTATGTTCCTCAAATCTGGTGCCAACAACAGAGCTGTTGAAATATTAATGTGAATTGTTTGTGTGTTAGTCCCAGAAGTAACAAATTCTGGTTCATGTGAGAGTTCATGAGCTTCTCACACTCAGCAGCAGATGCTTTTCTAGTTCAGTAGGGAAAGAACTTTCTTGATAGTTCTTGTATTCACATAGTTCAGTTCACTAAAATGGGACTGAGATGAGAACCTAACTGGTAATAGCTCCAGCATAAGCATGTCTGGTTTAGTACTCCTTTGGATATGTCAGTCAGGTTAGCTTAGACACTGGCCCAGGTTGCCCCGGGAAGTTGTGGCTGCCCCCTCCCTGGAAGTGTTCAAGGCCAGGTTGGATGGGGCTTGGAGCAACCTGGTCTCGTGGGAGATGTCCCTGCCCATGGCAGGGGGTTGGAACTAGACGATCTTTAAGGTCCCTTCCAACCCAAATAATTCTGTGATAATTCTAAGAGTTTGAGGTAAATTATGCATAATCAAGATGTGGCACTGTGTCAGGACACACTTGTTCTCAGAGCACAAACTCGTTGGCTTAAGGTGCTTCTGTGCAGCTGGCACAGACAAAGCTGAACTGGCTCCATGCAAGCAGAGCCGAGTGCTGGATGCACAGACATCAGGACTGGCTCTGGGAACAGTGTAGTGCCATTTACACGTAGGGCCTGCTACTTAGGACTGCATGAGCATACTTATATTGCTTTTAAACTCAAGCTGGTACGTCTGCCTGGAGGTGTGCTATATGCACATGGCAGCTCAGGTGTCACAGACTCCAGGATCCTAGGCATCACATTTTACTATTTTGTTGTGCCTGTGTTGTATGGTTAGAAACTGTGAATTTCTGCAAAATAACTGTGTAAAGCATGTTACACAGACCTGTCAAGGTCAGTGAGGATGTTGCTTATGGAAAGTTGCTGGGTTTTTCGTTTTGCCCTTACTATTTTTCTGTGCTGGTACACTTACTTACAGTCTTCAGAACACTTGGAAAATAGGGAATAGTTAGAATTTTTGTGGTGCATTAATCTCACAAATCCCAGTTTTTCATTACAATCCATTTTTGGTTTTATTTTTACCAGTCAGGTTGCTGGTTAGTTTTCCAGTTTGGATCTGCAAGGTGATTGTATGGTCTCTGATGGACTTGCCTTGAAGTTGTTCATTCTGTTCGAACAGCGTCAGTAGTTGTTACATCTGCTCACAGGGCGAGCAAAATTAAGGCATTGATAGCAAAATTATTCTTGTCATACATTTCATAAAGATACTCGAGTAGTTTTATTCATAAATCAACTTATGAATTGCTATTATTTCACCCCCTCAACTGTACAGTTCTGTAGATTTAAACACAGTGAGTGATCTTACTATGGTCTTGCTTTATCTTTCCAGAACAATGACCTTTTCGTGTGTAGTTCAGACTCTTTGTGACTTTTGATGATAATTTTAAAAGGTGACTTTTCCTCTTGGGTATATAAGTAGGTTTGAGAGTACACTAAGATTTCCTGTATATTTAAATTAATTAATTTATGTCTTGAGTTTACTTTAACAGATACTGCCTGACTTGCCATTTGTGGTTTGTTTCACAGGAGTCTGTTTCTGAAACTGAGAGAATTTCTGAAGGTTCAGATGACCACTAGTTAGCAATCTACACCAGCTTGACGTCAGCAAATGCCAGACAGGATGCCTGATTTACTTTTTTTTTTCTTTATGGATCCCTAGAACCCATTTTTCTTCCCTCCCTCTTTCTTAAAATTGTTAGCTCGATTTATCTTGAACTCCACTGACTGTAACTGAGATACTTTGCATCCTGTTGTAGTTCAGGAATTCACAGAAAAAAGACTGTATCTCACTGCTGATGTCTTAATATCTTAAATGTGAATGTATACTACAAATGAAAAGTAAAAAGCTACTGGTGACTTTTTTAGTCATTCATTTTGGAGCTGACAGAACAGTTAAAAAGGGGGAGTAGCAGACTGATAAGTAGGCTTTAGATTTTTTTTTCCATTTCTGACAGAGATGTTATGATACCATTATGACCTAATTCTGCTCTTTCTATCACAACTGTGAAACTAGAGATTTATTTTTAAAAAAAAAAACACCATGTGAAGAGTTTAAAAAAACCCACTAGTTTTGTAACTTGTAATTTACATGTTTTCCTCTGGTTCTTACACTTGATATTTACTGTGGAGGAAATCTAATGAAGTTTTGAACTTTCCAGGTTGCTACTCCGGGTGTTAAACAAGGACCAGCTTCCCAGGCAGCACCTCAGCAGCCGGTAATAGCTGACAAGCAGGCAGGTCATGAACCTGCCTCTCCACGAAGTCTTCAGCGCTCAAGGTATATTGAAATACTTCTCTATGCTGTCCTCTGTTTTTGCTCTGGATCCAATGCATGTTGTATGTGTGCAATTTTTGGATTTGTCTTTGGCCTATTTATTGAACATATGATTTAACTCTTCTGCTTCTGAAAGAATGCAGCTAAATATCTTTGTTACAGAGCAAATGAGGTAGATTCGCCATTTTTAGGACCATCACTAGTGTTCCATTCACAGAAGCAAAATAGAATTAATATTTCTGCCCTGTCATTCTGGAGTCATTTTTGCAAGTGATTCCTTGTATTGTGATTTCTGAGTTTGGAGTTTTTGTTCTTTCTGTGCAGTTATGAGTTTAAATACTTGAACTCTTGCATGGTTCTATGCAAACAGAGCCCAGTGCTGGATGCAGAGATACCAGGGCTGGCTCTGGGAACAGTGCAGTGTGGATTTGCTTAGTATTAGGTGTTTGTGGTGTCTTGCTGTAGTGTAATTTCATTTTTAGATTAGTGAGAACTTTATCAGGTGATTTTGCTACTTTAATGAAAAACATTTAAAAATTAATAAATGCTTTTCCTTGGCCAAACTATTTTGTCAACATTGCAGCCTATTCAGATGTTGCATGGTAGGAGCATTTAGGCGTGGATTTACAAGGTGGGCTTAGAATCTGTATCTTGTCTGAATTTTTTCTTTTGGGAAGATAGGCTCTTCATTGTGTAGGATGCTGTGTGCTTTATCCCATTGGTTCCAGGAGCTGTAACCAAAGGTTTGTCATAAGATCTTTCTGTGATGGAGTCACAGTCTAGAACTGTGGCAGGAGGAAATTGCAGGTTGACTTTTTAAAAAGTGCATCATTGCAATGGATTCCTACAAGGTTTTGCAGTTCTTAAAAGCTAGATTTTTAGAGTGGTTGAATGAGGTGTGTGGTTTGATATTGGAAAAAAAAAACAAAACAAACCCAATAAAACGAAACAAAAAACCCACCAAACCCACCACTCTTTCCTTGTCAGCTTACCTGAAGCTACACAGTGGCATAACCCTTACCCACACTGAGTTCCCTTTAGGGATCTACTGGCCCTCTGCAAACCGTTGCTCTGCTCGGCACGAGCATTTTGCTGAAGAAGGGAAGCTGAGTTTGTCCCAGGAACTGTACTGCTGAAGCAGAGGGGTCATGCAGGTATCACTGTCTTGTATTTGAGGAGGAGGCTCAGAAGGCAGTACACAAATAGAGGAGAGTGTGCAGCCTGGTGTCAAAGATATTGTGACAGTATTAGTATTGTTTAGCATCCCATGTCTCAAACTGTTACACCTCTGTGACAGTGGTATATTGTGCATCATGAGTTCATGTGTTTCTGTTTCTTTTGGAAGTGCAGAAAATGGAAGATTAAGGAACAGGTGCTTTGGAGAAAACCTGTGCAAGTGATATTTTCTTCTGTTCAGTGCAGTGGAGTTGAATGAAAATGGACCAGCTCAGATGTAGATTTGTTCATCCGCAGAAGATTTCCTGTGTCTGGGTAGTATTTCTGAATTGATATAGAACAGATTATTCTGTTGGTGGACAGATTATTCCTAGGTGAAAGCAGTCAGTCGGATTGGGGACTGCTTGTGGGGCTAACTCCCTTTACTTTTTTTTATAGGAATGAACAATAATTTAGCAACCTGAACTGTGGACAGGTTGTCCAAAAGGAGGCTCTGTGAATGCATTTTTCTACATACAGCTTAAATACAGATTCATTTCCTTCACTTGTACTGTTACTAAATGTTTTAAGCAAACGGAGCTAAAATTTTTTAACTTGTTTGGGAGGAAGCACTATCTAAGAAATACATGAATAGCTATTGGTAACTTTAAAATTGTGAATATTTCAGTCATGAAGTTACGAAATTAATGCAATGTAGGCATACAGTGAGTCTTTTTGTAAGAGATTATTCGAAAGACATGACATGAATTATGGCTGCTTTAGAAAGGAAACTAAATGAGTGCTTCCATAATTAATAGTTTCATCATGCTAGTTTCTCTTGATTTCCAGAAAGGACTGTGAATATTTTTCCTTTACTGTAGAAAATGTGAAACTGCTGGAGGGGGCGCTGTTTCCTCCCATTTTTTGTAGGTTGTAAGATTTTGTAGTTTGTAGTAGTGTATTTCAGAACCATCCTGTTTTCATACTCCTCCACAGATTTTTTGCCTCTATGGAAGCATTCTATTACCTGTAACATAGTCAGTCTTTAACTTATCCAGCAGCTAAGGCAGGTATTTGGCTTTATTGAAGCATTTAAAAATACAGCAGTAGTTAGGAACTATCATTGCTGCATTTGTAGCTCCCCCTGCTGCTAACATAGCAGTGCTAGGATATTTTGTGACAGTATGTTTTAATCATAATTAAGAGACAACTTTATTTTTGTGAAACTCACAGATTACCTTTTTAAATTTTATTTTTCTGAAACGTTTCTGATGTCTTAGTGATTTTTTTTTTAATTTATTTTTTTTTTAACTGATGAAGTAAGAGTCGGAGAAACCAGGTTGATAAATGGAGATGAAGTAATTCAGAGGGTAACTTTGATCCTGTGACATTTAAGGAGTAAATAAGCATTGAAGGTGATGCCTCAGTTTTACTTCATTAATAAATGTAGCCTTTCTCTGCACTGTCAGTATGCTGATCCTGTATGAATACATAGAAACATAGAATAATTTAGGTTGGAAAGGAGTTCTAGTTGTGATCTAGTCCAAGTCCCAACTCAAAGTAGGACTGGCAAGTTTGAATTGCCAAGAGCATTATTTAGGAGATTTTTTTTTTTTTTAATTTTTTTTTTTAATATCTCTGAGCATCTTCTAATGTTTGACTATCCTTACAGTAAAATGCCTTCGGTGTGGCAGTTTACTTCTTGTCTGGTTTTGGGCTCCCCACAGGGCTTTAGGTACTGTGGATCTTTTAAGTTCTGAAGAGAGGGGAGGAATTGTTTTCTTCAACCACGCTCTTGCCGATACAACCCAGCAAATGCTTGGCCTGCTTTGCCATGGGGGGATACATTGCTGACTTGCATTTAACTTGTCTACCAGGATCCTCAGGTCCTTTTCTGCGATGCTGCTTTCTACCCACTCAGCCTGTGCTGTTGTGTGGGGTTGTTCCAGTACTGTTGCACGGGATTGTTCCACCCCAGGTGCTGGATTTTGCATTTGCCTTTTTTGACCTTTGTTCCTGTCTGTCCGTTCAGATCCTTCTGTATAATAATCTACCCTCCAGCGTATTGACTGCTCCCCCCCAAGTAGGTGGTGTCTGCAAACTCACTGAAGGTGCACTGTGTGCCACTGTCTAGGTTTTTATTAGAAACATTAAACAGTATTGGCCCTGGGACAGCACTAGTCACTGGCTTTTGATTGGTCTTTGTACTGCTGGCTGCAGCCTTTGAGCCCAGTGGTTCATTCAGTTTTCCACCCACTTTACACATGAAATACAGACTGGATAAGTGAACAGTTTGGCTATAAGAATACTAAAGAAAGATGATGCCACAGGCGTTGCTGAAGTCAAACTAAACAACATTGCTGCTTTCCCCTGATCCTCTGAGCCAGTCATCTGATCATAGAAGTCAGTGACGTTTGTCAGGCATGATTTCCCCTTGATAAATCTGTGCTAGCTTTTTTTTCTTTTTCCTTTTAATCTTTCATGTAGCTGGAACCTCTTCCAGGAAGATTTCCTCCCTAACTTTCCCAGAGGCTAAGGTCAATAGGCCTGTAGTTCCCCAGGTTATCTTTGTGCTTCTTGAGGATGGCTTTAACATTTGGGTTTTTTCCCCCATCATCTACAAACTTGCCTGCTCACCATGCTGCTTCAAGATGATGTGGCATCTTGAGTTATGCTGGCCAGCTCCCTGTTTGCCCTTGGGTGCATACCATCTGGTTGCACGGACATATGTCCAATTGGCTTAACTACCTCGTAACTACTTTCTCTGCTGTAGGTAATACCTTACTTGCACTGACTCTGCTGATATGCTTGGGCATGTGGGAGGCCTGAGGGCAGACCATACCTGTAAAAACCCAGGAAAAAAAGGTTGCTGACTATCCTGGCCTATTTTCATGTCCTTTGTCTCAAGGCCCCCTTGCCTTGTAGAGCGGCAACCCACCTGTTCCTTAACCTTTCATTTGCTTCTGATGCACAGTCCCTGTTGCCCTTCACATTCTTGGCCAGTTTCAACTCTAGCTTCAAAATCTAAATGTCATTTTTTCCTAATCAACTGAACATTTCTACAGTTAAATGTTTGCCCTTGTAAGTGGTTTTGAAGTAGTTGAGCCATTAATTAAGGGAACACAGAGCACAAAACCCAAAGAATATATTTCCCCCAGTGACATCATATATTCCCTTTTGCAACTTCTGCCTGAAATCAAGGGAAATTTATGTAACAATATTAGGAGTTAAATTTTTATACTATCTAGTAATGAAATGCCTTGTATATCAAAAGGTCTGTTGAGGAGTGGCTGAGGGAACTGGGGGTGTTCAGTCTGGAGAAGAGGAGGCTGAGGGGAGACCTCATTGCTCTCTACAACTCCCTGAAAGGAGGGTGTAGCGAGGTGGGGGTCGGTCTCTTGTTCCAGGTAACAGTGATAGAATGAGTGAAAACAGCCTCAAGTTGTGCCAGGGGAGGTTTAGATTGGTTATTCAGAAAAATTTCTTCAATGAAAGTGTTATCAGGCACTGGCACAGGCTGCCCAGGGCAGTGGTGGAGTCCCCATCCCTGGAGGGATTTAAGAGATAGGTAGATTAAGTGCTGAGGGACACGGTGTAGTGGTGAATTGGCAGTGTTAGGTTAATGGTTGGACTTGATGATCTTAGAGGTCTCTTACAACCAAGCCGATTCTATACAGCTCTAAGAAAGCTGCCAGCCAAAATCTATTTTTTTTTTTTTAATTCTAAGCTTTTAAACAAGTTTGGGAGTACTGAAAGGAATGAGGTTAAAATCTTTGCAGAGAAGTGTGTTGTATGTAATTTGTTGGCTGTTTGGAAACCTGCTGTAATTCTTTGCAAGTGTGAGTGATTAGGATAAATGGCTGGGCATTGGGCTGTAAAGATAGTTGCATTATGCTAGGATGTTTTCAGTCTTCAAGGGGGTAGGTTAGGTGACAAATTAAGATTCCTCTCAAATTTATTTTTTCTTCATATTACTTTGTCACTTGCAGGCAAGTAGAAAGTTAGTTTTAAGAAACAGACTGAAATTATGGTCTGTGTTGAAAAGCTGCTGCCAGTGGGAGAGTGATTGTAAACATAATGGTAGTAATGGCTAGGTACTTAGATAATCAGTACTACTGTTTCTCAGTGTATGTAGTGCCAAAGAACACTCTAATTGTGAGATACAGTCACTGTTATGATGCTGGTGATATTCTTTTGTCCTGCTCAAGATTACTGCTTCCTTTGTCTTCCCTTACAAGTGTGGAGAGGAAGGAGCAGACTGTTTTCATCCTGACCTGTCCTTGTCTAGGTTCGCATGGGTAACTAGCACTGCTCCCACCTTTTCCTAGCAAAATAGAAGAACCGAGCCCCTCTCAGTGAGTCTGGAGGGGATGGGAGTGATTGAACGAGTGCTGGAAAGAGGAGTAAGAGAGTAGAGGCTTTGTTTTTGCAAGGGGTTGGGAGCAGGAAAGGGTATGTGCTAAAACATCGGCTTCTAGGCTTCCCACTATGGGTTGTATACCCCTCCCAGGGCAAGTTCTGGTTTCCTAGATGATCAGATCACCTGGACAGCAGTGCTTGCAAGGAGGAGACAAACCCCCACATTCTGATCCTTCGTTTGGTACCAGTGATACCAAATAGCAGTTTTGATGCTGGTGAAAGTCACAGTGTAGTTAGTTGTCTATTGTGGAAGTTGAAAAACAGCAATGAACACATAGCAGAACTGTGTAGCTGCAGCTCTGGTGGTTGTCAGATGTGGCTGGATCCATACAATATGAGAGTGTAGTGTTCATGCTGGCCCTGATACCTGGACTTCTGGACACATGGGAAGTAAATTTAATTATCAGTGATTTTTACATATTTTGGGGGAAACTTCTGTAGTTTGTTGGGCTTAATGTTAGGTGTTCAGGTTGTATATCATAGCTTTATTGAGAGAGGTGATACAAGTGAAACAAAAAACCCCTGTTCTTTACCTAGAGAGCTTACCACCCATGCGTAAGGTGGAGGATGAGTATTTGCAAATTGGAAGTACAAGAGTCCTTGTGAATTAGTCAGTCATACCGGTTTACCAAAGATTTACCTAAGGAACTCTTAAGAAGGCCCCTCCCATACATGAGGAGCATTATGAGGTAGAGAGGAAAAATGTCTTGTAAAGTGGAGTTAGAGGGTAATTATTAGAGGAATGCAGTTAAAAAAAATAAAAATAAAAAAACAAACCCACAAAAAAAAATCAACATTGCTTAAAGCAATTGCTAGAATACTTTGTAGATAACATAATCTTGAGCACTGTGGATGGCAAAAGACTGTGATGCCAAGATCAACATGAGAGTCCTGTAGTAAAAATTAGAAGAGTTTTTGACCAAGAATTATAGTTGCAAAGTAGAGTTGGAAAAGCTGTATATTGGTGTAGTGTTCAGATAATGTAAATGTTGTGTTTGCTTGCATATGGAGATGTGAAAGAGAACAGTCAAGGGCTTTGTGCAAGGGACAGAGTTTTTGATTTGTTTTACAGTATGCATGTCGACTGAACATGTCTCCATGCATCTGTTCTCCAGCAACAGGTTAACACACAAACCAGAAAAACAGCAGCATGAATATGTTCTAGTAAAGCAGTGAAGTTAGTAGCTACAAATGGATTGCTCCTATGATACTTCTGTTGTCTTGCACGCTTTAAGTGAAGATGTACATTATCACAGAGTCACTGGCTGTTTGTGTTTTGGCATTAGGATATGGTTATACTCCTCAAAGCCTGTAGAGTTGTATTTTTAGATCAGGACATCAGGCTTTGTGCTGAATGATTATTGTGACACTTGCTGATACTCTGTTGAATAAACCTGCTTGACTCCATCTGATATGTCATTATTGAAAATCTTAGTTTTGCAGCTATTTAGAGGAAGAATGTACATGTATATATTCTCTAGCCAACACTAAAATCTCTTACATCTTAGCTTACATCCCTTGAACAACTATCAAAGTTAAAAAAGCAAAAAAACCCCAACCAAACAAAAAAACCCCTTGTTATATTGTAGCACTCAAACAGTTCCCATACAAGTAGGAGGTTTGTGGAAAAGTGGCACGGGTTTGGTCTACCAGAAGCATTTACTCGTGGTTTAAATGCTTTATGTATTTTTGTGGCTGGAAGCAATGAATTTTAAGTGTTTATTTCATTATAGTTTAAAATATGTTTTTAAATGTTCACTTCTGTTTTTAATCCTTTCTTCTAGTAGTCAAAGAAGCCCATCACCAGGTCCAAATCATACCTCTAGCACTAGTGCATCAAATTCAACACCTGCACCTCAGAATACATCTGTGCGGCCCACTTGTTCATTAACACCTACGCTAGCAGCGCACTTCAATGAAAACCTTATAAAGCATGTTCAAGGCTGGCCTGCAGATCATGCAGAAAAGCAGGTGAGTACTTGTGCTTTGTTCCCTGTGAGAGTGCAAAATATGTAGCTTGAAATCAGGTTTTCTTATACAGGTTGCTTTTTCTAGAAATTAAAAGTATTTTTAAAAAAACCCAGTGCTCCACCTTAGAGAGAAAAGAGGAGAGGGGAGTGAGATTAGGCCAGACCCACAGGTTTTACATGTAATTGCCATTTAGCAGTTGAGTATTTTCAGTCTTGCTTAAAGTACCAATGCTTTTGAAATTCTCTCAGATGAATAGCTATCCTCATAACTATTTTCTTACTGCCAAAGTTCTGTTGAAATTTACAAAGGACATAAATTTCAACAAATTCTGATAATAATAATATTTTGGTTATGTGGAAAATGTTATAAATTAAGTGACAGAGTTAAACTATTTGAGACTATGCCACAGTTTTAGTCACTGAGTTGTTAGCTCTACATAGCAAAAAAGAAACTCTGCCTTGTTTGTTGTACTCAGGTTTTAAGATGATGTAGAGGGCTCAGACTGAATTTGGGGGATTTATCCATAATGGGAAATCCAGTAGAATTGCCATCCGTATATTATAACTAACTGCATGAAACCTATCTTGTTGTGTAATACAGGGAAACTGGATGCATGTCAGTTACTTGGAATGTATTACTCAGAGGAACTGCATTGGTTGAGTCTAGTTCGGGTCCTTTCACAGGCAACCCTGTCTGACAGAGTCTGTGTGGGATATTAATCTTGCCTAGCCCAGCTTACTTTGGTCTTTTGAAGAGCGGTTGCATGCTAGCTCAAGCCTACACTGGTGCTTTTGGGTAGTAACTTGCAGGATGACTCTTAAAAGTGCAGTCTAGACTGATATTCTGTTTGGGGTTCTTATTTCTTTTCATTAATTTTTTAAATTCAATTTTAAGACATTACAAACCTGTACTGAGTCAAATGACTGAGCCATTGCTGTGGAATGTGTGTTTAAGGAAACGGGGCAGCAGAGCCACTTCTCTCTATGGCCTTGGCACATAATTTTGACAGTGTTATTTTCACTGTGTACTGAATTGACATATATCTTAATGTAGAAAATACAGATTTATACAGTTCATAGGTAATCTTTTTTCCCCACTATCAAAAAAAACAGCTAATGCTAGGCAGTCATGTACTCAGTTGGATACTTTTACCTTTGTGCCAAGTGTTACATGCTGTATTGTCCTGTCTGCTATTTCAGATGTTTTCACATGACAGTGTTGTTTATAAACCAGTTTTGAATAATAACACCTAAGGGACTTAAGTCAGATATTTGATATAAAAGAAAAAATGAACTAAAGTATAGGTGCAATACACAGTGAAGAAGGTAAGCTAGATGAAAATGGAGAGGCTAAAATACGCAGTGCCTTGCTTTCTTCAGACTTCTAACCAGATGCATAGCTTAAATTAAAATTAGGGCATAAAAGCACATGCTAGAGAAAACTGAAAAATAAATAAGTAAATAAATGAGGTGAGCCAGGACAGGTATGTGTTAAAGCAATCAGACTTGAACAAATGTGCTGTGCAGTAATTAACAGTTAAAACAATTCTTGAACTGCTAGCAGTTATCTCGCAGAACTCGAGATACACACAAGTTGGGGATAGGTCATGCCTTCTAAATTTACACTTCTGTTTGTCTCCCCCTGACTAAGTGGGGACATTAAAATAATGGAGCTTGTGTGGAAGAGAACATGTGACTTGGGTTGCACAGTTGTTTGTTTTTTTCCTGTATCAGGTAGCTGGAAAGATGGCAATTATTTTTGTCACTAAGGCTAAATTTAGATGGAAAATTTAAGATTGCCATTGAAATAGTGGATAGAGGCTTTTAGCTACTTGAACAAATTACTTTGGAAACTCAGAGCCCTGTCATGTACTGTCTTGCAAGATGGTTGCGTAAACATTTGTTAGGATCAAGGAAATCTAAACCATCACGGCCTTAGCATGGGCCTGGGTTAGACAATCTCTTGGCAGCCAGTGTTGTTTATTTCCAAATCTAAAGGGGCTTCTGTAGAAAATTTAATATATTTCTAATTTAATATTCCCTTTTGAAGTTAGTGCTTTGTCTCAAGGCACACTGATCCAGCAATCCTCTGGCTACAGCCAGTTGTTTCCAATGCATGATTCGAAATCCTGACCTTTATGTGTAACCATTGCAGGCATCAAGATTACGCGAGGAAGCCCATAACATGGGAAGTGTCCATATGTCAGAAATTTGTACTGAATTAAAGAATTTAAGGTCTTTAGTTCGAGTATGTGAAATTCAAGCAACTTTGCGTGAGCAAAGGTAAGTGTGTGCTCTGTGTTTGTTTTCAAAATGGTAACTTTCGAGGTAGTATTAGAATTCCCATTGTGGCATTGTTTTGCATGAGCTATATTTACTGATAACTTTGTAAGCATGCTAAAACTTTCCAGGTTTCAAATTGTGTACATTCTGCCTGTTTCCCACACAGATACCCTCTTAGTCTGTGAATAGAACCAGATGATACACTACTTCTGTATGTATTTTCACTTAGAAAAGTGTCTTTTGAGATAATCAGTTTTTCCTGATGCACTAATGTAACTCACGCTAGTTCAGCATACTTCTAAAATATCTGTCCATACATGATACATAGATCACATAAGGGCACATCTACATGGTTTATACTGGTCTTGAACACTGCATGAGGCTTTCATTAGGTCTAAAGCCAGAACAAGTTTCAAGAGGTCTTGTTGATATCACAAGCTAAGGAAAAATTAATGTTTGTCACTGTGGTAGGAGGTGTCTGAGATCTTGGGGTTCCTTAGTGAGACACTGATTACAGCAAAGTATACGTGTGCTGCTTAAGTCAGTGTTAGAGGGTGTCTTCTGTATCACTGAAGCAATAGGCAGCCACGTTGTTCAAGAGTGTTGTACAAGACTGAAAAGTTTTGTCTTACAAGACATGCTGAAACTTTTCACCTGTTGTGATGATCCTGAATCTGCTTTCATATTCAATTTCCTTTTTGAATTATGTTATCCTGTCTATTAAGTCACACTGCAGTTTGAATGCAGTGGGTTTGATTTACTGTTTTAAACCACTTTAATAGCATTGCATGCTATTTAGACAACTAATTTTCTCCTAGCAGCTCTTGCTTTTTGGCAGTTAGTAAAACAATCCTTGTAATCATAAGTAGGCTATGATACATTTGTAAATATTTCCTAATAAAGAATCTAAAATGTCCATTCTTTCTGAAATTTTATTTCATAACTTCATTACTTAAATTACAGTTTCTATAGAATATTTAATCAACTTCGTGGTTTCTTACATACTAAATAAAGCTTCCTAAGGTTTCATTTCTGTCTCTGGGTGCACATTTTATCTGAAATAATGTGTCAAATGTCATTGTTCAGCTCACTAGCACTTTGTTTCATGTATACTATATCATTTAGCCATCAGTGGATAATTATTATTATGACTTTGAATCTATGATAACATGTATTTTTTATTTTTGCTGCAATCCCAAAGACGCGGAATATATGGCATAAGTAACAAACTGATGGGGGGAGGCTTTTGCAGAGGTTGGGATTATCAAAGCCAGTACTTGCGAATAATGGTATTATTTCTATACTTCTGCACAGAAAAGAACTATTTAAATTTGTTCAAAGAGGAAACTTTATCTCTGGGCAAAGCAAGTATATTGTTCTAACTCTAACTGACAGCATGCAGAAATGCACTTTTCATTGACTGATACTTTATATGCCCACTTCTTAATGTTTTCTTCAGTGTGTCTATCCTAATTGTTTTTCACCTACTTTTCAGTAGAAAAATAGTTTTTACTGAACTGGACACATCTGAAGTGTTCTACAAAAGTCTGCTGAAGTGGATGCTTCTTCCTCATCTATTAAAGTTACTTCAGACTTTATAGAACATTTATATGAACCTTCAACTTTCCTTGCATTTTTTTAATGCAAACATGTGAATGAATTGCACTTCAGCATTATGAAAATTTGTTACAAAATATTCATTAAAATTTCTGGAAATTTAGCAATATATTTTATATAGCAATAAATTAGCAATATAATTTATTTCTAAGCCAGGTGTAGTTACAGCTTTTTTTTCTTAGATGTCTTTTAATGGTCAAATATTTTGAGATTGGAGCTTCCCATAACTAGAGACTACCTTTAGAATAAATTGTTATTGTATCAGTCACAGAGCTAAATATTAGAAAGAATGTGTTGCATCTAGAAGAAAACTTCCTTGTTTAAAAAAATTTGAGTGCTTTGGGTTGTTGTGCAGTCTGGAAAACTGCATGACACAGGCAAAATACCATTCTTCAGAATATTCAGTTACTCAGTGTACTCTTCAGTGTCCCGCTTTTACTGGGAGTTAAATTCAAATGAAGAACAGGGGTAAATGTGACTGTGTATCAGTCATAATGAAATACAGCAACTTAATTTTCTGAACTAGGGAATCAATTACTGCAGTTCTCTGTGTATCTGCATACAGTCTCTGTAGGTGGTTGAACAGGTTGGGAATCCATTTGGAATTTATTAATAGAGTTAAGGAGCTTGGCATCATTTGCTGAGATTGTAGAAGTACTTGTGTAGATACTTATTTAATATCTGTATAATGGAAATGTTTATACTAATTTAATGCTTTTCTCTTGCAGGATACTATTTTTGAGACAACAAATAAAAGAACTTGAAAAGCTAAAGAATCAGAATTCCTTCATGGTGTGAAAAGTTGTAAACAATTGCACATGGTTTTGAGTACAGGAACTATTAAACTGATGCCCAGTCTTAACACTTTTGAGCTGCATTTGAGTAGACTTTGGACCGTTGAGCTGGGCAGGAAAAAAGTTGACATGGGGAAGGGGACAGGAGGGAGTCAAATTCAGGGGAAAGATACAAGAATGATTTGTAAAACCCTTGAAATGTAGATTTCTTGTAGATGTATTCTTCACGTTGTAAATATGTTTTGTAGAGTGAAGCCATGGGAAGCCATGTGTATCAGAGCTTAGACATCCAAAACTAATCAATGCTGAGGTGGCTAAATACCTAGCCTTTTACATGTAAACCTGTCTGCAAAAGTAGCTTTCTTTTTTTTTTTTTTTTTTTGTTAATTTATCATTCAGAAATCTTGCATTTCCTAAAATTCAATGCAAGCGCCAGGCGATCTGTGTCTAAGGCTGCAACAATTTGGGTAATGTACAAAATATTGTGAACCAACTGTTTCCACACTTGCACCGAATCAAGAGCAGTGCTTCTCCATTTCTGTTTTACAGAGAAATGTTTTTCATTTTCTGTGTTCCATTTCCCCGTGAAATCCTGAATCTGATTTTATCAGTTTTTTAATGCTTCTAATTTTCTCTTTTCTTAAGGCACTGTTGCTATGGCACTTTTTCTATAATCTTTTCATTCCTGTGTACAGTAGCTTAAAATTGCAGTGATTGAGCATAACCCACTTGTTTGTATAAATTATTGAAACGTATTTCCATTTGCACCCTGTAAGAATGGACTTATAGTACTGCTGGGCATGTGTGCTGAAAGTACATTACTTGCTCAAATATAAGGAAATAGCCCAATGAACATGTTAACATGGTTGTGGGAGGGGAAAGAGGAAAAAAAAAAAAGCTAGTCAGATGTGAATTGTATCTGTTGTAATAAACATGTTAAAACAAAGAAACACTGGTTTTCATTTCCTTGGGTCAACACATTAAAATTTGGTCTGTTTTGGGGACTCTTTATTAGAACTGTTCTTGTTGAACATTTTTGTACTTAAATAATTCCTCAAGGGAGGTTTTGTTTAAACTTGTAAACAGGAAAATGTGTATAAAATATTTAATGAAATATAAAATTCAACAAGAATGATTTAAGACACCTCCCCAACAGTTGTCATATGTTAATTCCTGGTTTACCTGTCTTGATATTATGACATTTCATTTCGAAGGATGTTTGTGTTGTAGCTAACTGTTTAAGTCTGGTGCTGACTGCTGTTCTTAACCATCACAAAACGCTGAATTTGTGTAATTGGAGCAACCCGCCGTTTGAAAATGGTGGAAAAGCTCAGCTTTGTATATTGTTTCCTAAAGTATATTAAAAATAAAAAAGAAACTATTGCTACTACAAAATAAACGTGACTTTTTCTTTGCTTAAAAACAACAAGAGTGATGGCAGCACTAGTTTAATGTTTTCAGAAGTGTATATATTACAGTAGTCTGTTAAGGAAGATTGTAGGTGTTGACGTGTGATGCTACATGTTTTGTACCTGTAAAATACTGTCTTTCAGCACCAGAAACATTACTTGATTTTTATTTTGCCTTGTCTTGTGTTGAGTGGGCTCAGACTGATTATTAATAGCAGTTTTTAATTGGTGGAAGCTGAATGCTCTGCCCTAACAAGATATTGCAAATGGAGCAAGTTGAAATAACGAACAACAAAACCTCAGAAATCAGGACAGATTAACTTGTAATTGTTCCTCGCTTTTTAACCTAATATGTGCTGTTGTGTTTCATACCATGCAAATGTTTGGTTTTGCTCAGAAACTGGGAATAGAGTAGTCTTGAATTAATGTTAACATACATTGTTTGTGCATTTTTAGAGACCCAAGGCCAAGTGACAGAAGGCTTCCTGAGACTTGTATTTGTGTAACATCCTAGTTCTTGTGATGCTGGTGGTCTTGAGGTTGCCCAAGCGTAGGGCAATAGCATGTGAAATGGCTGGAGGTACACGTGATCTTTCACCAGTGGCTGTCCATAGTTCTGGTATTATGCTGTGCAGTTACTTGATGACAGAGATTGCTTGCCTTAATAGATAGGCTGGGCCTGTTTTCCATGAGCTTATTTTGCTCCCTTTTGATTCATATATTGCCCTCTAGAACATCCTGTATCAATGAGCTGATGAAAGAACTGTTGTTGTGTATGTTGCTCCTGGTTTTCCTCTTACATATTTGCTAAGCAACTGCTTTGCATAAGAGAAATGGTCTTCAGAATTACCTACGAGACTGGCGGAGCCTGTACAGTCATACTGCAAGCAGTGCAGTTGGAATAGCATTTTATCTGTGGTGGCAGGCTCAAGAACTCCAGCAGGAGGAGGGGCTTAATATAATTACAAACCCATGGGACTGACTCAAGGGATTGCCATGTTTGATGCTTTTGCAATTGCACCATTTTTTTTTTCTTCTTTTTATTATTAAGGCCCTCTGATATCTTTGAAAGTCTCTGTATTTTTTTTCGCTGGCCTTGATCCAAAGCTGCTGTAGTCAGCTGCTCAACTTTGGTCAACTTTTCCTGCTTAGACCAGTCTCTTGCAGTAATGTAATGTCTCTTTTTCAGACTTGTTTTATTAATTGTATCTCCTTCGGTAGGAGCATATTACCTTTTGGTGGACACCAGTGCTGCCTTCAGAAAAAAGGGTACATAATTGAGGCCGGAGAGAATTAAAAACATTTCTGTTCCTTTTTGGAGCAGCTTCATTGCAGGAGTATCCCCAAAGATACGTGAGGAAAATACTGGGTAGTTATGCCATGTCTCCTAAGTCCCTTTCAGTGTCACCTTGCCTATGATGACATCCTGAGGACTTAGCAGAGTCCATTGTTGCTGTGAGTTCGGCTGCTGTGGCTGATATTGCATATTCTGCTGCAAGGAAGGCGTGATGTCATGGTGCCTTGGGGGTACCTCATGAGTCAGCTGTGCATACAGGACAGTCACTTGCTCTAACCCTAAATTAACATTTGACTACATACGGTTAAATTTCAAGCCCATTCTTGGAATCGGGAGCTTGGACGTTTTTGTGAATAAGTCATCCCTATTGCTGTTCCTAGAATAATATTCTGTCCTCACCAAAACACAGTCTCAATTACAGACGTAAGATGATAACAAGGCAATTCTGGATGTTTTAAAAATACTGCTGTGACTTTTGGAAGTATCCTGCAGAGGAATATTCTGAGCTGAAGTGCCATCTCCTTGACATTAGCACTGCTATTCTGCCCATAGTTACTGATCAATGATATGTGGGAGTAGTTGTGTTTTGGTTTGGTTATTTATTTTATATTATTTCATAAGAATCAGAGCTTTTGATGTAGGAGGAATTCCTTTGCCTAGCCTAACTTCTCTGGCAGTTGTTTTCTTTCGAAGTTAGTCAAGCAAAAGCTTTTATTGGCAATTGAGATCTATATACATGTTGAATTATTTTGAAAATTGTTTTTCAGCTGTGATACAGTTTTGGATTCCAGTTACATATCACTCTTCAGTTCTGTTAAGTTTCTCTATCTTCTCTCTCTTTGGTCTCCTACAACAGGCATTTGGAAAGATTCAGTCTTGCATAGCTATAGGTGCCAGCTCTATTCTAAACTTCCTGGATGCCTGCATTGCTGCTGCTGTACTAGCTCAGCTGGAATTGTTCCTGGAAGATGCTCCTTGCTGCAGATTTCTGTTTTTCTTAACCATGGCTTTTTGTTTGAAGATCCCGTCTGAGGGACAGGACTGATGTAGACTTTCTGCCAACTGGAGCTCCAGCTAGCTGAGCATCTTGAAGTCATGAAGCACTTTTCCCTAATAAAGACACCAATGTATCTGATCTAGGACTTTGTAGAGAACGAACCGTGAGGTTGTCTCTCACATGGAACATCCTGCCAAGTCTTGTTGCATCCCAGACAGGTCCTGCCTGGAGCTGCTGGGTCATATGGCAGCTGTACCACAGGGCTCCAGACACCAGACTCTGCACACCAGGTTTGCAAACGCAGCTGGAACAACCTTCTCTTTCCAGCAGTTACTTGATACGTGCGGCAGTATTTTGTCACCTTCTGTTTGTCACACGTGCCAGAGAGCATTTGCAAAGGGACAGTATCTCCTTCGGCGTGCAGTGTTATGCTCAAAGATGAGTCCCTTCACTCCAGTTTGAAATCTCAGAATTTGGGCTGACTGAAAAGTCTGTGTTAATATCATGAAGCTCAGAATGGCTGGTTATGCTCTTCTTCCCTTTTACTGTATGTTACAATTCATCCGATTAATTATGGATAATACACAGTCATCTGCATTGGTAGCTAGAATAGTGCAAGTCACTTAAATTTATTCTCTCCCTCTCTTCCTCCCAAATTTCTGAAGTTGGCACATGGAGGTCTGTTAGCATGTTGCCTTTCAGAGCTCTGAACAGCTTCCTTTTCCTGCCTGGCCAAGCAGATTTGTTGTCAAGAACCTTACATGCTTCTCTGTCCAAAAATCTGATTGGTTCTTTTTTCAGTGTAATTGGGATGCTGTCGGAGTTTGACTGGGGTTCCTGCTAGGTGCGTCCTCATTAGCAGCAGAAAGCTCGTGTACTGGGAAGAGTTATTTGGCAAAGTGACTGAAGCCCACGGCAGATGGTGCTACAGAAGGTGAACATGTTGTCAGCAAGTCTGGATTACTTGGTAGTGCCAAGGGACTCCGATGTCCATCAGCTCCATACAGGTTCCTTTAGCTGCTGCTCTGCATCCTCAGAGTAAAGGTTTTTTCTTCCACATTTTTAAAGGTTTAATCGAACTTTTCCTTCTTGTCAGGGATTCAGTTTCACAGTAAGTCTTTTCTCCTTTTTTTAAATGGGAAACCTATTAAATACCACTGACAGCACTGTCCATGTCTTCACTTGCTAAATAAAAATGCCTTTCTGCTTGGAATAGCATTGCCAGTCTAAGCATGGATAACTGAACCTTTTGATACTATTCTTTTTTTTTTAGGATAAAAATTTTCAGAGTTCACTTTGACCTGCGGTGCTATCCAAATTTCACTTAATGAAAAAAAAAAAAAAAAAAATTATTGTACATTTTGTTTTCATGTCCTTTGGTGTCTCCTCACCTGAACAATTAAGAGACATGAGGGGCAGGGCAGTGGGTGTGTGCAGAGTGCATGTATGTAATAAACAGTGATAGAACAAGATCTTTAAGGACTGTTGTTTGCTTCTTAGGTGGTTTCATTGAAAGCATTGCTCGGTGAGGGTGAGGCTTCACACAGTGGGAGAGCTTGTCTGACATCCAGTGCTCTGCAAAAAGAATAGACCCTTGTCGCTTCCCTGCTCCCAGTGATGTGCTCCTCCTGAGTCCTTTTTGCCAGGCCTGAAGCAGTTCAGGGAGCAAAGCTCCAGCAGAAACATGCCTCGTACACGTGTCTGCTGACTTCACAGGCTGGAGAGGTTCACACCAAGGGGCCAAGCAAGGGCAGGGCTGGCACCATCTGGCATTGAAGGGCAGGTCAGTGTTAACTCTTGGGGCAACAGCAAGCTCTAACAGTGAAGACTACCTGCTCTTAAAACTCTGAAGTGCATGTGCAGAGAGAAGGGCTTGGGGCATGGAGACTGCTCCAAGTAAAGCACATTGGTCTGAGGTTTGGATGCATGTATGCCTTCATCTGAAAATTTCATCTCTAGGGCTGTTTACCTGCTGTGCAGCTGAACAAAATCCTAACCTAACAACCAAGCTGCCATGTTAAATGCTACATGAATTTTCAGCTAAGCATGAGTAAAGGTCTAATTATTAACCATGGTCTCAATAATATATTTAAAACAAAACGCCCATCCCAAAGTAAACAGTGTGTGCCTAATAGGTTTGGAAGATCAATGGAGGAGTGTCTCCAAGGAGATGTTACTCCTTTTCACCTATTACTGCCTGTTAAACTAACTGAGCTGCTATTCTCGCCCCGGATGGTTTTTGTAGTTACCAAATCTCCCTCAAGAAAGAGGAAAAATCAGCTCGCCTGTCCTCATCTGCCATCTGACAAGTTTGGAGCATTTCCTG
This sequence comes from Podargus strigoides, assembly GCA_028020825.1. Classification (NCBI taxonomy): domain Eukaryota; kingdom Metazoa; phylum Chordata; class Aves; order Caprimulgiformes; family Podargidae; genus Podargus; species Podargus strigoides. The sequence goes on from CM051623.1 coordinate 42,147,716, forward strand.
AACTCCTTAGTTGTTCCACGAGGATTTTGCAGGCTCCCCTGCAGGAGCCGCCTGAGCAAGCATGTGTCCTCGCTGTAGGTCCTGAGCAGCCTGCCAGGTTGGGGATCTCCCACAGCTCACCAGCCAGCTCGGGTGCTGGGCAGACCTCTGCCTTGTGCCGCTGCACAGAGACGCAGGCTCTTTCTCTGCGTGTGCTTGTTCTCTCTCTCTCTCTCTCTCGAGGCAATCTGCCTTGCTTTTGTGGTGGCTGAAGCTGTGTTTGATGCCTGCTTGGGGGAGAACACAGTATGAGCTGGTCCAGTGCTGCCCCTGGCTCAGCAGAGACAGACTAGAGCGTGGCCCGATAAAAAGCCTCTGATTCAGCTGACATTTCTTCACTCCGGTGGAGTTTTTAGTACTTTAGTAGCATAGGAAGCTCCAAGGTGCAGGAATGTCTCTGACCCCTGCAAGGGATCCAGTCCTGGAGGGTCAGAGCAAGAGAACCACTGAAATGAGGGTTCAGAAAAGCACAGCAGTGTTATCAGTGCTCACCTGAACTGCTGCAAGCCCTGTTACTATGGCCAACTCAGATCTAATTTTGGCAATGCTTGGCCAGGGCCTCGTTCCTCTGGAAACTGGGTTCCTTCTACTTAAAAATCAGTATTACCAGTTTTGAGGCTCTTATATCCCACCTAGAATGATCTTTGGTATAAGTCCCTAAATCTCTGTATTGTTCTCCTAGCTAACACGCATGGCTTTCTCTCTCAATTGTTAATATATCTGAACTTGTTTAATTCTCTTGTGCCCAGTTTCAGTACTGATCATTCTCAACCAGTATAAGTGGAGTTTATATGTTAGGTGTAGATTTCTGACTGATTTTTTTAATCTGAAATGGCAGCAGTTGTTCCAAACTATTTGGGATTAGAGGTATAATTTGGAATAGTTTTTTGAACAGAAGGCAACATTTTGGTAGCTGATTCATGGGAATTTGCTGCATGCTTTTGCAGTTTCACATGACTGATGATCATGGCATCGGTAAAGCGTAACAGTGATCTGAGTTTCACAAAAACCTATCTTGTGCAGTGGAAAATGGGATGATAAGCATTATCCCTGGATAGTACTAAGAGACTTTGCATCAGGCACGCTATAGATTGATTATTCATCATTTTTTAGTCTGAAAACAGGTTTTCATTATCATGCATTGACACAAAGAGCTGCTACTATTTTTAGGTAAGCTGCTCATGTCATAAGAGTAACTTCTGCTCACATCCAGTGTACCCAGCCAGGGGCACTAGATTTTGGATGATCTAGTACGAAAACATTGAGATGGAGAGAGGCTTAAGCCTACTTCAGGCTTGTGCAGTTATACATAGTTTTAGATGAGGATCACCTAAAAGAAACCTGCCATTAACTTCTTAAACAGGAATTTTAAAATATCTCATATTTTTAACGATGTTCTGTTCTTTTGTACTGCCTGTTCAACTCCAGTGGGATTTGGATTATTACAAGAGTTGTCACAAGGGAAATTTTGTTAAATACTTTTTTTCAGCAATGGCTTCCCTGACTGACAAGTAGAAATATTAATATAACCTTATATTTTGTATCTCTTCATAGCAGAGGTTATGAGATTTTCTCTTTAGAGCAGGAGAGATTAATTCACTTCTTACACAGAGTTATTCAAGAGAGAGAATTTCTACCTGGGCATCTAAAGTAGTTGTGATGTACTTTTGTAATGCCTTGATCTTTTTTGTGTGCATCAAGCAAAACATACATAAATGAGAAATGTCTTAATAAACTCTGTATCCTAAAAACTCAAATTCAGAAAAAGATGTGAGAATCTGTGACTTCCCTGAGGGGAGGAAAAAGTTAAAAATTAAATCAGATTTGCCTGTTTGTTATGTTACACACTTGAATTCTGCACAGGCTTGAAGTTTGCAGTGGAGTTAGATTCAATTTCATGAAATACCATCTTTTCTGTGTGCTTTTCTGTTTTGTGGAATTTCCTGGGATGAGTGACAGGACGTTCGTGAATTACAGGAAATAGTTTCAACTGAGTCTGCTTTTCAGTATTAATCAGAAACTCAGAGATTACTAATGCATTTTAATCAATGCAGAAGAAGGCTGCAGTGGCTTTAGAGACTTCCCTGAACTGGGAAACCAATCTGCTAATTTTGTCCATTTTGCACCATCCAGGCTATTTTATTTGAAATGTTACTCTTCCTTTTTAATATCTGAGGCTTGTTTTTTTTCTTCCCACCCTGACTTTTACATCTCTTAGGATCCCTGCTACACCCTGTCATAGTGAATCTTCATCTTTGGCCGTGGATTGTGTCCCCTCTTCAGACTGTGTCATACCCTGCACCAAAAGCATCTTGCTGTGATCCTCTGGTCATGCCATTTCTCCATCATTCGGTGTGGTTGTACGACCTTCATGCTCAAGTTTCGACTGTTGTGGCCTCATCTTCCTCTGTCTCACTTTGTTTCCCTGCTGTCCTTTGCCTCCTTTGATCAGTGGCTCATAAAACCCAAGGCCTTTCTCTTGTCTGAGGGTGATTCCTTTATCTCCACTACCCCCACTGCGGTTAATTGTTTGAACTTGTGCCGTTCCTCACAGGACACAAACCCCACCAGCTCTCTCTGGAAAAGCTCCATCTCCCCCCAGTGCTACAGCTGGTTCCTTGTCACCAAACCCCCAGGGAACCCAAACTTTCTCCTGATTAAAGCTGAACAGAAGACATAAGGCTGGGTGAAAAACCAAACGTGTTTCATTATTATTGTTTTTTGTGCCACTTGTGCTTCTTACTGTTACCTGAGCTGCCATTACACCCTGTCTGGAAAAGGTGTTTTGGGGAATGGGGTTTCTAAAGGGTGCTTCTTAAACATAAAAATAAATTTAAAAGTTGGTGCTTTGCGTGAGTGTTGCAGGTATGTCTATACCTTGGAATTTCCTCTGTGCACGAGGGCTTGCAGCATCTGGAGGGAAGGGTGATGCTCTGCCTGCTGTTGGTGTTCCGCCTCAACTTTCTTCCTCACAGTGCTCATCTAAAGCTGCCCCCAGAGATGCTGGCCTCAGCCACTGTAAAATAATGGCAAGCAAAAGCCTGTTAGGAAGGAGCAGAGCTTTGGGTACTCCTCTGTCATCCTGGAAAAGATGATCAATCTTAAAGCCTGTGCTTGAACAGGTTTTGCAGATTAGTGCACTTTCTTTTTTTTTTTTTTTTCCCCTTTGATTCATTCCTTTCTTAGCTGAAATAAACAGAGTTTTAAATTAAAATATAATAGAAACATAATAACACAGCATTTTCTAAAACAAGAAAAGGATCCAGCCATGTAGGGTTTATTCTTGTTAATTGACTGGAGTGGATTGCGCCACTTTGCAATGACTGCTCATTCCACCAGGGCTGCCCTGGCAGTGTTGCTCGGCCCTCTGTCTGGTCTGTCTGGATTCTGCTTCTTTCAAGAATTTGATATACGTGGGGACACAATTGGGAAATTACTGGGGAAAATATTTTTTTCGTGTTGGTTGTTTTTACTCTTAAGTGTTGACACATTTTGTCCCTCCAAATCTCAGTGATTAAATGAGGAGGCTTTTGACCCTGGAGATGACAAATAAATACACTTGGCTTGCTGAACTAGAAATGGAGTGTTTTGTGATGAGAGAATGGTGATGAATTTTTTATGAGTTCCCTACGCTTGTTCTCCCCCTCCACATCCGTCCTGCTTCCCGACTTTTGTATGTGGCAAAGCCGCTTTGTTCCCTTGATTGGTGGCCTTACGTTACAACACACAAGACTGCAGGAGTGCTGTGCCTGGGCTTGCACACCCAGCCCTAAACTCCAGTGAGCCTGGTGGTCACTGTGTAATTTTAAGACTTGCTTCTACCTGGAAGGACAGGGTTTGAACTTGCTTCTCTTTTCACTCCAGGGTCTTGAGAGTCTCCAGCATCAGTCCCAGAGAAGGGAAAACCATCAGCTTGTTTCTCCCAAGCCGCCAGAGAAGGTGTTCACTCTGTGTCACTGCTGATGGAATGCAGATCTGAACGGCTCTGAAATGGCAAGGTCCTTTGGTACCCGCTCCCCTTTGGCCTCACACCCTTCTGGTCTGTTTGCTCTCCTGCAGTGGGAGGAAGGCAGAAAACCCCCACCAGGTGCAGCACTTGTCCTTCAGAAACCCCAAAGGATGAGGTAAAAGGACAGAAACTGGTCACTCGGGACTGGCCTGCCCTCCTCCCAAAGAAATGCAGCTTGACTTCCAGCTGACCTTCAGGCTTTTACAAGCTTAAAGAGAGAGAGTTACAGAATTGTTAACAGCTATTTTATTACACTTACAGATTGTGTGAGTTGCATTTTATTGGAACACAGCACTTGGCAGGTTCTGCATTTGGCTGCAAGGGAAAGTTGAAGGGCTGTGGTTACTCTGACATGTTAACCCCCTGCTTCCAGCATCTCCTGCAGTGCTAAGCGAAGCCAAACACTTGGGCACAGCTGCAGCCTCTTTCATTACAGAGGTGCCATGCCAAGAAACAGTGATGCGAAGCTAGTAGTTTCTGACCACAAGAATGTATATACCATTGGGTTGAAGGTATTTAGGGACAGAGGAATACTTTTGATCACAGTGCTATATATACTAATGATATGGCTTATTGCTCAGCTTCGAGGAGAGGTGATGCTATTTGGGACCTTGCAGGGTCAGGCTCCAAAGCCACTTTCTTCCAAATGTTTTCTGAATAAGAGCACTGCTCAGAGCAACTCCACCTAAGAAAGAAAACCTCTCCTTCCTTTTTCTTCTATAAGCACTGTTTTGTGATCTAATTCATTTATTTATTTTTAATTGATGCTTACAGTGATGATTCACACAATAATGCCTTAAACAGCAGTAAAAGGCGTGTGCCAAAGGCATTCTGTGTAGTAAGTAATTGAAGTCTAGCTGGTAGAGTGTGGCACTGTTCAGCCTCTCATGGTGAGGCCCTGGCTCCTGCTGGCACTTGCTGGAGGTGCTTTCACAGAGCAAAGCTGGTGAGAACGGGGGACTGCAGGCTGAGTGACTCCCTCAAAGACATTTTCACAAGGTACTTTGATTCATGGAGAAGAGCAGTTACGTGGGAATGCCTTGTTTCTTGAAGAAAGGTTAATATGTGCTTTTGAAAGTGTTTTTAATTAATATCCGTACTGGGTATAAAGTGAGACTGTCCCCTTGGACCTTGCTAGGCAGCTCTGTTTTCTTGGATGTTTCTTCTCATTTAGAACTGCTTGTTACTCCATGACACCAGCTCCTCTCTGTATTTCTGTCTAAGTGTCCCTCCCTTCTTATAGGGCTGCATAAGTTTATTTTATTGCAGGCCTTAGCAATCTGAGAGGCAGAAACTTTGGCCAAGAGGATGGGAATGCTGTGACTGCCCATTCTCTTTGCTCTGCTCTCTGGCCTGATTTTGCATCTGTCTGTTGTCACGAAGGAAGAGGCCCTGGCAGCTCTCAGAAGAGGTGGGATGTTGTAGCCTGCTTTGCTAGTCCCAGTGTATGTTGGAGGGAAGACAAAATCTGTTGACTAGCCCAGCTTGGCAGCACAACCAGAATGTTGCAATGAGGTGATTAAGAAGCCTAATTGATTGATTTTAATGCAAGAACCAAGACTTGGCTGCTGTGTATTTGACTTCCCAAATCTGCTTGGACACAGGCTTATCTCTCTGCCAAAATACCTCCTCTGTACTATAAACCCATGTCTAGCATTAAGAAAACATTTTCCTGGGTATGACCTGGATAGAGATCCTGTCCATTACCTGTTCATTCATGGGTCAAATATAGCCATGTCATAGCAGCTGAAAGCGTCATAAGGGTCTTTTGTGGCTTTGGGTTGTGCCAACAGTTGATCAGTGTTCACGATGAGTAAAAACTCACCTAGACTTGGGAGGAATTATGGGAATGGTCCTCATAATTTTAGTTGAGAATAGGAAATATTGCTCCTGAGTCCCAAAAAGTACTTGGGGCATTTCAGAAACTAGGAAATGGCCTTCACTCTGCACAGCCCAGTCTGTTATAAAACAAAATGCACTGACAGCCACTAAAAGTACTGGGAAAGGAAGGAGGAAGCTACATGATAAGCAGGTATCTTAGCTTGATTATTATTCAGTTTGAGCCTGTACCTACAACAACTTAGCACATTGATGAATTAGCTTTTTGAAAATTCCCTCTGTCCTCCAAGGGAACAGCAGGAGCATGCATTTAGGTCATGAATTTTGGGATAACATTCCTAATCTAAGCATGCTGACCCCACATTTCCATGTAGCTTTATCTAAGTTACCCATGGGTAACAGCTCTACAAACTCCCTTCACTTTCCTATCCCCCTTCAATCCCCCAGCAATCCCTCCTTCTGAGAGCTCAGCACTTCTGAGGCCCCAGGTCCTGCAGCAGAGGTACCAAAACAGCAGTGTTGGGTACCATGGAGAAGTACAGATACCAGTTACAAAATATTTTCAGTGGTATGTTCAAGTCTTTGGCAATGATTTTAAAGCATTGACTGAAATACACGGTTTGGAAATGGTCCTGTTTTGGTAAGCTTGATGCTTGGCCACCTGTCCATATTTGGGCTAAGGAGATATGACCTTGACCTTAACTCAGTCCTTCTGAGACTGGAGAAATTTGGTGGCCTCAAGTAGGTCAAAACATGAACTGTCTGAAGAGCCGACTGTAAAGAAACAGGGGGACATAGTTACCATCTCTTTCATAACGTTCAACCTTTCACGATAAACCAACCTAATTATGTTTTCAGATACACTGAAAATAAACAATATTTATTCAACCAGATAAGACAAATAGCTAAAATAACACAGATGTAAACTTTTCCCTGCCTCCTTTTGATTGTTAGTGTTTTTAATGCCTAACACACATACTAACAGCTAACAAAACTCTCTGAAATGTTAGGCTTCTCTTACCCATATGCAGGTGCCTACTTCGAGGAGAGAGCAGCTCACCTAGGAGAATCTCAGCTCTCTTTCTGACAAGACAATCTCATAGTGAAAAGAGCTGATCTCCATAACTGGTGCAGTTCACCCAATTTCTGCTGTTGTGAGACAAGCTGCACTGGCAGCCAGAAGCAATACCCTTGTTCAGAAACAGATGAAGGGTTCTTGTTGTGGCTCTGATGCTCCTCCTCTTCACCTGCTTTAAGATTCTTTCTCTTTAAATCTTTCCAGATCATGGGAAAACTGGTCTGACTGAGCTGTGTTAACAGGGAATCCTAGCACAGCCACATAATCCCTCCAGCCAGAGCCATCTGCTTCTCCAGCCACACCAGTTTAATGAGAGGTAGCATCTCTGCCCTTATTTTGCAACCTAATAAGAGAGCAGGATGCAGCCAGGCTGGGAGGGGGTCTGTGAATCCTCAGCCCCAGCAGCTGTGAGTGAATAGGGGGCAACAAGGGGGAGTTTCACATGGCCAGGACTGGGTTGCAGTCTGCAAGGCAGAAACAATGAAACACAGAGCTGCTGGAGCTGAGATTTTCCTCGACTTGCAGCCACAAGGGCTAGACCCACATGATCAGCACAAACATGCCATGCTTCAGCCTGGATTATCAAGAGCTGAACTTCACGTTTTCCTAGCAGTGAGCGTGAGGAGAACAACATCCTCCAGTGTGGACAGTGGTGCTGGGGAAATTTATACAGAAGCAGACTGCAAGAGCAGGGCAAGGAAAGGTCACATGGAGACACGTCCATCCTTCCAAAGACCCAGATAGGGTGGATGTAGAGGCCTCCAAAGGAAGAAGCTAGGAAGTTGGAGGTCTGCAGCAACATCACTAATTGGAGAGGAAATGCTGCTCTGTGAAAAGAGAGCAGTCACGGCTTTGGTGGTTGTACCTTCTCCTTAGTTGGAAAGGTTGACTAGATTGTTGTGCAAACACAAACTGAGCACCAAACATCATTGGTGTGGAAGGTAACACCACACACATTAACCTCTGTGCGATTTGTGGCTATTACACCAAAGAAGATACAAAGGATGAAATTGGGAGCCTCTCCACTGCTTTCCCAGGGGGGTTCTGCCTCTATCAGCGATGACAAGAGGAGTGCTATGGCTGTACATGTTTCTGAAGGCTGCCCTACCAGGAAATCAGGTGGACCTGGTCGCCCTTCAGCAATGAGCAATGCCATCCAGAGCACAGAGCGTGATGGTCATGGAGAGCTATAATTGTTTGCTGGGAAAGGACGAGTGAGACGCAGAGTGCTGAGAAATTCCAGCACTTGTTGCCGTGAGTTTCACGCATATATGTGTATATTCCTACCCGTATGAATGAGATGGAAAACAATTTTTTTGTCACCTTCTTTATATATATATAAAAACTAATTAAGAAAGAAATTCTGGGTTTGAGTCTAACCAGTAGAGCAAAACAGGTTGAGTGTGAAGATAAAAGATAATGTTTTTACTGCTCAGGAATGCAAAGTGAAAGAAGAGCAGCGAAGTGATGCTGAACAAGTCTCACATGTTATTTTCTGTATTGGAGCAGGAATCCAGTGCAGGGCAGGGCAGTACTTTGTATCATTGAATGCTTTCTGAAGCTGAATTGAAAAATACGGTTCATTTCTGTTCCTTTCCTCTATTCTTAAGGGGTCAAACAAGATGGCATCTGATGACATCCACAGGAATATGGCTAGTATTTCCGAGCACTTTTCTGGTAAGGGCACTGTTCAAGAGAAGGCCAGGAGAAGATACGGTATTGTGTAGTGAGTCTACTGGACTCCCACAGTGTAGCACTCTTCCCACAGTATACTGCCTTCTGCTGAGGGAAAACAATCTGTTGAAGTAAGTGTGATTTTTCCAACAGGGATCCTTTCATGAGTGTTACTGCTGGGTGTGCAAATTCACGGACTCATTTGGGCTGTTAGGTGCTGCATGGCTTTTCCCAATGATTTGCTCTGCTTCCCACATCTGCCATGTTCAGACCTGCTTTGTAACCATCACTCTTTGGTAAAATATAAGAGTGTTTTTGTGGCAATCGGGAGCTTAGCACCATTAAATTCCCCTGCAGAATCCCAGTCTTAATTGTTAAGGTTGGAAGAGACAAGAAGCCCATGAACAAGTTATTGTGCTTTCTGAATCAGCTGTAGGATTGTTCTTGGTAATGGTCCAGTGAAGTTTAATATTGTGATAAGAGCCATGGGGGCTGGTGACAGAATTACGTGTTTCACAATTTATAAAGAATCAATTGCCTTTTATTTCACTTGCTTCAGAGTTGGCATGTGCATTTCTGTTCAGGATTGTCACCCACACCACAGCTGAGAAGGCACAAGTCTTTTAATCAAATAACACAAGAATTAATCATTTTGGCTGTTTTTTGTACTGGGCTTTGGGGATCTTCTGGAAGAAATATGCTTTATAAGCAGAAGGTATCTCCTGACAGATTATCTGCCAGTCTCTGCTGGTTGCTAGTGGGAAGTCACTGCATACCACTGCATTTTTAAGCAATTTCTGCTGAGGGAGTCTGAGGCAGCTGTGTAGTTTTAAGGATTAAGTTAGGACCCTGGCACTGTTTCCATTTCCAGATTTCTGACAACTCCATCTTTCAACACAAGTGAAGTAAATCTCTGACACAAACGTAGTGTGGAGGACTGCTCCAGATGTGCCAGCAAAGTGGGAAGGAGCATGCTTTCTGAAAAAGCCACGTCATTTGTGCTTTCCTAATTATGTCATTGAAATCAGAAAGGAAAAAACTCAGTCAATCCAAGTGTTCCTGCAGGATGGTCAGGGATGGAGTAGGCCACAGGGAGATGTTTTCTGGGCAGAGTGAAAAATCCTGAGCTTGGCATGCTGGAAATCATGATCTGGTTTTGGAGCAAGGTATCATGTTTTGGGAATGAAAGTATGAGTGCTGTTGCAGAATTGCCAAGAAGGACGCAGAAGCCCTGTTTCTGCAGAGAAGAGGGATCCTGACAGCACTGTCCTGCACAGGGGGTGTCCCTGCAAGGCTCCTGCCACCAGCCAAACATCTGCTCCTCAGACTTCAGGTGCATCTCAGCCTCTTTGTGCTCCCTTTGCGCCTACCCCTCATCCCCAGTTCTACCCAGCACCTCCACAGTGCCAGCTGGGTTCGTTGGCTTGTCAAGTTTCAAACCAATAGAGAGGACCATGAGGACAATTCTTCACATGTAGATGTTTGGTGGTGCCAGTGCCTGTCAGTCAGACTGTCCTTAGTCTTCATTACCACATCCCTTTTTCCTGGCACGTCTCACCTTGTTCCTTCAGCGCGGTGCTGGGGCCAGCTTTTCTCACTGCAGGGTTTGCACTTGGATCTACTCACTGCTCTTTGCTCTGCTGGCTCATTTCTCATCCTTCCTCCCTGCTAGCTTTTTGGGCTACTCTCCATTTTGGCCTGCTCTGGTTTTGCTCTGCTTCACCTCGTTCAACCATTTAGTACATCTTCCTGTTGCTACTTTCTAGCTTCATGTGTAAATACAGGGAAAAACAGTATGAGCAAGAGGAGAGGCAAAGGTGAGTTCAGGATTTTGGGGAGACGCCTGAAGAGCATGTCAGTAGGGATGACCTTGAGCTCCTTTGGTGCTGACCATCCGTGAAGGATGGAGATTTACCTGGGAGCCCACCAGCGCAAGGAAAGGGGTGGATAGTTCAGTCACTGCAATGTGCCCTGTGATTGAAGACAGCTCAAAGCCAGGAAGACAGATGGCTTCAGGTAACACCTGGGATTCGGAGCAGCCAGCATTGGCTGGGTGGGCTTTTAACCCTGCAAGAAGCGGGAGTCCTAATAACACTTGAGGTCAACTTTTAAACTGTGAGCTGTCCTTCCTGGGTAGCTGCTTGGCAAGCCCAATGGCACCAAGTCTTCACAAAGTCCAGACTGGAGCTCAGAAGAAAGGGAAAAGGCCATCTTGGCTCTGCAGCAAAAGCATCTAGGTGAGATCAGGTGAGCTCAGTGCAACTATTCATAGGACACTCTGCACAGCTGGCACCTTGAGAAAGCTTTCCTACCACAAGAGATGTTTCTGGTGCCAATATCTGCTTTTATTCCCAGCTCCTCACCATTTCCCACCGCTGCAATACTTTCATCACTTTCCCCAGCCCCTCTGCTGAGGGTGGGGAGAATAACCCCAGCCTCACTCCGAGCACAAGGCTGGCACCAAGGGAAGAGCAGCCCCAGAGCCGTGCGAAGCCCCAGAGCCCAGCATGGCTGTTCCAGCTGGCGGCTCACAGCCCCCAGGCAACAAGCAGGCAGCTCCGGGAAGCAGCCTGAAATGGTGTCACACGAAGCTTTACAGGACAGAGCTTCACAGCATGCACAGCAGTGGACATGAAAAAGCAGAAAAGCAGCATGTTGGAGGTAGGGCAGAGGAAGGTGGTGGCAGCCTGGAGGAGCCAAGCATCAGTACTGTTTTGCAGCACAGAGATGTGAAGTAGAGGCTGTGGGCAAGGCTCAGCAGTGGCTGCTTGGCAGCGCTGGCTATGGGGCTCTGGGCAGCACTCTCCGCTCCCCACCTCCAGCGTGTTGAACTCTCACTGCTGCCTTGCAAGCCTTTACCTGTGAGGACGACCTCAGTTAATGTCCTGCTCTGCTATATAATACTCTGCATTATAAAGGATGCTCTAAGAATGATTAGGACTGCTTTCTTACTCTGAGGCTTCTTAATTTTTAGTCCTGTGTAACTCTAGTGTCTTGCACTCTTCCCTTTAGTGGTTATGAAAACATAGGGGCCATGCTTCTTCCCCCTTCCAGGATTATCAGCTCTCTCAGCTCATGTCGCCTGCCCCCTCACTGCCTCTTGGCCCTGGACTGTGAGGAATTTGAGTTTCTGTTCCACTTGGTATCACTTTCTGCCAGCACTCTGCTTCCCTCCACCCGTCCTGTCCGCTGCCTGATCTGCTTTGATCTCGCAGTGCTCCTATAGATGAACCTCTGTGGCATCTCAAGACGTTACTGGCAAGAGCTGTGTGTCCTCTGCCTGAGATGATCCTCTCCATTGGAGGGTGACAGGACAGCTGTGCCGAGCTGCAGACGGTAGGGATGGCTGATCCCTTCTGCAGCCCCTGCCTTACAAGGGTGGGAGTCCCTCAGGGAGGGCAGGCAGAAAGCTGAGGATATGACTACCTTCACCCCCTCTGGTTAAACCAGAGAGAGAGATGGTAGGTTTGGGTCTTCAGAAGCTGTCCTGCCCAGCAGCTGCGGCGTTCAGCCTGTCAGATACCTGCCAAAGCTTGATGCAGCTCCTTTTGCCCTATTATTTCCCCTTTTTTACAATTTTTCTGACTCCCAGTTATCAGAATTACAAGCTGTCTCTGATGTAGTTGCTGATCCTGCCCAAGACCCAGAGGAGGGAAGCCTCCATGCTCTCTCTTCATGGCTACCCTGGCCAGCCCAGAGCACACCATCACATGCTGCTGGAATTAAAGTCAGTCCACAGACTTTACAGACTCACCGCTCCTCATGTTCCCTCTCTCACAAATACTCGTCCCTTCTGCTTTTCATGGTAAAGTGAGAGTTAAGGTCTTATTCTTGTTGCACGTCTGTCCTGCTGACTTCAAACAGCATCTTTTTGGGGCTGAATTAAGGTCTTATAGAGATACATATCCATCTTCTTGAAGCTGCTGGTCCTTGCTCTGAGATCTAGCTCTGCCTTTGGCCTTTTCTACTGGATTTGCAAATGCCTGTCCGAACAGGGGCATGGTGTAAACTGGCAGAGTGCTGCCTGCTTAAGTAGCTGAGATTCCAGTCTATTATAATGTATATAGGCTTTCCCGACCTGCATTGACTGCCTTGTCTCTGGCATTTGGCTCTGAAATATGTGACTCAGAAAATAATGGTTGAGCAATAAATATTGACTAATACCGAGTAACATATCACTGGAGAGTTTATTTATCTACATCAAAAGCTTTTAGAGCTGCTGTTGTGGAGGGGGCTGCTGACAATAGTTATTTGCAAGAGCAGAGAACAGCCTGGCATAGCCCCCAGCCCCTGCAGAGCGTCCTGGGCTTTGACTGCAGGGTATAAATCCTACAAGGAGCTGACATCTGTGATGAGACCTAGTGGACAGTCTGTTGTGCATGTGCAAATATAAGCCTGAGATACTTCCTCAGAAAGGCAACAGGCTTTTTTTCAAAAGAGGCTCTAGTTTGACTGGCCTACATAACTGTTTCACTAGATATCCTATATTCAAACTATAGCTTTCTGTAATAAATGTTACTTGAACTGTATGTGCTGTCCTGTTACAGTGACACTCAATTTCCAGGTATTTTTGGCCGTGTCATGACTCCAGCACTACCTCTCCTCTCCCATGTGCATGCTACGCCATGTCAGGACATAACTAATGGTTTCTCGTGCTTAGGATCTAAAGTGAATTCCTAATATTTGCCATACCTTATCTCTAGACACGTAATAACTCAGATCTGATAGGTGGTGCTTGACTTTTTAGGTACAGTTTATGAATACTGACATGTAACACCTTCACGTGGATGTTTCACAAGGTGATGGCTGAATCCTCGACGTTAACTCCTGCGCGCGGGATGTGGCTGGGGGTAGGAGCTGATGTGAGCCGCGGGTCCTGCACCCCTCTAGCTGTTCTAGCAACGGGATTACTTACTGCTATGCCAGCAGGCAGCCGCAGCCTCCTGTTCAAAGCAGCTGCAGCGCTATCTAGCCCCTCTTAGCCCTGCGTTTGCACGGGACCAGTTGCCGGTGCTGTACGAGAGGGCTGCGGCACCTCCCTGCTAGGGCTGGCTTTGCCAGCAGAGGGCAAGAGGTGCCCGCAGTGAGCCCGCAGCGCCGGGGCCGGAGCTGCTGTTGCCTTACCAGCTTCCTGACTCCGGTGACACTGTTTCAGCCCCGGCTGCATTAATCTAAAGGAGGGTTCAATAAGTCCGTCACGGTGCTGGCGGTTTACTGACCCCCCCACCCCGGCTACTGAAGCTGCGAGGGGGTTTCTATGCATAAGGAATCAAAGGCGAAAATGCAATTGTGTCTCCTTCCAAAAGCTGCTGCTTTTTTTTTCCAGTAGCAGCAAATGAGCAGGGCAGGTACAGTGTGAGAAATAAACACCTACACCGTGCCCAGGCAGAGTCACGGGGGAACGCCACGGGGCAGCAGGAGCTCCTCTCCAGCATCCCCCTCTCCCCTCCAGGTGAGCCTGTCCCCACCTCTCCTGGAGAGGGGCTGGGGTGGCAGAAAGGGGGATGTGCAGGGGAGGGATGGAAGTTAAGGGGCTGGGGCTGCATTTGTTGCCCTGCGATGGGACAGGAGGAGGTTTGTCCTTGACTGAGTTATTTGGTGCTCTGTGCGTCACTTTCAGTGCGCGGTGAGGATAAATACACTGAAGATGCTACGCACACAGGAGACTCCTATGGAAAGGAAAAGGAGGACCCCGTGACCCCAAGACCAGTCTGACCCAGAGTGGCTCCCCCAGATGCATCAACTCCAGATGCTGCTGAGCTATCACCGCAGGAGACAGACCCGTCCCGGGAGCAGCTCTGCGGCAGCCGGCGGGGGGCTGCAATGGGGAGATAAGGGTCGGCTGTGGCTGTGGCGAAGGGCTGGGCTGGCTGAGGGCTGCGGGGAGCCGGGCCGAGCAAAGCAGAGCCGGGCTGGGCGAGCCGGGCTCCGACTGTCTCCTCTGTGTGTGTCTCACTTTGTATTGAATGATGTTAAGCAGAGCTGGAGCTGGCGCCTCGGCCTCATTACCTTCAATTACAATAATTGTTGCCTCTCTCCAGTGTTTGCATTTCTCCCTGGGGGAATCTCGCTGCTGCTTCTTTTCCAGCCTTGCTCCAGCTTCCCCCTATCGATTGGATCGCTCTGGCCCCGCTCCTGGCAGCGATGCCTCCAGGAGGATAAATGCAAATCGTCCTATTGATTCGGAGGAGTTGGAGTGCAGCTCGTTTGGGGGAGGGAGGATTAGTTTTAAATGAAAAAAAAGTAAACCGATGAGCAATGGCAGGAAATGCTTCACTTTCTGGGCCCCTTAAAAACTGTCTCTTTATCATGTCCTGTATCTGGGGGGGATGCAGACTGGTGCCACCTGGATGATCTACCACATGTGCATGGAGCTGCGGATGCAGCTAAGCAGACACTAGCCTTGTTTGATATTCATTTTATGCGAATAGGTATCACTGAGCATCTCTGGAGTACAGCTCCCCTCCTCCAGCTTGCAGGTAACTGAGTTTCACTGGGGACACGCTAATTGCTGCTGAAAGTGAGCAGGCATGTAGTGTGCAAGCCTCCATCCACCCCTTTGAACTGCCCCAGTTACAGGGGATAAAGCTCCCTGGGAGTAATTCACCTGTGGGAACCTGCTCGGCAGCCTGTCATAGGGGAGTGGCTGGGGAAGGAGCCAGGCCTCTGCTCTGCATAGTCTTAGCTCCTGAAATGGCTACTTGATTCCATAAATCCATGGCCAGCCCCAGAAGTGGGAAACCAAAGAAACTGTATGGAGTCATAGTATGTTCCCTGCCCCCTGGGCTTTATGCTGAGCATAGCTGTGCTAGTTTAAGCCTTAATTATTTTTTAAAGGCAATAATCAGCATAAATAAAGGTAATTCAGGAGGATTAGCTTGTGTTTATTATATCCAAAATGCTAGCAAAATAACTGGGAAAAGAAAGTTGTTTGTTGGCTAGTGTTGAGCAGTTAACAAAAAATACTACTCTGATTAATATTGCTTCAAAGATGTTTTAAATGGTCCCAATGCTTTGTACTTCATCTCATTTCCAAATGAGAAATTCCCAGCCGAATCATAATTGCAAGGTGCAAAAGAAAAAGCATGGATGTGATGCACGAATGTTGCTTTTGACACCAATTTGAAATGGCTGCAGTGGGGCAGTACTAACCTTTCCTTGCTAGTGAAATCAGCATCATATGTGGCAGTAGTGGTAAATGCACATGCAAAGCCAGCAGTATGCAAATCCCCAACTTCCCAGGAATGCGGATTTCCCCAGAACAGGGCTGCTGTGATGCTCTGACTATAGGAGTGAACTTGGATGGATTTCCAAACTGCAGTTGTTATTAATTTATTTATTTCCCCCCCCCCCCCCCCCCCCCCCCAATTTGAGGGGGGAGGCAGTTGGTGGAAGAGTTCAAACAGGCAGAGAATACCACATTAACATGGTTGTTGTTAGAGGCAGAATGAAGGGTTACATCCAAACATTTGGGGGAAGTGCTGGCGAGTTGCCAGCATGCCAGACAAATTTACAGAAGGGTGAGAAATTTGTGATAATGTTCAAAGCTGCCAGATGAAGGAATTGCTTTTCACTGCAAACCTTTCTTCTAGAGCTAGTTGCTTAAATCAGGGGCACCTTCAGGCTGAGGTTTCAACTTCATTTAGTCAGTTTTGCAGGCACACCGCTGCTAGTGGCACATACATGCTAGGCAGGAGCAGCAGGGACAGGGGTTCATGCTGATTCACATGAAAAAGAGAAAGGGAATATATGAAAGAAGCAATACAAAGGGAGGAGGTTGATTTTTTTTTTTCCCCCAGAGCCAGAGAGGAGCTTTTCTCTCATTCAAAGTAACGTGCTCAGAAAGTGCTGCCAGCTCAGCCTCTGTCTTGGCTTGTCTTATTTTCCTCCTTGATCTGGGAAAGACCTAAACCCCTCATGCCAGTCATCCTTTCATGTCCGTGCAGGGGTTCTCAAGCACATGGAGCTTCTGCAGAAGGTGGTGGATGTAATTTGGGATTTTACTGCAATGATTTCACCAGCTGACATGGGGAGGGAGACTCTTGCATCGCTGCACTGCTCACGTGCTCCTGGTGGAAAATAGTGAGCCTTTTCTTGAATGTGATTGTAGGGGAAAGCAGGCCCTGTGCTGAGCAGCTACTTGCCGGCTAGGAGAATCCTGGGTCTGAAATAGTTCAGGACCTTGGATGCTCCTTTGGATTGTTTTTCAAGAAGGACTCATCAGTTCTGAAGTCCTCCTGGCAGAAACTTGACACTGCAACTATTGGCTTGTGAAATGAAGAACCAAAAAACCAAACCAGCATTTGAGTGTCCTGCAAAGCCTCTTTGGACGGACCTCTTCTCTTGGGAATTTCATCTTCTTAAAGGTAAAATTCTGCATCTGTGACACAGTCTTGAGCTCATGCAGAGGGGAATGTGTTTCTGTGAGATGCTTCCCCAAGCAGTCCCTTTCTCTGAGGTGCCCAGAGGCCGATTTTGTAACCAGGTCTTTCATTCGTGTTGGTTTCAAAGGGCCTCAGCAGATCTGGTGCGAGGGAGCAGCCTTGTGCTCTGTGGTGCTGTGGAGTCCGCTTAAATGGAGGCTCCAGGCTGCTCTCCCATGGCTCCTGGAGACACGTCATGCAGCCTCAGGCTCCTGACACTTTCCTTGATGGTTCCTTGTAGTCATTATCCCGCATTCCTTCTGGTTGCAGAACATGTTGTTATTATTGCTTTATGCTGGGTCTGTCTCCTGTCCCTTTTTTACAGGCCAATCTGGCCCTGTTTGCTCTTGCCTCTAAAACAAAAGCAAATTAGCGCTGCAGAAGCTGAATTATTTTGTTTATGTTATGGTCTGTCAGAGGACCCCACGCAATCTTTGTGCAGCTCCCTGAGCAGAGTAGCAGCAAGCGAGGAGATGTGTTAAGTCAGTCGAACCCTCCTGACACCCCGGCTTGATCCACAGATTCCCAAAAGGGTCTTTAAAGTAGTTGCTTTGGGGGGAACCAGGGCTGGGGAGTGGTCCCTGCAGCACCTCCATCACCTGTGACACTTCAAGCAGAGAGAACTAGCAATTTTTTACAGTAAATTGTAGCTCACAATTCAAAACTTGACAGCTGTCAATGAAATTTGCTGCTCAAAACTGATCTCGAGCACATTGCCTTCTGGTTAGTGTGTCCATGCATCCCTTGGCCAGGATGTTTATAATATTCAGGGAGTCTCTCATGTTACTTAGTGCAGTAATGTGGCTCCACGAATAAAAGCCATTTGCAGTCTGTCGGTATCGCATGTAACAAATGAGATCTGCTAAATGTGCTTGTCACCAGTGGTAGGAACAGAAGAAACAGAATGGCATATGTTGCTGTAATGGTTCTAAGTTATAATGAATGATATTTTCGTACGTTTGCAAATGAGTGTCTGATAGCTGGTGCCAGAGTGGGAGATATGGCTTGGCTGATCTTGCTGTTTTTGTAATTTCTAAACAGAAACAAGAATTAGGAAATTACTTTGTGGTGGAGTGCAAATATGTATAACATAAGTGTAAAGACTGTGTGGTGCAGCACACGTGTATCTATCTCATACATATGCAAATCGTGAGACTTGCAGTAAAACCATTATAACGTGTGATGGCATCAGCACTAATTAGCTCAAGATCCAGTCTGTTCCTCTCTGCCAAAGTAAACTGGGGTTATCTCAATCTCAACATTTCATATTTCCTCCTTTCTCTTTCAGGGGAGGAATGTCTCTATTGCAAGGTATTATGTCCTGAACTGAAAACGAATTTAAAGAATCACACAACAGTTCAAATCAAAATTCTAAAGTCATTTTTGCTATTATTATCTGCACATTATCCAACAGCTTTAATACTAACTGTGGACCCAAATGTTTTAAGCGTTTTGCCCATAAATAGAAGACAGTGTGCAAGTGCTGTCCAAATCAAGGCTTATAAAATGTAATGAGAAAAGAAAGGAAAAAACTAAATGCAGAAATTTTAACGATGGGGCAGCACGTTGTTTTCAGGACCAACGTGTGAAGGGAAACTGTCCAAACCAAACATGACCTGCAGAAGCTGTGTCAGAGCTGGGTGGTGGGACATCACCTCGTGCTTCCACCCCCAACAGCTGGCTCTGGAAAGGAAACGCTGGAGGGAGAGCAGAGCTATGGTGGGGGGTGCGGGAGAGGCTCTGAGCCCTGCACCTGCCGGCGCTGCGTGGAGGTGACAACAGCGTGGACCCACGCGGGCCGTGCAGCAGCCCCCCAAGCCACGCGGTGCGCCCCAGGCTGTGGGAGTGGATGGAGACGCAGTGGGACGGAGGCGGCGGCGGGGTTCCGGCGGGGATGCTGTTAGCTCCGCGCTGAGCCCCACTGCGGGGTCTTCATCATCTTGGAACAAACCCGTCCGCAGTGACCCTTCTCACATCCCGGGCGCTGCCACACGTTCGCACTGTTGTGTAGCCCTGCGTGCGGGGAGCTGGAGAGCAGGGCCCGGGCTGGCGGGCTGGGGGCCCGGGGGAGCGCCCCGAGCGCGGGGCAGCGAGCGCAGACGGGAGGCGCCCGCCGCCTTTCATTCCCCGCTGCCTTTCATCGCGCACCCCGGGGTTTGTACTGCTGCTTATTCATTAAGCACGGCTCCGCCGAGCTTGCAGCCAGAGCCATTACCGTCGCTTACGAAACCCGGCGCGGCTGCCTCCGTCGGGGGTTGTTTCAAGGGACGTCGGCGGAGCCCCCCCGGCGAGACCCCAAACTAACGCAGCGGGTGCGGGCGCTGTCTCGGCAGAGCCGCGGGCGGCCCGGGGCCGGGGACGTGCACTTAGTGCTCATCATTGAATTAAGCAGGGTTAATCGCCGGCCCAGCCGGCCCGCCCGGAGCCGCCGCCGCCCGAGGGCGCCGCGGGCGGGAGCGCACGTCGCGGCGCGGGGACGAGCCAGCCGCTGCGGGGGGGCGGGGTGGGGGCGGGGCGCGGCGCGGGCAGCCAATGGGGCGTGGCGGGGCGGTGGGGGGCGTGGTGCGGCGGCCCTGCGCCGGCGGTATTTACGGGGCGGGAGGCGCCGCCGCGGTGTCAGTGAGGTAGCGCCTGTCGGGCTGTGGCGTCAGCTGCGCCGCCGCTGTTGCCGCTCGAGGGGACGGGGCCGCCGCCGGCGCGGTGAGGAAGGCAGAGCGCTGCGGTCGTGCGTCCCTGCCCGTCGCAGCGGTGGCCGCGCAACGTCTCTGCCCGCGGGCGAGCGGCTCTCCGGTGCTCCGGCGGGGCAGGGGCGGGCGGCGGCGTCTCGGCCGTGCCTGCGCTGCGGGCTGTGGCGAGCGGCGCCGCGGCGCGGGGCGGGCGGGCGGGTAAATGGATCGCCATTCCAGCTACATCTTCATCTGGCTGCAACTGGAGCTGTGCGCCATGGCCGTCCTGCTCACCAGAGGTGAGGCCGCGGCGGGAGACCTGCGGCCGGGGCAGCCCGAGGGCACCCGCGGTCTGTGGGGAGCCGCGCCTGAGGAAGCGGGGCGCCTGAGGGAGCAGGGTGCGGGGGTCTGAGGGCAGCCGGGCCCGGGGCAGCCCTTGAGGCGGCGGTGGTGTCAGCGGGGCCGGTGCTGCGGCCGCACCCCCCGGCGAGGTCGGCGGTGGCGGACGGCGGCGGGGCCGGTAGGGTCTCGGCAGCCCCTCGCCCAGCCTTTGTCGGCGGGCGGCAGCGGGGAGCCACCGGAGCTGCGCCCTCCCGTCTCGTCCCTCCCCTCCCACCTGGCCGCCGGTGTCGGTCAGTCCGAGCGGGGCCCCGCGGGTGTCAAAGCGGGAGCGGCGCCCTGCCCTGTCCTGCCCCGCCAGCCTCCCGCCGGGGCTGGGGGAGGCCGCCCGGGGAGCGCCCTCCCGGGGCTGAGGCGACCCTCTGGCTGCCGGTCGTGGCCGTGCTGCGGGGAGGGGGCGAAGGGGTGAGTTAGCGCCGCGGTGATGGTGTGCGACGGTATTTATTTGTTTTGGAAGGCAGGCTGTAATTAACCCTGAATAGCATCCCCGGCCCCGTGCAGGGGAGAGCCCGCTGGCCCCATCAAAGCGGGCAGAACAGGGAGTGACTGAGTGATGTGAAGTCGCAGATACTGAAACTATGTGCCTGATAATGATATAATTAGGGGATCACAGACTTCTGGCTGCTGCTGACTTCAAAAGCTTTAAGAGAAGCCTGCAGTCTCTCCTGTAGCCATCTTGACTAAAAGCAGACATTTTTCTTTAATAGCTCCATACAGTAACAAGAAAGAGGAGGGAACAGAAGGGCATTGTTCACTGTTTCAAAATACTAAATACCCTTTCTGGCCTTTTGCGTAGCACAGGAAGAAACTTTATGAATTGACAGAAATACAGTTTTAATACCGTAATACAAAGTCCATTCTGTTTCACTGAAAACGTGGCTTTAATTAAAAAGCAGTTGAATTAACCTGATGACTAGCCTGTCAGATTTTTGTTTATAAGATTGTCTTAGGTCAATAAAATGTAGACTTTTGAGTGGGACTGTATAAACAGTGAACATGGGAGTATGTGTATTGTTTCACTTTCTGTGCTGTGCAGAGACTCGTAAGAACACTGTCAGCTCTGGTGGGGTTCCTTGTTTGCATCTTATTTTTAACTCTCGTACAGTGAGAAAATGATGAAAAATATTTTTTTCAGAGAGGCTAAGGGAAAGACCTCACATAGAATGCTTAGGAAATGTTTGAGTCTTTTTTCCATAGCATGCTGGATGACTGTGTGTGAATTCATGAAAAATTAGGTTACTTGGTCTAAAAGCCCAAGGGAATTGGACTGGAGACAGTGAGACACTCCATCATTTGGCTTCTATTAAGCAGAGTTCTTAAACAGCATCGGGAACTTCAAGGCCTGGAGCCTGCAGTAGTGTTTTGGGCAAAGTATTAAGGTAGGCTGAAGAGGGGAAGCTAACTTGGTTGGAATAATTTTTAACATTTTTCAGAATACTTTTCAGTTGTGGGGTGGGAGGGAATATTATAAGAAGAGGTGGCAGCACAGGAGGCATCTAGATCGATTTTTGCAGTAGAGACTGTATAAGAAAGACATCTGACAGTTCAGTTGACTTTAAAAGCCTTGGTGCCAATGTGATGGCAGGTACACCAGGCACATTAGAAGTAGTTTTAAGTCCCTTCGTCTAAGGAGTGCTCCAAAATCTGGCTTCCTCCTACACCTTGGATCGATGGCACATTGAATTATGTTTGAGTTGCAACTTGCCTAGAAAGAGTAAGTTTTCCCTACAGCACAGGATGCATATAATTCGTACCAGAGCAGTTTGGAGAGCACAAAATGAAGAGTTTTATGAAGGGAACTTTTTTATCGCTTCCTTCAGAAATTTTTGAGGTTTCCTGAGAGATTTTTCATAGAGCTGGTAAAGGATTTTCAGTCTAAGTGTTTCCCCTTTTGACCGCATGTTGGATTGCATGCAGAATTGTGGAGGGCTGTGGGGGGGAGCTTTTTAGCCTCGCAATTTCACTCGATTTAATAACTTTACATTTGAGTTGAGAGACATTGACTCTGGCAAAGAGATTAATTGTAAACTGCCCTGTTTCTGTTTTACAGTACTGATAAAAAAGCCTTTTTGCATGAATGGCTACTTAAGAGTTTTTCTTTCTGGAGAAATTACAAATAGTTGTGCAGTTTCACACAGTAAAAACCTTCCTGACTGGGAGACTTAGATGGTAATGGTTCTAGCTAATAGCTTTATAAGGTGTTAGTTAAACCTTTTAAATTTTGGCACAGTATTGAGAGGTAATAAACAATTCAGCAGTTCTGATTTTTTTTTTTTCATTTGTCACACAAATATTTAAACCTAGTATTTCTGTTGTGCACTTAACACCTAGTTAAAAGAAGCGTTACCTTTATAAAAATAGAATGCTGTTCTGTAGTAATGGTTTAAAATATAGATGTGATTTCCTTGTAGGACTGAAGGTGTGCATTGCTTTTAAAACTGGGATTTTGTTTTAAAAGTGGTTTAATGCCACTGCTAAGTGAGTGGAAATAGGTATAAAATGGTCTTGTTAGTTATTTACTTTAGGAAAAAAAGGCACTGTGACCTTCCTTGCCCTCCCCCAATCCCTGTTTTAGTGAAATGTTCTTACTTTAATTCAAAGGACTATAGCACTAGTAATTAAAACAAGTGCCCCAAGGCATTTGCAGGTATTAAGGCTATACAGTGATGTAGGCACTGTACAGTGATGGGAAGGAAACAGCCTCTGTTTTCATGGATTTACAGCCTAGAGGAGTACCCCAAAACTGACGCTCAGTTTAGTTGCGTGGTGCTCGTGGCTAATACCAGTACCTAGTGAGGTGTCCTTAAAGGACCAAATTCTTACCTTTCTTGCACAATTTTTATTTTTTAGGTGAAATCAGATGCTACTGTGATGCTGCACACTGTGTTGCAACCGGCTATATGTGCAAATCTGAACTTAGTGCCTGCTTCTCCAGGCTGCTTGATCCTCAGAATACACATTCCCCACTTACTCATGGCTGCTTGGACTCTATTGCAAGCACAGCTGATATCTGCCAAGCCAAACAAGCACAAAACCACTCTGGCACCACCACCATGTCCACGTTGGAATGCTGTCATGAAGATATGTGCAATTACAGAGGACTACATGATGTCTTGTCTCCTTCCAGGGGGGAGAATTCAGGTAGGTCAAGGAAGCTTTAGTGAAATTTGTCTTCTGGTCATCAGGCTGGTTACAGTTGAGACATTAAATGTCTGCTATTGATTTAGCTGTTAATGTAAGTAGAGACACCAGAATGAGAAGTTGGTGGATGGATGCAGGGTTGCATCTTAGCTGAGTAGCTTTTTTCTCTGCAATAATATTGGAGGTCTGGCTTGCCAACTTGACCTTGCTTGTAAGAAGCAGTTGTGTTCCCAGTTAAATCAGCCAGCAGAGTAAGAAATTCTGTTATAAACAGCCTTAGAAACTCATCTTTCACTTTATAGGAGTTATCTGTAGATACTGCAGAGTGTGTAGCTGTGGCCCCTTAAACTTGTCAGTGTGGCATTTAGGGAAGTTGCTTATATATAAACTGATTCTTAAGCTTCACATCTTTCCTCTTTGCAGGACAAGGGAGCAGGTATCAACATGACAGCAGCAGGAATCTCATCACCAAGGTGCAGGAATTGACCTCTTCAAAGGAGTTATGGTTCAGGGCAGCTGTAATTGCTGTTCCTATAGCTGGTGGGCTGATCTTGGTGCTCCTTATCATGCTGGCCTTGCGGATGCTCAGGAGTGAAAATAAGAGACTGCAAGATCAACGACAGCAAATGCTCTCCCGTTTGCACTATAGTTTTCATGGACATCATTCGAAAAAAGGGCAGGTGGCAAAATTGGACTTGGAATGCATGGTGCCTGTGACTGGTCACGAGAACTGCTGCATGACCTGTGATAAAATGAGACATTCAGACCTCAGCAATGATAAAATTCTTTCGCTAGTCCACTGGGGAATGTACAGCGGACATGGGAAGCTGGAATTTGTATGACCAATTATTTTTTAATCTGAGCTACACTTACTCTCTGAACTCTTGAAGGCCTTTGGGTTCTGCTGGACAGGAGCACTTTATCTTAAAACAAAAACTCTCATAAATCATCTTTGAGAAACAAAGGACCTCTGCAAACAGAATCTTGGATATTTCTTCTGAAGGATTCCAAAAGTTGTCTTATTTGCACAGAGTAAAATACACTCAAATGTATTGTTTGCTTTAAAGTTATGAAAGCAAAAATTGGAAGTTGTAAACACTGTCACCAGGGTTATCTGAACTGTAGGGAGCTGAAAACTGAGTTATTATAATAAACTGTATGCAAGCTCCTATGTTTCCTGACTTATTGTAAAGATTTTTTAAATATATATATTTTGTCTGAAACTTGCTTGTGACTTTTTGTTTTGGAAAACTATTTTGGGGCAGGGGGTGTGATGGGGAAACAAATCAGTGAGGTATGTATGGTAATGCCGTGCATAACAATTGGGTTCTGAAAACAGAGTCTATTTTCCTACTTGGTGAGGGAAATTAGGTGTTTTCTCCAGAATGAAGGTGGCAGCTTTATTGTTTAATACTTTGAGTAGCAGTGAACCCACTTCCTCAATTATTGGCTATTGCATTTTGCTCATAACCTGAGAGTTCTTCTGCAGCTTTGTGGGTTAATTATTTCTGCTTTTCCATTAATGAAGTGCTTCCTCCCTCTGTGCAAAACATGTCAGAAAGTGGATCTTAATTCTTTATAGCTGGTTGCTATAGCTCCCTTGCCTCACAATTCGTTTTCTATGATCTTTTCCTTTATACCTTTTACTCTCAACCCCTCTGGGCACAGTGGAAAACATCTGCCTTTTTTATGGTGTAACTCAGTATCACATGCTGCTACTTTTGTGTGGGACTGAAGAATCAACAGTGTACTCACTTTTATCTCTGGCTCTTCCTTTATGCTGTTCTTCCATAGGTGCCCTTTCTTTCCTGCCAGTATTTGTGCACATACTCTTACTTCTTACTCTTTTGGCTATTTGGCTTCACTTGATTTATTTCATTTATTCAATGCCTAGTTGCTAAAAACAAACAAAACTTCTGGATTATCCAAGGGAGCTTATTTTTCTTGTTTTATTAGATTTTGTTGCAATAATTAGACTTACTTAAAAGGCAGATGCTACATTGCAGTGAAAGAAGTCCAAAATGCTGCTGTGGGAGATGGTATTCATCTATGTTTTAAAGCCAGAAACATTTCTAAAGCTATGTAAAGTTGAGCCTCAACTGTTGCCACCACTGAAAAGAGGATGGCACAAATGAGGTTACAACAACCTTATTGTGGTAGATTGCTTTGGGATATGCAGCCTGAAATGCAAAGGGATGTGAGCAAGGGAAACCTGCCTCTCAGTCACAAGTTAGTGTTTCTGCAGCTACACATGAGCTATGTGGTAGGCTCGTTGGAGTTAGGTTGGTCACCTGGCTGTGCAAACAGAGGTATCGATGCTGCAAATGTACTGGCTGACTGCAGTGAGAACCATGGGAATGCCAAGGTCCTACCTTAATGTTTGCAATCCAGTTCAGCAGGATTAGTTTAATCTATGTACCTTAAGTTGCTGATGCTTCTTACTTCTTCAGAGTGCCTGAAAAGTTGCTTTTAATGCCACAAACTATGTTCTCTGATTTTTACCTTTTTCTGCTGCCAAAGTTTAAGAAATTGCATGGCTGCATCTGCTGTTGGAATCTGGCCTGTGGTCTTCTGGCTGACCTTCCAAACTGCTGCTTCCTTATAAGAGCTCTGCCCTTCCATTGCACTGATCTGAAAGTCTAGGGCAGGTGTCTGCTCTGCCAAGTGTATTATTTCTGCGAATGGCTGGCTGGAAGCTTGGTGCTGAAAGAGACAAACCTGAAACAGTGTCTGTCAGATGTAACTGCACCAGTAGTTAGGATGAGGAGACAAGTTAGATCTGATGGCTAAACCTTTCAAGTGCTTTCTCCAGAAATCTGATGGGAGCATGTTGTATAGTCATTGAAGCATCCTGTGACCTTCACTGCTCATTTGCTGCTGATTTGAATACATATGGCTCTATTTATGCTTGCCATTAAAAGGCCAGTAAGACCAGGATGCTCTAATTGGCCCCTTGCTGTGGAGATGCTTTAAAGAAGAAAAGAGATTGCTTGCCTTCCCCTCCAGTCCTGGGAGCAGGGCCACAGAGTCGCTGGGACCAGCGCTCAGGTTAGCAGCCACTGTCTCCTGGGGCGGTTCCATTACCTGGTGCGGTACGTATAGTTTAAGTGTGGAAGTTTCTAGGCTCTGAGCCTTCTAAGGATGAAATCTGGGTTTCCAATTTAATTTAAAGCCCATATTTTCAGGAAACTGTGTTATGAGCTGTGGTGTCTGTCTGGCAGCAGCTGTGTGAGTTATGGAATGAGCCCCAAATCTTTTCACTGGAACCACTGACTGCAGAGTCAGAACGTTGTGAGCAAGCAGTAGCCATCTGCATCACTAGTAAGTATTTCTGTAGAGGCTGCTTGTATTACCTGCAAACCTCAGCAACACCAGCTGTCTGCTACACTTTTTAGAAAACCTGTATTCCTGTGGCAAGGAGGGGCCTTAGTGATGTTCCATGGGCTTCCCAGGTGCTGTACTGATGTGGGGCAAGGCAATCCCGGGCACCCACTGAGTGGGACCCAGTGAGGCAGAGAACAAACAATGGCTGAAGAGCCTGGCCAGAGGCTGGAGGCCTAAGAGGTGGGGTGGCAAGCAGTGGCTATCCTTTTAGATTGCATTTGACTTGGGAGCCTGGATTTGTCATTGTGCTACACACTCTTGGATTTCCCTTGCAGACAATAACAAACACTCCTGTCTTTGAAACTGTCCTGCAGCCTAAGGACAGCCCTCTCTATTTCTAACTGCAAAAATATCTCAGTTCGGAATAAATATAATTAAACATCCAAGATGTAATTGAGCTTCCCCTATGCCTCTCTCTTTTTCCTGGTTCTTTCCTCAAAACACTAATGGTTGTGGCTTTTTGTATGTCTCTGCTTCTCCTGGCTTTGGGAGCTGCTGGGTTGGTATGTCTCCTCTTAACTCCTGCTGAACTGATTCTATTAAAACCCCCTTACTCCACAGGGGGCTTGACCTTTCTCTGAAATACCAAATGTGTCTGCTTTGGAAATCACAAACTTCTCCTCCTCTAAAGAGCTTGTAAATCTGGTTTCAATATTGGGTGATTACAGACTGTGTAGAGAGCTTGAAAGTAAGCAGCCACTTCTGGTAGCAGAGTGCTGGAGCTGGGCTGCCTGAGCCGAGCTGTGACTCTCATTTTTCACCCCAGTGTGTGTTTAGCGTAAAGCCACTGACGCCAGCAGATTCACCCTGGATTAGTGGTCGGGTGACTGGCTGGGCTCTGGTCACAGGACAGTTTACCTTCTCTTATCAGGACCCTGGAATCCAGTTTTTGCTGTTCTACAACCACTTGCTCTGTTGTAAATCCAGCGATCTTCTTTCTTGCAAGTGGATGCTGCCTTGGAGGGCAAACGCCCAGAAAAGCCTGGGGAAAGAGCAAGGTTTTTCCTTGGGTGTAATGGATGCATCTGCACCATCCCTTGCTTCTGTCATGATTGTTAAAACAAGGTATGAACTGGGAAAATACATCGCCAGACTGCCCCTGTGGATGGCATGTGCCTGTTGGCTCCCTATCAGTGGGGTTCCATCAGTGAATAAATGAAAGGAAAATTTGGCCTTCTCACTGAAAAGGAGAGGGATAAGAAGATTATCTCCCAAGGAAAAAAGATCTGTGGTCAAAAAAAGACCTCCATAATAAGGCACAAGTTGAGTGAATAAAAGAAGACGGTCTCTGAAGGAGGCAAAGTTGTCTTTATTTCTTTTTTTCAGATGCTTTCCCACATGGAGATCAATGGAAGTGTTTGTTTTGTTCCAGTGGCTGGTCACGTTGCAGGAAAATACCTTCCTTGTTTTGGTTCTAGGAGTTACTTGGGGAAATGATAGTTTGGATCTGTCACTGTATTTTATTTCTGGGGAAAAAAAAGTTGTGGAGAGGTGCTGTAAAATTATGGTTTTCTCTTGGGAGGGGCCCAGTGTCTCCAGCATTATGAATTCTGGCTCCCTCTAAATAAACAACCAACCTTGTTTGCTTTGTTTCACCTCTAACCCTTGTCTGCAGCCTTTACAATCGCGGGAGTTGAATCCTGAAGTGAAACAAACTGCAAGGGAAGGAAGCCAGGAGGGAGCCACAGTGCCTGCAGATCAACGGAGCTTTATACTCTCCAGTCAACCTTGACAAAAGGATTCAATCCTGAACTGACCTTCAGGGGGAAAAGCAAAACAAAAACCACCTTGACTTGAACTTTCAGGAGCGTAGGAGTTGTTTAATGCTCAGTTTGATGTCTACTAAAGGGAGCAGGGAGTTAGAAATGCCAAACACCTGTCTCACAGACCCAAATCCTAACAAGTTATTGGGAAATCTGAGCCCCAAATCAAATGGCTTTGAAAAATTTAGTAATTGCTCATCACTGTTTCCGAGTTATCTGTTGCTAAAAGTGCCTAAAAATGTGCTTTTTCTTCCCCAGGAGGATTCTCTAGGCAAATATACAACATCCAGTTAAGCAAATAGTGAGTTCTATTGAAACATCAATATTTAGATGCAACTTTTCACTGAATATATTTCTGGTGGGTCCTGCCCCACAGCCCAGCCCTGCTATTTCCCTGTGGGTAGGAAGGAATAAGTCAGCTCTGACACTGGCATGAATTTAGGGAGAGACTTTCCTAAAAAGAAGGTTTTATTAAAACTGGAACATTCAAGTATTTTTCTCTTTCTCCTTATCATAATGCATCAATGGCTGTGCAGTTGCAAGACGCTACTGAAATGTATTATTTCCCTCGTCTTGGCTATCAGCTGTATTTAATAAATACTGACTTGAGACAGCTTTTTAAAAACAGAGCCCCTTCTTTAATTGCTTTTTCACCTATTAGATTAAACTTTCAGAACAGTGTCCATGGAGCAGAAGGGAGATGAGCACATGCCTTTCTTCTAATTGCATTTCCATTTTTGAAAGGAGAGCAACCAGGAAAGGTAAAACCCACATTGTGGTGAACTTTCAGTGTCTGTCAGTGACAGAGACTCCGGCTGGCAGGGGACCATCGCCGGGCAGTGCTGGTGCAGGTAGCCAGTGTGGCCGCCGTGAGCCAGGTTGGGCTCTGCTTTTGTCATCATTTCAGAGATAAATCCCCTTCCTGTCACTCAGAAGGAAAATATTGGTGCAGTAAATCTCCTCCTGGCACTTGGCTGTGACAGCAGGGAGGGATGAACAGGCAGGCTCAGGGTCCTGCCCAGGCTGGGGGGATGCTTGTATTGGTGTGCAAATCAGGGCTTGTGTCAAGAAGGTTGCTTTGAAATTCTCAATTTGTTTAGTTCTGGCTGCGAAGTAGCTATTTCATCAGTGGAAGGAGATTTATTAACCAATTTTTTATGGCTATCAACAATGGCTTAACTCCAGCAGGGTCCCCAGCATTTTTATGAAGTGCAGGGGGTTCCAGAGGCAGAGGTGTTTTATATTGTTCTGGTATTTTAACCCAGTGAACTAAGGCCTCTGTCCTGCAAACACTTAAGGATGTGCATAATTCACTCTGGTCCCAAGGGCGGTGTTTTGTCATGGCGGCTGGCGGGGGTTTTGCTGAGCTCCACACTGGGCACCTGCAGCCACAGTGTTGGGGGGTGGAGGGGGCACAGCAGGCTCCAAGGAGGTCCCTCCTGCCATGGTG
Source organism: Podargus strigoides (assembly GCA_028020825.1). Taxonomy (NCBI): domain Eukaryota; kingdom Metazoa; phylum Chordata; class Aves; order Caprimulgiformes; family Podargidae; genus Podargus; species Podargus strigoides. The sequence goes on from CM051623.1 coordinate 42,177,581, forward strand.
TTTGCTTTGTCGAAGCCTGGGGGGGGGGTTGAGAGTTAATGCTGTGAAGCCAGCGTTCAGTCACACTACTGGTGGCCATCAGGTCGGTGTTTAGCCCACAGTGGTGGCCCGGCTGCCCTGGTTGGGGGTGACGATGGGGGAGTGAAGGGCCATGCTGGACATGATTCAGGGTGCAAATTAGCGTGGATGTATGTTAGTCAGGGGCAGCCTCTCACAGTTCTTCCCGCAGGCAGTGTGGGGAGGAGCACCCGAACAGAACGAAGGAAAGGGGGGGCTGTGCTGCTGGGGTGCTGGACTTGGTCTGCTGCGTGGTGAGACTGTGCTCAGGAAGGGGGACATTTTAAAGGTTGTGAAGTCAAACCTCATTTAGCTTCCCAGACCCAAAGCAATGCCCCCCGGTAAATCCACACCATACTTGCCCACAGGCACCACACTGGCATGTGAGCCCCAGTCCAAGCTGTAGCTTTATGTGACAAATTCCAGCTGGCGGGGTGATGCGTTTCCATCCTCCCACCTTTCCAGCCCCGTGCTCTTTCCCGAGTGTGCTCCTGGCGCAAGTGAGAGCAGCACGAAGAAGCAAGGGCAGAAGCGCGGATACTTGTGCAGCAATCTCGCTGCTGGTGGCATTGCTCTTTTCCATTTCTCTCTGCAAGTTTCCATCACCTGTGGCCTTTTATTATTTTACACACAAGACATCACAACGTGATTGCTAAGCCTGCAAAAGAGCAACTCTTGAAGGCTACCAAGCACCCAAAGCTGCGTGTTCAACTGTAATTCACCTCCTTTGCACACATGCACAATGACTAAAGTTTTAATTACATGAATGCATGCAATGGTTTTTCCCACAAAACCCCCTCCTCAAATCTCACTCCCTGGCCATCTGGGCCTCTGTCCAGGCTGGCTGCAGTCTCTCCTCAGCTCCTCATCTAGCAGTGGTGTTCTTCTCCCACTCCCTCCCTCCCCTGGATGCCTTTGCCCAACCTCTCCCCACGGGGCTGGAGGCACAGGGGGACCTGCCCATGCTGGAGCAAACTCTCCCTGGGAACAGGTACCATGCCCAGCCTCCCTAGCTCTTATCAGTCTGCAATAACCTTTCCCTTATTTGACTTTTTTCCCCCTAGGGGGACTAGGGACAGCCACAACTGTGTTTTTCCCAACCCAATTCCACCTGCCTGCTCACCGGTGGGAGGGTGGACAAGAGCATGGTCCTCCTACGATGGGCTCTGGGGTGGGCAAGCAGAGCCGGCCTCTGCCAGCCTCCTCTGACAAGCAGCCTCACCTCTGGATGGGACAGGTTCAGATGCTGGGGACTTCCGTTTCATAAATAAAAAGTATAAAGCCATCTCTCTTGGAAGTGAGTTTTCATGTAGCATTTATATCAGAAGCTGACAACACTTTTTTCTGCATCGAAGGATGACAGTAATAAATTCTTCCTCTTTTTTTTGGTAAGAAATGCACCCAAATTTGGGACCTGGTCAGACTTTTTTTTGTATTTATCATAATGCTAATGAAAATTGCCATAAGTTTTTGTTCTTAAAAACATCTATAACAAACTATTACATTTTTAATTGTGTTTGTAAGCTAGCATTAAAACTGCTTTACAGCAGCTTTTTGCTGCAGGATGGATTGGTTGTGGAGTTCTGTAATCTCTGTCTTCGTTATACACTGTTATCTGTGTCTCGATTACTGCTGTGCTTTCCTGACTGTGGGACAGTTTTGTCTGTAGAAAGGTTGTCACCCTGTACCTCTATGAAACGAACTTTGTCCCCTTCTATCTGCTGGTGGCAGTCAACGCTCCTGTCTTTCTCCTGCAAGAGAGAGGGACCTCCGTCAGCCCTGGGGACTTCTGTGTTCACAAGCAGCTCTGACCCTTTCCTCCACCCCTCCCTTGCTGTCCCCACTGGGTGAAGTGAAATGCTGGTGGTTCTGCTGGCATCTTGCAGCTTCCAGGAGAGCTGCCTCTAGGAGGCATTTTATGGCAAGCACCTTATCGTAGATTATGGCTGAACATACACAAGCACTCCCAGTGACCAGTGTAATCCACTCTTTACTGGCATAATTTGACTTTATTTTCTATTTACACAGGGAGGCTTGGGTGGAGTGTTATGTACATGGTATCAGAAAAACAGTCTGCTCCACCTTGGGGCTGCGTGTGTGCTGGAGCCAGTGCACCCGCCGCCCTGAGGGCTTCAGGAGCTCTTTGTACTCATAGAGCTTCCCCTTGCATGCAGGAGGCATTTGACTTTCTCCTATCAGCATCTTAGCAAGCAGATTGTAATGGCCCAGTAATCTTCAATACATGGACAAATATTCAATGGCATACCCTGTTTCTAAAAGGCAATCGATGAACCTGGTGTAACAGTCCGAGTACATCACCAAGTGGGTGCCCATTGAACACATCTAATCTCTTATCGAAGTAGCAGATCTCTTCTGGTGCTGCACCCTATCTACATATTAACATTTGGTAGTTCATGAACAATTTGCAAATTTGTAATGAGTAATGAAATCCCCTGGGAACTGTTTGCTTGCAATTAGTTTCCAGAGTATTTCATTACATCTGACAAATTTGTAAGTAAAGTAGTTCCCAGTATTAGGATTCTTGAGTTGTCTGCTCTGGAGGAAAGTGCTGCTGCAGGATGGGCAGCCTGGTGTCTGCTTCACCACAGCTGGGGATGCTTTCGGTGGATTTTTGTCCCAGCACCATTTGATAGAAACCTCTACCAACAGCAAGATTACAGGAATCTGCTAACTATATGATTCAGTGAAAATGAATCAGAAATATAACATACAGGTATAGTTTTCAGTCTTTATGTAAATATATCATCCCACTGATTTTCTCCACAACCAACCATTTTCCTCCTTTGAGTAGAAGTTGCCTGTCTGGACTTACAGATACTAAAGTCTTTTTTTCTTGATTATAGGGATTTTTTTTCCCAACAGATTTCTAAAAAACTGAGGTGGTTGAATAGCAGTGATTGAAGAGTAATTGCCATGAAACAGAATCACAGAATGGTGAAACAGAAATGCTAGGTTTCAGAACAAGACAGTGGACTCATGCCAGAGAAACTCACTGGAAGCTTTTGCCTGGGCCAAAGTTGGCAGATTTGGCATAAAAGGCAGATCAGAGCATGCAAAATCCAATTTCTTCCCTTAAAACAGTTACAACTATAGCTGTAGTAGTAAGCAAGCTCCTGGGATGTGGTGTGTAGTGACAGCATTATCAAGACTATGCAAAATTTACAGGAAAAGCAACAAATGAACCCATCCCAGCACTGAAATACAGCACAGATGAGTCGACTTCCAGCCTTTGGCACCTGTGTGGAGGATGAAGGACCAGCTTCAGTCACAGCCTGCGAATGGCTGCACTGGCCAAGGGTCAGATGAGATAGCTGCAGCCACTCTTAGGATGCGTATGGGATTCAACTCAATTACAGCTCTTCAGTGATGTTCTACTACACGTACATAGCACCTGCAGACTGGGTGAGTTTGGGACTTTTGATGCTTGGTGCAGCAGGCATCGCCCCCACAAGCTCACCACAGAGCCATCACCAGAGTGATGGGAGCCACTGGGTGCCCAGCACAGGGAGGTTTCCTGCAGAAAGATTTCAAGTCTCTAAACCAGCCAGCCTGCAGGCAGAGCACAGAGGTGAGCTTACACCTGGAATTAAACGTCTGGCTGGCAGCCTGTGCTTGGGGCCAGGCTGTGTCGTGTTGCCTTGCTGAGGCACTGTCGCTGTCACTAAACAGTCCTCTGGGTTTTGCGTAAGTGAAAGCTTGACCAAAGGTCTCCCATCTCTCAGGAAAGCATCCTACCTGTTGGGCTTTGGGTTATACATATTCTAAAATACCTGAAAATATATGTTTATAAAACTTCTAAATAAAATAATCTGAGTTTTCTGGCTGAGACTGGAATTATGTCATTAATTTATATATTGGTACTATATAATCTATTTTATAATTATGTAATGAAGCAACCTGCTTTGTGTTGTGGCAATGCTTGCTGCCCAGCGCTGACCCGCCATCTTCTGTAGACAGGTTACAGAAACTTTTCTCTGGAGTCTGCACCAAATCAGAAATGACTCCTTGGAGTTTCCTTCCTTCTTTTCCCACCAGCCAAGAAACACTCACATGATTTCTTAAAAATAAGAAAAAAACCTCAAAGTGCTGCTCTAAAGCTATGTGTGTGGGGGAAAACCCCTGTTTGGCCAAAGGAGGAAACAGTAGAGACAGAGCAACAATTACTGCTAAGCTTGTTTATGTTTGTTCTCCCCAAAACACAAAGAATGGAAGTAAATACAATTAGTCACCAGCCACTGGTGGGGGAGTGGAGGCTGATGAGTCATGGCTGCGCTCAGCTATGTCCCCAGACAGGTCAGTGCCAGTGCCTGGTGCAGGGGCCAGACCGCAGTGGCTCCTGCATGCCTGGTCCTTGGGGACAGGGCGGTGGCCCCAGGATTGGGGTGCTGCAGGGGACCAGGTGGTGGTCCCACCATCCTTTCTGCCCCAGCTGTGCTGTCGATGCTCACTTGTACCAAGGGATGGGATTGCTCCTCCACAGGATCTCTCTGCTCCCTTTGGGCGATGCAGTGCTTGTCTTTCAGCTGCGTGGAGGACTGGGCCACTTCCTCGCTCCTGTCCAAAAAATTGTAGCTGCAGGTGGCACGGGTCTAGAAAGGCAATCAGGCACTCCAGAGGAAGGGATTTGAAGGAATCTTTCCATCCTGCTGTGTATAAAGTGAATTTTTAAGAGCCTGTTCCAGTTGGTGACTAGGATGACTCCCAAGCAGATATGTCTTACCTGAGACTTTTCTGCCTAGTGAGTGTGCAATGTTATCATACGAGCACCTCTCTGTGATTTCTCTGCTTTGTCCCCTCAGGGCAAACAGATGGAAGTTTAATCCTCTCCCCTTAGTGTCTCTGGATTGCAAAGCCTTTGTCAAAATGGAGCCTGAGATCTTAAAACCTAATGCTTTTTCCTAGATATTGAGATAATTGCTATGGGCTGGATGCAAAGAGAATAAAGAAGCCAGGCTAGGCAAGCCGGAAATGGCAGCAAGTGAGAACTAGATAATGGAAAAAGTATTTCAAAATTATTTTCTTCTTGTCTCCATATACTGATTTGTTGCTAGGACAAATAGAAATGAGCTTAATGGATTCTTCTCTGGTCTGAAGGTTTGAGACTAGGTGAATTGAATTTCTGCCAAATTAGGGAAGAGTCTGAGCATTTCCTATCCAAAAAGATGAGAGAAAAATGAAACAAAAGAAATAGGGAGTCTTTCCCTATTCCACATTTCTAATAGGTTAGGAAGTAATGCAGGTGGATATGGCAAAAACTGGAGTGACCTTTCCGGCTTGCTTCTTACTGAAAAGCAGTCCAGGCACAAGGCACACACAACCAGGTACAGTGGGGAGGCAAAGCTTAACTACTTTGGGGTGGATCATCCTAGGTTGGATGCTGTGGCTGGCCTGGTCTGGTGTTGGTGATGGCCCTTTCTGCAAGCGGATGCTGAAGGAGCTGACATCCCTTCCAGCCATGCTCAGAGGATTCTGAGGTCTTTCTGCAACAGCTCTCGTGCTGAGGATGGCTTTTCCCCTCAGGGATGGTTTGGGAAGCAGAGGCTCTTCACAGCCTGTCAGTGTGGGTGTATGGAAGCCAGAAAAAAAATAAAAGCTGTGCAAATGATTTTACTTTCAAGGCCAATTTTCTGTGCAGATTTTATTATTGTAAATTTATTATTTGTGTAGCTCTTGCTATCTTTAAAAAATGGATGAGTGTAGATGGATTTAAAGTGATGCTTTCTTCTGAACAGGAAGGACAGCAGTCCTGGAGATGCCTGGTCAGATATCTGTTGCTGCAAACCAGCTTTGTGGCACTGACTTCAGCAAGACAACACTGATCTCTGCATCTCAGGCTCTACAAGTGGGCATTTCCTTATGCGTCATTGCTGTGGTTTTATTTAATCCTCGCTATACATAGTCAATAACAGGAAGACTCTTGTGACGTTTTTAATTGGCAGCAAGAGATCACATGCTTGCAGAAAGCGTCCTGTGTGATACCACCTCTTCAGAGCAGTGCCTGTACAGAGGGAGAGTGAGGGGAAGGTCCTTTCATCTCTGGGTTCCCAGACAGGAGCTGCATGCCACCCGCCCTTTGGTTTGGTGACAGAGATTTGTCCCAGCAAGAACCTCAGGATTTGGCTGTCTATCCTCATCAAGAAACCACGAGAGAAGTGGGAGCAGCTAATTCAAGTGTTTGGTGATAATATTAGCAGAGAGAGTATTTATGTTGGATGGAAAATGTATGGTTGTCCCTTTTAAATTTGATGTACAGTGTGAAGTATTGTGGTGTGTCACAAGAACAGCTTATGCACAGCTCCCAAGCAGACCAGTCCAAACAGTGAAAAGGCAGAGATCGAACATAACTTTTCATTTATTGACTTAATGCACATTGCAGTTTCAGTCAACCATAGCACAAAAAAAATTAGAAGACAAACTACACAATCGACCAATAATGCTAATTACAGTTCTCAATGAGGGAGATAATAGCAATGCAAGATAAAGTAAATACTTATTAGCTCTAAGGAGCATCCTGTAATCTGTATGAAAAATAAACACATTTATCTAGACATCACCTTAATGGCTCAGGCTATGAAGAGGCGGTGTGCTTACTTCACCCAGGTGCTGGCATGATTTATCATGTCTGGTGGAAAACAGAAGTAGCTCCACTGATGCTAATAAATGTAAAACTGGTCTGAATGGCCAACTGGCCCTTAATATTCACCTCAGCTGATGCCAGGACACCAGCCTGTTACCCTACAGCTATGGCAGGTGTTAAATATTACTTAGCAATATGCTATACATTATATATGTAATATGGTACATTATACACCCTCCCTCCCTCCTGGCCATTTGTAACCCTTTTGAAGATCTCATTAGCCCTAGTGCAAAGTCAACGGACACTTAGTTTAAAGGTAGGTAGGACATGCCGAGGGCCTCTGGAGCCAAGATGGCACAGGTTTTAAGTCTCTTCTTTGAGATCCACATGACAGTTTTGCTGAAAGCTGTTGTGGTTTCATGTTTGGAGGTGCTAAAAGTCCCAGTGGTTACAGGGTGGGTGGCAAGTGCTCAACACCTCTGGATATCAGGCTAGGCATGTCCTCACTGGCCACTTCTCTTCAACCATCTCCAAATGATTCCCCAATTTATTGCCACTAAAAGGCTTCAGCCCCGTCTCAGAGGCTCTCCGTTAATGGCATAATGAACTGATACAACGCTAAGTCAAAGGATTCAGAGCTAGTGTGCAGTAAACATAAACATATGTTTAGCGTTGGGTTATAAACTACTGTAGCCAAAGTGGGCAAGTGTTATAAACTTCAAACATGAAACAGATGCAAGTTAATTAGAGGCATGAAAGTGATGACAATAGAAGTGAGCTGTAGCAAGGAAATGAAATGTTAGTTTAGGCAGGAGCTGCTGCAGCTCTGCCTTACGCTGAAAATGCCTTCGGTCTCTGCTGAAGACGGGAAGGCATAGACATATTTTATCAGGACAGTCAGGCACGTTGCCCATATGCCAGAAACGTAAGTCACTGCTGCGAGTGGATGCTCAAAGGAAACTCAGTCTGGCAGGCTATTGAAAGATGGGAGTTAGTTTGCCACGAGGTTGTCTGAGGCTGAAGCTGGGCTCCAACATGTGTGAAGGTCCTGTGCCCTGTGTCCGTGCACAGAGTGCCCAGTGTGGCCACGGGGAAGATGCCTTTCTGGTGTGGGCATCCCCTGGGAGAGGGGGACTGGACTCCGAAAGCAGCATTGTGGGGTTGCAGCCCTCCTGCCCCTCCAACTTCCCAGCCCTTGATTCCAGCCAGGAGAGACCTCCAGCCCTGGCCAGGGGCTGTTAGGTACCAGCTGGTGCTATGAGCCCTGGTATGGAGGCAGAGGTGATTCACCAAGATTAGGCAGCCCTTGAGACTACAGGGCTGTCTGCGGTCCCAGGGGATGCACACCTTGCTCCTGGCTTTCCTCCTCCCTATCAATATAGACAACAGATTCTCTTCTTGCCAATAACCCTAGGTGCTTATACTCTGCCCATCTGTCTACCATCTAAGTAGCCCTAAAAGCAGTAGTTTGGAGCAGTTAGTGCTGTTTAATTAGGGTCTTGTGAGCTGGTGTCCTCCAGCAGCTTTCTGTGGCTTGCACAGATATTGTGGAAGAATAGGGGTGGCTGGTGTTGGAGGAAAAAGAAAAATCCCAAATAAATGCCTAAATAACAGGATCTCTGAGGTAGCTACAGAAGCTTTGGATATATTTGTACCCTTAATCTCAGATGAGAAAGTGTGAGTGTGCCTCTTAGGCCTGTGAAAGGATGCACAGACAGACCGTCTTTGTCCTCCTGGACTGCTGCTCTGATGTTCTGCCCTCCAACATTTTCTACACCTCTGCCTCAGACAGACTTGGGAGCCAAAGGGCTACCCACAAAGAAGATGGTTTAAAATAGCTCCTCTGACATAAAGGGCACTGCTGTTCTGCCTCTCCTTTCCTGCAGCCCTGACCTGTCAGCACCAGTGGTGCTGGGCATCGAGCCTCCACACCCACAGCACCTGGGGCCAGCAGGCTGTTTGGACCTCTGCTGCTGGGGCACTGCACCCCCCACCCCACCTGCTCAGCCCAGGAGCATCCCCGTACACCTCTGGTGCCTTGTCCTGCCATCACACAGCCGATGGAGCAGAGAAACTCACCCTGACATTTGCCAACCTTGCCCAGTCCAGCCCCATGCCCTTGCACCCCCTGTGTAAGCCAAGGCCTTGGAGAGGTACTTGAGGGATTTGCAGCAGTAAAAGTCCTCCTCTAAATGAGGATTTCAGGTTGGGGCCTGAAACTGTAAAGTTTGGAAAGTACCCAGTGGCTGTGCTGTCAGGGAGAGCTCACCAGTAGTAAAATAAAACCGTTGCCTAATTATAGTTTCACCAAGGGGCACTGCAATGCTACGGTATTAGCTCCTTGCACATAAACAGCGATGGGCAGGGGCTTGCCAGCAGTACTTGTACCTCCAGGAGGTAAACAGGTAACGGTATCACAGTGCTGCCACCCCAACGGTAGACAGCTGCATGGCAATAAAGGTGAAATTACAGGTACGTTTACTCATTCTCTACCAAATTACACGTAACTGGGGCAGGAATTACACCCAAGTAGCCCTCCCTTCACCGGGGGGAAAATCTGTGGTTGGGAATGAACAGATCATGGTGGAGCAAGGCAGGAACAAAAAAGGGGCTTCCCACCATTTGTGGCAATTGAAATTAAAACAAACAGGGGAAAAAAAAAAAAAAAGGCAGCAGCCCAGGGAAGGTTGTAATTATTCTACAATCAGCTATTCATTTAACGAAATCACACACCAGCACAGTGCTAATAGGAGGGTCTTGGCTAGCAGAGGGGTGCAGATTAAAGTGGGGAAGCTCAGATGTTGATACTTTTATCTGGGGAATGCTTTTCCCTTTTAATTATTACAGACAGGATGATTAAAAAAAAAAAAAAAGAAAACCAGATTACTGAAAATGAGTGCATCTGGGGGGGAAGGATGGGGAGTGAGCGGCAGGGAGTCCTGTCCATGGTGGAACTGGGTACCATGGTTCCCATGCTGTCCTGGCAAGGGTGGGCAGGGGTGTGCAGCAGTGCCAGAGCTCACTCTGTGGCACAGGCATGGGCTGGTCCAGGTGGCCGTGGATGAGCAGAACCTCATCTCAAACCTCAGACTTGCAAAAAATCCCGATGCCCTGAGCAAACGCTATAGTTTGGTTACATCCTTCAATTCTTGGGGTAAAAGCAAGTAGTTTTGTTAGAGCTTCCAGATCTGTGTGTGTTAAGTAAAAGAGTGAAGCAATGTCAGCTGTGATGAAGCACTGCCATGCAGGTAACCATTAAATGGGACTCCTTATAGAAGGAAGGGTTACTCACACGGGCCAGGGAAAGGACTGGAAATACTCTGCCGCAACCATGCAAGGTCATATTTCATTTCCGTAGTGTTTTTTCTCCCCAGGAGGCAGCTGGCAACCAAAGCAAAGCTCCAGTCTCCGAAGAATTCCCTTATTAAAGATTACTAGCTCCCTTGCTGCTCCAAGATGTCTCTTAGGAACTGCTCAATTCACTCAGAAGGTATTTTCCTTTGTGTATATGGGGGGGTGGGTTTTGAGTTGTTGGTGTTTTTTTAATTTAAAAATATCTTTCCCTTCCTACCATCCCTCCAGGTCAGGATAGATGTTCTTTGACATAAAAAGGGGGTTTTGGCATGTTGAATTAAACCTTCCTGACTTTGACGAAAAGCAACTGCAGGGCCAAGATAATTAACTGGGCTGATTTGGCGACTTACCTCCCTAGTTCAGTCCCACCAGCAGTGCCTGCTACAGAGCTTTGATAACTGCACACCCCACAAAGTAAGGAAGTTTAATCACTTTTCAGGACCTTTTTCTATCAACCACACATTATTATTTATTCTTCATTTTTTTCTCATGTGCTGTTTGAGCTGAGGAGAGCTATTAGGTCATTTTCTATTAAAATGTTGAAATTTCTTCCTGATCATAACTGAACCATGGAGCCCTTCAAATGTCTCTGTGAACAGGAGCTGGGGGCTCTGACCATGCAGACAAATACTGTGCTGCTCTGTCCCTCACTGGTGATCTGTGATATGTCTGTTATTTTCCCTACACTATGAGAGAAAGGCATGTGAGAAAGACATGTGAACAGCAGCTCTGTATTTTCCCTCAGCCATAGAGATGAGCAGCACCGGGACCTGGACTGACAATCTGAGAAGGTCAAAATTAACAGCAACCCAGATATTGCTATTTAGCTTGTATTCCCCTTGGCATTCTTTGTTTGACACTCAGGCTCTTCAATACAATCAGGTTTTGGCTTTCCTGTTATTTTCGTGGGAGAAGCAGGCAGGGCCAGGTGCTGCCCATCTCTCCCAGTACTGGCATTAGCAGGCTGCAGGCTCAAGGCAGGCCAGGAAGGTGGTTCTTCATGAGTTAAGTAGTCAAGCTGTGGAGCTCCTTGCTGCAGGTACAGTAATGATTCCATGTGCTCAGTGAAGTGGCTGGTGGAAGAAAAATCCCTTGAAATAAAGGGACACCACCTCTAGCTCAGGACAAGTTATGAGTGGCAGATGGCGGGGGCTGGGAGGCTGTCCTGGAGCAGGAGATCTGTGTGCTCCATTCTTTCCTGCATCCCCTCGTGGTGATGGCAGGGGATGATGACCATGCTAGCTGGAACCATGGTCTAAGCCTGCAGGGCCTGTCTCTTGAGAACCCTTCTTGCCTGTTTGACTCCTGGGAGAGGACAGATTTGAACAAATACACGTTTTGTACATAACCAAAGCTATAGCAGGTTGAGCAGAGCTCTGGTCCTGCTTCAGATGAACTTACCTGTTATCTGCCTTCTCTGCCTGTGGGGCTGAGTCCAGGGCTCAGCCAGCTAAACAGTCTGGACTCAAACTTGATGTGACATGACAAAAAAGCCCAATGGACTTCAAAACCAGATTCAAACTCAGATTGCCAGGTGGGGTGGAAGGGGGATGTAGTATGAGCAGAGATGCACTGCAACAGCTTGCTCCAGGCTATGAGGTCTCTGGCAGAAGCTGAGGCTTTTCCACTGAGCAAAAGAGTTTATCTGTCCCTGCAGAAAGATGAGGATGGGGTGATCGAGCAGCACAAGTCTGTGGGGCAGCCAAGGGGTGAGGAGCCTCAGGGCTACCTCGGCTTCATCCTCCAGGGTGGATAAACGCTGTCCTGTTCTCACAGTTCTTGGCTGGGGGAAAACCTGGTGCCTTCCTGGGATGGCAGGGTGGACTCCAACTAGGTTAGTCCAGGTGCTTTTGGGCAAATGCAATTATATTTTTCTTGGTTCACATTTGTTAGGCTTAACACCGCTTGTAGAAGCAATATTAATAGTCTCTTAACAGAAGATAAGGAGTTTAGGATGGAATATGAATTTTGCAGCCCTCCTGCTAACTTTTGCCAGTTTAGGAATAGTTTTTATCTCATTTTATTTCAATTTTCTGTGTGATCTAATGCTTATTTTTAAAAGTGGTAGAAATCAAACAGTAGCTGCCACGTTTAGCACATGATTCTTAGTCCTTCAGTGCTGTTAGCTCACACTCAACGGATGCGAGCTGTATGGACCTAAAGTACAACTGTCTGTGAAAAGAAGCTGATATGAAAGTACTCTTATCTGCACTGCAGTAGGTCCTGTTGCTTTGGAAAAATCTGCAGACTTCCTGACAGGTCTGAATTTGATCTGTAAGAAGCAGAGGAACTTGTGATCTTGTGGAGTCCACCAATGGGAAGAATGCACAGGTCCGTATAGAGCCTGCCCAAACTCAGGGCGGGCGGCTGTGCTCATGGAGGATGCTGAGTTTAAGAAAGTGTACTGGGAAAGAGAATAACATTACCTCCGCATTAGATGGTAACGTTACCTGGCCTTGATATTAGTGAATTTGCTATAATGGTGACTAACAGGTATGTTTTGAAAGATACAGATTCTTTTTTTCACTTGGAGAAATATGAAAAGAGCAATTTTAAATGGCTTCCATTTCTTTATATGACAATCTGAGAACAGAAATGGTCAAAATCACCATGACTGGGTTTAAAAGCAACCTGACTAGGAAGAAGCCATTTTATCTCCAGCTCTTTCTTGAGAGTGTCTGTGGTAGTGAAACCCTCTGCTGTGCAGCTTCTCCCTCCATGGGCATCCCTGGAGCCCTCAGTGCCTCCTGCCAGGTGCCTGAAGGCAGCCTAGGTGCTGAGGGGTCTTTCCCAGTCTAGTCAAGGTTATACATGCAGGGACTAGACTCAGCAATGGGCTTAGGTGACACTGTTTAACTTTAATGACTTGTTCAAAGTAAAAAGGACTTTAAAAAAGTCCTTGTTAGAATGAATCACTGCTGAAGGAAGTTCTGTGCTAGTTGCCTTTTACATCCTGCCTCTCCCCAGCAGGCTGGCCTTTGATGTACATTTCTAGGTAGTGTTTGTCTCTAAGAGCTCTGTTTCTGCAGAGAAAGAGTGACAGATTTGGGTGGCATCAACTCTTTGCTTGCCAGTAGGGGTTTCAATGCTTGCCTGGAGGAGATTGCCTCCAGGACTGCAGGACTCAGATTACCATGCAGGTTTGTGTTCCCCACCCATTCCTTCTCCCCTTTGAGTGACAGCAAGGATATCAGCTGTGTCATGGCTTTTGTCTCTTGGCTGCTTGCCCTTCAGGCATCACACCTTTCCACAGCTACTTCTAGGTTGTCATCAAATGGGTCACTGTCACGTCTGAGCCAGACTGGGCTTACACAGCTAATGCAGAGGGGCTCCACAGCTCAGTGCCATTTCTACCGAGGGGTAGACCTGCACCAACTTTGGCCTAACATGATCTGCTGGCCAAGGCTTTGATGTAATGTTCACTGTGCAATAAAGCTTCTCTGACATAAACCGCGTGAAAGTATCCTGCCTGGCTGAGTATAACAGGATATGTTCTCTGCACAAGCTGCGTTAAGCTTTGCCTTAGAGTCTAACAGCTCTTCTTGTCTCTCCTAAGCTTTCCTGTTGAATGTTTGCATCATTTCAGGAGAACATTAGAGATTATTTAACTGAAATGACTTTGAGAGATTTGAAGGCTCCAAAGATCAGCTGACTTTTACAGGGAAAAGAGAGTATTTAAAACCAAAGCAAGGGTTGCATTGAAGGCTCATTCTTTATTTGAGGACAGCTTAGGAATGATTTAACAGGGTTAGCTTCAGAAAGAAATATCCTGAAGTCCTCTAGGAGACATATTCTTGCAAGACTGCCAGCTAGTTTATAACTGAGATTCCTCATGCTCTGTGGGGGTAATTACTGCAGCTGGGTTGGAAATGCTTTGGTATTAAACCAGCCATCAACGAGCTACTGAACACAGGCTCAAATCCACAAGGAGATTCTCAAAGCCTGGGCTGATTAAAGCAGAATAAATCTTGGACTGGATTGCCTGTCCGTGCCTTCATGTTTCGCACTAAGGGGGATACGGTATGAAGTGGGATAGGCTGGCGTGAGTGGGTCATGCATTTTATCTGAGAAATGAGCTTTCCTTTTTCTGGGAGGTTGCCTGGAAGAGTCACTTAAAATGAGAGCCCGAGGTAAGGAATTCAGCACCAAGTTGTGCAATATCCAGTAGCAACATAAAAAAAAAAGAAAGAAAAACCTTTTCTTTCTTCGTCAGCCATGAATTCATTTAAGCAGATATAATGTCCTCCGAGCTGCAGGAGCCAAATGACATCTTTCTAGTAATTCTTCTTGGGCAGTTGCATACCTTCAGTAAACCCAACCCAAAATCCACATGCTTTAAGCCCTGTCAGTGCTCCTGTTGTCTGGGTGCGTGCATGTAAAGGTGCTTTAGCTCGCTCTCTACTGTGGGGTGTTGCCGTCTCCATCCTTCCTGCCCAGCAGGGAAAGGGTCCAGGGGGACTCACAGGATCCTGGGCTGCTGGGATGGCCACGTGCCTCCTGAGAGGCTTTGCAAGGGGCTGCTGCAACGCTCTGCTCCTGCTCTCAGTTGAATCCTCCTGCTATGACTTTTCCAGCCCTTCACCTCCCTTGCTGACATCAGGGCCTAACATCCCTGTCATGGGCAAAGAGGTATTTTCTCCTTCCTTTTGATTCAGAGGAGCTGCAGGAGGTGAAAAGGAATGGGAGAAGCTATGGCAGGAACAAACACTGACGTCCCTACTGTGCTCAAGGGCCACCTCTGATTCACAGGCTGGCTCCAGCTCAAACATCATTTGGGTCACCTTCACACTGCCTCTGCCACTGACCTCGGCAGCCACTGCCGTGAGCGGCGAGGACCCCATGCCTCAGTGCACCAGCTACCTGGCTCTGCACTGTGGGCAACGCTGCAGTGAGTAGGTAAAAAAAAGCACCGTTTCATCTGCTGTGACCTCCTGGGTGGTCCTGCTGTTCTTAACATATTTTGTCTTACATGAAAGAAACAAAGAATGGTCTCTTGGGGATGTATACAGCCCCATCACAGTGGCAACTGAACACTTCATTAGGATCTTGAACTTTATCCTCGTAGACCTGTCGTAAGGAGAGAAGTGCTATTATCCCTCCTTTGAGGAGGGGAAATTGGGGACAGTACAGCAAAGCCAGGAGTTGAGCTGCAGGGTTTGGGGGTCCTGTGTGTAGCTGGATGAGTGCAATGACACTGTTTTAGTAAATGTGTTTCCACATTAGAGCTGGTATCCATGAGTTATTGTGTTGCCTTTTGGGATTTGAACTCAGAATGGTCCAGAGAGATGTGAGTCACAACACTTTTTTTCCAAGCCCTGCTGCAGTGCTGGGTACATCTTCAATTAAACAATATCTGCTTAGAGAAATCAGAAAGGACATAGCACTTGTGGTCTTTTTTTCCCACTTCAGTCCTGCTCGAGTGCATTGATTAGCCTGAGCTTGTTTAGTTTATCTGGCATAGAAACCACAAAAGGGTATTTTTACATGTAACTGGCAGATAAATTTTACCAATCATATTCTGAAGGAAACAGTAAGAAGAATAATTTCCCTTTTCTATTTACATTTAGAGAGACAACTGGGGAATGGTCGTTAGGGAGGAAAGATTAAATATGATCAACCTGGAGATACATGAACACACAGTTTATCTGGATGTGGATATGGTCTTTTCAAAGCCTATTTGAAGTATTTTTCTTGGGAGCATTGGTGAGTTCCACCATTTCCAGCTCTCCCTGGGCCAAAAGTGGCATTAAGCTGTGACCTTAGAGCATGTGCTCTGCCAAGGAGTCCTTTTGTTAGGGACCTTTTGGGTTTTAAAAACATTGTCCCTCAGACAACAAGAAACAGAAGTGAAAGGTGAAGCAGTAAATATCCCTGACAGAAGCAGTGTGGTGACCAGTTGGGAGTTTGGAGGATCCCTGTCTGTGCTTATCCCACTGTGGGCATGGGGGAGCAGGAAGGATTTATAGTCTGATGTGTCCTTAGAGCCTGTTTCAGGGTCCTCACTCCTACATCCCATCCCTGGCCCAAAGAAATGGCGCATTCCAGGTTTGAAGGTGTTGGCTACGTTCTCGGCAAAGCCCTGCAGATCCTGGCCATCTGGAGCCAGACCAGCATAGTACCAACAATGGGACTCTAATGGTATTAAGAGACTTGCTTGAATTTTTGGCTGTTCAATAGCTCATTCCCTTGCTCTTACTGTGGGATTGGGAAGCAAGTCATAACAAATATGTGTGTTTGAACAACCACTTGTTTTCAAAAGCAGGACTGATTAGGATGACTTGAACTTGTCAGCTAGTGGATCCCAGGGCAATCCTTGTAGAAAGGAAAGGGTTTTACCCTCCTAGGCTTCTGGACATGCTGGGAGTGCAGTGCCTGCCAGGATAGCTGCCATTTTCTTCTGTTATAAGGTTTGGCGAGATCTTGCAATGTTGGGTCAGGTTTGGAACCTTACAGCTTGAGTGAGAGTCTGGTCCTTCCCTTGAACTGCAACCAGAGCTGGAGGGGAGCATTTGGTCAGAAGGACATTTTATTCCTTGTATCAGAAGCTTTTGGATGGCAGTGTGCCAATTTTGACTAAATTTTGCTCAGGGGAATGTCTCAGATCCAGCCCAGTCAAAAGCCATTCTGCAGAAACGCCACTGACAGGGTGGGTGTGATTGCTCTCTAGTGGTACAGGGCTGTGGCCCTGGTCCTTTGTGCCAGGGCCTCTGGAAATGCCTCTTTACGGCTCTGCTGTTGAAGCTGTTCCTCCCTCCATAAGCAATAAAAGTCTCATGGAGAAAGAAACTTGCCCAGTATCATGTCTCAGGGCTTACCAATGGCTCTGGTGAAATGTCTCAGTTGCAGGAGCGCTCCTTGTGCTGCACTAACTTCTATGAGCACTTCTTCACAGGCATGTGTAGAGGTTTGGGTTTTTTTCTTTTTCTTTCAAATAAATTTCTCAAGATCTTGGCTATGCTCTGATGCTGCATGAGAACACTTTTTTAGCTCTTAAAATTGTTTACTGAACAGAAAAAACATTTCTTACCCAGTTCCAACTCTGCCTGGAGCTCTGTGGAGGCATTGCCCATTCCTCTTGGAACGGCTTCACCTTCTGGAAACAGTGTCTGCGAAACCCTCTTTGTCTAAATTTTTTTTTTCTTTTTTTTTTTTTTAATCTTCAGCCTTGTCATCCTGCTTTGTGAGCTGCAAGCATGGTGTTTCCTATCATTTTAAAAGAGGCTGTTCGCTGAAAGATATAAAAGCGTAAACAAAAAGTTCATGTTTGTTGGCACAGTTTTTAAATGCAGACATCTGGGTTAGAGATGTGAGAAAATTGTAAAGAATTTGGGAAGGTTCAAAGGCTCATGTTATTAAAGTTTTAATAATCTCCTTTTCTGCCTAGCCCCAGCCCCCTGCTAGTCTTTGAATCTTGAAGGAAAATGCCGTCTGAACAAGATTATAGTTAATTAGGGTAGGATCTTCTCTTTGAAAGCCTGTAGGAAGCTGTCCTGCCTTTTTATTTTTCAGACTAGAATGAGCTGTGTGTAGGAGGAGATACATGGCAAAACACTTGAGTGCAGTGTTTTAATTTAAAGACTCCAGGGGCTCTGTTAAGTTTCTATAACACAGACGATGGTATTTTCACAATCACTTTGTTATGTAATCCCCAGAGAAATAATTCACCTGAGGTGAAATTCACACCTCATAGAGGGGCCAGGGCGGGCTGGCAATAAACACGTGTGCCTATACACACACATGCTTATAGATACACGCTCCTATAGACACACGAGCCTATGGACACATGCACAAAGCCCATCTTGCAGCTCCTGCAGGAAGGCTGGGGCAAGCAGATGGGACCGGACAAGGCTGATTCCTGCTGCCCTCCTGCTGCTGGATGACGAGGAGAGGGAGAGGATGAAGCCTTTGCTTTGGTGGCCATGCATGGCTTGTCCCCGCGCTGGCTTCCTTGGGGTGAAGGACCCTGGCTCTGCGGGTGCAGTGGGCCAGGGAGTTTGGTGGTTCTGACCACTGGCCCTGCATTGCTCTGGTTCTGCATCTTCTTGTGGCAATCTGTCACCCCCTCTTACTCCTGAAGTTCTACATGTGTCCTGTCTGGCATCAGCCCGGCAGTGCCAGTGGAGAGCCCATGGCACCTGCTTGTGGCTGATGTGCTCTCACAGCAACTGTGTGGGCAGCTTGCAAACATGGCAGATGTGCACCTGTCCCACCCACCCCCTGCATCGCTGACTCTTGCTGCTCTGCTGGTTCTTGTGGCCCCTTCTCCAAAGAGCTTAAACCTCTTCTCCTGCAATTGCCTGTGCAGATGCTGCTGTGGTCCTGGCTGGCACGCAGCAGCATGGCTCCTTCATCTTCAAGAAGCTGCTGAGTCTTAGGAGCATGAAAATAACAGGCTGGACCCTGTCAGTCAGGGTCACTCAGCCTGCAAGGACTACAGGCAGGAGTGTACAGACAACCCAATGCTGTCCCTGTGTCTGTAAGTGCTCTGTTGGTCAGCATTCCTGTTTAACCCACACCGAGCCTGGATGCTGTAAGTGGTTCTTCACGGCCTCAGCCACCGCTAAGTGGCAGAAGGGTTGAGGCTGATGATTTGTATAAAAGGAAATGTATCTTTTTTCGTGAGTTTGCTATAAAAATAAAACCAGTTATATTTCTGGCCTATTTTGTTTTTAGTGCTTGCAAGATGTCCTGAGGGAGCTATTTTTTTTTAGAAAAATAGGGCGTTAAGAACCGTAATTTCCCTAACATAACAATTCTATATTTATTTCACTTTCTTTTTCTTTACACTCCCTGGCTTATATTAGCAGTGCTTTTCCCCATCTCCTTCTGTCTCTCTAGTCTGCTAACAACCCAATTAGTGAGTGCCCAGAGCATGAAGCATTCCTGGCCTTGCTGCTGTTCCAGCCAGTCATTAACTAGGTGGAGAAGGTCTAACAAACACTGGAAAAAAAAAGTGAATTTGTTTTTTAGAAGTTAGTTGAGTTTTACAGCATTGAAATAGAAAAGGTAGTAAAAGAGGGGAAGGGGGGAGTAAACACATTGCCAAAATGCTAAGTCAATTAGCTTAGTTGAAGGGCCAGGATTTTCTGATGTAGCCTGGAGTCTGGAATTGCTCTCACCAGTAAAACACTTCCAGAAGGTCCAAAGAGCAGCTACGTTGTTTTTTGGTTTTTGGGTTTTTTTCCACCAAAGAATTTTGGTATTCAGGCCTAAACCCCTGATCTTAACAAAGATATTATTTTGCCTTTCTTGATATCACTTGGATGCTTTATACTCCTTTATTGGGAATTTGCTCCGTGCCCTGTTTGCTCCAAAATGCTTTATTGACTCTAAAAACAAAGTTCTTCAGCCTTAAGACCCTGAAATCAAGGCTTCAAGAGTCAACCAGTGTCCATGGTCAGTCTTCTGAGCCTTTATTTGGGTGCCCAAATACAGTTCTTTGATGTGAGGCCACCAACAGCACTCAAACTCTGCAACATAGACACACCATTTATCAGGAAATGGTGCCAGATGAGTGGCAATGAAGTGACAGGAGAGAGCAGTCCGTGGCTCCAAACATCAGCAGGCAATACTGGAGACACAAGAGCATGCAGTACCGCTGAGAGCACGGTCACTGATCTGTGCAGCACCTTGCTCACTGGACACGGAGGCTGTTTTTAGGAACACATATTGTGGAAACACCAGTCAAGCAGGTCAGGACCTCATTGCACTGGGCCTTTACGAGCTCAGCAGCAGAAGTAGACCATCATCCATTTTTCACCTTATTATCACACAGGCAAGCTGTCATTGAGAGAGGGGAAACTTCCTAAGAAATTCAGTGTTGGAGCCAGTCATTAATTAACATACAGTATCACAAAGAGTCCAGGTTTACTAAATTCACACTTTCCAAATGAGAGGTTGGATCATTCTCCCTAAGCATAAACCCTCCCATCCCTGAGGTGTATTCCCACCTGAACCTCCCAAAGCAGCAAAGCCCTCGGGTGCCCTGCCTTCAGCTATCCGGCCTCTGAGTGAGCGGATGGCATGGAGCCCAGAAGTAGAAAGACCTGTTTGCACTGATTATCCTAGGTGTCATTAGCAGGATTCTTTACAAACAGCTCCCTCCTTTGAAGGGCAGATATCCCCTTGCCTGTGGAGAATTACTGCAAGCACTGGCTGCCAGATTTATCCTTCTTTTTCCATGACCTCTCCAGTACATGGCACCTCTTTGAGCTCACTGCTGTCAGAAAAGAAAGCTGAATTTTCTGCTGGTGTGTTGACCTGTCCCATTGTCCTTTGTGCAATATGTGTTTTTTTCCCTCCCCTGCTGTTTTTAATGAGATGATTTGTGAAATAAAACTGAAAAATATCCATTGTCAGAGGATTCTTAACCCAAAGGTGCTAAGAACCTTCTAAGTGAAAGCCTGGAGCCAGGTATTGGGAGAGTCTTTAGCTGAAATTAAGATTTGCAATTCCTGATATGAAGAAGCTGAGGAAATGCAGTGATGAGAAGTGCATTTGTCAGGCAGCCCCCTTTTGAAAAGTGCTGATATGTGTGGTTGTTGTTCAGAGAAACAGAGGCGGGTGTGATGTTCTGCAGCCTTCAGCTTTGCCCTTGGCATGGGATTGTCCACTGGGAAGGATATAGCATATCATACCATTAAGTTCCTCTTTGTAAAGGTAATGAGGAATACTGTCTCTTGAAGTCTTAATGAAGGGGCTATAGACTATATGGACATTTTTATTTTTTTTTTTCCCCTCTCTTATTACCTGTTGACTTATGGGATAAATCGAACTCCTACAGAAGAAAGCCTAATGTTAGCACACAGTAGGGGAAGAGGTAACATGATGAAGAGCAGCAAGTAAACATATATACATCATCCTTCATTCCAAATGCTGGAAAACTCATCCCAATTTTTCCTTTTCTGTGTAACTTTTGCACTATAATGGGTTAACAGGTGTATCTTCTTTTCCCATTGTGGACTATACATTGGTCAGTGGGTAAGAGATTTGCCAAGAAATTGTTGTTCCTATGACACAGATCAATGCTAGTGTCAAAATTTGTGTAGTAGTGATCACTTGGGTCACACCTACACAAGCTTCTGCATTACTTCAAGTGTGCTTGCTGTGTGTGTCTCTGGGACTAATATGACTGCAATTATAAAAACATGCTCTGCACTACTAAAGTTTCTTCCCTACAGCTTGGAAATGTGAACAGACTCTGTTGGTTTAAGCATGTTAGTGTAACACATTTTATCTAACTAAAATGGAACAAAGCCTTAGGCATAACTTTGCAAAATAGGTACACCATCTCAGTACTTATCAGTATTATTCTATTAAATTAAGGAATGTGCTGTTGACCTGTACCACATAGAGATAACTTAAGACAGGATTTGGTCCTTTCCTTGTAATGTTTGCAACTGAAGTAGAGAAAAACCGTATATGGTAAAGAATTTTTGAAAGAGTCATCTTTTTTTTTTTGGGGGGAGTGGTGGTAAATACAGGTTGGTTTTTAACAGTACTCGATATGTGAAAGTAATGAAATACAGGCCAAAGAACACATTCAAATTTTGCATGTTTCATTGCAGTTATTTCTTTAGTATGATTATCCTACCTGCCTCAGTCATATGTCAGGAAACTCACTCCAGTAACCTGCTAACTTGTATGTGAGAAATATAACAAAACCATGGGAATTTACCTTCTTCAAATGGATGAAAGGCAGATGAAAAAGACAGTGGTCATTAAAAATTGCTAGATGATGAAATGTTGCAGGAAATGTATGCAAAGAGTTCCTTAATTCAATAATAAGGACTTTTCAACATCGTTTCTCGTAGGAAATGAAAATGAGGACACAGAGGTATGTTCAAGACCTAGACTACAGTTTGAAAGCAGACTATGTTAAAGAAAGGAAATAATTAACCATGCAAGGCACCAAGTGGTTTAATAATTGTTATTCCAAGAAGGAAAGTATCAGTACAAATAGGATTGGAAGGCAAAGTTGTATAAACATAGCTGGGGTATATGCTGATGGGGCTACACACAGGAAAGATCCATTCATTAATTGATTTGCTAGGTAGAAGAGAGGTAATGTCAGCAAAAGATTGAAGTAAACCATGAGTAAACAGGAATCTGGGATGAAATGTTCCCCTTATACATTTTTTTAATGTATAGTGCTTGTTCATCTTAGCCCGCTGTCCCCAGCTGACAGGTTGGTGTGAATGGTCCTGTCCTGCCCCGGCCCTGCTCTCACTTCAGCTCCATTCCCTGAGTGGCTGCTTGAGCTGCCTGGTGTGACAGTCTTGGTCCATGACACCTCCGAAGCAGGCTGAAGCTCAGTGGCTGGAGAGTGCCCCTTTACAACTCAGGTTTACAACTGCTGTAACAGACAGTCAGGAAAAAGGTAATTGAGAGAGAAATTGTGGGAAAATTCTGAGAAAGCAATTGTGGGGAAAAAAAGAGTATGGGAACGGTCACTTCACAAAGCATTATGATGAGTGCAGTTTCTAAACATGAGTAGAGGATGAAAGAACAGGTGGGCTTTCACCTTTTCTGCTTGTAAATGAAATGAAAGAATGAGGACAAGAGAAAAAGGTGACCAGGCTGAATTTGTAGAGAAGACCATCTGAAAGCCCTCCTTAGTTTGCTCCCATTTTGCTTCTTTGCATTAGACCACTGGCACTCAGTTAAACTAAAGGGCAACAGCCATAAAACAAACAAGGGAAACACTTCAGTACAAAAATGATACTCATGGAGCTCTCTTTAGACAGGCTGCACTGGGAGGGTACATGGGAGAATTAGGTTTTCCAGGGGATACTCAGACAATCCAGAATTGAAATGTTTGGATCTGAACAGTCAGGGTGGAAACGAATAAGGAATATGGGCAGCTGTGTATGAGAGGTGAAGGAAGTGACTTGCTATCACCTGGCAGTGGAGTCTCCTGCTGCTTCCCCCCGTTGTCCCTACCCAGGAATCCTGCATTCAGCTGGGGGAGCACCTGCTCCTGACCCTGTTGGGACAGGATTTGGCACTACCTGGGCTTTTGGTTTCTCCAGCAGGAAAATATGTCTTTTCCTCTGAGTAATAAGAGTGCAAAACATAAATGGGAAGAACAAACACCTGTAAGTGGAGTGCTGCTTTATTTAAAGCATCTCCTTCCAAGCCTGTGTCTGCTTCTTTGAACCAGATTGTGTAACCAGTAGGGATGGGGGAGCGTCAGTCTTTGGATGCAACACGGAGCTGCTTTCTAATGCAAACAGCATCAGCTCTTTAGTTCTTTTAGTCTATGTTTATCTACATTTTTAGTATTTCACATCATCATTGTATTAATTCCAAGACTCAGCTGAAACTGTCATATCTGCCTAGTCCTGAGTACAGGCAAATGCTACTCCAAGGAAGGAAATGATTTTGTTCAAAGAGGAAGCAAAATTAGGCATAGCTTGCGATAATTTAGATATATTTCTAACTAAAAATTTAATTTAATTTTTACTACCTGGAAACTGGCTGGGAAAGAACAGATTTCTTTGTGAGATTCCTGCTAATTAACTGGCCTTTTAAGGGGGGTTTTTCTGCTTCTGAATCTGGCTAACAGGACAGT
This sequence comes from Podargus strigoides, assembly GCA_028020825.1. NCBI lineage: Eukaryota > Metazoa > Chordata > Aves > Caprimulgiformes > Podargidae > Podargus > Podargus strigoides. The sequence goes on from CM051623.1 coordinate 42,201,163, forward strand.
GCAAAGCTGCATGAAAATTTAGAAAAGACCATGAAGCAGATGGAACTTTTCCAAACCCCTGCAACATTTCCTATTCTATTGAATTTTCAGTTCAATTTTTCTAAATGTCTCATTTTATCTGAAGAATCTCTCATCATGGCGCTGGGCTTTGCAATAGGTCCTGAAACTGTGTGACAGATGGGCCAAATGCCAGGTCTTTAGAAAAGACTCTGGGATACTGGCTTTGTGTAACTGAATGGTGCATAAAGTCCTTCATTGTCTTGAGTCAGCATAACTGAGCAATTGCTCTTCATCCTGTGTCTCACTTCATGCCAGCCCAGGCAGCCCCAAGGAGCCTGTGCTCACCGGCTGAGCCAGGTCCAGGGTAAGGATTTACCAAAAAAGCAAAGGAGCTTAGTGATAGAACTGCATGTCAGGGGAGTTTCTTTAGCATTGTTTGTGGGTTGTTTTTGGAAAGTGGTTCCAGGCTCTCCTACTTCAGCAGATTTCTCTGTTCCTCTCCTTTGGCTCCCTTTATTTTCCCTGTTTCAATTTTTGCTGCTCCTTTTTGTTGTGTTAGTAAGGAACTGGTCTCTCGGTTTCAAGTTTAGGATTGGTTTAATGGTATGTTGATCAGGCGCCCATTGGTAAAACTCTAGTCCAGGGTTCAGCTGCACAAATGAATGTACACTCTGTGGACTTCAGCGGCGTTACTCTGGTTTCAGCAGCTGACGACCTCTCTCTAGCTCCATTGAACAAAATCTAACAACACATGCGGATTTTAAAAAAAAAAAAAAAAAATCCCTTGCTGGCAAAGTGCATCTGTTCTAACCAGCGTTGGAAAAATGCAGTTATTGTGGACTTGGTCTCATAGTAACAGCAACAATAAGGCTGTGGTAAGAGCTTTGAATTCACTGGCGTGTTGGGAACACAAGGAGCACATCCTGTGCTCAAAGGAGCGCTCTATCTCCACCAGCACCCAGGTCCAGCAGCATTGCTGGCAAGGACACACCACCCTTGGTAGCAGTGGCCGGCAGAACTACAGGATGCAGATGTGTATGGCCGGTCCTACCAAGGATGAGTAGCTCTGGCCCACGAGCAGATGGAGATAGCACCGAACAATGGGACCGTCAGCAGTGGCCGCTTCTCGCAGAGGCTCTCACAATGCAGCCCTGCCGCCCCAGCACTGTGCATTGTTCTCCTTTGGTCGAAGCACCTGTTCAATTAGTGAGCAAGAACCTTTTCCTCTGCTTCATTGCTTGTTCGATGCTATCACACATTGGTCCTCGGGTAAGCGCCGTGGTTTGACACAATGCAGCTCCAGTTGTGAGCTGTGCTGCACATTTATGTGGGCTTGCTTGGAAAGGGCTCACGGACATCTGGTCTGAATTGCCCTCCCATTCACATCCATGTTCCCTATCACTTCCTAAGGGACTATAAATAACTGCTGGGGTTGATACTGCATGCAAGACTGCACCTTGGGGACTGGCTTGCCCCTTCCATCATGTGACTGGTGGGGAGGGCAGCGAGTGTGCTCCTCCAGCAAGGTGTGGGCAATGGAGGGTAGCCAGGTGAGCTCATTGTCCCTCTCTGCCGGACTTTGCTAGATGTCTCTTCTTCCTTTCCACCCTGGTCGCATGAGGAACCAGCCTGTGATTTCTCATGCAGACATGTAGTGTCAGCCGTGGGGACTGCTGTTGCTGCTTCAGGTCCAGTTCGCCCAGCAGGATCCTGATTGATGTCTATGGAAGCTAATGCCTCTCCATCCAGGTTTTAGCACAGGAGAGGCTCTGTGGGACTTAGATAGATAGGACAGATACAGGGGTTGGCTTTCTCAGACCAGTCCATTACACTTTTAATTGCCTCTCAGTTAGTGACGCGTTGTCACATTTGTTGAAGGAACCCTAGAAGAGGATGTGTTAACTTTTCTCCCCCTACTCTTTGTGGTTTTGTGGGAAGACTGAAGGAAAGTCAGGTCATATAAACACATTGTCTAACATTTATATTAGGTTGTGTGGCTTCTGTTGTGATATTGTCAGCACTGTAGCTGGAGGATCTCATGTTTCCTGGATGTGAAACTGCATCTGAACATTATGAAGCTTGGTTTGTCACCTCTTCCCTTTTCCTCCCGCCCCATCTCCCATGGGTCACAGTAAAGTCTGATGAGAAAGAGATGGCACGAGCAGAGGGTCCTAACAAAGGAGAAAGAGACCACTGGAATCAGGCAGTGTTCCGGTGCTAGCAAAACCTGTGCCAGTGAGGAGAAACATGATGGGTGCTGGCGAGGGGGAGGACAGGAGTCAGCAGGAAGGCAGGGGAGAGAGCAGAACACTGCCTCTGATTTTGTGCTTCCCCTCTAGGAGTGGAGAGTTGGTGTACCTGACAACAGGACTGAGCAAGAACAAGGGCTACTGAAAATCATTGTATTTGTTGTCCTTTCTCTCTTCCAAAGGTGGTTTCATCCCCCCTGAGTCTTCATCCTGAGTGCCAGTTGCTCAAAACCATTGCTCTGCTCCATCACATACGCTGCTTGTGGGGTCTCCTGTGGATGGCGTTTTTCTTATGTTAGGGCACTATCTGCTTTCTGTTAGTCAAACAATGCTTTTCTCTTTCATGGTTAACATTGTGAGATGCAGGTCCAGAATCCACTGGTCTTGAGGGAGACATCCCAGCCTGGCAAGGTTTTCAGCCAGGCTCATGGAGCATGAGAACTTACCCTTACAGAGTGCTGGAGGCTGCAGCCACAGGGATTCCTTCACCCCCCATTCCCCACCAGCTTCTCTGTGGCTTGGGAGTAAGGAAACATTTGGTAAACTTAGAGGAAATATTCAGAAAGTCCTGTGCAGAGAGATGGAGGCTCAGGGCTTTATAATGAATAAAGTGCAGTTCATCTGAGCACCAGTTCTGGCTAAGGAGAAACTGTGCTGTTGTGAAGAATGTGGTCAGGCCAGGTCAGAATAATGTCATTCAAAAGCAGTGTGGGGATGCTATACCCTCAGTGTCTGGCATGTGGATACATGGTGTCACCAGTTTAATCTTCATAATAAGTACGCATTTGTTCTCAAAAAAGATCAGTGGCTGGCTGGTGGCATGGCAACAGCCCATCGCACTGCCATACAGGAGACTTAGGTTTGGGGGAGGTGAAGGGGAATGTTGCCTGTAGGAAATTAAAAATTATAACTACAACCTACTTAGCAAATGTCTGACTACGCCTTTGTAACTGCACCACAGTGCGTCACAGGGGAAGAGTTCTTATTTAAATGTCAAATAGCAACATTTTTCCCTGATGGGTTTTATAGGTGAATGGAAAAAGTCTGGCAGCAAGAGAATTTATTTCTGTTGAATCCTTTTTGTTGTTGTTGTTGAAACCATTTTGTTTTAATGAGAATATACAGTGTTCAGTGATACTTCTGAAAAAGCAGAAGGTGTTTCAGCTCCAGGCTGGCTTTATGAACATAGCTTCTCACCACAGAAGAAGTCTGAAGAGAGAGAACATATCCAGGTTATGGTAGAAGAAAGATGAAGAGCTACACCTGGGTTTTCCTCAGTCTCTGTGGCTGCTCTGAGATGTTGGTGTTCCTCTGTGTGTGTATGCCTGGCTGACCAGGCAGTGTGCTCCAGTCTCATCCTCTTCCCCTGAATAAAGTGACAAAAGTTTTGTTTTTCTGAGGAACCACAACAGTGCTGAGACTTAAAATGTACCACCAGGCAGGTGAAGAGCTTCCTGCCCAGCTCGCCACATGGTCTTTGACCATGGCTTTCCAGTCAGGGTGGTTATGTAGTCCTTATATTTTTCCATGTATTTTCATGCATGAAATGGTTGAGCATCACTTGGAAGCCCAGACAGTTTGCTAACTTAGCAGGAGCTGATCTACACATTTCAGCCCAGAAGAGGCTTACAGCTACTTTAAATTATGATATGGGAATAACTAATGGTTATGACCTCTAGAAACGTAAGGAGAGGCTCAGCTTAATTGATGAGTAGCTTATGCAGCTGTATCTACATATCAGTGAAACAAGACAAAGCTGGAATTAATGTGTGAGCCATTAGGTACAGCTTCCCCCACTCCTGTTTATCTTTGTCTGGTTTTAGACTTGCCATTGAGAGATTCATAAAAAATGTGTGCTATGCTTCCTGAAGAAGACAAGCTTCCCTAGGGCCCCCTTTCTATTTAATTGCTCTTCAGTGAAATTGGACTAGCTGAACAAAGTCAAGAAGGCACAACTGAAGTTTTTGTGGATCTTCTTGTCAAGACCTGTTTTCTAGTATTTCTGCTTGCAATGATGTGTGTTTAGGTAAAGAAGTGGCACAGGATGGGTACAAGGGTGCAAACTCAGAAGTGGGTAGAATGAATATGGATTTGTTTATCTATCTTCACTTGTGTCCACAACCTCTGAGAGACCTACCAGGGTTTCTAACTGGTGACTTGTTTTGTGCCCATATGAAAATTAGAGGGAGGCAATGAGAGTTCAAACCATGGAGCAGGGCAAGACTAATATATCACGACACAGCATGCATCACCTTTGTATTCCTTTGGATTGCTATAGATATCTGCCACAGAAAACTTTACAAGTTCCTTCTTAAAATTAAAATCTATGCCGTCTGGATGGCTGCTCCAGCACTCTGCTCTGGACAAGCTTGTTATGCCTCTCTTATGGTAAGTGGTGTCTTTTGGTTTAAATATTTCTCCTCTAGTTCTTATTTATGCTGGTCATCCACTTTCTTAGCCTCTCTGTTGCTAGATGATACAACTGCTTCTCATCTCCTCTTGTAAGATGCCCTCCGATTTTCCTCTCATCCTAGTAGTCTTCCTCTTCAGTATGCATTAATCCAGCACAAATCCTGGACACACGGGGATAGGTCCACCTGGGCTTGGATTTGGAGCTAGCAAAGGCCAGAGACCATTCCTGAAAGGCAATTTGAGCTTCACCCTTTTGAGAAGGTGGGAGGATTTAGAGGTTTAGACATGCTCTGTGCCATGTTGCTTGGCCTCCAAGCCAGAGAGCAGTCCCCAGCATGTTTTCTTTTAGTAGCACACATGTAGCCTTGGTGACCAAAACTCGACATGGCCTTCTTGAGGAGGTCCTGCCAGTGCCTGACATTTATTGATTTCAGTAATACTTTCCTTCCTGTAGTGGAAATACTTTACTTACTTCATTCTAGGTGACATTTACCTTTTTCAGTGGTCAGGCCACATTGCTGGCTTGTTGTCACGTATGTGGTTAGCACAAGCTCCTGCTCGTGATTTCTTAAGTGCACACCCTTTTATCTTTTATAGAAATTTTTCCCTCCGTGTCTATTGTTTCTGAAGGCTATTTGGCTCTACTTAGAAAATTCTGCTGCTTGTCAGTATGGACAAGTCTCCCCAACCTAGGTCATCAGAAAGTTTAGACACTCTTTTGTGCCAAATTTGTTAACGAAATAAATAGGAGTGATACTGACTCTTGCAAAACTCTGCTAGTGATTTTCTTCCTTTCAGCTCAACCCATTGTCACCTCCTCTTTAGGCAATTCCTTAACTACTTTGCAATTCTTATCTTAATCCCCACTTTCTCTACTTGAACTAATAGTTTCCACCTGGCAGGGTATCAAATGCTTTATTCTAGTCCAGATAAATGACATCTTCCCATACTTCCTTTGTCTGTAAAATCAGATAAGAGTACTCTGGTAGACAGTCAGAAGCTGCCTTTGTTACGGTTATGTTGCATTTTGTTCCAGTTTTAGTTTGTTTCTATGTTTTTAGTTGTTCCTTCCCTCAAAATACTTCCAAATTAGGGATTTACTCCATGTAGCCTGGGAGACATCTATAGCACACAATCTTTTTTGTAGTCTGCAAGGGGACAGCTTTTTGACTCAGGTTGTCTCGAAAAAGAGGCAGTGAAAATCTGCTGCCCAAGTGCCACCCCAACACTACTAAGGTCATGATGTTGATTTCTGTATACCTGAAACATAGCACTCTGCTTCTACTGAGCCTGCAAGCTCATCGCAGAATGAATTTTGGTATGTGTTTGCAGCTTGACAGTTCTTCCCAAGGGCACATGAAGGGCCTATTGTCCTGTGGGCAAATATCAAGAACTGGCGATGCGAGGCTCAGAATAGATGATCAGGGTACAAAAGGCGCGCTAAACCAGCCTCACTTATACTATTTATTTTCCTTTTTGCTGTTTTGCTTCTTTTCATTTTTAATTATGAAAGTAGGACTCCTTCCAGCTGAGGGTCTGTGCACCTGGGGAGAGAGCAAGGGTGGTTGCAGGTCCCCTCTGCTCACTCTGCAAAAGACAACAAAGGAAAGCAAGTTTGCGGGTGTTAGACTGCAATGTCCCTATGTGAAATTTCTAAAAGGGTCCACTCCTCCTCTGAAACCTTCTAGGGGCTCTCAGGCTGAAAAGGGACTGTGAACCCAAGCTGAAGAGTGAGACTTTGTTCACAGTGCTCCCAGCTCCTTTCTGTGTGCTTATTTATTTATACAATCTCCCTTATCTTATGTGCTTTGCCATTTCCTTAAGCTCACATCTCTGCTTCTTGACCTATTCAACTTCTTTCATGATGTCAGTGCAGTTTCACATTCTCCTTCATTGCATCCCAGAATAAAGCTCAAGTTTTCTCCTGCACACTTCGTGGGCGATTTCCTTGTGTGTGTTGTGTTTTGGTTTCAAGAAGAAAAGAAGATCCATGACATAGACAGTTTTGATAGTTCATGCTGCTGCACTGGGGAGCAGGGCTGGGAACCCCCATCGGAGGACCTGTGCCCCGAAGGAGCCTCCTGCTCTGTCTAGCCCCAGGCCACTCCTCCCCAGCTCCTGTGAGCATGGTGGTGTACACACATTTGTCATACATACCTAAGTCTCAGATATGGGACAGGAGATGCTCTGAGCCAGCTCCTCACCTTGCACCACCTGCATCTTGTGTCTGTGGAGGACCAGTGCCCTGCTCTAGACTGGGGCAGCAGACCAGGAGGGATGCTATGGTCCTGCGCTGCATCTGAAGTGTCTGAGAGAGCTGCAGCTTCTGTCTACTGAGCAACCACAGGGGCACACATGCTTGTTACATGACTCCAACAGACTGGTTGCCCACTCCCAGGCACTCGGGCTAGTGCATAGAGGTTGATGCTCTCTAGTGGGGCTTTGTTCATAACACATTCAGGGGAGCCAGGACAACCACTAGGAATTTTATATACCTGTTTCATTGTTATTGAAATCTGAAAGACATACACACATCTTGATTTTTGTTATTTAAGTCCACCTTGATAGGCACCAGGATTTTGACTTCATGCCTTACACCGTGTGCTCCCTAGTGTGCAGCAAATTCTTGACTATCCTTCCAGATGGCATGCAACTCCCATCCCCCAAATAAAGTACAGCAGAATTAATATTTTAGTACTTAATTTTTCTTTTAGCAATTTAGGTCTGCCATACAAACTGCTTGCTTTGATCATTTGGAAGAAAATACTGATAAAATAAATTAAAGGAAAAATCTTGACTTCAGTTTAAAAACAACTTCCTTCTCATTAGGCTTTCCACGGGAACCATGTATCATATTTATTTAAGCGTTGAAGAAAATATTTAGCCTATCCACAAAGGTTAAGTAATCAGCTGATAAGATTTGTAGCTGAAGTATGTTTAAATGTACTCATTAAACATAGTATGTGTTAGGTAATTTTTCAAAAGCTCTACTTCTACATGTAAACCATTAGGAAGTGGAAAGGAAGAAGTCAAAAGGAACCAAAGCCTTCCTTGTGAACAAATACAGTTGTGCATTGTATAGACTGCAGCTATCGAGAGTCAAAAAGTCAGAATAACAAGACCCAGGAGAAGGCTATAATGATACAATTTATTCTTCAGCAGCAACCAAGAGAACTAACCCCAGCATTTTGCTCTAAAAAAAGGACTCATATTTTAGCTCACCTTGTAATTTATGTCTATAATAATTGCAGAGGGAAGGTCGAATATAACTTATAAAAGGCTCAAAGCCTGTGGAAGCAAACTTTTCTCAGTGAACTGAGTTTACTTTCCAGCTCTGGCAGAAAGTATTTTTTTGATTGGTTTTACTTGTACACAGAATGACTCCAGAGTAGGTTTGGGTAAAAGTAAAAAGTTACTTCTGTTTAATAAATAATAAGAGGACCTTTCTGTAACAGACTGTTTGGAGTTTGTTTCCTATAATCTTTTTTTTTCCCTGATAAAAGTTCCACTTTAAGCAGAAGCCAAAAATGTCAATCACTTTTTCTGAAAGCATCGCACAAAAAAGGATGTCTTTTTGCTTATACAAACCTTTTCCTTTGAAGACTCCCAGCCTGCTCTTTGTGATGATGTGAATGACATCTCTGGACAAACAAATGAGAGAGGGAGAAGACGCCTTTTTTATATAGACTGCAAACTTGAGAATTGAACTCATGAGAGGGACCAGATGCCATCTGGGAGAATCTGTGTTAAAGATGAGATTCTGCTGCTTTCATTCACAAATGGTCTTGTTCTTTGGGTAATCCCACTCATCCCTTTGGTACTATGCCTGCTAGTAGACGGTAACTTGCAGTGGGACCAGGCAAAGGTTAGGCTGCTGCTCCACAGATGCATGGCAGGATTTGATGATAGAGCATTGTAGTAAGAATTAAGAGTTCAATGCTATATATAAAGGAAGCAAGCCCTTAATCTGCTGTTTGTGCTCCAGTTCAGGAGCTTTTATGGAGTTGCCTGTTTCTCTATTTCAGGATTGATACAAGAAAGAAAAAGCCAAGCAGGTACTTGAGACTTACGCCAGAGCCTTTTTTTCTTCTTCCTTCTTTTCTTGAACATGCAAACAGCTGTATTTATTGTGTCACTGTCTACATTTAGCCTGTACCCAGGGCAAAACTGTAGCAGTTGTTCTACCACCTGATAACCCCTCCCCAGCTGAGAAGGGGAATTGGGGAAAAAAGGGAGACGCCCCATGGGTTGAAGTAGAAACAGATTTAATGAAATAACAAAACTAATACAACCACCAACATAAGTATACAAGGTTATACTCAGCCTCATCCTTAGGATCATCAGGAGCAGAATGCTAAGAGGGAAGAACCTCAGGACAAACTCCCCAGTGTCAGGAAGAACTCCCCACCCTCAGTGAATGCCCTCCTTTTATAATGAGCTTGATTTCAGTGGTATGGGATGCACCTGTGAGAGCTTGGGGCAGCTGCCCTGACTGAAACTCCCAGCTGACTCAGGGCTACTCATGGCCTGCTGCCATGGCTGGGCTGTGGGGCTGTTCCTGGGAAACAAGGACAGTCACCAAAGCCCTTGATCACATTACAATGCACTTCTGGTATTATGGTGAGAATATGCATGTGCACCAGGTCATGTGTGTGAGGTCTTATTGCTGGACACACTATGTCTAGCCACATGACAAGGCATGGAAGCAAATTCCTCTCTCTTATCTGAGTTGAGCTCTGGGAGATACCTATTTTTTTTTGTTGTTATTTTACAGATGCACGTCTGTTACAGTGTCAGGGTTTTTTGGAAGAAAAGATGATCTGGAATGGGCTGTGAGCTTGGTGCAGTGTAAATGGACAATTCCAGGCTTCAGGCACACAGACAACACTGGGGTAAGGCTCTGCCGATAATATCTAGAATGAATTAATTCATCTGGCCTGACAAAATTATAACTCTATCTGGAGTGGGATGGTAGATGCAGGCAGTGTGGGGTGATCATTGCTGGACCTCTGCAATCACCTATGTCTGTTTTGTTCACTGCAGGAGGGAGGAGATAGTCATGGATCACCTTTGTCCATGAGCCTGGCAAGATATCACCATCTAGCAAAGCACCGTTCAATGACCTCTTTTATTGCATGACTGTAGAGGTGCGTGTGGACTTTTTTTAAGAGCAAAAGCATTTCTTCAACTCCTGGGTTTTGTTTTCTTTTGAAAATCATTATCTGTCATCCTTGGTGACCTTTTTTCAACATCGCAGCCGTGTTGTGACGTTGCCCAGAAAACCATTTGGAAAAGCTGGAGGGACAAGTGCTGCCCGTGTCTGTGCTCTGACACAGCTGTTCCTTATGGCTTTCAACACTGCTTGTAGGCCCTGTGAGGAGAAAAAGAGTTAATGGGGAGGTTTCATAATATTTTACAGCACAACAATCAATCATGGTAAACTGGCTGTCGCGTGAACTGCTTCCTCACCCAGCCTTTAATGACCTTCAGACCCACTCTGAATCATGGGTCATAAATGCTTAAGTACCCTGGCAGCTCTTGGGCATATGGAGGGCCCTTGCATACCCAAGGCAGAATAATGGGGAAGTATATATTCACAATATGCATACATACATGTAAATAAATAACATTTTAAATACCAAGCATAGATCACAGGTTTGCAAAACTGTGTTTAATACTGGGTTGGTTGATGTGAAAGGCGCTCTGCCTTTCTCATACTGATTGCTGTGTGTTGCCTGAGGGAATGTCTTCAGCTCAATGGTTGAATGGCTGGGATTTGGCTCTGCACAAAATTTTGTCTCTTCATCAGAAGATTAGAAGCTTTTTCTAACCATTATCAGTACACCTTTCAGGGCAGCCAAGTTACTAGGTCTTCAGGAGCTCAGATTTTTGTCAAAAGCTCAAACATCTCAGTAGAAAGCAGCAACATGGCAAAAAAAAGTCCAGTTTTGTTGAAGACAATTTTTCACTCTAAAAAAGGCTAGACAAAAATCTCCACACAATCTTAAACTGTGTATGGACTATGATATGGCATAAGACATTTAAGTGTTAATTCACTGACACCATTCTACTGACTACTGTTTCATGGATGCCTACCACAAAGAAAACTATTTAGGATTATTTTCAGTGCAAGCTCTTTGGACAGACCCAGTGAGACACCTGAACACATGCTTAACATCTTGGCTCAGCTCCTGTGCCATTGACTGTAGTGGTGTAGCTCATGTTCTTAGGCTTAAGTGTGTGCTGGAAAACAGAGATTAGAATGACTAAGTTCAGAACTGCAGCCATGAAAAGACCCCTGTATTTGCAGTTAAAACTTAAGTGGAGCACAGGGGCTAAACCAATACTACTGGGAAGAGTTTTTATTCTATTTTATTTTATTTTTTGTCTCGCTTGTGAGGTGACGCTGCTGCCATCACTGGCCTGCATGACAGTCTCCTAAATCTACAAATTCCACTGTGCATTTCAGAGAAAGAGAAGTGTTAAGCCAGAAATTACACTGAAGATTCCTCCTTCCTTTCCGCTACTTTCTCCTCCATTCCTTTTGACATCTGAGAGGAGCAACCACAACTGCATACCATTTATACATTTGCCTGATTAAAACCAGTTTTCCCTATAGGTCACATCATGTAGAAGACACGAGGTTTTTGTCAAGAGACCCGCTACTGGCAGAAACTGTTTTGCTGCTATTGCTAGTAAGAAATTAGTAACTAGATCCATGTCCTGTTTTATCCCAGCTTTATGATTATACTATTTCAGTGGTAAGCCAGACATTTGGGCCAAGGGTAATTTAGAAATTCTAGATCTCTATTCAGTTTTGCTTTTTATGTTCATCTTTATTGCAGCTATGCCTTCTCACAACATATAATCTTCCTGCGTTTTCCTCCCTTACGATGGTTTCTGTGACCTACTGTCATAATATAACAAATGCATTTTATTCAGCACAGCTCTGTGAAACCATAGGAAACAATTACTGGCTTTAAACAGCATTATTTTCTTGTTCTTTATGTTTCTGTCCTCAGATAATTATCCTTAGCTCACACTGTTGTGCGACTGGCAGAGCAGGATGTGGCCCCTCAGTTCAGAAATGCTTTCACTTTCCTGTCATTTCTGTCATTTCAAGAGCTCTGTGGAGCCTAACTGACTTTCTTGAATGCAGTTTTTTATAACCTACGAGACTGTGGTTGGCTGGGTTATCCTTTTGGTGTGGTAATGGTCTCTGCAGTCTTTACTCGGACCATGATTACACAAAGTATATATTTGTCTTTTTCAGCTTATATATGCTGTGAATGTCCCAAGGTAATGGTATCTCTGAGATGTGGTTTTTGGAGCACTAGTGTGTCCATTATGTAGTGTTTGCTTTCTACAATGAAACATACAGCCAAAAATAAAACTTGCCCATTTCCTCCTTCACAGGCTTCCCCCTCTCCTCTCTTTATCGCCTTCTTCTTGTTCCTTCTTATATTCTGTGTGATTTTTATTTGCTTTTATGTTCTTTGGACCTCTGGAAAATGACTCTGAAAAGCCTCAGTTTCAGCTGAGGGCCTTCCATACCTTATAGCTTGCAGCTGAACCATTTCTCCTGTTGCCTATGATAAACTGAAGCTTTGTAGCCTACCTGGAAGCCCCAGCTCCCCCCAGCTCCCATGTGTCACCACAGACAAACACCAAAACCATTTTTCCATGCTGAATCGTGATTTTGTTGATGCAACTCCTGAACCTTGCACCTTCTCATTTTCGGCCATCTTTCTGTTTCTGTTAGGTGTGTATAGTCTTGGTGGAGTATGCAGAGCACTGTACATGCAGACATGCAAGCATAGTATTCCAGAGCAATAAGGAAGAGAAAACATAAAATCAAGTGAGGTGACTTATGTCCCCAGTGCTCTACAGAGAGCTGCAGCTCAGGCACTCTCCTCCTCGCACCACTGCTCATCATCAGGGCAGGCAGTGCCTTCTCTACAGACAGATGTTTCCTATTTCAGGAGTCTCAGCATTATGGATTTTTTGATTGTATTTTCACCTCCAGATTTATTTTTAGTTCCAGATAAAATGTAACTAACCATTTTCGCAAGTTATTTAGTGCCACTGATGGGGCGTCTCCATGTGTGGGGGTGTGCGTGCCCATGAGTGTGCATGGGTGTGTAACTGTGGGGTTTGTATCATGAGTGTGTTTGGCAAACAGGCATGGAATAGAATCTTAAAGTAATTTTCACCACAGAAATTGGTGAGTGAATTACTTCCTTTTGTCTGTGGCTAAATGTATATGCAAAGCATATTTGACAAACTGGTCTTGAAATACTCCTCCTAGTAAACACAGCAGCTTTTCTGTCTGACTCTTCTTCCTCCTGTCAAATGTTCTTAGGTTTTCCGTGCCTCACAACATGGGGACACGTAAAGCAGAGACAACTGGGAATAAAATCTTTTGCTTTTTCTGCTGCACCCTCTCCATCAGCCCCAGCCACCCTACTTACCACTTCCTTTCTTCTCTCAAGAAAAGGCATTAATAGTTACTTGTCCTTTCTGCAAATTAATCTGTTTTCTGAGACTCAGTAGCTTTTCCATATTCATCTGAGCTACCAGATGCTCCCATGGTGAACCATCTCCCTACAAGGTGGGCTCTATGGAGAGCTGAGTGTCAGCCCCTGGACTGCACTTGCCATGGAAGGAGATGCATTGAGACCCCCCCATGAGAGGTCTCCTTTGCAGAGCCCAGCCCAGGAAGGCCTGTGTTTTTTAGAAATGTTTGCTCAGGACAGATTACCACCCCAACTCCAGGGAAGCTTTTTCAGATAACCTGGGATATTGTCTCCAAACTGAACTTTTGGGATGTTGTCCATCACCAAGTTATTGCTTCTATTTATATATTTAATTCTTCTAGCTCCTAGCTAACAGAAAATAAAGTCTACTGTGCACTATCTGCTGCCTACAGGTTTCCATTTCCAGCATTCTCCTTTTGTTCCTAAGTACCTGGTGGCAGCATTTTGGCATGTGTCCTTTCCCAAGAGGTGGGTTGGTGGAGGGGAAACAAATCATCATTTTTTCAGCTATACATTTTTCAGTTTACATGTCCTTCCTTCGTATCAGCCTCAAATTATTTCCTCAGGCCTCAGCTTAGATTCTCAATATCTGATTTATTTTTCCAGAATAACTCCAGTACTTTAGATAATAACAAGACCCACTACACAGAAAAGCTCTTTCTTGTTCATACTCAGAATGGTTTAATAGTGGACAGTTTATTCTACTTTTGCTTATATATGTCTGCAGAGAGCTGTCAACACGAGAGGTGTTCTGGCAGAGGTAAGTAGGAGGAGAATCCATGCCTTTGATTACATGGCATTTTAGGATAAGTTTGGTTTCTCAAGGGAAAAAACATTAGATGAATGCTCCATATGCATTGAGTCAATGGGAAGACAGGAATGAGTAAAGATTTGACTCCTCCATTACAGCCTGAAATTCTTTTCTCACAGGGGAATTTCTGTCAGAGACGTAAGTAAAGAATATCTAGCTGAACATTTGTTTATTTTTTAGTGCCATTTAAGCTGTTATCATTTGGACTAGTTTTATCCCCTCCAGGGTCAGAGCTCTGTTCTAGCATCAGCAAAAATAATAGATTGTAAAATGCAAAAGCTGTGTTGTGTGTGTTTTGGCTGGAAAGTTGGGGATATAGTGTGTTCCAATGAAACACTTCTAAATTTTTTGCCACTTCTAGGGAATTTGATGAGACTGAGTTGGGGAACTGGCTGAGCCATTAACTGATATCCAGACTCAGACGATGTGTAACAGGGAGGCTGATGCTTTCAGTATGTAATTTCTCATTAGTCTTTTTTTGTTGTTGTTGTTCTTTCTTATCACCCTAATTTTTACTGCTATTCCCTGCCCACCACAAAAGGCAAGCAGAGTTAAGCATCTGATTTGGCCTGAGCAGCTCTGTTCTGCCTTTTCAACTCATGACTGATCAAACTAAATCTGCGATCTCTGGCACAGGACCTCAAAGGCTGACCGGGGTCTGAGGAGCTGCAGGAACTACTGTCAAGTGTTCGCCTGACCTCTGTGATTTGAGCCCTCCCCTTCTCATGAGGATGTGTACACTGAGATCAAAGACCCTTCAGCATTTTTATGGGAAGTCAGCTGGATGCATGGAGGCTGACTGGGAATACTGAGAAAGCTCTGGATGCTTTCTCGAGAACTGGTCAACTGCCTCTGCAAAAATGTGTCCGTCTGCGCTGATGAATCCTTCTCCCCCTCTTTGAATTTTTCCAGGATCCCTGTTTAATGTAGGGCTGTGTTTCAACAAAACTGTGATAAGGTTTCTCTGATGGTATTTTAAGTCTGTGATATGGAAAGAGCCAAATTAGGAGAAGGGATAAGAAAGCACATCACTGCTGTAAGGCACAGCTGTGTTCTTGCTCACACTCTCTGTGATGCTTTGTAAAAGGGACTGGTGGTGGTGGTGCTTCTTGGCTTGGAAAGGGCAGCTCGCTGCCCTGGTAGCAGGGCACCTTGCTGCTGCCACTTATGCTCCCAAGTGTGACCAGGTCACCAGCAGTGTCCCAAGGAGGTGACAGTGGGGCTTGGAGGCTGGCATCCTGATGGGAATGCGCTCAGCCCCACTCCTTCCTTATCTGCTTCGCTCTTCTTCGAAGCTGGACTGGAAACAGCTGTCACCATGTGATGCAGACTTTAACTGGGGCAATGAGAAAAATAAAAAAGGTTGGGAAATGCTAAGGTGGGCTCAAGCAAGCGGAAGGAAAGGTAAAGCAGACTGTGGTCTGTCCCAGCATGGACTTTGGCTGCTGAGCCATGACATCAGCGTCGCTCAACTTCAGGGACTGTTTCAGTATCTGCTTTGGGTGAACTGCAGCAGTTACAGATGGAGCCATTAATTGAGGCTGCTCCAAGCACAGCTACTGCACACAATATTCCTCCTGAAATCCTCCCACATGTATTTCAGACCCCAGGAAACTCAGTGAAAGATTTTATTACTATTACTCCCAGTTATTTCACTATACAGGGAAAAAAATTCCCAACCCCAAATCAAACATATCTAAGATGGTTGGCTTTGTAGGTACCACCATATGGCTGAAATGCATTTTGCCTCACCGTTTTTGTAGTTGAGAGTGAGCGAGCATTTTATTTCTTCTCTTTTTTTTGCTTTATGAAGGTAACAGTAATGAACTACAGTGTAAATTTCCTTCATGACTGCTCACGGCATCAGCAAAAAAGCTGATTGCTTTACAGAGGTCATTTTCCTGCAGGGGTAGAGTAGAGCTGCAGGCAGTAAATTTGAGGATACCCTTGGGGTGGTCCTTTAAGACGGGGACACAATGTGGTGGACTCTCACACGTTTCACTGTATTCTTGCAGCTAAATAAAAATCATAATGAAAATGCAAACCCAACCCAAATTGTGAGAAATTTTCAGTGGGAACCATGCCACCCTGCTGAGCTATTTGTGCAAACACAGCCCTTAGAGGTGCTGCCATGGGGAACTGCCACCCTTGGACTGCAGCTGGGCTGTAACTGCAGAGCAGCAAGTGATAGTTTTCTGGTGAAATGTGCGCTTCTGGCCCTGAAGTTTAAAGTGTGATAAGTAGAGGCACTGCTGGACAAGAGGTCAGCGAAGACATCTGAGCTAGGACATGTCTTCCTCAGCTCAGATGGATTTTAGGGGCCCGTCACAGAGCTGCCTGTCCTTGCGGTTGGTGCTGCTGATCAGTGCATGTGTTCATGGGGTTGTGTGTGGCCTTAAACCATTGCTGCTCTGGCGCATCTTCTGTTTGTCCTCTCCCTGAGCCTCCCTCCTGTCCCCTCTCTGTCCTGATGACCTTTTGTTTAGATCAGCTATCAGCTGCCATTTTGGAAAGAAAAGCATCTCCCAGAGCTTTTGTACTGATAACGCCGTGTGGGCTGCAATGAAATAATTTCCTCCAGTATTTATTTTTATTTTTTGTTTGAATTAGTTTTAATGCTTGCTGCCTTGTCTATTCAATAACCTCTACATGGCTTTTTGAGTCCATCCTTTTAACCCTTTCTTCCCATCCTAGCTCTGCATTTTCATTTTCTACAATGTGCTTAAATAGCGTTGACTTAACCCACACACTCCTGGCAAGAGGATTCTGCATGGCCTTTCCTCTCCACTCCAAAGCACGACTAGAAATACAGTTGGCCCTGCTCTTCATGGAAAGCATGTCCTGCTACCCAACCCTCAGCAGCAGAAAATAAACCAGATATTTCACCCCATTCATAATGGGTTATTTATTGACCACAGAGAAAGGGTTATTTTTCTGGAACTCCAGATAAGACTGGGGCCAGGAAACAGCTTGCAGTTGTCTCTTCAAATTCATCTAGTCTTTACCACAGTGTTTTGCTATTTCCTCCCTCGTTATCTTCAGAGCAGAGGCTGTCAGGAAGGGACAGACTGGCAAGGGCAGCTCAGCATCCCTGAAACGGTCTTTTCCCACATTCTCATGATCTCGCTGAGGACAGCAATCTGGGCTCCGGGTGCTCCTGCGTCCCCTCTCTGGCAGCACACGAAGAAAGTTGTCCTTTCCTCCCCATTCAGCCGAGAGGGCTCTAAGAGCTTTCTAATCAGCTCACTGTCAGCCTGTTTCCTCTCATCACTTAAAACGAGCCTGTGCTAGGTTTACAGCTGCCAAAACTTTGGCTTAGATCCAAAACACAGGAGCATTTGAGAGGCAGGTTGTAACTGCCAGGGCAGATTACTAAGGAGGCAGCAGCCTGAGGAAGATGAGTCTTTTCCTCTCTTCAAAAATATTCTGAGTGGATGAGAAATCACCACCCTGGCCAACGAGTTTTACCTGTGATTGTTTTCTTTGAAAACTGGCTGCTTATGTTGTTGTCTGTTGTCAGATGTGTACCTTTGTAAGTGAGATGACCCAAATGTCTGTGTAAATAGATGAAATACCCATGGGAGGTGAGCGACATCAGGCTTTTGCTTTTCTTCATGCATCTGTAGGAGACTGAAAGTTTCTCTTCATGATGCTTTTAGAAACCTCACTGGTGCATCAGTGCTCAATGCACACACTTCATTATCCTGTTTTGGCTACTCCAAACATGAGTATTGGCAGGGCTGAATGATGCTAAGATACGTCCTGGCTATGAAGAGGCAGTTCCAGTTTTTTTCACAGGTGCCCAGGATGCCTGGGAGGATTATGAAAGCCAGGCAAAAATTTTTGAAAGAGGATGTTGGGAGTCACTCACTTTGGTATCAGCCTGAATTTTCAGAGGTTGTACCTCTCTTCTCCAAAGCAGGCCTCCAAAGCAGCGGTGTTTTGTGCACAGCAAATAACAGCGACATGCAAAATCACCAGCTGCCTTTGAAAACCTTGGCATAAGTTGTCATTAATGCAAGCATGTAACCATTACATTCAGCAAATTTGTTATCTATGACAGACTTCTTTCTAACTTAGACATATTACTGAGCAGATACCAACTTGTGGTATCCCACAGGGAGCTTTCTTTTATCTCCTCTTGACTTCATCTACACATGCAGTGAAGGCATTGGCACAGGGCAAAGGCAGTCAGCATGTTGGTGCAGCCCTTTAGAAAACTTCTGTTAAGAGTTAGTGCCAGGAGTGGATGAGAAGAGGATGGCAGACAACGGCCTTTCTCATACATTTGAGAGGTTGTAGGTAGCTGTGCGTGGATACCGGGATCAGTCTGAAGGACAAGCTGGAGTCAAATGTGGTCTGCACTTCTAAAAAGTTAAAAAAGCTGCACCCATCCAATGCTGGATGTACAAGACATAGTACCTGACTTGCCCTGTGGTTCTTTACTCACCCTTAGTGTGGGAGGCAGACAATGTGCAGGAGGAGGGTGAAGTGTACCAGAGGGGCCCCGGGGTACATGCAATGCAAGAGTGGAGGAGGTCGTGGTGGCACGCGGTTGCGATTTGGGGCAGGGTAATGTAGGATAAGGTCTCCTGGATGTAGGCTGCATGGGCTGGAGCGGGAAGTAGGGCAAGACCTGGGTCCCAGGTTCATAAGTAGATGGGAATGGCACATTTACATACTTTGAAGCCACTTAGAATCTCCCTCCAAGTCTTGCTGGAAGCCGTGAGCCCTCTAAACTGAACTCTACTACTTAGTACATGCTTTTAAGGAAGTGTTGTGGTGTTGGAGCCCTAAAATAAAACCCCAATACCCCAAAGATGGTACCTGAACAGATTGCAGAGCAAAGCATGGAAATGGGGAGAGGGGCCCCTTGTATCAAATGCTTTCAGCGTTTGTTAGGAGAGATGTGCCCTTGAGAAAAGGGCTTGTTGTTGTGGGCAAGGACATTATTCCCAACACATTCCATTCATACCATATTAATGTGGAAAAAAATTCCTTTCTACTGGTATGTCATTGACATTTAGCATCAGTTATTGAGAGTGTTTTAACTTTTATGTTCTGAAATTCATGAAAATCAAAGTGGATATATTAGTCTTCTTGAAAGTGTTGGACAGCTTCAAACACAGAAGTGGCACTATATGCTGCAGCCTGGGGTTTACACAAGAAAATGCTGCAACTGAAAATACACCCTGAACCTGTCTGGTTTTTATGGTGCTCTTCTTTTGCCCTACTTTGGTTGTCTGAAAATACAGTATCTATAGTAACCTGAATTTTAAAGTGATGATACCATCATTAATAGGACAAATTATGATGCAATATTTAGGTTTCATTAGTTTCTTTAAAGTACTTCTTTCACATTACAAAATTTCATTTAAGAAAACTGGTTCTGTTTTTTGATGTGGGTTAATTCTCCTCCACCTATGATTACTGAGTTTACCATGTAAAAAGAAACAACTGTTCTTTCTAACACCAGACTACCTACAGGATCATCAAGTTGGTTTAATTTCTTCTGGTGCTAGAAATATATAAGCTTTAATCATGAATCAGATACACACCCTCTGAAATATGTTAACTCATCAAAGCAAAGGGCCCACTAGCCTTTAAAGAGAACCCTTTATTATACAAGCTATATAATACCTGATATTTATATTATATAGTTTGGTTTAATTTGTATAGTTTGATGTGTATATACATGTGTTTGATGTGTGTATATGTATATACATTGGTTTCAATCCAGGTGTAACGCTGACCTAGAGGAGGTTGGGCTGGGCTATCCGACGTTCCTTTTTTGACTTCTCTAGAAGCATGGAGAAGTAATTTGGATGTTTTGCTTACAACAATTCTTCATGGATTTTGTATTTTCTCAGTCTCAGTAGTGACTTGAGTTTATTGAGGTTCATTTTTGACAGTGACTATTCCACAGAGTGAAGAAAACATTCCTTGCTATACCTTCCCTTTCCTACATTACAAAGGGTGGAAGCAAGGATGCTGGGAGGAATACAGAGAAGTTGTCCAAGCATGCCAGGGATGAAGGTGGGAATGCCAAAGCTCACATGAATCTGGATGAATTGAACCTGGCCAGGGTTGTCAAAGACAACAGGAAGGGCTTCTGTAAGCACATAGGTGACAAAAGGAAGGCTAGGGAAAATGTGGACCCATTGCTGAATGAAATGGGGGACCTGGTTGCACAGGATATAGAAAAGACTGAAGTACTGAATGACTTCTTTGCCTCCATCCTTACTAGCAAGACTGGTCTTCAAGAATCCTAGGTCACAGAGAGCAGGGGGAAAGGCTGGAGCAAGAAAGATGTACCCTTAGTGGAAGAGGATCAGGTCAGAGAAAACTTAAGCAAACTGGACATACATAAGTCCATGGGCCCTGATGAGGTGCACCACAAGTGTCAAGGGAGCTGGCAGATGTCATTACAACGCCAGTCTTCATAGTCTTTGATCATGGCACCTGGGAGCAGTGCCTGAAGTTTGGAAGAAAGTAAATATCACCCCTATCTTCAAGAAGGGAAAGAAGGAGAACAGAAGGAACTCCAGACCCGTCAGCCTCATCCTGATTCCTGGGAAGATGATAAAGAAGCTAATCCTAGAAACCATTTCCAGGCATATTAAGGAGAAGAAAATCATCAGGACCAGTCAGCATGTTTTCACCAATGTGAAGTAATGCTTGACCAATTTGATAAACTTCTACAATGAAATGACTGGCTTGGTAAAACAGGGAGGAGAGTAGTCAGTGTTGTGTACCTGAACTTCATTAGGGCCCTTGACACAGTCTCTCATAAGATCCTCATAGACAAGTTCTTGATGTGTGGGCTGGATGAGCAGACAGTGAGTTTGACTGAAAACTGCCTGAATGGCCAGGCCTGAGTATGGTGATCAGTGGCAGGGAGTCTAGTTGGAGGTGGGTAACTAGCAGGAGTCAATATTGGATCCAGTCCTGTTTAACATCTTCAATAATGATCTAGATGATGGAGCAGAGTGCAACCTCAGCAAGTTTGTTGATGACATAAGACTGGGAGGAGTGGCTGATATGCCAGAGGGCAGTGCTGCCATCCAGAGGGACTTCGACAAGCTGGATAAATGTGCTGACAGGAACCTCATGAAACTCAACAAGGGGAAGTGCCAGGTCCTGCACCTGGGGAGAAACAACCCCAGGCAGCAGTATATGCTGGGGGCACCCCACTGAAAAGCAGCTTGGCAGAAAAGGACCTGGGGGTCCTGGTGAACACCAGGTTGACCATAAGCCAGCAATGTGCCCTTGCAGCAAAGGCTGCCAATGGTGTCCTGGGCTGCATTAGACAAAGTATTGCCAGCAGGTCAAGGAAGGTGACCCTTCCCCTCTGCTCAGCGCTGGTGAGGCCACACCTGAAAAAAAAGACGTTCCATCTGAACATCAGGAAATATTTTTTCACTCTGAGGGTGAACGAGCACTAACACAGGTTGAACAGAGAGGTTGTGAAGTCTCCATCCTTATAGATACTCAAAAGCCATCTGGACTGAGTCCTAGGCAACAGTTTCTAGGTGTCCTGGCTTGATGAGCAGGGATCTTGGTCCCTGTGACCTTCAGAGGCCTCTTCCAACCTCAACCATTCTGTGATTCTGTGGTTATATTAATTTAATTCCTTGCTCATGTTTGATTTTTCCATGATTACTGTGTCACAAAAAACCTTTATTCAGTTGCATCTGCAAAAAGTGCTGCAAAACATTGTCCATCTTGTCCCACTTTGTACATAGAGGAGAGCTGGATTTACTTGTGCAATGGATGTATTTTCTATTTTTAAAAAATCTGGCCCATTGTGTTGCTTCTACAGCAAATCATCAGAGCATCTAAGTCCATCTGCTTTTAAGAATCCTTATTGTTCCTCTGGGAACAATAAACAGCATGCTACCAAAAGCCCATGAAACTGGATTGTAGTTTTCATGTATTTCTGTTCTCAAACAGACAAGCAACCAAAAAGTTTGTGTGCAGCAGAAGCGTCACTTAGGGGTTTGCCTGGAGTTGTTGGGTATCTCTGGGCTTCCTGTTACTGGCAGGGAATGGGGGTCCTAACACAACCTTGTACCTTTCAGGGGAATTTTCTCCCCACATCACAGTGTTTGACATTAGTAGCTTCTCCATCCAGCCTGACCTTGAATGTTTCCAGAGACGGGGCATCTGCCGTCTCTCTGGGCAACCCGTTCCTGTGTTTCACCACCCTCACTGTAAAAAATTTCTTCCTTATATCTAGTCTTAATCTACCCTCTTTTAGTTTAAAACCATTACCCCTTGTCCTGTTGCAATACGCCCTGCTAAAAAGTCTGTCCCCATCTTTCTTATAAGTCATCTTTAAATATTGAAAGGCCACAATAAGGTATCTTCTCCAGGCTGAGCAACCCCAGCTCTCTCAGCCTTTCCTCACAGGAGAGGTGTTCCATCCCTCTGATTATTTTTGTGGCCCTACTCTGGACCCGCTCCAACAGGTCCATGACTCTCCTGTGCTGAGGACTCCAGAGCTGAACACAGCCCTGCAGGTGGGGTCTTACCAGAGCAGAGTAGAGGGGGAGAATCACCTCTTTTGACCTGCTGGCCACACTTCTTCTGATGCAGCCTAGGACATGGTTGGCTTTCTGGGCTGCGAATGCACATTGCCTGTGCCTGTTGAGGTTTTCATCCACCAGTACCCCCAAGTCCTTCTCTGCAGGACTGCTCTCAATCCCTTCATCTCCCAGCCTGTATTGATACTGGGGGTTGCCCTGACCCAGGTTGAAGGGTATGAGGTGAAGGTTTATTTCACCAAGAAGGGGTTCTCATCACAAACTCAGAAGCAATGGGTCAGAACCTCAAAAATGTGAATACAAATCCAAGTCAAGGCTTAACCCCCAGGCTGCCTAGTGCTGCTCACCTGTGGTTTCTGAGACTCATCCCAGCCCCTCAGATAGATGGTAGGTGGGTTAAGGAGGCTTCTTTCTCCCTACCCCTTGCTAGCTACTGAATGAATGAAACGAGCTACATGATCCAAGGGACTGACAAATGCTGAGATGATGTTTTTGTTTTTTTAACAACAGCACACTATTTAACCTCAATGACTGATGGATGTGTGGAATAGATGGGACTGCTGCTGAAGGTCAGCACCCTCAGGCCCTCAATTAAGGCATCTAAAGTCACAATAAATTTTTCTAGGTAAGTGAAACAAGAGACAAATAGTTCCCAGGTGAGGATCCAAACAAATCAAATGCACCTTATCAGCCACATAGTAGCTCTTCTTCATGCATCACAAGGAAGCAGAAATAACTCAAACCCATGAAACAGTTTCCAACTATCTGTAGTTACCTGGGGATCCTTGACTTGGTTCAGTCACGAATACTAAGAAATTGTGTTTGTAACATTGCCAGCCACTAACACGGGAGCAACTCTGCAGTGTGAAATGTGACCTAATCTGAGAGCTGCGGGAGAAGCAAGCTGATTAAAAAGGAGGCACATTGGGTCTGACGGAGATCCATGCTGACAGGAAAGGAAAAGGAGGTCAGTAGTCTCTTAAAACTTTCATAAAACCAGTCCTGCTCAGTTGGGAAGGCTGGTGTAAATGCAGCAGTGAATTCTGAAATGTGCTGAACAGTTTATGTCAAAATAATGCAACAAATTCCAGCCCTGAGTAAACGTACGAACCCAAGTTCTGTGCTGTGCCTGAGGCCCTGATCCTGCAGATGATTACATGCATGAAAAAGCCCACTGAATGCAGGTCTATTCATGCATGCATAAATACTCACAGGATTGGGGTTTTATTGTGCATCCCTTGCAATCTACTGGATGGTATAGACATCAGCCTGAACTGTGGCCCATGTTTTCTCAGGGAGAGTAGAAAACTAAACAAAACACATAACAAACCTGAAGCACATTTCACGTCTGAGTCACTGAAAGTTTGTACAGTAAACACATGTATACAAAACTGGACAAGTTTATTTTCCACAAGGCAAGCTGGTTTTGTAATATATTTTTTTTTTAACTTATAAGGAAAAGGAGGAAATTCCTGCCCCCCCTTCCCTTCCCGTATATTTCCCTTGTTCGTGAGTCTTTAGAAGGCTATGAAACTGCACCAGAAGCAAACAAGGACTTTCTTTAATGAATAAATATTTATGACAGCCAACTTGGATACCTAAGGCTGAAGCTGATTTCTCTGAAACATGCACCAGAGACTCTCAGGGCTTGATCCTGCCTGGACAGAAACATGCTTCCTAGAGCAGCAGCTGCTCCTCATAACACATGTCTGAAATCCTGAGCAGGACCACAGAGCACTTTGATGGAACTGGGTTGGTCAGTTTGTGCTGAATAATTCAAACCTTTCTACATGTGCTGTCAGAATGAATCTGTTTCAGTTTACTTGGTGTTCCTGATGTAATTCTGTACGTAAAGCCACTTGTTTGTTTGTCCAGTGCTTTCTGGGGGCCAAGAAGTTGACCTCTGAAGCATGAGCTTGGTGTTGGTCAGTGCCAATGAAGGTGAATCTCTTTCCATAGGGTTGATCTTGATGCTGCAGTGCTAGTGGTACCTCAGCGGGGCACCTGGGGGAAAATGCCAGGGTATGTGAGGGCTTTTCCTGATGTCCTTGGTCAGTTCTGATTCCTGGCTGGTAAAAGCATTGGGATCAAGGGGCGAAAGAAAATCTTTTGTTTGAGGTAGAACAAAAGTTGCAAAAATTAAGAACTTAAAATATGAGTCTGATATAAGGCTGCTGATATTAATAGAACAGAAGTCTGTCCAAAACTGTAATGTAATATGTTCCCAAATGAAGCATATTTGTAAGCCTACTGGAATGCCTTTATCTGAGGAGCCCTTCTTTTTATTTATGATCTTGACTCTCCACAGAGTATAATTTAAGGTGTCATCGAGTTGTGTAAAGGGCACAGGATCAGCATTCACAAGACATGAGATAACTTCTCAGCTCCTTCAGTGAATGACCTTGTCAGCTAACCCCTCTCACTTTGCTCAGTCCACCCTCCACTTCTCCCGGAGGAGGGCAAGTGCTGGGTTGGGGCCGGTGGGTCGCTCTGTTTGTGTGAAGCTTCATTTCAGATCCTAGTGCTAGATGTGATCTTAAACTGCTCGAAAATTTGCAGTATATTTCCTGTAGGTGAATTTCTAACATCCGCAGATTCTTAGATCTGGGAAGATATTGCATAAAACTGGCTGCTGGTCGGGACCAGAGAGGAAAAGGCAAGTGGGCCACCTGTCTGTGCTGGAGGCAGTCCTCTGCCCTCTCCAGATGGGCTAATTGCACCAGTCTGGAGTTTCTTGTTTAATTGCTTTTTCTATTTGTTTTTCTACTCGGTGTAAGTTAAGACCCTTCACAGTTTAAGCAACAAAGATTTATGAAGAAAGTAGATTGTCCCAATTCCTTATGAGAGAAAATATCACCCTAAGTTTATTTCCACCTTTACTTTCCAGCTGTCTTTCCTTTTCTGTGCACTCAGATGTTTTGGCCATGGCTCGGAAGCCCAGCCCTGCTGCCACATGAAAGCTCAGGGAGCCAGGAAGGATCTCATCACACTGTGAAACTGAACTTGTAGCAGAGCTAGAAAATCCTCTTGGTTCTGCATCAAAACATTTCTAAACCAGGGTTTCAGGGCTCACACTGGAAGCGGTTTGCTGCAGCCAGTCTGTGCAAGGTGCCGCCAAACGCCTCCTTGTCCATCTCCTCAGTATCATTTCACAGGTGCCAGTGCCACGATCAGATGCATCTCCATTTCACTGCTGCTCTTTCTCTCCTCTGCTTGTCACTGAGCATGTGGTTAGCATGAGGGAAGGTGCCACATTTGTCCCCTGTGACTGCCCTTATTCCCCCCTCTCCACCCACTCTGGCAGCCGGTGCCTTCCTGATCACACCAATTACACAGGATGAAAATAATTCTGAAAAGACCAGTTCCCCCAAGCTATCATTGCAAACATGCCTGGCTCCCTTTCCCTGCAGCTAGCTTAGGTCTCTTCAGTGCCCTCTGCTCCCACCCTTCAATCCTACCCACTCCTGGTCCTGCCTAGGTGTGTAATCCCTGTTAGCAGTGACCAGCAAGGTCCCTCCATGGCAGGGCAATACCTGTGCTGCAGCATAGCCCCCTGCTTCACACCAGGGCCATGCCCGGCTGTGCCTTCCCAGTACACTCATGAGTTACACCTTTGTGACTGGGCTGTGGTTTTCCACATGCATCTGCTGGAAAGGCAGTTCAAATATTGAATCTGCCCAATTTCCATCGCAGAGAGCACTCCAGAGGTAGTGGTGTACGACTGTGTGCACAGGGATAAAATCCTCTATGGAAGTTTACATGCTTTTCTTTGTGGGTAACAATTTTGAATGTTAATTCCTACCCACTTTGGTGTCAGAGGTGCAGGTACCAGCTCCCAGGTGTAGGCTCTGCCTCCCCTCTGCCCTGTGCACTGCTAAGCATTGCACTAAGGCGGATGTTCAGTTTGAACTCTCGGTAGAGAAACACTGACAGACAACTTATTTCTCCAATAGTTAAAGGAACATGGTAAAACAGTTTGCTAACTGAAAAATCAGCCCAAACTTTAGAGCATGATAATTTAGTGCAGATGTACCCCTTGGACACCAAACACTGCTTCCCTCCCACAACGCAACATACTTTCTGCCACATTTGTCATTGAAATGCTTTCTTTAAAAAAGGGAGAAAACAGCTAGGCCAGTCCAAAATGTGTAGTTAGTTCTCCTTTAACTCTGAAGTGGCAGTTAAGTGACAGAAATACTTTAAGAACTAGAGAAAAGCACTGTAAATCCCCTTCTCACTCAGCAGGTTGTTACTATGGAGTGATACAACTGCAGGATACAAGACCAAAATAAGAAAATAAAAAAAAGCAAGAAGATAGTAATGCAAGCCAGCTTGTTCTTTGAATTAGTCTGTGTCCTGCTGTAACATCCTCTTCCTGACATTTTCAAGCTGAAAAAAAAATTATACAGTACAATTAGATTATTCAAAGTTACTTATTCCAAGTGGAATCATTGCCTCCCAGTGTGAGTTTCACCAAGGAAATTCTCCTTGCCCTTAACTCTGCTCCTCCTGGGGAAGTGTACTTGAGCTGGATGCACAGAGAGTGCATTGTTCTGCAGTTTTCAAAACATTTTTTTGTTACGCCTGTGCTGTGTGCTGGGAGAGGGGTTGAAGCAGAAGAAAAGGACAGTTAGTTTGGGGGCAGCACCCCAGCCATGCACAGGTGGAGGTGGTCCATCGGCAGGAGTTGTATGTCTTTGGTGCATCTCCTGTGGCCCACTACGTATTGGAGAAAAGCTCACATTGACTCAGTGCTCCTGGCTTGCTTGCTTTCTTACTCACCTGTGCAAGTCAGATGACTGTGAAGAGGAAATGTGGATAGCATTTGTTCAAAACACAAAACAAAACCCAGAAAGCTCCCTGACCGAATGGCCCTTCCCTCTTTTCAGATAACACACGTCAGAGTGAAATGTATGGTTAACCTTGCTTTTTCTCGGCTTACGTGCATACTTGCCTGCTGACTGCCTATCAACAATGTCCAGTGTAAAAAATAAACCAGCTGTGCTGCCACTCTGATAGGTAGCAGTCCAGGTTTGCCTCTGGGCAGATATTTACTGCTACATCTGGCTTTGCTTTGCCATATTGTTAACCTCCCTTTTCCTTTCTACATTTGTTTTGTTTTTATTAAATTTCCAGTCTGAATCCTCCAGTCTGTATTTCTAATGTCAACAATTGCTTTTATCACAGATAATAACTTCCTTTTACAAACGCTGTACCATCCTACATGCATTTCAAATTACATTTTATGGACAAACATTGAAGTACAGTATTTGGCAGTGCATGCAATTGTATGTAGTTATAGTAATCTAATTCTAAGGCATGAGAGCCAAGAAGTAAGTTGGTTGCCATTTTCTTAATCATGTATTTAGTTGACAATGTAGTTACTTTTACTAAAGCTTAATTAAGTTTGCATTGTGATATTGTGATGCTTATGAAGTAAATTAGGTGGTATGCTTAAGCATACTATAAAAACAGTTCTAAAAATACAAACTGTTCCTTTAACTCACACAATAAGTAAAATCTGAAATCACTAGAGAAGACAAACATCTACTGATATATAGATTGGAGAAGGAATCTGGACATCTCCAACTAAAGAAGAAAGATGACTTCATTTTCATTAAGTAGGACTCAGAAAACCTGTCTTCTCTCCTTTATCAATACTGCCACAGACTTTATGCAATTCATTTACCCTTTTGGGGCTTCATCTCCCACGCATACAATATATCAGAGAGGGACTGTGAGATGGAGCAGTGCTTGCAAGAAATGTTGAGATCTTCTTTCGGAAGGTACCAGAAATGCCTTATTTATGTGTTTGGTTCATTTTGGTTGGGAATTTAAGGTGACATAGCAATTTCCAGCAATACTCCTGTGGGTGCTCTTCCTCTGGAATAAAACTCCCTCATTGAAAATGGTCTGGATCCACTCCACTAACTTGTGTTTGCTTCTCTGGCATATACTATAGTGAAAAAAAGTAGGATACCCATAATCCTCTGTTTAGATGTAGCATCCGTTAGCATGAACAGCTCAGAAGAGCAAGCACTGCCTGAGGTGAGCATTGTGTTTTCTTTCCAGTTAAACATATCCGTGCCTACTTTGCTGCAGAGGGACAATTTCCTTGTGTCCCTCACATGGGCCTGACTTGGCCAGTATATTTTTGGCATCTGCAGGAAGCTTTATTGTTTTCCCTAATTCCACTGCTTAGTATAAAAGTTTCTCAGTGATAGCTCTTTTCTGAGATATTTGTATTGTTCTCTATTGCTAATGTAGTCACCATGCCTTTAAAGAAAACCCCACCTTGTACTGAGGCTCTGTCTGCAGTTCCCAGCCTCCTTTGTCTCACAGACACTTCCTACAGCATCTCATCCTCAGCAGTTGCACGAGCAGTCCCACTCCATTTTGTCTGTGAGCTGACAGGACTTCGTCCGTCAGATCATCACGTTTAGGAGGTGCTTCAGCAGGCAGCTGTCAGATGCTCGAGGCAGAGTGTCTGCAGCCAACACATCTCCTCTTAGCTTGTATGTAGATTGGAAAGTTGAAGCTTACAGCTCAAAAAATCATCTTGCTCTTGTATTTTCTCCCCTCAGTACTGTTACAAACTGTGCCCTTTCCCATGTGCTTTTTTTTGTTTTTCATGCAGACATTTTTCACATGCTTTCTTGGATCACCTCTGGAAACCTTCTTCACCTTCTTATCTGCTTTGCTCTGTATCAGGTTTTCTGGGAACACCACAGTTTGTGAAATAGCTTAACATGAATAATGTTCCCACTGGCTTTCAGGCTGAATCCTTTTGTTGACAGTATCTGGAGTATCCATTGCTCTGATAACTAATTCCTTGTTGCTCTTCTAACACTGCACTCAGATCACTGCCCAAACATTAGACCCATTTGCTGCTGTGTTCCATTCTTTGTAGACTCTGATCTTGAGCTTGACACAGTTTTTTGCTTTGGGTCCCTTTTCTCGCTACTGCCTCGTAAATTTGAATTGCAGAAAAAAAGAGTGAAAGTCAGTTCCAAGTCCCTGGGCAGTCTCCTGCTCTGAGCATCTTGTCCTGAATTTGATCCCATCTTGTTCTCCAAAATGATAAATTGCTCCACTCTGCCAGGGTGCATCTAGGTGGCCCACTGGGAGCACAGGCACCAAGGGCGTTCTAGTGTCATCTTTGAATGTCTGGCTAAGGAGTGGGTGATGGAGGTACCACACAGCTCATTAGCTCCTTTTCCATTTTCATGCATGCTAGATTCGTCATCCCACCCGTTGCACATCAAGCCCAGCCACACAGTAGGGAGCTCCCTCGTAATGCTCCTGTCCTTGTGCTTAGTGTACACAAGCCATGTTGCAGAGATGGTTTGGTTTCACTGTAACCAATACCAGGTGGAAATGCTGCTCTACAGTATTTCTGCCTCTTTCTCTCATCCTTTACACCGATTCCTGCCCTGTGCATCTCCCTATCTGTTCTGGCTCACCACTTTGGAGGCTGTGCTGTGAAGCCATTTGAGAGCAAATCCAGCTTCACAAAAACAGAAAAAAGAATTTTTCTTATATTTTTAATGCTGCATTGGCTCCTTAATCTGCATAAGAGCTTACCACATGAATGCTGGTGCTGGCAGAAAGTCAAGGCAGTGCAATATAGCACTGGAATGGAATTGAGAAGTGGGAATGGACACTACATTCAGGAAAACACCCAAAGTTGATTTTGCTGCATGTTTTACATCATGAACTCACAGCCTGTGCCAAGCTGATCTGCACTCTCTTCTCTAAGGTGAAGAAAAGTCTCTATCCTCTTAGGAGCTTCCAGCATTCCTGACCACACCATGCAGCGGGATCTGAAGGCTTTTTGACATCATTGGGAAAAAATTAATCCTTCCTTCTGAAAGTGGTTTTTGCATTTCTGCTTCTGTGCTCCCTGAGGTCACTGGTTTGAATACTGGAGTGTATGTTCTGCCTTGGCAGCACACAAGGAATTTACAAGAGGAGCAAACTCTCCTTTTCGCTGACAATCTCAGGGAAATGGGAGTGGACGGCAGGCTCCTGCTCATCGTCAGGGACCTCACGGTCCCTCCCTGGGGTGGGCTGTGGATGGGAACAGCCTCTGTGTGTTTAGTTTTTGCTTAGAATAGACATGTAATAGACATTTCAGGAGAAAACACTTGTTAATTAGAGGTGAAGCCAGAGATGTGAAGACTGGGAAAGGTCAGAGCTCTGAAAAATGTTTGTCAATTTGGGTCTGCCTAAAATTAGGAAAAATAATTGCGTGTGTGTGAGGCTAACTGGATGGTTTGTTTCGGGAAGTTAGTCTTCCAGGGCTTTCAAACCCAGTGTAACCAGGAGGTGTTCCTTTCAGGACACCATTAGTCATTTCCTGACCTACACATAGTGCTGTGGCCACGACTTTGGCCACACCACTGGCTGGGCTTTTCCAGCCCCTTACTCTCTAAACTCAGGTCAGAGCCTCCACGTTACAGCCCAAGCACTGACAAGGCCCTTTCTGTTACATTTGTTTGAATAACAGCATGTTCATTTGACTTGGCTTATGTGTTGTCTTGTCTCTTAGTCTGTGCTGTGTTTGCTGATACAGTCGAGTCCCTCATCCCAGACTAGCTAAAAGATGCTCGCAAGGTCTACAAGTAGCCAAGGAAAAATAACTATTCAGAGAGAAGTGGAGTGGAGAAGTGGAGTAGCAACTCAATAAGACTGAAAAGTTTTATCAAATATTTAAACCTACATCTAGTTTTCATATCCTCAGAAACTGTTATGCAGTTATGACATATATTGTCTTGGTGTAAAGCTTAAATTCCACTTTGTCATTTCAGAGACACATTAGAAAATCTTGTCTTGACCTTTTTTTGCACAATTTGCAGAGACTTATCCTGTCTGATTTAGGTGCCTCTGGCTAAAGAGCCTAGAAACACTGTCTCCCAGTGCCTCCAAGAGTCTCTCATTTCATACAAAATCTATCATGCTTGGGAAGATCCAAGCACATGAGTTTAAAATCTCTTTTCCACAATTGTGTGGTGGACAAAACTCAGAGAATGACACAGAGTCAAGAACATGGCTGAAGCAGTACCACTTCCCAGATGGAATACCCAGCTGCAGCCTTAGAATCAGCACTAAGAAACCACAAAGGAGGAGCCCTATGAAGAGAACCTCTCTATCCTCAGTAAACTCCTTCCTTTTATAATGAGTTTGATGTCAGTGGTATGGGATACACCTGTGAGTCAGCTTGGGTCAGCTGCCCTGACTGAAACTTCCAGCTGACTCAGGCTACTCATGGCCTGCCTGCCATGGCTAGGCTGGGGGGCTGTTCCTGGGAAACCAGGACAGGTAGCCAAGATGATCCCAGCAGACTGAGCACACAACTGTCAGGTGTTAGATGAGCTCAATCCCACTCCATCTGCTGATGTAACTGGGGGATGCTGCTATTGCTTCACTGTAGCATGATCCATCACAGCAGGGCTCTGCCTGTGCCTTCTGGGAGGTGTCACCATATGAACTCCCCGCTGTCCCTTTGGGCCTGAGAGTGCCATCCTCAGCATGGGATCATGGTCAATCCTCTGGTAAGGATTTGAGAGAGATGAACCCCTTCTCCAGCCCACTGTGGGAGTCCTTGCGTTGCTCTGGGAAAATCCTTCAGCTGGGGATTAGCAGAGACATCTCTCACAAATTGGCAGTGAAACACACTGTCAAGGTTCTACAGGGTCCTCCACAGTGAGGCAGTGTTGGACACCAGGGTGGAAATAATGCTGGAAGTAATATATGTTCATATTAAATTAGATGTGAATTTAATTCTAAGAGACTCACTCAGGTCTTCTACAGAGCCAGAAGTGGGCTGGAATGTTTTTCCCACCATGGAGCAAGGCAGCACCGGGAGATATGTCTATTCCTCCAAAGCAGAGGCAGTTGCTTAAAAACTGCTGATACGTGTAGAAGCTGAGGTGGTAGAAAATGCTGGACTTTGCCTCTGGATGACAGTTCCTGCGTGCACTGAGGGAAAAGGTTGTGTGTCAAACTTACCCTCCTCCTTTAATGAAAAACGCATTAGGGAGGCCAAAACATGAAGAGCTCTGTAAATAAAAGGCAAATAGACAAGATGAAGTTTCCTATGTCTTTCCAGAGTCACGTTGTCTCATCTTCATCATTTAATTACAGATGCAAAGTTGAGTAAGTTTCCAAAGTAAACTGTCCTGAAACTGAACAAATATTCTGGGCACAGAAGCAGCCTTTTGATAAGGTTTTACATTTATCTGTGAAAAGAAATGTGAAGAGATTTGCTGGCAGCATTTGTGTTTTTTGTAAACTATGTGCACTTCTTTTGAGGTTTGTTTACTGGCCTGAGTCTGCTATCTGTGTCCCAGGAGCCCTTAGCAATATTGTTATACTATGACAGAGCCTTTATAACAGCCATAATAAAGTTGCTGTATTTCACATCACCTTGCATGTTAACTAAACAACCCAGAATGTATTTGTCACAGCTTGCAAACATTTCTGTAAACAGTTGACTTAATTTCTGTCCACTCAAAACCATATTCAACAACTTTCCTCATTATTTTTGTCTGAAAATCAGCTTGAAAGAATTGCTCTGAATTAGATGTTGGGGGAATAGGTTTGAAACTTTTTCCTGCTAGTTCATTAACCCAGTTTAATAGATTCCATGGGATATTATTTTCTCTATACAGTGGTTATTTAAGCAATAGTTTCTATTTTTTCAAAATATTTATAAACCAGTAAGTTCCTCTGATATATTTATTGGTACCTTGGAGCAACTTATTGCACATATAATGGAGAGGAATGGATAAAGTTACGTCTACTATAAAACTACGGTATTTTTATTTGTACTTTAAATACTTTTGTGCAACTTCTGAAGCTGGTATACAAAGGAGAGGGTTGTGCTCTTGTACTTGTTTATCTTTACTTTGTTGTTAGTGAATTCTTTCTGGTGTCATGCTTTGTGCGTGGCTGAAAAAAGTCATTAGGATTAGAGTCAAACATTAACCTTGTGACCTTCTTGTTTATATACCTACTGTAAGGCTGTTCTGCTTGTATTTCTGCAGTTAGTAAAAGCAAACTTGTGTGCACAGTCCTTGGATGGCAGTGGGCAAACTGAAATGTTTGTCAAGATCACTGATACCACATCCCTTCAAAACCAAAGCTTCAAAGGCATGTCAGTGGCTGAGATTAACTGAGAAGGGGGCTTTTAAAATGTGTGTGTCTGCCTTCGTTCAAAAATAGTGCGCTGACAAAAATAGCATCTTAGCCCGAGGCAGTGATGCACAGTGCAATGAATGGAAGATGAATATACACTTTAAGATCAGTCCACCTTGGTAAATGAATACAGGCTATAAAATTCAAAGAAAAGGGATGTACCATCTGTCCCTGTCACAATCCCCAAGACAATGTACCTGGGAAAAACTGAAACAGGCTGGAAGCTCCAGATGTTCCTGTTGTTTTCGCAAAGCTGTTGTTCTCACTATTCCTCAGGCTTCTTGGAACATGTCCTCCTCTCAATGTGTGAGAGAGGGAAATCACTAACTGGTCTCAGAGTGGAAAATGTTTGAATGCAGCTACAGTGGGTAATAAATACCAAAAGATGGTACCTTGGATTCTTCATCTCCATGTGTAAGTGTCAGGGTTTTCTGAAAAACAGTAAACTCAGAAGGTTGTGGAAAGCTTTTAGGTTTGTCCATTTTTACCAATAAAACCCAAGAGGAAAAGATCAATGGTGTGCTGCAGTCGCTCATGAAGACACATTGCTGAGGTATGCTACTGGGGTAGGGGTTGGGCACAGATGTTGCCATGGGGCAGAGGACTGCAGAGTACTGGGGGCGTCTGGCCCCACTGCCAAAGGCTAGGTTCTTCTCCTGCTGCTGGCCCAAATGGCTTTGCTGATTCCTTGGCTCTGCAGCTGCAATGACCAAACGTCAGAGTCAGGCTAATGGTTGGACTTGATGATCTTAGAGGTCCCTTCCAACCAAGGCTATTCTGTGATATTCTGTGATTCTGAGACTCACTCTGGGGTCACTAATTCCTGGTGAACCCATCAGGCACAGCTGCCAAATTAACCCCCCATGTCCGTTGCACTTGCAGCTCAACTTGCATTTGGGAAAATGAAAGGACAAAGACAAAAATCAGCTGGTCTACCTTATTTCTTTTTATGCTGTGGCAGGTACTGGATCATGTCCTGGCTTGCCAGTACATGCTTGCTCGCTGACTCGGATGTGGCCAGAGGAGACACTGATGTGGAGACACGCTCACCAGCCAGCAGCTCCTCACCTGGGGATGTTCCATGTGGACCTGCTGGGAGCCTGGCTCCTGCCCGGCTGCTGCAGCTGGGTGTCACTGTGCACACCTTGGCTAGGTACCTACAGACCCAGGCTGCTGTTGCTGCATTTAATTTTATTGCTTGCACCAGGTGATGCATCTTATCTCAGTGAGGATGAGAGCTGGACTCCTCTGTGTGGCTGTTGTCATGTGCTCGGAACAAGGATTGCTGCTGCTGGTGAGAAGGCAGCTGTGAGGCTGGCACAGCCACCCAAATCCCACCAAACCTCCCTTTTTCCCTGTTCCCCTAATTTGTCCATCTGACTGGGCCACCCCTTCCCTATGAGCTCTGCCACCGCCGCTGCAGCTGCCTTCTTCACTGACTTCCCCTCCTGTTCCAAGGCAAATGCATCTCGTTCTCCCCCTTTCCTCCTCTTGTCTGCATGCTCACGTCAGCCATGCCAGATTCAGAAGAGAATATTTGCTTGCAGCAACATCTTTATGAGAGCAGAGTGTTCTGTAATTCCATTATCAAGCACATCATGTGTTTTGATCACATAAGAAATTAATTCAGTCCACCAGTGCATGTTTATTGTCAGTACAAATCGCAGCAAGACTTTCCTAGAAAAAAATCCTAACAAAGCACTTTCTTTGTAAATTAGTACATTTTAAAATTGATAGACTCTTTTCAGTCAGTGAAAGCCTCAGCACTGTGAACTCCTCAAACACTTAACAATCCTTGCAGATACCACTGATGGCATGGCAAATTTTGAACACGTCCTTGGGGATATGAAATACAGCTATCAATGCAGAAAGTGTTTGAGTAGGGTTCCTCTGTGGAAAAGTAGGGTCAAGCAGAGGTAATCTACTGGTAAAAAGTAATCTTTGTAAATAATCATTTGTGCTTTTCAGTGGATGAGGGATACTGTTTCCAATGTACAGCCTCCGTTCAAAGTGTAGACAGACACAAGCCCAGCCTATTCTGGCCTCGGAAGAGACCTCAGAAAGCCAATGGGATGCAAACTCAGATAAAATTTTTGCTCCAGTGGAAATCAAATAATGATTTTATATTATTTTCTTGTCTTATAGGGCCAGCTTCTGATACATTCAGACCTTGCTTAATTTCTGCTCTATCCCCAGCAAATGTGAGAGTGACAGATGAATTACAAAAGAGAGAAACCTTAAAGAGATGACATATGGCTCTTATCTGTAGACAAATTTACCAGGGATGCAAACCAAAAAGACAAAAGCGAACAAGGATCCAGCCCTGAGTTAACAAGGTACTGATGTAAAATGGAGCTATGATGGCAGAGCAGGCTGTCCTTGGGGAGCCTACTGATGTGCAGGGAGATGCAGCAATGGAGGGGACAACAAAGGAAAATTGTTGGAAACAATGAGGCTTGGAAACCATTGCCTGCTGTCTGTCCTTGTCCTGTCCTGTCCTTTCCTGCCGGGGTCCTCCTCCCTATTCCTGAGCACTCGTTCAGCTCACACAAAAACTTTCCTCTTTACTGCTTACTACTATATAAGACTTAAATGGTTAACTCGTTCTGGGTCAGATGTTGACCCTCCCAGTTAGAAAATGGGAATACTTACTGTGTAGAGAAAATGTTTAGATTATATAGACAGACCTTCTGTTTGTGTAGAAGCAAGAAAAAAGTTGGTTAAAGAATGGCTATTAATCATGTGAATGAGATAATGTATAGAGATAGTCCAAGTGTGTGTGTATACGTACGTTTGTGTGTAACCCCAATGTAGCCCTCTGTTGAGATTGGACTCCTTTGTAATCTTACGGTAACTTTATTGGAATGAGAAAACAAAGGAGAATATTGTTTTCTAGCAATACTTTAGCACTGTAAAGTAAATACTTCAGCAAGTATTTACTAGCAGGAATACTATTACCATGGTTAATGAAACCGTAATCAGTAAATGGAGCCAGCTGCAAACACTGTTTTTTTTTTCCTTAAAATGCCTAAATGCTCTAATATGCATTTCCATCTCTCAACAAAAAATATCTATTTTTAAGGCTACAAAGTGCAAGGGGGCCTATAAGACCTCGAGTGCTGTGCTGCAATCAACAAAAATGCTATATAAAGTGTTAATGGAAAGTATAAAACGTCACTTCCGATATGGAGGTCTAACCTTTTCTCAGTGCTTTGGGGTGTTAAAAAGAAGCCTGAGTCTCAGAAATGCTAACTATTGAGAATATTTAGGGTATGTGGTAAGTGTCTGTCATATGTTCCCAATAAGTGGGCTATCGAATAATTGACCTGAGCACTAATGACAACCCGTGTTGGGCAGCAAGGCTGAGGGATGCTCACTATAAACACGCAGATGGGGACATCTCCACAGCACTGCCCACACGTGGCCTCTGCTCCCATCTCTGCTGCTACTGAGGGCAGTCTCCAGCCCCCAGCAACCTTCTGCTTGCTCAGGATAAACAACATAAAGAGGATTTTCTCCAGCTTTCTAACATGGTATTTCCCGGTAGCGGCGTGTGGATGTAGCCTTGGAGCGCACAGACCCAGGCTTTGCAGTGCTGCAGAAGCCCCCTCCAGGAACAGTTCATTTCAAATTTAATTTAAAGTTTCTATCTCTCTCTCTCTCCCCCAGGCCCCAGAATCCCCCATCCTATTGCTGGGATGTTTCATGGCCCTTTGGCTGTGCAGAGCCTTCATGTAAAACCTGTGTTTGCTCGCATGAGGAATAGCTGGCTGGGGGTTCAGTACAACTATTTTCCAGAATTGTCCTAAGTGAATTTGGGGATGGGTGGGGAACAGTTCACTTGATCTAACTTCAAATGTCTAACACAAGTGCTCTCTGGAGGAGTAAATGTCTCTCTGTTGATTCCAAAGGGAAATTAGAATCTTAAGTGTAGGGGCTTTAACCTGCACTTTAATGAGATGTCTATGGTCAGTGCTTGGAATAGTTCCCTCTGTGAGAAGTGTCCCAGATATGTCTAAACACCCTCCCTCTGGTGCAGCTTTAATTGCACGCAGAGAAGTCAGTGCTACATATCATCTCATTAATGTTTTTGGGGAAGGAGAATAAACTTTGCAGCCAAGAGTAGTTTTCCTAAGTTTGTTTTCCCAGTGTAGCTCCCTGCATCCTTGGTTGTGTTTATGAAAAAGCATTTTTGTTTGCATGTAAAAACAAACCACAAGAGTTTTCTCATCTGTCATCCCTCTGTTTCTGCAAGTACACACATGTCCTTGGTAAGAGCCCTGTTTGGTCACTGGCTGGGGTTCAATGACAGCGTCATGTGTCTGTGATGAGCAGTCACATACCACCAGGAGTAAGCAGTTCATGCAAACAGTTAACAAATAACCCGTAGGATTGCTATGGTTCATCCATGGCAAATCCAGCACCCAGCTAAGTCTTTCTACTGACTTGGGGGGGTTGATGCAAACTCTTAAACCGCTTTTAATTAATTCATTAAAAATTAAAGAAATGGTGATAACAAGGCCAAACTTCCCCCTGCTAAACACAAGTCTTTCAAATGGGATAGCAGAGCCAGCACCATATTTTCCATTTTGATTCTCATAATGGAGTTTATATCTCAGACTTTTAAATAGGTATCAGTGGTACATCCCATTACCATTGCAAAGAAAGATACCTGTTTCTCTGAATCATGTGGGAAGGCTTGCAGGAGAGGCCTCTGTGATGAGAGGGACAGACCCTCAGGTGCAGGCACTCTCTCCCCCTCTTGGGCAATGACTGGTTGTGGTAGGTTGGCCCTGGTTGGACACCAGGTGCCCACAAAAGCTGCACTATCACTCCCCATTCTCAGCTGGACAGGGGAGAGAAAATATAACGAAAGGCTTGTGGGTCAAGATAAGGACAGGGAGAGATCACTCAGCAATTACCATCATAGGCAAAACAGACCTGACTTGGGGGAATGAATTTAATTTATTATCAATCAAAATCACATTTGGGTAATGAGAAAGAAAAACAAATCTTAAAACACCTTCCCTCCACCCCTCCTTTCTTCCCAGGCTTAACTTCACTCCTGAATTCTCTACCTCCCCCTTTCCCAAGCAGCGCAGGGGGACGGGGAATGGGGGTTGTGGTCAACATGTGATGATATGTTGACTGCCACTCGTCCCTCCTCAGGGAGAGGATTCCTCACACTCCTCCCCTGCTCCAGTGTGGGGTCTCTCCCATGGGAGACAGTCCTCCACGAACTTCCCCAATGTGAGTCCTTTCCACAGGCTACAGTTCTTCATGAACTGCTCCAGCTTGGGCCCCTACCATGGGGTGCAGTCCTTCAAGAACAGACTGCTTCAGTGTGGGTCCCCCACGAGGTCACAAGTCCTGCCAGCAAACCTGCTCCAGCGTGGGCTGCTCTCTGCACGGGGACACAGGTTTTGCCAGGATCCTGCTCCAGCAAGGGCTTCCCCCAGGGTCACAGCCTCCTTTGGGCATCCACCTGCTCTGGTGTGGGGTCTACCACAGTCTGCAGGTGGATATCTGCTCCACCATGGACCTCCATGGGCTGCAGGGGGACAGCCTGCCTCACTATGGTCTTCACCATGGGTTGCAGGGGAATCTCTGCTCCAGCATCTGGAGCACCTTCTCCCCCTCCTTCTTCACTGACCTTGGTGACTGCAGAGTTGTTTCTCTCACATGTTTTCAC
Organism: Podargus strigoides; assembly: GCA_028020825.1. Lineage (NCBI taxonomy): Eukaryota > Metazoa > Chordata > Aves > Caprimulgiformes > Podargidae > Podargus > Podargus strigoides. Next base: position 42,240,609 of record CM051623.1, read on the forward strand.
TCCTCTCTCCAGCTGCAGTGGTGCAGTTTTTCTCCCCTTCTTAGATATGTCATCCCAGAGGCGCTACCACTGTCGCTGATGGGCTCAGCCTTGGCCAGTGGTGGTTCCATCTTGGAGCCGGCTGGCACTGGCTCTGTCGGACACGGGCGAAGCTTCCAGCAGCTTCTCACAGAAACCATCCCTGCAGCACCCCCACTACCAAACCCTCGCCTCGCAAACCCAATGCAGTGGGGAAGGGATGACCATCTACTTGCAGGTCAGAGCCTGAGCGAGCAGTAGGCCACATTCGAGCAGGACTCATGCACTGGGCTCAGTCAGTGCCCTGGGTGACACAGACCCCGTGGATGTGTATTGCACCCCACAGCTGGAGGGGCAGGCAGGTGTGCAGGGGCTATGCTGCACCAGGAGCTGGCTGGTGCTGTGGGCAGGTAAGGAAAGGGGGACAGTGAGGCAGAGCGGGTGCTTAGGGCAAAGTCCAATGCCTCTTCCCTGAGGGATATCTCACGGGGTGGCCCTGGGGATGACATACTCATTTTACACTGTGCCGCTGTGTGAAATTCTTTTCCTTTGACAGCCCTCAGCTGCGAGACCTTGAGGAGAGGGACAGAAACTGTGTTTCTTTTTCATTTCCTGATTTTTGTACTCCTCATGCTTTAGAAGGAAAACTGTTTCAAGATTGAATATGTCCAATTTAATTCTAGAAGAATAATTTATATTGAAACAGAAGATATGGGTAGAAAGAAACTCGGAAAATACACTTATTTTGGCTAGAAATTATATTGTAAGTGGTTTCAAATTTTGGGTCCATTTTAAAGTTACAGAATATGGTTCAAGGTGTCTTACTCTTGCAAAAATGTTTAAAGGGCATTATTCAAATATGTCATGCAGATTTTTTTAGTGAATAACATGCATTTCTATGTGATCACCAGGGTATGTTGCAAGAGGATATTTCCGAGTGCCAGACAGCCATGTTACTAAATGAAATAATGTTTTATTTTAAAGCTAATTTACATTTCATGCTTTTGGCTCTTCAAGTACGTACTGGAGGGAGAACTGGTTGTGAGCCTTTAGCTTTTCCAGACTATGGAGAAATTAAGAAACAAGTGAACAAAATAAAAATAACAGAAGAAGGAAATATTGTTGCACACACCCCCCACACCCCCCACACACCCCCCCCCCCCCCCCCCCGAATAGATGATAAAACGTGTTGGGGAAAGCAAGGAGAGGGAGGAGAAGGGGAGGTGATAGTCTCCTCAGTGTGGGCAGGGGAAGCTTGATTGCCAGACAGCCCTGTCCATGGGAGGGAAGTGGCCACCCATGCTGGTGAGGAGGATTAGCAGGCAAGGAGTGAGTTAGTGTGCACCCTGGGGTATAAATATCCTTATGTAGATGTTAGATTATTTTTCCTCCTTCTGTGACAAGAACTTGTGTCAGTTTGGGACCTTCTCAGGGTCAGTTCTGAACTTTATACATTTTCTCTCTGTACAGTTGCTGCTGTATTTTGGTGTTTCCCACCCAGCCTGTTCCTGTGCCCTGTACTGGTGGGTCTGTTTCTGCCCGGCTGCAGCCATACTCTGGGTCCGTGGCATGGAGAGAAAATGGCCTCAGGGCTTCCTCTCCCCATCGTCCTGAGGCATCTCCTCACTAGGGCTGGCTTCCCCCCTGCAGTGTGCACCAGACCTGCCCACAGTCTTTGCAGTGGATGGGGAAAGGAGCTAGAAAGATGGTGAGAAAGATCTGAGTGTATATATACGGGCTTTCACTGTGCAGACTATCCCTGCAATGCTGGACCGTGGTTGAAGCTGCTGGAGGAGGGCACTGGCAGCACCACTGTACCCCTTTGGATGCGCCAAAATTAGCGGAGTTTGCTCCCGGCACTGTCTGAAACTCTGCAGCTCCAAAACAATAAGCCTTGTCCTCATGGAGGAACATTACCAACTTTCTCTGTTTTAATTACCCAGTCTTATCCTTTGAGCCTCCAGCCCTGTAAGCCATGTGATGGAGTCGGAGTCCCAGCCTGCTGTTCAGAGAGAGAAGGAAAATCTGTAGCCCACACGCTGTTGGGAAGAGCTGAGAATCAGCACTGTAACAAGCAGTGTCGAAAGGAAAAGCCTCTGTTTATTTTGAAAAATGGTGAGAGCTTCAAAACACCCAGGAACTTTGGGTGTCTTGGTGTTAACAGAATTCTAATTCAATATGGACACAGAAGGGACAATAATCATTAAAAGTCAGGTCTCCTCTGGGATGCAGCAGTTCAGACCTAGAGCTTTGAAACTACAGATAATTTGAGGCTCAAAGGGATGGCTGTAGGCAAAAGCTCAGAATAGCCTTTGAATTGTTGTCATCGTGCTTCCTGCATCCTTTGTGCTGAATCCGAAGCTTTGGTGGTACATGAAAGAGCCACATTCTGGCATCATGCAGGGAGCTCTCATTTCAGTCCATGGGATGCATTTTCTGGGTGCAGAATTTATCATGATGGGGATGCTGGGATGGGAGGGCTCACCACATAACCCCCCAGGAAGGTCAGCCATACCTGACGGGTGCTCATGCACCAAAGCTCTGGCCAGGTGCCTCAGAGGAGCTCAGCAGCAGGAGAGGTCACTGCCACCTCCTTCCCCGGCCATGCCAGTGCACAGGCTCAGGCTCCACCACCCAGGCACCAGGGCAGGAGCGTTGCATCATATCCCCGTTTTTTGTCTAGCCTCTCTCTTTCCTCACTTCTTTCTCTTCTTCTCTCCCCTGCTGTTCCTTGGTTTCATCAAATCTCAGAGGGACGTCCAGTGAGCAGTGCTGCATCAGTGCCAGCGCTTTGTGGTCTGAACTCTTAGAGCTCACTGGAAAGATGATGGCTTAGGTTTGGCAACATCGCTCCTGCGTTTCACAGTCATAAACATGTGGAGCTGATGGCCAGGAATGTTTGCCAAGGGAAGGTGAGCATGGAAACAGGCACCCTCACTGAGCTGCCCACCTGAGTGAGGGCAGAGCTCCCTGGCCAGCCACCAGCACTCTCTGCAGCCGCAGGAGTGAAGCAGTAGGACACAGTTAACTGCTAGCAGGGACATGTCAACACATGGAAGCATTTATGCCCATTCTTTAAAAAAAAAAAAAGAAAAACCAAATGAAAAACTCAGCTCTCAGTTCACAAAGTAATACCAGATTTTTCCTACGACAGTGTTTTTATTCAGGACATTTACAGTTAAAATACTGCTGGAAGACAGACAGGAAAATCAAATTGAAGATAACTCTAACTTAATTATGAAGGCAAAAATGCTTCTTTTGAAAATGTAAACATGTTATTCTATTTCCTTCTAAGTAAGTCAAACTCATGTTCCGTTATTTATATATATTTCTCCTCCTCACTGTGTTGTGATCATTGGTAGTTTTCCTGAAGTTCACTGTCACCTGAAGAGATATTTTCCTCTTACTTCTCTAAGTTATTACCCAGGTCTATAGAGAAGCATTCGATTGCCAGCTCCTTTCCTTACTTTTGCCCTTTGAAACAGTTACTGAACATACTCACTTTAAATGATGAAAATCAAATAAAGAGAATCTAAACCATGCAAATTATCCCCTATTCTGACATAAGCTAAAAAATATGTCTTTTGCCATTAATATAAAGTAATATACCCTCTTATAACAGAAGTTGTTATTAATTTGGTTGAAAGAGCTTATTTCATGAGCTGTTTTACAGATCTGTTGTCTGCATCTCACATATATGACCATGTAACAAAACAGTCTATGTTATCTCATTGTAGCATCTCAAACAGGGATTGGGCAGGACTTACTCATATTAAACAACAGCTTTTTCATGATGACAGAGCACAGATCAAACTAGTAAGATGACCACTTGGCACTTAGTTCCACCTGGCAATTTAAATGTGGGTTTATTTAAATGCTACCAAATGCATTTATTTTTCTTCCCACCATTCCTTCGTGAACATTTATTTGCGTAAACATGAATGTTTTGGAGATGGTCTGAACCAAAAACTGTACCCATGTTTCAGTCCAGCAGTTGCCTAGACTTTGTTTTGTGCATTAGTTTTTCCATCACTAAGATTTTCCCAAACCAGTCATTATTAACTAAATTTTAGCTTCTTTTATTAAAGCAGTTTCATCTTAATTTTTTATTAAGAGCACTGCTGGTCAACCCTAAGCCCCAGACTTTAAGGTTTCTGCTTTCTAAGAGGAAGGATGAGGAGTCTTAGAAGGCATCACTGTGGTTTGAGTTGTGCCTCCTCTGCGGACCTGCTTTGTGACTCTAAGCGAGACATTCACTGCCATTTTTTGGCAGTAGAGACCTGCAGGAATTCATACATCACCAGGAAACATAGTTTTGGGCTCAGGACTGCCAGAGGAGGTGTCTAAGCCCAGGTAGAGACTGGGCCCTTGCCTCACAGGTGTAGGAAACTGTTGTGTTATCGCTACTCTGTTGTAGAGATAACACATCATCCTCTAGCTCATTGCAGCATTTGTGCTGTGCATAAGCTTGTGATGGAACCATATCATAAACAACTGTGAAATCGCTACAGTGACAAAGTACCCCATGATTTGAATAAAAGCACAAGTGAAAACACCTGTAGGTCTTTTCACAGTAAAGCTTTCATAGAGACAGTTTGCTTCTTGTTGCTTTTGTATCAGTCATGAATTAATCCTATGAGGAAGGAAGGGAGAAAAAGAAAAATAGTTTTACTGCCTGACAAGACAAAAGATCACAGCAGCTCTGGAGACTGAGCTCTGGACTGCTCTCTCGTCTGAAGTCTTCTCCAAAACTGGGCTAAGTTCAGTGTCTAAATCCATAATACCCAAAAGGACTCTGCTACTTGAATTACTCGTCACTACACTCTTCTCTCTTGATTACACCCAAGTGCTTCCTTGTTCTCCTAATGAGGTTCAGCACTAGAACACGTTTGTGTGAGAACTGGGAGACCTAGTTCCACTTTAGTAAAGGGACTGGCCAGACTGCAAGACTGTACATGCTTGTTCAGAGGTGCTTATGGTTTTGTCAAGGGAGATGATAAGCAGACTTGCTGTAGCACGTTTACTCTTCTGGTAAGTTTGTAAAGAAAACAAGCTTGGTAACTCAAGAAGTAGCAGTGAATTTACAAGCTAGCCCTTACATCAGCAACGGTTAAAGGCAGAAAGCTTAGTAAATCAGACACAATCTCTCATAATATTGATGCAAGATCCATGCCTCTGCTGAGAAAGCAGGTGCTTGTTTTAAGTTCATGTCTCCTCAAGACAGCATTTAAGAACATGTCTTTAGTTCAGAGCCTCTGTGAGTGGTGCCTGGAATAAGATCCCTGCGGGACTTGGGCTGACAGACCTGCTGCTGCAGTCACTGGTCTTCCCATAGGAGCAAACCTTAAAAGGGCAAGGTCTGTCTGGTAACATTGACAAGATGACCCTTGAGTCAATGACACCCAGATTCATTTGTGATGGGATGCTGACACTGCTTTTTTATATCTCCACTAACACACTGGCCTGTGAAACATGAGTTTTTAAGACCCTAGTTGTGTTACAGTCTGTGGTTACTCTGTAAAAATCCAGATCCAAAGGTTGAAATAAGTTTAAAACAGCTTATTTTCATCCTGAAAAAATGTGTGTATATATATTTGAGCATTTTGGGAACTGTCTGTGCTGTACCCGTCAGTATTTTACCAAGATAATGTCCCACACTGAGAGGTGAAAGCAGGGAATTGAGTAAACAATATTAATACACTAAATTACTGGAAAATATGAAAAATGGTGAAATGGAGAAATGACTGGATTGAAAAACACATGGTTGGATCCAGCATAACCAGATTGATATTTAATTGTTTGCATGGATCGTGCACTGCCCATAATTGCCAGTTGATGTCTTCAGACATGTCTGGGTCTTCGTGTGCCTGGCATTTACACCAGGATTTTTATTGGCATGCCGAGATGTGGAGGTGGTGGGATTTGCATATAGATGCGCGAAGGAAGGAAAAGAAAAGCAGAAATTGCTGTGCTTCTTGAGACAAGCCTGCTGCTAATTGGGCTTTTAAAAGTAAACTTAGGGATAATGGAAACACTCTAGGATGGGTCAGGAGTAGTTTAATTAACAGCCGTGAACTCCAGTATTTCCTGCAGCCTATGGACTCCGTAACAGCAAGTGGGTTCAGACTAGGAATTGCTTCAGATTCATTTTTTCCTTTCTTTCGCTGTGAAAAAAGGAAGGATTGGATGCCCTCAGTCTCTTTTAGGACCCATATGTTAACTTTCCTATTAGAACTGTATATTTCAGTGATCCAGGAATAGTCATCAAAAAAAATCTTCCAAGCTACCTTTTCTGTGATCACAGAATCTATGTGTTTCAACAAAACAAAAGTCTCAAGGGAACGACATAGGGAAGTCTACTAAAAGTACAATTGTTTTCAATTATAAAAAAGGAGAGAATTCTCCACTGCAAAGTATTTTTGTAATCAGTACAATTTTACTTTTTCTCAGTTTAAGTCTTTCCCTTCCATGTCAGCCTCTTAGCAGACCTTCTTAATGACATGCCAATCTGAGAGGTTCAGATATGTTCTAGATTCATTTCCCAAGTGCAGGACTTCTTAGGAAACTGGAGTGAGTCCAGAGAAGGGCAACGAGGCTGGTGAGAGGTCTGGAAAACAGGCCTTATGGAGACTGGCTGAAGGAACTGGGGGTGTTTAGTCTGGAGAAGAGGAGACTGAGAGGACATCTCATTGCCCTCTACAACTACCTAAAAGGAGGTTGTAGTGAGGCTGGTGTTGGTCTCTTCTCCCAAATTACTAATGATAGGATGAGAGGAAATGGCCTCCAGTTGCATCAGAGGAAGTTTAGATTGGCTATTAGGAAGAAGTTCTTTACTGAGAGGGTGGTTAGGCACTGGAACAGGCTGCCCAGGGAGGTGGTGGAGTCACTGTCCCTGGAGGTGTTAAAAAAAATGAGTGGATGAAGCACTTACTACAAGCTGTAGGGAAGATGTTCCATGTCCTGGCAGAACCGAAAGAGTCAGGAATGGCTAAAAATGAGAAAACCAAGGAAAATACAGCTTAGCTGGATTTCCATTGTTGTGGTACTTATGTTTGAACCACTTTTATCTGCCCTAGCTCTTAAGTTAGTAATTTTAAAAATTGGATTATTTTTTTTTTCCTTGCAGATTTTATGTTATTGTTTTCCTGATAATTTTTGCAAGAATAAATCAAGTTATATTTATTAATAAAATTGCCCAGTCTCCTCATTGCTGAAATAAATAACATAATTCTCTGCCTTTGACCTGGGAAGTATTTGTGGAGCCAGTTCCCAAGACTTCAAAAAAGAAAACTAAAGATAATAAAAACATATGTCAACATCTTAGGCTTTCCTTCTACTGCTTCATTGCTACTTCAGTGATCAAAAGGAGAAAAGTCATTATTAATGTTTAATCTAGCTGATACTCTTATGGTATTCCAGTTTGACTTGGCTCCGTTTACTCTGCTTGCTTTGCCTGGGGTAGGCTAATTATTGCCATGAATCCGTAGTCACGGAAAGAAAAATTATTTATTGGTTGTGACTGATAATAATAAAGTGACACCAAAACAGGATGAGGCAAAGAATTTCATTAAGCTGAACATGTCAGAAATAAAATGATGACTTGAGGAAAGAGACAAAGCGAAAACGAGCCAGAGCCCAACTATAGAGCTTTGATTTTTATATTATTTCAAAAGCAGCTCTGCTTTCAAAAAACACAAGCAAGGCTCAGCACAGCCATTGTTCTGGGACGTATCTTCTAGTCCAGATCTGGATGCTTGTAGCTTATTTTGAAACACTGCTGCATTGTTTCTAATGGTGAGGTTAAGACTCTTCTGGGCTAGGAAAATCTCTTGTGGTTATGAAGTTTTGAACTGAAGAAACAGAAAGCTTTCCCAATTGAATGCTATGAGGGATGGGCTCAGGACGCCAAGGCTACCTCTGACCCCTGTGAAATCCAGGAAAGAGTGGTTCAGGATGCAACACTGACCGTCACTTGTGTATGGTAAAATTTTGGGTGAGATGGCTGGTGCCTTGCCTCAGCAGGATTTTCAGGAGATGTTAGATGAGATTCATTGGATCTTAATTTAGTCTCCTAAAAGCACATTACAAACTGGTTTTCTGGACTGTCTGTGTTCAGGTTAGTGAGACTGGCATCTCTGAAAGCCAATCCCACCCAGCTGGAATAGGAACCTTGCAGGGCAGGGATGAGCCACTTTCCAGAGTCTTTCTGTTTTCCTGGCTGGAGATGAAACCTAGATAACTGTCTTACTTAGGTAAAGACCAAGATGTATTTGCTTAATCTGCATTAGTCTTGTGTATGTGCAGCTGAGTAAATTGCTTTTTTTGGAGAGGAACATGTGCAAGCCAGTGTCTAAGATTTCTGAAAATCTAGACATAAGATAAAATTTCACCATGAGGTACCTGTGGCAGCAAACTGTTGATGGCCCCGTTGATACTATGTTGGCATGGTGTGATGGCCAATCCAGGGAGAACTTGTTCTCTTCCCAATCCCAGCTCAGTCTTGGTCACAAATGTCAGCATCCTAGCACTGGGAAGGGTTCCTTTTCTCTGTGGAAATGGGAGGTAGCAGAAATGTATCAACTTCTTTAGGTCTTCAAGACTGCAAATGTTTAGAAATTGTGCCAGCTCTGTTCCCACACTTCGGTCTGCTTTTTTCCCATTGGTATTAATCTGTTATCACTGCCTCTTCCCTCCTTTCCCACTGACCTTCGCTGGAAGCACAGCCAAGGCCGCCAGTTCTGATCCACAGTGTGGTGAGGGCACAGCACACCAGGCTGCACCGAGAGGGATGGGTACTCAGCACTACTCAGGATTAGGCCCTTACCATGAAACAGCCTCACAACTTTGGCATTTATTCTGCCATGTGAGATGACACATCTGTCCTTAGCTGCTAGGCTGCAAAATACTTACAATGTTTTCGTTAAGATGAAATGTATAGGGAGCACAGGGAGGGAGTGCCTGTGCACTCACATTGGATTAGGCTAATAACCCTGTACACTGTTTAGGTATTTAGTGTGCTTGTGGCGCTTATGATATTAACTAGAAGTCCAGACAGCAAAGCCCCAAGATTACATTTTGCACTTTAGCTAAGTATTTCATCAGAAATGTTAATAATCTCTCGATTAAGCACTTTAACAGCAGATTAGGTTTAACAATGGGGCTTTTGCAGCCACAATCCTATCATAACTACAGCTGCAAGACTTGTGGCTGGGGGAAAACATTTGTTATTAACCCTTGCAGCAAAACTGTTTAGGAGTTCACCTATACCATTAACATGTTATTCCAAAATATTTTATTTTGAAACTATCTGAAATGACCATGGTATTTTAAATTTACAGTGCCCAGAAGGCTGAGGAACCTGCTTTGTAATTAGGGTCCCAAGTCTATTCATTAAGAACAATAACTTTTATATATTGACAGTTTTTTGTCTGAGGGGATATAAAGTGGTGAGTGCAGACATAGTTATCATCAGTTTATGTAGCATCTTGCAGTTTTGTACGTTCTCAAAGAGGTGGAAAAGTCTGCGTCTCACTTGCCAGGCAGGAATCAGAGCTGCTGCCCCACTCAGAAAGGAGAGTAAGTCAGGAAAGACTCAACTGTCACTGAGGGTCTTCAGCTTGGACATGCACTGCTGTGGAGAGGGGAGAAAATACTTCTATAGGATGTGCATTGATCCTGAAACACCCACAAACTTCCACTCAGCACCAGTAAAGCTTCAGCTAGAGCACTGTGTGCCAATGTGGGGTATTTGTAAAAGAGCAGAGAGAATGATCTGAAGTTTAAAAAAATGAGCTAGGTGAAGGATTAAACCAACCAGTGTTGTTTAGCCTCAAGAGAGAATTGGGGAATGGGAAGATGAAACAATCTGTTCTCAGTGCCTGTGCTTGATATGACATGTAGTAGACCAGAATTACAGCAAGGAAGAGACAGCGTAGATGTTGGAGAACTTCTTCAAATCCATGGTGGCCATCTCTATGATGAAATTAGCTGGCTGTCAGCTGTGAGTTTTTCCTGCCTTGAAGCAGAGGGTGGACTCGTGAGTGCTCATGAGCAGCCCTGTGGCACTGAGGAGGTGCTCTGATAGGCTGCTGCCTTTGTCCCCACGCTGATCTCACCCTGCAGCCTTAAAAACGAGCACAGACTTCCAGAGCACCCTGATGAAATTGAGCAGAAAAAGAAGTAGAAAGAAAAACAGATGCCTTAAAAAATTCCAGAAGTCACCGACACTTCTTAGAGTATTCAACAGGTGACAGACCCAGATGTCAGAGAAATTAGACATACTACGTTTCTGTGATCCCTTTCCCAGAATGTGTCAATATCACATTCAGAACCACTTCAGAATCAGGAAAGGAAAAAAAAAAAAGGTATTTTTAAAAAGAAAACAACCTTCAAACTATTTATTTTACAGAACAGAGGTTGCACATACGCATCATGATTTTTCCTAGATCCATGTGTGGCTGAAATAAATGACCTGCTTTTTAGGAGGGCACAGGATTTTCTCCATGCTGTCTGACCTCAATCCTCAATGACCTTTTGAACTTGTAGTTATGTGTCACATTCGGTGCACTTCTTGACATTCTTTTATTTTCTGTATTTAAAAAAGTGGAAGGGGAAGTAATGTTAGCTAATGCCCTCATTATAATGATCAAGAGACAGACAAACTTCATTAATGGATGGGCATCAGATTCATTTGCTGTCAGCATGCATGAGAGAAAAGATTTAATATTTCAAACCTTTAAGCTCTACAAGAGAATGTATCATTAAGACATGGTTCACTGATCATGGAGTGCTTGGAGCTCTGTAGGAGGACTGTGAGTGTTTTAGACTATAGAGAATTGTCTGATATTATTAGTTTAAGCAGGCCAACACTTACTGTGACTTGAACTGTTAACGCTTCCTTTTTCCTTTGTTTCCCTGTTCTGTTCTCCCTCCAGCATTGTTAGTGACAAAATAGGAGACCAGAAGCTGTAACCTGCTCCCTGTCTCTGGACATTTTAATCAGTTTAGGGTAAAAAATTTAGAAATTTATCTGAACACGAAGGAACCAGCAAGAGCTATTGACATTAATTCCTTACCTAGTTGCTGCTTTTGAGCTAACACCCAGCTTGGCTGCTGCTTGTTAAACAGCAGTGCAAAAAAACCCACAAGATGATAAAAAAGAAATCTTATTACATGGACAGGTCTTCAGCAAGTGGTCGAGTGATTTACTTGGAGTGTTGTGCCTTGATGTGGCTAAAAGGGAAATAATGAAACCAAGCGGGGGGGTTCAAGAGCAACGCGAAACAGTGATTAAAGCTGTTTATATCTCTTTGTTGGCATGGATACAATCAAATAAGCTCATTAGACATTTTGAATTGCAGAAACACAGCTCAGAAAGCAGCCTGAAATAATATCTGCTATTGCACTTGTGCAGAGCTCCCCTCTGCGCTGTGCCAGCCAGTTTTAGCCTTTCGATACGTGATACTTTCTTTTAAAAGAATAAATGAAGTGAATGCAGATATGTTCAAAGATTTTTAAGGAATTCAGAGTGGACATGAATCTGATGTTAAATAAAATGTATGTCAGATAAGATATTAGGGGAAAAATGCTGAAGGTTACCTTTAGAAAAAGTTAGTTATTTTTAAATGGGGCCTTTTCAAGGTAACCTGAAGAAAAGAGATCTTCCCCATGTTTGAGTGTGCTGAACTACTTATACCCCACTGGCAACCTTGCCCTTAAGGGACGCTCAGTTAAACAAAACTCAGTGCTAATGTAGTCACTGTCCAAAGGTTTGCAAAGTATACCCCAGGACTGCTGAAATACAGAGGGAGGAGAGAGTGGTGTCTGTGCACTGCTTAGCTGAGCTTTGAAAGCTGAGGGCTTTTGTACTATATCGTTTAATTGTGCTGTAAATTTTATTCTCCTCTTAATTATTCTTCCTTCTCTGTCCTTTGTATGCTCTGTGCACAGGGTTGGATCTAATTTGTGACTTATTTTGGAAAGCTGGTGGGACTTCTGCCAGCAGTTATGTAAATGAATAACTTTAAGGTTAAGCTATTGATTGTAAGGACCATAAAGCTCAAATAGTGCATTTCCTTCATTCATACTAAACCTCTCATGCATCTGAGCTCCCTAAGAATTAGTCTGGGGACTTTGCTGTTTGTTTCCTTTAACAGTAGATGCAGGCCAACACAAATACCAAAGATGGTTGTAAACTGTGCGGTCATGCGTCATGGTAAAAGATGCTTTGTGTTTGAAGAACAGCAAGGCGACATAAGGATGAAATTCAGGTATGCTGGATTCTGATGAATGGGGTTATATCTAAGTCTGAGGAGAAACCAAGACTGGGTTTTCCACAGTGAAGTCTCAGACTCTCTGCAAGTTGTGCAAACTCACAGACTGCTGGGAAGGGGGACCTGAGCTTGCTGCCTTTTGGTAGATTTACCTGCTCTACTTTCATTTCCCAGAGCTGATTTGAAACATAGATTTGAAATGGTTGTAAAAGTGATAATTACAAGGAATGCTGCATGAACTTCTTTTGTCCACATCTAAGCTCCTATCTACCAAAGGAGAGCCACAATTTCAGACTCTGTGGGAGTGTATTAAAACTGATTTTGACTAATAGCTGCAAAGTGGTAAAAAGGAGGGACTTTATATATACGCACCTAAACAGAACAGCTGTATGCTGGACATGAGACTTAAATCAGTCCCCTACACTAGCAAGACCTGAAAGCTGTACCTCTTAGTACAGGATGCCAGGCTGCTATCCTGGGTCAGATTTTCCTCTTTTGTGACCAGCAATGGTACAAAGCTAGCTTGAAACACCGTATGGCCTTCTGCCTAACAAGTTTCCAGATTTTTTTAATTAATCTTTTGTTAAACATCTCTGTGATTGTTAGGCCTGAAAGGCAAATACAAAGATGATTGCAGCAACTATGAGAGCACTTTCTCCTGCAGAATTTACTGAGACCAGAAACTTCTGCAGCTGTGGGTGCTTGAGCTTGAGCTACCTTTCCATGACATAAGTGAGAGTGACTTAACCAAGGACTCATTTAAAGATGTTGAACCTAATCAAGGCTCAAAAGCTTACTATGCCTGTAGGCAGTCCTGTGCATCTGACTTCCTTCATCACCTGCTTGTGATTGGACAGTGTCACAGTGGCTGATGGCTGTTCTTTCAGATGAGACAAGCATTCACAAAGGGACAATGTCCACTTCTGGCAAAAATGGGAGATTTATATGATTCTTAGGCTTTGAGAAACTTTCTAAAGTTAATGCAGCCACTTCCAAGGGAAGCTCAGGACGGCCTGACTCAGTGGCAGGGTTTCTGCTGTGCAGAGCAGCCAAATCCCATGCATGGGGCTCTGAGCTGCAACTGCCTCCTGGCTCACATTCCCATACCGGTGCTCCATACTGCACTTGTGCAAGGCTGATGCACTCTTGCTTTGCCTCCCTGCGTTTGGACCATTTTCTGCTAACCAGCAAGGTCCAGCTCCCAGGGAAAAGGCTGTAGTTCTGTGGCTGGGGAGGTGTTCACCTCCTGGGACCTGGCACTCAGAGCACCCTGTGCCTGAAGCAGGCTGCAGGCTGGTTCCTGTCCGGTGGCCAGATCTGCTGCATGTCCAGGAGAGTCAATTGCAGAGACATCTGGAGAGCTGGAACATCCTTTCCCAGATGTGGGGTGAGGAGCCAGGGTGAGCTGTGGAGGGCCCACAGCAGCTCCCTCTTTTCCTCCTCAGTAGGGGATACGAACCCCTTTGGCAACAGCAGTGTCGTATGGGTCTGTGTTTGAGAAGCTGGATATGGAAGAGCAGCAGGGAGGTATCTCACCCTCTTGTAACATGTGTGTAAGCTGGAGTTATAAAGTTCGGAATTTGGTAGCCACAAAATACATTCAACTGAACAAGGAATGAAAAAGCCCAGTCTTGGTACAAGGAATACGGGAGAACAGTGAAATGCCTTGGTTTGGCTGCCTCTGTGGATGGGTCTGCTGGTAATTACTGAGTATGGCTTTGTCCTGACGAAATCAAAGAAGTGCCACGTTGGCTGGGTTGAAGTTTGCTCTTCAGACCTTGCTTGTGGATGGCAACGTGGTGGTCAAACTCCTAAAATGTGCTGGTGGCCCACTCGTATTACAGAGGAATCATGCAGGCAGGAGCAGGGACAGACAACTGGAATGAAAAAATGCATAATACAAATAGAGATGTGGGCTGGGAAGGCCTTGGAAACTAAATCTAAGCCTGTGAGGTTTCCAATTAATTCAGACTCTTTCTTCAACTGATGTGGTAACTTGTTTCCCCACCATAACTCAGTTTGGATTTTCCTAAACTTGACAGTGTGGCTAATGTGGTCACAGATTTTATATGCCACCATAAGTGTACATATTTAATGCCTCAGCAATCAAATAGGAATCTGCCGACTGCAAGCACGGCAGTAAGCTGTATCGCTGATGGCATGTGCTAGAGAGCTGAGCACAGACAAAGTGGCTGTGTTGGGTGCTGCAGAAATAAAAGGGACTGGGGGGAAAAAATTGGAGGACTGTGGGACACTCAGGCCAAGCAGCATATGGAAACTGCTGTACCAAGACAGCTCTGCTTTGATGTGTGCTCCTTGTATAATTACCACGTTAACTAGCTGACAGGAGAATGTTGCAGCGGAGAAATAGAATGACTCAAAAAATGTCATTTGGTATCACTGGGAGAGCAACTGAACAATGGATGGGGTGGCCAGGAAGGCTGGATGTGCTGAATGCAGCCCTGGCAGCCACTCAGCAAAGTGCCTGGAAAAGACCATACCCAGGAGGGACAGCCCAGCAACACAGGGTTGGCTCTGAGCAGAGGTGCCGGCATTGGGGATGCAACCTCTGCCCTGCTCAGTGATGGCCAGGCTGGGGTGTGAGTGTCTGGCACAAATCAGAGTCCACCCAGTTTCTTCATCAGCATACTTAAAAAATCCTCCATCCAGGAGTAAGGGCTACATGAGGGGTGAGGTGGTAAGAGCCATGGCAGCAAAACAAACTGCCCAGATCAGAGATCCCTGGGGAGAGGGAAACCTCCCACCAGGGCAAAGGAACTGTCATCCACCCTGTGGTGGCTCCAGCCGTAAATCAGGCAGCAGTGCTGGAGCTGCAGTCTGGCCCTGTGGTCCCTCACATGATGAGGGATGACAGCATCTCTCTCCGAATCAGCATCAGAAGCTCTGCAGGCTCAGGTCAGGGGGAAGAAGACAGTTAACACACTTATGGAGAGTTTTCAGCTAGTCTTGCTGCCCCCAGGAGCAAAGAAGTGCCCTGGAGCGTTTCCTGCCCTGGGATTGCGGGCAGGGCTGCCTTGGCAGTGCCACCGCATTGCACAAATCCCATCCCTGCAGTCATCACCCTCCACCTTGGTGCACCCACATGAGGACATTTCCTGCCTACTTTGGTCTCCCCTGCAGCTGGGAATAAGTATCCGCTCCTTTTCTAACTAATACTTTGTGCCCATAGTTATTATTAGAAGTATATCTGATTCTTGCCAGAAATAAAAGTAATTACAAGCTTCAGGCTGGCACCTTTCTGTCTACCTCCTGCAAATATTTAAATCGGGATTTTGTTACCCAGTGCTTTTGGTAATTAGTTGTTCAGTAGTATTTTTCCACTGCCCACATGTAGCTGCAGGTTGTGAAGATCAGATCACCAAACCCAGAGACAAGAGGGGCAGATCCAAGCAATGCTCTTAATCCTGGTCTCAGTGCTAGGATTGTCTTGCAGATATTGTTTTGCTGCCTGTGCTACAAAGTGCTTGAAGGAGATGTGTTATATGTTGGACTGTTCTAATTTTTTTCCTTTTGCACTACAACATTGGCACATAGGACTTTGTCTTTTCATAATTTTTTCTTTTCCTGTACACACACACACACAAACATACACATACACACATGCTCCTCCTTTTTAACTTGCTGTGAGAACCAGTTTCATATGACTTTTTCATTTGACAGCCTCTGGCTGGAAATGCTTTTGGCCAGGGGTTAATGGATAAACAATCAGTGGCAGTGATTTTTATATACATATTTTTAACATAGCTTTCCAACTGTCTGCTTTATTTTCTGATTTGCAACAGTCCATCTCTATCCTCCCACGCCAGCAGTGACCCAATGAAGGGATCGATGACAGCCTGATTCCTGCTTGTGGTGGTGCTTCCCCCAGATAAAGAAGCATTTCTGGATGCTCTCCTCTGTTTTTTCTCTAGTGCTCTCTGACCTTGAGGAAAAGGATCCCTTTGTATTTTTAAAAAAGTGTTGGCTTTGGCCATGTAATCCTGGATCAACTTCTGATCATGCTTTTGGGTGAAACAAGTCCTCTTCTCATGCGCTGGTTCTTTGCTATTAAACACTTAGTGAAGGCCAATTAGGCTGTGCTTTGTTTTGCTGTGCAAGGCCCACAATAGATGTTAGCTCTCCCTGCCACCGATGATGATCTTTCATAATCTGTGCTGCAGAATTTGCTTTCTAGGACACCTATACAGAGAGAGAAGGAGGTGTGGCAGTTGTACAACCTCCCTGGCCAGTGTGGACCCTAGACTGGAGACGTGGGGCCCTTACTTCATGTTTACCTACAGCAAAGCTGCACCTTGTGTGAAAAATGTGCAACAAGCAACCTTGTTCCTATCTTGTGATCCGAACTGCCAGATGCAGCAGCCACAGAGAAGTGGACCTTGCCAGAAACATTAGGCTCATTCGAGTTATGTGAACATGAAATGATGGACAACAGTTCCACCTCGTAATTACCATACTTCTTAGCTTGCTGACTCTCACATTGGAATACAGAGATTTTACAAGTGTTAGACTTTGTATCTCTTACCCTGGCCCAGAGTGAAATGCATTAAAAAAAATTCATCCTACAGATCCCCAAGAAGATGTGAATAACATGGTTTGGCAGCAAAGCACTTCAAGAAACGAAAGCTCTGAGAAATCTTGCCAGCTCCTGAGTTATTTCTAACTTGGTTTCCATCATAGTGTGGAAAAGCTTTTGGCAAGGCAGCTCTCAACAGGAGCTGAATTCAACAGGCAGAGGTTGCCAGGCAGTGGCAGTGGGTCACTTGGCACCCTCAGAGCAGAGTGCAAGCATGGTATGTGGAGCCCAGTGTCAACTATGGAGAGAGGAATGGGCTGTAGATGCACTGCAAGAAAGGGCAGGTGAGACAGAGTAACAGGACAAAGTTAACTAGATTTCCAGTCTTCCCAGGTGCCTGCTAGTCTCTACCATGTTTTTATGCAACTGGTCTTGGTCTCTCTTTCCAGGAAGCCACCAACAGCCTGTATAACTTTGTATATGAAGTTTTGAAGGACTTGAGGGAAGGCAGGGGGAAGAGAAGGCTTTGGAAATCCTGAGAGGACTAGTGGAGCTGTCATGGACGGTATATTCAAACTGTTTTTTATTTGCTTAGGTAAACCTGTTTTTCCTCTGAATGGCCACAAAAGTAACTATTAACTATAAAAGTTGAAGGAGGCTGTGCAGCTTCCAAACGGTTTCTTAATGGTCCCTACTGGGCAGTGTGCACTTTCCAGGCTCTAGTTAACCCCACTAGCATACGAAATGCAATAAAATTACAATTTTAAGTCTCGTAGTTCATAAAAATGGAAGAGCTTTTGGGTTCATTTCAGAGTTTCAGGGTGCAGTTGAGACCCCAAAATAAGATACTTCAAAGCACAGAAGCTGGAAAAGTTGCTGTGGAAACAAACACACTACCCATATCATCTAATAGTGACACTTTTCCACACTGAGTCAATTTGTTCTTTCTTTTGATATCCTTGCTCTGAAACACACAGGTCTTATATTTGTCTCCTCGTATAGTATGTAGTAATTAACAGCTTAGGTATGTTTGATGCATTATTTAAAACAGAACAGCTTTTTGTGAAAGGAGCCTGAAAGAAGTGTCTGCTCGTTGGATACACTGACCTTATTTGACTCTGTCTCACATCAAGGGTCTGTTATCTCTGATTAATGCTGCAGCTCTCATGTGCGTGGGTCTATTCACTCTGCTGTGCATGGCCAGCTGACAGAGCTGCGCTTCAGCAGTGTGGTTTACTTTTCACTTCAGTTTGGGTCCTCATCTGAGCCTGCCCTGCACTGCCCAAGCCTGCTCAGGGACATTGGACTCTGCCACGACTTGGGGTGCTGCAGCATCCCGTACCCCCATCCCTTCTGCAGAGAGGCTCCTCTGGTACACTGGCGCATGACCCACTGTAAGCATTTTCTTCTCTGCAGCAGAATAAGTGAACAGGCCAAACGAACTGACCAGTCTTGAATTTCAGCTATCAGCTGACTGCAGTGAACTGCTTGCAAGGGATACAGTGGCCAAGAATTACTCATGGAAATAATTCCACAATCAGCTTTGAATAAGCTATAACTATAGGAAAACTGTAAGCTGTTCAGAAAAAGAGCCTTATGACATGTTATCAACTCAGCTTCTGCCCAGGGCTTAATTTCATTCCTTAAGTACTGTAATCTCCAGCTCTGTGGCCTTGGTGGCTCTAAATGTACAGAAAGGAACGGCCTTGTGCTGCTGTTTTCTGTAATGCTCTTTTGCTCCCGTCTAAATACCACTGTTCTCTTAAGCTTTGTCTACGTTGCAAACCACGCATGTGGGTGCACCACTGATACACTTGGGTTAGAACTCATCAGCTTGCACAACAGGGCCAAACTAACTGCAGGAGTATTTCCCTGGGATGGCAGCTGAGTTCAGTGTTTCATGCTGTGCTCTGCATTGCTGCACTTTATTGCACAAGCAGTATGCAAGCTTGCCAGCATAAAGGCAGCGTAGCTGTCTTCAGAAACAGTAGACGCTTCTCTGGATGGTGGTGCAGATGCCAACTGCAGGTGGAGCAAAGCAAATTTCATGTCTGCACCCATAAGTCTATCTACTCCTTTGCCCTATGTTGTCTTTTAGCTCCCATTTCCTATCCTGAAATCCACTCCCACTCTTGCACCACCATTACTTTTGTTTCTCCTTGTACCCTTTTCATGCATGGTCCTCTATGGTCCCGCCTACCCTGGTGATCTCTCATAGACTCTAGCAAAACGACGAAGTACCTCCCCTTCACATGCTTCAAATCTTCCCTCCACACCAACATTTGAGGGGAAAGTCCCATGCTGGTAGGCTGGCAAGGACACCTTCCTCCTAGAGCTGAGGAAGGGTGAGTGATCCAGCTGTTGCATGTCACCACACTCCCCTGAACATCCCACCACAGAGCTGCCCCCTACACGAGGAGAGGGCTGTGCTACCCCAATAGTCCTGCTATTTTCTTGGGAAACCCTGTGGGGAAATACCCCAGTGGTCTTCTGGGCTGATGCGTTTCTTTTACACTACTATTTATCTTGGTCTGCATCTCTGAGTGTGTTTAGACTAGCTTAAAAGTTGTTTTAACTTGTATGGGGAAAAACCTTATTTGGGCCAGCTTTTGGGGAAAGCTAAACCTGAAGTAACCTCACACCAGCAGTAAAACAGTTAGAGACTGACTGAAAACTGAAGTATTCTTATTAAGAGTGTCTAAATCCATTTTGCCAGACCTGTACACCATCAGACTCTGGAGTATCCTGAGATTTAGCTTCGAGTGCCCCCTTTCCTCTCTTAAATGTCATATAATCTATACAAGACAAGAGGTACTATTATGAGGGTGGTTTGACCTGCCACATTAAAACCCAGATCGTAGCTGAGGAATTTCTGTATGAAGCCTATAACCTCTGGCTGAACTGGAGTGTGCCTTTCAGAAAGGAATCCAGGTTTTTGCTGAAAGACCCCCCCATCCCACACAGTTCACATCTGCTGTAGGTACACTATGGAAATATCCAGTTGTATTCTCTCTGTGTTTGTCTGCTTAAAAACAAAAGCCACCAAAGATACTTTTGGCCAGATTCCTGTTGGGGACTTCGGTATACAAAGTGCCAGTTACGTGCTTAAGACTTGCTCGTGCTGGTGCTTCCAGAGTAGTGATCCATTGCTTCCTAAACTTCTCAATGCTTATGGTTTTACTGGTAGACAAGTCCACACAGATGAGCCCTAGTATAATAGGCAACAGGCTGGTCAGACTCATGTACAAGCCCTGGTAGATCTGTGCACCATGTATTTCCCTGACCATCTTGTCTCTGGATTTGCTTGAAACATGCATGACTGTACAAAAACATGGAGACCCCGCTTCTTCATTCCTGCTGCCCAGTAGCATATTAGTGCCCCCATTGGAGTGTGGGAAGACAGATTGGAGCCCTTCTCCTACCTCACCTGGAGGAGAGATTTCAGTTGTGATCTCTTAGAGATGCTCCTACCACAGGATTTTCAGAGATGCTCCCACAGCTCTTCCCAGTTAAGCATTTATGGGCCAGAAAGTATTGGGAATTCCCCTAATATTCAACCAGTTCATACAAAGTACATACAAGTGGGAGAGAATGAGTTGCATGTTGCAGAATACAGTATCACTGCAGTGAATCTAACCCTGCTCTCAACCTGAATTTGAACCAAGTGCCAGCTACTGTCTTTCATCACATTTCTGATGTCCAGATTAAAGAGCAATTAACTGCTTACTTTTAACCTCATGTAAGTACCTGGCCTGCAGTCCTTTGGTTGCTTTAATCTGACAAACACAAAGTTTCCTGTTCTCCAGATGGTTGCTTTGTGGTACTTCAGCACTGCTGTAGTAGGTCTTGGAGTGAAATGATCTGAACACATCAAAAGGATTGTCCTTTGACCAGACTGGTTCTCCGCTCACTCATAATGCAGCTGTACAAAGAGCAGAGGTAAGGGCAATATCCAGAGTAGTGGGGAAGAGAAGGGAGTAAAGGTCTGGGCTGACCCTTCCAGTGGCAGTGAAGATCCCTCTAGGGTCACAGCAGACTTGTGTTCCTCAGTGGACCTGTCTGAGAGATCCTGCAAACTCCCATGGACAATCTGGTGGCTGGATGGTGGTTGCATGCCAAACACAAATTAGCTGAAATGGAAAAACTCTGCAACTCCTATCCAGAGCTGGGCAAGTTTGGCAGGGCTAGACTCAAATTTCTTTGGTGCATGGCAGTGCTGAAGAACGTGCTTCCAGCATAGCTAAGGAGAAATCAGCCTCTGCCTTAACTAGATTAACATGTACACTGCAGATCACCATGGGAATTGGGCTGTCCACGAGTTGCACTACCTCTGGCTTCTTAAATCCTTTTCTGTAAAGGGGAGGAATAATCCTTTGTTCTTCTTTTGAGGACAGCTAGAAGTATTCTGAGGTGCTAAAGGAATGTAACCAAAACATGAGACACTTTTTTTTGCTCCTGTGGCTATTACAAGGAGCAGAACTGCTGCAACAACATTTTGTGAAGGATTTTCATTGGTCTTTTCTGCTGGTTTTCAGTGCTGGATCAACTTGGACTTGCCCTGCAGCGTAGTGAATTGGCCTGGTACACGTAGTAAAGCTGGACACCCACTGTCTTCTATCAGTACCACAGACCTTTGGAAGATCACAGAATCACAGAATCATCTAGGTTGGAAAAGACCTTGAAGATCACCGAGTCGAACCATCAACCTAACGCTGACAGTCCTCAACTACACCATATCCCTGAGCATTATGTCAGCCCGATTCTTAAACACCTCTAGGGATGGGGACTCCACCACTGCCCTGGCCAGCCCGTTCCAGTGTCTGACAACCTGTTCTGTGAAGAAATACTTCCTAATATCCAGTCTAAACCTCCCCTGGCGTAACTTGAGGTCATTACCGTTTGTCCTATCACTTGTTACTTGGCTGAAGAGACTCATCCCCACCTCTTTACACCCTCCTTTCAGGCAGTTGTAGAGGGCAATGAGATCTCTTCTCAGTTTCTGCTTCTCCAGACTGAACAACCCATTTCCTCAGCTGCTCCTCATCAGACTTGTGCTCCAGACCCTTCACCAGCTTCGTTGCCCTTCTCGGGACACACTCAAGTATCTCTATGTCTTTTTTGTAGTGCGTGGCCCAAAAACTGAGCACAGTACTCAAGGTGCGGCCTCACCAGTGCTGTGTACAGGGGTAGGATCACTTCCCTGTCCCTGCTGGCCACACTATTTCTTATACAAGCCAGGATTCCATTGGCCTTCTTGACCACTTGGGCACACTGCTGGCTCATGTTCAGCCGGTTATCAATCAACACCCCCAGGTCCCTCTCAGACTGGCACTCCTCCCCAAGCCTGTAGCACTGCTGGGGGTTGTTGTGGCCGAAGTGCAGAACCTGGAATTTGGCCTTATTGAAGCTCATACAATTGGCCTTAGCCCATTGATCCAGCCTGTCGAGGTCCCTCTGCAGAGCCTTCCTACCCTCGAGCAGATCAACACCTCCACCCAACTTGGTGTCATCTGCAAACTTAATGAGAGTGCACTCAATCCCCTCATCCAGATCAATGATAAAGATGTTAAACAGGAGTGTGCCCAATACCGAGCCCTGGGGAACACCACTTGTGACCAGTTGCCAACTGGATTTAACTGCATTCATCACAATTCTTTAGGCCTGGCCATCCAGCCAGTTTTTTACCCAGCAAAGCATATGCCCATCTAAGCCATGAGCAGCCAATTTTGCCAGCAGAATGCTATGGGAAACAGTGTCAAAGGCCTTACTAAAGTCAAGGTAGACAACATCCACAGCCTTTCTTTCATCCAATAAGCGAGTCACCCTGTCATAGAAGGAGATCAGGTTAGTCAAGCAGGACCTACCTTTCATAAACCCATGCTGGCTGGGTCTGCTCATCTGGTTGTCCTGTATGTACTGTGTGATGGTAGTCAGGATGATCTGCTTCATCAGCTTCTGTAAAGGTCGTATCAGTGAGTATGTGTTTGGGGATGGGTAGAAAGAGGCTTCCTGCTACAAAATTCAGATCTGGGGAAACCTTAGGTTTTGTAGAGTTGTTCCCATCTTCCCAAAACCTTTCCAGTGGGAACAACAATAATCTTTGTGGAACAGGGAAGGATATCCTGCCTGCCTGTAGTTAAGATGGACTGTCTCACATGATCCATTCATTAAAGAGAGGAATAGCTCCTTCAGGAGTCTTTACAGGCTATGGCAGAGAGGAGTATTTGTTGCTATTGTAGGGTTATACTTCTCCAGTGCTCTGAAGAGCTCTAGGTAAACTTTTAATAGACCTGTGGCATAAGTCCTCCTTCCCTGCAGTCCAAATCCATGCTGTAAATCTGTAGCGACAAGAGGATGTGGTTAAAAGTTTCAGGGGGTTGATCTAATATCTTACTGCAAACAAAAAGCATGCTCATACTGTTGGCCCCGGTTGTGAGAGCCCTCTGGCTCTGGCTTGTCTGACAGCCTGGTGAGCTGATGCAATGTGCCATCTGCTAGAAAACTAACTCAGCAGAAGGATTGAATAGTTTTCTGCTGGGCTAGTGAGCTGAACTGGTCCTGCGTGACCTGATGAGTGCTGCAGAGGGTGCAAGGGAAGCAGGAGGAGTAGGTGCAGGAAGAGGAGTGGTGATGGGACAAGGCTCAGACAAGCTGTCTCTGAGGGTAGCCAGACATGGGGATTGTACAGCTGCCAAAGTCCATGGAGGGGCCTTGATTCTTGTTTTTTGCAAAGGGATGGCGCATTCTGGAATAATTTACTGGCTGCAAGAAATAAACATATCCTCCTCTCCAAGTTTTATTTTTCCAATTTATCACTGAAGTTCTACTGGAAACAACAGCCACACAAGTGTACTCATGTCACAAAAAGAAAATTCTTGAGCAATGTAACCGTCTGGGGCTCATGAAGGTGC
Source organism: Podargus strigoides (assembly GCA_028020825.1). Classification (NCBI taxonomy): domain Eukaryota; kingdom Metazoa; phylum Chordata; class Aves; order Caprimulgiformes; family Podargidae; genus Podargus; species Podargus strigoides. Next base: position 42,264,344 of record CM051623.1, read on the forward strand.
TTTGCAAACCTAGGTCATGTAAGAAGCTGAGAATGTGTGGCCAAGTAACTAGGAATTAGTTTTATTTTGGAATATTCTAGGAAAGGATAATTCTGATTAATTTCTTCTTTTAGAATCATCTTTTTAGATGTCTGTACATCATTCAGATTCCTATGTTAAACAATTAATTCCTTGATATTTTTTTAACTCCACCCCAGTGAGATGAACTTTTCTGCTAGCCACCACTCACCCCCAAATGAATTAATCTTCTTGATAAAATCAGAAAACCAACTACATCCAATACCAGCAATATCTGAACGTTATTAGGTCACCCAAAGTAGTGGATAATAAAGTTAGAGAGCTGGGTTTAGCTGAGACCACATGCTGAGTTTCATTCCAGAGTAAGTCTCTGTAGTGGAGCTATATATCCCTGGACATAGCATAGAAGTGTTAATGGACCCTTATTTTCAGTGCCACCACCAGGCAATAATATCTGTAATAGCAGCTAACAAAGATACAACCAACCAAGCTCTTTAGGGTTCAGCAACTGCTCCCAGGGTTGGAGCAGAGCTCATTTATTTTCTTCTCTTCATTCCACTAGAGCAGCTCCAAGCCATGACAGCACATGGGGATAATTGAAGCAAAAGTGCTCAACCCTGACTGCCCAATCCTCTCATAAAACAATCCCAGGATTGTTCTGGGGACCGTTGGCACAACAAACCTTGCACTGCAAATTTTGCTCCATAATTAGCAAGCAGTTGCTGTCATGGCTGTCAGATGGGTTTATGTGACGAAGTGAATAGAACAACAATTGACTGTCTTCCCTTGCAACCAAGGAGAAGAAACCGCTTTGAGTGAAGCTGACAATTATGTAAAAGGAACTAAATGAATTTGGCTTATGGTTCACACTTACCCCTCACAGATGGAAGGCAGGACCTCTGAGGCCTGTTTCTGAGTCCTCACCCCTTTGTACCTGACTAGTCGCTGGCTAAGTGCCTAATGAGACTCAGAGGAAACAAAACCAGTACTGAGGGCTTTTTATTGTCTTTCTATTCTTTATAGAGGAGGGAATTACCATGTGGTTTGCATCCAAGTTCAAAATCTGATCTTATCACCCAAAGCTGATGACAGACACAACTGTGCTTTCACAAAACCAGAAAGACTAGTGATACCATGAGTTGGACAACAAAGATAGGTATAAAACTGAAAAAGCTTTGGAAATCTGAGATACTCTGTTTACACATATGCCTTCCCAAGCTATCTGTACACAGAGCAGTTGTGTTAGGAGTTACCCACCCACCCACCCATCACAGTGGTGGAAGCAGTGATACAGAGGGGAGTCTAGGTATCTGCTAACGTTTTCCCATTAGTCATTTCTAATCTTGTCTAGGACAAGCCTCAGGAGGAATATAGAAACTCTAGCTCTCTGTGGGCAGTAACAGCTGGAGCTGCTGCTGGAATTGATAGAAAGACAAGCTTAGAGAATAGGAAGTCTTAGCGATTAATACATGCTGATCCTGATCTCATTGCAGCAGGAAAGCACTTAAGACCAGGGTTGAACAAACTGAGCTACTTTTTGCATTCAGAGTGGGAATTCTTTCTTTTGCTCTGAAATGCACAGAATGTAGCCCAGGAAATGGTGTCTCAGTACAATATGACAAGTAGGAGCATGGTCTGGACTGGAGTGTGAGCAGAAAGATGTTTTACTATGCTCATGGACCATAGAATTGCCTGAGGACCAAAGAGCTCCTGTTACCTATACACAGGCAGTTCCTCTGAGCATCCCAGACTCACCAGGGACAGAGGGAGCGCTGCTGCCCAGAGACTTCAGTGAATCCTGACTTGCTGGAAACTGCCTGAGTGAAGTGATTAAACTGGTAAAGACCAAGTCTGGGATGTGTAAAAGGAATAAACTGGGGCTGTGGGGTGATGCACAGAGATGCAAGAGCTGTCTTTTCTTTACTGCCACTCGAGTTTGCCCTTTTGAATAGCCTTGGCTGGGGAGGATGCTTGAATGAGGCATCAAACTACTTCACTGCTCTCTCCTCTCTCTGGTGCAGAAGAGTTGTACAGAAAATCCAAGCTCCTGTGTATGGCACCCCAGCTCTCACTGCACATCATCTCTCCTTCCCCAGCACTCCTCATGGTAAATGCTTCCCTTTCTCAGGGGCTTCCTGACTTCTGAATTGCTTGCTGCTCTACCTGGTTACAGCAGTATCCTGCTTTGGGAAGCCTGAGGTGCTGGGATCTGAACCCCCAGCCCTGAATTAAGGTTGACATATGGGTGGTTCCCATGGTCCTTTAAAAGGAGGGGATGAGTTTGCCTTTTAGCTTTCCTCCAAGGTGCAGCCGGCCTTGTAAGGAAAGCCCTTGGGTAAACAAGCCCCAGGTGCCCTGCATTGGGTAAATGAGTGCCAGGTGTCCTGCTTTGGGCATAAAAGCTGGGACCACTTGCAGGAAGGGTGGAGTGTCTATCTATGAGGTGGATGCCCTTTGCAGAGTTTCTCTGTTGGGGAAGGACCTCCTGACTCTCCCTGCAACTGGTCAGGTTTGGCATTTGTAAACGTGGGCTTTGTGGGGAGACAATATGGGGCTACTTCTATCCTATATGATCAGCCTATTGACTTGGTTGTCTCCCATCTCTTCTATGGGAGACTTTGTTTCTTTGTTTATTCCACCTATTATTGGTTGTGCTGTGTCATTCCTGGGGTCTCTGGGGTTGATGTCTATTATGTGTGATCTGTTTGACTTGTTTGTACCTCCAGTGATCACCCATATACCGATTTTCCTATGTGCAATAGAATCTGGTTACTGGATTGTTTTGCTGCTGGCTGTGTCCTTTGTGTTAGGCCTAGTGATTGGCAAAAAAGCCTTGTCTAGTTTATCATTAAAAAGTCACTCAATTTGTCACCAGATACAGAATATCTGAGTGAGGATAGCACTGAACCCTACCAGTGTTAACTTTGTTTTCCTTCTTTTGCATTCACTGAGGAGTTGGCTTCAGCTGTCTCCATTCTAGCTGTATCTGTCTCTTTTAAAGTGACAACCTATTTCTAACTGTAAAATTAGCTCATTATAAGTTGCAGTTTTCAAAGCTGGCTGTAGATCTGGGAGCTGATACTGGATCAAACACTGAAGGGCTTGACTTTCTTAAACTGTGTTTGAAAAGGAGAGAGAGAAGAGGATTGTACTTGAGAAATATTTTCATGTAGTGCAAAAAACAAGCTGGCAGACATGGACAACTCTGTTCTGCGACTTTATAGGAGCTTTCATTAGAAGCTTTTGTAAAAAAAAAAAAACAAAACAAACCCAAGAGGACCTGGGGAAGAGGGGCTACAAATGGTGTTTGTCTTTTCTGCTAGTGACAGCTCATACACATCAGCTCCCCTGAGGTACCAATACAGTGAAGATGAGCCACATTAGTTTTGTCATTATGTAAATTCACTGCGGGCTTTAGGGCTGACCCATCAAATTTATCTCATGATAAAATGAAATTGCTTTTATTTTCCCTGTTTACTTCAACTTCGTTAAGAGGCGTTAGCTACCTTGAGGCAAAAAAAGCAGCTTTAGCACTAAAGTCAAGCCAGAGGGTCCCTCTAAGTTCAGTGGAGAATAGAATGTGACACACTGTTTACTTTCTCTTCCAAATGCAGTATTTATATGAATGTTGTAGCAATTATGTGATTATACAGAAGTTAATGCACAACAATAAACCAAAGGATCATCAAAGAAATGCTAATGGCAGGGAACGTTTTTTGTTTAAATTGTGGATTCACATTTCTCTTTCCCTTTTCCTTGAGGGCTACAAGAAGAGAAAATTTGCAAACCTAATAAAAGATTCTGCAAAATCTTTGACTATAGGAAAGGAAATTAAATCCATGTTCCCATGTCTCTGTCTCTTTCCAGCCTCCCTTGAAATATGAACAGATTCAGAAAAATGTGTAGTTTGTTTCACCTTTTTATTTTGGTCTAAATGGTTATGTAGAGCATAACAAGAGTGACTATGTGGCTCTGGGGCAAGGACCAAGGGCCCAGGAACCAGGTGAGTTTCTCCTTGATCATACCAGGGAGGGTGAAAGGCTTGAGAAGAACAGGATGGATCCTACAGGTCAACACCTGTTTACAACGGGGATTCTGCTTTTACAGCCATGGGACTCTCTGAGAATTGGGGACTGCTAGGAAGAGATGAGATCCACCTGACCAAGCAGAGCAAAATGTCTTTGTCAACAGGCTGGCCAATCTGGAGAGGAGAGATTCAAAACGGGCATGACAGAAAAGTGAGACGATAACTCACAAAGAAGAGGTCAAGTGGCAGACCAGGATGGTAAGCAAAGGGCACAGCGTTGAGTGGGCAGGAGAGACCTCAAAGCCAACAAACAAGACAGAGGGGAGCCCACCCCAAGCATGTGCACACAGAGAAGGAAGAGGAGTCCAGGAGAGATGATTGACTTGCAAGGGTCATGTCAACCAAAGTCAGGAATGGTCAATACTGATGTGCAGAAAATCAAAGGCAGAAGGAGGCCTATATGCATGAACAAGGCAGTCTTGACAAAGCTCAAGCATATAAAGCAAGCACACAAGAAATGGAAATAGTCAGGTGACCTGGAAGAGGTACGGAGACATAGTACGACAGTGCAGGGATGGAGTTAGGAAAGGGCATATTGGGAGACCTCGACAGGCTGGAGAAATGGACTGATGGGAACCTAGGTCGTAACAGTTCCAAACATGGATATACAGGCTGCGGGATGAACTGATTTTGAGCAGCCCTGTGGAGAAGGACTTGGGGGTACTGGTGAATGAAAAACTGAATATGAACTGGTAACGTGCGCTTGTAGCCCAGAAAGCCAATTGTATCCTGGGCTGCATCAAAAGAAGTGTGGCCAGCAGGTTGAGGGAGGTGATTCTCCCCCTCTACTCTGCTCTTGTGAGAACCCACCTGGAATACTGTGTCCAGCTCTGGGGTCCCCAGCATACAAAAGACATGGACCTGTTCCAACAGGTCCAAAGGAGGACCATGAAGATGATCAGAGGGCTGGAGCACGTCTCCTATGAAGACAGGCTGAGAGAGTGGGGGTTGTTCAACCTGGAGAAGAGAAGGCTCCGGGAAGACCTTATAGCACCTTCCAGTACCTGAAAGGGCCTATAAGAAAGCTGGAGAGGGACTTTTTTACAAGAGCATGTAGTGATAGGACAAGGGGTAATGGCTTTAAACTGGAAGAGAGTAGATTTAGATTAGATATTAAGAAGAAATTCTTGACTGTGAGGGTGGTGAGACACTGGAATAGGCTGCTCAGGGAAGTTGTAGCTGCCTCCTCCCTGGAAGTGTTCAAGGCCAGGTTGGATGGGGCTTTGAGCAACCCGGTGTAATGAAATATATCCCTGCCCTTGGCAAGGAGGATGGATTTAGATGATATTTAAGGTCCTTTACAACCCAAACCATTCTATGATTCTATGAACCTCATGAAATTTAACGAATGGAAGTGTTAAGTCCTTTATCTGGGTAGGAATACCAGGGCAGGATGGTGGCCAACCAGCTCAAAAGCAGCTCTGAAGAAGAGGCTCTAGGAGTTCTGGTGGACACAAAGTTGAACATGAACCACCGAATTGCCCTTGTGGCAAAGGTGGCTAATGGTATTCTGGGCTGCACTGGGAGGTGCACCTGATAGCAGGTCAGGGGATGTTATCCTTCCTCTCTCACCAGCCCTGGTGACACACATCTGGAATACTATGTCCAGTTCTGGGTGGAAGAGAGATATGGGCATACTGGATAGAGTCCAGTGAAGGGCCATGAAGTTGATTAAGGGACTGGAGCATCTGACATATGAAGAGAGCATCTGACAGCTGAGAGAGCTGGGACTGTTAATCCTGGAGAAGAGAAGGCTCAGAGTGATCTTACTCATGTATATAAATACCTGATGGGAGGGAATGAAGAAGATGGAGCCACGCTATTTCCAGTGGTGCCCAGTGACAGCCACTTACAGAAGAAAAACTCAGAAGTTTTAATTCAGTCTAAGCTAGGACTTGAGATAGAGCAAGATGGCATTGTCAGAGCTACTTTCTTAATTCCTGAAGGTTTATTTGATCTGCTGAAAATTATTAAAGATATGCAATGTTCTCACAATAAAAGACCTTATTTAACTTCAGCATTGAATATGTCTTTTATTAAGGGAAAGTAAGAATTACTAATTGAAAAGTTCCAAAACTTTAAAATTTTCTTCTGGAGGCTTGCCAGTATGAAAACAACCCCCTAAGAATTCAATGATTGTTATTCAATAAAAATCTTTTTCTCATGAAGGAGAAGTACTTGTGAAGTGCTAAAGGAAGCAACAGCACAATGGTAAATCATTGCCCAAATAGAAAGACTCCAATCACGTATCTCTAGCTCTTAAAAGCAGGTGAAAATAGGTTCACTTTAAGTTCATCAATAACCCTATGGCCTACTCAGTTGTCAAATGAGATTTGTCAATCTCTTTGCAATTTTAGGCAATGTTTATTTAAAATAAAAATTTTGAGTTGGACAGACATGACCTGATATTTCTCCTTTAATCATTCTATTGGCATATTATTTACAATTACGCTATACAAACTTCTGAGATCAGAAATCTGGCAGAGTCAATTGGGTTCACCTTGGTGCAAATTAGTTAGGATGTCTGTCTTTTCTACCCTCCTAGCTTGCCCCTCAAATATAGTATTTGATGCTCTTTTCCCATTGAGCAGTAATATATTAAGGAATTACAGTTCTCAGTCTGACAACTAGCTTCACATTCGGAGCCGTAAGAAGAAATTCCTTGCTTCAAGTCAATTAAAATAAAATGTTGGGCAGGGGAAAGGGCTGTGATGGGAAAGCTTCTTGCACCCCAAGGCTTTGCTATCATGGAGCATGTCTTTCAGGGAACCCTCTGCCTGGTCTCAGTTATGGCTTAGGAAGTGCAGCATCAACCTGCTCAGCTTCCTAAAGACTCACAGGAGGCAGCACTCCTGTGTACAGGAGTACAAAGCTTTCCAGTCCCTCTGCTTGCAAAGGTAGTGGTGCAGGACTTGGGCCCTTGGGAGTTTTACTGTCTGCTTCAGTGTCAAGGTTCAAAGTGAAGAAATGGAGCACAGCCATCCCCTCAGCCTTGCCAGCTTAAATGCAAACTGAATTATTCCTTTGCTTCTGAGTCTTGGTAATGCAGGTGAAGGTGTGAAATCTGAAGCCATGGATTTTCAGATTAGTGGGTGCAAAAGTTACTGTATGAACAAGCTGATGGGAAAAACTGTTTGCCTGTACTAGTAGAAATACTCTCCATTAAAAGAAGATGATCTGCATAGTTTGTGGCCAAGCCTTTGCATGTATGCCTTTGCATAAGAAACATAAAAAAACCCTGTGCAGACCTTTATTAGAATCAATCCTGCGTGGTGGTCCTTTAGCTGAAGTACTAGGCTATGGAGCATCCAGGAAACCCAGCTTTGTATCCTCCCACTCATTGCTGATGCCTGCTTGATTACATGTTGCGTTACAGTGCTGAGCACAGGCACGGTGGGAGATAAAGCAAGAGCTTTTTGAAAGTCAGTGGGAGTCTGACTGCCTTGAAATCAATGACAAGGGTTTCAGTCTGGAAATGCACTGCTGTTTAGTGGTAGGTGGGAGTGACAGTGATGGCTTTGAAAGTGCGGTTCTGTTCCAGCCCTTTTTCCCCCCTTGTGGTGCACTCGTCTCCTCCAGACTGGGAATTCCTGGAGTACCCTCGCCCTTGTGTTGCCTTGACCTGCTCTTTCCTCCCATGCCATGAGAGATAGCCATGGGACAGCAGACAGACTACAGGCTGTAAAGCAGGTTTTGTGGTTTCTCTGGACTTTTCAAATTAAGTGAGACAGTCCAGGTTCGTCGGGGAAATCCAATTTAGAACAGGGTTTTTCAGTGGTGACTCAGAGCTGAGTTATTTCTAAACAGTGAAAAACATTGTGCCCTGCAACTCATAGAAGATAAGTAAGTAAAATGTTATGCATACTGGAATGTGTTGTCTCTGGCACTGAAAAGATCACAAATTTTGTGTCTCAAATGATATCAATGAATGTTAGAAGCTGAAATTCTGCTCCTATTTTGAACTGTACAACCCCAAAGAGGTTGCTCTTAGCTGTATGCCATAATTTTTTGATTAAGAGTTAGACTTGTTTCTGTTTTATATCCTACTACTGTTAACTCTTTGGGGCCCATTCCGCTTTCTATTGAAGTTAATCAGGATTTTCACATTGAGTTTGGGGGAAGCGGGGCTTGACCTTTTTTGAATGTCAATTGGAAATGGAAACCAAGCTTGTGTTCTGGATACCATTATTCTATTTGGTGTTGGAGACTATGCTTGAGTTATACGAATACTAAAAGTGTGGCAGGAATGTACCCTAACAGATTACTTTTTGGTTCTGAGAGGAGTTCAGTGAATATGATTACAATTCTAGCACTAGCTTTTTTTGCTTCTGGCTTCAAATTGGTGTCTTATTCTCTGCGGGTGTCAGTATGAGACCTGAAGACTTTAGGCAGCTGGGTAAAATAGTCCCAATTCTGTAAACTAGCACTGGACTTCCTGTGACTTGGAAATGTGCCAGAGAGGAAGCAATGCTGCTACCTGGTGAGTAGGGGAAGCATGATAGCCTGTGCATATAGCTAATGCTCAGCCTGGTAGAAAGAGCTCTTCTAAAGCTATACATCCATGTTTTGGCTTTACTCTCCTCTTCCTCGGTAAAGACAGTAGTTTAAATATCCCCTTTGCTGGAGCACCAGCCTTACGGACAATCTAAATTCAGAAGCTGCTGCTTTACTGAACAAACAAAGGTAAGGAGGGTGAAAGGGAAAGGAAACTCTAAAACCTATGAAATTAAATTAATATTACTGTTTTGGTAGCACAGTAAATATGCAGATTTAGGCAAAATAGCACACATGTCTACATGCATTTCTTTTTCTTGAATCCCTTACTGAGCTTGAACACTTCTTTTTTCACTGGAGTACAAAGGAATCTCTGTTTTCACTTCCTCTCCTCCAGATCAAAGATCCTTCTTCAGGTGAATCCGGGTTATATCTTCCTCACTAAGTTACAATGGCTATAATATAAGATGTCTCAGAATGTGACACAGTGATGCAGAAAGGCCAGTGGGAACAAACAGAAATGTTATAACAAGCAGAGGGAGTATTGCTTTATCCTATTCCTCCCCATCATTACCTCCCGTTTCCTCCCTGCGTCCTCGGTGCTGGTTGTCGAGTTGTGTCAGCACTCATCAGCTGTGCCAGATGTCTTGGCTCAATCCCCAAACCAACCTGAAGGGAGTTGAACCCATTTCAGACACTTTATGGGAAAACAGTCAGAAACTTTTCCTGGGTAGACCTCTCTTATGGACACCTGATTTAGACTAAATAGACAAGACAGTATTTGACTCTAGAGAATGGCAGTTAAGGTACTTGGGTGACAGAGGAAGGAAATATGGCATTCAAAGCCTCCTTCAGCGCAAGGTTAGTTCCATTGCTGTATATAAAGGGCACAGTCTGAGAAACAGAAACTGGGATGCTCAGAAATGCATGTCCAGAAAATGTATACTTATGTGTGCAGAGCACAGAGCACTTTACCTTTGGATACTTATGTGATGCTGAGTGAGAGTTTAAATTGTGGACTTTGCCACCTGAAGCAGCTATTTAGCTCACTCTGTGGACAGAGTCCATAAGGAACTAAACTTGGAGTTACGGAGTTTGGGGTTAAGGTTATAGGTAGCTTTGTATTCTAAATCTGAATTGAAATACTTTGTAACTTTGCCACCAGACATAAAACCTCAAATCTATGTTACGCTTGAATCACTTCATATGTAATGTGAAGCCACAGGAGATTTATTTTTTCTTTTGGAATGTTTGAGACAAATCATCTGAGTCTTTTAGATTTAAAATGCAGAGAAAACCAGGCATGTTTCTGACTTCTAAAAATACACTCTAAAGAGAGGAAAGTCAGAAGGTTCATGAAAAACTTTGTGACCCTGTGCAAAGAACAAGGAGATCCTGACAGCCAGTCTAGCGAGTAGCACTACACTGGATAATAAAAAGACAACAAGTATAAGATGCCTTAAAATAAAATCTATTCTTCTAAGGCCTGCTTTGCAGTCAACAAACCTTCCTGACCAGGAGTAGCTCTCGGAGGACTTTGGAGGGAATATGTTAGTTTTCAGTTTATGGACACATCGCTATTTTAATTTTGGCAGGTCTCTCACTCTTGCCTCACCACATTGCTTCATACCTGTCAGCTTCTCTTTGTACCTGGGTGCCCTCCACTGCTCCTTGGTCATCTTGACCAGATGTCATCTCTGTTTAAATGGTGGCAGGCATCCAGGGAACACTCCTTTGCAAAACCAGAAAAAATAGAGAATTCACAGCCAACACAATAACCCTACATGGGCATCTTTGGAGAGTCTGGAGTTGGTTGCCCTTCTCCAAAACTGTCATGGTCAGTCCTGTCTTCAGAAGAGTCACCAAAATCCTAGTGCACATCTCCTGGCAGGCGGTGGAAGGGGTGCTGATGACTGTGAGTCAAGGAAGAAGAACATGGTGGGGAAGGAACCAATCTCAAACCAATCGCAAACCTCAGGCAGCCTACAAACAGCAGCAGTAATAAATATGTCCTGCATTGTCATCCAGTTGCAGAGGGACATGTGCACTAAAATGCTTGCTTATTTTGGAAAGAGCTGAAAGCTTTTCTTTTTCTGCTTGACCAATCTTTAAAATGTTAATTTCCGTGTGATATCAAATCCCATAATCATCAGTCACCCAGATAATCTTGATAATTTTCTTTCCAGAGTTATTTCCCATTCCTTCTCTCTCTCACTCTGTTATGATCTTCAAGAAGTGGGCATCAGAGAAGCTAGAAAGTTCAGTGTGTTTCATGTCCGGCATGTTTATTGTAACAGAACAATTACCACAGAATCCTATTAGTTTTATAGTGTGTTTTTATGCTGATTTGAAGGTACCAGATGAAAGCGTAATGCAACAATAGCACTCTAGTTTGACATGGGTCATGAAGGGCAAAATTGTTCACTAGGGGCTACCCTTTGAGCCCCAGCTCACACCATCCAGTTCAGTAGCAATATTGCTCCTCTTCTCACCTTCTCATTGCTTTTTGGAGTCCAAACCATCTTCATGTGCCAAAGATCTGCACTGGGCTGACAGTGCGAGAGCAGGGGGACAGCTGGGAAGTGTGGTGAGGGCAATTGCTTGCTGGCTGAATGCTACCACCTAACAACTAAGTGCTCCCATGTCAAGGATGATATAAGGTGGGAAGTGTTTTCAAAGCCTCCGCCTGTCCCGAGGCAAACTTCTGAAGAAAAGTGGAACTGCCATTGAAAAAAGGAAGGAAGAATATCAGCATTATATCAGTGGCTGGGTTAATTTTCTCTATCCCCATCTTTTTGCAAAGCAGTTGTTCTAAACTATCCCTATACAGCCACTGGAGAAAGACTGACATGTCCAGAGAGCTCAGGACCTTGTCCATGTCAGTGACTTCTCCTAGGATGGGAAGACAGGCAGAGCAATACTACTCTGAATAAAGGTCTGCTCACTTTTTTCCTCTGGCTCCTCTCTTTGCCATGTAATCACAATCTTCAGGAAGCTGCTGCCAAAGTCTACCCGCCTGCATGGCCACGAATGTGCAGGCATCACTGTGCTCATATGAGTCATTACCCTTACCACAGCCATGGCATTTGTACTGAGCAATTCAGAGCATGGCACCAAGGTTGAGTCCCACACAAGATTTTCTTGGTGACAAAGCCCGTTTCGGAGTGGTTCTGGCTGTCCACTGAAACAGATCCGTTGTGTATTGAAACAAGGTGACTTTTGTCTATTAAAATACATAGTTTTAATCTTCTCTTTCATTTTACAGGATTAAGGCCCACTTTCTATCTCATAGCTAGGCTCCCAAGGTTGAAAGGGCAGGCCTTGGAGTCACCTGATCCAAGGATCCAAGTAAAAGACACATCAAGTGTCAGCAATGAAGGGTTGAACAATGACAACCTCTCTCCTGTAATCTGGGTGAAGAAACACTGGGTCAGAATGGCAAAATCCCAACACTGGGCAGTTTTATAAGGAGATTTGATCCCCATCAGTCATGGAAGTCTGTTTTTACTTTCCAAATAGCACCTGTAAACTAATGCAGTGCTATCCAGCCTGAAAAATAGGAAGCCTGGCTATGGTTACTGTGCAACTGAGGCAGTAGGGTCCTCAGGTAAGACTGATAAGGCAGCTGGAATTCTGATTAAGTCAGATGTCTGTAGTCCATTAAAGGGCCAATGCAGATCTACACAGGGTACTTGTGGTGTTCTACCGAGAGGCCGTGCAGATCAGGAAATGTCCACGTACATTATTTAGACATGAACAGCAAAAACTGAACTTGCAACAGGCATGCAAGTGGAGCTCTCAGATGGATGTCTTGTGTATAGATAAAGTAATCCAGCAGCTGAGAAGATGCATAACAGAGGATGATAACAAAACCCAAATGCACACACTTGCTTAAGGAACTCACTGCGTATGTATATAAAGGAATATATTTGGATATTTTTTTCTGTTTTTTGGTTAGTTAAGAACCTCATCCTATTTTTTAGATGTTTAATCAGATTTAGCTCCCTGTCTACCCAGCAGCTACATGGGTAGGTAGGGAGCTACAACTGTGATGAATCCAGTGCTGAGCTTTACGGCTGGGAAAGATTTAATCCCTATTAAATCTTAAATCCTTAATCCATAAAGAAAGGAAGATTAGAAACAGAGTCTGGAGCAGCCATGGTTCTGAGTGAGCAGCTGCAGTTGCATGGTGGGCTTCCCAAGGCTCTGAAGGTGGTCAGGAGACAGGGAATCCAGAGGGAGGATGGCCAAAGGTGGCAGGCTCTGCTTTTCTGGACTTAGTCAAAGTCTGTAAATATTTTGACTCCTTGCTCAGTTGGGCCCAAGTTATTAGTTTAATGGCTGTCCACAAATGTTTGCACAAAAATCTGGGTTGCCTGCTTGTGCAAACTTTTTGGAATAGTTAATCTTCAGTTAGTAAATCATGATTTGGGAGCAGAAATAAAATAGCGACTGGCAAATAAGCAGTGGCACAGAGCTCTCCTCAGCTGTGCCAGCAGATAAGCCAAAACCTGCATGTTCTCCTGTGGCCATGGTGGATTGGGGCAGGTCATCTCCTATCTCCTGGTCATGTTCAGGCACGGTAACATTTTCTTATATGGGCGGATAACTGTTGCAACTATAATTATAGATAGTAAATGCATTAGAAAAGATAAAGTCTCCTGGTGGGTGACTCATGACCAGCAAGAAGGACACAGCTTGTCAAAGGCATTCATGAGAAATGGCTAAGTATGTGCTTTCCTCTGGTTCAGCGAGGCTGTAATTTGCAGCTCCTGAGCTGTATTTGGGCTCAGCAGTGATTCAACTGCAGAAGCTCAGCTCAAGGGATAATGTCAGAAAATTGTAAACTGAGAAAAGATCCCTTGAACAACACTGTCAGGCACTGTGGTGCTGGTCTTTGTTTGTTCCTCCTCATTGATTTGTTTACACTGGAATGGAAAGGTGAAATAATATTCAATTTTGTAAACAGACCATCAGTAAAATACCCTTTGTTAATATTAATAAATGACTTGCTAAAGAAAAACCCCCAAGTCCCTGTGGTAGGTATTAGCCTTTGGTTTCCAGTTACTCAACCTCTTTACAAGTCTTAGAGAACTCATAAACTTTGAATGTTGTAGTAAAAATATTTATAGGGTAAGTCAAAAAAACCCATAAAATTGCATTCAAGTTTTGACAGGAGTAAAACTACTTATCCTGCTTATTTTTTATTATAGAAAACTGGATGCTGTGACCTCACTAAAAAATGATAGCTATTTAAGCAGAAAAGTTGGAAAGGATTTTGTGCATGTTACTATTTCCTTTCTGAAATATTAATATTTACCTTGGGAAACTCTTAAGTGCTTAATTGGAAAAGACAGACAAGCAGTGCTAATGGTGTCACACGCTATTTATGGATTCACAACAAAACTCTGCATGATAATTCCAGATGATACTTTAGTCAGAAGCTACGTTGTCCTGCATTTTCACCGGTCTAAGATTTGGGCTCGGTAAAGGCTAGATCCACCATAAACACCAGAGTTCCACATCAAGTGCTTCAATTCAACAGCGAGATCCTAGAAAACTCATTTTCAACTTAGTCCAATCCTGTAGCACCTCCATTTCCACTGGAACCCCACCCTGATCCAGACATCACCAGGCTACAGGGAGCTCCAGATAAGCCTTTGCCTACCTGGCCACTGCCTTATCTTGCTTGTGAAGCATGAGCCAGCTGGCAGGCTCAGAGCAGCTTGGTGCCTCAGACTTTTTATGGCAAACAGCAAAGGGCACAATTTCCAGAACCAGGCTGTCTGCCTGCCTGCCGCTCTGTGCTGTATCCACCCTGTACCGGGAAAGGGAGACCTGCTTTTAAATTCTCACCTTGTTTCAGGTCCCCTCAGATCCCAGGGAAGTTCTTGAGACAATCTGGGATGTGTTTTCCTCCATCTCTTTGTTGACTTGGTTCTGTACTGTAGCAATAGTTAGATACTTTGGAGAGCTGTAGGTGAGAAACAGACACTGATTAACCTCTAGGTTGTAAAGATACTTACGTAAGGGATGGAAAAATCTGCAGTCAAGTCAGACCCAGGCTGAGAGAAATAAAGGATTCTAGGTTCCTGCTCTCTAGTAGCCAGGCTCTTCAGGAGATCTGACAGTGAACATCCTAAGTCATTAATCTGCCTTCAAAATTCAGGCCTAAATCCCATAAAAGAAATGCAAAGTTTGGTCTGGGCTGAGAAGAGAAGCAGAAAAAGGTCTGCAAATGCTTTACTTAAAATGTCTGTGTTAGTGGTGAGGATTCCCACCCTGCAAGATACTCTGTCCAGTTGAGAAGGTACTTGGTAAAGACAGGGACAGTCTAATCACAGCTCCTGGAAAGCAAGTGTCACATAGCACACCTAGTACAAGACTAAGCATTAAATTATCAAGTGATCTGAGCTGCCATTTAGGCACTAAAACAAGTGGCTGTTGGGGTTTTTTTTAAGAATTGAAGTGAAAAATTTGATCATCACATCTCAGAGCACTTGGGCTGGTGGCACCTCTGATCATCCAGCTTTCACCTTGTTTCCTCCATGGGAGAGCAGCTGAGTGGCTGCTGGAAAAATCTGTTCACAAACATTTTCAACAAGAAATTCCTTTTTATCACTTTCCTGATGAAGACTGATTTTTCTCCCTCAGCAACAGGGTTTCAGTGGTGGCTGATTGCCAGCAGGCTGCAAGGCACCTCTTCCTCCAGCTGAAAGCTGAGGGCCAGGGCCCCACTGCAATGGGAACCTCCTAGGATATCCTCTCCTGTAAAAAACATTGTGTTCCTGATTCATCCTAGGTTTTGAATTAAAAATTGTGTAACGAAAAGTGAAGTTTTCTTTGGGGTGAATGCTAAAAACTCCTCCTCTTTAGCCTTGGCAATGCATCCCTGTCTTGCTCTGCAAACCAGGCTGCGAGTGCAGCTGTGCTGCATGGAGCCTGACCAAGGGCTTTGCTGACCTTGCTGGGGGGTGGGCGAGGTGGCAGATCCTACTGCTGCACTTAACACCCAGGCAGCTCTGACAGTGTTAACACACACCTGGAGCTTTTTATTGCTATTATAAAATGGGAGTTTAGTCAACTTACTGTCCCACCATGTTTAGACAGAAAAGATCCAAAAGTTTCAAGGCTACAAGGCAAAAACTTAAAAAAAAGGTGCTATAATAATAAGTCCCTGTCTCTGAGACCTCTTTTTCATTAGGAGGTGACCAATATATGATTGTCCTTTCTCTTCCTTTGTCTTTTGTAGACAAGGCATTATGACTTCTGTTAGGGATGGTTTTTATGTGTAACAATACAGAATTAATTTCATAAGAACTCTCACTTCTTGCAGCATGAGCTACAAGTTACAACAGAAAACCACCAAACCCTTGAAGATTATGCGAGAGCTATAGTCTGATGAGCCATTAAGTCAGGTAACCATTATTCCGGATATTTCAGTTAAAAAAATGTTTTAATGCTGTCTTTTTACTACACTGCTTACTTTGCATGATCCTGTTTTTAATCAGCTCCCTCGGTAAGAACCATGGATAAATACCACCTTCACATGTGTGCACAAGTTCTGAACTTTGAACGAGTGGAGTATGTTAATACATATTAATCTGTTTACTTACTTAGCCTGTGTCTGGTCACAGCCAATAAATCCACAAATCCAGGCACTGCTGATTGTACGGCGGGCATGTAAGCACACAGTATACAAAGAAAAACCTGGAAATTTGTCAGTTCATGGAAAGCTGGACCTTACTTGGTAAAATGAGAGTGCATGTGCTGAAGATGTGCCTTCAGAGGCACACTGCTGTTCGATTTTGCACACATTGCAGAGCAGGGTGCTGCTCCCACCTCAAGGATGTGAACCCAAATTCACTGACTTGCTGGATATTAGCTACAACCACAGCCTCAGTGAGTGCACCCAGGTCTCATACAAAACCAGGTAATATGAGGGGTTTATGTGATTTTACTTTTTTTCCCCTTGATAGAACCCGAAATGGGCTGGGTAAGACCCATGTACCCTTCATGTATGCAGATTTAGTTTCTTTGTAGGGCGGACACATGGATATTAATTAGATACAAACATATTGTGCAACTTCAGCAGGGAGGCATGTGGTACTGCCTTGCTTTGGGTGTGTTAGTGCAGAGCTTGATGTTGTAATGACTGTGTGCCTCGTTTGAGGCCTTTAGGGTAACTGGCCTCCAGGGATATTGCACTTTGAGTTTGAACTGTATACTAAAATAATCTGACTTCTTGTTTGGAAAGAGAAAAACTATTTTATCTCACCTTCTGAACAGGACACAAGGCTGAGAGGGAGAATCCGGCTCCAGGTTCCTCTTGGCATAATCGTGCCGTCTTTCCCCCTGTAACTGTCTTTGATATGAGATCTCACCGGCATGCAGACCTGGGACAGAGCCTTCTGGGGCAAAGCTGTGCCTTAATTTGACTGAAAAAGTTCTACTAGTTGGAGGCTTGGGGGATGTGGGTCTCCCCCCTCCCTGAGCTCTGCTTTCTATAAGCGCCTCTGGAGCTTGCTCTGTGTAGTGTACCGGGGGTCCAGTAACACTTTAGTGAAGACAGATGTTAATGCTAAGTGAGCAGAAGCTAAGAGACTCACACAGCAACCTTGGCAGCTCGCCCCATTTTTCAGATTTCAAGGTACCTACAAAAACTATTTTCTTAAAAAAGCAGAAAAAACCCCTCTCTACATTTTGGCCTAGAGCAAAGCTCTGGTGTAAGTAGTTCATCAAGACACACTCTCTTTAGCTCCTTAAACACACAGCTAGATCAAAATAAAGTATGAAGAGCATAAAGTAACTCACAGACACGGTTTATTAACACTGAGGTCTGCTGCAGGAAGAAAGTGACCCAGTAAATATCCTCCTTGAGTAGTAAAATAGCTGCTGTAAGGAGTTACAAGAACTTTTGTGAGCTGTAATTCCCTAAGGTAAAAAAAAAAAAAAAAAAAAAAAAAAAAAGAGAGAGAGTTTTTTACAATCTTTCATCTCTGCTTGAAAGCAGAAATAAAAAGTCTGCCCCTATACTACTAGGTGCTTGTGAGCAGCCTGCTAATAATGTCATTTTCTGTCTGGTCTTAAAGGAAAAGAGGAGATACAGAAAAAAAAACAACCCACAAACAGTGCTGGTCAGCTTTGTGAGTGCTACAGCTTCAAAGACTGGAAGAAATGCTTCCCAGACTATCTGTTTTGAGGATCAAGAGTTCAGGAGCTTTAAAAAGCCTTTATTAGAGAATATTCAGCACAAGAATCTAACAGCCTCTGATAACACTGCAAATGGATATCTTGTACTGGCAGCCCTGTATGTAACAAACCTACTCCGGTTCCTAGGAAAAGCCAACAATATCAGCCTACTTATTTTTTGCTTGTATATGTTGTATTTCGACCAAGCATATTTTACATGAGGCTGAAGCATGGTGATCTGTGCAAATACCACCCCCTTTTTACTGGCGATTAAACTGAGATGAAGGGGAAGTGCAGCCAAAATTTTCATAAGCAATCTTAGGTTTGGGATCCCTCCATCTGGATTGCTGAGCATGTGATACACAGACATGTCTATTGGGGCGCTCCAAATCAGTGTGGTGGAAGATTTGGAGGGTACTGCCCAGTCCTGAGTGGGTCCCCTATGCAGAAGGGCGGAAGGAACTGCAGGATGTTATGGGGAAACAGATTTGGTAATCCAAGTGGGCTCCTAATTAAAATATTCATTCTCTGTTTTGCAAATGAGCAGGACTGTGGCAGTTTAGTCGTCTTGGTTTGCTTTTATATTCTCGCAAAGTGTAGTGCATTTACGTGGCACATGCAGTACTTTTGGCAGTGCAAGAATAATGCAGATGTGTAAGTTCCTTGGGTGCCCTGGTATCTTTGTCAGCACCGAGCAGGAAAACCAAGGCAGAAAATTTATGCTGAGCCATGTGCCTTTAAATGTATTGCTTATCCTCTCTCTGTACCCATTTTTTTTTCCTTGTGGCAACTGCTGACCTGAGTTTAGCTGCATAGTGTCTAATAAAGTTTACAGAAAATGTTCTAGCAATCAGAAACGTGATCATTCTCAAAGGATTTAGGACAGTGAAGGGAATGCATATTTAAAGAAAAGCTGGAATGATTTCTCTGTTTGCCGCACAAACAAGAGTAAAATCCACTAAAAAGAATTACAGAAGATTTTGTGCTAGATGCCAGCACTGCGCTTGCAAATAATGAGTTAACCAGTAAGCTGACTGAGATAAATATGCATTTTTTTTTTTCTTCTGTGGACAACTGAGTCTCTAACAAGAACCACGTCTGTAATAAATGTTATGATGTCTCTAGCAGGAACTGGTAGTGCAAATCAAACATACCATTAGCTTGTCAGGCTCAGCCAAGTGAAATAACAAGCAGCTGGGTAGTGCTGTACACCGAAAGGGAAAACTGTTGCCCCTTAACAGAAGATTTCCTCAGAGAAAATTAAGCACGAGGGGCAGCGACAGACCTGGTTATTCATGAGCACAGTGTCACAGGGAGGTCAGTGGAAGGACCTTACTTAAATCATCATTCTGGTTCAGGAAATGCTGCCTGACTCCTGAAGTTAGAGGAGCAAACTCTCCCCGACACCTTGATGAGTAAATCAGGGTAGTGGGGAAATGCCTGGCACCAGGGAAAATGGAGAAGGAAGGAGCAACATGCAATTTCCTATCTGACCGGCCACACTTGGCCATGAGACTCGTAGCTTTCAGCTATGAGGAGATGGAGAGGAGGATGGAGTGTGTCTGGGTAAGGGGGGAAAGTGGATCTCTTCTTGTTTCTAAGGGTAATTCAGAATAGACCTGGAAAGTGAAACATTTCCCTTCGGCAGACAAGGAATTAGATGCAGACTGTGTTGAGATAGATGAGTTTTTGTACTTTGGGCTTTCAGCTAAACCCAAGCTGTTTGTGTTGTCACATGCTCTTTTACAAGCTTTTGGCTGATGGAGCCTGGGTGGCAGAGTGGAAAATTGTTTGGGAGGCTTGCGTAGCCATGTGTGTGTTCTGTGGCCCCTAAGACAGACATTGTTTATTGAGTCCTGGTAATCGCAGCTGATTTGCAAAAGCATATCTGTTGCCCATGTGTATCAATTAGATTGCAGTATTTGTGTACAAATCACAGACTTGATATTGATCCTGCAGCTTGAGGCCAACTGAGACTGTTTTTATGCTTGTCCAGTGGGAGGTACCGCTATTAAGCCATGGTACTCCATTTCCAAAAATTCATGCTGCCCTTGCAAAGGTGTACCCAGCTTTCAAATGCAAGTTTGTATCTAACAACTCTCTCACATTGAATTCCAGGCCATGAAATATCTGCAGACGTCTCCTCATGACAGACATCCATCTGGCCCGCTGAGAGCCTCAGCTCCTTGCCTAGGTCATGAAAGCCCTGTATTCATTTTCAGGCCAGTGGTCTGTACAGCAGAAGGCTGGGCTGCACTTCTCAGAAGTCAGCTCTTGAAAGAGGGGATTTTAGAGTAGATAAATGTGTTTTCTGGCTCTGGGTGCTGTTGGTTCCTTTTCTTGATGCTGGAATATGTCCAAGTCTGAATAGAAAATGAAGGAAACAGCATTTTGACCAAAAAGCTTTCTTTTCACAGAGCAATTCTAAAGCACTTCCATGTGCCCATGGTACATGTACACACCACTTCCACTCGTGACATGTCTAACCCAAATCCAAGTTGTAACAGCTTCTCTCCTGAAGAGGAACTGCCAGGCCACTTCTGGGTCGGCAAAGATCCCCTTGGTTACTACCAGGCACTCGAGCTGTCAGTCTCATGGGGGTCCACACTGGCCTCCCATGCCCAGATCCAACAGACACTGCACAGGGCAGTTTTTGAGCTCCAGTTTTTCAGAATAAAATCTGAAGTGTAAAAGGCATAGCAAACTTTTACCCCTACTTTAATATTTAGAACTAGTTATAAAAACGTTACAAGTATATTGCAAAAGAAAATCCCCAAATACTTTTCTTTGCAACTCTTTCCATTATTTTTTTAAATTTAAAAATAGAATTGTGCTAATTTTTTCATTCAGTGACAAGGGAGGAAAACTACTCTTCCCTTCATCCTTCCCTGCCTCAGGAAAAAAAGGAAAAAAGGGAGGGAGGGAGGAAGAAAAGAGGGTTGCTGGGATGATAATGACTTCAAATGTTTTTTTCTTGAAAATTTTGGAAAGAAATTTTCCACATTTCTTCTTGCTTTTGGAAGATCCTTTTTAAGAAAAATGCTTTAAACTCCAAATATTGGCTAACTTTATAAACAAAATTCTTTCCCTGTTTTATTAAGGGAAGTAAACAAGGCACAAGTGATGGCTGAAGCAACAATTTCCAAGATGACTGACACACAGGGACTTTTTTCTTTTCAACTATAAACTTTGATTGTTTTTTGTCCTCCCCCCCCACCTCACTTCCTCCTTTCCTCTTTCTAAAAATTATTGCTCCGCAGTTTGTTTTAATGGTGTTTATGTAATGTCATAAATGTTCTTGTTTAGAGCTGTAATTATTCCCTACGATTAATTCTGCTCATTCTGAGAAGTTGTGCAAGTTTTTCACTGGAGGGTATGTCTTTTATGTTCATGTGTTTCTCTGTGTAAAAGGCAATGTGTCCATTAGTAAAGCCATGCCTGGGAAGGCAGGGTTAAAGCTTTTCCTTTTCCCCATGGCAATGTTTGGAAGGTTTTTTGTAGAGTGTTTAGTATCATTCCTCTTTGGGTTGAGATTAAGGTAACTGATACGGCATTGGGCCAGGGGTCCTTTAGCTGTCCAGCCTCGGCTGCATGGGGTGGAAGCATGCCATGGCCAAAGTCACTTCCTTTCTCTTTCTTTTATATCCCATTAGTCTGCTTGTGTTTTTGATTTCAGAGGAATTCCTATAAATACATCAACTGTAGCTGCTAATTGGGGGTAAAACATCAACTATGTGGAGGCAGTGGGAGTTTTCCCAAAATAAGGACTACAGGACTCAGACCTCTGTATTCTCTGAAATGTATTTGCAGTAGGTAGAGATAATGATCAGCATTTTTGTGACAACTGTTCTGTGTTACATTAGAGCAAACAGTTGAAATCAGACCTTAAATAACAGGCATCCCATCCGACACTGCGAAAGTGACTGACAGTGCACAAAGGCCAGATGTGTGTACATGGTGCCCAGCACGTTTACCTTTGGTGCGGTGTCTCACATAATGAGTTAGAAGAAGATGGATAGCAAGACTTTCATGCCCCAGAGCAAAGAAAAAAACTTGGAAGAACCGAGTAAACGTTATAAAGAACATATAGAATATATACTCAAAATACACAGCTTGTCTACTTTACTGTATTTCAGGCATATTTTTAAATGGTACCATTTTTTCCTAATATCTTAGCAGCTTGAAGAGCCTAATCTTCTAGAAATGTTTCACTGTCGTCCTCTTCAATGGTTTTGCAAGCAATCATTTTAATGCCCAGATGAATTGACTGTGATTGTTCAGCATAAAATGAAAGAAGTTATGCACTGTTTGGGGAACTTGTAGAATTTAATTCATTTGCAGAAGCCCTCTACGCAGCTTCTAGTGCTAGAGGGGGTCAGCGTGCTGTTAACACCTGAAGGAGGATGAAAGCACAGGGCCCACTCTTGGCACTGCAGGAGCCCCGCAGGGACCCCTCAGTCCCCAGAAGAAACCCGCTCAATGCTATGGGGGCCCTGCAGTCACAGAGGGAGTCAGTCAGGCTGGTAGGGAGAGAACAACCTGGCACCTGCAGAGAGGAGAGAGCGTTGGACACAGCTCTTCATAAGCCAGACCGTGGTTTTGTCATGCTCATTCAGTTATATCTGTATCTAAAAAATAAAAGAAGGATGAAAAAGCAGCTGGAAATGCAGTTTAAATAAAACAATCTATAAAACCCGGCAGGAAATCACTGGGAGACCTCAGTGGAAAATCCCAGAGGAGGTAGGTGTCCCCACATGTTCCCTTTCCAGGCCTCCGTCACAGAGCTGAGGATCTCATTAGGTCATGTTTACTCAAGGAGCTTGTTTTCTGTCTTCTGATTCAGTCAGCGACAGGACGTGGGGAGGAGAAAGCCTGTCCTAAGTGACCACCGATGGAGCCAGCCCTATTCATGGATTAGGGCTGCCATGGAAACTTGGTTTGCAGAGCTCACCACCGCAAACACGGAATGAATGGCCAGGTCAGCATCCGAGATTAAAGGGGGAGGGAAGGAGGGGGTTGAGCAACTGTTTGCTGAACTCATTTCAGGAGTTTTCCTAGAATAGTCCAATATTCCAAAAAATGGAATGAAGAGTTTTTAGTTAAAACCAGAGTGAGGATTTCCCTTGTGTGAGAAAAGAGTTGTGTCCTTTGGATGCATTCAATGAAAGGCAACAGCAGAGCTGAGCTAAGTATTGATTTAATTTCGGAATAACCTTAAAAGACCTAAAAGAGGTTTAATGATCAGCCGTATGCTGAAAATGAATCTCAGAGGGCTTATCATTTAATGTAATGATTTACACAATGTGTTATCAGCCAGTAGATTAGGAGTTCTTCTACTTGTGATTCTGATTTTGATTATTGTGAGAAAAAACTCTTATCCAGGTTTTGACTGTACAGATCTATTGGCTAGCTAAGCCTATATGTGTTAAAAGAATGATTGATTGTTTCACCACCTGCAAAATAAAACTTCTCTTACAACCTCAAACAATGAAGTTTGCAGCAAAGTATATTTTAACAAGCATCTCTACTTTTTTTTTCATGTGTGAAATAATATATTTTTTCCCTTCAAGCCCCATGGCTGGGGGTAGTCTGTGATTTGAGATACCTGGATTTACATCCTACTATCTTACAGCCTTCCTTATGACCTAAAACAAGTTCCTCTGTCACAGGAGTTCAGAGAAACGTAGGTGTGCTCTCCACAGCCTGACAGTATCTACTCCAAGGGCTACCTGTGTGTTGTGAAATGCTCAGCTGGCAGGTGGGCACCTAGGAGACAGCTCTGCTCTGAAACCCAGCGTAGATGCATGGAAAATACCTTAAAAGCCAGAAGTGTGATTCATCACCTAAAGCTTTAGACCTGAAGGGGCCAGAGATGGCTAATGTGGTTTTACTAATTTCTTAAACCATTGCTTTAGATGCAGCTGTGAACAACACACTCAGGTTAAAAGGAATAGCTAGTACGTGAAAGCCTGGGAGATAGCTGCAGTGTTCTGGTAGGTATGTCTTCCTTTTTGGATACTGATCTTCTGAATGTTATTACTTGGCTGTGTTTTTCAGCCAACTGGGCATCCATTTTGGAGAACTTCTGTTTAAAACTTGTGTCCTTAGGAAATGTCAGAAAATATATTATTAAACTAAAAATTGAACCCAGACAGTAAAACATTTTCTCTCTCAGTGGAAGAGACTGTGGTTTGACATTCTGCATTCTTCACAAATCCAAGTTAACCAGTTCTTTTTATCAGAGTTATTCCTATTTGCTATGAGGCAGTTGCTTAATACTGTGTTCAAGTATCTTGCTGAGGATAAACTGGTTGGTTGTTCCCCAAATTTTCCATTTCTGCATAAGCTAGCATGTCAACCTTTCTCTAGTGCTCTAGGGCCTCATAAACCCTCATGAGTTTCTAATGGCTCAGCAGTTGTCCTGGTTAAGCTGAAAACTGAATTTCCTCATTCTTTGCTCATGTTGGTCTTATGCAGAGGAGGCATGCAGAAGGTTTAAAAATCTGCTGAACGAAAAAACTGAAGTGGGGAGAAGCACCGACAACCAAGCCAAGTCAATGGCAAAACCTTCACAGTTTTTATTGGAAGGGAGACCTGGATCCATGGGCATAAAGCTGAAGAGGGACAGACTGTGGGTTATGTAAAACTAGGCGCTAGCAGTAAACACAAGTAAGCATCCAACTCTCATACAATGCCCTCTAAATCATCTGTTTGCAGCAGCACACTGCAGAAATATGAACTAAAAGAGGAGAATGTGCAAAGTTTGATCTCATGTTAATGTTGGAGCAACTGGAGCCATCTGTGCAAAAGTAGATTTGTAGGTTCTGTGTGGGCATGCTCATCTCTGCAGAGCTGCTGCAGATTTCACTTCACATGTGTGCATGCAAACCTCAGCCACCCCAGTTCTGCTGATTCCCCTGGGAGAAGTGACCCAAACAAAATTTCTCTCCCAGCCTGTGGCTCAATATGTACAAGTCCACGTGTGTGCATCTGGCTTGCTCTGGCTGGGATGCCTCAAAGCTGCCTTTTCTGCTTATAGAAGCGTCAGTAGTTTCTTGCTAAAGATACTAAAAGAGGTTCCTTAGATCCTCATTTACATATGTTTTGTATTATCCATGTTTTTGCTTTTCATGGTTTATTCTTCCCTCCCACAACTTGCCACTATCCCCTTCATTAATCCGCTTAACCAAAAGCTGACTTTTTCTGATTTATTGTTCTAAGTCCTCTTAAAGTTGCCAGTCAGAATAGCTAAGCCCCTGTTTTGTTAAAGGAAGACATTTAATAGCAAATTTTGTCTTTCCTGTGCTTAAAAATATTTTTTCCTCTGCCCTCAGTAAGAGATGAAAAGATAACCCTGCAGAGCAAAAGCCTCCATTAAATCAGCCATTGAAGAGGAGGCAGGGTGGGTTTTTCATTTGAGTTTATTTTGTTTTGTACTTAAACATATTTTGTTAACCCATGTTAGGAAAAAAAAGGGGATGGGGAGTTGCTAAAAGAAGGGCAATTGCATTCTCCCACTGGAGTTCAGCCTACAAGCTACCCTTTCTTGGGATATCCCTTGGATTTTGCTTCTGCATGTGTGTGTTTTATCTACCTTTTAGCCTCTGACCCAAAGGTGTGACCTTTTCACTTTTATCTTTTTTGGAGTAAGCCTGGGCCCTGTCAAACTTTCCTGAGAGACTAATGGTAAGTGCAGAGCAAGAAGGGTCATTTCTGACAGTGAAGAGGACAGAGAGCTGCAGTGGGTTATGGTGAGGTGCCTCCAGGCTGCTTTCCGGGACAGGTACCAAGCAGCCATCTCTGCCAGCATCCCTGACACCGAGCAGCAATGATGGCCTGTGTGTAGGCAACTGAGGTCTGATCCTCACTAAACCCATATTTGCCTCCCACCCTAGCAATGCAGCAGCAATAAATAAAGGCATAATAAATTTCAGGAGAGATTCTTGCTTATGACTTTTTGTTTAAAGCAGACAGATTTAGTCCTGGTATAAAACAGCTCATGGAAATAATATTCACCTGTTACTATTAGCCTTTATGTTTTTTAACTCTCTCTTCTGGGAAGACCTTACAGCACCTTCCAGTGCCTGAAGGAACCCTCCAAGAAAGCTGGGGAGGGACTTTTACAAGGGTTTGTAGGGAGAGGACAAGGGGTAATGGCTTTAAACTGAAAGAGAGTGGATTTAGATTAGATATTAGGAAGAAATTCTTTATTGTGAGGGTGATGAAGCACTGGAAAAGGTTGTCCAGAGAAATTGTGGCTGCCCTCTCCCTGGAAGTGTTTAAGGCCAGGTTAGATGGGGCTTTGAGCAACCTGGTCTGGTGGGAGGTGTCCCTGCCCACGGCAGGGAGGTTGGAACTAGATGATACTTAAGGTCCCTTTCAACCCAAACCATTCTCTTATTCTGTTCTTTCTATAGAGAAGCCTTTTCTGTGTCCTTGAATGCAAGATGCATTGACCTTTAAAAATGTACATTCAGTTCTTGTATTTTACAGATCCACAAAACCTGGGTTCTTGGATGCCTTACAGCAGCAGTGTCAGCAACAGCGTTTCTCAAACTGCCCAAAGAGGACAGGGAAAATCAGCAAAAGACATCTGTGACACAGACCTGCCTGGGAGGTCTCCTGCAGCAGGAAGAGAAGCTGCATAAGTGATGTGATTGAGTTTCCCTTTTGTGGTGCTTGTATCTGTTTCAGAGCCTCAACAGTGACAGCTGTGATGGGTCCTGCTTGTGCTGCTGGAGCATCAAGGGAGGGCAACCGTGCAGGAGGCTCACCCTGCCTCGGGCTACTCTGTAATGCATCTGTAGGTGTGGAACAACCACTCCTTCAGGCTGCTTTATTTCCTGACCTTAGCAGAGCCGGAGGAAAGGAAAAGGCAAATAGCAGCTACACACTGTGGGATTCCCTCCTTCTGTTTTGGAAAAGAAAGTGCGGAATGGAGCAGAGAGCCAGGGAAAATGAGTGAGGTGGTTTTTGTGCTTTTGATTCAAAGCCTGCAGTCTGCCTGCGTGGTTCCACTTGGCTCCAGTGGGTGTGAATTTGGACCAGAGCTTGTTTTGAAAAAAGGGGTGCGAGGGGTGTGCAGAAAATTCCTTTATAAGAAAAGGTCCTACATCAGAGGGAAGCCTGTCCACTACACGTTGTAAGGAATGAAGTCCAGCTGGAGATCCCCATTGCAGGGAAGCATGGGGAGGTGACGTATTCTTTCAGGGAAAGGGAGAGTTTTCAAATATTTGTTTTTAATTAAAAAAATTCCCACATAAATTTTCTGTGGAAAGAAAGGATTTCTCACGGAAATTCCCCACAAAGAATAGAGCTGCTCTCTATAAGAGCCTTTCCAGTTTTAAATAGAAACATTTCCATCCAGCTTATCCCAGAGGTGAAGGTTCTGACCCTCAGGTAGCCTCTGGAGGGGGATGTGGATCAGGAGTTCAATCCTTATAGACATGGTTGGATATAGCTACAAAATGAGGCATAGCATGTGTTCAGTACTCTGTAAGAAACACAGGATAACAAAGATTAGAGAGTCCTAACCTTTCCAGCTCTCATGCCCAAAAGCCACTTTGTCTGCTTTAGCCACTGGTCTAATGGACCAGAGCCCACCAGAGTAAAACCAGTCACCCATTAATAACACAGCCCAACAAAACCAAGATGCTTTGCTATAAACAATACTTTTGTTTTTTTCTACGACACAAATGCTCCTACACATGAAGATGGCTTGTACACTAATGCACATGGCTCATTTCTTCCTTATATTTACCAGTGTGTGTGCTTTGGTGGAGTGTACTCATCTGCAGCATCTCTGCTCTCCCACATGACCAGCCCTCTGCGTGCTGAGGCTGGTGCTCATCCCAGCTTCCAGCATGTGCCACATCAGTGGAATATGAATCATGGCTGATATTTGGGCTTTGCAGATGAAGTTTCAGATTTCTAGCTCTTCTCCTTGATTGTGGCAGTGTTCTTATTTACCTTGCTGTTCTTTACTAGGAAAGAAAAATAATAAAAAAACAATTATGGCAGGAAAAAGAAAAGTTAACCCAGAAATAAGCCATGTATGTCCACCTCTCAGTTGTACAAAAAACCCATTCTGCATTTATTTCCTAAAATAACTTTTTTTCAAGAACTGTTTTTTGCCTGGGAGATTAAAAAAAAAAAAGAAGAGCTTATTGAAACTTATGGGCAGAGAATTCATTTGGTTCACATTGATGGTCTCCTTCAGGCTAGTGGCTGAACTTGACTTTAGAAAAACTGCATTATAGTAAAGAGTTTATCTTGCATAAAATGCAAATAGCTTTTCAACGGTCAGGATTTGTTGTGGTAACTCATCATAAATCAGTGTAAAGAACAATATCAAACAATAAAAATTATATTTTGCCACTGTGGTGGATCTTAAAGTTTCCAAATGTCTGATGTTGATTTTATCAGCTCTTCCCTGGAAGCAAAAAAGCTTCTCAACCTCCCATGGAAGTTGTTTTCCAGGACTGGAGTCAGCTGCGCTATACTCTCTCTCCTTCTAGTTCTTGTATCTTCCTTTGAACTTTCAGTCACCATCAAATCACAGTAACTCCTGACAGAGTCTCTAGGGCCACTTCGTCAAGGTAGGATTTGAAGCCAGTTTGATATTGTTGTTCTCTAGCTGTACATATGTTTCTTTATGATGGGCTGACCCCCAAGCCCACAAACCCACCATCCTCCATCCTTCTCCACCAAGTGATTTATTAAAAGTAACCAACTCCTGAAAGCAAAAGTATCACATATGTCAGACAAAAGTGGAGAAGAGTCCAGTTTGGGTCTGGAAAAGCCTGAGTACATCTCTTAGCTCTGCCACATAACTTTTCTGCAAGTAATTACACTTCTTTGCACCCCACACATAAAATGGAGATGTAAAAATGATCAGTCACAAAAAAAGTCTCAAATCTTGCCTCAGAGCTTGCTACGTCACTAAACTGTCATGATTTGTTTACTCTCTGAGTTTAAGCCTGTGAGATATGAGAATTTGAGCCATTTTCAATCTTTTTTTTTTTTAATCACTTAGTAAAAGATATCTTGGGCAATCGGCTTTTGGCAAAACAGGATCCCACAATGAAATTCCTAAAGTTGACTCATGGGACACCTCTGCCCATCTTCAGGCCTTAAGCTTGAACCTGACAGTAGTGTTCACTGGGGTTGTGATTTTGGAGGCATTTTTATATGACAACTGCCAGAACACAGACTCTGTTATGCATGCATGACAGTGCTTTGCTGGGATGTTATACTTCATTTGGGCATATAAGTGATACAAAACAGCTTTTGTTGATGCCCGCTGCCTCTTTACCAACAGACTTTATTTATAGCAGTGCACTGGTGAATGGTGAATCTCTTAAAGCAGAGAGGCTCCTCAGATCCGTACTCGCTCCAGCTTTGTCAGAGACAAATATTCCAACATTACATGCATTTTTGTAATCCCCACTGCAGACATTTAATTGCAGGATGATTCAGGACACTCTAAGCAGCCAAGTTTCCCTATACAGTTAAAGAGAAGCAGTCTCTCCAAGGGTGTTTCAAAGCACAGCTATTGGCTGCCCAGTGTTAGACAGTATGACTGTCTCCTTCACAAATAATCCAGCCTCTCACCAGAAAATCATGAATCAGACTGAAAAATCACAAGACTTCTTAAAAACAGAAAGGGTAATTTTGTTTGCTTTTCTAAGTGCACTCATGTCAGGTTTTCAGGCTGCTTCTCTCCAGCCATGATGGCAACACATTTAGTACATGTTTGAGCATCATGTGGGCTCTTGGCTTCTGAATCTGGGCCTCCTGCAGTAAAAAAAAGTAATATATAAAGGTAGAAAGGCTCAGAAAACAGCTGAGGGAGAGGTCTTCTTGTTTTCCTGTAGGCTGTTCACCTGGAAGCCTGTCAGCCTGTCATCAGGGCTGGCTGGGGAGCTTTGGGGCCACAGCACCAGTGGATGAGGACCTCTGGTATGGAGTCCCTCAGAATGGCATGAGTAGGGACCATGGGGCTTTGTCTCCCTGGAGCCATGTCCCCGAAGCTGATATCAAAACAGGATTTTTTTGCATGGAATGGAGGAGAATCTTATTCCTTTCCAGCTTCAAAGGGATCTCACGGGGCTGGATCCTGCAGGTCACTGTGTACAGACGAGGTCAGATCCAAGCATGATCCAAGCAGATCTGATGCATGCAGAGAACAGTGTTGAATTTGGTCTTAGCTTGTTGTAATTACAAATTTTCAGCTGCAGTGAGCATACTGCTGCCCTGTTCTTCCTCAAGGTGGGTTTCTGTTCAGTTATGCCAACCAATGCTTGAGGATTGCAGATTGGTTTTCCAATCCTGTTCTTGGAAATCTAGTGTCACAGCTTTGGTAACACTAGTTTGCAATGTTGCCCCTTTTATGCCATATGTTATCTTCTCTTGAAGATATTCAGTTTGGTGATTACCACATGCAAACTGTACTTCCTGGGATATACAGTAATTTCAGGCAAACATGAAAATAAAGCGAAAAAAGTGGTTCTGGAAATATCCATTCTGTTGCCTGAATGTAAAAGGTGGCAAGAGGCACATGAAAATTTTCATTAGCCTCTGGGAGAGACACAAAGGTTTGGGTTACAAGGGCTTATTATTATTTCAGATTACATAAGGCTAAAGAGAAATCCTTTATGAGAATTTTAGGATGCGGTCATCTATTCCCTTCCCACGCTACAAACTCTCTGTCTCCCTCTTTGACATGAGTAGATCTGTAATCTGCCCTCTGTAATTCCCATGAAACCTCCTTATAATATTGTTCATTCTAATAATGCCACTGATAACACTAAAACCAGCCAGTTCCCTAGGATACAATGCAATAAATGTTTTATATAGCATCCTCTCTATAAAGTAACCTGAGCAAAACTTGACAATGAGAAGTGGAGTAGACAGGAAAAATTTGTGGTACCATAACTTTCATATGGGCAGTGGGAGAAAGTTTTGTACATTATAGGAAGGTTAAATATAGGCTGAGTCAAGACAAAGAGAGTGAACTGTGGTAGAAACGGGAAACGTGCAATGAGAAATAGTTCTTTTTCTGAAAAGAAGAGAAATAGAGAATATATTTTGAGATTTGGGTTCAGAAAGGTGATAACTGAAGCAGCAAAAGTAGTGAAAGAGCAGATCAGGGAACAGCCATGGGGCAGAAGGACTGGAAAAATATCAGTGTCTGGGGGCTCAGAAGATCATAGAATCATAGAATAATTATGGTTGGAAGGGACCTCCAGGGTCATCAAGTCCAACCTTTATCCCATCCTATTCCTATCCATTAGACCACTAGACCATGGCCTCAAGTGCCTCATCAACCCTTTTTTTGAACACCCCCAGGACGGCGACTCCACCACCTCCCTGGGCAGCCTGTTCCAGTGCCTAACCACCCTCTCAGTAAAGAACTTCTTCCTAATATCCAACCTAAACTTCCCCTAATGTAACTTGAGGCCATTTCCTCTCGTCCTATCACTAGTAATTTGGGAGAAGAGACCAACACCAGCCTCACTACAACCTCCTTTGAGGTAGTTGTAGAGGGCAATGAGATCTCCTCTCAGTCTCCTCTTCTCCAGACTGAACAATCCCAGTTCCTCCATAAGGCCTGTTTTCCAGACCTCTCACCAGCCTCGTTGCCCTTCTCTGGACTCGCTCCAGCACCTCAATGTCCTTCTTATCCTGTGGTGCCCAGAACTGGACACAGTACTTGAGGTTTGGTCTCACAAGTGCCGACCGAGTACAGGGGCACGATCACCTCCCTACTCCTGCTGGTCACACCGTTTCTGATACAGGCCAGGATGCCGTTGGCCTTCTTGGCCACCTGGGCACACTGCTGGCTTGTGTTCAGTTGGCTGTCAACCACCACCCCCAGGTCCTTTTCCACCAGGCAGCTTTCCAGCCACTCTTCCCCAAGCCTGTAGCGCTGCATGGGGTTGTTGTGACCGAAGTGCATGACCCGGCACTTGCCTTTGTTGAACCTCATACAATTGGCCTCAGCCCATCGCTCCAGCCTGTCCAAATCCCGCTGCAGAGCCTCCCTACCCTCAGGCAGATCGACACTCCCACTCAATTTCGTGTCATCTGCAAATTTACTGAGGGTGCTTTCGATCCCCTCATCCAGGTCATTGATAAAGACATTAAACAAGACTGGCCCCAAGACCAAGCCCTGAGGGACACTGCTTGTGACCGGTCTCCATCTGGATTTAACTCCATTCACCACAACTCTCTGGGCTCGGCCATCCAGCCAGTTTTTAACCCAGCAAAGAGTCCACCTGTCTAGCCCATGAGCCGCCAGCTTCTCCAGCAGAATGCTGTGGGAAACAGTGTCAAATGCCTTACTGAAGCCCAGGTAGACAACATCCACCGCTTTTCCCTCATCCACTAGGCGGGTCACCTGATCATAGAAGGAGATCAGGTTGGTTAAACAGGACTTGCCCTTCGTGAACCCATGCTGGGTAGACCTGATCCCCCTGTTGTCCTGCACTTGCTGCATGATCTCCTCCAAGATGAACCGTTCCATAATCTTCTCTGGCACTGAGGTCAGGCTGACAGGCCTGTAGTTCCCTGGATCCTTCTTCCTGCCCTTCTTGTATATGGGTGTCACATTGGCAAGTTTCCAGTTGTCTGGGACCTCACCCGATAACCAGGACTGCTGATAGATGCTGGAGAGCGGCTCGGCAAGTTCCTCTGCCAGCTCCTTCAGCACTCTCGGGTGGATCTCATCCGGCCCCAGAGACTTATGGGTGTCTAATTGACTCAGCAGGTCCTTTACTACTATTTCCTGGATTACGAGGGGTTTATTCTGATCTCCATCCCAATCTTCCATCTCAGGGGACTGAATACCATGAGGATAAGTGATCTGGTCATTAAAGACTGAGGCAAAGAAGGCATTAAGTACCTCAGCCTTTTTCTCATCCTTGGTAACAATGTTCCCCCTCACATCCAATAGAGGATGGAGATTCAAGGTGAGGTAAGCCTTAAATTTTGAAAATTAAGGAGGGCTTTGGCACTGGAGGGGAAACCACCAAACAAGAGCAAAATGTTCTGCTTCCAGCAGGCAGCACTCAGGCAGTGCACTGACCACTCTCCTCTTTGAGATAAAGGATGACAGGAGTGTCTGACCCCATCTACGTCAGGCAACTCACTGAACACACTAACGTGATGCATCTGATCCAGTTCATTTTAGGTGGAGGAGGCTCAGGCAAGAGCCAAGGAGGCAAGACAAGATGAACCAGTTGGCGTTCTCTGAGTGTGTGTGACTGCATTGTCCCCATCTTAAAACTGGATCTTCTCTCACCACAAGAGCTTCTAGCAGTTGCCTTGAAGAGCACTGAGCAGTTCTTTTGGAGGAAAACCCAATGTCTTCTTGAATACATGTTGTTTTACTGCACTGAATATGAGGCTCAGCAGACATGGTTATTGGCAATGTGCTGTAAGACAAAAGCAAAGAAGGCTATGAGAAGCTGAGGCACCTGGGACCCTGTTTCCAACGTGCAGGCAGCCTCTGATGCCTGGCCTTAAGGGGAAAAAGGCAATCTGAATATTTTACATCCCAGCACCTCTCTGCAGCGAACAGGCATGAGCCCATGAGGATTTAAATACAGATGTTTCTGGGTTTGACCTACCTCTAATTCCTTTTGATCCTTAAGACTAAACTTTGTTCTACTCATACATGCATGGTGCTGGTACTGTAGAGATGCTCTTTTTTGGGAGACTAAACACAGCAGCACTCAGGAGATGTGCTGGGTCTGTCCTCTATTTGATAAGGTACAAAACCATCCTGTTCTCTACTCTGTCAAGGGCTTGTTTCTCTGTGAAAATCCTTTCTCTTAATCTTCAGTTTATGACTGTCTGAGAAAATATTCTAATGAGCACTGAAACGCTGAATGGGACTCTCCCTTGGGAGGGATGCTGCCACTCTGGTGCTGCAGTCCCTGTGCCGTGCCCTTCTCACACCCTGACTGCTTGATGTCAGTCAATCCTGTCTGAAAGGGGTAGTCTAGTCCTCAGGAGAAGAACAAAACCTGAATCATGAAAAGTAAAGTTAATTTTTATGTTTCTTTTGTCTCACTAAGCTCCTGAGAGTACCCAGGTGACCTCTGCCTCTGAACACTGGACGTTTCCATTTTCATTCTAACATGCCCATGTCAAAGACACAATTGAGCTTTCAAGGGAAATCTGAGAAACAGAAGCAAAAGAGATAACAGAGGCTTCTGAAGTGGTGGTGGTGACAGCCCAACCGGCTTCAGTGCATTTGAGTCCTCCCTATTGAGAATTTTTCTCACCTTCGCATAAAGGGCCAGTATCTGTTACAGTCACATGTGTCAGCTCTACAGATGCACCCTGTTGATTAGGTGAACTTTGTGTACCTGATCTTGGTGGTGTTTGGAAGCCCAGACACAGACAAGATGTTATTATTATTCATGCCTCCCCTACTCAGGTGCTGTGTGTCACTACTGTAACTCAACCCCAAAAGATTTAACACTGAAGACCCCATCCTGTGTGCATCTACCACCAGCTATAATGCTGGTTATTGTAAGCTTCTCCATGGTTGCAATGGACTGCCTGCAGAGGCAAACGCTGTGTGTTGGTTGGGCCCGCTTTAAAACAAAAATGCAGTCAGTAGAGATGGAAAATACAGTAAGTATCTTGAAGGATGCTGAGGGTTTTGAAAGGCTGAGGCTAATCATGCTTTCTAGCTGAAGGTATGGCTGCCTCTGTTGCAAAACATTGAAATAGGGTAAATTCAGTTATCAGACTGTTGTGGTACTCGAATCAGAATGCACTGATGTACTTGGAAACCATCTGGAGAAATAGACTGAGACTAAGATGACAATGTTAGCCAATGGGATCATCTTAGAGAAAGCAAACTTGACTGGCAAGGTGCAGAGGGATCTCACAGTGCTGAGTGACTGGATGCTGAGTGACTGGGTGACAGTGATAGTTGAACTTTGTAATCCTAACATGTGAAAAGACATGCACAGGAGGCTGGGTTGTGCACTGCGTAATTAGCTAGTGCAGAGTAGCCAGCAGACTGAAGAAAGTGAGGCTTCCCCTGTACTTACTAGACCACACTTGGAACACTGTGTCCAGTTTTGGGCCCTCGGTATAAGAAAGGCTTTGGTAACTGTGAGTCCAGTGGACAGCCACCAGGATGGTGGCAGCTGGAGCACTTGCCCTGCAAGGAGAGGCTGGAGATTAGGGCCTGTCTAGCCTAGAGAAGAGCTCTGGGAGCTTTCCAATATCTCATGGCTTTGAGCAGGCTGTTGGGTTTGATGACTTCCCAAAATCCAACCTGAGCTTTTCAGTTATTCTATAAACCTTAGGAAAGTTAGTTCTAGTAACCAGGTTTCTCTAAACATAAACTTAATGGATGGGAGCAATCACAAGAAGTAAACAGAACATTAGGAATTATTATGAAGGGAGCAGAGAAAAAAAAGGAATTGTTAGCATCAAGTACCATAAATACAAGGTGTGCCTGGATCATGAACATCATGTGCAAACCTGTTCTCCCACCAAACAAAAAGGATAGAATAGAACTAGAAAACGTAGGTGGAAGGGAAAGAAGGGTAATTAAAAGCTTGAAAAAGAGTCAGTAATTTAGCTAGGACTATTCTTTTTGGAAAGGAGGTAATAGGGGAGGTATAATATATTAAATAAAATCATGATTATCTCAAAAACATGGAGGGGGAACCAGGTGGCGGGTTCAAAACAGTCAAAATGAACCATATCTCCATTGTAGACAGGATGTCTCAAGAAAGAGGCTGGCTTATGACTGGAGAGTAGAAAAAGGCTGGATTTTATACATGACACATGGTTAAGATTTCCATGCAAGTTTTTCAGAAAATGAAGTAAACCTAAATAAGAATACATTCCAGCAATACTGCTGTTCAAATGGATCTGGACAATGCATGTATTTAGCAGTTTGTAGGTTTATTAAATAATGGCTTTGCCTTCACTTACTGTCAGTCATATCTCTATTCCAGTAATATACAACAGGTTAAAGTTTTTTTCTATAAAAATCAGAGGCTTTGCTATAGAACTCAGGACTAATTTATATATATAGCATATACCTATTTATATGTATATATATATATGTATATGTACCTTCTATAAGGTGTTTTGCATTTACCTGGTATTGCCATGCATGTATGAGGCAGACCAGGTAGCTGGCCAAGGAGGGAGTTAGCCTGTGGTCATGCTTGTGGGCAGGGGGTCTGCAGTCCCTCCTGCAGCCCTTGGAGCAGTGATACTCAATGTCATGGCTGCCTAGTGGAGCTCACATGCCATAGCTGGAAAAGCCAGTGGTGCACATGGAGGTGGCTGTGTCACACACATTTGCCCACACCATGAGCAACGACATTTCCAGTCCCAAGAAATGTAAGCTGAAGTTCTTTGCTTCCTATTGTTTTCCTGCTCTTTATTCATTTGCTCAGGGTTTTCTTTTTCTGCCCACACCAAATCAATTTCAATTCCACTCAAAATTTGCATTTTCTTTTTTTTTTCCCTGAAGATTTCCACTTTATATAATGAAAAAGTACTTCCACATGAGTTTATTGGCAAATTTTGTCTCCATATTTTGGAGTAAGCAGATCAGACCCAGCCCTGAAATTTAACTAATACCCTTTTTTCCCCCTGAAATCCACCTAATTTTTCATGTAGTCATCCAGTGCAGAGTTCACATACTAATTGCATTTTCTGGAAAGCCTTATTAAAATCTCTGATGTTAGCAGTCATAAGAACATCCATAAAAGAAACAAAACTGATCTAGGAGGGTTTTGTGAAAACCTTTGGTTTCTGATCTACTTGGTTGCTTTCATGTGTCAAAAATCCCCAGTTTCATCCAGGATGAGTTTTAGATGGGTTTATAAAATGAGAATCCTCTATTACTCACACATTCCCATTTCTACAGATTAGATTGAATTCAGTCCCCTTTGGTGCTATACCCAAGATCAAAAAATCTCAATTTGAAGGTAGATTCAGCACTGAGAAACTTACAGTAAAGAAAAAGAATATCACTGTTATAACTAGACCTTTTAATTTTATTCTACATCTTTAAATTTCCTCTTCCAGCTTTGAATAGGTTTAGTCTCAGATAGAGCTGATCTTCTCATTATTACTGGAAACTTTGAAGCTGTTTATCCCCAGACAGAGAGCTGAAGGTAGAGTGTGTAAAATTTTCCATAAAGCGCAGGAATATGGGGAGAAAAGAATTCAGAAAGGAGACACAGGGCCTTTCCCACGAACTTGAAATCCTGGCAAGCAGCTCCTTGAAGATGTAATTGAAAATCAATCTGATATATAATTAAATTCTAGTCATCACATATGCACCAACTAGTCTCTTCAGCTCTTAGCCCCGGCAGCGGAGGAGCAGGGCTATCGATCGTGGGGGCTCCTGCACCATCAGCAGCACTCAGCGGCTCTGCATGGGGTGCCCCGATGCGGGGCTGGCAGGCAGCACCATGCTGCTCCCAGACTGGAGGACAAACAGCCGACTCCAGCGAAGGTGTCCAATATTCCCTAATCATTTAAGTGCATTGCACAGCGAGCCCGGACTAGTCCCACAGTCTCCATGCTGCCATCAGTCTTTCCAATAAATGAGCTTTGAGCAGGCTCCAGAGAGAGAAGGAAAGAAAGCTGATCAATTCTTTCCAATATTAGGTTTTCATTTTAACTTCTCCCCCTCAACTGCTACTCGGGTTAGGTGCTCTGTAATTATATTCATCAAGGTCTGTCAACATAAATTGACAGCTCTGGTTTAAGGGCATAGCTCTAGTTTCTTTACTAAGTCAGAGAGAGAGAACTAGCATTGATTATTTCCTTAAAGAAGAGGAACTAGAACGGATTTTTTTCATATTATTTAGTGTTTTTAAAGCCAAGCTATGCAATCTATACATGGCCCTTGTTGACCTCCCTTTATTCCTGACAAAGAGAAAAATTATCTTGTCTGCTGCTCTAGACACTTCTGATATTAGCATTAATATTAACTGACTTGTGCTACATTATTAATTTGCCTAGGTATTTACAGTGCCCTCACCACTGTATTCATTGAACCCTGCCAAAGTGTGCATGCTCACACACTGCCAATGCAGAAAACCTTGCTAACTTAGAAGTAAAATAGCATCAGTAAATACCACTCTTATACAGAACAGGAATATTATATCTAAATGGGAAACAAATCATGTCTAATAAAACTAATGGAATTCTTCAAAAATGTTACTAAATAGCTGGGCAGGGGGATTGATTGACATGATTTATTTGACGTTCAAGAAGAGCCATTGATAAACTCCCTTAAAATGCCCTTAAGAAGGTAGGCATGAGACAGGGGGGGAAGAAATACTCCAAGTCGAACGGTAGTAAGAGCTGGGATGATAGCAAACCCTGTGAGGCTGGGCTGGCGGGTGGGGGCTGCAGGCACTTGCCTGTTTAGACACCTCCCAGTCCTAATTACATGCTTACAACTTTTAACTGTTCATGCAGAAATTTTCCCTGCTGGTGCCTGCCTCAAGCTGGTTTGTTGTCTCTAAAAGAATTGTCTCTTCAAAACCAATCCCACTCCATTAGCAAGAGAATAGTGGAAAAAATGTACTCTTTCACTTCTTGAAAGAACAAGCAAACGAACTCCAAAGCAGTCACTTTTTGTCTGAGAGTCTGGTGTCTCCGTGCTGTGCCTGGCACATGCAGGACAGACCACTGTGCTGCAACGGTACCCAGCCCTCCTGGACCCGTGCATCCTCCTTCACACACGTGCCCTGCCCACAGCATCCCACCCCAGAAGTGGTGCTGCCTGGTGCGGGGAAGCCCCCAAAAGCAGGACAGAAATTAAATGTAATGTGGTTGCTGCTAAGACAGCTATGATTCAGCAGAGGGACCAACTTGTCCTCGTGTTGGACATGACTCTAAAAGCAGGATAGGCCAATGGGGTCTGGCTAGGCAGCCGAGTGCAGAGGGGAGAAAAGACCTTCTATGTGTCCCCAGGACAATGAGAGGAGTCAGGAAAGGACAGCGATGACACACTGCAATTATTTTATTTGGGTGTTCTCTTTCTGCCATAAGTATAGCTGCTACACTGTGTCCTTGGACAACAGCCAGACCTGGAGCCTTTCACGACATTGGTTTCATGTGGGTTGTTGTGCTAGTTCTCTGCTTTAGAAGGAGAGACATGGGCTGCCCCTTCCTCCTGCATTTTTGCTGTTGTCCTCATAACCATTTGCCTTTCCCTGTTTTCTTTTCCTGAGTTTCACTACTCCGCATCCCAGGGTCAGCTCTGTGGGCTTTTTTAGAGATGGGCTAAACCCTTCCTTTAAAGGGACTGGTTAGGGACAAGTTAAGATGGCTAGGTAAGAGGAGAAATGGCAAAAAATTCCAGAGATGGGGACAGAAGGCCCAGATGGGAGATGCTGGGACTGCAGGTCAGGCAGACTGATGTTGCTATGGGAAGCAGGGCTGTGGTCAGCAGATGCTTGAGGAGACAGCCAGGGAGAAGGCAGCCTGGAGCAGCAGGGGTCAAGCCCCATTTTAAGTGGGCTATGGTAAATTTCCCTCAAGAAACAAAATAAAGCTTGCTCAGTCTCATAATTTGTCTGATATCCTCATGCAAAGCACTACACACCCTGCTATTTTTTTCTTCTGTGTTGGAGCTAACAGCTTGTCACTGCTTCTTCATTTTCTCATGTGGCTAAAAGCCACGTAGCAAGTCCAGCTGTCACTGAGGACTGCACCAGTGTGACAAGGATGCTTCCTGATGTATTTTGCTGCCTTTTCCAGAAGGCCTGTGCTGAAAAAAACAGCATTAACAAACATAGTGTAAAAATGTTACCTGCAGTATTAAATTAAATGTTTATGATGCGCAAAAAAGCAATACATTTTTGGGACATGAAATAGTTCACTAGTTTGTGCTGAGGTCAGGGAATAGTTTCTATAAGAAAAAAGGTAAAAGGAAAACCGGAGCTATTTCATTTTGCCATGTTAAATATGAACTTGAAATGAAAGATTTCATTTGCCTATACTTTATTATATGAAGATTTTAAGTATGCATGAGATGTTTTGATTTGGATTGAACAGAAATGAAAGATTTCATTTGCCTATACTTTATTATATGAAGATTTTAAGTATGCATGAGATGTTTTGATTTGGATTGAACAAAATGATCTCCTGGTGGGGGATAGCCCCATTTTCCAGCTGGGAAGATAAGGCACAGAGGCTGAGGTCAGAGACTACCTGCTGAACTTGGAGCACCCATCTGAGATGCCAGGACCTTGATTTTTTAGCATTTGGCATAAGACTGTACTATACATGTGCAAAGCACAGTTTCTGTTGGCTTGGCTTATGACTGAGAGTTTGGGAACTTCAACAAATCAGATCCCGAATCATATCTGGCAGCTGGGAAGAGGCACTACCCCCCATTCCTCTTCAACATGTGTGATTGCTCTGAGATCCCTGGGCTTCCTCTGATCATGATCTCTGCAATGGGGCACTACTCCTTTAAAAAAAATCATATTCACATTTCTAAACAAAAAGTGAGGAACCTGAGGGCCTGATGCCATGTAGTCCATTTTGCTACACAGTGAGGATACCCAACAGGCAGCTGAAATGCCGTTTTTTTCCTTCTCAAAACAATGAATTCCACTTGGGTTTGTGTAGACTGCCTGGACGGAAATGCACAGAGAAATAAGAATTTCTATTTTGACCCTTCCCAGCAAATTCAAGTCCTCAGTTGCAAATAAAAAACAAGCCCAGGGGCTATGGAAATACCAAAGAAAAAGGGCTGTAAAATTGTTTTTCTTTAGAAGGAATAGAAGATTGTATGCAAACCCTCCTGAGCATCCTGTAAAGCTCTCTTACATGCTCACTAGAAACAGGTCTTTCCCTTGTATTGAGAACTAAGAATCTGTGTAACTACTTTGAATTGGTTGGAACTGTTGTTTAACACACTTGGATAGGACTCACGTAGCGGCAGCATGACTGCTTGGGCTCCAGTCATAGAATGGTTTGGGTTGGAAGGGACCTTTAAAGGCCATCTAGTCCAACCCCTGAGCAATTTGAACAGTCTTTTGTATTAAGTGGTACCCACAGGTATGCTGAGGTTGGAAGCTCTCCAGTGCAAAGAGCTGTTGTTTTATCCTGTGTGTGCTGTGCACCATTTCAGTACAGTGTCTGTTCTTACATGTTGGTAATCATGTCCATGGCCCTGTGGTTTGCTGTGGTTCTCCCACTCTGCAGTCCAGGGAAGCCCTGCAATGGTAGCTCATTAGTGGGCACTTCACTGCCACCACTCTCTGGCCAGGTATCTTTTCTCCACTCCTGATACTTTATTTCATTGCTGGCTCTTTCTCTTTTTACAGAATATGATTTCCTCATGACAGAAGCCAGGCTTCTTGGAAATTTGCTATCAACTCTTGGCGCTCCGTAAAATGCTTAACTAATAAAATCATGGAGCCTGGTGCTTTTCCCTTTCCAGTGAATGGGAACAAAACATGAATTACCTCTCTCTCAAATTCCTCTACCTGACTCAGTCAAATTTTATTCTGATGAACCTTAAAAACCTGGATTTGAACAGGGATCTTTATGGGAGTTGCTCCATCTTTTCAGTGCAGCACAATTCCAGGTTTAAGTCTAGTCTCTTCAGCCCTCCCCCAGCCCTGTTTCTGGTTGCTTCAACTTCACTTGAGCCATTTGTCTGCCTGTCGCTTTCTCTGTCCACTCTTGGAAAGCCATTAGAATTGATTTCTGTAAGTATTTTAAATACTTCTGCTGGTCCCTATAGGGATGTCTGATTCTGCATAGATTGCTGTCAGTTAGAGTAGTACTGGGAGATGCTACAAGCACACCAAGGGAGAAATCCCTCTTTCCACATGCTTCTGTTTCACATTTCTTTTCTGGGCTTCTAAGCAGAAAAATTTCCTGATGCTTTGAAATAAGCAGTCAGTGGAAATAAATATGAAATCCTGGCTCCATGGAAATCAATAGCAAAATGCCTGCTTGACTTCAAAGGGCTGACCTGTAAGGTTAATGGCACTAATTTAATGCTGCACATAAGATAAAATCCACTTGTGAGCCTTGTACTGTACCTGAGGAGCTGAGGGTTAAAATGTGACATTGTTACTAGCTGGTTTAGTTGAAACAGAACCTCATTTTTCTCATGGCTTGGACAATTGTGGACTTTGTCATCCTTTTCCTATAAGTAAGCTAATCTTTTTATTGATATAGTGCACACCAAGTACTACAGTGATTTGTGATGTGGGAAAGTCTTTTGTTGCAATTTCAGCATGGCCCTGAAAGCAGCTTTAACGACAGAAATGGAAAAAACAGTTACACACGCCAAATCATTATTCTGAGAGTTCCTCCAAATGATATGAAGGAATACAAGCCCTATGAAACAAAGAGATTGCAGAAAATCTGCTAGGCAGCATGTGAATCACGTTGTCATGCTTCTTTATGACACACATGGCATCACACACTTTATTTAAGTCAGTGCCCTGCAGACCAAATCCATTTGGAAGAAAGGTGATCGGTTCTGAGGAGCTGCTGGGCATGAACCAAATAGGTGTGGGAGACATGCCTGCAGTCATCTGTGAAAATGTCAGAGCAGAATAGGGGTGTTAGGAAGACTCCAGAAGCTGGATGTGAGGTTTTAAGTTTTGTCATAACTGGACTTGGAAAAGTATTTCTCTAGATTCAAGTTAAACAGTTCAAAGCCTTATTGCTTTGGGTCACATTTGCACAATGGAATTATAAATGCATATTTGAGAAAACCTGAAATTAAGTAGTTAATTACTGTTTCAGGATTCTTCTTTTTTTAAAGGAGGACCTAGAAATAAGATCTGTGTGGTGGAACGATTCATTGAAACATTTTTGATATTCAGTCAAATTTCTTAAGTAATCTGACAAACTGGTGGGATTTGAAATTGCTTTTGTTCTTGTTAAGGCATTGTTCATCTCTGCCTGCATAGTCCTGCCTGCCCCACTTCTCTCTCCCTCACAGCCCTGGTTGTGCACAGCAGAGAAGTGCAGGAGAAAGCCATGATATGACCCAAATGGCTTTCCTGCTGAAACATGCCTGCACCTCACCCAGGCAGAGGGATGTCTCAGCCAATTTATTAGTCAAGTTAGAATATGCAGATGGTAACGTCCGTCTTTATGTGCATTTCATTGCTTTTGCAGCCTGAAAAGTGAAAAGAATTGATGTAGAGCCATTTACTGCCTTACATTACCAGCCCAAAGAGACCTAAGACCAGCATCTTGGTTTGGCCATGCTGGAAACCTCATCTCAGAGTTTAGGATCATTTTGTTTGCACAGGCTGTACTGGGATATCAGGCTGGGCTTCGTAATAACTAACTCTGTCTTTGGGCAGAGGTCATGGGATTTGCTGGTAATTATATTCTGTCCTTGGTGAAGCATCACAATATGTGTAGGGAGGTTTCAACATTATCTTCCTCCCTGCAAAGGGAATTTCTTCAAAGGCTGCTTCCCAACACAACTCCTGCTACATTAGCCTGGGGATGGGAAGACATCTCCCCCACCACTGCCTTTCCTGCCAATTGGGAGGGGACTATGTGGAGGTCTCCAGAAGTGGAATGGGTTGCATTAAGCCTAGAAAATCGCAGACTTTTAAAGCTAGAGTTTTGAACTCATCTTTTTTTTTTTGCCACTGTAACATCTACAAAATATTTTATCCAAAAGTCACCATTAACAGTTCTTTGTACTACATAATTCAGCATAATGTGCACTTTTCATTTTAAAACCACTTTATTTTAAAAAACTTTCTACAAGAAAGACAACATCAGAATAAAGTATTAATAATTGTGTGTACTATGGTAATGAACACTCTGTTTAATCAATTACAGCCTAACACAATTCAGATTATTCGTATGATTTTCATATAGTGCTATGTGTACCACAGCTACTATCTGTCAAGGAGATGTCAGAAATTACTATTACATGGTATGGAGCAGTTGTAGAAGTTACACTGCAAAATGGAGGGGAAAAAAAGATTAAATTTACTTGCAAAGCATGTTGCTTAAATATTTGTTAACTTTATGCTTATGAATATTTCCTGTGTATTCGGCATCATAGAAGCCTGTTGAAAAACCTGTTGAATTGGATCTCAGATGTAATTCTTACAATATGATAGGGGATGATTTGGGTAAAGCCAAATTATTATTTAACAACCCTTTCCTCTTTTTTAAGGAACTTAAAACTGTGATCTGATTAGTTGGACACAGAGGGTAAAGTCTTAGTTTATGTGACTACTTTAGTCATATAAACATGCGCTTACCTAAGTTTTTATGAAGGGAAGCATGACTTCTCCTCTATGCTGTTCTACATCCCAAATTACTCATAAAATGGCAGTTTCTGCTATTCTAACCAAGGAGAGACACCTTCCCCAGCCAGCTTTGGACTCTGACAGCACAAAAAATTTCCTGTTACCAGCTTTATGTGGACAGGCAATGTATCTCTATTATTTTAAGCTAGCAAATAGCATAATAATATGTATTACCTGAAATCTCATTAGAAGTCTCATTTTAATGAACTGTGTGGGAGAAAATAAGTGATTCTGCTTTCCATGTGTGGCACGTCAACCTGCCGAGGCTGCAGCACTTTCACTGCGTGCATCCCCCGCTGCGTAACTCTGCAGAGGTAGTAGTTGCATGACCACATTTTCCCTGTTCACATTGCTTTCCTATCCTTGCTCCTGTGAGAAGTCCTTTAACACCATTATACTATGGGTTCAGTGGAA
This sequence comes from Podargus strigoides, assembly GCA_028020825.1. NCBI lineage: Eukaryota > Metazoa > Chordata > Aves > Caprimulgiformes > Podargidae > Podargus > Podargus strigoides. The sequence goes on from CM051623.1 coordinate 42,308,882, forward strand.
AAAACCCTGCAATTCAGCCACACATGCACGCAAAGGCTTCCACTTTTATTTTTTGATCTAGCCCTGTTGTCTGCTCTTCCACTTAAAACTGACCAGAATATTTAATCTGTGATCACAGAACATACCTGAGGTAACCACAGCAATGATAATGTGCAGAAACAATTTAAAGTGTTTAAGTTTGTTTTCCTGACATTTAGCAACTGGAAACAACAAAAATCTCATGTGGTAGGTGTGTACTTTACAGATCATCAGCTACTGTGTGCCCAGCTGGCAAAATGACACTGCAGTGCTTGCCTTGCCTCACTCCCCAGCTAACATCCACTCCCCTATGCAGGCAGCTGAAGAGCAAAGATTTGCAGCTGTCAGAGTTTCTGCCTCTATTAAGGACCTCTTTAAGGCCAGGCAGCTTGCAAAATGAAGACATAGAAATTATTATCATTTTCTCTACCTTTCTGAAGCTAGTCATAGCTCTTTGGGGTATCTTCAAATCAAAAAGTTTCATCAACAGCAAATAATAAGGGATGTCTTGTTTCCATTAGGGTTAATATCACAGTTTTGCCTGATTATTCTTAGTACATAACTCAGTGGAAACAATGCATCTTTTGTAATAAAGCTTCTACCAGAAACCTTGGATGTTTTACAAGAAGGAAACATTGGCTAAGACTGCAACATAAAAATGTGGTATATGATTCCCATATAGATGTGTAGTATTAATATATGCTGCTGTGCCAGAAGCTTGCTGGTATGCCACATTCAGAATGGGAGGGATGATGAAAATGTATTTTTCTGCTGCCTTTTCCATGCCTTTTTTTTTTTTTCCCCCCAAGTAAGGGATGTAGTACAACATATTCAAGTAATAATAGGCTTAGAATCGCTTGTGTTCAAATGAAGCAAAGAGCTCCAGAGTATTCAGTGCATCCAAAAGTATGTCCTTATGGTTTCAATTAAAAGGAAATAATTTACTTCATGAAACTTTGCCTGGTTCTTTAATTCTTCTTCATTGCTTGAATACAGCTCTAAAAAGCTACTGTACTTGAAGTTGCTGATCATATTTCAGTTGGTAACAGCCATATGCCATGTTGTATCATGTCACAAGAATATCGGTGATTGAGTCCACTCTGCAATAATGAAGGTTTCATATCATCTTCTTTCTCGCCTTTGCAATACATAGTTTATGCACTTTACTACCCAAGAGTATTTCAGGTTTTCAGATGACTTTTTCTGACACTTCCCAACAAAGTGACAGTTCAATCTTTCAAAACATGGCATTGATTACATACTCTTGTGCAGAGCATGTGCTATTGATCTGTCCTTGACAAAAGAGGAATGAATACGAAAGGAAGTGGCAAAGGCTAACTTGTCATTAACTGCGAACTTTCCTATACTCCTTAACTGTCCTGTATAGTAAATTCTTTCAAAACAGAGCATGAAAGGAAAGTACATCCAACACAAAATGCATAGTGCACATACATCACTCTGTGCCCAAATCCATGGTGTGTAGCAGTGGTTTTATGCAGTTGCAGTTACACAAAGCAGACTCAGTGTACAGAGCTGGTGGGTCCAGAGGCTCCACCTTCTGATTGTTCACTGGTTTTCTTCTCAAGAGCTCAATCTACAATACTTTCAACTTCTATTATTTTTCCCTGTATTGGGAGCAGCTATGATGACTTATACTACTACATCAGCCACTCAAGGGAACTGAGTATTTACTGTACTATCCCCAAAACTTGCAAGATACCAGTATCCTTCAGCCACAACAGGAGTTCATGTTGAAGCACTTGTTCCTTCTGTGCTCCACTGTGAATTACTGCATTTGCTTTCAGAAAAGGTCCACTTAACACAGCATACAACATTCTCCTCCTGCTTACACCGTGCTCCTATTTACTGAGGATGGGAATGCTCTTGTTGACTTTTTCACGTAATGGTATTTTCCACAATTCGACAAAAAGAATGGATTGTTGCTCATTTAGATATGGTGATATGAAGTTGTGAGTATCCACTAAGTGGTTGAGTAAAAGGAGAAGGATTTTATTCGAAGTGCTGAGTGGCAGCAGCAGTGTATCTTTTCAGTTTCTCACTTTACCTTATGATCTTCCGTTGACTAATTGATATTGTGACAATGAGGGAACTGCTTCCAAAACAGTCAATTATTTAGTCCAAAATGGCTAATAAAAATGTCCTATGAATTGAAATGTAGTTCAGTTTGAAAGGAAATTATATCTCCCTGGAGACTAGTAAATGGTTTGGGAAAAATGTGTTCCACTGTTCTCTTCTTTGTTGCAACAGTATATGCTGGAAAATATCTTTTTATTACATTTGGTTGACTTTAAAGACATACCGGTTCAAATAAACTGATGGGAGAATAAACCAAGAACAACTTCTTGTGAATGCTGCTCAATTAAAATGAGTGAATTCTAGGCACTCAAGGCAAATGAGTCTTCATGTAGACAACATTTCCTTGGGCATTTTGCTGACCAATTTTACAGCCATCAGCAAACCAGCAACTTACTTTTCCTACAGGTTAGTTGTTGTTGGTTTGTGTTGTTGTCATCCCTAATATTTTACTAACTTCTGTTTTATTTCTTTTTCGTCCGCTGTCATATCTGATCACGTCATTCTCAAAAATCTTTCCAAGAGTGGTCAGACTGTCAATAACATCTGCTTTATCTCTGTATTTTCCCTAGGTTTGGCATCTTCAGCATGATGGTTATGAATGTTTTTCCACCTTCATCAGTCAGATCACTTTATGAAGATGGTTAAACAACATTATCTCCACTTACCAGCTGGAAACAGTGATGCAGAAAGGGAATGAGTGGCTTCCTGAAGCCACAATGAGTCAGTGCTGAGCTACCCAAAGATCTTGGTCTCCTGATATCCAGCCCATGTCTGACCTGCTATGGCATGGCTCCTGCATCTGTTTTAGAAGTGAGGCCAGAGAATCTTGCGGTTCTGGTTGGCTTGTTTGGGTGCACTGGGCATCGGTGTTATGGGTGAAGGAAAATAGTTGCTGTCAGATTTGCAAAAAATAAATACATTTTAAAAGTGTTTTTAAAGCATTCCCTAATAATATTTATTGAATATTATGAACAAAAGTTCTGAAGTGAGAACTAAATGCAGTTCAGCTGCAGTTCAGTAAAGATTCCCCAGCTGGTTTTGACTGAGATATCCTGGTGCCAGCAGCCATCTGGCTGGATCAGTACCTTGCCAAGACACAGGGCATTGGACCAGCTCAGCTATTTCTAAGTTACATTGATGCCATTTCTGAAGATGAGTAAGTCTGCCTTCCAAATTCCCAGGATGTGTTGAGACATTTCTTGCCGAGTAATATGCATGATGGGTTAGTTATGCTGTGTTATGGGAGATACAGACTGTAGAGACCCCAGCCTTTATTCCTAATAGTAGTGAACCATTTTCCTAATAATATTCCTAATTGTAGGGGAACCTCCAAAAAGCTGAGATGTAGATGGGTTTTCTACTTTTCCAAAAGCCAGAGAAATCTACATTTTCCTTCTCCTCAACCTAGGTTAAAGATTCCATATTTTGTCAGTAGCCTTTAAATAAGGTTGGCCTCTGGCTTAAGAAGTCTCTAATGGTTCCTCTGCAGTGGAAGAACTGGTCTATACTTGCCCTGTTGTAATCTTTCTAGAAGCAGCTGCTCCCTGCCATGGTCAGAGACTTGAAACTTGAATATGATGGACATTTGGCCTGCCCTGGTAATAAAGTGAAATTGAACTTTTTTTGAAACTTCCATGCTCATGCACATAGAAGGACAGAACCAGAGAATAAGTACAGTCTTGTGGTGCAGCTTTGGTTGCCTATGTGCGGTATTAATGCCCTGAATTTGTTAAAATCAATAAACCCCATTTGGGAGTCCTGGTATGGACTTCAGCTGTGATGAAGATATGGGAAAACAGCATCCTTGGGTGTGAATTTCAATCCTAGAACTAAAATTTCCTGTGTTTCTCTGTTGCTCGTGCTTTTGATCTCTTGAATTGCTAAAAGTCATCTCCTTTTAGGCTGACATTATTTAACTGAAATACTTAACTGTCAATCTTCAAAATATATCAAGGAACATCCAGTCCATTGTGGTTGTCTTGTCAAGACTCCCCCTACAGAAATTGCAGCCAGTTAATTGAGGGCAGGATTCTTCTTACAAAGGGTTTTGGACAGAGAACTATCCAGTTTCTTCTGAACACAAAAAGCGTGTTCAGTAGATAAAACACCAAAGAAGTAAGCTTGTTTTTGAAGGGTATTGCTTTGCTTATGTAGGAAAATGCTGCAGTTCTGTGTTTGGTGAAAATATACAAACATGCTTGAATCATAAGCCTGAGTGTCCAGCGCACCTGCTGCTGCGTTTCTACATGATAGTCCTCTTTCACAGTTGCTGTAGCAGCACTGGTCTGTAAGTGTGAATAAGTAATAAAAGTTATGCCTCCAGTATGGAGATTTTATATGACAGCAAACAACTATTTTGAAGTTCACTTTTGCTACTGTCACACACAGTTGGCTTTCTGGCTCCCTCTCCTCAGGCTGATGTCTTTGGTTCGCAGTAGGCATCCATTTTATCACCAGTGATTTGTGAGCCCCTGTAAGCACCCATGACATACAGCAGAGCCCTTAGAGTGAAAAAGCTTTTTGTTTTCTTCCCCTCTTCTTCACTGAGCATCTGTTTGGCTGCTGCTTGATAAGATGAAATTAAATTAATGTCTTGGATGCCGGAACAAAATACACAATTGTGATTGTGAAGTAACTGATAAAAATGACAAGGTTATGTGCAATTCTAGCTTAATACATGCAATATAGTTTCTGCAAGAGTCAAACGGTGTCTTTTGTCTTTCAAGTTAGTATTTTAATGCAATATGAGGTCTTTGCCCTGAAAGACTCTAACTGGTAAAATCCCAGATGGGCTCCGCTCTGTCTGTTGCTTATTCTCACAAGACTATCATGAGGGCCATTCAGAGACATGTCTTTTCTCTTTCAAATTAACTCATCATGAATAAGCAATGGAATCTCACCATCACGTCCCTGCAATCCAGCTAGTATCATCTTTCTATTTCCTTTTCATCACATCTAACTGACAAGATACCAGTTTTAAGGAAGTCCTGTGGAGAGAACAGCTACACTGTTTTTGCATTCTGTTGCTTCTTTATCCTGTGTGTAAAGAAGGTCTGAAAATATGGGTAGTGGTTTTTTTGTGGGGTTTTTTAATACCTTTTCAAATCTGCCTGTATGGTTTTATTGGGTGATTTGTTGATGTGACAGAGGAGAAGCTCTTACTGGCACCCTTCTGATGTTCCTTTTCAGGCCATTAGATAGATATCATCTACAGTGGGATTAGGTGGTGCTTGAGGGACTGGAATAGTTAAGGTTCTCTTGGGAACTTGAGTTTGAAAACACAAGTATCATGAAAGCTAAAGAATGAATTTAATTTCCCTTTTACATAAACACCTGGAGTGGTGAAAATAAAAACATAAAACCTTAGTACCATAAAACCTCTTGAAGAAACTGGTGAAAGATGGCTAGCTCATGGCATCTGAGCATGCCCTCCCAAACCTGCAGTGGGGGAAATGGCAGGAGAGGAAGATGGATGAGCAGAAGGGCTATACCAGGGCAGGGCACAGCCTGCAGTGCTTGGGGAATCTCACACTGCAACTACATACAAGGTTTATCTGAGAGCAAAGCTGTTAAACCCCCCCCCTGTTGCAAGCTGCTATTCTCTCTGCCTGCACTTCAGTTCACCATCTCCTTCTTCATGCCTTTAGAACTGTTTGCAGGGCTCTGTCAACCAGAGAGGGAAATGATGCATTAAAGTCAAAAACAACCCTCTCAAGCCCACAACTTTTTTTGGGTGGTTTCTTAATTCAGATCATTTCCATGATTTGCATTATGACATGGTTTAACAAACAATTGCACTGGTGCTAGCAAAAAGATGCTGAAATATAGCACAAGGACAGAAACAACAGACTGGGGGCAAGAGTTTCTTAAACAAGCTTTACTGTTACGGAAAATGCTGTCCTAACTGCAGCCTGGGGCAGTGCTGTACTAACTGGGCAGCTGTGGGAAACGCTTTTGCAACTGAAGACTCCTTTATTCTTTAAAATGTTGTTGTTCCCAGCCTCTTCTGTAATAACAATGCCAGCAAAAGCTGAAGTGTGGACACAGAAAAACACATGCAAACAATGGTTCAAGAAGTTCTGGAAAACAAGTCTTTTCACCTTTTCTTCCAGGGGATTGGTAGGAGATCTACAAAATGGAAGGGTCTCAGACAGGAGTCCAGAGCTCTCTACCTTACACTGAAATATTCTTCGATTAGTAGGTTAACTAGAACTACTCCAAGTGATCTTAGATGCACCAGATTCCTTTCCCATTCACCATGATGTAAGCTCATGGTGTAAGACAGAGCTTTTCCCATCCTGTGACGGTCATGGTCAGGGCTTTCCCAAGCTCTGCTGCAGCCCTGCATTGACTCCTTCTCCCACAGGGGATGTGAGCAGAGGTAGAGCCACTGTCATGGTCACCTCTCCTTGTATCTGTGGCACTGAGGGGCGCAGGGAGGTGCAAGGAACAGAGCTAGGCTGGCAGTGTCCCAGCTTGCATCCCTGCCCTTTTGCCTAGGGCGTACTTGGGCAGGTGGTTAAATATCTGCACGTCTTCACTGAAAGAGACCCATTTCAGCTTTCCCATTTTAGCCTTGTCTCTGCTGACTTCAGGACATGAAAAAAAATGTCCCCATAACACTGGTGATTCCAACAGCTGCAAGAGTATTTGTATTCAAGGTAATGCTTTGCTCACTTGTTTTAAAAATCGGCTTTTCTAAAGTTTCCTCAAGCTGTGAGATCTTGGGCACATGGACCTTGTCTAATTTTGCGTTTGTATATGTCTTAATACATGGGGAGCTGATGCTGTTCAGCATCTCTGTCACAAGCCTAACAGATGTAATAGTGAAAAAGAAACCCCTAGGTTTGTGAGCCCTGATACTGATAAATTGCAGCTCTGGGCCATGCTTCAGTACAAGCTGGAAAACGTTGTTCAGCCACTTGACTATGAAGTATTTCTCCTCCTGCTCACTAATGTCTCTCAGCAGCTTCCGGAGAATACGATTATAAACTGTGTGTATGGAGCAATCCCACATGTGTGCTCTTCCAGGATAGACCTAATCCTTCCTGAAGACACTCAGAGTATTTTCACTCCTCATTTCTCTCTTCTTGTGTGTCCATCCTGACAAGCTGGCAGCATTTGTATTTGTTCTTGAACAACATATTTAAGAAAAAAATCAAATCTCTCAAAAATTTAGACTGTGAACAAAGAGCTAATCATAACTGTTCAGCACTCACATGATATTACTCTAAGAGGCTTATTTAGGTGCCACATTGTGCCTTTGTGTATCTTTTTCTTTTTAGTCTCTTTTTTAATATTTAATCACAATGTCCTAGATTTGGATTGCCTGTCTGGGGCTAATAACAGTATTTCTGTAATATTTTACCCCTAAGATATGATACAATCTCAGATTTAATATGGGTTTAATACAGATTTTAAGAGCTAGAATGCCTTCCAAACTATCCACATTGAATGCAGGAGACGCTGCAGACTATGACATCCTGTTCTTCCAACATGGAAATCACACGTGAGGAAATCCCAGTATCAGTTAATCTCTGCTGGGCAGTTTGGACAACTATCCTGCTATAGCCTATAGAGCTGCATCACAGATATGTAGTAGCACATAATAATAATAAAAAAAAGCAATAGAGAAAAACTGGTAGCTGTGATTCAGTTTTAGTATTACTGCTGACATGGCAGAAATTAGGTTGAAATTCTGGCTGTTTAGGATGGTGAAAGCGGTCTAAGAAGCTAAATCAAAGAGGATTTGAGAAACTGTGAGGGCAATGAATCAAACAAAACCCAATTCTCTTCTTTCCCCATCTCCTTCTCTACCCTCTTTGAGCCTGTTCTAAGTTGCTTCTAGCAATTATTTTGAAAAAGGATAGTCAGACTTAGGAGGACAGTCTTCTTCTAAACCAATGCCAGTGCATTGGTAATAGCAGCTAGGAAACAGGCAAAACACTGAAAAATCTGCTCTTTGTTTTCTGCAGGAAGAGATTAAGATCAGTTGGTAGGGATTTTTCTTAAGAAGCAGCAAGTAGCTGTATTTATTAAAGATTACTTCAAAGCCATGTATATTCCAGCTCTGTGTATAGTTGTATTCTGTGACAACGGCTAAATCATCTGTGTTGGAAGCAATGGGATTTGGATTATGTTCTTTAGGGATTATGTATGGATTGAAATAGATGAAGAAGGGCCACTACTTTATTGTAATAAAGGGACCAAAAGTTTAACTGTGGGATGATGACTGGGTGTGACTCAGTCCTGCAGGACTCTGAGCCGTCTCAGTCCTGCAAATCACTTAAATGCATGTTGAACTTAAAGCAAGCGAATGTTGCTCTTCACCCCAAGGGTCTGCAAGGTCTGCCCACCTATAGCCACTGATGCAAAGGACTATGATTACCTACAGCCTAGATGGAGATGCAGATCCACCTCGGATGAGCTCATGCTCAGGCACATGTCAGCAGACACAGCTGAATGGGCTCTAAAGCTGCCACTGCTTTCCCAGCAGGAGAAAGTATTCCCCCTTTCAAGAGTTTAGAAGCAGATTTTAATAGGAATTTAAGCTTTATCCTTTTTCTCCAGAGGAACCAGCACCTTTAAAAATGTTCTGTAAGAAAAAACAGGGGAGTGAGGCCAACTATGAGAGAAATCAGATGTCTGAGATCTTCCTGCAGCCTACTTTTTCAGTGCAGTGTTGAGGTGGTACAGAAGGGAAGCACACTCACAGCCAATTTGCAGCATTTGGGATACTCTGTTATGATATGCTCCTGTAAGGTTCATTCTTTATCAAGGTATGTTGTTGTAGGTGTATTATATACCTGCTCGGACATGTTCCTGCAGAAAATATTCTAGTCACCAGCGACTGACCCCATGTGAATTAAGAAACATATTTATCAGGAAATCAGATGAAAGGTAGCTTTATGCAATCCACTTACAGTTGTGAAAGGAAGCCACAGTCTAGATGAAAGGGAACACTTAGTCCGAAGTAAAAGATGTACTGTGTTTGGTCACATCCCTGGCGTGACGGAGGACGGCTTCCTACCCACAAATGATGATATTGTCCTCAGATAATTGCTCCTTTATCAGATAAATCACTGAATTTCTCATTAAGAAATGGGTATATTCTTCTTGGGGATGCCGTGGTGCCAGTCTGTGATGTGTGGGTGGGGACAGAGCCCCGCCACGACGCCAGCAAACCCGACCAGCTCTGCTGGGATGCTGGGCTCAACGCTTCCCAACAGTTTCCTTTTGTTCGCCTTGATGGTGATTTCAGGCATCACTGCAAGTATCCCTTAACCCCAGCTCCTCTTGTTTGTTCATGCCACAGCACTGTGGGCTGTGGGTTTTGGTGCTGCCAGCCCTCCCACTGCACCTAGCAAGGCAAAAACCATGGCCTTGTTGGAAACTGCTCAAGTTTGTTTGGACAAAGGATGTTTGTGTCACCACATCATGCATTCATATGTGCACACAAATAAAATCAAGGTCTGAAGCTCTGAAAAGTCTCACAGCCATGTCTGAAAAGTGCAAGTGCACACTTCTGGATATTTTGGAAGGCCCTGCTGTTGACCCTCATAGATGTGCATGTGCATGTATGATGGACAGCCCTCACACACTGCAGTCCCACGCAGTGCCACTCAATCTGCATCACCAAAACTTCAGAAAATTCCCCATGAGGATGAAAACTGGGAGCTCAGGGTAATTTTTAATATCTGCCTACAAACAAAACACTTCTACACCCAGAGGTAAGGCTGTAAATGTATTTCTGTTGTGTATGGCTCATTTCCAAAACAAAACTACAGGTCAGAGACAAGAACTCCGCACATTAAAACTTCCCCCAAAGTGGACACTGGAGCAGCTGAGGGAGGTGGGCTGTAAGGGAGGCAGCCCACTGAGCACAGCCCAGTGCTCCAGACTGCTGATCCACCCACTTGCCCCAAGTGGCATTCCAATAAAAAGGTGCAGAAATATACACAAGAATCAAAATTACCTGACATCTAATGGGAAAGTGATTTTATAAAGACCTGGTAGGTCAGTCTGGTGTTGAATTTGTGTCTCTAATACCCAGTTCAGATGGTCTCTATGGCTCTGGATGGATTTATCACTCTAGAGTGGAGTGATGCTTTCACAGAAGACCATTTTTTCAAGTAATTATGAATAGTATTAGTGAATTAATACATTTCAGGGTTTGCTGTGTTTTTAGATAATTCACAAGAACACTTATAAAATTAATCTACTCAGTGACTAATTGTCAATTCACCCAGCTGCAACTGGGTTGATCAGTGATTTTTTTTTAAATAACTAAAGAAAAGTAGATTGCTGTTTTAAATTTTGTTAAGATTCCTGAAGAAAGAACCAAGGAGCTGTGGTTGGCTATTTCTCCAGAAAACTTTCTCCAGAAAGCTTTCAACACATCTTGTGGCCTCTTCTCCATACCAAATACAAAGTATATGTGAGCCTTGCCATAGCAAGGAGTTTACTAGATTAATTCCGGTGGGAGGTTTTACACTTATTGTTATGACCATTTACTCTAAGCACTGATGGAAAATCTAGAACAAAATATTGCATGCTGAAGTTCACATGTGGTAACTTGGTCACAGAAAAATATAATGAGGAACTTACTTGTATTAGCCTAATGCTACTGATTAAAATGAATTAGTCCTGGTTTACACCAGCCTGAATTGAATTAAGTCAATAATGTTCATCTCCATTCAAGGAAGTTCTGTGAAAAGTTGCCTAATTAGTATGACTACTGGAAGGAAGGTCATTTTTTTCTTAGCAGTTCAAACTTCTTCTATCACAAATGGTATGGTAATTCCTCTTTGTGCTGTAAATGAACTGTCAGCTTTTCTAGCCCCTGCAGTAACTTTCAGCACTGATTATACTTGAGATCAGCTGTTCATTTTGACTTTTAACACTTAGTGTTTGTATGAGGAGTGTCCTAAACTATCTAGATCTAATGCCCTTAATGCTTGTAAAGGAACTGGTAATTCAAGTTTTGCTTTTTAAATAAAATTTTTCTCTTATCAGTAGGTTTCAGAGATTACTGTAGCTGGAGCATATTATCTCATTTTAAATGGCCAATTTAGAGGGGGTTTCTCATTTAAGCAACAACAACAAAAAAATTATTTTCATTCACAAATCTTCTAAGTCTCTGGATATCTGCTTTGTGCCCTTAAGGGACAGCTTACTGCGACTGCCCTCTGTAAGTAGAAGACAGGATATTGTCTACATAAATTTAAAAAAAAAATTACAACCCTTAAATCAAAAGAAGAATTTTAAGTTTTTGTATTTTTCAGAAGAGCAACTAAAACCTCTTTAGGCATAATTTGTGCTGCTGACAGCCATTGCACGTATAACACCAGGAAGTCTGGTTTTAATTCATGTAATGTTCCTGAGGAGATGGGTGGCTTAGTTAATAAACTCGATCTTTCACCTTCGGAATCAGATTGAGTTCCCTTGTTGAAACATGCCTGCCTTTAATTTGGATACTCGTTTACTTATGAAGGTTACCTACTGACCTGCGAGAATCAGAAATTGGTGTCTAATGCACATCACCAAGTCCACAAGCAGGCATGCAGTAAGGGGACCAAAGAAGTGGTCATCTGCGCCAGGCGGAAAGCCAGCAGGGCATCCTGTGGTGCACCAAGAGAGCCACAGGCATGGGTGGAGGGGAGGAAAACCATGGCTTCACCAGGTTAACACAGCAAGGAGACATTTGCTGCTACTGTCTGCCTGAAGTGTCTAAGGATGGAATCACAGAATCATCTAGGTTGCAAAGGACCTCAGAGACACATACCTTGTCTGATCTCCCACTGTGCAGCCATGGTTGGTCTGCTCAGGAGGTTGCCAGCACTCACATGCTCCGAAGGGAGCAGAGAGGCAGGGGTGGTAGGGGGACAGCTGCTCCTTGGTGGGTTGTTCAGTGTAATCAGGGGCACCATTGAAGACAACTGCAGACAAAACAATTCAACATTTAAGAAGCATGCACCTTGTAAGATGGAGGCCATCAGAAACAGGTAATTTTTTTTAAAGCATCTGACTCCCACATGTTAACCCAAACCCCAGCTTCAACCCTACTATAACCAGGAAACAAAGACCTTTGATAACAGAATATTCTGCCTGGATGCCCACACATACCCAGTCTCTTTCCCAGCTCTCACCTCTCTGGGGCATTCAGCAATTAAAAGGTTCCTGCGTGCCTTAGATTCCTTGGCTTTCACTCACCATCATGAAGTAGAGAGAAAACAGTCCCTAAAATGAAGGACAGCATCACATTTTGACTCCTGTTACTCAAGACACTTCAGTGTCTTTGGCACAGTCCCTGACCATAAAGACAAGGGGACCAACCTGTACCCCTGCCTTAGCTGGCCAGGCACCAGGGCAACAGGTCACTTTGTCAGGGGCTGTGAGAGGCTTCCATCTCCTCTAGCAGCAGATATATCTGTTACTTTGTAGGCCCTGGATGGTATTACGATAATTATGACTTGAAATACAGTAGATTGGGGATTGCTATGTTAGTATCTTAGGGTTCTAGACCAGCTGGAGTTCTGAAATGCTTTAGGCTCTGGACTCCTTAAACGGCTCTAACCATAATCTTAAATGTATTCAGGGGACCAGCCCCTTCCACAAATACTGATGTGTGAGTGCCCCACTAAAAACAACTCCTTCCCTGCCTTTTGGTCTCTGCAGGTTGTGACAAGAATAACCTGTCTAGCTGCTTTCTCTTCTCTGACTTAACTGATTTCAGGAACAGGATGGCCCTGTGGGCTGCATATCGCCTTAGCAGTAGATTTCTCATTGCAGAAGTTAATGCATTTAAAGACATTTTTACTGAGGCATCCTTGTAAAACCTAGGCAATAAACTTTTGGGGTTGAACGCTGTTGTGTCCTGCTATGTAATTGCATTTCATTATATATTTCAGGTTAGAGTTAGAGAAAATAAGGCAGCCGAACAAGTTATACTAGCTTTATCCTGCACAGACCAGAAAGATAGGGAGAGGATTCATGCTAAAGGGAATTAGGGCTTTTAATGTAGCTTATGGTCCTAACCCCAAACCCAACTGTCTTTTAATTATACCCAGAGGAGTATCCCCCACAATGACAGTGACTGTAATACATTCATGGGTGGTTTAGGTCTTATCCTCTTTTTGAGTTTGGGAGGTCTTGCAGAATTCTGTTCTAAAAGAAGTCCCTCAAAGTTTGCATAAACCATCCACTAACCCACTGGAGCCTAACCTTACTTTTGTCCAGGAATGCATTCCTCAAGCCAATGCATATGTAAGACCACAATCTTTTCAAATAATCTCTTTTTCTATCTCTGCATGATTGGTGTTATCAGACAATATATTGGGCTCTTTAAGCTCTTCGTTTTGGGGACTGCATCAAGGCGACAGCCCAGTTCCCAGGTCAACTGGCAGTGTCCTTCCTGCTCAGGGATACTGGCAGTCTTGAAGAGGCATATGGAAAATATTGCACCTGAGACATGAAAGTAAGCTTTCAATTTTTTATCAAGATCTTGAAGCAACTGTTGTTTCATGGAACAAGTTGGAGAGGAATCTGTTCTGGCAGCCATGGCCAAGTGTCCCCTTGGACAGATCTGGACAATGAGAGGATCATGCCCTTAGTGACAAATGAGGAGCAAACTTCATTGATGGTATGGAGCACTGCGAAGGTTAGGAAAAGACTTTAGATGTTAAAAACTTTCCACGAGAAAAAAATGCTACTGGCAATTCTGATATTCTTGTAAACTGATAACTAATGCAGGGCAAGAAGGAACAGGGGAAATACATCTTCCCAATGTATTGCACCATACACTGCCTTGGTGTTTCCTGTATCTTTATGACCTGCCAATGGAGCTGTTCCCCTTCGCACAATCCAACAGATGTTCTCTGGAATTGAATGCTACTGCTGACTTGTACCAGAAAACTAAGTTGGGAAGCTCTGTTGGGCAGAAATTGTTTGGGAACAGAACTGAGAGAAGAGAGTTGCAGTGCCGGAATATTTCAACTTCTCTGTTCCCTGCACGTTACTCCTCCACTGTAATTCAGCACTGCTGGAAAGTTAGGAGATAGACATCATTGCTTTAGCATTCCTGGTACCTCCAGGAGTCATAAACTCATTGTTTATATTACTTTTTTGATTGTCAAGTCCTGTTATGCTGTAGGGAAATTTCCTTGCATCTCTGTTGGTTGGTCATGAATTTCATCACAGTAGGGAAGAAAATAGGCCAAGTTCAAGCAAAGAGAATTCCTTATCTCCTGCAGACTGTCTCTGTTGGGGGGTGCAGCTTTCAATGGTCTCTACTGTAGTAGAGAGGATTTCTCCTTATTGGTATCATCTGGGATCAATTAAATTGACATTCTTCATCTGGAGAACTCAAATGCTAGCTTCCAGCTACTTTTGGCTTGTGTTACCATATGCATGGCTGGAGAGGTAATCTGTAGATGTCTGTGACTGTAGTTCCACTGCTGTTGCTGAAGTAGGGCTTTTCTAAATTTATTCAGCATTTAAGGAGATGGGTAGATTGAGATTTAACTTACGTTAGTCATGGGCATTGTTCAGTGTGGATATTTTGCATACGGTGTCCCTTATACTGAGGTCAGTATTTTGTGACAAAGCCAAACTTTCCAGTACCAGTGACTTAAAATAATATGGAAACCAAAGTGGAAACCAGCTACAGAGTAGAAACAGCATTTAATGATGTAGACCTACATAAGGGCTCCAACAGCACTCTGGGCCTCGATCCTTACCTGTCTAAAGGCATCCTTTCACAAGACCAGATTGATTCCTACATGTCCCATATCCTATCCCACATCCTAGGGTAGGGAGGGATTTAGAAGGATGACTCCATTTCACACCCCAGAGGATGAAATAGGCATCACACTGCTGACATCTAAAAGCCATTAGAGAGGTGTGAGCCTCAGTCTTCACTCCTGAAACAGGTACCCTCCCTTCAAGACTTTAAAACTAGGAATGGACTGTCTTTAATTAAATTGGTGTTTAGATAATTAGAGTACTGTAATTCAGCTGGAGTAGTCTCTTAGCTCTTAGACATTTGGGCTTGAATAGCTTCAGAAAGTCTAATGGCCAACCAGGGGTGCCCACAAAGTTAGGCAGTGACTTAGCAGTGCCTTGCATGGATGTGGTCAAGTAAGGCAGCTAAGAGCCCAAGCACTTCTGAAGTCATGTGTCTAAGGTTTTATGTTGTTTGTGAATGGAAGGAACAAAGGTTTGGTTTGGCAATTGCAAATGAAGTGACTCCATCATCTAAGGAAGATTGATAGCTTCAAACTCAGCTAGACCCTGAGAAGGCTTGCAGGTGCAATGTATACGAGGTCCTAGCCTTGGGAAGTGGTATATGACATCCCTTAGTTATCTAAGGTGGCTTGCCCCTTGAGGCATTAAAAGCAGTTGTCTAGGGATCTCTGGCACTTAGCACACAGAAACATAACTTGACCCAAAGTTCAGCTAAGACTGTAAAAACCAGTAATTTGGCCAGCTCAGCATGAGGGCAGTTTGATCTATGAAGGCAGGTCTCTGTCAGAGGTAGGACTACACCAGTGACTAGTGCTGATGCTATTCTTGTCTTCATCTGCTATTCCTCTTTATCATGTAACTTCTCCCATTGCCTGATGACATAGGTGAGTTTGGGGACATGGCTGGGAACATCTGTGTTATAACTTAAATGCAAGCCTGTGTGCAAGCATTAATCTCTCTCACACTCTGATTTTTTGAGCCCAAGCTCATGGTCATTTTGGAACCATTGAAAGGGACCAGAGCGTGATCTTGGAGGGGAAGTTGGACAGCTTGATTTATTTTGCCTGTTAGCTTGTGGCAAAGTACATCCCTCTTTGCAGTGTGTATGGGACAGATCTTGCTGCCATTATGGCTGTCCAAAAGATCCTCTAACCTGTGTGTCCAGCTTGTGGCAAAATGGCATCCCCATGTCAGAGAGAGAAGCTGTCTGGGGCCTTTGCTAGAAGTACTTCATGTTACCTAAGGGAAGGTGCTGTGGGATTTGCAAACACAGCATAACAGGCACAGGTGCCCTCTTGGGTCTATGATGTTAAATCAGAGCTGCTGAGAGATGTCAACACAGTAGTCTTTGCTGCTTCATTTGGACATAACTTGAGCCACCATTGTGCTGCTGTATTCAGAGCATACTGGGAGATGGGACTGTGTACCTTCAATGCCTAGGGCGTAGGGCTTCCCCACTGCCAGGACTGTTCAGCCTCTGGTTTGGGATAGCAGCTGCTGGCGCTCCTCAGTCAACAGCATGAGCAGCTGTATCAAGCCATGGATTTTCCAGGGATGAAGAAGATTTTGGTCCATGGCAGTAACTCTGGTGAATGCATTGCTTGCTTCTGGGATGAATGTTAAAGTTTCTTGCCAGCCTCCCAAAACAGAGTGAGGCTATTTCCATCCCTAATTAGCTCTATAGAAATGGGATTTGAGTGAGTCTCTGTGGAGAGCAGGGCAGCCTCAGGAAGCCATTCTGCCCATGGCCCAATTGTTAACCAACATCTGTGCTGTCTCAGTCTTGCCTGGACTGAAGTCAGATACCGTGTCTGTAAATCCATGTTTATTGCTTTACACACATATACTTTGTACAGAGCACAGCCCACATATATACCCGCATTTGTCTTTGTAAAGTACACATATGAATTTCTTATTTTCTGAGGACAATGTTTTAACTGGAAATAATGTCTAGAAGCAGATGGGCTGAACAGCCCTTGATGAGCAAATGTTTATTGTTAGCTTCAGCAACAAGAGCAGTCATCAGTTAGTGCGAGTGCCACTACAATTGAATGATGATGGGGTTTAATATTTCTTTGTATAGAAAAAGACTGGACTGACTGAGCTTTAAAATCCAGTATTGTGCCAAGGTTTTATCTGCATAGTCAAATTTCTTTTATTGGTCTAGCTGGAAAAGAAATCAGATGCATGCAAGCTTTCAAGTGCCTCTGAAGCATTTGTTAAGGCTTAGTTTGATTGCAGATTTCATATCTTTAGGAGCCTTTTAGTTTATTCTCTTTGGATTTAGAGATTAACATTACTTTCTGAATGGGACACAGATTTGTAACAGGCGAAAAACTATTTCTTTTGGAATGCAATAGGTAGCACAAGGCAAACTCAGTATATAAGAAAAAGTTTAGCTGAGAAAAAAGGTCAAAATCATTGGGTAAATCTTTGGGTATGTGGAAGGGAGGATTCTACCTGTGTCCATGGTGTGGAGTAACTGCAGTAGATGAAAAGGCACCAGGCTGGTGGGCAAGGGTTAGTGCTTGAGTCCAATCAGTCTGTGAGGACCTGCTCCCCAGCCTTACTCAGCAGCAGGGAAACTGTGAAAGAAGTGCCAAGTGGACTTTGCATGTTGGGAATTTCTCCAGAATTTCTTTTCATGAAAGCATGCTCTTTCATTTATTTTTTTTTTCTGAAATCTGATTTCAACATACAATTTCGTTCCTGTTTCATTCACTCAAAGTCCTATTTAGAAAAACAGGTCCCTAATTTATAATGTGAAATTTTCAATACATTTCTAGAGATCCAACTATATTCTCTTCTATATTAATCTTACATAAAAAGGTAATTGGGTTAGTCAAGTGTGATTTACTTTTTACAAATCTGTAGTGGTTCACAGGATTTCTGTGGCATGTTACAGCATGTACCCTCAGAGGATTCCTAAATATAATTTTTAATAGATAAGTTCAGTCCTACAATATAAATATCTCTGAAAATAATTTCCTGATTTTGTTTGGTACTATCTGTGAAACAGAACGGAAAACTCTTGCTATAGAGATTTTTAAAACTCTACCCATTTTAAAACTCTAAGAGGAGCAAAGAATCTCACTAGATGTGGGGTTTTTTGGTGGTGATTGGTTTGTTGTTTTTTTTTCTGTAGCTGCCAGTATAATAACGTGATAAAAAGAAGCACAGATTCACTTTTGTTGTATTAACATTTTGAACACTTGTACAGTCCAAGTCCATGTATTCTTTGACAGTGGACTGGCATGATGGGAGGTGCTATGAAGTGATATTTCTGATGTGAAGCTGTTCAAGAATGAAAAGAAAGGAGACAATGAGAAGACTATGTACGCATGGTCCTTGCCTCTGCATATTCACCTTCTCTTCAAATCAGACTAGTTTGATGTCTCTCCATCCCTTTGCATTGTCCCCAGGGGGCTATGGCCACACAGCCTAACACGGCTCTCACCGATGGACCATGCCTTGGGCGGCAAGTCAGAGCTGAGCATAGTATTTTGGTGGGCTGTCCCTGGTTCCCTGGTCCCCTGTCGCCAGTCCAGGCAGCCAGCCAGATTTTCTGCCTCAACTTCCAGGATTTGTGCTACCTAGGAGCTACAAAACAAGTGGAAAATCTGTAGATAGGATCAGTGGAGATTTTTTCCATGCTGAGCAGAGAAGGGAGCTCACCCCCAGTTCAGAGGAGCTGTAGTGAGCTCTGGCTGCTAGACCTGCTGGCAGGCTGGGTTCAGCTCCCTGGTGGGGGGGACAGCTCCAGAGGGTTAAACTACCTTTGTTCCCACTCTCTGGACATACTTTAGCTGTTGCTGCAGATCTAGCTGCCCAAGATAAAAAGATCACAAGCTCACATTGTTCTTAACTAGCAGTGTTTCTCTGTAATTCTCTAATTCAAAGCAGGCTTTGCTCACTTTTGTGCTCTCTTTACAAGCCACGATGATGATAGGATTTCCGAAATCAAAGCTGAGTGCTGAACTGAATTAAGAGAGAAGAAGCCGCACTGGCTGGTTCGGGAGAGCAGGGGATAATTGTGGAGGATCCTCCCAGTTGGTTTGGCAGCAGTAGTGAGTGAATGGTTTTCTTCTATCAAACTTGTTTTATTTTTATTGTAAAAAAAAACATTTTCTGCACATTGGATGGCAATTATGCACTCAGCTCCACCAGGCTGAGGTTGCACCAACTGCACGTCACAGAGGAAGGCAAAACTTTCCCATTTTGATAAAACCGTACATCAAACAAAGCGGACATCAATGAAGCAGCCTGGTGTTTGTCCCTCTCAAGACTGGCTCACGCTATTTCTCTAAACACTAGGTCTGTATTAACACATGGGGCTTTGAACTTTGATTTAATGGATAAACTGCTCTTCAACTTCTTGCCCCAGTATGGCAACAAGGCTTATTCCACATTCCTTTACCTTCTTCTTTGCAGGGAATCATGTTAGCTGGGGCAGGCTAATCCATTCAATAACTTGAAGTACAGTATTACAAAAAGTTAATTAAATGGGGTAGTAAATTTATTAAAAAATAACTGATTATTAGCTAAGGTCACTCACCCTGGCAGAACATAACAAAAAGAGTAACTAAATAAGCTATGTGGAAAAATATTGTGAAACTGAGCCTAGAGGAACAGTTATCTTTTGGACTGATCTACATTTAAACTGCACAGCTCTGCACACAGACAGGGTGATCATAAATTCAGAAAGATGCGATTTCTCAGCTCCTTAAGGTTATCCTTCCTAAGTGTCTTCAACTAACACTGAAAACAATCAAGTAGTATCAAAAGGTATATTAAGAAATGAAGCTTTCTATGAAGTTACAGCCACCTTGTTAACAATTGTTTCCTCCTTCACAGGGAGAAAGTAAAGCAGTTTAAATGCCACTTCATGGTGACTGGTTTGCTAATGCTGCCTAACTAATGGTTACCATTTCACTTTTATTGTGCTCTTGTTAATTAACTCCCACAATTAAAGAAAACAGAAATTCAATAAGAGGAAATAAAGAGTTCTTAAGTTATTAAATGCTATATGTCTGTGAAATCTGGCTGAGAAATATGGTTTCAATACTTGATTTAGCATTTAATAGTTCTTTACTAAGCTTTGGGAACTGAAATGAATCTTCTGTGACCAGGATAAACCTATTTTAAATGTAGTTGAAGATAAATAAGGAGGGAGAAATAATGTTTGCATGTTAGACTTAAAATGATGTGTGCAAAATCATGGCAATGTTAAAGTCAGTGGAAATTTAGACTCATACTGACCAAAAAGACTCATTCTGATCAAAATCTGATGAGAGGGCTGTCCAGCAGCAGCAGACCAGACGCTGGTCTCACTGTCTCCTTGCCTGCTCATTTTGTCCTGCCAGGGCAGCCATCTCTCATTTGTATGGGGGCAAATGCTTAAGACCCATCTCCAAATAGGCATCGCAGAGCAGATGGACAGATGGACAGATGGGAGGATGCTGGAGGACAGTCCAGCCTGGGACAGTGTCCACCAAGGAGCAGGTCCTACCATGGACCATAACCAGATCACACCTACCTGTCACGTTAGTCATCAGTGACATCTTTGGTCGTCCGTGCAGAGTCACTACTGGCACTTGGTTACAGCTTCTCTTCAGGTTTCCTGGTCCAGTGCAGGTGTTTATGAAATCAAAAAAAGAGAGCAGAAATCTACTAAACACTTAAACAGAAAATCATAAATTATCTAAACTGTCCAATTAAGTAAAATTTTTTCTTTCACTTTCATGACCAAGTGGGTCTATTGGCCTATTTATTATGCAGGCTGCCAAATCTATAGCTCTGTAGATTCCCAGGAGTGAGGGTGTGACAGCAGTGTGATGCCATTTGAGTACGTGAAAGTGACCTCAAGTGTGTGTACTTTCACTGTTTGTTTCTAGCACTGTTTTATTTTCCTGGAGGTTACATGGGATAAGCATTTGACTCCAGAAACATTTGAACACTAGCACAGAGGAATTGACTTATTTTACTAATTTGTATATTAAAAATTATGCTTGTATAGATCATACTGAACAGTCATGAGTGAAATTCTCTTCCATTAAATTTTTACAGCTTTCTCCATGGCAAAAGGCACCCATTTACTTCAACATTCTTCGAATTCCAATGTTTACTTCCTTTGTATTTTAGTGTATTTTTTAACCAAAAAATATTTCTGGTTTAGGCTGCAAGGTTAAGTGCTATTTGTGCTCTGTATATATTATCTAGATGTGTTTCTCTGAGAAAAGTTGAAATCTACATCAGCTTGCCTTTCATAGAATCATAGAATGGGTTGGGTTGGAAGGGACCCTTAAGATCATCTTGTTCCAACCCCCCTGCTGGGACATCTCCCACGAGACCAGGTTGCTTAAAGCCCCATCCAACCTGGCCTTGAACACTTCCAAGGAGGGGGCAGCCACAACTTCCCTGGACAACCTGTGCCAGTGTCTCACCACCCTCACCATAAACAATTTCTTCCTAATATCTAGTCTAAATTTACTCTCTTCCAGCTTAAAGTCAATTCCCCTTGGCCTAACACTACATGCTCTTGTAAAAGGTCCCTCTCCAGCTTTCTTGTAGGCCCCTTCAGATACTGGAAAGTGCTACAAGGTATCCCCGGAGCCTTCTCTTCTCCAGGATGAGAAGCACTACACCTATTTTTGACTACTAGAAGTGACCCACAAAGCAGAAAAGGGGTTATTTGGCTTATTTTTTGCTTCTCTGTGACATATAAAAATGTTCTCTTTGCATTAGAAGGCCAGGCTTATTCTGCCCTTGAAAATGCTATAGGTTGCTGTAGGAATAAAAAAATTGAACACAGTTCCAGAAAATAGGAAATTATTCGTATCATACCAAGTTTGCAAATGCAAAGCCTGGTGTGTGGGACTGCTGTTCCTTAAAACCCAGAATCATGGAAATTGCACCACATATTGTTTTCTGTTTCATGTGCTGTTATTTGATTCAGCTATGCACATGTCTTTATGTTCTATTTTTTTTTAAACAGTAACAGTATGTGAACTGCGAAAATGTGTATGATGTTTCCATGGCTAGTCCAAGTTTAGCTATAAGTTTTTAGCACCTATTTTACTGCTATTGTAGTTACTTGATGTAACCAGACTGTGGCTGTAAAAATGCAGTCTTGAGTGCATCAGGCTAACCTGTGCTATTAATGCACCATATTTAAACATGAAAGCGACAAAGATTTCACCATTCCTGTATACGTGCAAACATATGTTGTAAAGTTAATTGTTTATAGATCTCTCTTAGGTCTATGATAATCCACAAGACTGAATTTTTAAGTAAAAATATCAATTGAAAACATAAATTGATTTTTAGTCTGAATCGAATATGTGTTACATTGACTTTGAGTTACAGTTTTTTGGACCTTACATGAAATGTTGCAGACCTCATTACCATGTGCGTTTATACCCACAATTCAGCCCAAATCTCACTGCAAAGACCCCAAACACTGATGAGCCTACCACCTCTGGTAAGTCTTGCCAGGTTCAGTTACTCTTCCTTATGGACAATCATTAGTTCTTAAGCAGTGACAAGAGCAAGGAAGCCCTCGGCTTTCCTATGCTGCCTGTGAGCAGTATCACGTGGTCTCCCCACTCCTGAGTATCTTTGCCATGGATCACTCAACCACAGTTGAGTCCCCTTGCAGCTTATTCATCCCTGAAGTAGCCACACTGACCTGCTGTGAGCCTCTCTTGTCACTGCCTGCATCGCTTCAGTATCTGCCCTGCTGCCCACACCACTGCATTGCACTGGTAAAAGTACTAACATAGCAGAGATCATAGGAGAGTCAGATTTTTAATCTTGGGCATGCCCATTTATTTCTGTATAAATATTTGAGTTAAAATTTAGTGTAGTACCAAGCCAAACACTTTGGAGAAGTTCAAATAAACTGCATCAGTCAACATGGTTGCCTTTATCAACAAGAGATGTCATCTTCTCCAAAACAGAAATGATTTGTTTGACAAGATCTGTGCTCCATGAAACTGTACACGCCTGTGCTGATTCTGTATTACTCTCATAATCTTTTTTTCATAGAGAATATGTTCCATTATTTTGCTTGGGCAGAGAAGCAATGTGGCAGTTCCTGGGTAGATCCTCTCCTTTTTCAGTCTTGGAAAAGTAAGACTATATCAAAGCCAGGGGAAATGCCAACGTGTTTACTCCTAAAGTATTAATTTCAGCAGTTCCCCAACCTTTAGGACCCTTTGGGGTAAGTTATTTGGTCCTTTTGAGTTAAGAACATTTAATTTTAGTAGACTGTCTTGAATCCTCCTTTATGGAAGATGATAAGCTTTCCAGTACATGTGTCCTATGAGTTGATTCAGTTATCTTACTTTGTTCTGAAGGCAAAAGCATCTATTAAATATCCACAGATCCTTTGTTTGAGCTCCTTTTCTTCCTAACACATTTTACACATTAATGCCACTGATGACTGAATTTTCATTAATTTATTCACCTTTTGTCGATTTTATCAGTTGTCTCCAACTTCAATTTGTACCTCACATGTTTCTATTAACTTTCCTCTTATATTCAAATATAAATGTTTCATTTCTGTTGTTATCTTCAGATCTCCTTCTAACCAGGATGTTTTTGTGGCTAAATTAACTGTTTTTCCCCTCCCTCTCCAGATTGTCAGTCTGGGTGCATCCAGTAGTGTGTCCTTGAGCAATTTCCAACTTTTGCTAATATTTCCCACTTCAAATGATGTACATTGCAATGGCAGTGAATCAGGAACTGACAGACAGAATTAAAACCAGTGTTCAGCCCTCTTCAAATTTGTAGAAGAAGTAATGGAATAAACAATGTCAGAATAATTTAATACTGAGAGAAGTAATTGAATTAAAGCCCTTTTGTGTACATAATGTCAAAATGCATAAAAGAAAGTAAGAAACCCATATGTGTTTTCAACAAAATCCATTTCAGAACATGCAATTTTCCTACAAATTTGCCTGTTTTGTAAAGGCAATTACTCACTTTCTTGCATAAGATTCAGCTGACGGCTAGATGCTCACCCTTGGATTGAGCTAAAGCACAATGCTCAGTCTGTATCATTGCGTCTCAGTTCTAGTGCCTGAAGGTTTTGGAAGAACCCTCTTTTAGGATGCAATGAGTTAGTCCTAGAACTGACTTCAATGAACTTCATTGTATTTTATATTATTTTATTTTAGTCTCAATAGCTAGCCCAGTTTAGGTGCTATGGTTGGCTGAGAGGAGTGCCATCTGCAGGGAATGCAGCAGTGGAAGGAGATGGCATAGGGCAACTGGAGCTGGGGACTGCCAAGCCACACGGTGCTCATGCACAGCACCAGGCTCGCAGCCAGGCTGGGAGGCAGTGTGGGGCTCAGGCATCTTGCTCTGAGCCCTCCCAATTTGCAAGCCATCACTCCCCAGACCTGGAGAAGCTGAGATGCCTTGGAACACATAAAAATGAGGCTAAAGCCTGGTGGGAGGCTTTGGAGCAGCTGAACTGGAGCTTAAGGATGGCACTGATGCCATTGATATTGGACCAGGGACCCAGAGAGACATAGCATCCATGCTGTTGCCACTTTGGTCCTTGAGGCAGCTGCTCAGCACTGGACTGTGGTCAGGCTGGTACCGTGAAAAAATATAGGATGCTGAATAATTTCATAAGTATTTGTAACATTGCAGGTGTTCTTACCTCAGTATCCAGGATCCAAATCCCAGCCCAAGAAGTGACCCAAGAGATATTCTCCCGTTCTTAAAAGATGTCCCTCCACATTATGCAACATATTGGTTGCCTAAGGTGCATATGACAGTCATGTGTAGGATGTTTATCTGGGAATGTCACCTCTCCCCAACATGGCAGCAGCATCACGGGCTGAGGTGTGGAAAAATGCCCCAAAAGCATGCCTGGAAGTCTCCCACCAGCTTCCTACCAATTTACACACTCTTTTTTCATTTCCCTGTGAAAGTCCAGATATTTTTCCTCATTTGTGCTCCCTTTGGTTAGAAGTGCGGGAATGTCTTTGTATAGGCAAAGGTCACATATTGCTGAAAAGAGACCATAGAGGAGGAATGGATATAACAGAACTAGAAATGAAAATTTACCTAGATTATTATAGAGCAGGGGCCATCCTATGGCTGGAGCAGATCCGGATGCTGTGAAGCAGCTTGTGTGGAAGAGACTTTACTCTGAGGTAAACACAGAGCAGAAATTACAGATTAAATCTGATAATGCCATGCTCAAAAGGAGACAAAAATATCACAGAGGTTCTTGGAAGCAAACTGGAATATTACTTTCACAAAATTTTTGGAAATTAGAGATGTATTAAGAATAATATGCTTTTTTTCCCTCTTGTAATTTATAATTTAGTAGATATCTGTGACCTTTTTTTCCTACTGCTTCATTCTAATAACACTACTGAGATTAAACTGGTCTCATTTCTTTTAACATAGACTATTATCTGTTTGTAGCTTTTTACAACAATTTTTCTATAAATACTTATTGATGTTTGACAGCTAGCTTTTCAGAGTAATGTTTTCCGTTCTGTGTTATACATTTGATGATTAATTTTTAAAAATAAAAAGTATATTGAACAGAAGCATTAAGTTATGGTGAATTTAGCTCCATATTTAAAATATTACACTATGTACAAAAGAAATGCTACAATCATTACTGTAATGCATATGGTCTATATCTTATTTTCTGATAAATAGTGGGACATAAAATCATAGCAAAGTGGGTTATTTAATCAACGTACCAAGTGTATGGATGGAAAATGGGACACATGCTTCCAGGACCATCACTGATAATTTTCTCTGTATTTTGTGAAGAAGTTACAGGCACATCCCCCCTCTCTGTTTTTAGGGAAGTTTTGAGGCATACCGAATTAGAAATGCATACTGTAGAATGTCAGAAGACAGCACCAATTTCACTAATGGCAGGCACTTTGTTTTCAGGTTTTCCTAATACTTTAAGAACCAGAGACTACATTAAATACTATGTGCAGCTTGTGGCTACAGGCCAAAAGGAAGCCCACATGACATTTAGTGCCCTTGTCTGCAAGCTGATAAGAAAGTCTGGATTCTCTAAACTCTTTAAGTGCTGAGTGTCAAGCTGGAATTTGGTAACTGCAGTCTGAACAACTTATGTTATTTAAAAATGCACACTTAGCTCTAAGAGGTTTCCAAGCACTCTAATGCTGGGGTATTTGAACAGAGTAATAGGGTGCTTTTAAAAAAGCTTTTTAGTGTGCAACTTTATGTTCTTCATCTTGTTCAAATATTATTTACTTTAGAATTCATCTGATAGACTCATAAAGTTAAACATGCTACTCCATAAAATGGGACAGGGCTCTGACAAGCCCCAGGAAACTTTAAAAATGTTTGAAGTATTTAGACTTTACTATACCACAAAGTAAATTTTGCACAGTTTGTGTGCTCTGCAATAGCACAAAAATGCTAGGCAGAATTATTCCTACCCAGTTATTTGACCTATCCAGATATGCCTGTTTGTAATGTTGTACTAATGAGCCCGTGCGTTTGCTTCTGCTGAGGAGTTCAGAGTTGAGATAACTCTGCATAAAGTTGTACTGGAATCTCTCTACAGGATAATCCTAAATATCACTGTAGCAGGCCCTTAGTCCATCCCTGATAGAAACTCAATTGCCTGGTCTTTGTCTTGCCTATAGATATGCGATTACAGCTCCTAACACACTACAGACACTACTGCATTTGCTTGCAAAGAGATCATGCTCATTCATCTCCTTTCTTCTCCATAGGCCTCCACATCCTGCTATTGTGGAGCTGTGGAAGAGAGCTGGGATTCACAGCCACTTGGGGGGACTTCACACATAATTGCACTTATTCCTTTCATTAATGAGCATTTAAGTGAAATATGCTGTGCCTGTGGGGTGAACTGTGCATCTTCTACCATTTTCCAGAGAATTAATGGAAAATTAAATTTCCAAGAAAACAAACTATTTGCGTGTCTGATCTCTGCAGGAAGAAGAAGAGAAATTACAGCTAAAAAATAAAAATAAGGCACCCTCTGAGACTGAAAATAATTTCTTCCTAAATGTAGTTCCTAAATTCCTAAATCTCACAGCTCTTTACGAGGGAAAAAAACTAAACCAGCTTTAACGAAACAATAACAATAAAAATATAAGATAATAATAATGAGAAGAAAAATAAAGAAATATATACAAAACCAATATTGAGCTCCCCCTGATGATGCTCATGTCATCACTGGCTGGACTCCTGGATGCAGCAGCAGCAGACAGGAACTGGATTTAGGAATGCATGGATCAGGATTGAAGGGAAAAGAAACGGACAGAGTCCTCCCATGACACAGGCCATAGAAAAAGAAGCAGCTCGCTCCCTGCAAGGGACCTATAAAAGATACGATTTGTATTTCTGTTTTTACCTGCAGAGGGCTGTCTGTCAAATTTATCTCCTTCACCTGTCCCACACCAGTGAGACTCAGGGCATAGGGGGAATTCCTCTGGCTTAATATTAGCACCTTTAGGAATCACACACAAAATGGAAGGGGATTTGAAATTGCTCTGTCTCCACTGTGGTAACATCTGGCAAGTCTGAAAGGCAAACTCCATGTAACTGAGTGCATCAAACAGCACTAGAAAGGGGAGGGTACAAGAAAGGTTTGTCTGTTGGGAGTGAAGATTTCCACCTCCTTGAGATGTAGGTGCTGGCAGCCAGGTGGATTCACCTGGGAATTATCCCATGCTTTGATAAGGCTGGTGTTGCCCAGCTAAAGAGCATTTTGAGTGAAAATCCTGTGAGAGAGTGTGAACAGAAAAAAGGTGAGTGGTTCTGGGAATTCTTTAAAAGGAGCTGCTTAGGCTGTGAAGACAACTTTGGGTAAAAGCTCATTTTGGTCCAGTGGTAAACTGAGACCAAGCCAGGACTGAAGGGCTAGAACAGCTGTTGCATGAGAAAAGCTCTCCTTACGGTAAGAGGTCTGTCCATTGCATGTGTGAGTTCACTCCCGTGCACAGCGGTTGTTCCCATTTCCCTGGTGGTTTCCACTGGGTCAGGCATGAGGTGAAGCATACTGCTTCCAGAGAAGAATGGCTGTAGGATGCTAAGGCCTCGAGTGGCCTTCTGTATAGGTCAGTTTTGTGCTTGTTGCTCAGGCAGAGTCAAACCATTTCACACATCAACAGTAGCTTTCAAGATTCAAAGGTTGTGACTTCCATTTCAGACCTGGTGAAGATCTTGCATGCCCCAAGTTTTTCTAACTAGATTCTGCCCTTCTCCACTCTGATGAGACCTCACCTGCAGTACTGTGTTCAGCTCTGGAGTCCTCAGCACAGGAAAGACATGGACCTGTTGGACTGGGTCCAGAGGAGGGCCATAAAGATGACCAGAAGGATGGAACACCTCTTGTATAAGGAAAGGCTAAGAGAGTTGGGGTTGTTCAGCCTGGAGAAGAGAAGACTCCAGGAAGACCTTATTGTGGCTTTTCAGTATTTAAAGAGGGCCTATAAGAAAGATGGGGACAGACCTTTTAGGAAGGCCTGTTGTGACAGGACAAGGGTAATGGTTTTAAACTAGAAGAGGGTAGATTTAGACTAGATATAAGGAAGAAATTTTTTACAATGAGGGTGGTGAAACACTGGCACAGGTTGCCCAGGGAAGTGATAGATACCCCATCCCTGGAAACATTCAAGATCAAATTGGACGGGGCTCTGAGCAACCTGATCTGGTTGAAGATGTCCCTGCTCATTGCAGGGGGATTGGACTAGATGACCTTTAAAGGTCCCTTCCAACCCGAGCTATTCTATGATTCTGTTCTATGATTCTAGATCAGCTGCTCTCATAAGAATTTGTTTTTCACTACGAACACCACCTTACTTGTTTCTGGCTCTTTAAAGTGTATATTGTGTGAGAATGTGTATTGCATATGGAAATCGCATATGGAAATTTGATTAAGGCTGCTAGGCTTTTTCTCCTTTTGTAAATTCTGTCGTTTGGGGTTTGTTTGTTTGTTTTTTTTCTTAGTCACAAACTATAAAGTAACTCAATTTTTGAAGAATTTTGTCCAGGTTTCCTGAAAAATTATGCAGACCTGAAACGTACATCTGGATTGAATTGAGACTATGGAATGAAACTGCAGACCACAATAATTTTTTGTGGTTTCTGGTAGCACTGGTATTAATATCACCTTGAAGGTATATAGCTTAGCTCTGAGCTGCAGAGGCAGATCTGCATCACTACTTTGGACTGCAATTAGATCACCGGCTGCTCTGTAACCTCTGCACTAAGCACAATTTGAAGCGAGGTGTCCCAGCAGAAACCACCAGTGATTCATTTCTACAGAGCAGGACAAATGCTTCTTTTTACAATATTGAACACCATGTAGTAAACAGATGGTTCCAAAAGCAAGAGAGAAAATCTAGAACATGGAAACCCCAGCATCCTTAGCTGGCTACTCTAAAAAAATCCTGTCAGTGTAATTTTGTTCTATTTGGTGCTGTAACTTCAGAAATCTTGCTTCCCATACAGTTTATTTTCTTGCTCTCAGGCTTACAATGTTGGCCTTATATGGAAAATATTTATTTCTGTCCGTGCTAGAATAGCACAGGCTTAATCTACAAGTCTGATCCAATGCTTCTCACATTCCTTCATCATTGCATAGAA
This sequence comes from Podargus strigoides, assembly GCA_028020825.1. NCBI lineage: Eukaryota > Metazoa > Chordata > Aves > Caprimulgiformes > Podargidae > Podargus > Podargus strigoides. Next base: position 42,338,375 of record CM051623.1, read on the forward strand.
AAAAAGCAAAATGTTTTGATTAAACAACAACAAAAAATTAAATTGCAATTAAAAATACAGCAAACAAAATAAACATTAAAAACATCAACGTTAAAACATTAAAAGAGAGAAAGTAGTTGTATAGTGTCTTGCATTCATGTGCTATGCCAAGTTCAGGTTATCTCCAGAGGGATAATTCAAATATCGGGTTTGTAACATGCATTGAAGCGGATCAATGAAAGTCAAACTGTCCTCTGAAAAATGTGATTCCTGAAAATGGAAAAAAGGTAGGATATACTGCTTAGGCACTGTCATAATAGGCTTTTTGACTAAGCTCATTCAACAGGAATCCATACACAGATGTCAATTTTAGGATGGGATAATTCAGCCTTTGGTGAGACCTTGTTGTAGCAGGAGGCTGGTGGACCAGACTCTATATTTTAGATATCTGCATTTATGTGTGACGGATGCTGTCAGACATATTTACAGGCTTGGACCAAATTTCTTCTACTCCTGTTTCTCTATTTTCCCCTTTCTAGATCACTAATACTACACAGGTGAACTTGATATTATTGAAATATAAAGTAACTAATGATGGCTGGGGGCTTTTGGTAGTATAAATAAATAGTAAGACTATTTTTGCATTGGCTATAATGGAAAAGCCACAAGGTAAAATTCAAAACTGTTTGTCAGACTGAAAACACTGCTATAACTTCCCTAGTTCTTACACCTGAGGAAAAACTCACCTAAATGTGCAATAGGTTTGGTCTACAGTGAATATTCAAAGATGGCACCTGTATCACACCTGCCAAAATGATACAAGTGCCAATGGGCACTTGTCTGTGCGCACTGTGTATGTTGGCATGCAATAGGCCACTTCAGAGTCCCTAAGTGCCAGTCTCTGTTTGCATACTAGAAGTATCTCTTTCTACTTAGGTGACAATTTTAGAAAACAAATAAATTGTCTCTGCAACATTAGTCTGGCTAAATAACTGTATGTCAGTTCAGCAATAAAATGAGAAAAAAGCAAATTGAAATTTGGAATGAAAATAGAGACTTCTGGGACAGCCTTAATTCAGTTACTACTGCCACATTTTTTTTTCCCCAATTGCATATCTGAGTTATAAAGCTATTTCTTTATCCTTTCACTGTACAAAAATGTGATATATCCTGTTCTTTCTCATACTACAAGGAGATCTCAGATTGGAAGATGTGGATTTACACTGCTCTCAAACTGGCCAAGAGCAAGCTGCTTCTCATCTGGCAGGAGAGAGGTGCGAAGAGCTCTGCTGTGCTCCTGAACGTGAAGGAAGCATGCCACAGAGTAACAGCAGTGATGTGGTGACTAGATTTCTTGATGTCAGAGGGCTGCAGTAGTTTATTTTTAAAACGTAGACATTTCAGAGCAAAGAGGTGCAATAACTGAGTTTCTGCTGGACACCTCCTATTTTTAGAATTATACCAGTACTGGGTAATGGCTCATCAAAGAACAAAAACATTTCTTATTCCGTATTCTGTAGCAAATTTTAAAAATAGGCTGCAAAGGAAAAATTCTCTCACTTCCCCAAACGTGCCAGATTATTTCCTCTATTAGTTTCTAATACCTTCCCTGATTTACCAGCACAGCTTCACAAATTAATCATGAGTGAAAATTTACATGTGGATTCTCCATGTATAAAAGTGCACCTTTCCCAGAAGCTCTGGGTTTGTTGATTTATTTTTGGTTGTATTGGTTTTGGGGGTTCCCTCCCCCCCCTTTTAAATTGTAAGATTGTATTTCAAAACTGGTTCCATGAAGCATCAGTTCTAAAGGTGAGCAGCACACCAAGAAAACATGTCTATCATCAGACATGTATACATAAAAGGTGTATAAATTGCACCCTGATGTTCAGGAGGGTTGCCTGTTGGCTGGGCACAGCTGCTCCCATGACCCTGCTGCCATGTAACGACTTGTGCTCTGCTCTGGGGCGACCACAAGAGCCAATCAATAGCAACCCAGCTCTGACTCTCCTCCTTTCTCATTTAACAATGGCCTCTTGGTCTAAAAGACTAACAAGGCATGGTCTTAGCTCAGGGAGTCAGAACAACCAACTTCATTTCTGGCATTGATCTCTGATCCAGAACAGATGATGGATTTTTGCTTCACTATTCCTTCACCTGCAAAATACAGGCAGTGCCCCAGAGGCATGAGGACTTCAGAATGTTCATGTTGTAACTCTGCAAAGGTGTCATTATTTAGAAGTACCTCCTCTATTTCCACATGTGTATGAAATTCAAGAGACTTCAGACATGCCCCTGATGGAAACTTTGGAAGATGCCTTTGGCTCGTGCCTCCTGGGAAGGTGTAAACATCTCTCTGTGAAACATTGGCAGTGTGGGACCTCTCAGAAGACCGGTATCTGGGCAGGAACCCCATTTATTAGCTGCTGAGACCTATTCTCTGGTGTTGTACATCAGGTATGACTTTTTACTCATGGTGCAAGCACATGCCTTATGATACTAGTAGTATGGGGTGGCAGGCAAGGCAATTAAGGCAGTCGAGAATGAGAATTGTTGAGATTTTAGGCTGGTTTTATGGATGCACCCCTGGCAGTGAAACTGCTTTTCTACAGCCACTATATAGTCAGAAGCACTTGTGAGTATTTCCAAGTATGTAGTAGCTGGAAACAGGGAGCAAAACCTTTCCAGAATCCAGAAACCATTGATTTCAGTCAAAAGATTTCTTCTGAAAATGTACAGCCTGCTAGAGAAGATTTCCAGTAGTCATTAAAGGTGCCCTAGAGGTTACCAGAGTGAAGTGTGAATTAAGACTAACATGGGGTATTGCATCAGGTGAGATAAAACACAGATTCCCTCTGGCTGAAGTCATGACAAGCCTGTCTCCTATGAAAATAATTCTGCATGTATCTTGCAGGTGCTTGCTTCAACCAAATAAAAGCTTGGAGGGAGATTTCTTTAGTGTTCTGAAGATACATCACCTAGATGTTATTGCTTTTAAGTAAAATGCCTAATGAAAATCTCCAGTTTAAGAAAGTCTTTGAAGTAAGAATAGCAGCATTTTATGATTCTGGAGGTGTATAAATGAGTATAAATAGACATCTTGTAGAAGCACAGGGACAGGATGGGGATATATACTTGGAATGTATGTGTAATAGAATATAATAATGTATTACACTACACAAACAAATCCTCTCTGCCATGTGCTATAAAAAATTGTTCTTTGATGCCTTCAGAAGAGACATTCATTTAACTCACTGCCTTTCTTGTCCTGCTAAACAGAGAGACGTCTCACTGCGTCACAGAGGAGAAGTCATTGCTTCTGCGGAACAGGATTCATGGTGATTTCCAGACCAGGAGGAGGCCAGTAGTTTTGATGATCTGTTTTCTTTACTTACATACTAAATTTGGCTTGAAAAGAGTTAAGTATCTCTTTAGTTTGGATTTTGTCTTTTGGAGGAGGATGGTTAGCTACCGTGAGTGCAGAAAACCTCCAGCTGTTACATCTCTGAAGTTGGGGAGCTTTTTTCGTTTTATTTATTTATACACCCTTCCTTCCACCCTGTGCCCCTGCACTGATGAAGGGAAATGCTGCGTCTGTGGGGCAAAGCAGATATCCTGATCCTCACCTTGGAAATCAGATTGCAGATGCTCAGCATAGCAAAGTGCCAGTGGTGTGAGGAGTGGGAAACATGGGGAGAGTTTCCCCTCCCACTTCCTCACGCTGTGTCCTTCGTCCTCCTCATGCCCCATCCCCTCTCTGTGCACAGCCTCACTCATTCACTGCAGCATAGTTTGTCCAAAGGAAGCTGAGTCAGGCAAGGCACCGAAAGCAGGGATTTATCTTCTCTTTCCATCAGGCCTGCCTGAAAATTGATTCTATGTGACTAGTGGTCCTGCACGAAACTTTCTTTGTGGCAGCTACTGGTTTTAATGAAGCCAGTCAGTACATTGCTTTGGTGGTATCTGCTTCTTTTTTGTTCCCCGTGCAAAAGCTGGTAGGCTCAGCCCTGAGTAGCAAACATCCTCTGGATATAGGCAAGCATAAATTAAGGTCTCTGCCTAATCACAGACCATGAACCTCAGCCTTCCTCTGGTATTTTTTTCAATTTATAATTGATAGTACTGCTTCTGAGACAGACCAACTTGGGAAAACATTTCTCCATATTCCTTGCCTTTCCACCAACTGTGCCTTTAGGGAGGCTCTCTGGGGTTCTGGGGCCATGTCAGGTCTGAGGGTGAGTGAACACAGTGATTGAGCCTTCCAGGATTTCTGAACTGGGACCTGCAACCCTCCTCGAGAGCTGAGATGCCCTGGAGCTTGTAGGGTTGTGTTTGTGCCCCGTGACCAAGGAGAAATGGCTGGGACGGGGCGTATGCAGCATCTTCTGCATGGGGGACTAATGCTACAAAGTTTGTGAAAAAATGAAGGTCCCAGTTCTGCTATTTACCAGAAGCTTTCACACAAGATGAGTCTTACGTGTAGACAGATGGGTGAGCTGATGTATAGCTGGGTATGAGACATAGCAGATGTGTCCCTAACACGTCACTGAAATCAAATACAGTCCTCACCTGTGTATCTCTCACTTCTGCCTTCATGCCCATGCTCTACTCCATGGACTGGGACTCATCTTTTAGTTTCCTAGTGCCTGTTACTTTCTTTTGTTTCTTATTTTTTTTAGGCTAGCACTGTTTTCTCCAAGGACTACCTTTCTGTTCTTGTACCTTTTTAGCCTTTCAGTCCTAAACACTCTTTCGTTCTCTGCTCATCTTTCTTTTCTTTCTTTCTATCCCCCTTCCACTTTATCTCATCTGGCTACCCCCATCAAGATATTTTTTTAAAGTAAATATAAAATTAAGTGCTTCAAAATCTCTTCCCTCATAGACCTCCTTGTCCCTATCATTGCATTTGACCCACTCTATAAGACAAGCCATCTGTGAGTGTCTCTATTGTCTGCAGTGCAGAGCTAACTCTTGTCCCTTGTAGCCCTGCTCAGATGAGAAATTCATGCTCATCACTTTCTTCCCAACCGGTCAGCCTCTGCCTGCTTTCCAGCTAAACCAGTTTGCTGACTCTCGGTGCAGACCTGCAGTTTCACTGGGAACGTGTACGTTCTTCTATCTCTCGTAATTACTGGATACATCTAGTCTTTGTTCCACTGCCCTCACATATGGCTTCATGAGCAGCAATTATCTCATACCATTCTTTTAAAATCCCTAGTCAGTTTGTGAGGTACAGCTCCAGACATGCCATGTCTTAAACATCAGCTTCGCCACAAGTATGTTGTGCGAGACAGAGGCAGTCATCCAGCTGCTCTGTATCAGCTGCCTATACTCATTCCTCCACACTGTCACCATTGCCTCATTTCCACCTTGTCTCAGTCTCCTCTTGGCCTTCTCAGAGCTCCCACAGGCTCTCAGGTGTTAAACCCATTTGTGATTTTACTCCTCCCCATAAATTCCCAAGGATCACAGAGGTAAGGGGTTCAAAGGCAGCCTGATCTGTGAGGCAGGAGAGGAGTAAGGAAGAGGCACTAGGCTTTCCTGAACCTGCTGCAATTTGTCAAGTAACTTGCATTGGATTTCCTTCCAAGTACTTGTCCAGTCTGCTCTTGAACTGTTGAAAAATACTTTTGTCCTTCGCGTTCTTCTTCAAGGACTTCCACAGCTCTGCAGTTGTGTCTTTATGGAGTTCTCTGTCCTAATCCCAAAGCCTTGCTCCTCAACAGGAAATGGTCAACTCAAGGACCAAAATTTGATATGTGAAACTTGAGCTGGTGTTTTATTGCTTTATCTTTAGCTACACTAAACTTCGTACAGTCTCATAAGATGCTTCCACAATTTGTCACAATCTGTCCTTATTACTTTAAACAACTTGGTATCATCTGTGGCCTTTGTCTCTCACTGCTTATGCCCTTTTCCATTTTATTTATGGGTATTTTGAACAGAACAGACCTCAGTGCAGATCCAAGAAATTTCCACTGATAACTTCCCTCTATTGAGTAAAATTACCATTTCTTCTGTGCTCCATTTCCTACCTTTCAGCCATTCCTCAATGCCAGAATTTCCCCCTCCTTAGTTTCCCTAAAAGTCTGTGGGGAGAAACTTTACTAGATAACCTTTACCAACATGTCTGTTACTCCTTTCAAGAACTTTGAGAGACTGGAAGGCAGGATTTCCAGAAGCCATGTTGGCTCTTATAAGTAGATCATATCTATCCAGATCACATTTTTTTAAGCTGTTCCCTAGTTTTATCTTTTATTATAACTTTTATTGTTATGGTACAGACTTCAGTTTACATACCTCTAGGTCTCCAGATTTGCCTAACACCTTTCTTATCCTTGATGGCACATTTGCTTCCTGACATACTAAGGAATTGTTCAGTGAGGTGGGCACTATCTCAGTAATTGAATCTGGCCATTCTTAGGTTGTCCTGAATCTCTTGCCACCTGCTCCTGGCAGTCTGGTGGGCCCCATCCCATTTATTTGTGCCATGACTTCTTCCATGCGATCCTCCCAAATTTTGGAGACACCCTTGTTGAGTCCTCTCCTAAGAAGATTCCTGTGTGGAAATCTCCCAGTTTCTGCTACAAGAGACCATGGGCACCAGGAATTCACCTTGCTTCTCTGCAGGAGTCTTGTCCTCCCTGAGTGTTGCTTTTAGGCCCTGGGTTTCAGCTGGTGACACAGACCTCTATCAAAGTTTTTGACCCTGATGTGTTGAAGCAGTGTTTAGATGTAGCTTTGATTCCTTTCATGCAGTTGCTCCTTAAACTATTTCATGGCCTAATTATATTTTTATATTTAACCCACTGGAGTCTATCATCACCATTTGGAAAAGCTTCTTGAATGATGCTTTTGGAAATCAACCAACCTCTTTCACCTGGTGATTTGGTGAAGCAAACCTCTGCCCTTTCTTAATCCTCTTCTGCTGGATGCTGTGTATGTCACCCCACTCCCAGTGTGATGCTTGCCATTCAGTGCTCTCTGTATGGCAGGAAAGGTTTAGCTGCCTTAGCTTGTGGTTTTAGTTTTCTCATTGGTACAGTTTACCTCTTTGCATTTTATCACATCTGTGGAACAGTTTTGAGGCTCAGTTGCTCAAGTAGGGTTGCTGGATCTAAGTGTGTGATGGTGACTAAAACAGAGGCATGTTTCCATTACAGGGTCTTGAACTGACCCTGTATGACACTCTGTCCTAAGGACAGGGCTGGATTTCCTCTGTAGAGTCACTACCCTGCTAATGCCAGGATGCTGTCAGTAGGAGCATCCCAAAAACTAACCTGCACTTCGTGTCCACATATGGCAAACAGCCAGTGAACATGAGAGTGACCAAATTTGTACAGTGCAATCAATTTTATGCTCTTGCTACCTCTCTGATTTCTCTCAGCATACTGCAGTTGGTGCTGCTGCCCTTGTAAGACAGACAGTAATACAGACCCAATACCACTATGTTTAACTGTGCTTAAATATATGTTAGAGTAGTCTTCAGCAAGATTTCTGAGAACAACGTTGTTGGTGCCGGAATCCCAGAAATTAACCTCTATTTATTACAATTAAATTTATAGTCTAGGTTTTGCTCTGATTGTTGATAAATGTTCTTGCTGGAAGAGCAATCAAGATATGCATTTGTAGTAAGTCCATGCTACTCTTTTTCTCTTAGATCAGTAGGGTTCATCAACATAAAAATATTTCAGTTCTGTTTCCTGGTCAGACACGCCTTGAAAATTATATACTTTTAACATAAAGCATAATTGTGTATTTCAAACTTAGTGCTCATTTTGCTTTATAACATGCTGCTCATAGCCTGTGGTCTCCTGTCATCTTTACCCTCTCCCCTACTCCCTTACAACTGTTTGAAGAAAGAAATAACCTCAGAAGTCTGGAAGTATAACATTTAACTGCCTGTGCACTTTCTAACACAATCCCTGCCCATATTTCAGCCAAGATGCTGTAGCATTCACTACTTCAGTGCCAAATAGCCATATTTTCACAGATGTTCTAGGCAGAAGAGCATCCCGTCCACCCCATCTGCCCCATAGCACTCTGGGTCCACCTGATAGAGTGAGTCCTGTTGAGCTGGGGGTGTGGGGGACCATACTACCCTTTGGAAATTAAAAACAAAAGGAATATTAGAAAGAAACTGAACGAGCAAGCATCAAACAAGCATCTCCTCTTCCATCATCTCCTCCTGTTGTCGCTGTAATCCCCAATGCAAGCTTGCTGGAAATGCAGAGAGCCTTTCACAAGATTATCTGTATCAGTGCAGGCTTTGAAGTACAGGCTGCCAGCCTCTCATTACTGACAGAGATCAAAACCCTGAGATTAACGTTGTCCTGGGCCTGCTGGACTTCATTCACACATCACAGAAGTGCTAAGCTATCAAAGTGCAGGGCAGAGCTTGTGCGTTACCTTCTCAGCCATAAATCCAGCAGCACACACCCACTGCCACTTATTTTTTCAAACAAATGAGTCCTTTCAGTCTATAAGGTGCTTTTTCTTTTTCATGGGGCTGAATGCAGTTTGGGAAATTGAAATAGTCTAAGCTGAAAGATAAATTGAAGTAATATCCTTGGAATATCTGAGCTGGATGCTTACTGATTCTTTTTTTTTGGGAGGGCAAAGCAAACAGGAAGCCGTTTGAACTGCAGACTTGCCCGCTGACGGGAAATCCCAGGGTGTAAAGGGCCATCCTGGTGCCAGCCATTTTCTGCTGTCTTCTGGCACTGGCGGCTGTGCAGGAAGAACACCAGTCAGCAGGGTCAGGGCCTGCGGATACTGGTTTAAATTAAGCTTATGCCAGCATGTCCCCTTCATCCCATCCCACCCCAGGCCATTAGGTCCCTCAGGCAGCAGATGTTGAAAGTACAGATGGTTTTGCTTCTACCTCAAAATGAGTAGAAGATGGGAGCTGACTACAAAGCCTTTCTAGCTTCAGTCCTGCAGCTGCATTTAGGACACAGTTGTGCTGTGAGCACCAGAGCTCGAAGGCTCAGGTACGCCAGCTCTCCTCAGCACTGCAGTAGCAGCTGGGAGTTCACCCAGGCATTTACCCTGTTTCTGGGCTGGGTTTTGCAGACAGTGCTTAGCCTTCTGCTGCCATTACCATGTAGCAAGCTTAAAATGAGCTGTGAAATGCAACATCAGGATGCAGAGACATTTTTATTAATGAAATCTTCTGACATGCTCCCAAGCTCTGGGAGAGATAGATGCTTGTCTGGATGGAAGTTTTCCAGCTGGATCCACAAGTGCACCTTGCTGAAGAACCAGTGACCGGGCTCTGAGTGAGTCATGCTGGGAAGTTGTTTTGCTTTCAAGTTCTGGTCACCCACATGCCTAGCAAGCACATTAATGTCATGTGCAAGAATTTCCCATCCAAGAGAGAGCTCAAATCGTCAGGTTTTCTGAAGCTAGTCAGGAAAAAAGGAGAATCAGCTCCAACTGCTATGCCACCATAGGGTAACCAGGAACTGGTGGAGATGGTGTCAGTATCTTAACAAGATGAGCTACTGTTGCCTTGCACCTCAGTAAGGTGTAGTGTGGCCACCAGCCTCTAGTTTGCAGGTGGGCTGTGTCTGGCTGACCTATATGTGTGAGCAAGGTCTGCAAGCATCCTACAGACATGTCTAGGTGTGTGCATCTTTCGTCAGCCACCTCTGGCATTGTTCCCTTGTCCTTTCATGATCTGACATGGAGGGTATTGCTTTAAAACACTCATACCTGCAACTTAACAGAATTTTGATGGATGACCCACAGATACAGCAAAAAAATCAAACAAATTCTCCCATGTCCATCTCTCCTTGATACATGAAAGAAACAGTCATCATTCATCTCCCTGCTTTCTGGTGGGTGAAGTACATAAAACCCCAAGACTTCACTTTCTACACAAATCAGAAAGACACTGTGATTTCCTTTCCAACTTGTAGATGTTTCAAAGGCGTTTTGAAGGAAGGTGTACTACACCTGTTTGTGCAAGCTGCTTGGATTATTTATCAGCCTCATGATAGCATATCTAGAGAGACTATGTAGGAGAAGAGTACAAGGATATAAGCTGTTGTCTCACACAACTTTCTTACATCTTAGTTCCAATTACACCATAATTGCTGGCATCACAACATTAGTTTCTGCTGTTGAGGAGAGCCTGTGAAAGGAGCAATGAGAAGCAGAAATGCTGGAGACTGCTTACTGCTGGGAATGGACCAAAGAATGCAGGAAAGAGAAAAGGGGGGTGAAAGAAGGAAACCATGAAGGCAAACATTGTTTGTAGACATTTAAGTATTACTTAACAGCTAATTCTTTGCGGCAATATGGAAAGTTCCTAAAAATATATTTTAATCTCTTTGTTGTTTGAATTTGTTAAAAATGCAGAATGATCTGTCTTTTGGCCAGAGAAAACTCCAAACCCTGGGCCCGTTCCACCATGGTACCCGAGATCTTCAGAGGATTTGCTCCCATGATCATCCTGGAAGGGACACAGGTATTATTTGCAGTTTCCCAGTGGGAGACTGAGGCACAGCAGGGGCTAGGGGCTTATCTTCATGAGCAACTGTATGGCATAACTACAGGACTGTAATTCCCCATGCAGGCCCTTATGCTCCAGGATAAGAGCACATAGACAGGGAGGGTTAGCAATATAGCTTACAGCATAAGCAGCACCCTGGTGACTTAGGAGCCTATGGGGCAGCAGGGACTTGAAGCAGGGTTTTCAATAGTCCAGGATAGTACTCTATCCACTGGAGGCCACTTCTGTGCAAAACGTGAATGTACTCTGTGCTATGTAGAGATACCTGAGCAAGTTTTGAATTCTAGGGTTCATTTCATGCACTGTAGCTACAGCCTAAACCTTGGGACACTGTCTCCAAAGGTGGAATACAATTTTTTTTCTCCCTCCCAGCTCTGCTCTGTTAAAGAGGAGATTGGCATCACCCAGGCTCAGAGCAGATGTGCTTGTTTGGAAGGGAACCATGAAGTTTTATAGTAGAGCTGACATTTTAAAGTGGAACAAGAGCTGGAAAACTCTCAAGACATCAATACCCAATCCCACCCAATTCCAGGACAGAGTGTAGCTGGGGAGGGCAGATCTTTTAGTTTTGCAGCTCTCCCACCTCCAACGCTGCTCCCAGCAATGACAAATATCTTCTGAAAAGTCCTGATGAGGGAAAGCCGAGCTGAGCTGAGTGCACTTTCAGTATGCAATTAGCATAAATATACTTTGTGCTGAACTGCCCAGAGTTAGAAACAAAGAGCTTGTGAAGGTCCTAATTGTTTCAGAGGGAATACATGTCACAGAGAGAAAGACAAAGGGGAGTGATGTCCAAGAAGACATGAGAGGGAGGCCAAACCAGCAATTGCTTGAATCCAAAACAGCCCCAGAGGCTGTCTGTGAAGAACTGCCAGTGGAGCCAGCAGTGGCATTTGCCAGGAACTTAGCCTAAATCCAGCCACAAACCTTGCTGCTCATTGCAAACGATACATCTCGGTTGGCACTGTGAACCTGCCACACTTACTGTGTGAGTGGCCACAATTACTGACTTTATTGCAGGAGTCCAGAAGATGAAAGAAGCAACATCAAGCACATCACCAGAAGCACCACATTTAAAATGAATCTTTGTAATTGCAAGATTTCTTAGGAACAAAAATGTTTGGAGCTTTTTTCTCCTAGCTTGCGGTCAGCATAGCGAGTGGCAGTGTGTGGTAGTACAGCAAGGGCACAGGGGAGACCTCCAAACTGAATTGATGAAGAATGGCAGCTAACTCTAGCCCTGCTCCTTTCTGAGCCTGCCCTCCCATGGGATTGTCAGCGTTTACTTGGACCCTTTCTCGGTGGCCACCAGATGAGACTCAAAATACAAACTCATCCATCCACACACCCCATCCCTCCCCCCAGTGAGTATGTCTATGCTTTATTGTTGTGGTCAGGCAACACCATGATAGCTTTGATGAAAAACCCCCTCGTGGTCCAGCGCAAAGCCTGTGCAGGCAGTGATGTGCAGGAAGGGCGGCAGGTGTGGAAAGCTCATGCTGCCTTTGATCCCTTCCATTTGTGTCCGCTGGGATTCCATGCTGCGCATGCTGTGGGTTTGCTGAAGTGCCCTCTGACTCCATGATAATCGGTCAGGTCTATTGTCCTTAGGCTTTCAACATGCCCCAAGTGTTCTCAGCCAGCATCCTGACAGCTTTCTGTGCCAGGGCCTTTCATAGGATGCTGCAGATGAGTCCTTTGTCCCCAACTCAGACTTTCAGACTCCTTTGGATCTAAAGTTTCAAAATTGTCTCTCAGACCAGCTCACCGCACTTACTCCCCCTCCAGATAAACAAGGTTTATTTGACTTGGAAAAGAGACAATAGTTTTCTTCTTAATTATGAAAGATGCACTGTACAGAATACCTCTCCTAAGACTGTGCAAAATTGCATTTAGCAATGTTAACAATGAAGTTACAGTGCTATGATCTGAGCAGGAATGCCGCTCACAACTTGGGAGCCATTTGTCTAACCTTCAAACGGGTTGACGGTTTTCATCACTTTCCTTTGTCACTGAGACTTCCTTTATTTGTCTGTATCTTTTTCTTTTATATGAGATGCAATCTTTTACTATGTAGGCCTCAACATAAACATTTAGACACAAGCAGTGAAACTTTCAGATGGTTGCTCAGGAATAAAACTTTCTGTAAGTCCTTGCTTCAAGATGGAGGCAGGAAGTAATTGCCCATGAAATTCCCTGTGGGTTGGCAAGAGAAAGGGATACTTCATACCTGTTGAAGGATGCCTTTGGGTAAATGGGCTGCTGGAAGAAAAACTGCTGCTGAAGAGCAAACTGTTTGGTTAAATGTTTTCTGAGATTTTGTTTTGTTTCCCAACAGCTTGACAGCACCTGAAAAGGAGAAATATCATAAGGTTGTGTTCATGTGTTGAGGCTTTCTTCCTGTATCACACTAAATGCAAAGGGAAATGTGTGTCTCCATGTCAGAAGTACTGTGTAGTTGTAACATATCAGTAACTATTATGGCTCTCCTTTCTCTTCACTTTTGGCTTGGGTCAAAATCCACCGTGGTGAACAAGGACCCACAACAATCTCCTTACAGGCTTTGGACCAGAGACAAACAGTGTCTGTGGCTGCAGCTCAGTTGTTACCACAGCTGACCAAGTTACCATGTCAGCTGAGGCAGAGATTGTCCATGGGTAGGCGATGGAAAATGCAAAGTAATCTGATTTTCTCGAGCCTTCTTTCACTTTGGCTATGTGTAGTTGCATGATTTGGCATTTTGAGAGTGCATACAACTCAGCTGATGCTCAGCAACTGATGTCTCAGGGACTTGACCTTGTTGCTGGTCTTTTAAACTTTCAGATGCATCCCATTTTCAAGAGTGACTGAGTCTCCTATTTCAGTGCCATAAATTGCTTGCTCAGCTTCCCTGCATTTCAATGGTTTCCATTAGAGACTTCTTTTCCTTTCAGGTTTTCTGTCTTGTGAGGAGTAACTTGAAATGCTTGGAGAACATCTGCTTAGATGCTTATTGTCAGTCCAATTTCCAGGTATCAGATGCTCGTTCTTCCAGACTCAGCTGGTAAGCCAGAAAGATTTTTTAATAAAATGGCACTGAAAATGTTGAATTTGAAAATTTTCCATAAAAGAGAAGTTGCATATACATGTCTTTTTATTGGCACTTCCCATTTTCAAACACTAACAGTTCTGTTCAGGAAACAGAACAGCATTTCACAAAGTATTACCATTTCAGTTTCAGTCTGCAGTGGTGTATATTGCTACAACAAAACAGAAAGAATAGCTTCCATCCATGGCTGCAAGTTCTTCCTTCAGCAACTGAAACTGCAGTCCTTCACCCCAGTCTCTTGTGTTTTGGCTCTCTGGGAGCGCTCCTCCTACCTGCCCTCTGTGAGTGAGACCCAGCTCTCTGCTTTGCAGTGCCTTCTGAGAACAACTGGGCTGCCTCTGAAGTGCCCCTGTTTGGGGACCAGACCAGCTCATGGCTCCAGGTTGGGAGGGTGTGGGGGGGTTGGGTTTGTTGGGGCTTTTAAAACCTTTTTGTGTTATTTGGCATAGAGGTACCACAAGGTGACCTCCTCCTGGATTCCTTGTCTGTGCGCCAGCACCTGGTAGCTGAGGACACCAAAGGTACAGCAACCCAGCTTCAGGAAAAACAAAATTAGAAACATCAGAAGCAGATGTCAAACAGTAGCTGCATCTGGATTTTGGGTGATCGACTCCACATGTATTTCCCCTGTTACTGCACAATATCCTGAGCAAACATTTTAGTCCTCCTTTGCAGCTCAGGATCTCTTCATGTATAAAACATGTCTCAAGCACATTGAGTGAAAAATCTCCTAGATCACAGCTGGTAAGGAATTGGTGGTGCAACGGTTACATTGCTTACTGGAACCACCGGCCACGTGATAGCCATACGAAAGCATTTCACAAAACACGTGCCCCACAAGCCGAGGAATATAGGGCAAAATGTGTAACTTGAGACACTGTGCCCAGATCCCAAGGATTTGGCCCTTGCTATATTTAGCTTATTGAAATCAGGAGGTCTTGGTCACTCCCAGTTTCAGCAGCTACCAGACAACAAATTGGATGTGAGGCTATTCTCAGCTTTTCATTCCTTTCTCTTTTTTTAGTACTATTTTTTCCTTTATGCAGATGTTTTTCATACAGCATCCTGAAATGCTTACAGCTGTCAGTGTCTAATGAGCCTCTAACATGCCATTTTTTACTATCGCTTTGTGTCATTAAACCATACCATTTACAGAAAAAAAAATGTTTTATTTGTATGGTTAGCAGTATTTCTGGAATAACATAGTTCCTATCTGTCAGTATTTATTGTCAATCTTTTTGATATAAAGGTTTGCATTTGTGGAGAGAAATATAAACATATGTTTACATACTTTGCATGTTTTTTATTGTTACAGCTCAGTAGGAAATGAGCCAACAAGAAGCTCTTCTGAACTTCTGGTGATTATTGCAGTGAGAACATCTCTATGACTTGATAAAATGATTATACAAGTCCTCACACAGGAGTTCTTGGTCCTTGGATCAAAAAAGTAAGGAAAAAACAATTTGATTCCTCACAAGAGTAAATCTGCTCATAAGCATAAGGCTAGATAAAATGTGTGTGTGTACATCTACCGTGATTATTTTAAAAAAATCACATCAAAGTATTTTAGTAAACAAAATGTGGCTTTAGTTTCTTTTAATCATAATTCCTAATATAATAATAATAAAAGCAGTTATAAAAATCAAAGGAATAATGAAAAATTAAGGAAAAGTCAGATTTTCCAAAGAATGAGCAACATCTCTCATTTCAGTACGGCACCAAAGCAGCTCTCTGTGCAAAGCACTTAGCCCTCAGCAGAAACTGCTGCCCTGTAGTTTGAAAGCACAGTCATTACAAGTAGACTCCTCAACTGGGTATACTAAAAGCCTGGGACCAGAGCAGATTTTGATCAAGTTTGAGAAATATGGCCCTAAATGCCAAGCGGTTCCTCTTCTGTTACTCAACAGTCGGCTTTACTGTGCAGCTCTCGGCTTAGGAAGAGTTGTGCATGTTCCCAAATGCTCCATTATAACCCTGCTGCTGGTCTGCCCCGCGCCCCACTGGGGCTGTGATGTGGCATCCTGGGGCTTGACAGACAAACCCCTCCTGGAGGAAAACTCTCTGCTGCCGCCCCTTCCTCACCCTTCTCTGAGGACACTTGCTGTGGCCTCCTGTGTGTCCTCAAGGCTATCCCTTCCTCCCTGCCCCTTCTAAATCCCAGAGCCCCAAAAGGCAATGGGCCAGTGGTCTAAGGATGCAATGTGGCCAGTGTGGGACAACTTTTAGCCAGCACAGCATTATCTGGAGTTCAGCACTGCTGCTGGCCTGGCCTCGTTTTGAAATATTACCTAAGGTGCTGAAAAGTAGCAGAAGGGCTCCTCCACATCACTGTGGATCAGAGGAAATACTAAGCAGCATTTCAGCTGTGTGGGAACATCGCCGGTGCCTGAGCAGAAGCAAACCTCTGGGAGCTGCAGGCAGTTGTCTGTGGCATAGCTTGGCTGCGAAATGGTGACTGTGTGCTTAGAGAAAAGGCACCCAGATAAGTCCTTATCACAGTGATGACAGTGCTCTGGAGGAGTGAGCCTGAGGCCTGGCCCTGGTGGAGGTGACAGAACTGCTTGCTGTGTCCCTGACCATCCCAAGGTCTGCCCCACACCCAGTCAGCACCATAGGTCTCTTGAGTACCAAAAATTTTATTAGCCATTAGTTCTTGCAGCATCCTTGGCATTGCTGTGAGCTGCCTGACGCAAGCACGGAGGGTGATACGGCAAGGAGAGGGGCTATTCCTGTGCATCACAGGGTCTAGTATGCTTCTTTGCTGGCCTGTGACAGGTGGTCCTGGCAAAGTACATCACAAGCAAGAGTAGATACTGCAGAGTGGGAGACGAGCCAGAGCAGACATGCAAGTCTCAACTAAAATAGTGCGTGCTGCTTGTCGCAGCAGTGCATCACATCCCACACAGACACTTCATGGTGATCTTTCTGGATTAACAATAAATTGGACTTGAGTAGGGACGACAGTGACCCGTTTCCACAAAGCCTCTGTCGAGATGGCAGCAGACAAATGTTGCATGATGGAGAGCTCTGGGCACTCAGTACTTGAGTCTCAGTTCAGGAAGACCAGCTCACCTAGGTTCAAACATATTGGTAGAGGAGGGAACAAAGCACCACAGAGGTAAAGGCACACTTACAGCCACACGCCCACACACTCATGGCATAATCACAGAGGCCTCATCGTGCTGGAAAAACAGGCTAAAAACCAGCCACAATGGGTGCCTTGAAGCAGAGCCATCTACCTCAGACATCTGCAGGAGCTCAAGCAGCAGGGAGGCAGCAGCTTGCTGCCCTCTTCCCCTGGGCAGGACAGGGAATGAGCTGAAGGTGTGGGGCACTTTGAGAGTCCTGAGTTTTTCAGTGATGCTGCAGTAAGTCTGCTAAAGGCCATTTCAGGGGACCGTGTCAACATGTGGAAGGGGTCACATATTTTATGAGACCGACAGATCAAGCAGAGTGATGCACTTGACCATACAACCTCTTTGATGGTGAGGAATTGCATTCAGCCTGTACTGAGCACAAAGTTTCTGCTTCTGCATCAGGCTTGGAGAAGGGCATGTGTGCCTGAAGGGCTTGTCCAGTTTTTCCAGCTCTGTTCCCTCTCTCCACAAACTTGCCTGGCCACCACAGTTCCACAGTGCTCATGCTGTACATGGATGGTCACCAGGGATTTACAAGTGGGAAGATGTTCTCCACTGGCCCTTGGAGTGGGTCAGAGCTAGGATTCGCTCTGGCAAAGAATACCCCTCACGTGAAGGTCTGGCTCCCTGTGGCTGAGAGTGCACTGGTAGTTCATGGAGGCAGCTAAATCGTGGGCATGTTTATTGGAATTACAAATAGCTTTATACAGACGGGTTAGCCTGGCCACTGGGAATTTGTATGGGTAATTATGGGCTCATTATTATCTTCCCTGCAGGGAAGACACATGACCCAGTAGTCTGAGGAAAAAGTTGGGTGCCAGGAACTCCTGGACTCTAATCCCAGCTCCGACACTCCCTTCTCTGGCCCCAGGCAAGTGACTTAACTTTGTGCCTTGGTTTCTCTGTCTGTAAAATAGGGATAATATCTCTGAGGAGTGTTGTGAGGATTAATTAGATAATGTTCACTTAATGCTTTGAAGATACGAAATGTGAAATCTTATTATGCAGCTTGGAATGCTTTCCAGGCTCTTTTGATTTCTGACCGCACGCTTTCATTAGATCACCTCCTTCCCTGCGGAGGTGGATTCGCTTGGGAGCCACCCCAGCTAATTTGGGAGTTGTTGTTTTCCAATAGCTTGGAGCGGTTCCCAAACGCTCTGACTCACACCGGCTCACTGGAGAAGCTGCCTCTGACACCTGACCCTGGCTGGGAAACGCCTCAGTGTGTGCTGGCTTTTGGGAGACAAGTCAGGGAGCGGCTGGAGACAGGATGAATCAAGTTTAACTGTCTCTAATGAAGCCAGGGATGGATTTTGCCCTCTGGCCTTCTCCAAAAGCATCGGCACTTCTGGGATTCCTGGCTGACCAGGGATGTGTGGAGCAGCTTCTTTCCTGCTGTCCTGCCAAAGATGCAGGTGCTTTCTAAGCATCTGGTTAGACCCTATTTTTGTCTTGATATCATGAGGCATGGATGTGTGATACAGGGCCTTTTTTTTTTTTTTTTTAATGGAATGGAATTATCTCCTTAGTCATTCCCTTTACATACAGCCAACTTCCTTAGAAGAGTGATTCCTTGGAAAACTGCAGACTTCTGCTATGCCAAGTCGCTGTGCAGGACACAGTCAGGACAATTATTGCTTATAAAGCAATAGCCAAAGCAGGCCTTATTCCTCAAGTCTAGTTTTTATAATTGTTCAGTGGTCCTATCAGCCTTATCCGTCTGTTCCGCAGTGGGAAACTGCCCCTTCCTGCAAGCCCCGTGCTGCACACCTTCATCCAGCACCACTCGGACCATGGCAGCTGCAGAGCAAAGGACAGGTGAGAGTGTGCTGGGTGCCGTGGCCACCCCAACCGCTGGGATGGGTGACAGGAGCCCTGAACACCCTGGGCTGAAACACAACAGGCTTGAAAATGCTTTAGCTTACCCAGAAGCAGCGTAGGTTCTGGCACAAGCATCTCCTCAGCATTTCAGGAGGAAAGAAGTCCTCCCTGGGTGTAGCCTCCCCTGGTACACAGGGTTTGTCACCTGCAGGTTTTTGCCTGAAGATGCTGCGAGGGTTTAAGTTCAGCTACTCAAAAGCAGGAGCTCCCTCGAGTGGAGCAAACACCCCACTGCAGCGGCTGGCGGGGTGCAGAGTGGGTCCCCAGTCCTGCCGACTGACACTGTCCCCCTGCCTGCTCTGCAGCGACAGCGGGTTTGCAAGGCACAGGGCGGTATGGGCTCGGACAGCTTGGTCAAGGGAAAAATGTTGGAAGGAATAAGCAGCATGGAAATAAATTATGAAATACAGTAACTTTCAGAGCTAAATCTTGCTTCCTTCGAAACCAGGACCTTTCTCAAGGCAAACAAGCAGCTTAGGAAACTAATCCTCACCACTGCAAAGCACAGAATAGTCACAAAATCACAGATTTTTTGCTGGATTTTTAAGTAGCTCCTATTTATTTGCTCATCCCCTACCTTGAGAGTGAAATTCACGTTCAGAGACATGTCCTTTCTGCTGACTTCTGTCCCACCACAACATCCTGAGAAGTTTTGTGAGGACACAGGTCTTCAAACAGAACTTGGACTCTAAAATTTGTTTATGGTACGCCATCATCTCTAATTCCTGGGAAAAAAGCAGTTCTTTGCTGTACACCTCAACTGTCCATATTGCACCAGGTGAGTGAAAGAAAACCAAACACAATGGTGGAGAACACCCAGGCAGTAGCTTTCACTCTTCACTCTGTAGCTCATGAGTATGGGAGTATTGTCCTGGGGTGTTGGTGGTGGAAAGGGGGAGTCAGGTTCTCCACTTTGGGGATGCAAATCATTTAACACCTTATCAGTCACAAATAGCATAGGCTATACCTAGGAGTTATCAAACAACTAGAATAGATCGTGATATGGTGCAAGGAGCTGCTTATGTGGCACTGCTTGAGTGTGTTATGTTCTGCATCCAACAGACATAAGCTGTGTCCCTGAGAAAGGCACAGCGGAATAGGCAGGGAGAATGAGCCAATTCCCACCTGGAATCATAGAATCTTAGAATACTAGGTTGGAAGGGACCTCAAGGATCATCTGGTCCGAAATAAACTTTCTGGCCAGCTTGTGGTGAAAAAAGTCTGTACTGGACATTGCTGCAAGATGATCAATGAAGAGTAAAAGAGGAATCCAGCAGCCCTTCCAAACTGCAAAAGCACATGCCAAGGTAGACATGAACCTCATCAGAGGGGCTGTGATTCGATCCTGGGAGGATAGCCAAGGCTCATGGGCTTTCTAGTCCCTGTCCTTTGGCTCACCTGTGTTCAAAATGCTGATATCATTTTAGGCACATCCATGCAGACACATGCACAGGATGCTGTAGTCAGCACCCAGGTACAGGAACAATTTGTCTGTAGAAAGCAAACCTGTTTCTTTAGCTAAGCTTTGATTATATATGCTATCTGCTAAGTCATTGAAATCTCTTGGAATGAATATATGGAAGAATTATAGTAATTGAATCTAACTAGTGCTCAAATTAATGTAAATATGACGCATCAGCCTAATAATTAAAGTTGTCAGGTATGGGTTTTATTCAGAGCTTGAATTAGGTTCGTGCTTGAACTTGTTGATTCGCCTTGAAGCTTGTAAAGCTGAGCTCAAAAGGCAAAGTGTGGGAATGCTAAAAAAAATACAGTGAGGCAAAAGGCCCTTCTGCTATGGTGTGGGGACCTTTTCTCATACCATCTGCATTATATGCAGTAGCCCTTTCATTTCATTTATAGAGGCGTTTCACAATATATACATGGCAGCTACAGCCCCCAAAGGTCATCTTTCTCCCAGCTTGCGGTAGCTAAGCCTCACTGGAGGACCTTGGCGAAGCTCCATGTCTCATCCTGTCCAGCTGCTGGGGCTGGCAGGCATGGCTGGAGCAGACTGGCTCTGCCCAGGGCCACTCCAGCACTTCCCCAGTGCTCCCAGCTCCAGCAAGCAGCATTAGCAGAGTTTATTCCCTTGGGAGCCACTGTCTCACCAGCCGTGAGCCACTGTGCTGGGCTCACGTAAGCATGAATTTCAGCTTGAATGACCCATGGAAGCAGTCCGGTTGAACTTGCTCTGCTATGCCTGGCCTCAGAAAAGGGTGCCTGAAAAAGCACCATTCAGGAAACAAAATGATACGTTCCTATGGACATACCAGCTCACCAGCTCAGCGTCTGGCTCCAAGTCCTTTTATTTTCAAGGCATGGTTAGGCAAAATAGGCTTAGGTTCAGGTTTCATAGTTGAGAAAATAAATTAAGCATAGTAAAAGGCTTCCTTTTGAGAAAAATATTGCTAAATCAAGTGGACCACACCTTCAACACATAAAAGACCAATTAAAAAAAAAAAAAAGAAGAAAGAAAATCCCTTTACCACCCCCACCCATCACCAAATAATTCTCATTTTTTCCTGACCATTTGTACTTGCCTTGTATGTTTGTCAGGCTTTTGGATACAAACATAGATAATAAATGTGTTTGTGCACACATACATCTCAAACGCACACAAACACTCGAATGATGCCCCGTCAAGCCTTTGCTCCTAATAACCTGTTCAAAAGTTAATCTGGGAAATGAAAAATTCAGAGGGAAGGTAGACCTCAATCCCTGCACAGTCTGCTGGATTGCATCTGCGGGTGAGCTCTCTCTGTGGCCCATTTCAGTGCACTGTTAGTTCTCTGCTGGAGCCTTCCCTGCGTTAGTGACCTGCTGTGTTTGGGGCTCATAACAAGCCCTACAGAAAACCTATAGATATGCATGCATTTGGCAGATACACGCAAAGGGAAAAGACCATATTCTTGATCACCCGCCTCAATACCTCAGTATAATGGGAGGGTCCTATTTTTGCTCTAAATCTCTCCTGTGTAACATGAAGCCCTGTATGTCTTCATGACATGTCTGTGTCTACACATCACATGATGATGGTGATTCCTGGTGACATTCACCAAGAGGCAGAAACTATCAATGACAAAGTTGACCAAAATATCATTTTCCTGTGGGAAATTCTCTGTTAGCTGCCCAAAAAGCACAGAGAGACAGACATGTTGCCTAATTCCCTGGGAACTGGTGTGGGCACATCTCTACCAGCTTCTCAGCAGGATATTACAGGCACCCTATTTTAAACATAGCTTCTAGCTGGGTGAGCACCGTTAGGGAGCCAGTACTATATTTAGGGCAAAATCCTGCTCTCAGGTACTTTCAAACCAGTCCAGCACACCAGGTAGACTCACAGACAGGGTGGGATGTTTGGCTGCTTAGCATGACAGAGAAGAGCCATGGATTTGTGTGCTCTCACTATGAGGAAAGCCAGCTCGGACAAGGTATCTGCACTGTCTTACTCTTTGGGGGTTTGTAGCTTTAACCCTGATTCCTCCCAGCTGGGGCTGGATCCTGAAGAAATGATTAAACAAGTCATGATAACAAAGGAGAAGACCCAAGACCTTTCCTAGATGAAAACATTGCCCGCAGACATTGCTGTGCGGGGTAGGATGAGGTCCTTGTCCAGCCTGTTAGGGGGGCTGGGACATGGGGAACAGGGGGAATTGTCCCAGGAGGGAAAGAACAGGGGCAGAGGCAGTGGAGATGGACCATGAGGGCAGTAAGACTGTCCTGGTGGCTTCAGGCTCCTCTGCTTCCTGAGATGACATTACAGCACTGGTATTTGCTGAGAGGTTTGGCAGCGTGTCCCCGGTAGCTCATGAAAAGGCTTTGTACGATGGGACAGCGTAGGCTGTCTTGCAGAGAGGCTGCCTTCCCACAATGACAATTAAGTATAATCTCAGCAACTCAACTGTCTTTTTCTGGGGCTGGAGCTGTTTAGCCCACTCAGAGGCATTTTATGCCCTTGCTGTTGAGCCCGGTGGAGCTGAACATAGTCCTTGTTTTTCCTATCTCACACACAGCTGAGATCACCAAATTCCCATTTAGCCACTCTTATATTTAGCACTTCCTCCTGCAGCATCACCACCCCCTGCTGCTCCAGGACAGCGGCTCCCATCGTTTCAATGCACTTGCAAATCAAAGGGGAGCACAGTGAAGCAATAGACTGAGCATCATTCTCTCTCTCTCAATGCAGCTAAACATGGTCAGCATAACTGTATACTCTTTTCTCCTTCTGAGCAAAAGTAAATAAACCAAAAAGCATCTTCTTTACAAAAAGCAACACCAGCTTTCTTTGGGGAAGTAGCCTTGGGGGTCTGCATGCTCATGCTGAGCTCTGCTGGGTTGCAGACTACGGAAGCTGGCATTGCACCTCCTGGAGGGAGGGGTGTGCTCAGGCAGCCTCCCTTATTTTATTTCATTGTGTTTTTCCTGGTAAAGCTTTCTTTACAGTGCTAGCCATGTGGGGAGTGGAAATCGGTCCAGAAATCTGTTCTTATGATGACTTAATATATATTGGCTGCTAACAGCACTCATGGTATGCTACAGGTTTTCCACTGTGCAAGAAGGGGAAGCCCCAGCCCTGAGGAGTAACTCCAAGCTCAAGGAGAAGTGGACCAAAGAGAATAGAAATGAATGGTAACAATTTTTTCAAAAATCAACTCTATGTGCTGTTGTCAGCAGGTAGGAGCAGATCATGGCGCATTGATGCATGGGTGACCCACAGCCTGTCCCCCCTGATCCCAGCTCTTCAGGTGCAAAGGTTGTGTGCATCTCCGGGTGAAACAGGAGTTACCCGTCCTCTGACCTCAAAGTCAGCATCCTCCCTGGCTGTGGCCCTTCTCCCAGCCAAGAGTGGGGTGACTGTAGGACCCCCAGCATGGCTGCAGAGCAGCAGACGTAGTGCTGGGTCATGCAAGGATGTGGCTTATCTGAAGCTTTATTTACAAGAAGCAGCATTTAATAGTGGTAGGCATGAATGGAGGTATGGGCTGTAAGCATGACAATACAGCATATCATGTCAGAACATGAATTAACCCCACTGGTGAGAAGCACAGTGCTGAATCCTTTCTGTGGGGATCTTCAGAAACATGCTAGGTTGGAGCCAGCTCCTCCTGGTTAGGGCTGGGGTTTGCTTTTGAGATGATCGTCTTTTGTTGTGGAGAGACCTCTTTCTCCTGGAGTCAAAGTGCAAAAATACAATCAAACTTCTGTTATGCCTGTAACTTGCCTGTGTGATTTTATACTTTCTTTATCCTGGTTTATAGATTGCTCTAATGATTGTGTTGACATTCATTTAATGGTACTCACTGGCACTTTCATTTAATAAAAGTCTTTTCTCACTTTGAACTGTAGCGTTTTCTCAAATGTGGCCTGTGGTGGTTTGCATTTTCTTTATTATTAATTAAAAGTAAACGCCTTTCTTGAGAACGTTTCATTGCCATGCAAATGAAGCCAACACCTTCAAATGGATTTTTTTCCATGTTATATTTCTTTAAATGTATTACCTCCTAAAGCCTGATGAAGTAAGAATTTGAATAACTATTTTTGAAAGGTAGAATTCACTGATAAGATTCAGATAAGCAGTTCAGATCCTTATCATCTCAATTTAACTACTTTAGCTTATTTCAATAGGGGGAAAAAAGCAATTTGCAATTCAACAAGAACAGTTTCTCCAGAGGTTTTCACTTATGTTAGTATTGGACTGGGTTCAAACGCTGTGAGGATGCCTTTATCCTGTCAGCACTTCCACACTCATATTGACTTTTCAGCCCATGCAAGCCTGCTGAAGCAGTCCTTGTTGCTGCAGTTGTGTCCAAATATGCAGAGCCAGTTTTTCAGACTAAGTTCACCTGGGGGTGCTCAGGACTGCCTTCCAGCCCCAGCTATCTACCTTGTGCATGCATTTTGATGCAGGTACCTCAGGAAAAATCCTGATGGCATGATGCTTCCTAAAGAAACCACCTCAGTTGGATGCTTAGTCTTTGAAAGTCTCTAAAATTCTCTTTTCCAGATGAAAATCCCATGCCCCTGTGTTTGTGTGTGGGATTCAACCCCTTTTCTCTTCTTGCTCTCATCCTCCAGGCTGCTGTTCTTGTTATCATTTTTCCTTTCCTTTCCTTTCCTTTCCTTTCCCTTTCCTTTCCTTCCTTTCCTTTCCTTTCCTTTCCTTTCCTTTCCTTTCCTTTCCTTTCCTTTCCTTCCTTTCCTTCCCTTTCCTTCCCTTTCCTTCCCTTTCCTTCCCTTTCCTTCCCTTTCCTTCCCTTTCCTTCCTTTCCTTCCCTTTCCTTCCCTTTCCTTCCCTTTCCTTCCCTTTCCTTCCCCTTCCCTTCCCCTTTCCCTTTCCCTTTCCCTTTCCCTTTCCTTTCCTTTCCCTTTCCCTTTCCCTTTCCCTTTCCCTTTCCCTTTCCCTTTCCCTTTCCCTTTCCCTTTCCCTTTCCCTTTCCCTTTCCCTTTCCCTTTCCCTTTCCCTTTCCCTTTCCCTTCCCTTCCCTTCCTTTCCTTTCCTTCCTTCCCTTCCCTTTCCCTTTCCCTTTCCCTTCCCTTCCCTTCCCTTCCTTCCCTTCCCTTCCCTTCCCTTCCCTTCCCTTCCCTTCCCTTCCCTTCCCTTCCTCTTTCCCTTCCCTTTCCCTTCCCTTTCCTTCCCTTTCCCTTCCCTTTCCCTTCCCTTTCCCTTCCCTTTCCCTTCCCTTTCCCTTCCTTTCCCTTCCCTTTCCCTTCCCTTTCCCTTCCCTTTCCCTTCCCTTTCCCTTCCCTTTCCCTTCCCTTTCCCTTCCCTTTCCCTTCCTTTCCTTCCCTTTCCCTTCCCTTCCCTTCCCTTCCCTTCCCTTCCCTTCCCTTCCCTTCCCTTCCCTTCCCTTCCCTTCCCTTCCCTTCCTTCCCTTCCCTTCCCTTCCTTCCCTTCCCTTCCCTTCCTTCCCTTCCCTTCCCTTCCCTTCCCTTTCCCTTTCCCTTTCCCTTTCCCTTTCCCTTTCCCTTTCCCTTTCCCTTTCCCTTTCCCTTTCCTTTCCCTTTCCCTTTCCCTTTCCCTTTCCTTTCCCTTTCCCTTTCCCTTTCCCTTTCCCTTTCCCTTTCCCTTTCCCTTTCCCTTTCCCTTTCCCTTTCCCTTTCCTTTCCCTTTCCCTTTCCCTTTCCCTTTCCCTTTCCCTTCCCTTCCCTT